>JADLSH010000374.1:0-1389953 GCA_016169945.1 Trachythela sp. YZ-2020 | reverse complement strand
TGTTATCAAGATTACCTGCCAGGTCTTTATCAAATGATGCTATCAGCTTTATAACATCCAAAAAGTTCCCATGATTCCCAATATCTGCTAAATTGTACACTGTCTCACTGTTACCAGATCCTCGATAAGGAAGACCTTTCTTGGCCAGAAAAATAACAGCCTTAAAAACACAATACAATATGTGTCGATTTCTTACAACGGCATCATCGTGGAGCTTCGTCATACTAATTGCAAGATGAGAAGGCAAATGAAGGCATTTTTTCATTATGTATGCGCGTACACTGCTATCATGAGCGTTTGAATTTTCATGTTCTGTAATCCTGGAGTACAAATGTTTTGTGTCAGTAGTGTTTACCCCATTGCAGACAAAAGGTGAATTTCGGTCAGAAGAATACGCTAAACAAATGAAGCAGTGTAATTTTTTAGCATCCGAGTTATATGATATCCATTCCCGTTGGATGTGCTCAGCTCCAAGCGCTTGCTTGAAGACTTTGTGTACGTTAAATTCAGTACTGTTTTTTGGCTGAATAGGATGTTTTGACAACCAATCCTTTTCATTAGTGGCGTTTGGCTTTTCCCATAGAAGTAGGGCGTCTTTAACAGCAGCTAATGAAGACGACTTAACAGTAGTTAATTCAGAAGGTATTAATTGAAGTTGATCGTCATCTATTTGCTTTTCCTGCGGCAATTGCGAGTCTTCACGATCATCCCTCTCTTTAACTCTTTCTAAACGGTAGCGTTGAATATCAACCGCCAAAGCATGATGACTTTGAGCGCTTGTATCTTTGGCGCGCCTCGCCCAAAACGGACGAAAATACCACCAATCGATTCAGCAAACACACCTGTGCCTGGCTAATGCCAAACAAATCGCTAAACACATTGTTTTACAGATCTCCGTGAGATTTACTATTATCATAAACTAATTATATATTCAGTACCTTTGGTAAATTATAACTTCTGCTTTAAAAACTGTGTGATCTTCGCTAATACACCGTTTTATAGAGCTTTAAAAACAGTACATACTGACCAACTTGCAATGAAAAACAATAAAAATTGACAAAGGTACGGCGAAATTTGAAATGTAGCGTACGGGTCAAACCGGAATTTCAGACAAAAGGTTTTTTAAGTGGCCGGAATGAATTCCCCAGGGTACAATACCCTATATAAAATCTTTTTGTCGGGACTGAAGTGCGTGGGCAAACCATATATAGTCAAACTACGACAAGCGTGTGCATGCTGGAAAATTACCGATAAATAAAAAAAATCAAAATAAATATTTCTTTTCGCTGTATCACAGCCAAGTTTTACCAAATAAAGACACAGATAAAAAGCTAAAATTTCGACCATTAGAAGTATGTCGATATAATAAACATATGGAAAGATATTAAAGATTGTTTGAGTTGAACTGAAGTATGACTGGAGGTATGTTTGGGATTAAACTTTTAGTATTTTTGATTCTGTAATGTTTAGTCGGCAAAATAGCCCAATGTTAAAAAAGCTTATTTTGTAAGGATTCCAATGGTGTTAATTTAATTGCCAGGGGGTAAATATTTTGCAAAGGAGACAACTTGCGACAACATAATTAAAATGCGACCGACCAGAAAGAGTTAAGCATAGAATCGTCATTCAGTAATACCACATCAATATTTTCATTACTGTCAACTCCTACTTTAAAAGAAAAATTTCATTGAATCAGTGGTAGTATAACAATTAAACAAATGCCAGAAGGTGCAATTTTTAGACGTTCCAGGCACTATTCTTAAAGCTACTGAGCTTTCCTTGCTTGTAGAAACGCAAGTATTGTTTACAAATAATATTTTAATTAAAGAATAAAGTTTAGTTTTAAAACAAATTGCTAAAATAGTATATATATGTTGAAACTTAGCAGGGGGTGGGGATATAAAGTACGAATAAAGAACGGAAATACTACAGTTTGGTATGTTTATAAAAATCCCAGCAACATAATTTTTAGCGGAAAGTATTTTATCTTACCTTCTGATTGTCCTGGTAGTTTTTCAACGTTTTCAGTCTGTTCATGTGCATTATCACACATCCAATGGGTTATTTTTGGCATTTTTTGGCTTACAGCAAGCGCTTCTCGCTGTTCTTTCAATTTTCGTTTCGCACAACCACTCAGCAGCTCTTTCCTTGGCATTCTCTACTCTCAATTTGGTTTTGAAATTCGATAAACTATATACTTATATCATGCTTGACAAAAATGCACGCTAAAACACCAATATGCGATATGTGTATTCCAGCGGTATTCCAAGTCAAAATAGACTAAACGGAGTACTAACATGAAGTATCACCCTAAAATGATACAAAATGGCGGAAACTTGAAAAGGAGTGAAGATGAAGTTGTAGTCATGTTTTGTATAAAAAAAACGTCAAATTCAAATGACAGCGAAGAACAATAATAATATGAAGATAATCGTCCTTTGTGGTAACAGTATTGGTTTGAATGAACGTGTTATTACTCTTTTAACTTGGCACATATATCAACACAGTGGCTCTGCAACAAATATATTTGTTGACAAATTCTTCACTTGCTTTCTTTAATGGCAGTTTTAATTAGAAGAAGACTGAGTATGTAAACTCGAAACTGTTCGGCAATTTTTATAAGAGGTATCATGTCTTTGCAAGTAAATTGGTATTAATATAGATGACATGGATCATAGCCAGGGCCCCCCTATTGTACAAAAGTGGGGGCCCACCGGGAATTTCCTGGTAGCCAGGTGGGCTAATCCGCCCCTGCCCATTGTTAAACTTCTGCATAGATTGCATGTCTGCTAAATCCATTTGCCATTGCTGGTCGATGCCACCTACGATCACACAATTTCTTTTAAAATTGTGATGGATAGGTTTATGTAAAGTGTATGCATCTTCTTTCATCAACCATTCATCTTTGATTTTCTTACGGCTAATATCAAATTTCCGTTCCTTTTTTACATCATTGTACAAACGATTCATTCCACCAAATCCTCCCGAACGTTTTGGATCATAATAAACGCTAGACAAGTAGTCGTCCATGTTCAACTATAGAATGAGAGAAATATTTTATTCTTCGACGTTTTGAACACTATCTCTTTCATTAGTCTTGTTTGTCAGCTGTACATCGTTTTCGACAGGTTTGTAGTTTTTGAGGGTTTTACTATTATAGCCCATTTGTAAATGTCCCTCCAGATTAAGATAATGGCATTACGACCAACATTTATACCTATTCTAAACATTTTCTGTTTGTTATGATTTTTGTTGATCTTTGGATTTTTGGTAGCAGAGTTACCCATGTTTACAGCACAACTTTTACTATACTCTGAAGATACCATACTTGTATGTGTGGTTTTTGATATTATGTAATCGGATAAGACGACTTCAATTTACACAAAACTGTCAACATTCTCTGATACTTGTCAAGTACAAACTTAGTCATGTCTTGTTTGTCTAAACCTTTCGACATTGACACCAGAGAAATATACCTTCATCATCATCAGAAACGTATTGAAAAGAAACGTATTGAAAATAAACTTTTGCAAATTTACGCTGTAGAAATAGCAACGGTGTTAAACTGCCATGGTTGCATCATTGACCACCCATTTCAAACACAGCATCAGTGCCTCATGGTGGAAAGGGCTGAACATTTATGTTTGTACTTTGACCAAGCCTTGTCAAAAATTTCAGAAGCAACTGTCATGGAGGCTTTTGCCAAACATTGGAACGATATTAAACCTAAAGTGAACAGTCTTAAAATGCTCAAGTATACATGCTATGATTGGAGAACTGTTTTTTGTGCAGATCAGAGACAAATCCTAGAACAAGAGACCTTTAAGTTGTTGTAACTGAACAGAATGTAACAATGTGTCTTCAGTTTGCAATATGCCTGGAAAGAGTAAACACCATGTGCTCTCTCGTAAGAAATCATCAAAGAGAAACGTTTTGGTTCGTTACACACTAAATCAGTTTGGACAAACGGACCACAACATCGAAAAAGAGTTCTTTTGGGCCATAAGAGAAGCCTTAAAAATGTTAAACGTCAAAATAAAACCAAATTGAACAACAAAAAAGATGTTGAAATCCTTACCCAAGCAAACAGACAACCGTTCTATGATGTTTAAACTATCCCAAGTGGTGATTAAAAAAGCAGGAAAGACGTCTGGGTGTAAAATAATAAAAAAATAACTTCTTATACTAAAACATTAAATGAACATTGTAAGGCTGTGTAATTTAAATAAAACCAGAAACAACAATTACTTTCTGCTGCTATTTATTTATCTGTAAAATTGGTTGTATACAGGGGTTATAAACATTTATCCAGGAAGTGGAAGCATTCAAGTGCAACAATCTCTACCAATTCCCTATAAAAACACTGCACCACCTCTGATTTTGATCACAATCGCTCGACAGTGTCAATAGCAAGAATGTCTTGGAGGGACGTCATAACCAATTGGCTTTTGAGCAAACAACAGGAAAATTTGGCAATCTTGGATTTGCTACGACACTTGGTACAAGCGAATGTGATACCTACAATGCTTATCGACAACTCAACGCTACACTCTACAATATTAGAAACACTGACTGGTTTAACAGTGCCCACAGCCCCCCAGGGGCCAAACTTTACCTATCACATGAATGCAAAGGAGACGATGATGTGGGGGACCTTAACAAAAAGAATGTAAAGCAGAATCAAGGGTGAATCCTATATTCAGGGATGAATCGCCTTATAGCTTGTCAGTTAATTCGCCAAGATAAGGGCATATCGGGGGCTCTGGATCACCGGGTTTGCTGACAAATATCACTGACTCGGTATCATAGTACAATACTTTTTCTTGGAATTGATCCAACACACCGTAGGGTTTGAGACGTGCATAGACGGTGGTGAAGGCGGCGATGACCCACCTGTGTCTTTGAATTTGACACGATAAAGTTTTCATAATGAAGTTCAATCACTTCATCACTCACAAAGTTGGATAGTCAAAGTTGGTTTGAACATCGCTGATCATTTCCACTTTCGTCATGTTAGGGTGTTGCGCAAATTTAAGTAATAAGTGTGTGTAGGATGTTGCGCAAACTTGCTATAAATTGTTGTAGCAGTGTACTTACCCCAAAACAGGGTTAGCATCAGCTTTTTGCCAAGGCAAGCGTGCCTGGATTGTGTTCAATTTTACTTTGGTCCAGCTGTATCCACTCCACTGCAAGGTATTCATCCACATACTGTTGTTTCTGTTCTTCCGTGGTGCAGTTCTTCAGGTAACCACTCGACGCTTGATTGAGTTTGAGAAAGGGGTAATCTTTGAACAGTTCATCAAACATCTCTGGAAAATGTCATACTTTGTGGAGTTGCAAGACTTGGTCGCCTTTCTCCATTGCTTTCTCCAACTCTACGCTGCACCACGTTCCTAGGAGGGCTCTTTTACGATCAGAATGGGTACAGGTGTTCTGGTTACATGCATCTGCGCAGTTACATACATGCATCAAACGTATATCGTTCCAACAGTTCCCAGTTCTCCTTGCAACAATGAATGCATGTGAAATTGAGATTGGTCATATTAACCATCACGTCACAAAGTACTTGGAACTTCTAAATACAGAGCTTATTAAAGAAATAGCTGAGTGGTTTAGAAATGGGGAGAGCGTCAGCATCAATTTAGACACAAGGACATGTGATGGGGTAACTTCGTTAGCAGAACTCTTCATCTGTGGGGAAGATGTGAAGTTGGCAAGTCTGTTGTATCCTGTACCATCCAAGAAAGAGATTTTGCACACTGAATTGGAGAAATGGATGTACGTCTAGAACAGTGATGAAAATCAGAGAGGGGAGAAAGGAATTTAAGGCTGACTGAGCCGGTGAGCCTAACCCAACAGTCAGGATTGAATTAATATCTGTTATTACTGTTAAATAGTGATCACTGTTGAAGATGCGAAATTTACTGAAATTACTCTAATTTATATTTGCAAAGACGAATTTGGGTCGGTCATTCGTTACCGAGATATCACTACCAAAATTTTTAAAAATGATGAGTCAACATTTTTGTTGCTCCAACTAATTTTACTGCTGAACACAAGCAAGCCATGACTTCTTACAAGCTTAGTATTACCCTGGTATTACTCAACAGGCACAATGTCAATGGACATCGAAAATCCTCTCAAATCTGATCGAATCATGTTAGTTATACAATAAAAATCACTTTTTTAATTAAAATTTGAATGTTCTTCTAATATTAAATGCATTCTTGTTGCAAAAACCTGTTGACTGGTGGGAATGCCCGGGAGTCGGAAAATAATGCCCGGGGAGTACTAATGTACTGACAAATTTTGACTCCATTAGTAGAACATTGCATTGCATTTTATTGTTTTATAAACTACTGATCTGATCTGATCGAATTGTCTGGGAGTTGGAAAAGAATGCCCAGAGTAAAATTATGTTAGTTATACGATTACTCTGTCAGGACGTAAATCATAATACCTTACAATAATTTAATATCATAGTGCATTAAAACAAACCAAACCAATAGTGCACTAAACAAATTTCGACACTAGCAAGTAGCAATGTTAACAATTGATGTTGTTGTTGCTGAGCATCATTAATCTTTTGACATGTTTAATTTGTATCAGTCAGAATTCATAAAAGGCTGGTCGTTATAGGCTATAGTCCAAAATCATGTATATAATTATATAATCTTCATTCTTGGATGTAGGAATAATAATTTCTACATGTGAAATACACGATCTTTATAATTAGACTTTATTTAGTTCCATAGCCAAACATACTCATATATGATTTATGTTCTGACGGAGTAATTGTATAAATAACATACCGGCCAACAGGATTTTGCAACGAGAACGCATTTAATATTAGAAGAACATTCAAACTTTTATCTTTAAAGGTGACATGACACGAAAATTATTATTGCTTGATTTGAAACTATTCTAAAAATAATGTGGAATATCAATTTACAGCTTTTCCATATTTCATCTTAAGTCTTGAGATATTTAGACTGTGATATTCAAGTGAGATAACTTATAGTTCTTTTTTTTCTAATTAACATATTCGAAATCCTTGTCTATTTTTATTATTATTGAACGAAATCGCCTAAACTTTGCATATTGTTACAGTTGATGAACTGAACATCAAAGACAAGCAACAACTGATTTTGTCCAATAATTTTAAAGATACAGACGATTTTCGAATATGCTCATTAGAAAAAAACGAGCCACAAGTTATCTCATTTGAATATCACATAAGTCTAAATATCTCAAGACCTAGATGAAATGTGAAAAAGCTCTAAATTGATATTCCACATTATGTTAAGAGTACTTTCAAATCAACCCTTTAATTCGTCGTCACCTATAATTGATTTTTATTGCGTATAACCATAGATTTATGTGTATTGTAGCGGCGTGTCTGCCATGAAACCATTGACATGTTGTGTGTGTTGCGTCCTACAAACCTCTACGGCGACAAAACAAATTTCAAAACAAAGGCGGATGCCGCTACATGGCTCCCCTAAATGTACCACATTTAACTAAACGTTCTTCTGGTAATAAAGGTATCTGTTACTTATCTCTCTGGCTCCCTCGGCGGGGATTCTTCTCGGTCTTCACCATCTTCCACCAGTACAGTCAACTTCTGGATTGGTCTTTCCAATGTCACTCTTTCCATTTCTCTTTATCTGTATTCCAACTTTACGTATCAAGCCATCTTTGCTTGGGAATACTTTTGTGATTCTTGCCAACAGCCATTTGATTCTTGGTAAATCTTCGTCGTGAAGAAGAACCACATCTCCAACTTGGGTGTTTCTTCGTAACTGTTTTCTTTTATATTGCAGCATGCAATATTCTCGTCGCCACCTGATCCAGAATTGATCAGCCATATATTGAACTCTGCGCAACGTTTTCGGGAGTACAAATCTGGTCGCTGGAAGTTGCCTGGAGGAGGTAATACGACGCTAGACTTCATGGTGAGTAATTGATTTGGTGTTAAGGGCGCAGGAGACTCTGCATCAGATAAATCTTCAACAACGAGAGGTCGACTCTTCGACGATCTTCGTATCTGTTGTTGTTGCCTGGGAGATTCTGCAGGGCTTTAATTTCGGAAGCAAATTGACTGTGCTGTAGGCTCCGTAGGATAACAATCTCTGATTGGGTCAATTCATCAACAGAGATTGCTGCCGTTCTTGTTTCTTTCTGTGGCGTAGTCGTGCTTTCTGACTCATTCATTTCATGTTGTTTGGGAAGATGACGTCTTCGTCGTTTAAGAACAGCGACTCCTCTTTTGATATGGGCCAGCCATTTCTTTGCTTGATGCCATGAGGAGAAACGATCGAAATACTCTAGCTGCAGGTTGCATGGAACTAAATGCGGAATAGTTCCTTCTGTTTGTTTCTCGACTTCGGGACTTACAACGTTTGCGATCAACGAAGATGACGTGCCACTCGCTGCTTTCACTTCTGCATCATTTTCTTTTAGCTGCATTGGACTGTCATTTACTGGTAACTCTCTTGCCCACAGGAACGACGGGCCTGCAAACCATTTCTGATTCTCTAGTATTTCCTGAACCGAAAGACCACGAGAAGCTTTGTCGGCTGGGTTCTTTTTACCATCAACGTGCTGCCACTGCTCTGGTTCGCTTCGTTCTCGGATATGTTGGACTCTATTTCCCACAAACAGAGTCGGCGGGCTTCGTTATTAATGTAACCCAACACAACTTCCGAGTCGGTGTAGTAGACTGTCTGTAGATTGTCATAGTTCAGTTCTTAAGCATTGTCATTACGTTGACTGCTACAACTGCTGCTGTTAATTCTAGACGTGGGATGGACATCGATTTAATTGGAGACACTCGCGATTTTGCCATGAGAAAACTGACGTGGACTTCATTCTTGACATTGACAATTCTCAAATACGCGTCTGCAAAACTATGGATTCATACTTCGACAAGGTCGCAGAAATCTGGCGGCTTGATGCAGCGGGAAACTTTAACTTTCTCAAGTAGTGGTAAATCATTGCGCCATCTTTCCCATCGCATCAGAATATCGTCAGACAACGGATCGTCCCAATCCACATTCTGACTGCAAAGCTCCTGGAGGATTTGCTTGCCGACTAAGATAACAGGCGAGACTATTCCAAGGGGTCGTACACCGAGCTGATGGTGGAAAGGATGCCACAACGTGTTGCTGGCTTGTCTTTCAGTTTGATACGGAAACCAAGGGTGTCTGACTCTATACACCAGAACGTTTCTAACGATCTTTGAACTGGCAGAATATTGTGACGTAAATCGAGATCTTTAAGATCTTTAGCTCGATCATTCACTGGTAATACTTCTAGAACTTCGTGTCGATTGCTGGCGAATTTGTGTAAACGTAAATTGGCACTCGCACACATTGCTTGGTTGCTTGAATGAGGTCAATTGCTTTTTTGTTGGTTAGTAAAGATGTAAAACCATCGTCAACGTAAAAATCGTTTTCAAGGAAGTCTGCAGCTTCTGATCCAAATTTGTCTCGTCCAACCTCTGCCATCTTTCGTAAGCTGAAATTAGCGACGCCAGGAGAAGACGTTGCTCCGAAGAGATGTACATTCATTCAACATTCTACTATAGGGCCATCCAAGTCGTTATCTTTAAACCACAATGGTGCTACAATCAAAAACCACTCTGATTTGGTCTGGTTTTTTAGGATGATGCACATCGAAATGCAGAAGGTACCACCTCTTGTTGGGTTCTGTTTGCAACTGTTCTTTCGGTACGCAAGTTGCATGGCCGCATTCAAAGATCTTTTGCATAAACTCTGTGTATTCTTTCTTCACTGTATCGTTCTTAAGCAACTTTCTCTTGAGCGATAATAGACGATTGAGGCACTGTTCCTTGTTATTAGGATGGTTGATATTGTACGTTTTGAAAGGAAGTGGTGCTTCCCAGTTTCCATTTCATTCTTATGTATCTGATTGCTGAGAATGTCATTAACTCTAAATCTTCTACTGATTCTACTTGCTCTGTGCCATGAACCTTTCGACTGTAATGTAACTCAGTGTAGTCGAGTTCCATCATCTCCCGAACTTGCTGGGGGCTAGTAATGTCTTTCTTGTTAGAGTTGTTTGCGATGAAGGATACTGAACTGGTATTCTTTGTTGCCTGTAGATTGTGTTGCTGTTGGTTGGACAGTTGAGCCATAATCGAAAATTTCTTCTCTATCAACAAATACTCTATTGACCGATGCTTTGTGCTGAGTTGACTTCAGTCCACCTTTATCTAAGCAAACAGGTCCAATGATAGTCCAACCGAATTTATATTCTTCGGCCCACGGTTCTTTGTCATTTCCGCAGATAACGCTAAGTGGTTGAAATGCTGTCTGGACGTTTCGACCAATGAGCATACCAATCTCGACACTTGGCTGGTAGTGAATCTTGTCTGCTATTTCTTTCAAGTGTTCCCACTGTCTAGCGACTTCGGGTGTTGCTATGTCATAATGAGTAGCGGGAATGCAATCTCGGGCATAGGCGAATGGGACCTTTATTGGTGAATGTTCACCGTGGATATCTTGAATACAAAGTCCATATGCTTTCGTAGTTCTGATGGTGTTTGTCACAACAATGGTATTCACTTGCAAATTCACTTTCTGACCTTCAACACCTATTTTACTGAGGAGGGAATCTGACACAAACACGTCTGTAGATTGATCATCAAGGACTGCATAGGTTAACGTCTCGCGTGATGGATTTGATCGGTGAAACACTTTCAACAACACTATCCTGGCACAAGAACGTCCATCTTCATTTCCCTCAAAAACCTGGGTACATGCAGACAAAACTTCTTCTTTTGCTTCTTTATCTTTCGCGGGATTATGATCAGATGCTTTCTTTCGCAAATACAACATTTGGGTAGAGTGTGGTCACATTTTTTGGCAATGTGTTTGTCTGACTTTGCGCAGTTGAAACATAATCGATTCTTAAACAGAAAATCCTTTCTTTCTTCGTACAACAACTCTCCGAATTTCTTACACTTGTGGAATCTAAGGAATGTGTTTTCATCTTGTGGAATAGACAATACAATCCATCTTGAACGTCTTTCTTCTCCTGGATATTTTCGTTTAGAGGCAATTCTTCGATCCCTTCTTGGTGCTTTTCACTAGTTTCATCATTAGAGGTTGTTTTCGACGCAAGTGCTCTTGCTGCCAACTCTTTCCTGTGCTGCGTCTTAGATGGTGTGCCAAGGTTTGGATCTTTTGGGTTTGGACTTTGGGAAAACATCAACTGTGGAATGTTCATTCGTTCAGCATGGAAAATTACTTTGTCTAAGAAATCACCGAATGTAGGGAAAGCGTTATGACCTTCTGATTTCTGCAGCTTCTGTACTTTACTGGACCACTTGTTTCTAAACCATAATGGTAGTTTTTCGACAAGACCTTGCAACTTTGAAGGAAATTCAAATATCTTCAGGTTGGGAATGTACTGACTAGCTATCTTGACTTGTTGTAGGAAGTCACCAAATTCTTGTATTCCTTGCGCGTCGCTGTTTCCAATCTTTGGCCAATTTGTTAGTTTGTTCTCGAAATCCGTTTCGAGAAATGCAGTATGTCCGAATTGTTCTTTCAATATCTTGCGTGCTTCGTTATACGCCGTCGCTGGGTCTACGATCATATACTGCAGTTGTTCAACTACTTTCTTTGCTCGTCCGTCGAGGTGTTGATAAAGTAAATGGAGCTTTTGGAGATCTGTGACTGGAGCTGAATCAACCAGGGTGTCAAAGGCCTTTTCCCAAAGAAAGTATTTTATCTTGTCTTTTTCGTCTCCTTGGACAACATTCGTTTTAGCTTGGGGTAAGCGCTGTATTTGAGTTACTTTTGCTAACGCTTCAATCAGTTGTTGACTGTGTTGCACTGTTTCACCTAGTGTTGAGTCTACGTTGGATACAAGTGGTGCATTTGACGAATCACAATAACATGAAGCTGGATTCTGAACATGACTATCTTCGGAACCTTGTTGTGCACTGGTACAAGCTATTGTTGTAGGTAATATGTTCGTATTCACAGCCATTCTAGGTATGAAAGGGGTAAATGTTGTCCAAGTGTTCGTTGCTGATATTGGGGTTGATGTCTTGGCAAAACTGGGTATGTAAGTGTTCGTTGATGCCGTTGTGGGAAGTGTCGCAGGGGTACTAACGTTGACGTTGTGAGTCGTTACATTTGGTGTTAATGTTGTTGCAAAACTAGCACTTGTTGATGGTGTTGTAGGAAAAGAGGTAGAGGCACCAGTCATTTCGTGACTGTGAGTTGTTATCTGTACGTGTGGGGTACCCGTTTCAGTTGTCATCAAAGATGGGTTAACTGTGTGTTATGCTACCTGACTCTAATGGGTCGACAACTAGCTGGAAATATTCGTCAAAGGCATGCAAAACCGCATCAAATTGTTCTGTTTTCGCTTTCAGTTCGTTTTTAAGTTCATCTTGATTTCGCATTGTAAATTCCTTTGCTTTAAACAAAGCGGCTTTTCTTTTTGTTGCTTTTGCGTATTCAATGTTTGTTTCCGAGTATCTTGTACTGTTCTACCATAATCAGTTTGGCTAGAGTCTGCTTGATCAACTTCAAATTCAAGTAAATTCTGAGAGAAAATATCGAGTTTCTCTTTCGATTGAGACATATTGACACGTATTGACTATACTAGGCACTTTAGTGACTTAACACGTAAACAACTTAATACAAACTCACAAACTTTGACTGTAGCGGCGTGTCTGCTGTGAAACCATTGACATGTTGTGTGCGTTGCGTCCTACAAACCTCTATGGCAACGAAACATAGATAATCTTTAACTTTTATATTTATATTCCATCCAAAATTCCGTCAAACTAAATTAACACAATAAGGCTATACTATACTGAAATATAGTAAAACAATACAAAATAAGATAAAACTTACGTTTGTGTAGGAACACGTACACACAAAAACTACTTGATAATGTACTGATTTAACAACTTTAGATATAAACACTTTGCCGTCCGCTTTGCTATAACAACGCAAGAGTTTTATGTGTGACGCCTGTTTCTTGACAGATCGTATAAAGTTAATATTAACAAAATGTCAATTTCAAAACAAAGGCGGATGCCGCTACATGTATAACTAACATCATTTTACCCTGGGCATTATTTTCTGACTCCCAGGCATTCCCAGGCATTCCCGGGCATTCAACGAATCTCACCGTGCATTCCCGGACATTCATTAGTAGGACCTGTTAGAGCGAGAGAAATGCCTTTCTACATCTTCGTCAGTAAACAAGTCGTACGAATTACGACAGATTTCTGATTTCTGGCCTTCCAGCTTGGCCCATCTCTCACAACAAGCAATAAATTTATTTAGACGCTTCTCTGTAACTTTTACAAGTGATTGCGATACATACTCAAAATGAAAAAAACATTTATTCAATTTTAAATGCTTGAGTGAGCAGCTTGTTTCAGCCGCCATATTGCTTTGACACACGCATGGAGACGCGAACGATTTCAAGATGGCGTAAACGAAAAAACATTGATTGATATTATCCAAATTTTCATGTCTCTTTTCTACCTATTGTGCACATTATTGAACGGGGGCTTTGTATTTCCTGAACAAGGAGACTAATATGCATTGTGTTCAGGCAGACTTTTTTAGTCTCGCGACATGTGCAACAGACTTGAAAGATAGAGCAGGACAGGTGATGGCCTATATATGCATATCCTTGTCTTCATTCTTTGATTTGTCAGTTTTGAATATTAGTCAGTCTTATTGTTATGCTTAAAGTTTCTGTCGATTTTCGAAAGAAGGATGTTGAAGCTATGTGCAAGTAACTGTATGCTCCAGTAAGTCTGTAAATGGTCTCACCACCCCCACTTGATTGCAGCTCTCAGCGTTTCTTTGGCCTAGTGCTCTATTAGCATAGTGCTCTGTTTTTTTATTGTGCTTTTGCGGGCCCGCTGCCTGTGCTTTGTGAGCCGTGCTCTTCTTGAAGGCAAATGTTTTCTGTAAAAGAACAAATACTACATAATAAGAGAGTGTGCGCCCCTCACAAGTGGGAGACTTGAGAGGTTCATGTCGCTTATACTACACTAACGTAAAGGCTAATTGCAGGGGCCCCAGCTGACTCTTCACAGCCCTCTCTATATGCCTGTTCGCAGACTAGGTGATGAATGAAGCCCTTGAAATGCAAGGGACTGTGGAATCATGTGTCTAAAAGTTGGCAGGATTGACAAAAAGTCAGCAATGTGATATATTTCATAATTTTTGCGAAAGGCCCTAGAAACCTTATGGGTGGGTTCATTCAAGGAATTAGAAGCATAGATGGAACATTTATCATTTTGTGACCAAGATGATGGTAAGTGCTGATAGCAGACAATAGCATCATTCATAAATATGGCATGGCTTTTATAAACCATATAGAAACTTAATCTATAAATATTTAGATGATAAATCTTTTGATAATTATTTTTGCGTACATCATTTTTATCAGATAATGATAAACTCTGGGCGAGTACGCCAAATACTGAGCAAAACCCAGGGCAAAGAAAACACACACTGATGCCATTGTCAAAATGTGCTGAATTTAATACAACAGCCAAAGAGATTTTGTGCTGGTATTAAAGCTAAGACTCTAAGTATTTTATATATTTTTCATAATTATAAGATATTGGTGATATAATACCCCTTGGATTCAGTTGCGGACACATCATTTAATATTGGGGGTGAGATCTTAGGTTGCCAACATATACAACTACCCTTTGTTGGTGCAAATCTTAGTTTTTAAAACCTTTTCAACTTACATTTCCTGCAAATTTAGTTAAATTTTAGCCTATCACAGTTTCGTGGTTGTATTAAAGATCATTGATACAGCTTTGTGAAAGCGATATTATTATGGGGACAGTGCCCCCCTTACACCCCTCCCCCCTTAGCGTCTGCCACTGCTTAGATTTATTAACAGTAGGGGATGTATAATTTGCTTTTAATATACTGTAGGAGGCAAACCTACTGGAAAACAGGTTGCTCAATTAAGGAAAGAAACCTCAGCACTACTATTCAAAGATGCCTTTGAAGGAAGGCAGTCAAATTCCTTATGAGGCACTCGTATAATGTCGATGAGGCAGTCGTAGAAAAGCTAACGAAAAAGAGTATGCTTTTGAATAATGAAAGCATTGAGATTGCTGTAGAAAATGTAGACATTTACAGCATTTAACATATTAACCTATGTATTATTCATTATTTCCTGTCTGATATAAGTAAGATACAGGCAGAGTAACACAATTAAGTAAGGAGCATTGATACAATATCCTGAAACAATGTTTAAAGATTGAAAAGATACTGATGAAAACATACTTTCAGGAAAATATCAAAAGTGGGTATTGACCAATAAGAATGTAGTTATCTCATTAATTAATTAATTTATTATATATTAAATAATATACTGGCATACTGCAATTTGTGCTATCACATAAATAGTCTAGGACCTGTGTATGAGGTTGTATGCATTTCATTTAGGACAGATTATCTCAACTGTTTTAGGGTACAATGACCATGGCGGTCAACATGGCATATGTGCCAAAACCCGAATCCGGTGCGAAAGTCCTGAAAATGACCACACCCAGAAACGGCACTGCCGACATAGCTCCATCTCCTGAACCATCAAAGCTACAGACTTTCTAAAGTGCTTATAGTGTTTAGAATGGTTGCTTTTAGGGTGCTCACTGGAGGGTGAAATTTGTCTAGGTCTAATATTTTACAAGAAAATGACTATGCACCATCCCAGGTCAACTGCTAATTATGCATCAAACTACTCATTCACCTGGCAAAGTCTGTTTTCTTATTTCCTAAAATGTTTTGCCATAGGATCAAAAACTATACTTAATCCAATATAATAATAATAGATTTCATCAGGGTTGATATTGTTAAGTTGAGATACAATACAGTTTATTTCACTGACCCCACGCCAAAACACGATTTCAGCCATATTTGCCGTTTTATTCGCTTTTTATCACCGAGTCTCATACATATTATCCACAAATTATACTTGAACATAATGATAGTTGACTAAAGAATAATTCAACCAAGTTTCGTCAGGTTTTGAAGCAGTGCAGTGCATTTTATCTTCGAAATCATAGAAGCGATGTTTTGCCCAATTATCGCGCCAGTGCAATGTCTCGCCGCTTCTCTGCCCGATTTATCACACTTTTTCGCCGTCAAATGTAGTTAGATAACAGTATCCAGCAATACTTGATTGTAGAAAAGTTCCAATCGAAAAATTGATAACCTAACTGCCAATCCGTGGCAATAAATGGCCCTATGTGTTTCATAAACATGAATAAAAAATATAATGCCCAAAGTAATTTGAAAGTCACGCGCAATCTTCACGAAAACACCGCGTGGGCTTGATGACAGGGGGTGGAATTTTTTCACGAATACGTTTGTGACCAATTTGTGACCACTGGCAGAGTTGCTGTGTTAACGAACAAATGTATTCGTGAAAAAATTCCACCCCCCTGTCATCAAGCCCACGCGGTGTTTTCGTGAAGATTGCACGTGACTTTCAAATTACTTTGTCTAGGGGTCCCAAGGTAAAGAATGGGCACTGCCTACAAACCCTGTTTGAAAATTTACCCTGATTTTTCGTATAGCCCAAATTATAAACAAAAATAGGTGTAAATTTCACATTTTTCGTCATTTTTAGTGCAAAGTTTTTTAGTGCAACTATTGTGATTACAGGGCAAAAATTGAGGTAGGCATAGATGGATAGATGTATAGAGTAAACAATCCGGGGGAGGTTACACTTGATGTTCTGTATTAGGTTATATATAATTCAAGGCTTATTGTTACTTTTTCAAATATTGAAAAATTATTATTTTTTGCTACAGTTGCACGTTTCATATTGTTTTTCTGTCTGTTTAATGGAAACGTTGGGAAAGGTTGATAAATTACCCGCCTAATCGGCCCTATAATAGATTTCATATTTTGTGAGAACTGCAAATCAATGCGCCTATAAAATAAACATGGCAACGTATGAGTGTGTGCCGAAAATATATTATTTGGGTTGCAGTTGTAACGATGTTCTATTTCAGTGTACGACTATGGTCTATGTCTATGCTCAATTAATCTGAGGCACGAGTTTCGCCATAAACATGTCGCAATATTGATGTTGACGATTTCAAAATATACAACAAGACCTATCGAAAATGTTGTACATGATTTTGTGTCGGCACTATTAGACTTGGTAAGGTAAGTTTTCTACACTTTAAAAACATCTATTACTGACGTGTTCCTGGCGTACATTTATAGAAACTACTCTATAAATCTGTATTAAATACTTATTAAATACATTGGATATTTGCATGCACAAATCAAGCTACAAACTGTATTTCATTTGGTTCGCTACAGGGGTTGTTTCTTGGACTTGTTGTATTACCACTGGCAGTTTATGAAACTCTGACACATCTGTTCATGCGAATGCGATAAAAATGTTATAAAATAATGGTATTTTTATTCTTGAAGATTTAAACACTTGCTTGTTTATAATAAAAACTTTTCTGATACATTCTTTTAAATGTGTCCTGAAGTGTAGTCTTGCGGTCTTGTTGGTTTATACGCAATTTATCTGCATGGACTGCACATATACTCATTAACTCTCTAGATAAAACATTTTGAATTAATTCTATATATTTTCTTTAGAGATATTTTACTGTAATAGTTATTAAAATCATGCAGCTATAAATCATGATCTACAGTCAGACACGTTTAATAATATCATAGTTAATAGAAAGGGCTGGTTTGGAAGCTTCACGAAAGTACAATGAAACTCGTTATCTATGTTGGTTTAGGTTTATGCAAAAATGTAGTTCTTCGTCGTCACATGTGTATTGTATTTTCACCTAAACAACCAATAACCATGTCAAAACTGGGCAATTGTTTAAGTTACGGATGGGTAAATAAACCAAAACATTGCTATTGGTTGTTTGTGTGAAAATACAATACACACGTGATAATGAAGGACTACATTTTTGCATAAACCTGGACAATAACAAAGATAATGAGTTATGTTGTACTTTAATGAAGCTTCCAAACCAGCCCTCTCTATTAACTATGATAATATACAGTATACAATGTCAGTGTATATAAATAACATACAATTTGATTCGGCATTTATATAGTCAACCCCGTTTTTATATAGTTTGCTTTTTGTTCACTGGTCTCACTAATTCATGGAATATACATTGAAAAGACGAATTTTGTGAAAATTTATCTGTCCTCTATATAAAGGGATATAGACATTTTTCCAATATAAATATATAATTTGTGTGCAGCATAGCCGGTGAACAGACGTGCTCTCGATCGCACGAGAGTTGATTTATGGCAAGAATATTGAAAAATACGAGCAAATATATTTTGTTCGCTTTCTAATAAGTCAGTGGCTGTGAATAAAAGAATAAATAGTAAAGCGCTGCGTGCTAACAAATAAATTGCATTTGTTGGAATAAAACAATAATAGTAAACACTGTTTACAGTGCTATTTATAGAAAGCGATAGACTCGTGGAAATGCTTCCGCTTTAAAGGAAAATGTCCTTTCGAAAGAAATTTTGAAAAAATCAAGGATCGAAATCATGGAATTAACTTTTGGAAGAAAGTAATTTGGTACAGTTACACACTGAACAATGAATTACAAGCGTGAATAATTCAGTCATTCAAATAATTTATATTTAGGAGTTGCAAGAAATTACTAACAGCTGTGTTACCTCTATTAAGCTCTATAACTATAAATATTTTGCATTTAAATTCGAGTATAAAAATGACTCTGTAGTGTAAAAATTACTCTGATCAGATCTTCTGTGCTAAACGTACATATTGCCAAATCCATACCGTATTCATTTGCCTATATGATCAGTACTTTACCCCATGAACTTTGCACTATCCTTGGGATCTCTGACTTCTTAAATATGTTTGCTGAAACGTGAATAGCGGAGCTGGACAAAGGTGAGGGGAAAAGTCTCTTTGACAAACTCATTTGCATTTATTTGCGTTTGTGATACGCCATGGCAGTATGCTTCACCCCCCACTGTTCTGTATTTTTTACCGCTACAGATTATTGCACAAGAAGCTGATCTTGTGACCGAAAGAACGGTCATCCCGGTTCATGCAGCAAGAAGAAACCACACAAGTTTTGGGAGAGTTCTCCGTATTTTAAACTTTGTGAAAGCCAAGGCGAACTCGCACAAAAGTCACACAATGTTGACAATAAAGAAGCGGAAGTAAATGTTTTAGAGCTAGATCTTGCTAAACAGAGGGTCGATTTGGCTTCATACGAAGGGTCTGTCCAGGAAAGGGTTCATACTGCCAGTGAGTATTAATATATATTTTTATATCTGACATTTTAAGCCGTTATTTTGAAATTGTCTTTGTACTTTTGTACTCTTCTGACCTGGAAAGCCAATGCATAAAATGTCAGTTGAAACTCTACTCATAGAAAATTTCTTATATTTTGTTAGAGACCAACTGAAAATTTGTCCATGGTTCTTTGTGCATAGTTATTTCTGTATAGTATACAATTTTTGTTATGAGGTAGCTCTATTTCAGTTTAGAAAAGTGCAAATAGTCAACATTAATCCCAGTTAAAATGCTGTGTCTTCATGATGCATGCATGTTATGTAGAATAGGGGTTTAATCCACTATAGCCATAAAATGGCATAAGACAAAATAATATAACACAAAGTTGAGTACATTGGAGCACACTGTGGTGTATTGCGGCTTGGGGAGAAACATGCCAGATATTGTTCAATTATCCCCTCCAAGCAGTATAGTACTTTTCCTGATTGACATGAATTAATAGTCATAATTTTTTATAGACTGTGATTTAAATGCATCTGTTGCGAGAAAGGAAGATGTTGATAGGCAAGTAACTGATGTGGAACAACATCTGGCAGTAATTTCCCAAAAGCTAAAACCTTGTTCGAACCAGAAAACCTGACAAAATACCAAAACTAACCTGAACATGATCATTGACCGTTTTATCTAGTGCAAGATTTCGGCGAAGACAGCAGACAAAGAATGTACTTGACTATATTCATGTTGGAGACAAGGCAGCGGAGCTTGGGATTTTGCTATACTCTACCCACACTGGCACCGCACACATGCAAAAAAGGAGCTTGTGGATACCCTTATTAGTAAGTATAAAAGGGGAAAATACTTACAGGGGGTAAATTAATCAAGCCATGGAATATAAATCATCAAAAGATTCTTCAAGACCGCTGCCACATTTTTTTCGGCAACTTATTTGGTTCAATGAAAATACTAACCATTTAATTTTCCAGTTCTCTAATGACGGCGCCCTTGAAACAAGCCAGCTAACAATGTCAATTGGTAGTTTGACATTGTGAAATTTGGGGGAAATGGTTAGAAGTAGGGAATTTCAGTACTTACTTAATTGTCTTAGCCTTAATGAAAAGCATGAAATGCTTGAGCTTCTTTGGAGACAGCACACAGACGAAATGCAGCTCCTTGAGTCTAGTGTTTTTACTGTGTGTGGGAAAGAATGCACAATAGAATTTCAGCCAAGTGCTGATATAAGCTGGCAGAGTTGGGCCTGTAATGAGTTAAACCAGGCTGCTATACATCCTTCTCCCTATGCAAATGTACACAAAAATATGTGCATTTTAGGTGGTACTATTGGTCTGAATTCCCAAGACACGTGGGCACCTTACACTAATGTTCTTCGTGCTGAGCATTTAAAAAAGCTGCATAGTTAGCTCGATTCTCTTCCAACTAACATTAATCAAAATACTTGCCATGACAAAATGCTTGCTTTCATGGAGGATAATGGAATCCACCAACGCGGGGACCTAGAATTGGGATTTTTGCAGAACGAGTTCATCCAGATCCACTGCATTGTGAAATAAATGCCTGGCAGCATCTTGTGCTGCATAAAGTCTTCAATAAGTTTATTTTACATTGTTTATTTTATTTTATAATATATTTTATCTTTTATAATTTTATTTTATAATTTTACATTGTTTATTTTTGAGAGAGGAAAAGTTGGAACAGATTTTAAACCGGACTAGTAGTGTAGATGATTCTTTTGATTGCTCTGAAGATGATGCATTGGACGTTATTGCATCTCTGTTAGATACTCTTATTCCTGGGCAGAGAAAGGTTTTAGATCAAGCCCATACCAATTTATGCAAGGCTCTTGAAAGTCAGGCAGTAAGTGCACCAACCCCCAAAGTGTATGGATGTGGTCTGGCTTATCTAGCATCCACAATTGAGGAGCATTATAGCGATGGAGCTAAAAAGTTGAATAGGTTCCCAACTCGACTAATAGGTAGTCAAGCAGTGAGTCTTTCTAGAAATGGCTATAGGCTTGCAGATTGCTTACAAACTGATAAAGAAAAGCCATTTGGAGAACATGAGGTGTTTAGCTCTTTCGAAGGCAGTTGAATTTTTGATAAATGTCAGTGGTTTATTCAATAAAATTAATTTTAGTTCTCCTGGAGAAGTAGATCAATTAACTGAATTCTGCCAGCTTTATTTCAATATTCTTGTTCTTTTCTTTCCTACAAATGTAAATATTACTGTCTGGACAGTGGGATTTACAATACCTTATCATGCCATGAAACTGTATGAGCAATACAAAATTGGCTATGGTATATTATCACTTCAGGCCAAAGAGTCTAAACATGCTGGCTTCAAAGGTGATCTTTCTTTGACCAACAGGTCAAACAAAAGTAGCACAAGTGGGAAGTGGAGGCAAGTTATGCACTCTAATTATGTGAGGTAATTCTATCTTCCTGAGCATCAACCAGCTCTGCCATCGTATATCTCACATTTTAAGTTGCGTACACCTGCACCGGTCAAATGCACTGGTCAAAATTGAGGAATTGTAAAAAATTTACTCCGACTAGAAAAATATTCCAAAATGTTTCTGCCCATAGAAAAATATTCCAAAATGTCTTTCATCCACCAAATCTTTCTTCAAAATCGATTCCAACTCGTGAATACACTATATATAATTAATTCCACTTTATATAATAAATTCCACTGCAAACAATTACTAATTTACTGTTAAATGATCAAAATTGTTCAAATATGCAATATCAAAATATGGTTTTCATACTTTATATTATTTTGCGACATGTAGTCGTCAATAATTTTGCGACAATAACTTAGGCGTTAATATAATTTCGTCGCTATGTCATGATAGAAAGCAATGTCACAGTAGATTTGATATTGCACCGGTGAATGCACTGGTCCCGAGTCCTTTTCCGCGTGAAATCTACTGTGACATCATTAAAACCATTGTTTTAGAGCCCCACGTCATTTGACCGCCGACCGGTGCATTTTGCACAGATTGCAGGCGCTGAAAATCCTAGCAAGAAAATCATTTGCAATATTACTATCATAAAAGCAGATTAACACTCTGA
The DNA here is from genome assembly GCA_016169945.1 of Trachythela sp. YZ-2020. Classification (NCBI taxonomy): domain Eukaryota; kingdom Metazoa; phylum Cnidaria; class Anthozoa; order Malacalcyonacea; family Clavulariidae; genus Trachythela; species Trachythela sp. YZ-2020. The sequence continues at coordinate 1,367,550 of JADLSH010000374.1, read as the reverse complement.
CCAGTTAGGTGGTGAGTCTGTCCAGGCAACTGTATTTAATGAATGATTTATACAGAAATGCCAAGTCTGGGTGTTTAATAGTCCAGGAAATACAAAGTCTATTAAGATTTAAGACATTGGTGAGATGGGCCAGCTTTGTCTCATATAGCTACAAGATGAAATACAATAGGGAAAGATAACAACATAGATTTCTAACCTGCATATAAATAGCCCAGAGGTGGAAAAAGTTTTTTCTTTCTGGGAACCTGGGTTTCAGACTCAAAATTAATAATTAACAAAGTTCAATTATCACTGATTGATTTTGACATTGAACTGATTGGAGTATTGTTTCTTGATATTCAGTTGTGTTTTGATATAGTGAAACAAAATGCATTACAATTACTAGTCTAGAGCATACTCTAGTTTTGTTATTACTCATCAGTTAATTATTAACTTTATAAATTTCTGTTAAAAATTTTCTGCAAAAGTTCTGATCCAAAAATATTTCTGGGAACTAGGTTCCCAGGATTCGATACTTTTTCCACCTCTGAAATAGCCTCTAAAACCCTATAAGGTATGTGCATACTGAATAGTCGTTTGTGTGGCTAAAATGCTGTAATCCATAACATTACAAATAACATGTGATAATTACCATGACATATATGCAATTTTCCAATTTTTATAGAACTAGAGGCGATGGAAATTGCTTCTACAGAGCCTGTTCAAAATTGCTTTGTGGCAAAGAAGATCTTTGTGATTTGCTGAGAGACTTGACAAGCATTGAGCTCTTCAGTAATCAAGAGTTTTATGCTTTCCATCCCTACATGAAAGAGAAATCTCATCTCTTCAATACTGAAAATACTGCATTTTCTGCCACAGCATCTGATTCTGCATTGGGTGATGGGTATGCAGGAAAAATCCCAGCAGCAGGGTGGTACGCTTCGCTTTTGTGTGTATTTGCCTTATCGTCAGTTACTGGAATGAGTGTTATTTCAGTTTACCCAGAAAAGTTGGGGCAGGGGACGAAATACTCGCAGTTTCAAAATGGCACTATTTTACCAAGACTCCCGCATAAGAACTTTGTGGGGAAACTTGTTCAAGAAGTTAAACTAATTATGTGGACAACTGCTGACATTCATACACTTCCTGGCTTGAATGAGAACTTTCAACCAAATCATTTTGTACCGGTTGTGGAATTTAAGGCAAAGGATGGATCTAATGCAAAAGCTCCTCAGCAACGAAAAATAATGGACCTCTTTAAATCTGAAGCCATAAAGAAAGAAGAAAAAGCTTCTGAAGGTACATTATGCAGATGATACCTACAGTAAAGATTGACCCATTGCAGATGTGGGTTGATATTATTATGCTTTTTAAATTCACACTTTGGTATGGATTTGGATAATTATATACCATAAATTGCCCAAGCCATATTCCCTGCCATTGTTAATGTGGTTCCACTTTGTATGTTTATGAATGCAAGGGTAAGAATGATTTAATTAGGGCCCCTAATGAATTTAGGGCTATCTTTCACCAAATGAAAATGTTCTTACCATTGCATGAATGAAAACATAAACATTCAGTATTTGTTTATTCAACACAAAAATAGGAACAAGTACATACTGCACAGTACTGAAAACTGTCCAACAAATAGGATTGAATTTAAACCGATCCAAGTACTGTACTGTGGAATAAAACTATAATATAGTAAACACTACAAAATTCCACCGATTGGACTGTGCAAATGTGCAATGGAACTACTGTCCATTCATCCATTGTACTATATGGTCAGTGAAATAGAAACTTCTGTTCAAATATGTGATCATGATCAGCCAAATAAATGGTGATAATTTAAGGTGTTGTTGTATAAGGACATAATAGGGCCATTTATACAGGAGATAAAATGCGAACACACTCGTATAAATGGTCAAATTCTAATAAGTCGCGACTTATTGTGGAACAGCCTGAACCCCTGTTCTTATTTAAGTAGCGACTTACTAGAATTTGACCATTTAAACAAGTGTGTTCGCGTCTTATATAAGACACGTCTTAGGCCCTATTAAGGTATGTTATTTAAACATAAACGTGAAAACAGAGAGACTAATGTACAACAAAAGTGGTGTTGTACATATGGCAGCCAGCAACACATATAGTCACATGCAAGATCCCAAAGTAAGTTAAGCTGTTTGTTTGTGATACAATACAGTACGTCACTACACTAGTAGTTATCTCCTATTGCAACGTATGCAGATACTGCTGTAAAATTGAGATACAGTGAAGGGATTAGTTTCAAAAACAATTTTCACATTTGTATATTGAACATGTTTACAAGATATTTGGACTGATTGCTTTTATACAAACTTTCTAGAGCCCCTTGTAACCGTTAAAGATGATTTGGTTAAGAAACGCCTAATCACCGATGTAAACAAGATTCCTCCAACAGCAGAGACCAAGTGATCACTACCATAGACCAAGTGATCACTGAGGATGGCAAAATTATCAAGATGGAGTGTGATCCTTCAAGGACCACACTTAAACGTGAGTTAAGATTCTAAATAATTCAGTTTGGTTATCAATTCTATGGTTTCAGTACATTAGACATGCATGACTAATCTGGTTAATTTTTTATAGTCTAACAACTTAAATTGTTTTCCAATTGAGATACTTTGGCAGCCTGCGCCACAGCTGCTTGTAACAGAGAAACTTAATTGACGCGGATTGCTATCTTGATGCAATTATCGTCTACACTGTGTTTGTACTGCAGGCTGGTATTTTGCAAGTGCTGCTGAAACGAAAAGAACAGTTCAGAAGAATAAGTAGGTCCATGTAATGATAGGTAGTATACAATACACATACAATCGTGGACATAGCAGTTGATAAAATTGCTTAAATTTTCCGGAACACACATTCGACTAACTTCATTAGGCTTTCGCCCCCCTCTCCCCCTACCAATGTTGCTATTATTATCCCCAGACTTACAACGCAACATAACAACATTGTCTAGGGGGAAATCCAAGGTCAAATACAGAAATTATAGTACAATTTATACTCTGACAGACGCACCTTGGAATTTTATTGACAAGTTATGTCCATGATTGTAGCTTGTTTTTCCCTGTTCCGTTATGGCTAAATAGTGGTTGCGACTCGGCAAGGTTTCGAAAACAGAAAAAAATAGAACAAAATTAACCAAAAAAAACAACTTAGATATTTATGTTAGATGAGTCAAGGTATTGTGGAGCTTAAGCTATGCAATATTAAAAAGATTTGTTCCAGCAGTAAAGTTTTGAGCTTTTGAAAACTGAAAATTGCTTCGTATTGTTTTGTCCGGTGAGCGTCCACCTTGATTCTTTAATTTCTGAATGTTATATCTAGAACCAATAACGTGCAACTTAAAACGAGTGTCAAATGAAGCTGGTGAGGAAAGACTTTCGAAACGATCAAAAGTTGACATCTCAGATGTGGATTCATTGGACATTGGACGATTTGTATCCGTTACAGCAATTGATGACGACACTAAGCTTAATTTAATCAACAATCACTGGAAGCCCCCACATGCCTTCAAATTTCCTTCTTCTCAATTTGGTTCTTCGCGTAGAACATTTTTGGCCCGCTGGTTAACTCGTTGGTCTTGGTTATGTTATTCTATGTTATATGACGGGGCCTTTTGTCTTTCTTGTGTTTTGTTTGGCCACAAAACTGGACATAACGGCTCAAAATTGAACAAATTATTCAAGCTACAGCAACATTTTGAAACTGCGAAGAAGAATGCTACTTACCGTTCGAAGACGATTCAGAATAATCTCATCAAGATCTGCGGGAACCAAATCCGAGAAAAGATCGTCTCAGAAATTAGGGACAGTAATTGTCCTATCTACTCGGTTCTAGGAGATGAGGCAACGGACTGTAGTAATACAGAACAAATGCCAATTGTCTTGCGATATGTACATTCCAGCAAAGAAATTTACGAACGGTTTATAAAATTCGTAGAATGTGAAGGGATGACGGGTGAGGTGTTAGCGAAAAACATGGAAGACACATTAGAAGAAGTCACTTACCGCTTGAAAATTGTCGTGGGCAAGGTTATGATGGTGCCAGTGCAATGTCTAGCGAATCAAAGGGAGTTTCCAGTCGTATTTCAAGCAAGAATCTGAAAGTGTCATATGTCCATTGCTCCAGCCATCGCTTCAATCTTGTTGTTGCCAAAGCTTGTCAGCTTCCTTCAGTAACGCATATGTTAGGGCATGCACAGAAGATTTCAAGTTTTTTAGTCCATCTCCCCAACGCACGCATGTCTTAAAGAAGAAAATCGCGTCAAAAGCTGAAAGCTCCTTCAACGACATGCTGGGTTGAACGGATATCTTCCCTTGATGGATTTGTGGAGGTGTTTGAAGCCATCGCCCAAAGCTTAGAGTATATGCAGTTGAATGTGAATGCGGATTTCAATAACTCCACTAGTGATGCTGACATGTATGTGAATGTGAACGATTTGTTTCTGCTCTTCGCAGAATGAAAACTTGGCTACAAAACACCATGCTTACTGAGAGATTGAATGGGCTTGCTCAGATGCATATCAACGATGACATAACCATTAATAATGATGAATACTTTCGGCATGCAGAACCCTACAAGAATGCAATTTCTCGATGTCCTTGATGATGATGAAGATAACAAGCAATAAACGATTGCTACGAACAATATAGTTTAATATACTTTCCTTCATTGAACATTACTATTTGATGATCGTGTCATCGTGGTGCCTTTAATAAAAGATACTTTCCTTTGAACATTATGTGATGATCCCGTCATCGTGCTGCCTTTAAATAAGATACTTTCCTTTGAACGGGATGATCACATAACAGGATTTTACTCAGGATATCCCGCAAACGCAACTGTCCAACTCATTCCTACTTTCTTAACAACGAACCAGTCAAGAGCATATCTAGCCAAGTAGATTTGGGTTTGGTTATTAGCAACAACCTAAAGTGGTCCCCACACATAGCCAGCTGCACTGCAAAAGCCAATCGTATGCTTGGTTTCCTTAATAGGAATTGTACCCAAATGACTGATATTTGTTGCCGTAGGCTTCTTTATCTTGCTCTCGTCCGATCTCATCTGTCTTATGGTAGTGAGATCTGGGCAGCTCAAGGATCTACTACGCGATCCTCGAGGGTGTTCAAAGACGTGCTAGCAAATTCATCCTTCAGGATTATGAGTTGTCATATCCTGAACGTCTTAAGAAGCTTAATTTACTTCCGATATCGTACTGGCTTGAACTAAAAGATCTCTTCTTCTTTTTTAAATGCAAACAAGGTCTCTTCGACCAAGGCATCTCCTCTTTCGTCACTTTTTCTTCTCACAGCACGTCTCGCACCCGTTCAAGCAAGGACAACTTGCTTCAAGTTAACCATTGCAGGACGTCTCTCTGTAGGAACTCTTTTTTCAACCGAATTGTCCTTCTCTGGAACAATCTCTCTCCCACCATGTGTAATAGTTAATCCGTTTCCTCCTTCAAACACAGGCTAACTGTTTTACTCTTCTCTACTACACTCTTTCGATGTTAACAGAATGCGCACTTGGAAAACCTTCTGTTCTAAGTGCCGCTCTTTCAACTTAAGCTGTTGTTCCTAATTCGTCATGTCTTCTGTAAATTGTATGTTTGTTCTCGTCTTTTTTTTATGTATGTTATGTTTGTTTTCATTAAGGTCGGTCTTCACATGGGACTACTCGTGTCCTGTTGATCTTACCTTCAACCATATATTTAGTTATTCAAAGTTGTTTTTTTTCTCTAATTTAATAGTTTTAGTTCTTTCACATTTATGTATGGTTGTAAAGTTACCTGGCTGCGACTCTCCTGGCTGTTGTGCTTGCGGAAGGACCAAGGATATTGTAGATAAGCAATGTTTAGTTTGTCAGGGTGCTAAACATGTCATAATTGAATGTGCTAGGCAGAAGAGGTTATTTCTATTCTTAAGCCAATTGTTTGCAATGAATGCAATCAACACTTTTCTGATGTTAATAGCTTAAACGTGCACATCAATCTAACCCAGACATCTTCAGAGTACAAGGCCTTCTCAATTACAGAGAGTCGGTTAAAAAGCTTGAATGTAGTAACAACTGAAAGCAGCCCTAAGAGAAAAAGGTCTTTCTACCTCTGGTAACAAAGAGGTTTTAGTTAAACGGTTAGAAGGCTTACTTTCAGCGAACTTGTAATCTGTAAACCAGTAGACAAGTATGTAGACTGTTTCATTCTATAATATGCTGCGGGTCATTAGGATCATTCTGCCTAAAAAATGCAAAATGAACTTTGACGTTTTGAGCGAAGAAGACTGTTTGTCTGAAGTTAACCTTCAACTTGATTAAGTCAAACTGTGTGCTTCTTAATTCAGTGCAGCTCTCATCTGCAAGAATAGATGATTGGCATATTTCCACTTCCTTCCTTACTTAATTATCACTCTTATTACCAACGTGCGGTGCCAGTGTGGGTAGAGTGTATCAAATATATGGCGGTTAACAGTTGTGTAAAACTACCTGAAAAATACAATAAGAACTTCTGTCTGGAAGGCCCTTCGTCTGTAAGGTAGTACTCTTATTACCATTCTTTCCTTAAATACATTTTTTAAGACCTAACCAGGATCAGTTGTGAAAAATGCAACTATAGGCCTCCATTGAATCTCCTTAGCCTGAAAGATACTAGGAAACTTAACAATCTACAGGCTTTAAGGCAAGATGATGCAACCCTAAGACCTTATCATATTCTGCAATATCTACCTTGACCCATAGGTTAGTGGCTATTTGAACAGGTTTTCAATCCTCTAATAAAAGATGATTGGGAAATTATTTCATTCTTTGTTTAGGTTAGTATTTTAATTGATCCAAATATTTTCAAAAACCACAAGCATTTTGTATTAATTACCCAAAATTAATTAGCCTTTATTGGATATGCAATGTGAAGGTATGTTAATTCGCTGGTCACATTCCTAAGTTGATGGAGTGGTGGGTAACAAAATTTTTGAAATGCGCAACCAATTCAGGAACAGTAATAATCAAGGGTAAACGTGTCAACAGGGGGGCTGGTTATGGCGTCGAACTCCCTTGTCAGTTTACGTTTAAAAGAGATTTCTCTTGCAGTTGGGAAAGTTTCTCTTGCAGTGGGTTAAAAGACAAATTAAAGAAACAAAAGTTTGACCTCAAAGATTAAATTAGATTAGTCTAATATATTTATCTATAGAAAACTGCAGAACTTTAATATGCCATGTAAATTGATCTCAATTGTTACTTACTGTCGAATATTGAATAAATGTAGAATATTGAATATTGAATCTGTCATCTGTCCGCTTAGGGACTGGTCAGAAATTAGCAGGGGGGAGGGGGGGTGGAATATGGGGGAGGGTCACATCTTTTTGAGCCCTTAAAAAGGGAGGGTCACAAAAAAATAGACCACCGAAAAGGAGGGTCATGAAAAAATAAGACACAGTGATAAAGAAAAATGTTTAATAATAGAAGATCAAGGACTACAAACTGTGCACAAAAATGATAACAAACTGAAAAGGGTTCTAAACATCTAAATACTTGTACAACAGCTTTTAACCATGATTTTCATCATTATCATCTTCATCATCGCCGTCATTGTCATCACTGTCCTCCTTTATACCATCATCAATACAGTCATTATTGTCATCTGAATCACTACAATCATCATGTATAATATCTTTCAAGTCAAATTTCAGATATTGGGTTATCATGTCCTGAGCAGTCTTAGTGACATATCCCTTGTTGAAGGCATAATGTATATATGGTACTTGTTTCTTTGTAAGACTACTTATTACCTCGTAATTGAGGTCTAGGGCTCCAATAGGGTCTATATCATTTGCATCATGATTTGGTGCAATGCTTGCAATGATCAGTTTACAATTAGTCTCCAGTCTGTTCTGTTTTGCCTTCTTGGCTTTTCTTTGGTTTTGCTTTTGTTTGCGTTTTTTACTTTTTGGTTTAGAGTAGGTGGCTTTAAACATGCGAGCACACTTTTCCTTTAACTCTACCAGCTGCTTCACAATTTCATTTACTTTATTGTAGATAATTTTAATCTGTCCAAATTGTGTTTCAAAGAATTTGTGTGTAGCTTCTTCTCCACTTTTCAGTTTCCCAGTGGAACTAAAAAGTTTCCCATCTAAGGTTTTTACTTTGTTCTCAGTATCACTTAGTTTTTTCATAATTTCTTTAGCCTTGTCAATGTTGTTGTTAATTCGAATGCTATCAGTAGGAATCAGGGTGTAATCTGCAAGAAGAACAGCCCCTGCTGAAGCAGGATTTTCTTTTTTCATTATTGCATTGATCTGCTTCTCAATTTCATCAACCATCTGTTTGCAGTGATAAAGCTCACGCCCTTTACCATGAAATTCTTTGACAAACACTTTAGCATTCTTGCAATGTTTGAACTTGGAGTTGTAAAATTCAGGCAGCAACAAATTCATAAAAAGGGACCGTGGTGTTGTGGGATTAGGAACATACCCCATTGAGGTTGCCTTCCAAGCAGGAGTGGGTTTATATGGCTTTAATGGACCCATCCCCTGTCTTGTGGTATTTTGTGGTAGTTCTTTTGGTGTATCACTAAAATTACTCTCATCTACAACTTCAACGTTCTGCGACTCAAACTCGTCCTTTTTTCGGTGATACCGTCTGATCTCAATATCTGATAGACCTACGAAAAATTATAATAAAACTGTGATTTAATAATAGTAAAGAAGAATTAGCTATTATTAAATTGATATATGTATATATTAGGAGCTACTAGATTGAGCTCTTTCATTTATGGTAAATAAGTATTGCAGTGTAACTGGTCAGTCTGCTATAGGAGCCAAGGTCAGTCCAGTATTGAGTATATGTAGACTGAAATACAGACCAAACAACGGTTGTTTGTCTACAATACAAACTTCAGCAAAATGATTTGTCTTGCATTGTTAAAAGAATCAAATGCTATTAAATGCACTTTAAAACTGAAATCAAAATACTTTTTTGTCCAATGTACATGTATTAAAATAGGCAGTTTAACATTTTTAAGTACAGAAAGTTGATATTTGGGAACTGACATTTAATAAATCGAATACATAAGCTTAACTTACCGAATTTTCGTAAATCATCAACTTCTACATCTTTCAAATGTTCAAATTTGTCCACACCAAACGCTTGGAATACTACCTGAAATTTTATTAAATCTGAAAACTCCAAAAAGCTCAATATCGGTTGATTATTTGCCATCAAACATTGCTCATGTGAGTTTGCCATGATGGTAGAAAGATGGAACGAATTATAGGCTGAGCCGTCAGTTAGTTTGCACAGTGGTTCGGTAAGTACTTCATGTATGGCACACCAAGGGTAGGTCCGTCATGTATGGTACATTATAGTGGTTCATAGATTATACACCAAGTGTATCTGCCGCTGACCAAATGCAAGACGGACTCAAAAAGAAAATGGCGGATTTGATTTCAGAAGATAATGCTACTAAAAACTTAGAAAATGTCCAAGAAAGTTTGAGTTTTTATGAGAAAAGGAGCAAACTCAGACTAGAGACCACGATATCTGAGAAACTGAGAATATCGCTGCAGACATGCAAGGCAAGTGAGAATGAGGAAAAGCTCGAAGGACTGCTTGCGTTCCATAGAAAAAATAAGCTGACTTTGAAATGCCGAATTTTAGAGGGTTTCCTTTACATACTGAGACAGCTCTTGGCTTCTTTTGAGGGCAGTAAAGCATTTGGCTATCTGTCTTTTAATGAAGCTCATGGAATTTTTTGTAGCTTCATGGAAAGAGAAGTAGAAGATAAAGAATTCAGAGATCACCTGTTGCATGAGGACTATGGACTTAGTGTTTATGTGGCAACAGTGCTCGAGAATCGATACATACTCCTGCAGAATGACACTGTAGACACTGGCAAATTTCTTTTGGAACTTGAAAGACTTCTATCAAATGATCAAGAAAACTTTTCGAGATTTGATTTAAATGCAGAGACATTAAAACGTGTTATAAATTCTATGGACACAGAATATGACAAATCAGTTTTGAAGGCAATGATTTTTACTTCTGCATCAAGAAAAAAGGTTTATGAGCTTGGCATAAAACCAGAGAATGCTGTAGGCTTCCTGAATAAAGTGGTTACTGCTTCTACGGAATGTGAGAGAGCTACTGAAGAAGCAGACGATATTATAAAATTACGAGATAAGGAAAAATTGCAATCATTTGATGGGAAAATATCATTGATTGAAGAGAAATTGCACAAGAACGAAAGTTTGCTATTAGAAAGGCAAAGGGCAGATCTTGTTTCTGAAAAGTCAAGCCTAGAAGCAAGAAGGGAGTGGATAGAGAAAGATCTGAACCAATGTGATTCTCAGAGTGTCAGAAGATTTGATCAAAGGAAACGGAGATTGGCAAAAACGCTTATCCATGAAAACAGGGTGAAAAGGCGTAGACTCGGTGCAGGCACAACGAAAAGTCTGGACACAGAAGACGAGGAATTTATTGCTGGCGCAATTGAAGAAAAGAGCACAGCTCATGGTAGGCGCCATGATACAGTACTTTATAGCAATCATCGTGTTAAGAAGCGGGACTTTGTCTCATTAGCCAACTATAGCCTATACCGCAGAGGGAGAAAGCTAATAAAATCAGCTACAACTGTTCTTAATAGGGGGAGGCCAAAGAACATTAAATCAAGGGCTGCAAAGGCACACTGTGGAAAGGCACTATTTTGCTCCAAAAAACCTCCCAAGACTGAAAGTGAATCAGGTCTTGCAACTCATCATCAACGAGCACATATACGCAATTGCAAGCTTGATATGTTCAAAGCAGGAAGTAATAAAACAAGAAGCCTTATGATAAGTTTTGACGACAAAGCGTATATAAGACCAGGAAGTGATGTAGGAGCACGTATTGTCAAGAAGGGAGTGATATATGATGTCTCTGACCCATCAAAACAAAAGAGACTTCCACAGCATGACTTTAGCGAAACAAAGGTTCACCAAACGCCATCTTCTTTCCGCTTTATCAAGGGGTGTGTTGAAGACATTGATGGTGAGCACAAGTTTGTTCATGAAGAAGATCAAACAATCGTTACTGTGCGTCCTAAGGCCTATATAGGTAGCGCTGGAAGTGTCTGGGCTTCTGATTTACTCAAGATTAAGTGGGAAGTCCCTCAGCTTTTTGAGCAATCGGTGGAATCAGCATACGGGTATCCATTAACTTTAAGGAAATTTTGTCATCGTGTACATGACATTTTATTTTATTTTCAAGATTGTACCATGAAAAGTGATGTCATGTGCGTAACAACTATTCAAGATTGCAAGTTTAAAGCATATGAGATGAAAAAACTAAACTGGTTAAACACTCGGCTATCTGAAGCAGTAGAATCATTCCAAGAAGAGAAGGGAAATCTCACACGTACCAATGACATCGCTAATGGAACGGAGCTCCTTGGTCTTATTAACGACATTAAGGAAGTTAATGACACAATAATAAATGATGACACAAACAATGCAAATTGTCTTTGGGCACATCTAGAGAAAGTCAATAGCCTTTGCAAAGCTACAGTCACATTCATTGACAACCTGCAATTACCACCGGTTTGTGACTACATTCTTCAGGCAACTGATGCTGGTCCAGGCGTAGGAGTTTCTAATGTTGAAGTAAAGTACAGAGATATCGAGATGTCAAGAATTAATGGATGGACTCACATGAATAGGATTCACAGGGCGCCTCATGACTCTGGCCAGAATGAGGCTGAGCGCTCAAATGCTGCTATCGGGGAAGCTCTAGTTGATGGTGGAGCATTAAAGTGGGAATACTTCAAGCCAACAGATATATTGAGCGAGGAAGAAATAAAAAAGCTCACAGTTGCTGAGATCAAAGAACTTGAGGCAGAAACAATGGAACGCAATGCATGGCAAGTTTCACAGGATGTTGTGTCAAGAATTGATGGTGAACCTGGTCCTGCTGGGGACTGCATGAAAGCTTTTGTAACCAACAAAAAAGACAGACAGTTTTTTTTCAACACTGAGTACCTAAATGCACATAATGCTGGAAAATCTGAAAAGAAAAGAGAGCAAGTCCCTGGGCATCACTATTTCCAAAAACTCGATAATCTTAGCACAACTCACATGACTGCTGGAGAAATGTTTCATGAGTACTGCTTTGACCAGTCAGTACCTCCGACTCCTCGTCCTGTTCCAGACACTAGCAAGCTCCCAAAGCATCACTACCTACCTCTTGAAGATACACCGACTTTAAAAGAAAATGGCGATAGAAGGGAGGCAGATGATTTCCACCCTAGGGCTTGCTTAAAGGCACTTCATAAAGAGAAAGCAATCTATGCTTCAGATGCTGCAAGTCTCCAAGCCTTCTGTAACAAATACATTGTTGAAGAGAACCTTGTTCAGACATACTTACAACATCTCAACCATCTACATATGATGAACGAGAAAAGAAAAATTGAAAACAAAGAAAAGAATTCACAAGAAAACAGAAAGTCGTGTAAAGATTTTGACTGGCAGAAAATGCTTAATGATGGTACCTTGGCAAAGCAGCGTGTATGCATTCTTGACAAATATATAGATTATTATCACCTGTCTGAAGTGCGAAATAAAAACAAACCAGAAAAAGTTGACGCCATCATTCATCACCTGCGAAATGCACATCTAAACAATTCAAGTGAAAGTGATGAAGACCTGGTTCTAGGGGAGATTGGAGAGTCGAGTGATGACCAAACAGATCAAGAATCAGAGTCAGACTAGATTTTCCATTTAAAAGTGTATCAGATTGTTTAATAAAATAGAAGGAACACTGGATTAAACATCGTTTAATAGTGCTTTGATTATTTTTTTTGGGGGGAGGGGTATGATATTTCAGGACGAGCCCAAGGGAAGGGTCAAGATATTTCGATCCTTTTACTTTGGGAGGGTCATTAAATTTTCATCACTTCATTTCAAAATTCCACCCTCCCTCCCCCCCTGCTAATTTCTGACCAGTCCCTTAAGAGAGGTTGATTTGCCCATTGGGACCCCAAGTAAGGTGTCCGCGTCTGTTAAAGAGGGGTGGACCTGAAATATGTGTCTGCTTAAAAGAGGTGTCCTCCTAAGAGAGGTGTCCGCTTATACGGGTTCGACTGTATATAGATTCCTCGGGTACTTACAATGTAGAATAAAGAAAAAAATGTCTCGAACACAAATTGTGAAAACCAGGGGGTGTCTTTTCGAACCAACTAAAAAGGGCTTGCGCACAAAATTTAAAAGCTTTAACTGTATTTTGAGTTTATTGGTGGGAAATTTGTGGTGGTTTTACTGTCGTTCCAATTGAAGTGTTCCTCAAATATTGATTCGATACATTACCTCGTTCAAGTTCCTCGAGATATTCATACACTTCCTGTGAGTGTTGACCAATCACAATCCGTATGTGACTTGAATACGAATAAACTGACCAATGAGGAACTGAGATTAGGTAAACAAAATGTTTCAAATTTCGAGCGCGCTGAAAACAGTAAACTACACAATACCGTTCTAAATAAAATATCTTGTGACCTACACAAGAATATCGTGTCGTAATGATCCGTCATAACAATTTGGGAGGAACTTACGTTCAAGGAAAATCTACTCCAAGTATTATCAGATCACGCATTGTTTTGTTATTTCTTGATGGCAAGAGCGTAAAAGATATAAGTGATGATGTCAAACTGACTGTTAACAGCGTGAGAAAAATATTGAATTAGTATTTCGAAACCCACTCGATATCTGCAAGATTGCCTCCTGGAAAAGATAATTCGGCAATAACAGACAATGTTTTACAACACATTGAATTGTACAAAATGCAAAAACCAAGTATATATGCGAGGGAAATAAGAGATCGCTTGACTAGAGAGGGTGTTTGTGATGAAGACCATGCACCTTCTTGCAGTGCAATAGCTCATTCTATAAGATGGGAGCTAAATTTAACAAGAAAGCGTTTGACAGTTATACCTGTAGAGTCCCTAACACCAGCTGCCATAGAGAAACAAAACCAATATTTCTAAGAGATTTTGCAATTTCCTGCACGACATATACATTTCATGGACAAAGCAAGTGTTATTCGTACGTCTGGAAATCGGACTTATGGACATGCTTATATTGGGGAGCCTGCTGTTGAGGTATGCTGTTATAGTTCTGACGCTACTTTTACAATAAATTTGTTATGCGGGTTTTTTGGTATAGAATACTATGATGTTTTGGAAGGTCCTTCGAATGGTTTAGAACTACTTCAGTTCTTTTCAGATGCTCTGGAGCAAAGGTACCCGAACGGAAACCCGATATTATCCGCAGGTGATGCAGTTGTAATGGACAATTGCGGCTTTCATCATGCGCGCCACATGGAGCCAGTTTTGCGTGAAATGCTTTTTCAACACGAGATAACCCTGATATTTCAGCCGCCATACTGTCCTGAGTTGAACCCATGTGAATATTGCTTTGCTCATAAGAGAAAATCCTTCCGAAATAATGAACGGTTCACTTCTTCTTATACAGAGTTAGCGATTGTAAACGCTATGGAACTAATAACAGCGGGTTTTTGTCGAGGATTTTTCGAAAAATGTGGTTATGTACTATGAAGATAGCTACACTGCATCTTGTTACTAAACGTTAGTAAATGTTAAACGTTACATCTAAACGTTAAACGTTACATCTTGTTAGTAAACGTTAAATTATGTAATCACACGTTCTGCAGTAGTGTTGTATTGGTTGATTGCTACATTGTTACGTTGGTATTGAACACTGTATCGAACAATACGCGAAGATCGACAGACGTCACAGACCACGATAAAAATACTTTTCAGCTCGAACCTCAAAATAGCGCCAGTCGGTTTATTTTTGTGGCGCTATTCTGAGGTTCGAATCCGATATATAATACGATAACAAATCATGAATGTCAAGCAAGTACATAAATACATATATTACCATTTGCATTCAACCTTGAAGCTTGGCGATTTTAATGCGTTTGTTTACTTTTCAAATGTGAACGTTTGGTCACACCCCTGTCATTTTTGTTCGTGTGTTTGCCACGTTTTAAGCAATTTTCCATATTTTTTAATGTTATGCTCGCAAAATTTAAGTTATTTTGCAAGATAGAATGAAAGATATACGTAAGGATCAAAAACATATTCATACTTCGCCAAAAAATCGAAAAATCTAAGTTTTCAAAAGTAACACATTGAAAAGCATCCAATAGCTTGATTATTCTGAGACACTTTAACACATCAAAGAACATGGAAGGAACAGAACCACACAATATGGTTGAAGGCAATTTTGGTAATTTGGTTAAATCATTTGGGCTGTGTATATGGCTAGGAGGTGAGTAAGACACTCTGCCCCATTCATTTCAAGGCAGTGACATGAAAAAAAACAATATTGCCTTGAGCTTCAGGAATGAGAGGACCAAATTTTACACACCAAGTGGGATAACATTGAAAAGCAAAAATTGGAACTGAAGCAGGAAGTTATTGAGTACTTTCATTATGTTAGCATATTCAATAGTCTTTTATATGCAAATAAATTAGCCCTCTGTTTAATCCACGAGCTGGCGCAAAGCGCCATGCGAGGTACTAATTCCACTCGGAGATTTACACTTGGGTATGTGAAAACATTGTGGAGTGCAAAGTCGTCCGCCATCAAGGTTGAACGCAAATGGTAATATGTGTGTTCTAAAACAACAAAACTATAAAATTGTACCATAATCTATATTGTTTGTAATAATATTTATACTCTATTACAGTAAAGTTTGTTGCAATTTTCATACAGAGAACAAATTAGAAAAAACCTTTCTTTGTACCTTTACAATAAACTGACATTTATCGCACTATAAAATGACGCCCCTGTCATTTTGTCATACACTTCCATTATTTTTACTGTAGTAAAAGAGTTAATGGGAAAAAATATATATTGTAAACAGACGAAAGTGACATTTTCCGGCTTTGAAATATAGATTAGAAAAACCCCACGTTTGATCGCTTAGTTTCTAGAAATAAAATGATAAAATCCTTTACTCATGGGAGTCTGAGGTAATGTAATTTTTTCTAACTTTCAAGCAGTAAAGAAGAAAAATGGCAAGTTTTATTCATATAATAACGTTTACAGTAACGCACAGCATAACAGAATAAGAACAGAATAAGAACATAGATAGTTTGAACAGAATAAGAACAATCGTATCTTTGCAAACAGATACTAATAACAACTTGCGAATTTTATATGAAGGTTATTAATGTTTACCTAAGTTCTTTTACCTTTTTTGCAGAGCAACATTAGCAAATTCTAGCAACGTTTGATGATTTTGTTCCACTGCAACGTTTTCGTTGGTTTGGTGTACTCGTTTCTGTCATTTTTTCCGTATAGTGATTTTTTACCATGGAAAAATATGTAGCGCTAGGTTGGGAAGGCAAAGCCATTGCCATTGCTGGGTGAAGGAAATTTGAATATAAAGCCGGTGGCTTTGCTTGCGTTGGGAAGACCTGATACGGATATGCATTAGGCGGTAGAAAATGATTCACGTTACTAGTAAATGGATGCAGATAATACGGATTTTGATGGAAACTTGCTTCATATTGATTTGATACCGGCATTGTTGGCGTCAACGACAATTGAATGGGTGATATTTCGGACTGCGGGTTGATTTCTGCTGGCTTGGTGATAGTGCAACTAGATGGTCTGTTCACTTGCTCGTGTATTTTGCTCGTTTTGATGACTTCTTTCTCTTCAGCCCTGCTGTCAAATGTAATTGGAAATTGTTCTGTTCCAATTTCTGTTTTTTCCAGGATATTGCCGGTTGGACAAGTGCCAAAGTCATCGGACACTTTGCTTTGACACTAATGCTTGAAATGCCTCCCTATCGTTTTCAGAAACAGGGGGTATCTTCCCTTCTAGAGCAATTTTCATGTATCTTACTTCTCTAAGAAGCTGTTGCATCCCATCCTTTCCTTTGTATTCGTTGGGGAAAAGCCGCTGAGGTCTCGGACGAACATTTCGCACAACATTGACTTGGCTTTTTTCAGCGAATTCAGTCAACTGGTTCAACTCTTTACTTTTGAGAGCAATTTTTTCATGAAGAGCCTTGAGAGCTTTTTCTTTCTATACATTTAAATATGACAAAAAGCAGCTTTAGCATTAAGATGCAACATTACATGTACACAGTTGTAATTAATTGTTTATTCATAATAAGCAATTTCAAAATGTTTACTGTTTTCGGAGTTACTATTGTATTGTATTTTATAAATATACTCAGTGGTTCCCGCAATTCCGAACACACATGCAATTATGAATAATTCTTAGTCTTAAACTCGGGGTGTAGTTTTTGATTTCCGCAGTAGTGGTATCCCACACACGGTTCGAATTCGCATATAATTCCATTTTTATTGCCATCCTTTCTATGACCACGGTGATGGCATTGAGTGCAAGAGATCATCATCAATCGATTGCCAGGTAATGCAAGAGGCATTAGTTCGACAGGTTTACTGGTGTATTCCGATAACTCAGATTTGAGAAGGGCGTGATGTTTTTCTAATTCTAGCGTATCTTGCAAAACAATGTAGAAAGCTGAATTTTTCTCTCTCGATAAGGTTCCATCTGAAAATGGCGTTCTTGGCTCAAATGTAGTTTGCTTTTCTAGAGTTTCCATTTTATAATCCGTTGATGTTCCCCATCTGTTTTCCTCTTCTTGCACATTTAATTGACTGTGGTAGATATTGGACTTTCGATTTGAAGTTTACTTCTTAGTTTGGCGCTCAAAATCATTCTTCGATGGGGTGCCGGCACGACAAATGGTATATTATGAAAATCTTTCAGTTTTAGAAATTTGAGCATATTTGTTGACGTAAAACCTTGCTCTCGCAAGGGCTTCACATATTTTTTAATTCGGGTTTTAAAACACTTAGAAACTCTTCAATACTTTCAACAGACGTCATTATTTGAAGAATTGAAGTTACATGAATGATGAAAACAAGCAAATCCGAAATAGGAATTTGATTCTTGAATATTGTTCACTTCCTGCAATGCAGGATCAGTTCCTCATTGGTCAGTTTATTCGTACTCAAGTCACATACGGATTGTGATTGGTCAACACTCACAGGAAGTGTATGAATATCTCGAGGAACTTGAACAAATGAATTGGTCGGCGCGAAGTAATGTATCGAATCAATATTTGAGGAACACTTCAATTGGAACGACAGTAATTACAGTACACAATTTCAGACAATTTGCTTTAGTTTAATTCCTTCAACTCTTCATGCTTCTTTTCTAAAAAAGATCAGCCTTTTGCATGTTTAAATAATGCCTTGACCTAATTTGCATATTGCCAGTTCGCTTTTGCTCCCATTGGTCATTTAATTCAAATTAGAACTTTGCTTCGGAATTATTAGGAAGGATTATTTAGAACTAATCGATGGCGAGATAGTCCCGGTTTTACGCCAATTGCCTTGTTATCGCAGCAGAAAAAATGGCCAGTTTCGACAAAGTTGGTGGGCGCAGGATGGTGCACCTCCGCATAGGAGGAGAATAGTCACGGATCACTTGACAGAGTTATTTGGAGATGGAGTTATTGCTGTGAATCGTTTTTTCTTTATTCTACATTGGAAGTACCCAAGAATCTATATATATCAAAAACATGATACCGGGAGCTGCTTTCCGAAATTGAGAAGGATTTAAAATCTGTTCAGTTTAAAATCTGTTACACCCTGTATAGAAAGTTTTATAGTAAGAATAATAGTTAAATTTATAATTTTAAAATTGTCAAGCAATTCAATCTTCACCAATCAATAAATGCTTCACCAATAATATTTGGCAAATCCTGGAATACTGGTCTTATGGCACAAATATAATTTTTGTGCCACACAAATATTTGATAATCACTTGATACATAATGTTGAAGTTGCATACAGCAGCTGGTTGTAAAGGAGGACATTGAAAAGCATCCAATAGCTTGATTATTCTGAGACACTTTAACACATCAAAGAACATGGAAGGAACAGAACCACATAATATGGTTGAAGGCAATTTTGGTAATTTGGTTAAATCATTTGGGCTGTGTATATGGCTAGGAGGTGAGTAAGACACTCTGCCCCATTCATTTCAAGGCAGTGACATGAAAAAAAACAATATTGTCTTGAGCTTCAGAAATGAGAGGACCAAATTTTACACACCAAGTGGGATAACATTGAAAAGCAAAAATTGGAACTGAAGCAGGAAGTTATTGAGTACTTTCATTATGTTAGCATATTCAATAGTCTTTTATATGCAAATAAATTAGCCCTCTGTTTAATCCATGAGCCGGCGCAAAGCGCCGTGCGAGGTACTAATTCCACTCGGAGATTTACACTTGGGTATGTGAAACCGCCATTTTTTTTTGTCATGGACGGGACGGTTTTGTAAGTTCAAGCCGAGAGAAGACTTCCATTTTGCAAACTTTTTTCAAAAATAGTTTTGCACTCATTTTATAAGTAAGTCTCTATGTAAGTAAGTTTATAATTATGTTAAGTCTCCAAAACAAGATAAATGAAAATTACTTAGAGGACAAATTAACAAGGGGAAAAACAGTCGAAAGACCGAAAAAGGAGCGTTTTAAACAGGCAAGTGTCTATTTTGCATTTTGAATTTGAAAATGTGTAGATCATTCTGTGTGGTCAATACAACATTGATTGATCTTTAAGAGCATTTTAGTATCGATTCAAATATGTTATAGAAAAATAAAAAAACATTAAATCTCAAAAACTTCCTTGCAAAAGCAAGTGCGAAGTATAAAAATACTCCTCGAAAAGCAGTTGAAGTTTTTTGAAAATTTCGAAACGTTTTGTGAACGTCTAAGGTTGAATGTTACAGTAAATCAAAGCTAAAAGAGTACACAATAGCATATACCCACTTTATATAGTTGGCAATTGATAATTTTATAGTTAAAAACAAAATAATATTTTGTACAAATTAAAATATAAAAAATATACAATTTGCGTGTTACCATGGTTACATTCGTCGACTCATGTACAAGAACTTTTGGGGAGTAAATTGTTTGGTTCAAATGGGCGAGGGGATTCTGCATGCATGTATTTCTAGTATTATATTGAGTTTCTGTTCAATAACAAACACAAAAACAAGGGCAAAAGGCTGATCGAAATGTACATAAAAGAATATTTCAATTGCCGCTATTAAATGAGACTGGTCTCCATGGGGGTTGAAATGCCCTACTACAAGTATAGTCCCACTAGGGCTTAAAATTGATAAAGGCGTGCAAATTTATTATTTATATAACTGACTTATTCTATAACATCTTTGTTTAAGTCTTTACTTTAATTTAAGTAAAATTTCTGAATATTTTGGGCCTTTTTGTCGAGTTTAGCAACCTTTACTTTCCACCATGGAAAAAATCAAGTGAATGGCAATAACTAGGACAAACCATGGTATTGCACAAAGTCAAAACTCTTCGCGATCACCTCAAAATTTGTCTGTTCCGAGGGGGTTTTGCTACAAATTTCACTGAGGTGCCTACTGTTCTGGCTGTGATTTTAAGCATGTTTGCTTTAAGTGTAACAGAGCACACCGCTCCGTAACCTGTAATTTTCGTGGCCCAGCCGAACAATCTCCCAATACCCCCAATGAACGATCGCCTAAACCAGTTTCACCCTCCGTTGCCAACACCAGTAAAAGTGTCTAATCTAAGAATTTTATTAGATGGCTATGCGCCAAACCTTGTTGATACCTTAGTTTTCGGTTTTTTATTTGGTTTTCGTATTCACTTTCAAGGGGCTGAACATTCATTTGAAGCCCCCAATTTGCAGTCAGCTTTGGACAATCCTGACGCAGTTGAATAAAAATTGTGTCAGGACTTGGAGGCAGGTCGGCTTGCTGGACCTTTTCGTTCGCCACCACTTCCAAAATTCTGTGTCGCCATTGGGCCTGGTTCCTAAAAAAACAACCAGGCGATTTTCGCATGATTCATTGATTCAGTCAATGATGGCCTACCGGACATTGACGTTATATGTAAACAACGAGTTTGAGTGTTTCATCAGGGGATCCAAACACGAGAAAACGGTATGAAACACGAGCGCGAGTGTTTTATTGTTTTCGAGTGTTTGGTCCCCTGATGAAACACGAGAAACGAGTTGTTTACACAACATCTCAAACGAAAACATTTCATTGGCTGTTCAATTTATTAAGCTCTAACGGGGGACCTATGAAAGTAATTTGTTTTTGTGTTTGTGAACAATGGAGATAAGTATTCTGCTTCCTGCTTAATTTCTATAGTCCATTGTAAGACAGAAATGTGTAGGGCGTGTAGAATTTATTACAGACCTTGATGATTTGAACATGAGCGAAGAGGGAGGGAGGCGATTTCGCTTGGCGAAAAGTGTAAACGACGAAGACGAAGCAATACAAAATGCGATTCCCCCATCTACTCGTTATAAGACGAAGTGGGCAGTAGAAGTGTTTCGCGAGTGGCAAACTGCGAGAGGAGAGGCAAGTAATGAAGGTGATAGCTTACAGGATATTAGTACGCCAGTGGAAAATTTCGATGCCGAAAGCTTGGCGTATTGGTTGGGAAAATTTGTCCAAGAGGTAGTTAATAAAGACGGACAAAGGTACCCAGGTCGTACGTTATACGGTTTGATTACTGGGATCAAGCGATTTCTTGCAGAGAAAAATGTTTTGTTGAATCCGTTGGATAAATTGGACGATCGGTAAGTGCCATTCAGTACAAAGCGTGTGTAAACAATATTACAGTATGAGTTGCAGCTTGGCGGCTGGAAAGTAGAGGAGTTTATTACTTAGTGATATAGCGGCGACAGCTGAAACATTGACTTAAGACAAGATACTTTTTATATTGATATAGGTTTCATCGGTTTAGGAAGCTACTTGATTGTGAGATGAAAGCGAGCACACGAGAAGGCGTTGATGTCGCTTCAAAGAAACCTGAGAAAGAGCGTATTACTGACCAGGAAGAAGATATGTTTTGGCAAAAATGTCTACTCGGAAGTTCGTCATCGCAAGCTTTGTTGAATTCTGTGTATTTCTACAATGGGAAACTGTTTGGTCTACGAAGTGCTGAACACAGGCATATAACTTTAAATAGCTTTGTAATCGGTGACAACTTTATAAAGTTTGAGGAAAATGTTTCGAAGACCTTCCATGGAGGGTTGCTTGATTTAAAATACGAACCACGAGTAGTCCGGCATATTTGCCATGAAGAGGGCAAGGAGCACACAACGCGATGTTTAGTAAAGATGTACAGGCTTTATATTAGTTTAGCCGAAGTTTACAATAAGAATGGTAATGCTTTTTACTATAGGCCTGACAATAAGCAGTTAGGTTTCTTTAAAAGTGCAGTAGGTGTAAATACGCTTGCGAAGATTTTGCCTAATATGTGTAAAGCTGTTGGTGTGAAAGTTAAAACATCGCATAGTTTAAGAGTTACGTGTGCGACCGCTTTATTTGAAAAAGGTTTCGAAGAGAAGCTTATCAGGGACAGAACGGGCCATAGGTCTAATGCTTTACTTAGATATGAGAAGAGTAGTTCTGAGCAAAATGAATCGGTTTCGAGTATTTTAGGCCCTGTTCCTTGTAAGGATGTTAGCGAAAGCAAGGAAATTTCTAAGTGTGATTTGAAAGAATTAGATGGCAGTGTTCAAACTCAGGTTAATTTTCAGAATTCTGTATTTAACGATTGTAATATTAGTTTTTGGGTGAAGAAGGATTGAATTAGTGTGTAATTAACATATTGTATGGTGTGTGTAATTAAAATATTGATCTCAGTTATTAGATGAAAACCGTTTTTCATCTAACAACGGTGATGGTATATGATTTTTAGCGTGTTTCCTTGCGGTATCCAACCTCAATCATGTGACGAATTAGGGTGAGTTCATTCGCTAATTTGCTCATGAATTATTAATGAGTTTGAGATACATCTGTTCGATATGCCACTGTTGACGATGCCATTTCGACTTATTAAACAAGCTGGTTCGGGTTGTTTTCTGGCAAAAACTGACCAGCATCAAACATGCTTTTCGAATTATACCTATCCACCTGGCAGATTACCACCTTTTAGGCATAAAATGGCGACAATTTTACTATTATGACTGTGCTATGCCCATGGGCTGCTTGAGTTCATGTCGCACTTTTGACGCCTTTAGTACGGCGGTCGAATGGATTGCTCGGGAAAAGTTACTTATCGACAAACTTCTTCATTTACTTGATGATTTTCTTATTATCTCATCTACTCAATTTATATGTAAGGCCAATTTAGATCTATTTATTGTTCTTTGCGATTTTCTGGGCATTCCCATCGCACCTGACAAAACCTTTGGCCCATCGACTACGCTCACGTTGCTGGCATTGAATTGGACTCTCTTAAATGGGAAGCTCGCTTGCCCAAGGAAAAAATTGATAAGTGTGTCCAATTAATTGCCAATTTTTTAACGCTTCTTTAATTGGCTTGCTAAATTTTGGATGCTTGGTTGTTACTCCAGGTCGCGCCTTTTTAAGACGGTTATTTCACACCCGCATTTTTTCATTCAGCTAAATCGCAATGTTAAAAGCGATCTTCGCATTTGGCAGACTTTTCTGTCTTCTTTCAACAGAAAATCGTTATTCTTAGATGATCACTGGAGTAACAACCATAAACTTAATTTATATACGGACGCATCTGGTGCCATTGGTTTTGGGGACTTATTCGGACAGGAATGGTGCTATGGAAAATGGCCGGAAAATTGGTTGAAATATAATATTGCCGTGCTAGAATTTTATCCGATTGTGCTCAGCTTATGTGTGTGGGGTCATAGAATGTGCGACCAACGTATCCTCTTTTTTACGGATAACGAAGCTCTGGTTTCTGTTATCAACAAGCAGACATCGAGAGATTCTGAACTTATGACCTTTGTTCGCACAATGGTGTTAGTTTGTCTGCAAAACAATATTTTACTTAAAGCTAAACACATAGCCGGTAGCCATAATGTATTAGCTGACAGTTTGTCTCGATTTCAGATCCAAAAATTTCTACAATTGGCGCCGGCGCACACACATCGTTCTCCAACGCCCATTCCCTCTCACCTGCTGCCGGAAAATTGGCAAATATAGTTTCTAATTTGGCTCAATCCAGTCTCCAACCGTCTTCTGTACCAACATATAAACGGGCATGGGCACTGTTCACGCAATTCCATATAAAAATATTTAATAACGGCTTAGTAGCTTTGCCTATATCACCTTCAGTAGTCGCATTATTTATCACTTACTTGTTTGATCTCAAGTATGCGCCATCAACAGTAAACACATGTGTCTGTGATTGGTTATTCTCATCGATTGTCAGATTTACCTGATCCGACGAGAGTGTTTTACATAATTCAAATACTTAAAAGGTATTGCCTTTGTAGCATGTGTGGTAGGACTTTCGACACTATTTTGCAACGGTTAGCAAGGGCAGCCGTCGGCACTACTCGTCAATCTTATCATTATAAACTAATAGTACATGCATTCATTCTCCTTGGGGTGGGGTTCATCTCGGTTTAGCCTCGATGATTTGGCGATGTTTACCTCCACCCTTTTCTTGGCATGAAACATTAGTATTTTCAAACATATGTATTATGTTATATTATAAATATATTTGGAAATAGACTTTTGATTGATTGATTGGTTGATCACTCAAGACCTGAAGTGGAATGCCCACATGGATAAGATAACGACTAAAGCAGCGAAGTGACTCTATATGCTGAAACAACTTAAGAGATCGGGTCTTAGTGACACTGATTTAAAATGCTTCTACATTGCCTCCTATAAGATCTATTATCGAATACGCATGTCAGGTATTTCATTACAGCCTCCCGGGATATCTTTTGGGAAAATAAAGCAGATTCAGAAAAGAGCTTTGCGCATCATATGCCCAGACTTATCATATTCAGAAGCCATTGAAGAATTAGATATGGAAACTTGAGGACAAGAAGGAAAGGATTATCTATTAAAGTTTTCAAATCCATAGTAAATGACAAACATCATAAAATTCACCATCTTTTACCTACAAAGCATTCAAATATTTACAACTTAAGGAATGCAAACTTTTTTAATATTCCAAAGTGTAATACAAATAGATTTAAGAACACTTATATTATATCAAGTCTTTTAGAACTAGTCTCATTATAGTTTTTACCTTACTTTTATAGTATTTTTACTTTTTATTTTTATCTTATCTTTAAAAGAACTAATTGTAAGGACACATATTTTTAAATAATAATTGTAAAAATCATGTAATTCAGCCTCTGGGCTGCAAGATATTTTATTTTATAATATTCGGTAATTCGGCAATTTCGGTATAATAGTCAACAGTGAGTTGGTAAGTAGTAATAATTCATTTAAGATTACTAATAATTCATTTAAGATTACTATACCGAGTCACACGTGCTGAGTTGTCAAAATGAAAATGGCGCAATGCATGGCAATGCAAATAATGCATGAGAAAAGAAGCATATATCTTCGATTCTCTTGGGTCAAGAATTTCTTTGCAATTTTGCCCTATTTACTTGAGCTGAACTACTTTGTCCATATAAAGGTGTATAGATTACTATTAACTACATTAAAAGTTGTCATTTTCAGCAATAATTTTAGACAAGCATCCCATGCAGAAATCTCCAGGTTTTGCTGTCAATCTCCAGGTTTTTTAGTCCTTATGTTTTAAAATCTCCAGGTTTAGCATTTGGTAAAGTTGGCAGGTCTGAATTTGGGTGGTTTTTATGGCATGTTAAATATGGCATCTTGTGGCCCATTGACGCAGAGTTAGGAGTCTGGGTCTAGCATGCTTTTCTCAGTCAGTGTTCATTTCTGATACAAGTTATCAATCTGATGACTCGGATGTAAACTTCATTCCTGAATATGTCCTAGAGGATGCAGAATTAAATAATGAAAATTGTCAATACTCCATTGACCCAGAGCTCAAAGACGATGGCTGTTCGGGCATTGCATATGGCAATGAACCTTTAGCTGACGAAGCCTGTAAAAATCCTCACTCAAAAAACTAATGATCAATTTAGGAATGCAAGCTCATTTAAACTAAATTAGGTCAATTAGATATCACTCTTGTCTGATTCGAAAAATCAGAAAGTGTTATAGAACGGTTTGAGATATTGCCAATTTGTGATTGCCCTTGAATTCAATGAAGAATTCGTTAAGATATTGCGAGTCCAATCATGCACAGGTGAGCTCGGCAGACTACAAGATATGATTCCTGCTGTTAAGTATGGATTTAGCAATGAAGGACACCGTGAACATTTCCCCCCGATTGTTAATGTGTGTGGAAATCACGGGATAACACTATCCAATATCCAATCCTGCATTAACCAAGTTGAAATCTATGATAGCCTAGTTAGCCTTAATCGAAGAGGTATGGAGATCCGCTCTCCAATTGATGTTGAGGAGTGTGCTACTGTGCTTGCCAGTTAACAAGACCGGTTGGTTTCATTAACATGGTTGTCACTAACATAACAAAAAGGTGCAACAGAATGTAGCTTGTTTGCAATATCAAACACTATTGCCCTCTGTTTTGGGAGGGATCCAATCACGTTAAAATGGAATCAGGATATCTTTAGTGACATGCATTGTTTGTTGATCGAGATTTTTCGTCATACCTGACGTCCACATACAAAAAGGATGCCCCTATCAGTAAGTTTATTTTGAATGGGTTTGCTGGGTGCATTGTCACTGTGATGCCTGATGCTGGTGATCTAATGTCCCAGTGCAAGAAATGCAAAAGGTGGTTCCATAGCAGTTGCAAGCATGGAGGTTTACATACATACGTACATACATAGGGGCTTCTGTGGTGCAATCGTCAGAGCACCTCTGATATCGTGGGTTAGAGTCCTGTTGGGGACAACTTATGACAGCTATGTGAAAAGAGTTGGTCAACGCTCTGCTGAAAATCATGGGTTTTCTCTGGGTATTCCAGTTTCCTCCCACAGGGAATGTTGACAGGGTGGGTTGGGTTTAACCCCTAACTGGCCCTTCCACTGTAGCTGTGCTCTGTGATGGCGAGCAAAAGGTGGCTGCCATATGCGCGCCTAGAAAGCCTTTGACTTGGTCACGTTGAGCTGTGTCCTTCGCAATTCAGCTTAGCTTTCAGCTGCAACTAAGGATAATAAGCACACCCCCTTGCTTGCTTGCTTGTGCCTATATTATGTACTTAGCCTAACCCACCCAGTCAACTTTACCTGTGGAAGGAAACTGGAGTGCCCGGAGATAACCCACGATTTCGGCATAGCGTTGACCTACTCTTTTCACATGAGTGTGATGAGTACAGTCCTCAGCACTGTACGTGTCCAGTACAGGTTGAAAAACCGCACTGTGATTTAGTGATAGACAAAAAGGAAATATTTAATGCTAAATCCTAGGTATGAAGTATTTTAGTATAACCTATCATAGGAACACCCTGCTCTTCAGGTTACCAAAATTAGTTCAAACCTAGTGCTCAGTAATGAAATAAATACGCTACGTTTCAGTATGATACCAATCTAGTAACAAGGGCTATCGGGTACATGGTTGGTATGATGCGTCGTATAGTAGCGTAATCAAAGTGGAAAACAACTATCAACCATAGAAATATATATTTATTGCATTCGTAGGATTCTTCAGTATGTGGCCATAGGCGTACGAGAATAAAATGGGAGGGTTCACTTCTTTACCTTCGTTGAAGTAGAAGGGGGCATTAACAGGGGGTATACTGAAGATGTGTGAACCTGGAGAGGAGTCCGGGGGTCTTTGTATTCTTGAGTCTCCACGACTTGATTTCTTTTTTTAGAGACAATTTTTTATATATAACCATCTAATATCACAATTAGTTCGTTGAAATTGAGTTTGATGGTTACAAACATTTGAACTGTTTATATTAGTATATTAACTTTAAAGTATTTGAAGGATTTTTCACTTGCAGCTGTACTTGCGTTGTTGGGCATCAGTTTTTATAAAATACTATTAAGTTGGAACACTCATCTGACATATAAGTCATTTTGAATTGAGACATCATGCAAAATTAGAGTTGCATAAGTTGTAAACAAACCTACAGCAGACTTGTCTCAATAATGCTGCTTCAAAAACTTGATATTAGGATGTGTTTGTACTGCTTGTTCCCAGCCATAACCCAAAAAAATCCTCCTGGTCTCTAGAAGACCAACATGGGTCCCTAGAGCTATTCATTTGACCATGTCGACATGACATATAAGTCATTTTGAATTGAGACATCATGCAAAATTAGAGTTGCATAAGTTGTAAACAAACCTACAGCAGACTTGTCTCAATAATGCTGCTTCAAAAACTTGATATTAGGATGTGTTTGTACTGCTTGTTCCCAGCCATAACCCAAAAAAATCCTCCTGGTCTCTAGAAGACCAACATGGGTCCCTAGAGCTATTCATTTGACCATGTCGACATGACATATAAGTCATTTTGAATTGAGACATCATGCAAAATTAGAGTTGCATAAGTTGTAAACAAACCTACAGCAGACTTGTCTCAATAATGCTGCTTCAAAAACTTGATATTAGGATGTGTTTGTACTGCTTGTTCCCAGCTTGTTCACAACTTGCTACAAGGTTGTTGATTCAACAGACAGTTCTAACAAAATGCTTCTCATCCTGCCATTAAACAACTTGTTGAAGGGCTTATGCAGCGAACATTCGGTTTGAGTGAAACTCTGTTATTAAAGAGAATGTTTGAAGTTATGAAGATTGACGTTTGGAGCTTTTCCATATCCCACTTCGTTCTTGAGATATTAAGATGTGTTTGATCTGTAAATAACATCACTGTGACATCACACTGCATAATGAATTGTTGGAAAATCAAGAATATCTTTGAAATAATTGAATTAAATCACTTGAAACTCTGCATGACTTGTGTGGTGTCCTGCGATAGGCAGAAACAAATGACAGTTTAAAGGCGATTGGTTAAATAATCTCAGAGGTATTCGTGATTTTCCAACAATTCATTATGCAGTGTGATGTCACAGTGATGTTATTTACATATCAAACACATCTTAATATCTCAAGAACGAAGTGGGATATGGAAAAGCTCCAAACATCAATCTTCATAACTTCAAAAGTTCTCTTTAATAAGAGCGTTTCACTCGAACCGAATTTTCGCTGCATAAGCCAAAGAACAATTTGTGAGTGGCAAACTTGTAGCAACTTGATAAAATATAAAATGACAGCATTGTTACAATTTATTGACAAGCTTGCTACAAGTCTGTTGCAAACACATCATGTTGATGAGATTTTTATGTGTGTAGTATTTTTTTTAAACTGATATAGACAGTTGAAGGGTACTGCTGAATGAAAAACACTTAAAGAGCATTTTATCGTTATATACATGCAGAACTTTTAAAAGCAAATGTATGGTGATATAGCATTTGCATAATTTATAAATATAAATAATTATATCCTGTTAGAAAGCTGTTAACATCATATCTTTTTATATTATATAATCTACAATTCAGGCATTAATAATCTCTCGATGGGCTGAAATGTTACATATACAGGCTGTTTGTTACATATACAGAGAATATAAACTATAATATAAAATTAAAAATGAATCAACACTTTAAAAATACAACATATGAATAATTTGAAATATTTGTAATGAATAATTGAGTTCCAATTACTCTGCTTCCACCCGGACCCAGACCCCACTGCTAATTACGTAATGCTAGGAACTAGGCGTAATGCAGTGGTCAACCAATCCCTGTATATGTAACATGCCCTTTTTGTAACACACCCATATATGTCACATAACATTACCACTACTGCTCATGAAAGTGGGACTGAGACATGAAAGTTACATTCTGAGTATTCAAGAACAGTGTAAAACCTACTGCAGGTAAAATCTGTTTATGGCATAAACTATTTGTTAGATGATGGTACATACTGTAGCTTAATCTTGCATTTTGCAATACATTTTTGTAGCAGTATAAACAATGTGTCGTATTAATTGTTTCAGTAAATTTAAGCAATTTATAATTTCATTTAAATACATAATGGGTGTGTCATGCGAATTCCAAAGCTACATTGAGGGGGTCCCCCCTTTATCAACCTATACATTACATGCACTTGACAGCATTATATTATATCTGAACTTTCCCAACCCCCCCTGTACTTTATAACCAGTCCCTTATGATAATTTAAAATATGCACCTATCCATATTAAACTAGTGAGCACCTTGCTGAGCCAACTGAAAGACAAAGTGTTATAATTGTGAAAATCCAGCAGTTATTCTCCCTCAATTTATGTAAATGTTGTTTCAATCCAAGTACAAGAACCTGGTCTTATGGCATTATTTTGACTGTTTTCGTGACCCTACTGTTGGTCTTCTTGTCCAAGTTGTGAATTTAGCAAAAGTGTATTCAAACCACTGCAAATTTTACGGCAGTTGACTGTTGTGTAAAACTACCTAAAAATAGAATGAGAACTTCGATGTTTCGAGCGAAGGCCCTTTTGTCTGGAAGTTAGTATAATGGGTCGGGGGAAAACGTGCTTTTATAGTGAATACAAAAGTTATCCAATCAGACGGATTTAATCAAAACACACTATAAACAAAATATGGAAATCACATCACAAAATATATTAGCATATAAGGAGCAGCGAACAAAGATAACAAAGCAAGAAAGACAGAAAACAAGGAACGAAATATTAGAAAAGGTGAGATGTAGAGTATCTGCTGATGGCAGGCATAAACAGTAAGCTAAGATGGAGCTAAATGTAAGAGGCGCTCATTAATGCCGAGATGATGAACGGTGCCAAGTTGGGAACTGAGATGCATTTCTTGGCTTTTGCAGCTATCATTACTACCAGAAATGGGACACAGAGTTCGAATTTTCATATCTGAAACACTGTGATTGCCAGTGTTGAAATGTCTGGCAACAGGTTGTTTAGCATCGTTGTTTACGACAGCATGACGATGCTCACCAAACCTTATCCTTAAATATCTACCAGTTTCACCAATATAGAACATCCCACATTTACTGCATGAAATACAGTAGATGAGATGAGACTAAGGGTCGTTTTTCAAAATATGAAAATTCTTCCTAATGACATCCAAAGGAGGACTGACCGCTTATACCGTCATGCTTTGCGCCACACTATATTATCAACGTGCCAGCATGCAAAGTGTCATTTTCAAAGATGGACGCTTTGGGCGAACATGAAAGTCAAGCGGAGATTTTTCAAGATTCGACTATTTTATACCTTCATTGTGTTGATACACAATATCCATTACAGCTTAAAATTGCCGGCTTACCACTATTGAGGATGGATGGTTATTTTTGTCACTTCAGCTTTATTAATTCGTTGTCAAATCGGCGAATTTGTATTTTGCCAAACAGCGCTGAACTTCTAAGGAAAATCGATGGAGTAAATTCACCCTGTATTATAAATGTGACTTCCAGTGTTGTATTCAAGGTGAGTTACATTTTATTTACTGTGTTTGTTCGCAATAAATAAGGATATAAACGTTTATTTGATTTTGTATTTTGCCAGTGAGCTACAAAATGACAAATGGCATGTTTATACTGCATTTTGTTTATTGGTGTCGCTCAAAAATTGATATTTAATCATATCTGCACTCATGCCATACCCAATGCAAGTGCTGTTAGAGTTTAAAAAATGACTTATTGATATGAATTTAGTTTCACGAGGATGTTGCTGGTCAATATGATGAAGTTCTGCTGATTTGGGATTTTGATGTTGATGTGCTTCTATCGACCACTGCCACTCCATTAGCACCAAAGTACCCACCTGACAATGATGATGAAAACAGTGGTATTTGCCCACTTTTGGACATCACCAGGACAACTTGTAATTGTTCAAGCTTTCCAATAATTGGCAAGGTCTTAATTGACTTGGAAGATTTTACGGTCCCTGAAACTCAAATGCCAAACAAATTTTTACCAGATCTTGATGATGAATTTGAAGATCAACTTGATGAAGTGCTGGAACAAAGGTTGCCGGACATACATGTAAGTGATATAGACGAACAGGATGCTGATTTGGAACAGAATGACGAACAAGAACAGAATAATGATCTGGAACAGGATGAAGAACAAGAGATCAATGATGCAGAACAATTTGCTGAATTGATATTCATGAAAGGTACTACATTTCATGGTCACTTCCAGGAAGCATTACATGCTTGCAAACAATTAGTGCTTGAGGGAAATACACCTGAAGTATCTCTCACTGCTGAGCCAATTAACAAGCGTGATGAGAATGCCATAGTTGTGAAAGCTTTGCTGGGAATATGTAAACCAATTGGATACATTCCAGCAAGAAAACTGCCAAAAGTAACAGATGCAGTGAGAAAAGGGGAAATAACATCAGTTGCATTAAACCATGTAATATATAAATATATATATGCAGCTAAGGCCCACAGATATTTTGCAAAAATATTAATTCTTAAAAGAAACAGATGGCTACCAGACAGTAAAACATATGAATACAATGATCCAATTTAAAGTGCTGCACTTAATATGATTTTTTCTTAATATTTGGGTGATTGGTTCATAGTGGATAATAAGAAATACAATCATGAAATTTTTATAGGAAAAAAGCTTACTATATATTGATCAACTGTTTCAGTTGGTTGCTATATAAAAAGCTTACTATATATTGATCAACGGTTGAGTACTTGTAGTTAATGGGTTAATAATTATCACTTATTTATTGATACCGAGGGAAACAGTGAGTTTTGTTGTGCCGAGACTGTCAATGTTTCCTGAGCAGAGGCATAGCCGAGGGAAACATCGACGGCTGAGGGGCCACAAAACTCACCGTTTTCTGAGGTTTTAGTAAATTTTTCAGGGGTTTCTGTAAGATTTTGGACCGGTTGCCTCGTTCCAGAACAATGCACATTGTCCAATTGTAAAACAGGAAAATTGAACTCTGACACTTGGCATATAACAATAGAATATACTGTACAATTTGGCCTAATTAAATTTTTAAATATCATATGTACAATTTAAACAGCAATATTGACATCTTAAGGTGGTGGTGGTAGATAGTTTTCCGGCTTGTGGAAACTCTGGCGTATTGTTTTTCCATGTCTGGCAGGAAGGACAGATCGTGCGCAAACAAAAATAGAGCTGTCTTCCCTTTGATTGACACGGAGGCGGTGCAGTCGAAGAGGGTGGTTCCTTTCAGTGACTTCCTTGTCATTAAACTCTGGCTTCTCGTCAAATGATGGGTATTCTTCTTTGTATCTGCCATTTAACGTGAAGTAGTGAAATGACAGATTTTCATCCATCCTCTTGGTGAATTCCCTGCAAAAGTTATGTCCAATATAAAATACTGTACTTATCTTGATCTAATTTTATTACCTTTTTATCAATTACCTGACAGCACTAGGCCAATACTCCTTGAATTGTTTAAGGGTAAAAATTGTCCCTATATTTCAGTGAACAATACCAAAAAATGTTTCCAAATCATCAGTCCCACCCATTGAACTATAAATAAACTGGAACGATAACTCAGGGGGGGGGGGGAGGAATTGAAGCCAGCTTAATTCAATTTTTCTGAGGTTTGAGTTGAAATACTTAACGCCGAACATTGGGCTGTATATGAAATTGAAGCTATTAAAAAGTTATATTTGATATTAAAATTTCAAGACTTTAGGTAAAAAGGAAATACTTAAAACTTTGAGGGAAAATTTGCCGTATTTTACAAAATTGCGTGTTTTTTTTTTATTTTTTAAGTATTTCCATTTAAGTGGTCCCACCAGCCCGTGGATGCTCTGGATAGCCAATATCGATGATCTCTCGGCGTCTGTATTCCTGACTCTCGATGTTACTGGTGATTTCTATAACAGTTTCCCGTGAGAAACCTCTTATATTTTCAACAGGCCTAGAATGATAGCAGGAGATCAGACAACAAATTGTCAAACAATTTTCAAGTAAAATAACTACTTGTAGGAATGAACAATCAGTATAATTTATGATAATAGCTTCATATAAGTGATTAATATGCACATATGTAATTCTGTATAAAATAGGATTCGAGTAAGGACACTATAACTTGTCTATCAGAGAAGGATATACTTACTTGTTAATGTCAACCAAAGATAAATCGTAGCAATCTTTGTACCAAGGCATCCACACTTCCAAAATGTAATTTAACATTTGATAGTTGTATTTACAACGCTGCAACTGCGTAATTCCTCTGCCATCTGTTGCATTGTGCCAGTTAACGATAACCTAAAAATAACGCGAAGGATAGGTTGTTATGCTCAATTTCCTACTCTCATGAGGCAATAACTTAACTAAATGTAACCTTGTGTGCACTAAAATATTGAACATATGTGCCATGCTTTTTCCTATCAAAAACGTGGGGCTCTTAGGGGCTCTTTAGTGGTTTAAATTTCACCAATCTTAAAATGTGAATAAAACGATACAATCCGTTGACAAGCCCACTTGGACTGCGAGTAATTTGCAATTCAAATTAGTGCTTTTCACATGCTCAAGTCAAAGCGGTAATTATTCTTGCGACCATGCACTTTCAATAAATAATTCATAAAACTGTACATACACAATGTCAAAACTCTATGAATAAATATATTTTTCATAGCTTATATTGTCTATAAATAAAATAACCACCTACCATTTCAATGTCAATAGGTCAAACGTCCGTGCTAAAAACCAAGCATATCTCGCATTTTCTTGCCGCCATTTTTGTTTGGTCACATCTGCGAAGGAAATATCGCACGAAGCATGACGGTATAAGTGGTCAGTCCTCCTTTATGACATCCCTTACTTTGAAATTGAAGGGATGGTAACCGAGAACTAGGGATATTTTGTTGTTGGGAACATTAGACACATGGTCTCTAAGGGTTTCAGATCGGAGAATATTGGAGGCCTTTGAAAAGGCAGTATCTAAGAGAGGGGTTGGATAACCGTGTTGGACAAAAAAGTTTATCATTTCCTGACTTTTGGTATGGAAGTCCTCATCTTCACTGCAAATGCGGCGAAGGAACTGAGAGAAGGGAATGGACCTTTTAGTGTGGTTGGGGTGGGAAGAAGTAAAGAGAAGATAGCTATGGGAGTCAGTCGGCTTGTAGAACACAGAAGTAACAAGTCTATTGCCATTGATAGATACAAGTATATATAGGAACGATACACTGGTCTCACTGATCTCCCATGTAAACTGGAGTGCTGGGTGGAAGTTATCAACAAAGTTAATGAACTTATCCAACTCTCCGTGGGAACCAATGAATAAATTGGCATAGTTGGGACCCATTTTGATTCCCATGGCTACACAACTTACTTGTTGGTAATGCTCACCATCAAATGAAAAATTGTTGAGGGTGGGCACTAATTCAGCCAAACAGATCAAAACAGTGGTAGACGGTTCCTGGTTGGGGCGCTTATATGTTCTCGCAAAAGGTCTCAAATTTGTTGCCAACCCCTGGTCCCTTGACTTTTTTTCAGTTAAAGCAGATACCCAATCCTTTTTTAGACCACAACCCCTCAAAGGACGTTTTTGAGGCCATAACCCAAAAAAATCCTCCTGGTCTCTAGAAGACCAACATGGGTCCCTAGAGCTATTCATTTGACCATGTCGACATGACATATAACAACTCTCCAAATTTAGACCCAAAAGGCCATCCAACCTCACTGATGCTGAATTTAGTGCTCTCAAATCACTCCATGCTCGGGAAGACATTGTTATCAAACCTGCTGATAAGGGTGGTGCCTTGGTTGTTTGGAGAGTGACTTATATCGCAATGAAGCTCATCGACAATTGAGTGACAGCACCTTTTACAGCAAAATTGATGAGGATTTGACTTCTACCAATCAAACCACCATTTCCACCACTCTCAATTTCATCGCCTCTGGTGATCTTCCTGAAACTAGCAAGCATGTCATAACCACCACACCTCGTACACCCGTCATGTACTTCTTACCCAAAATCCACAAACCCGACAACCCAGGTAGACCCATTGTTTCTGCTTGAAGTTATCCCACCGAGCTTATCTCTAGCTACCTCGATCATGTCATGGCGCCCTTGGTTAAGGACTTACCATCCTATATCAAGGACACCAAACATGCTCTTCAAATCTTTCATAACATTCAACAGAGCAACACACTGATCCCATACCCGATTACCTTGGTGGTAGGTACATTGATGACTGTCTCGGGACAGCATCCTGTTCCTGCAGAGAGTTGGAGAAGTTTATTAACTTTGTTAATAACTTCCACGCAGCACTCCAGTTTACGTTGGAGATCAGTGAGACCAGTGTATATCATTCCTATATTTACTTGTATCTATCAATGGCAATAGACTTGTTACTTCTTCCCACCCCAACCACACTAAAAGGTCCATTCCCTTCTCTCAGTTCCTTCGCCGCATTTGCAGTGAAGATGAGGACTTCCATACCAAAAGTCAGGAACTGAGAAAAATTTTTGTCCAACACGGTTATCCAACCCCTCTTTTAGATACTGCCTTTTCAAAGGCCTCCAATATTCCTCCCATATGTGTCCCATTTCTGGTAGTAATGATAGCCGCAAAAGTCAAGAAATGTGTCTCATTTCCCAACTTGGCACTGTCCATCCTCTCGGCATTAACGAGCGCCTCTCTCACATTTAGCTCCTATCTGTTTATGCCTGCCATCAGCAGATACTCTACATCTCACCTTATCTAATATTTCGTTCCTTGTTGTCTGTCTTTCTTGCTTTGTTATCTTTGGTCGCTGCTCCTTATATGCTAATATATTTTGTGATATGATTTCCATATTTTGTTTATAGTTTGTTTTGATTACATCCATCTGATTGTTTTTTTTTTATCATGTGATTGCTTTTGTATTCACTATAAAAGCACATGTTTCCCCCCCCGACCCATTCTACTAACTTCCAGGCCTAGGGCCTTCGCTCGAAACTTCGAAGTTCTCATTGTATTTTTAGGTAGTTTTACACAACAGTGAACCGCCGTATTTGCTATACTCTACCCACACTGGCACCGGACCTTTAACATATTTTCACTGCACATGTCATCTTTTTGGCATGAATACTTCTAGTAAAATCACATTAAAACTAAGTAGAATGATCCACAATGACCGTCCTATCTATTTTTGTAAATTTCGTCTTTAAAACTACCACTAATTTCGCATGCAAATTCTCAAAAACTTGACAGCCGATTTCAAAAGCTTCTAAAATGCTTTTTTATGGATTTTTATATCCACATAAAACTTCAAATCTATACAGTTCATCATAAAATTAGTGGAAACTCGTTTTCTAAGAACTACACAGGTTTGGAAAGATGTAAAATACGTCAGGACACCTGTTTGTGAAATGCCGGTTTCTCTATGCAATGGCTTCCTTTGCAAGAAACAATGAAATTTATGCCTTCCAAAATCGGTATTTAGCAGCTATTTTGGACCCAATGTTCACTTGTTTATCATGAAATCACTTCAATAGAAGACTTTTAATTCCCGAGCCGGTGCGAAGCCCCGTGCGAGGGTACTAAATTCTGCGCAGAGATTTACACCCGGGTATGTGAAAACATTGTGGAATGCAAAGTCGTCCGCCATTTTTTTTTGTCATGGACAGGACTGGACTGGACCTTTTCGTAAGTTATGCGCATGCGCAAGTTCAAGCCGAGAGAAGACTTCCATTTGGCAAACTTTTTTCAAAATAGTTTTGCACTCATTTTATAAGTAAGTCTCTATGTAAGTAAGTTTATATGTGAAGTCTCCAAAACAAAATAAATTAAAATTATTTAGAGGACAAATTAACAAGAGGAAAAACAGTCGAAAGACCAAAAAAGGAGCGTTTTGTCTATTTTGCATGCTTGCTTTGCCGATTTTTTAACATAGCATGCAATAGTTTGTGAATTTGAATACAATATTGATTGATCCTTTAGTATTGATTCAAATATGTTATAGAAAAAAAAAAAATCTCAAAAACGTCATTGCAAAAGCAAGTGCGAAGTATAAAGTTTTTTTGAAAATTTCAAAACGGTTTGTGAATGTCTAAGGTTGAATGTTACAGTAAATCAAAGCTAAAAGAGTACATAATAGCATACCCACTTTATATAGTTGGCAATTTGATAATTTTATAGTTAAAAACAAAATAATATTTTGTACAAATTAAAATATAAAAAATATACAATGTTGCATCTTACCATGGTTACATTCGTCGACTCAGTACTTCATGTTACAATAACTTTTGGGGAGTAAATTGTTCGGTTCAAATGGGCGAGGGGATTCTGCATGCATGTATTTCTAGTAATATTCATGGGATACACACGAAAATATGGCAGCTACGGGTTTAGTAATCCCATCTGAAAAGCAACCGTATTTCATAATTTTACAGCAATAGAGAACACCTAAATATTAAATTAGGCATTTCATTTGAGTATGAAGATTGCATGTTTACACGATTGTTCC
Source organism: Trachythela sp. YZ-2020 (assembly GCA_016169945.1). Classification (NCBI taxonomy): domain Eukaryota; kingdom Metazoa; phylum Cnidaria; class Anthozoa; order Malacalcyonacea; family Clavulariidae; genus Trachythela; species Trachythela sp. YZ-2020. Next base: position 1,329,144 of record JADLSH010000374.1, on the reverse strand, counting down.
CTTTTAACACCTATTTCAAACTCAAAAACGTGCTTGCTTTTTAGAGCCAGATTGAAAAAAGAAGCCACCTGTCTGCCATTATTTTGTCTTGTGAGTAGGTTACATTGATGCACAATTGATTGCGTCTGAATACGTTGGATGTCAAAGTCTGGTTTAAAAACACCTCACCAAATGCCCGATTTTCCTGCCCTTTGCACAGAATAGAGATGAGCAGAAAGCTCACTCAGGGGTGCAAAGTGTGCCAAATTATCAGCCAACTTCCGGTGTGGCCGCCATGTTGAAAGAAAGCCTCCCGAGTGAATTTTACTGGAGTTAATATGGCGGAAAACGAAATGGAACCACAAAAACCACTGTATCTGCACAAATATTTGGATGATTCTCATTTTACTTTGACACCATTTAAAGAGAAGGTAGGCGACTGATTTAGTTGTTGCTGGAAGGCAAACCAACAACTTTTAGCGTGGAATTTTGCCAACGTAAGGCGATATGACTCGCCAACTAAACTATAAAAGTAATCTTATTCTACACTATTGACTTTTTAAATGTAAATTTTTCTTGTTTAGTTTTTGTTGGCGACTTTCACCCACACCTCTTGAAAGTAGGAAACTTGCTGTCCATGAAAGAATTCCAATTCTGTGTAAATTCAGTGAACAATTAAATAAATTATAGATCTATTTCAAGTGATTGTTGTCTGGTGTTGACTACTTTTGAGGTGTCCAATGGTCTCACAAATGCTTTACATAATGGAATATAATACTTCTGCCATTGCAATATAACATATTGTCTCCTGCAGTTTGGAAGAAATTACTCGAGCAAAGAAACTGGTCAAGATTATTTTAAAACTCAGGTGTATTAATGCCTGGGTCTCGATTTCAGTGAAAATAGGTTAAAAATTAAAAAAAAATTATTCAAGCTCTTCATAACTCCCATAGTTAGTTCCCATGGCAACGACCACATTATATATATGGCTAAAAGTAGCACGTTAAATAGGTAGCCTACTTCAGTGCCTCTGCTGCAGTATAAATCATTCCTTAGAGTAAGCAAAATCTATATAATCAGATGTATTTGACACTAGTGTTTACCAAGGCAATTCGGAAAGTTGTCACTTGATCTTGGTTTGAGCAATTTATGAGTGAATATTACACAGTCTGCCATGATAGGATCGTTTATTTGAACATTAAAAGATGTTTACTGTCTAATAGAACGGTTTCCAAATATTCTTAAGATACTTCAATATCTTATTGATGTTTTTTTGTCCTTAAAATAATGTTCAAACATATGATTTACCCTGCTGCAAGTTGAACGTGTTTTTCGTGTGACGAGTTCGAGTCCCTATGCCTTGCTATATTCCAAGACAATCCACCTACAGCTCCTGATTATTGTATTTCGATTTGAACAGACTAAATACAAGCCTTAACATTCACATAACTTCAGCAAGATGCATTCCTTGTGTCAACAGTCAAGTACGCGATCAAGTCAAACGTGGGCAGACCCAGGCATTAATATACCTGAGAATGCATAGAATGAAGGATTGTTGAAATTACAACTAGTTGATCACTTTACTTCTACTTCATAAATATGAGAAAATTGAATAAAGAACTGGTGAACATTTTCCAACTGTAGGTTTTCTAAATCTTTGCCAATAAATGGTCTACAATGTAAATGACTAGTATGGGAAATATTTTCAACATCAAAGTATTGTCAACAAAATCTCAAATCTCTATGGCTATACATGTTTGATCGTTTGAAGTGCTTTATGGGTGGAGGTGTCTATTTATTATTGACCTGTGTAAAGCCTTAGCAACCTAGTTGATACATTGTGGCACACCTTTAAACTTTCGTAATGGCAAAAAACAACTGCCAAAGCACAATTAACAAATAATACACTCTACCTCAGTCATGAATGTTGTGTTTACACTGAGGGGTGACATTTGTCATTTACCTCTACCTAAGAAATACCTAACTGGGACCTGACATGGTGCCAATGGTGCATTTACATTTGATACCCACGACTGAGTACAACAAATTGCACCATTATATGCATATAACATCAAACATGCTGTCAATTAAATTGATATTGGGCAAATTATATTTACATGAAATTGTGGTTTCAGGTCAGTCATAAGTGTGTCCCATCTAACTTCTTTAGGTCGGTCATAGCTCAGGTATAGTATTGTAGTGTAAACACAGCTTAACAGACAACAATGAGATATAATGACAGACTAATGAGATCTAACAAATCAATATACCCTGCAAACTACATCCCCTGTGACAAGGGAACTTCAGCCATCATTTATTCATTTTGCCCACATCTTAAACTATTACTATTTACATTTAAAGAAAATTAGGGTTGGTGATCTTTTATGAAACCTAGGTGAGCTTCTACTTCTCGCATTAGACAGACTAAAAACAATGTTAGGCACATTGCGGCTTACTGGATTAACAAAAGACATGGGGAGATTGTTTAGTTAACCTATTAACACCCAAAAGGTTGTCCTTAGCAAGTAAAATCATATGGCATCACAGAGTAACATAACAAAGTTGAGTGCATTGGGCAATATTGCAGCTTAATGGGTAAAGAAAAAATCTACATTTCCTCATTTTTATGTACTTGTGAATGGAATATTATATTGAGGATAAATTAGAATTCAGTTTATTGTTGACGAAACTTGGTATCTCTTGATAAAGAACATCAGTGACTGCACACAAACACTAGAAATATATTCAAATCCTTTTATGAGAAGTACAATATACATGTATCATGCAATAGTCAGAGTACTATACAGAAGTTCTCTGTCATTATTTATCAAGCTGCTAGACAGGAATGCCTTGAGGAAAATGTTTCTATGTTCATGTTGAAGTTTACTCAACATTAATGGCAAGGGAACTGATGATTAAACTTCTGTCAGTTCAACAATTGTAGGCTGAAAATACACTAATGATGCATCAAATGTTACAATTGCAGTACAACTGCACACAATAGCATTGCCTGGACAAATGTCGAACACACCACTCTTGGACCTGTACTGGTTGTATTAAGGAAATCAGCCGCAAAATGATAAAGATATAGCCATTTAAAGCTCCCAAATCCGCGTTTCACCATATTACGTTCTATTGTTTTGAGCGTGGAAGGCTTTCTTTCAACATGGTGGCGGAGATGCACAGAGTGATATGCGCTGGCACAAAAACTTTAAAGGTTCCGACATGAGTGAGCTTTCTGCTCATCTCTATTCTGTGCCTTTGTTTATATTAAAATAGATAAATTCTTGTACTATTTGTTTTATCAAATATATTTGTGTGAATTTAAAACTTAGAGGAGGTACAATCCTCTCATTTAATATAGATATGTACCAACCCAGTAGTTTAATTTTTTGCCATTTATGTAGGGTAATGGAGATATATTGCCCAACAGATATTAGGTGTCATGAGATGCAAAATGTCAGTGCTATAAAATTTACCCAAACCAAAAATTCTCACTGAAAAAAAACTAATGATCTATTTAGGAATGCAAGCTCATTTAAACTAAATTAGGTCAATTACATATCACTCTTGTCTGATTCGAAAAATCAGAAAGTTTTATAGAACTGTATACTGAGTTCTATAGGCTCGCTGAGGCACGCATGTATCTACTGCGTTCAAGGGTGATGGTGTACAGCTTGTTGTTTGAAACCGGCAAATTTAATTTATAGGTGCATGACTTTTGTTCTACTGTTTAAAATTGAATGATTTCCCAAAAAAGGAACTAGGCGATTCACAATTAAACTGCAGCACTCACAAATTGTACCGACTATTCAATACAAAGGAAACAATATATACGGACTATTCAATACAAAGAGAACTTCGAGGACAAGTTGTTTGAAAGGAGTTCAAGACGTATACAGTATACTTAAATGTATACTACAGGTGTATGTACCACAGAATACCGCAAAAATTTACATGTTCCATATCTTTTGTCAAATATATATAATGTGGCTTCTTAATATTTTTTAGTATAGTTTATCGATATATTTTTTCTTCCTGGGGGTTTTTGGGCTAGATTTCATAGAACATTCTGTGGAACAAACTCTAATGTACCACAGAATACCAGTGCGGAGATAAATAAGCAATGGTTTATCAAATTGTACCAGGATTTGGTGTGTCATGTTGTGTGATAATACTGTATTGATATTGCTAAATTAATTTAGTGAAAGGTAAACACTAAAATAATTACAGCATACAAGTGGTGTTGCATAGAAAAAGTAGTGATCAACATAAATTATACTGGTTTGCAAATTTATTTTTAAACTTTCGAATTTTACAGGCATTATGCGGGAAAAAAGTATCAAAAACATACAATGTTATTTTTTGTTAATCCTGATTATTTTAAAGAATGTTTATGAAAATATTCATTTTTAGTGCAAAGTTTTTAACTTTGCAGTATTGTGATGAGGGGCGAAAATTAACACGAGCTATCATACATAGACACATCATAGTGTAAACTTTCCGGGGGGTGTTTGCGAAGATTCTCTATTAATACCGTATCTGTTAAACTTTGGGGTTGAAACTTTTTTAAGCACTTTCAAGTTATCATATAGCTCAATTCGGTTGTATTCATGCAGTGTTTAATTAGATTTACGAACAACATTTGGGTTGTGGTATTAAACATCTACTTCATAACAATAGTTTATATATAATATTGGGTTGCTAACTCCCCCGGTAGCTATGAACATGTGTGTTCAAGTCCACTGATCTAATAATATCACGGAACGAAAATACTTAAATACGAAATTTCGGAATATTTACCGCACAATGGTGGCAGCTGGGAGTGGGAATGTGATGGAAATACGATCAAATTTATAAATAAACGTTTTCATTTTGGCCTTTTGGATTAGTAGTGCGTTTTGTCATTTATATATTCAATAGACAATACTGAATGGGTCGAATATTCATTATGGCAATATTTTTATAAATTCCGAAGCGTAAGTTTCGCCTCCAACGTGTCACATATTTTGGACTTGGAGTTGGTGCTGGTTATATATAAAAAAATTCAAATACAAGATTCAAGACCCGATGAGGTCCCTTTGGCCTTACCGTAAATATCGAATATGTTAGTTATAGTATACAGCATTGGATTTTACCAGCGATCTAAGGTAAGTCGACTTGCGTACAATTTATACACATTAATACGGCTACTGTATTGTTTCTGGCGAATTTTATAGATAGTAGAAGTTGCTATACTCTGTCCGTAGACTGAGTGTAATTTGTAGAGTCACTAGAGTAGTAGAGTGTAGTATGAACTGCATAATTTTGAAATTTGACATTTGTTATGTAATATTAATAGAACACATCTGTTGACAAGGCAGTTGTTTACAAATGCGAATGGCATTTTAGGGAGGATGCGTCTGTATATATAACTATGATTGATGTATGATGCATTCTATATACTTTCTAGTTTTGCTTAGCCTTTATTTTAGTAGTCTGTGTACAACCGTACTCTCGAAATTTTATATACACGATGAAATAATAAATAAATAAAATTTGAAATAATCGAAGTTGAGTTGACATATTTGTAATTAGTTGAATAAAACTAATCAAATATTGCAACCGTAAACAAAACACAATTTTATCTGCTTACTATAATATATTGGCAAAAACATAAATCACTCATCGCGAATTTAGAATTACGAATGATGAAATATTACAAGCTTTTCATTGACAAGTGTACTTGTTGAAAAACTGGCATGCTAGCTTTTCGGCAAAAGCTTGTCACATTCATCAATTTTCAATATACTTGTCACGTTTTAGGAAGAGTTACTATTTTTAGACTTTTGTAATTTTGTATTCTATTGTATTTTAACCCTAACCCTAATCCCAACCTTAATCCTAACCCTAAAAGTCTAAAAATAGTAACTGTTCCTAAATCGTGACTCATATGATTTTCAAGGGCAAATAAAAATAGTAAAGGTAAAATTGCTCGAACAAGGCCAAATAAAAATTGCTCGTGTAAATACGTAATATGCAAATATCAACACAACACAACACAACACAACACAACACAACACAACATGGATGCACAACAATTACGTACGCACTATAAACCATGTAACATAGCATTTGTCTTTTAATACTTTGCACTATCCTTGGATCACTAGTTGTTTTTTATATGTCAATTACAACTAAAACTAATGTATATTCACAAAAATAAAGTATACAGTATGTTTCCTCCAAATTTTATGAGATCAATAAATAAGACTGGTATTCTGTGGTCCCGTGGTATTCTGTGGTACATACACCTGTATATTGTACATCTACCAGTGCTCTCACAATCAAATTTTCGAATTCCTCAGATTTCCTTAAATTGATAAAATTACTACAAGGCCTGGTCACATAGTTGCAAAAGTGTTTTTTTTCTTCGTTTTTGCTGTTTTTCAACTTGTTTCTAAGCACTAAAAACTGAAAAAATTTGATTGTTAACATAAAGCCATAAAGAACACATCCAACATGATGTATTTTTTATCGTTTATAAATGGCTGACTCAGAATCAGACTCGTCCACTGAGGCAATTGACGTGGATGATTATGGCAAAAGTTCGTCTTTGGGGAAAAAAAATATTCCCAAAAATTCAGGCACCAGTGGCTAGAAGACCCAGCCTTTAAAGATTGGTTGGTTCGCCCTTCTGCTGGAGAATCAAGCGTTACATGCAAAGCATGCCAAAGGTCTGTGTCTTGTTCTAAAACATCGTTGATAAGACACGCAGAAACCGCCATGCATAAAAGGGCTGTGCAATCCAACCGAATGGATGGGCGACAACGACAAGGAAATCTAGTGCAATGTTTACGACGGCAGGAGGAAACAAGCTCGTTCTCGACCACGACGGAAGCTCGTGTATGCGCTTTCCTTGCAGAACACAACCTCCCATTTACCATAGTAAACCCATTAATGAGCTTGTTGAAGTCAACAATACCTACTAATCCCAGAGAAGTCGATGTGCTGAAGGGCATTCATCTCTCAGCAACTAAATGCACAAATATCTTGAGACAAGGTCTTGGATTATATTTTTCAAAGCATCTTGTTGAGATACTGCGGGAAACGTATTTCAGCATCATCCCCGACGAAACTACAGATGTTTCTACAGAAAAACAGCTGGGAATTTGCATTTCGTACTTTGACGAAAAATCAGTGCGATCGGTAACGAGGTTTTTTGACATGGTGGAGGTAGAGAACTGCACCGCAACTGGTCTTTACAAGGCGATTAAAGGTTCTTTTGAGGAAAAGAAAATCGATCAAGAACATAATTGGATACTCATCGGACACGACAAATGTAATGTTTGGTGAGCACCAAAGTGTCGTTGCTTTGCTGAAGAAAGATGCCCCCCATGTTCTTGCCGTGAAATGTAGTTGTCACATGATACATTTGTGCGCGTCTCATGCTTGTCTTAAATTATCGAAGACACTCGAAGATCTATGTAGAAATATTTATTCATATTTCAGTAGATCAAGCTTGAGACAAAAGGAGCTTGAAGAGTTTCAAGCATTTGTCGGAGTTGAGCCACACAAGCTTCTCGGAATTGGTCAAACTAGGTGGTTGTCTTTGGAGTCATGCGTAAGTAGGGTATTAGAGCAATGGGCTGCACTTCATCTTTATTTTACTGGTGTTGTCGCAGAGAAGAAGGATCCATCTTACACGACGGACTCTATACTTGATGGTCTCTCAAACAAGTACTTGAAAGCTCAACTTGAATTCCTTAGCGTGCAATTGCATCGGCTGAATGAGTTCAACACCTTATTCCAGTCGGAAGATCCTGTCCTTCATCTTCGCGATGAATTGCATAAGCTGCTGAAAAACATCTTATCGGATTTTGTGAAGATGGATGTTGTCAGGACCTGTGATCCATTCACTCTACCTATCGATAATCCAGAATTTAATGTCGATGATGACCAAATTTACCTGGGCATCCTTGCAACAACAACTTTGAGTGAATGTGCAGATTTGCAAGCTGGGCGGAAGATCAAGAAGGCCTGCCGTGAGTTTATGGTGGACCTAGTGAAGCAAATCCGATCCCGGTTTGATCTAAATGATTCAGCATACAAATTACTCGAGTTCATCTTTCCTGTAAATGCTGTGAGATGCTATCCTCCGTCTCTACAAGCACTTTTTGTTAGATTCCCGTATCTGACAAACGTTGCCGATAAAATGCTTGTGGACATAGAATGGAGAAAACAAGCATTGGAAGAATCGCACGAGATTAATGAAGACCAATCTTCATTACAATTCTGGCAAAATCGTTTGGACGCGCGTACATTTGATCAGAAGTTGAAATATCCTAACCTGCTGAAAGTCGTTGGTTGTGTCATGTCTCTACCTGCCTCAAATGCTGCAGTGGAAAGGTTGTTTAGTATGTTGAAACTTGTCAAAACTGACACTAGAAACTCGTTGAAGCGGGAAAGTTTGGTCAGTGTTATCCACACTAAGGAAGGTCTAAGAGCGGACTCTTGCCCTGCTCACAAGCTTAGTATGAATGTGGAACTTTTGCGACGTTTGAAAGGTGTTAAAAGCAACGCTACAGACGACGAATCACATGAACTTATTATGCAAGAGCTATCAAGCTAGAAAGCCGAATAATGTTTGGATTTTTGTATATAATGTTTATATCTATTGAGTATGGGTGTTTTGGACAGCAAGCTAAGTCAATTGTTTAGTTTTGTTTCGTTTAATACGTTTTTTAAACATTTGCTGCATGAAGAGCTTCGAAAAGAAACAGCATATACTGACAAAGAATTTGAGAATTTTAATGGAAAGACAGCCATATATACATAGAGAACATTCGAATATATGTAATTATGTGCGTATGTTGCTACTTTAAGTTTAAATCTCATTTGCTTAGCCTGGTTATCCTCCGTCCAATGTTTTTAGTCCAGGACAAAATGTTTCGGAAATTCCTTAAAAACCTAAATTCCTTAAAAAAATCCTTAAAACCATTCAAAATTCCTATTTTTAAGGATAATTCCTTAAAAGTGAGAGCACTGGCATCTACCTTTGCACAAATAAACAAAAGTTTAATAAAGTGGAAACTTCGCCAGGAATTATAAATATTATAATAATGATATTTACAGTCTAATATTTAAAATGTATGCATGTTTTAATGACAATTTAACGTTTTGTGTTTATTAGTTTTAATTCTTTCTCAGGGCTGCACTTAATATATTACTTTTAGAAATGGACCTATTATATGTGATCACCATCACATATTTAATAAAATGCAACAGAAATTTTCAAAAGGACAAGGCTTCACGCAACAGTTCGGAACATTCTTTGCACAACGGGATTGTATCGGTTAGACAGCAATTTGTGTGCAGAATAACATGAATGCCTTTCCAACAACCGGACTAAACATTACAATACATTCACAATCTAAATTCAAAGTCACAGTTACAGTTATTTTATTAGGCTAAGCAATCTTTAGTTTCTTTGAGTTTGAGGCACTAACGGATTGGTCATCATCGTTAGATTCTTCACATTGCATCGCACATTCTACGATCATATACATATCATATCTTGATCTTCAGGTTGCTCTTTGGGTTCGGTTCATTGGAATAGATAAAGAATGACCTAAAAGTAATAATAACAACTTAGCTATTTCAGTTATAAAATTTGCAGTGTTTTATTAACTCTTTAACAACTATTCTATAGCTTATCGGTTTTCGTTCTGTTATGTTGCAACTTAAAAACATTTTTAAATGATCAACCAAATTTCATGGGTTCTGCAAGTAGTACCATACATCTTTAATGCCTTTCGAAAACAGGGTGTCACAAATTGTGCATCTTCCTGTTTTTCATTGCAGGGTTTACATCCTGTGGAGAAGGCAGTGCATGCAAGGTGGTGACTGAGTAATCTCGAAGTGCCTGAATGTTCATTATGGTGGAAACAACGTTTACTTGCTTTTGGTAACACAGCTTGGGTTACCTGTATTTCCTCCTCACTTTTTGTGAATGTAGTGTTCATTGATACGTTGCCACTGTTGTTTCTGTTCCAAGTAGACAAGCTCAAATTCTGGATTTCAAGGACACCCCCTTCGTCGAAACGTAACTTGGATGATGCCAGTTCCCTCCAAAATACCACTTTAAACGATCCTGTGGCATCAGTTAAATAGATCACCTTGCCTGTCTGCTCTGTCTCCAACAGTCGTAGAATTTCTATTCGTGAGACCTTTGCTTTGGTGTTCACAATGGGCATCTCTTCTATATTCCTCAATATTGTTGCAATATCTACGAATATTGGCTTGAGGACAAACTGTTGCGTCAATGGTTCCACTTTAGACCCATTAGAGATCTTTCGCATAACTACAACTACGGATGCTAATGATCCACTGTCTTAAAAACACCATAAAATATGTAAATGACTTTAATTATCGGCCCAGGTAAATCTATTGTTAGTTTATTACAGTAGGTTGTTACTGCTCACGACAACTCTCAGATCTTGAGGCTTGTTAGATGCTACATAGCATTGTGATATTTTGTCGAAATAAGTATTTGCAAACTGTTTTAAAAGTACAGAAACTAATTAAAATAGAAAATAGTAATTAAACTTAAGGCTTTTATCTTCAGGATGACAAACCGCCGTTGGTCCTGCGACGGCCAGAGTGAATTCTGAAAATTCAGTTTTTAAGATCCTTATTTACAGGCTGCACACATACGTATATGCATACTATACCCAACCGCAAGTTGTATTGCAAGTTGTAACCTACAGGGTTATATGGCAAACACTTGTTTAATAATTTATTTTACTATAACACCTATATATATTCTAAATAATTTAGGCCGTAGGATGAGCATCCAAAAGATGCAATTCCGTTGCACCCCTCGTGGAACTACGTAATTTTCACATGAATCAATAGATAAAAACTTACTTTATCAGAATCCGTTGCTCCCCAAGCGAAACAGGTGCACAATTGGGAAAAAAATCCCTCCAAAGTTTGCTATTTTCGCGCTTCGAAATATTCGAACCTTGAGAGATAAAACCTTGTAATATTAACGAATAAATACACACACATTAAATATTGTTTAAAACACATTGTACATTTTGCTTGCTCATATGCTAAATCACTTCAATTCATTGGCTGTTGTTTCAAAATACCGTTTTAACGTGTAATTCTACTTATCAACATCCTAATTCAATACAAATTTGTGTGAGGTAAAAAACCCACCTGTATCAAACAGGACAGAGAATATATAAATATACATACAATTCACACGATCAAGGAACAAATTAAATATTTCACTAAACTAAAGTCTTGGCCAAACGTAAGAAACATTGTCGCGGAAATATTCGTGATTTTCAATATTTGCTCAAATGTTTCCCTGTCTCCCACATCTGGAAACATTTGGCTTTTATTGCATAAACAAAATTTGCTTCCCAGAAAGCAAAAATATTTCCTACCAAATTCAGAAACATTTGATGAAACACCCTTTCTCCGTTTGCCGACGCTGGTAGGACAATATGACAAACCGAAACATTGGTAAGACAAATAATATGACAAATATCTTTGCGCAACAATGTTTCCCAGTTGGTCCCGGGCTTTAAGGGATATTTATATAAACTCCTAGGAAAACCTCTAATTGAAAGAAACATGTCCCGGGCACCAACTCGAAATTCATCATAAAAAAAGATCAATTGGGAGGAAATATAAAATCCATAATTTCATCATAACTATCTATAATTGAAAGAAATGTTTTCATCCTTGAGCCCAATAAAATCCCACTTATTGGATCCTGGCCAAGGGCCTACACTCAAAACGAGATTGCATGTATTCTACAATAAGCTGTCCTGGCTTTTGTCTGGTAAAGTTCTACTTCTCGTATTTGAACTATTACATATATTATATTGTGACATAAGTTGGTATTTAGCCACTATCTAGAATAGCAAGGAAAGATTTAGAATTTCCCTCAGTTTCTGTGTTGGAATTCAGATCATCATCATCAATGGTACAGCTCTCTTCATTGTTGTTTTCAGACTTATTTGACATATGTTCCTCAACCAATTCAGAAGAATCCAAATTTTCCACATAATTATACAATCTCACTAACATTTCTCATTTTTGGTACACAGAACACAAGTTGGGGATAACTTTTCATCAGTCGTTGCTTGAGTTTAAAAGCTCTATATTTAGATGCATCCACATTCTCAGTGTCCTTAGCAATGATAACAAATTTCTCCAGCAAATCTTTCATATACTTTATTTGCTTATTTCCGATGACCTCCGTCTCCATTACTTTCTTACGCATCAGTCAAATCCAAGCGTGACCATCCCCCCCCCGGGAATTTGACAAATTTTGTAAAAATGGTGCTAATGCCCCCCGGTGGGGTCACAAACAAGTGAAAATGCCCCATGGTGGGGCCACAAGTCAGTGGCAAATTCCCCACCCCGGGGAACCTTATTCCACTTTTGAAAGCAGATATTACAAAATATAAGCACGTTAATGTTGGTACAAGGCAAAACAACTACATAGCAAATATTAATAATTTTTTACACATGTACTGTATGTTAAAAAGCTATATCAAATTGGCATTGTGTCCGTATGAACAAACCATGCTTTGTTAGGAGCAAAATAATGTGGAACATTGCAGCCAAATTAAGTCCAAGCTTTGAGCAACGAGAACTACAACGTTTCGAGCGGGAGACCCTTCGTCCGCTCCAGACAAAGGGCCTACGCTTCCAGACAAAGGGCCCCGGTTCGAAACTTACCTACACTGGCACCACAAAGCCGAAGTCTTTCTATTTGGCCAAATGGTTTTATTAGGTTCAAAATAGAAACATTAGCTTTCAAATTCCCCACCCCAGGGAGGAGCCAAAGTGTCAAATGCCCCCACGGTGGCCCGGGGGATGGGCACGCTTGGATTTGACTGATGCATTACAGAAGACATCATAAGACTTCTCGTACACTAATGTAGATCTTTCAGTCTCCGATTGCTTCTTCGTCTCTCTGGTGAGAAATTTTGTATAATTGCAGTAGCAAACTTTGTGATAGCGCACACAGTCTTTCCCCTGGATTTGCACAAGTATCCGTTCATCATTCTTTCTCTCGGCAGCTGTACGTAGAAGACCAGCATCAATTGTTTCTGCCAACATGAGTGGGGTTCTTCTTCTCTTCTTAGTTACCTGGTGTAAAACAAAATTATTAAACTAAATATCTGCTAATAACAAGGTTGGATGTTTGTAGCATTAGAAACTACTTTACCCTAAATAAACTTAATTGATCACAATTCAAGATATTTTAAAACCAAACCCGAGAATGTTGTGCACATTGCGCTAGTAGCAGTAGTATGTACCTGTCAAAATGACCATACCTTGTCTAGTGAGAACCAAGAGGCGTCTCTTCCACAAATAATACATATCTCTGGGAGTACATGCTCGTTTCTTTTAGGCAGGGTCTTATTAGGTTCTACGACTGATTGAGTCGATTGACGTGTACTTTTTCGCCTTGGTTCTATTGGCTATTTGGCTCAACTTCCACATGTGGTTCTTCGGTAGAAGTTACAGTTTTAGAGCTAGTTCCTTCTCCTTTTTCTTCTTTTCTCTGTTGTCTACGGATCTTCTCTTCATCACAAAATCTCTTCGAGCATTTCATGATTGTACCATTCTATGAATTGACAGATCCGTCATCGATGTTCTCGTACGATTTCTTAGCTATTTCAGCTTGTTGACATTTAAGTTTGGCCTATTTAGACCTACACTCAAGAAATCTCTTAAGCTTTTGGCGTGTAACTTTGCAAAGTTGCTCCGTAACGCCATAAAAATGCATAAAACATGAGGATATTCGAGTTTTATAAATATCTTCAGCCATGATTGTTTTATAACTAAGCGTGTTTCCACTTCGAAGCATGTGCGTGTTTGTGCGCGTGCGCAGTGCGAGTTTTGCTGACTGCGCATGCGTATTTGCTACCAAAACAATGGCGGTTCGAATATTTCGAAGCGCGAAAATAGCAAACTTTGGAGGGATTTTTTTCCCAATTGTGCACCTGTTTTGCTTGGGGAGCAACGGATTCTGATAAAGTAAGTTTTTATCTATTGATTCATGTGAAAATTATGTAGTTCCACGAGGGGTGCAACGGAATCCGTTTTCTAAGCATCTTTTGGATGCTCATCCTACGGCCTAATTTATTTTAAAGATGTTTGAAGCGAAACCAGTTTTGGGCGCTCTCTGGTTTAATATACTATTTCTTTATTCTATGAGGTTTCGACTGCCAATCTGCAGTGTTCGACATGTAATATTAAAGAATGTTGAAAAAGCATGCTTGTTAATGCAGCCTTGGAAACAGCCATTTTAAACCACATTTAAACCCAAAATTTAACTGAAATATTTCACCAGAAGAGAGCTAACTGCATGGAGAGGACAAAGCAGAAAAATATCTGATGAATGACTCTGAAAATTGTCAAACCTGATTGCGCTAGAGCATTGCCAATGAGATATTTGGAGTTGAGCGGGCAGGAAAACCTAGCTTTTCTACACAGCTATTATACTTTCCACGACGCCCAGCTACACCTACGGTGCTGTGTCGGGTATTAAAAAGTCAAGGCTAAAAAATAGTTACATATATTGTCATCCTATAGCCTATCCTGCATGAGAATATTCATACCTATATAGAGTAACATAAATTCCCACAGGCATGCTTATCTAATCCTGATTTTTCAATTTAACTGTATTTTGTAGACTGAACTACCAATTAAAATCTTATGACAAACACCTGGTTAAAAGCAACTTGACTGTTGAAGTTGTTCGATCAATAACTTTAGCTCTCGTTTCACACTTGCATGTGCACGATTTGAAAAAAATATTTTAGGCAACTTACCAACTTCCATAATATCATCGTTGCTATCACGTTCATCAGCTTTACTGTTATTATCTTTGACTTTGTTGACCACTTTTAAATATTGCTCGACAAAAGCATCAGAACTCTTGGTTGTTCACAGATGCATAAAAAATATCTAAAAAAGCAAATTTTACGGTTAAAACAGTGAATATACTTTGATCAATTCATTTGTAGTTGGTAATCTTAGTTTCACGAACGTGCGGTCCCAGTGTGGATAGAGTATGTACCAAAGACTCGGCATTGGTTGAGTTGTGTAAAACTACCTGAAAAATATAACAAGAACTTAGACGTTTCGAGCGAAGGTCCTTCGTCTAGAAGTTAAAGTATCTACTAACTTCCAGATGAAGGGCCTTCGCGTGAAACATCGATGTTCCCATTAGAGTATTTTTCAGGTAGTTTTAAACAACTCATAGTTTTAAACCATAATCTTAGTATCACAGCCATTGGAATAAATTCATGATTAGAAAATCTTCATTATGATTTAGAACCAAAGTCGGGTAAAGCAATGTATATGAATTGTCGAATATATTTCAATTTGCATTTATCGGCTTACATTGTAAACAAATTGGTTAATCTTTTACCTTGACTTTATTTGCGATATCATCTGAAAAATTAATTATTGCTTCTACAGGTCCAGCAACTCTCTTGGTCTTTGGGCTGATAAGTCGCTTGCCGTCGAGAGCAACGTAAATCACATCATCATTTATAAAGTACCACATTTCTATAATATTAAATTATTTAAGGATTGGTATTGATACTATATCAGTCGAAATCAGATTATAAACTGAAACAGTGAGACAGCCTGAATGATAATGACCACCTAATAGAAAATGCCAACTGCATACATGATAGAACAATAGTCAATGACTTCCGCAATCAATCAAAGTGTCAACCATCTGTGATCACTTATTATGCATCACTAGCTTAATGGTTTCCGTTTGTAAATAACAGTGTGAATGCCTGTGGTCACTGTTATCCAGGTATTATGCCACATAAGTCAATGGTAAAATAGTTCCCGTAATTTATAAGCCTTCCTGGTCGTGGTGTGATGGCGCTCTTGGTGTAAAACTGAAAAAGCTGGATCACATCCAATTATTGCTTCAGCAGTGGCATCAACCAAGTGGTTGTTGGAATTAATCTATTTTGTCATAATCAAGCTTAGATTCCCACTGTTTCAGCATTTAATAGTTCCATTTTATCTCTATATGTCTAAAGTTTTTAAAGGGCTTATGCAGCGAAAATCCGGTTCGAGTGAAACTCTCTTATTAAAGAGGACTTTTGAAGTTATTAAGATTGACGTTTGTAGCTTTTCCATATCCCACTTCGTTCTTGAGATATTAAGATGTGTTTGATATGTAAATAACATCACTGTGACATCACACTGCATAATGAATTGTTGGAAAATCACGAATATCTTTGAAATAATTGAATTAAATCACTTGAAACTCTGCATGACTTGTGTGGTGTCCTGCGATAGGCAGAAACAAATGACAGTTTAAAGGCGATTGGTTAAATAATCTCAGAGGTATTCGTGATTTTCTAACAATTCATTATGCAGTGTGATGTCACAGTGATGTTATTTACATATCAAACACATCTTAATATGTCAAGAACGAAGTGGGATATGGAAAAGCTCCAAATGTCAATCTTCATAACTTCAAACGTTCTCTTTAAAAAGAGAGTTTCACTCTAACCGAATTTTCGCTGCATAAGCCCTTTAATATACAAACTAATTGTAAGTTATTGCCCTATAGTGATTATGAAATACTACGATTAAGTATATTTATTGTAGAATATAGTAATTGCAGATAATACCGGATCAATTAATTCTCTCCAAAAGATAAATACATAGATATAATGTTGGCATGATTTGGGCAAAGTTTTCGGAAAAAGCTATTATAAAATATGTCTTAAAAATGTTTCCGTTCGAGTACTCCATCTACTAACACCTTCTACAATTATTGGAGGTTGGCCAAGTGGTTTACTAAACATAAAAATGTTTTCAAATATTGCATCTGTTTACAATTGGGATTATTTAGTTTTATCAATTCAATGTTGTGCAGAAACCCTTATAGACAATTATTTAATAATTAAATGTTATTGAAATTTCCATACCTCAATTTTAGATTGCATTCTGTGATGATATTTAGCAACTCGCGCTTCATTTTTTCTTTCCACGACCGACAGTCTTTTTTGTTTTTTTTTGTTCCATCAGAGCCAGCCTTTGGTTTCCTCTTATCCTGTTTCTTTTTGACATTTGTGTTACCCTTCTTGTTTTGCTTGAAGGAACCTTGCTTTACCTGAATTAACAACTGTATATTTTGTATATTTCAAATTGCAACAGTTTTCGTACTAGTTCCTGTTATATTCTGGTCTAAATATTACATTTCAGCACGTTATCAACTTTTTAAGCATGTACACAAATTGACTGTGTGTATGCACATGTAGTATGCGTAAAACATATTCTGTGAACCGGCTATTGACTTACCTCGATATTAATATTTTCCTTGTTGAGAATAGCTTGGGCTTCAAGTTGTAATCCTTCCAGAACGTTTACCTTTTTTCTTACTAAAAAAGCAAGGTTAAAGTTTTTCAAAACTTTCCATGCTTTCCCCTTGCAAGACGACCTACTGGGCTGCTGTACGCACAAAACAAACTGATTGCACCAATTTAATTGCTCAACTGTAAAAAACACACAATATTCTATTCCAAAAGTGCAGATGACAGTATACTAAATTTTAAACGAAGGGTCTCGATGACAGTATACTAAATTTGAAACGAAGGGTCTCCCAGGCTATAATTCCCTTAATTAATTAAGATAATAAGTACCACATTTGCGTGGTAGGCAAAAACCTACCTGATTGTCGAGGAATTGCAGGATCAAACTAGCCTATTTGTTTGGAGGTCTATGAGCACTATTAAATCGCTATTAACTTGCAGACACGAGTTCTTCACTCCAAACGTCGAGTAGGTTTATACATGCATAGTTTGATCCTGTAATTAAATCCCTCAAGAATATTATTGTTCATTTCTACCTTCACTAAAATCCCACCAGGGGCGGCGTTAGCTCTGTTTAACTGGAGGGTGTAAATGAAATTTTGCTGAGTTAAATTGTAATTTTGCCGAGTCAAATTGTAATTTTGCCGACTCATTAGAAGGTAAATCCGTAAATGTCCTTATGTAGGGAAGGCTAATGTTAGGTATGCTTGGTATTCACACGTAGGAGCATTCCCTGGTCATGCTATTTATCTGGGAATGGCTACTCCAGCCAAATTGAAATGCCATTCCCTACGTTCTGAGGCCAACATTGGGTGACTTTGGCTGTTGACATATCGTAATTTTACTTTTTAAACAGATTAGGGTTGTCATGCATGGTGAAAACGCTTCTACAGTACCACTAAAGAGTCTAGATGCAAGACTATTTTAATGATCCTATTGCACTACACGCCTCTAGTATTGTACAGCAGTCCTTGAAACTCAGGTCGGCATTCGGCAATGCCGACCTAAATGCCGACCTGCAAAGCGATATGTGTAGATTTAGGTCGGCAAAATTTTGCCGATCTACTTTCAAATATGTCTCGGCATTTTTTTCCGCGAACGCATCTTTCATATACGCATTTTCAACCATGATATTTTAATTATCAGGTTTTGACCATTGACACTTGAAGTATTATGTAAAAGTACTGACACTGTAATCTTAACATGTAATGACTAAATATACAACAACAAGACCTTAGCTAGAGTGCTAGACTATTAGCTATAGACCTTAGCAAAGACCTTAGCAAGACCAAAGACCAAATATCTTAGCTAGACCTTAGCAAGACTTATTAGCTATTCATGACTCGCGTGAATAGCAAATATTTTAGCGCTCACGATCTTGTCATTGGCTGTCAATGGAATTTGCTTGCTCATGGTCATGCTATATGTACATGCACTGTTCGATTGGAGTTCATAGATTTTGTTAGTTGTTTTGTTTGCTATTGGCATTGATTGCAATTAATTGCTGTTTATAAATACGCGTATTTGCAGCAAGCAAATTAAATTTTCATTTGGATATTGTCCATTTGTTTTGAAAATATTTGCCGACCTAGATTGAGAATTATCGCTTTTAGGTCGGCAATTTCTTGCCGACCTGAAATTTCGTGAGTTTCAAGGACTGGTACAGTCTCCAGCCTAACGCCTTGGTTTTGATGACCATTGATTTAGGACTTCGTGCATGTCTAGAGCATCAGCTAGGTCTTTTTCGCAGTTCAGTAGCATCAAATTGTCTAATCTTTTGTCCCCCATTGTTGATCGGTATACGCTCTTAACAAATTTCAAATGACTAAAAGTTCTCTCATCTTTCGCCACTGAAATTGGGGCTGTTAGCATCAACTGATGTGCCTTCCATGCTAAGGGGAGTGTCTTCCTCTGCATAAAGGAAACTTTGACGTTGTCTGTGTGGTTGCCATCCTTTAATTCTGCTTGTAACACTTCAGCATCTACATCATTAGGGAGCATTGCAACAAGCTTTTGTATGTTTTCAGATGAAGGCTCTTGCAACGGAGTCTGCAAGACACCTGCTATAGGAGCTATAATATCCAATGTAGGCTGCATCTTGTCCCGAAATTGTGTGATAAGGACATTCAAAACGCACTTGAACTCCTTCCGATGATACTGTCGAAAGTCAAAAACGGTTTCTTTGTGTGCATTTTCATCATACCGTCTCGGTATACGCCTTACTCAGTGATTTCTTGCAAACTCTTCTTCGGCACTAATTTGAAAGGATTTCTCTGCATATAACACAGCTGCTTCTATCATGGAATTCATCGATTCTTCATCATCATTTATTCGTTCCAGAGATGTTATAGTGCCTTTCGTTAACTCTAAAGAGTCCATGATGTTGAGTTCCGTGTGCTGAAGGCTTTCGCTTAGGAACTTTGTCTTGAGCATTATGTTCTTCATAAACATCAAGCTGATGATGAAATCAAAGCTCCTCACGTTTTTCAGCAAGCCTGAAATTGTTGCTTTGATTTTGGCATCCACTGGTGCTGCTAATGCTTCCTCTAGTGCTTCAACAATAACTTCAAGAGATGTCCACACAGCCTTGATTGATTCAGCCCATCTTGTCTTGGAAATATTCCTGAGCTGGGATACAGTTTTCAACTGTTTTCAGGTGCTTGGCTAAGACAGCATGACGCTTTGTACATCCCGAGAAGAAAACGTAGAGCTGTTGCAGAGTGTTGAAGAGTTCCTGAATAATATGGCTACTTTCACATGCATGCTCGACAACAGTGTTGCACCTATGAGCTTGACAAGGAATGTATGGAACCTTTCTATTAAATTTATTTTCAACTGCTGCCCGTGCTCCATTGTACACTCCCGACATGTTCGAGGCAAAATTGTATGATTGGAATACCAACTCAGAAGTCTTCAAACCACTGTCTTCTAACGACTTAAGGATGTCGCTGGCTTGTCCGCTGCCTGTCCTGTCAGTCGTTTCTTTAACTTCCAGAAGTCGTTCTTTAACTGCAAACGATGATCCATCCTCTTTCACATATCTGACAGCTACAGCAAGACGATCCTTGTTGGATGTGTCAGGCGTTGTATCTGCCATAATGGAATACATCTTGGACTCATTTACCTCTTCTTTCACCTTGCGTCTGATATTATTTGCCAAAATATCAATCATTTCATTTTGCGAATCGTGACTCGTGTAAGTTACATGATATGGCCGCAAACAAACTTCGTCAAACCATCTCTTGAGGTTTGGACAATGCCTGGATAGGAGTTGGACGATCTGGTTAAAATTCCCATCGATTTCACGGTTTTCACCCTGCTGAGTTTACAGGTTTGAATTATATATGCTATGTAAGAAAATTATCCGCTATTTACAAATTGAAAGCTACTTGTTAGCGAAAATATGGAAAACTATTATAAATTGTAATTAGATATTAAAGATTACAAAAGAATGTAAAATAAACTTGAAAAGACATCTATTTAAGAAAGAGCATTTAAAACGCTCAGTTCTTACTATAGGCAACTCAAAAGTGTGTCCTCTCTGTCTCAATGGTCTATTTAACTTATTTGGCAACAACTCTTGTAAAGCATTGTCCTTATTTTTTGTTATTTTGTTCCATAACTTTATGTCCTTTTTAGAAATAATTTCCATAAAATTCAGCTTTTCTGATATGTATCCGTTTCGATAGGCACGTCTGATAAATTTATCAATCTGGTTTATATACTTGCCATAATGGGCACCTCCCCAAAGCTCAGATCCATAGGTAAGTAAAGGCATTATCAGGCTGTTGAATAAGAGGTCCCGCTGTTTAATGGGCAAACCATAATGCTTACAAACCTGCATTATATACATTCTTCCACTGGCTTTTCTAATCATTTCATCAATCCCATTTATTAGGCAGGTCCTCTAGAGTTATTCCTAGAATTTTCAACCATGTTTTGCGTTTAATATCTGGAATGACAGCTGGTAAAGGTGTTGAAATTTTTCCACGTATGACCATTTCATATGTTTTAGACATATTTAATTGCATCCTATTTCTCTCAGACCATTCTCTGATGTTGGCAACTTCGGTTGTACACATATCTTCGTAATCCTTCAATGTCAGGTCATCAGCAAATTTCAGTAGCTCATTTTCAGTTTGGATTGTTTTGATGTCATTTACCATAATGGAAAATAATACTGGACCTAAAACAGTCCCTTGGGGAACCCCCCTATTGATTTTCACATAGTCCGTCATAGTTCTGTCTACCTTTACCCTCTGACCCACCCCCTATAACCCCTTATGACCCACCCCCTATAAGCAAATTGATCTGAGTCAATAGAGTCTTGAACAATGTGCGCAATTTCAGTTTTGTATATGCACTTTTCGAATAATCTCATGATAATGTCATAGGTCTTTCTAACGATGTGGATTCTTTGGGTATGGGCACAAGATTGGCTTGTTTCCACATCGCAGGGACTTCAGCAACTCTCAGTGATGTATTGAACCAGTGTGTATCCCTCCAGAACCAGTGTGGAAGGTCATCTGGGCCTGATGATGTACATTTTCAGTTTTCAAGATGACTGAGTACTATTTCCACTGTAAGCGAGGGGACTCTAGTACCCTCTGGGATTTTAAATAGCTCTGGAGTGGTATAATGAGGATCAGTGCTAACATTTTGGAAAAAACTATTTATTTCATTAGGATCGATAGTTGTTGTAACTGGAATATTGTTGTCTTTCTTTCCTTCCTGTAATTCTATTAATGTTAGCCAATCCTTTGTTCCTGACTTATGTTTTCGATTTTCATTCCTTACGGCATTAAGCTGATTTTTCCGTGTAGGATCATTTATCTGTTCTTGTAAACACGAGTATTAGCTTCGCTATTACTGGCCTCGATAGCCCGCTTTCTTTGTTTTAGTAAATGTTTAACCAAAGGAGAAATGAATGAACGTACAAACTTTGATCATTGGGAAGCTTTTCTCGAATTTTGGCCAGATACTTTGATAAAATGTTCATACCATTTGATCAACACTTTGCCCTTCTGTAGTTATTTTATTCCAATCAGTTGCTTCTAGCTCATTCAACATGTTTAGTTTTCTGTGTTGTCTCACATCTCTAAAATACGAATTTGATCTTTTTGCTTTAATAACATCCTGTGGGTATGCTATAACCATACTATGATCTGATCTTACCAAACTTTTACTTTTTTCCAATAATGTGGAATGTTCGTAACAAAGACGTCTAATATATTATCTTCTCTTGTGGGTGCTTTGACTATTTGAGAAAAGGATAGTTGATTTAATAGGGTACAAACATTTAGTTTATTTAAATCCCCTGCAATTATTATCTTAGTATTAGGTTGGGATAATAGTAAGTGGTCACATGAGTCTAACAAGAAATCAACTAAGTCATTGGGATCATATGTATGATCTGGAGGATGATAGATGGCTGCAACATGGAAGATAGAGTTTTCAGTTGTGATTTTTCCCCATACACATTCAAAGTCATCAGTTAAATTTGGTAACAGCTCCATTTTCCAGTCATTCCGGCATATTATTGCCACTCCGCCACCACAACGCTTTGTTCTGTCTTTCCTTAAGATGGAATAACCAGAAGGACAGATGAGAGAATCACATACAAAACAATTTAGCCATGTTTCAGAGATACAACAGATATCTATATCATTATTTTTAAGATCTGCATATAATGCCGGAAGAGCATCCGGCTTTACAATCGATCTTGCATTCAATACTAAACATTGTGGGGTTTGTTGTGGCTTACTTGGCTCATGTCCAACTATTTTTACGTATTTCAAGTTACGAGAACGCTGGTGAGATTGTCAAGTTCTTTTGAACTGTTGGCATAAAATTCGAACAGGAATTGTATTTGCCATTATACTAGGGTTGGGTAATTTCCGCTTAGGGTTGACTTGTCATTTTGACTTTGCCACTTGATAACTTTGACTCATTTTCTTTTGTCTCCGAAACACTATAGCCTATATTGTTGTTGTTCTCGGGTATTAGGCGATTCTGCCGCATCGAGTTGATTTGCATTTCTAATTTCAGTGGTTTGCATTTTAATAGGTATTTCACTCAAATCAATATTATTTTCCAAGCGTATTTGTATTTCGGAAACTATAGTCGAAATGCCAGAAACAGATTTTGCTAACGAATGAATCATTTAATTCTTCATCAACAAGTCGGCTTTAAGGCTTTCAATGAGGTTCTACAGTAGAAAGCATATATTAATTGTGTTTTCCAAACTCAGTAGTTTCTTATAATAGAGATTCAGTCCCACTATTTGTATCTTAAACACACTAACACAGTAGTAATTTGTTGTCTGAGTATTTTACTGTGTTATCATACTTTTGAAATGTCTGTAACTTGAAAACTAAACATTTAAAAAAACTATTAATGCCAAGTAACCATATGTTTATCTAAAAATAACGGACTTTTTGCACAAGTAACCACAAGTAACAAGTTGTCTTCTCACATTGGGTACTCCAGAGCGATTGCCAAAGATTACTTCTTGCAGTTCGTCGTGGAGAGACATTTCGTTGGTGTAATACTGTTGCAGTATGCTCGCCAAACATTTTAAGGCCTTTTATAATGCCTTTCCAGCAATGAGTCATTGAACAGATATTTACAAGATGCAGTTTGCGATCAAAACACGGAGACAAGATTGCAAAACTAAACACCATGCTAGTACTGTATATCCCATTGGATGCTAACAATTTGTCTAGTACAGCACATAGACAGAGGACACTTTCTGCTGCAACTACTGTACTATACGTAAAATTTTTAAGAAAGATATTCGAGTATGTTTAATACAAGCAAAACTTGTACCCAACGTAAAATAACTAACAATTATATTGATTACAGCATTTACAGCATTAGCTACCACGACAAAAGCTAATTTAATTAAAACATTGAGTATTTTTAACAGGTGTTTTTTTATATTTATAAAATGGTAAATTTTTAGTCCAACCATTTCTGTACTAGGGTATGCAAAAGATATATGTATGTACCTCAACAATGATATACGAAATGGCTGTACGGCTTACACGAAACTGAGTCTCGAGTGATTAGAATGTCTCCCCAGTAGCTAAATAGCGCAACGTTATGCACAGCCTTTCTCATGCACTGATAGAATTTCGCATCACAGTGTCCTTCCTTGGAATAGTTTTTTCTATGCGGTACAGAATACACTCAAACTTTTCTCGATTCATCCTAAAATACTGAGTATAGGCAGCATCATCCTCAATGGCAAGCTCTCGAATTATCTGGGCGTACGCTCCTCTTTCTGTCCTTTTTATCCATGCTCTTGTCCATACATCCGTTTTGCGTTCAGTAGGTTCTTCGTCCTCCAAGGAATCCAATAATAAAATGTTTGTGAATTTTCGCCGGCAAATCATTGATAGGTGCATAATAGCTCTTTAAATTTGAAATATATTTAAATGTTTTGATTGCGTTAACTATAGGCCTGGAAACTAGATGATTATTGATGATTAGGCAACAATGTTGCATGAAAATTCTCCTCGATTTACATGCGAGATTTTTCTCGCAACATTATTGCGTTGTGAGATGGTGTTGAAAATTGTTCCGTGTAACTGGAGAGGAAATGACTAGAGAGGCCACTAGAGGCGGAACCTTTGAAGTTTTTGACGCTGCGCATGTCGCATTACGCATGTCTATTACCATTATTCCAGCCATTCAATTGCATTTTCTGGCCAATAAACACATGCTGAACTGGCTGGGTCCGCCATTATTCTGGCCAGAAAACTGCATAAAAATAGGGGGTCACATTGCACTGCTGAGTGGCCCTTCTGGTCATTTCCTATTCTGTGGCCAAACAAAAAAAATGTTGTGTTTCAAATGGCAACAAATTGAAAGTTTTTCCTAGTTTCTTGTTTTGCCTAATTGAAAATACTGATTTTATTATTACCTTTGTTCCGTTTTGGAAGGACAAGAATACCTATGCACTGGTCTACCAAACTTTAACAAGCTTGCATCAGGAAAGTTCCAAAGCCTTGACAATGAAGACAAAACAAGATTTTATAATATTGCAAGCAAACAACTAGATATTGTGTTGACTGAAGCACAGATCGTTAATTATCAGATATTTTCACGCAACTTCGGGACAAAACGGTACAAAAACTTGGTTTTATAGATTTACTTCAGACTTTAGAAACTTTACATCAAAACATAAAGGCCGGGTGACCTGAAGACATACTGTAAAGCTGAGGCTTACACTGTACATATATGTTACGATACTAATGGTGCAGGTTTAATAGGAAAAATTAGTGATTGACCAATTGTTTCAAGTCATAATTGGCCTGATTCCAATCTCGATTCCAATTGTTAAATCATATTTTTTCATGTAAATTGGCATAAGCAACTTTAAACGGCTTCCCTGGCCCCCAAAACACAAAAGTTCATCATAATTTTCATCCCACTATGCACAATTAGCAGCCTTTGCATAAACAAGTTGCAAGTGGCAAATTGGTAGACTTGAAAGAGTTGTTTTTTCACATTATAATCTGTAAATAAGCAAACCTTCACTGATCCCAAGTGCAATTTCATAGCATGTACATGCACAAATAATTTGTGCTTGGACCATGTAGGTGAGCTTTATTAAGCTTCAGCTTTATACAACCTGGACCAAACCAGGAACAGCTGTGAAAAATGCAACTATAGGTCCCTGGCAGGAATCGAACCTGCAGCTGTTTTTCACAGCTGTTCCTGGTTAGGTCTAATAAATGTATATAATTTACACTCAATAATTTTCCATCTACAAAACCCTTCAATTATTATTCAATCGAGTGAGATGCCAAGAAAATCTAGATATTTACCCACAACTTAACATGGCAGTACCCTAGTATATATACATGAACTGGTTGGAGCTCAACAACTGGACTCTGTAGCTCAGTTGGTTGGAGCGCTGCACTGGAATCGCAGGGCCGCAGATTCGATTCCTGCCGATTCCTGTTCCTGGTTAGGTCTAATAATGTATATAATTTACACTCAATAATTTTCCATCTACAAAACCCTTCATTTTAAATAAGTTTGGTGATGACACAATAACAACAATTCACAGAAGACTATTTTCTGGATCTAGTTCAAGCACATCAGGTACAGTTTACAGTTTGACGGCGGATCATAAAGTCAGAAGAAATGATAAATTGCCTAAAATATTAGGAAGTACAGCACATATTTTGAGTGTGGTCATCCAGCTAGTGTAGGTAGCAGCTTAATTATTTTTCATAGAAAGTTTGTATTTTTTTGTATAGATATTTTTTACTCTACAAAAAAATCTTGGAAGTACACAATATGTTCAGCTTCAGGAATAGTATATATACCAATACTTACTTAGTAAAGTTGCTCAGAGAGGGTTATCTCAATGGCACAGGCAATAATGGTAATAATTTACTTTCCATTTTATTTTACAAAAATGAATGTAATTTTAGTAGTGAGGAAAGATGAAGAAAAATCATTGCATAAGTCCAGGCTCTGTTTAATTCCAAGTATAGTAAGTATTGCAATTTAACCTGCAACTACAAACACAGTACACTGTGGTATATAAAATGCAATGTTTGTGAAATGTTGTATTGATCAAGTATGTATTTCTTGTAAATATACACCAAGTATTGATTGGGTAAAACTCCTTATTACGATTTACAGTAAATGCATCCTTGTTGGCTACCTTTATGATAACTTTCTCCTTGTTTCACTTATCCCTTCACTTAATACATTGACCTCTTACTATCTTTTATAGTCCATTTCCATATAAGAGGCATGCCAAGTTTGAGGTGGAAGGCTTGCCTGGAATTGAGTTCAAAAAACCAAGTGGGTATGGAACCACCCAGCTAATGCAACTCTGGAAAACAGAGACAACATGAGAATTAAGATCAAGGATGAGCTCCTTCACAATCAGTTTAAGTCACTTCATAGTCCCACCAGTCCTGATCACACCTGTCATAATTCCACCAACCCTAATCCCACCAGTTCTAATCACACCAATCATGAACCCACCAGTCCTGACCACACCCATCATAATCCCACCAGTCCTAATACCACCAACCCTTCACTCAATTGCTCCCAGGAGGAGTTATACTCCAACAGCAGTTGCTGGAGTCTCTTGTCTGTCTTCTTAAAGGTACGTTCACACGCTGCGATTTGTCGGCCCGTTTCCCACGTATTTTTCAAATATCATTAACATGCATCTGAAATCGGGCCGACAAATCGCAGCATGTAAACGTACCTTAAGTTGGTTTGCCAACCGTTTCGACAATGCATGACCCTCTGTAATAAAGATATAAATACACATGCGTTTTTAAACATTCTGTAAGAAAATATATAGAACCAGTTGTTGTTTAAATTATTTACAATAGTTGTCTAGTGGAGTATCTAGAGGGTTCTACCTCTCAGCTAGAAAGACAACTGCATAACACAGAAACTATTTCAAATGTATGTGTTCTGCATGTTACCTGGATATTTTCCCTTTAATTTCAAAAGAAAATGATGCTCTTCACACACAGTTTTCATTTTTTCAAACTTTTCAAAGCATTTGCTCCGAATCCTGGATTCAATTTTTTTTCTTGTATTCTTCGTCATTCGGCATCCATTGCGATGAACTCCTCAGTTCTTTCAGTGGTCAAGAGTTCCTTATCCAGTCTGCAACAAATGTATTTGAATAGAGTTCCGAACAGCATTATGCTTCGTTAGAATTCTATTTTCAAATCATCAATCGTGCAGATTTTATATATTGCATATCCAACGAGTTCTTGCTTCACCGCGATATCCAAACACTCAAATAGAACAAAAACACTAAATGTTTTCTTGTGTTGGGACACTGCAGTGAAACACTCCTCGTTGTTGATATACTCATCACACAATTATTGATAAGGCAATTAATATATATTGGTGATGGCCGATAGTTCGTCTGTTGTAAGGGATTTGTCTGTGCACATGTGGTTTCTAAGACAAAAAGTATAAATTCATGATTACAAGAACTGAATATACAAACCTCAAAGTGTAAAAACCTCTTAATTTGTCAACATGCGCCAACACCCAGAAATTACTGACATCAGAATCATTTTGCTCCTCTGCTGCTGGAAATAGATATTAGAGCAACTGAGTTACATAATTGTGAAGATTTAGCTCGGTTTACCCTACTTTTGCATGATGATATTTTCTCTTTGCTGGCATGATTGTAACCATATTACCAGCATGGTTGGTTTATTCTATTTTGGAAGTACTTTTAATGATTCCAATTATCTGTCGATAATGCAACGATCGGCTCGATATCAACCATCAGTCAAAAATGTGTATTGCTAATATACTAGCAATCATATAAATATTTATTACAAAGTAAATTACAATATATTACTTGGTTCTTTCCACAAATTCGTTGTCGTTCCTGGTGCACGAACTTCTCTATTGCCACTTCCGATAAGGGAACTACATGTCAATACAAGATATTTTACATTACATGGTACATAATTCCTATTTGCTACAGTATAGTCTACAGTATAGTTTATTTTAACTCCAGGACCCCCATTGATAGCAGTTATTTTTAACTGAAGGGGTTATCCTGTCTAAATATGTTTTAAATAAATAAAATAAAATAATACAGGGTTACTGTGTAAAGGATACCTAGTATATATACATGAACTTGTGGTTGGAGCTCAACAACTGGACTCTGTAGCTCAGTTGGTTGGAGCGCTGCACTGGAATCGCAGGGCCGCAGATTCGATTCCTGCCGATTCCTGTTCCTGGTTAGGTCTAATAATGTATATAATTTACAAAATCTACAAAATCTACAAAAACCCTTCATTTTAAATAAGCTTGGTGATGACACAATAACAACAATTCACAGAAGACTATTTTCTGGTTACTGTGTAAAGGAAATGTTAAATTTTATGTAAATTATTTCTAGACACAGAGCTATCAGATTCGGACAAGGGAAATATTTCGTATATGTGATACAATAGATGTTTAGTTTCATGAGTAGAAATCTGCTTAATATAAAGACAAGAAACTTAGATCCAACTATATACTGTGATCTAAAAACAAATTATATATTCAATTTATGCAAAGCAATAAATTGAGGTTAATGAAGTAATATGTTCAAGAAGATTCCATTTGCCCTAAGGCCTTGCCAGTCTGTCAACACAATTAGTGCATGCACCAAATGTAGCTCAGGGAAAGCTCAAATACCTTGATAGAACAAGGCGTTTATTCTCGTGTCTGTTAATAAATATAAAATATGATAAGAAGTTGAACTTTGGAAACTTAGCATGTGAACAACTGATGCAAACTTGGGCCTAACCAATCAAAAGCTCTCCTAAAGATACCTGTCACCATCATGCATACAATGGTCCTCTTTGTATTAAAACATTTGGGTACAGTTTATGCGTCTCCTACTCATTCGCAAGATTTCAGTCAGTGTGTAAACAGTGCTAGTGAAATATTTCAAAGTTTGTTTCAAGGTATCAAACCTTGTAACACAAAAAAACACCACCCACCTCCCCATAAGCAGAGCCGAGTACTGATCTATCGATCGAATCTACATGCTCAAATATATTCCTAGATCACCTATATGTAACTTGTAAATTTGTAACCAAATTGTTCAAAGAATTGAATTAAATAAATAATGGCAGGGAAGTGCTGTCCTTTGGGACAACACTTCGCCACGTGAAGTGCTTTTTACAGGTCATTCAGGTCGAAAATGCGACCTAATTACCTGACCTAGAGACTCGATGGGTCAGTCGTACATAGTTGAGTACCCTGCACCAATGGTTGGTCACCAGTCCAATTAGGACTCAATTTCAACGAGCTGACTGACCTGAACGGGGGGGTGTCTGTTCCCCTGTTATCTAGAGGTCCACCTGTTCCTCCAGAAAAACCTACAGTTTTTGCATGCTCTGTCAGGTCTTGAGTGCCCTTACTGTCTCAGTATAACCAATGGTGGTCTCTAGACCATCAGGCCTCAACCCACTGAACAACACGCACAGAGCTGGCTCACCCCTTCTGCATCCTCCTGTTCCTCTAGGTAAAATTTAGGTTAGCTAGAGCCTCTAGACTGTTCGAGCACTTCCTTGCCCAAAATATATGCCACGAAATGGGTCTGTTGTGTTTGTTGTTTTGCTAAAGTTGCCTGTTGCCCAAAGTATTTTATGATATATTTCAACATATTAAACTTCATTAATGCAAAACAAATGATTGTGAAACACGCGACTTTATTCGAAAGACGTTCGTAAGCATACATTACATACATAACTTATAAGAAGAATGCTACCTTGTGATTTATTCGACAGTTCTTCTATGTTGTTCTTGCTTGCTTCTATACACTGTAACGACTTTCTCCAATTAACTGACAACTGTAATTTGCCTATTAAATACTTTAAAAAGTGAAATATTTGCCATACCCGTCCATATGATAAATATATGGTAGAATTTTTATAATAAGGTTAAATAGTACCCTGTACATGCCATCTCAAAATTATCATTCTATGAAATATTTTCTACTATCTACATGCAGTACCTTATTCGATACACGAAAGCAGTATATCATTATTCATGTGACTACTTATCACTACACTATCAATAAACATGATAAGATTGTCATTTCATGCGTTTGGGCACTGAAACTTCTTGTGACTCGGGGCTATAACTTTAGTCCATCCTTTTTTGCGACGTTAGTGCACTAAAAAATGTACATGTATGTCATATGTTATTAAACAGGACAAATCCCTGTCTCATACTGTACTTTGTAACATCCTTGAAAGGTTACCTAATTTATCTTTGCGTCGTTCATTTCCTTAGTCATTTTGCCAAAACGACGTAAAAAGGACCATAACCATTCCAATTGTTCTCTGTCCGATAATCTGAAACCAAGGATCCTTCTGGGGCTGTATTCAAGCTGTAATAGAAGTGTGTAGATTTGTTTAATTAAAGTCAAATTTCAGATATATAAGAAATACAAAGATTGTAAAAAAATTAACACATACTATAAATAAAGGTAATAATATACATAAATTATAATTTTCCTATCACTGTCAGTTAATGTCTTGTTCCTTCATACCCTTGAACGGGTCCGTTGCTCACATTTCTACAGTCACTAGGTACAGTACTATAAACGGTATAATCATTGTTGACACAAACATTCATCTCTGACACTTAAAACACTTCAAATATTACCGGAAAAGTAGCTTTGTGTCCATATGTATGGAAAGCAGGTACAGCTAATGTCACTTTCGAAAACAAGTTTGTTTGCCCGGACGCCTGAAAAAGCATGGCAGGCAAGTGTTGGCGCATATATAAGTACAGCCGTACAAAATTGGTATAAAGGCCAGCAGGTATAATCCCATTATACTGTGCAACGTATTATACACTTTCAAAACTAACACCCATCCTGTCAAGTGCTTTAAATTTTGTTTTTGACCGCAAGATGACAACAGCCTTGAAATCACTGCAATTCTAGAAAAATAAATATAGTTGAATACATATACAATATATACAAACATACAAGTTACTGTACTATTTATTATTTAGTATGTTACACTTTTTCGTAAGGGATTTTTATCCTGATAGCCTGTTTCATACGATATATATATATATGCTAACAACAAATGCCTCATTGGCTCAATAACCAATGGCAGCTTCAAATTCAGATAACAGAATACATACTGTATTACTAATGACAATCAGTGGCATGCTGGCTCCTATTTGTTAGGGGTGGCCAACTGGGAATTCAGACCCCCTAGTAATAAGTGACCACATGTTAAGTGCAGTTACTAAGACGGGTCTGGGGGTTCCCTCCTGACATTGTTTCTCCCTTTTTGTGCCTCAGCACACCATTTTCGGCCTTTTCTGAAGTGAATTTGCACAAAAATCTCAACAAAGTTTGACGTTGAGCTGTCACTACTGTTTACTATTGAATACAAGAAATAAATGGAACAAATCAATTAAAAACAGCTTGTAAGATTTGTCTGATCTAACTAAGAAAAAAATGTGTTGTCAGACCACAGTTTGTACCTTCAAACTGAGAACCTGAAAAGAGTTTACTGTATCTGATATTCTGCAAGTGATACTCTAACTCTTTTTCAACACTTCTTACTTCAATGAACAAAATTCTAAGACCTTCTACTGATTAATGTTCTTGTTTCATGCAGTTTTGCCACCTCTTCTCACATCCTAAACTGCTTCGCAGGGGGGAATGGCCCTATGGCCACCCATGCCAGCACACCACTGATGACAATCATAGTCGATGGTTGTCCACACAGTTGTGTATGATCGTCACACACATCACTTGTATGTCTAATCTTCAGCTTGGTTCAAACACAGTACGTGTATTGTAACAAAAATTGGTAAGTATGATCACAATGAAAGCCAACCGTTTGTGATGCTGGTTGTGTAGGATATGCTGGTTGTGTAGGATAAGTGGATGAGGCTGAGCAGGATATTGATAATTATTATATACACAAGCTCTGGATATGAGGTATTCTGCAATCTGAAAAACAGAAAATAGAAAAATCCGGTCTGATAGGCCTACATGGGTCTTAGATTCACATATCTTTCAACAGGCAGTGGATAAGTGTGGATTTATACCAGACATAGACTTGTTTGCTTCCCACTTAAATGACAAGTGTGAGAAATATATCTCCTACCATCCTAACCATGGGGCACAAGCAATAATTAATGCTTTCTCTATTTCCTAGGGTAACCTTCAGTTTTATGCATTCCCTCCATTTTGTATCATCCTGAAAGTGTTGCACAAGGAGCACTGTGAGAATGCCACAGGAATTGTAGTTGTGACACACTGGGCAACACAGTCTTGGTGGCCTTATCGAACTGATATGCTTGTTGAAAAACCTTATTTTGCCTAGAAAACCAGATTGTTGTACCTACCATCCGAGCCTCACCAGGTTCACTCACTCAGCAAGATGATAAAACTACTAGTATGCCAAGTTTACTCCAAGGTCAGGGAGATTACTCCAAGGTCAAGGACTTTCAGATTCGGCAACAACTATCATACTTCAATCCTGGAGAGACAGTACCAGGAAAAACTACACAACATACTTACGACACTGGGAACAGTACTGCTGTCAATGGAAGATTGATACCCTTTCAGCATCTGCAACCCAAGGTATAAATTTTCTTAGCGAACTTAAGGTGGTCATTCACCTTTTGAAAGTGATCTTTAAAAAAAAATTTTCAAAAAATATTTTTTTTCGATTTAGATACTAGAGTGGGGGCACCTTAGGAAAAACTATATTGACACTGCTAAGGATAATGAAGGCACAACCTATGAAGCAGGCTTCTAAACATTTCTGAAGGGAAAAAACACTAAACTAAACTTTTAAATGGCATTTTCTCTGCTTTCAATGATTTCGCCATCATGGGGAATCTTTGTGACACCATAACTTTTCTAATATTTGATGTACAAGCCTGGTACTTGGCATGCTAATGGCTAATGACTTTATCTAGTTCCTGACACTCTTCAAATTTCAATATATTTCATTGACAATGAATTATTGAGGTTTAATACCTTAATTATTAACTTAAAACATTGAATTTTCACCTACTATTCAAATTTGTTACTGCAGTTTTTGAAATAAAGCTTTAAACTGAAATCAAAGAGTGTCAGGAACTAGCCCATGTTATTAGCATTAAAAATATATATCATTCACTTCATTCTGATTAATGGTTCTTGTGTTATCGTGTTACACGTTAAGTCAAATTGTCGCTAATTTGACAGCCGCCATGTTGGCTAATTAGTGTAATTAGTGAGTTAAGTGAAATTTTTTTTTAGAAGTTCATTTCTATTAGTTTGCTCTTTCAAAAAATGGTTTTGTATTAAGTCTGTTTTGAAAAATGAAAAAAATTGCTCGAAAGGTGAATGACCACCTTAACAAGAAAAAGAACCTATCTTACAGTGCAATGAACACTGCAAGGTCGGCATTATCCCTGGTTATATTCCCCCCTGAGGGTTGTACATTTGGAAAACGCCCTCTAGTGCGTCGACTGCTTAAAGGCGTATTTACTGCAAGACCGTCACTGCCACGATACCAGTGTGTATGGGATGTAGCAACAGTGCTGAAGTATCTAAAAATATTACACCCATTAGCAGAATTGCACCTCCGGGACCTCACATTGAAAACAACCATGCTGACAACCTCGTACCCAGGGTCTGTCCTCGGAGGAGAGACCCTGGTATAGGCTGGTCACATGATAGCATGAAAATTCTCCTCCCGTGGGAGGGTGGGTGAATTATACAATTATGTCATCAGCCTGCATGAAGAATTTTAGCCCGCTCGCAGGCTTATTCCGTAAGCCACCATGTTGAAGAATTCTGAGTGTGGGCAATTTCTTTCGTGCTTGGAGTTTGCAATATTAAATAACTTATACTGTGAGGTTGTTTTAAAACCTAAACAGGTGATTTGCCTAGAAAAGGTATTTTTGAATTTGGATATTCTTGCTGTCGGCTGTCCTACCAACTGTATACGGTAAATCGTTGATTTTTTACTTGCTCCCTGCCTTGCTGTATGCGAAGAAGCACGGTGTTTCGAAAAGCAAAGTAAACATATCATCAATTATTGTAGTCGTATCACCTTTAAACGTGCTGATTGCAAACCAGATCTCACGGTTGGACTCGAGTGGAATTCGGGCAACTGCTCTTGACGTAAGATCGTCAATAGAAGTTGAGGTAGAGCAAAAGTGCAAAACGACCCTGAATCAGAAGTACTTGTCTGTGACTTTCATCTCAGCAACAAAGCCAAGCTTGAAATCGGACACTATAACATTGTGTTCGCACACCCTGAAGCGTTCGTGTCATGTGCTTATGGAAGGAAGTTGATGCAGAGTAAAGCTTACCAGGAAAACGTCTGTGCGATTGTTGTAGACGAAGCCCATCGTATTTTAGAGTGGTAAGTTTAATACTTTAATGATATTTAGTTTTGTTTATAATATTTTGCGTAAGAACAAATTCCAAATATGGATTAATTCCCTGGCTAATTTACTCATGATTTAAAAGGTGTAAGTCTTGTCTATCAATAGTCAAATTTGTATATGAAGATTTTTTTACATTTTACTAGAAAATTGCTGAGGACAATTGCCCACTCATCTCTTTGGGTTGTTTTATTTTATTGGTTGTTTCTAATAACTCTGTCCAATTGGCAAAACCAACCAGCACGTATAGTGTTGTGCTACTTGTGCATCAACAAAAACACATATTGTGTCATTTCAGGGGTAAAGATTTCAGAGTGGACTATGGCAACTTGGCTGTTTTGTGTGCAACATTTTCAAGTCCTCCAGTTGTAGCCATGACTGCCACAGCAAATAAAAATGATAGAGAATCTATCAAAAAGTCATTGGGTTTGAAAACATGTGCAGACGTTGTTGGTAATCCTGACCGAACAAATATTATGTGAACCAGATGTGGAATCCCTAGTCAGAATTCTTACTCCCATTGCTGAAGGTTTGTTGAAGGAACAGACAAATTATCCTTTGACAATTATCTACATTCCATTGAAGTGGTGTGGATTTGCCTATAATATATTTGAGTCTGTTTTGGGGAGCAGTCAGTATTTCCCAACAGGATTGTCAATACCTGAGAACAGGCTGTTTGCTCAGTTCCATTCACCTCAAACGCAGGAAATGAAAGATGAAGTTCTAAAGCAGCTGTGCTCTTCAGAAAGTACCATAAGGGTTGTATTTGCCACAGTGGCTCTGGGAATGGGGGTTATTAAATGCATATGGATATCACCCCACCATATACCATCCAGGCATACTTCCAAGACTTGGCAGGGCTGGAAGGGATGGACAACCTGCAACTGCAGTTCTGCACTACAACAATCGTGACATTGCAAAAAACAAAAACAGGGATGCAAGAAGCAGTTAGGCTTGCCAAAGCAAGTTTAAGTGTCTTAGAAGTATATTGCTGACTTCACTAGATACTGACCAAAAATATATCAAGCCAGTTTATCCTAAACACCTTTGCTGTGGTGTTTATCAGTTAAAATGTGATTGCCCAAGTTGCGTTTAATTTCCCACACTTGTGCGAACCCACCACATAACAGAACTGTAGAATAGAAATTTATAAGTAATTTATATGTTTGTATTCTTTATATTTGGGAGAGGATATCATGTACTTAGTGGCAAATAGTGTAAATATGTCACTCTGTTGTCAAGTTGAATTGATGATAGACTTGCTACAAGTCTATCTCGCCCTCCCAAAAAGCTTAGAACTAAAATTAGGATGTCGAAGCTTGAGCGACAGACTTTGGGGGCGAGACAGGCTTGTAGCAAGTCTTCATTGATGATAACCACATTTGTTAAGTTTGTATATAGTTTTCCACTATTTAAAGTATCAGTCAGGAAGTTGTTGTCATTCATGTTAGTGGAATCTTCACTGCACAAATTTTAAATAAAAATGCCAATTTGAAAAGTACAGTATATTCTACAAATACTGCAGTAATCTAAGCCATTGTTGCACCATATTTCATTGATTTACTCAGTCAAACTCATGACAACTTGTTGAGGGATTAGCATTAAACATTAATGATTTATCAAGAGTTTTTGTCAAATAGTACTGCTTTCTCATGGATGTCCAAGGATTTCCTTTCTGAATTGTTTAGTGCACAGAAGAGTAAGAATAGGTTCGTAAATTAATTGGGCTAAAGATTGAAGAAAATCATATGTATTTGTGCACAAAACATGGGGATATAACCTGTACATGCGCCTGCCACTCTAAAACAGTCAAGCATGGAAACGAGGCCATTGGGGAAAATGTAATAAACCTAAAAAGGTCTATTAGTAGTGAGTAGAAAAAAACAGCCACAAGATTGACAAGAATAAAAGAGTAGGTACATTGTGGCTTGAGTGCAATGGTTAAATATCATCTAATACTAAGGAGCACATTAAGTTGCTAAAATTGTCACTTTGTTCATCACCATCCATTTCAAGTTTCTAAAATTGTCACATTTGTTCATCATCATTTGTTCATCAAACAACTATAAATAAATAAATATTAGTAACTTTTGTTGTTTTTATTAATTATTGTACATGTTAGCACATTACACAGCTGAATGAATAGTTGTCTTCTACATAGCTAAAAGGCCAAAGCTAGCTGAAATGTCAAAGCCAAGCGCGAAAATTATGGTAGGAAGGACGAGTATTAATGTAGCTATGTCTAAAGTACCATTTAATTTAAATATATGGAAGACATTCAGCTAATAGTTAAATGTTTGAATGAAATCGTACTTTTTGCACTTGCCTTTGACCTTTCAGCTTTGGCCTTTTAGCTTTTGTCGAGGACAACCTTAATTCATTTAGTTTTATACTGACAGAAATTAAATAAGATAAATAAGGGTCAAACAAGTATTTAAAAATCAATTAAGTTTTCCATATGAACATATTTTGTTTGATCCTTGCATATTTTGTTTGATCCATCCCTTGCTCCATAGTATAGAAGTTCCTAACTTGAAGCAAATGCCATTGTTATCATTATGTGCCACCAATAGTTTCTAGGGGTTGGGTGCTCCCTTCGACAAGTAAAATTGTCAGGCAAGTGAAGAAATCTGGCATCAATGCCATCTGGCAACAGGTATCTATTGCCAAACAGTTTTACCCTCAAACCATGGCAAGACCCTTGCAATAAAAATATTTATATCACTTTTATACTTTATACCAGTTAATCTATTACTTACATTACTTGATGCTTTTCCTTCAGTCAGGAGAACAGTATTAATCCTTTGTACCCTGCTCAGTTCATGACATCTCATAAACATGATACTATAAATCAAGCAAATTGGTGGTAGCTTCTTTCCAAGGTTCAACATGGAGCAATCAAGCAAGCTTGATAGGATTTCTGCAACGGTGGGACATCTAGTTGAGAGTTTGTTTACAATTTCGACCATCCAAGTCTCATTACCAAGTCAAGTAGGTTCTATCTCTCAACATAGATGGCTCATCTCTTAGAACTGGTAATATTCACCAATTTTTGTTGGCCTCTCTCAGCAGCATGTTGAGTTGAGTTTGTTGTTTTAAACTCTGATCACATTGTAAAGGATTTACATTCTAGGACAGATATATAACAACATAGTTTAACACACAAACATAGAAGTCTATATTTTAGGTTGAATTTAATAAAAGCAATGGTCCTTTGGTTAATTTGGGTCCTTGTATTGGGTAATTTTGCATAATTTCTGATGTATACAGCCAAATGAATTAAGGTTGCCTTAAGCTGAAAGGTCAAAGGCAAGTGCTAAAAGTACGATTTTGTTCAAATGTTTGGCTCTTGGCCGATTGTTTTCCATATTTAACGGATAATTTCGACACAGTTACACAAAACTTGTCTTTCCTACCGTACTTTTTACACTTGGCTTTGAGGACAAGTTTAATTCACCTAGCTGTATACATCTACGTAAATAGTGTAGCCATTTTGACTGTATAAAATTTACATATTCTTGCATGCAAATTATTCTGTCAACAATTTAGCATTGTTTGCGCGAACTCGCATGTATAACTCGATAATAATAGTTCGATTTAAAACTTGCCATAGTGGTTTAATACAAATCACAAAATATATATTGTGCTAAATAAACAGACAAATAGTGCATACTCGCTTCTATATTCTGACTGGATTATTGACAAGAATCGAACGACAACGAAGTTCTTCCTGAAGGCGCTGCGGTTGGGAAATAGATGGTGAAACATCGACACAGCGTTTGAACCGGGTTTGACTTGACTCGCTTTGCCGAAATGACTGCTCAGTTTCCACAATTACCTTTCGAAAATCCACAGTATTATTAAGCCTGCGCTCGCATGGTCTACATATGAGATGGGGCAAATTCGCCTCGTAAACAATGGGATGCCAGCAAATTTGTTCGGCAATCTTGAGTAAAGGTCGATTTGAAGGCTTGAATATATTCTTGCGGCGACTTGTGCCGCCAACAGCTCTGCAAATTAGACAAGAACACAAATCTATCGAAGAATTTGAAGCTCGATATACGCTTTTTTGGGGGTTTCCTTGGAAGTCATTCCGGTAACTGATGAGCTTTGAGACTGAAGCACATGTTTCTTGTTGTAACTTGATATGTAATTTGATATGGTTTGCAATGGACTGTCATACTTCTTGCGGTATTTATTTCCGTGTTTAATATTTGACCGCCATGGCGAACTCAAATTATTTCTCACTCCTCGCAAAAACTCCTCAATATTAATAATACTACTCAGCCACCCTACCCTAATTTTTTTTTTGTTACCTCCCAGATGCTGGGAGACACGTGACCAGCCGATAGCAGGGTACTTTCGCAGCGGGTGGCAATTGGAAAGTACCCTGCGACAGAGGTTGCCATGCTGATAGCATTGCTTTCTGGCCAACGTTGTCAAACAATTCACACACTGGACATTAGCAATATGCAAGTGGTATGTCATCCACACCTGAAGTACGTCTTCCAAATAACCAAGTTATTAAAAACATCAAGACTGGGGAAACACTTTGGTCACCTAGAGCTACAAGCCTATCCACAAGATGAGCAGCTTTGCATTTTCAAAACTATTTAAGTTTATTTGACCAAAACGAAGCCTCTTAGGAGTAATCATACTCAACTGTTAATAGCTACAAACAGCCTCACAAGCCGGTGATAACCGATACCATTGCCAGATGGCTGAAAACGGTTCTGGACAAAGCAGGCATTGATACAAATATTTTCCATGCACACAGCACTAGAGCAGCATTGACATCAGCTGCTAAGTCAGCAAAATTATCTGTTAATACCATTATGAATGCAGCCAGGTGGACAAAAGTATTGACATTTAGCAAATTTTATGATAAACAGTTATTTCAGCAGCAATCAGGACTCTGAAAACTATGGATATAACCTATTGCAATCCATTAATATTGTATAGATAACATTTAGTTATGTTGTTAAAGTTTGCTTGGTTTATCAATATTTTTAAGCTTCATGCTCATGGTCATTGCTTTAAAATCTCACGTGACTTCGTAGCGACTAGACCAATGGTGAATTAGAATTAGAAAATTAAACGAGACTTACCTGGAAGTTGAAGTTTGATTGAAATTCTACGAGTCATTGGTCAGGAGCGAAGAAGTCACACACTCACCCATTGACGTGATGGCCACTACAGTAATAACCCTACCCACTAATGTTTTTAATGACCATTCACATGACTTTAAAGATTGCATGTGCTCAAATCCCGCTCGCTATCTGACGTGACTTCTTCGCTACTGACCAATGACTCGTAGAATTTCAATCAAACTTCAACTTCCAGGTAAGCCTCATTTAATTTTCTAATTATTCAGGCTGAGGTCTGACATGTGTAAGCCAAATCCAATAATTGTTTTATTATTCTCTTCTTATTTGTAATAAAATAGCCAAAACACAACCAAACTAAAAAATTCCAGCATATTTGCATTTTGATGCAAAATACTAATGAAATATCTCGGGCTCCTTCAATAACCTCTTACAGATATCTGTTTACTGCTGGAAAAGTGCGGGCACCATGGAATAATAATAGTATTAACTGTATTCCCCTATGGTACATTACATTAGCAACACCTACCACAGGACAAGCAGGGCACACATTTCCATAGTGTCCTTAGCTCATGTTTCATAAACCTAAGAAAAATATTTACAGTATATAGCAGCTAGCACATTCTTTTCCAAGATCTTTCTATTACAGGACACTTGAAAAAAAATATGATGAATTACTTTACTGATATTCTTCAAAGCAGTCGATTATCATAGGATAAAGATCTTTCTTCTACAACAAAAAATTATACAGTTTTCATTAGTTGAAAGGCTAAACCAAATTTGCAAAAGCATCATTCATTCTATTTGAACCAAGTGGTCCTTGGCCCAAACAGTGCCAACCAAGATAACCTTTGGGTCATAACATGTGTGAATACTATATCTTTTCATATTTTGTGCACCACCCTTGAACGAGCGCTGCCCTCAAATAAGTGCTGGAATTATTCACAACAATGTAGTGCTTAATTTAAGAATTGAATTGTCAGACAGAATTGCTTGGAAATTCACAATCTGAACACCAACAAATACACTTAAACTTTTAATAAGTTTAGAAAAATATTTCTCCTAACATTTTTTATTTAGTGCTGCATCTGAAATGCTAAATATTTAAAGAGTGCAGCAGCACTCTTTCAGGTTAATATGGTATTGTTTTGACATTGTTATTGTTATTGTTATGCTATTTCGATTGGTTGTTTCCTTTCATGAACACTAAATAAGAATGTAAAAAACCGTACAATGACATATTTTGGGATTTTAGTGTCCAGTGCTTTGCAGAAATCACTGACTGAGACTTGACATTCCAAAAGCAAAGCTTCCATCCAGTCCAGAAGATCAAAAGATAATGCAAATTTTGGCTGTTTTGTGAATTTACAACAGGCTATACAACAGGCAAAGTCAGAGTAAACAGATCACTTGTTTGCATTTTCTCATCAAGGCAAGTAACTTAGCCAACCATGTAACTTGCCTTCATATAAACACCCCCTTAAAACACATTATAGAAGTCTTTGCCATTGTTCTTTTAGGTCGTGAGTGGTGGCATACATGAAAGGATATGACAATTTCGAAGATGAAAACTATGTCTAATTAATACATGCTTACATGAGGGGTTGTAAAGGGGGTGGGGTGGTTGAATCCCATTTTCCAAGCAGCAATTTGTTTGAACCCCAGTCATGTGACTGAAAATTGTTCCCAAAATGACGTAATTACTGTTGCTATGGTAACAATGACATTTCACACATTTTGGCTTTTAACACACTTTACTCAAAAAAACGCCCGGTTGCCCCCATTTTGTATTTCATGAAACGTTTTTGTCTAGTACAATAGATTATCTGAACGAGTTCATTGAAAAATCATGTTTATTAATTTTTAAAAAATTTGGCTCTACAGAATTTTTTTAAACTTGTTCAGATAGTCTATTGTACTAGACGAAAATAAAAAATGGGGGTAACCAGTCGTTTTTTCGAGTAAAGTGTATTAAAAGCTAAAATGTCAGCCATATTGAAACGTCATTGTTATCATAGCAACGGTAATGAGGTCAGTTTGCAAACACAATTTCCGACTCTTAGTAAGCTGCTAAATATATGTGGTACAATTTTTGCTTTCTAGCAAGTAACAATTCTTCGATGATTCAGTAATAGTAAAAAAACAAAATTTCGAATTAACATCAGTTGAATTGTGGTATGATTCTTCTTTGTATCTTTGTATATATTTCTATTGATATTAATTTCTGCAATATTATATGATTTCCCACCTTTGCCTAACAGGGAGTTTATGAGAGAAAGTTCTTAAATTATGATTGATAATACAGTTTTGGCATTTTCATTTCTGAGTTTATTTCTGAGTTTATTTCTCTCTGATTTATATTTATCCCAGTGGACCTGAGAATTATATTTCTTTGCTCTCTTTTTATGAAAGTCTCTAATAATTTTTAATATTGGAATTAACCCATGGGACAGAGTGATGCTTTATGCTTTTAGGTGTTAAGGGAGCATGTCTGTCGAGAACTTCTAGAAAAAAGGATTTCCAGATTTGCCAAGTATGATTCGGGTCCACACACTGTGTGGTAATGTACCAAGGTATTCTTGATAATTCCTGAATAAAATTATTATCATTAAATCTTTTAAAATTCCGAACTTTTAGATGAGTTTGCCTATATTTTTGCATGGTCATCTTTTGAACCGCGTATATTAAACTATGATCTGACATTCCCAAGTCAATAACGCATTGGAAATGTTATGAGGTTGATTGGTGAATATTTGGTCAATCAAAGTTGAAGATGTGTCAACAACTCTAGTTGGCTCCTTGATTAGCTGTTCTGTATAGTGCACTAAAAACATTAATCTTTTGGTGTGAGAATCTTGTAGTGACTTAAGGATGTTACAGTTTATGTCACCTAAAACAATAAATTATTTGTTTTCAGCATCACATTTACTAAGAAATATTTTGAACGAATTGAACAGTTCTATCTCAGAGTTGGGTGGTCTGTACCATGCACTAAAGAGAAATGGTCTATTTCGTGGTTTACAAATCTCAATACAAATCATGTCAAGACCATCTAAATTTAAATCCTTTCTGTTGCAAAAGGAGTGTACCTCTCGAATATAAACAACCACTCCACCCAAATCTAGCTATTACGATCTTTACGAATCGCATTATATCCTGGAACTCTAATTTCATTATCAGTCATTGAATTGTCAATTTTAGATTCATTTATAGCAAAAAGATCAATTTCTGAATTGGGTAATATCACTCGAAGCTCGTCAATGTCTTAAAAGACTATTAATATTTAGGCTAGCTATTTTAAACCCTTTTAGGTTTTTAATCTCATGCAGATAGGAACCTTTTTTACCTTCTGTGTCAGACATCTGGCCATTTATCGATATGTTCATTTGTTTGGCATCTGAGGCAAAATCATCCTCAGCAGCTTCCCCAGTTGCTGAAATTGCTTCGGAAAATCCCCAGTGCTTTTTTTTGTCTCAAACGATTTTGTAGTATCAGGAGTTTTAGATATACCTCGCCCCA
This sequence comes from Trachythela sp. YZ-2020, assembly GCA_016169945.1. Classification (NCBI taxonomy): domain Eukaryota; kingdom Metazoa; phylum Cnidaria; class Anthozoa; order Malacalcyonacea; family Clavulariidae; genus Trachythela; species Trachythela sp. YZ-2020. The sequence continues at coordinate 1,285,238 of JADLSH010000374.1, read as the reverse complement.
TTTTGTTACTTTAGCGAACTCCTGCTTTTCTTTCATGCTATTATCAAGATCTTCTTGCAGCAGCTCCTAGATTATTGTTTTCAGTTTCCAGCTCTTTTCAGTTATCAGCTTTCTCTCCTTTCACCATCAAAGTTCCACTGTTTGAATACCATTGAATCAAGACTTCCCTATTTCCGAACAGTTTACAGTAATCTCCTGTGGTTTGTTCATTTCCCAGGCTGTGGTTGTAGTTGTAGTCGGTCAACAGCTAGTCGAAGATCTTCGAAGTTCCTTTGCCATTTCAAGCTTCCTTTGTCCGTGATTAAGACACTGCTATCATAAAGTTGACTATCGCTCTGTCCACTCAGCAAGCTTTTGGTCGTCACCTGAAGTTAAGTGTTTGGCAGCGGATTTCATCTCGATTTCCTTCAGATTCTGAGTTGTTTCGATTCTGTGCTGTTGATTTAGGCATTTTATTAAGGTTTGTGGATATTATCAAGTTTTGACAGCTACAATACGATGATGTATAACTTTAAAATAAATAAATTTTGTGGAGCAAAGTACACGTCTGCAAACCACAATGAAATTAGGCTGTCATATGGTTGCCGGTCAAACATATTCCATGTTACCACATATCAGTGGTAGGGTACTGCCAGTAAATGGGTTATTAATAATAGTTTTGTTTTGTGGATACAACACATGTATTTATTAGCACAAAGCTTTCTATCCATAAGCCCGGATCTTGATCAGTGCTAATATAGATTTTTGCTTACCTCGAGAAAACACTATAATATACAGTGTTTCATCTGTCAAGAATTGTGTATTCGTTGGTTAATAACCTATTAGCTGGCAATGCGCCCAGATGTGCCCTACTTTAGGATTTACTCTGTCTAACGCCAGACGATACTTGTCAGTGGTAGGGTACTTCCAGCAAATGGATTAATCACATTTATGTTTGGTTTATTTTTTCTTTTAATAAACAGCATGGAGAAATTGTTGAAACAAATTTGCAAAATTTCTTGTCAGCTGCCAATTTTCCTTCGAATGGGAATAAGTGTCCAAAATCATGGTACAATGCAGTTAGAGCATTGCGCCATTGCATAATGAAATGACAACACATGCTGTCATCACTGAGTCTGCATTTTTTTTTCATTTGGAAATCGTAATAGTGGATTGGCAAGGGGTAAGTTATGTTGATTGGCCTTATAAAATTACTGAAAGTGATTGTTGTTAATATTCATCTTTCCAGTTGAAAATATCTTCTACAATAACTACAGTAATTATCCATTTTAGTAAGTGCCTCCCTTTGTCTTATTATTTTATGTCCAAAATATTTTCTGTCTGTTCTATTTAGTAACTACTGTACCTTAGAGACTTTGTTATTTAACAAAATGGAACAATATCTCTGACTGGCCAAGTTTCTCATGTCTTACTGGCCAAGTTTCTCATGTCTTACTGCATTATTTATTTTAGCATATAATTGCATTGTTTATGTACAATGCGCATACGATGCATGGCTTGCATCAACCTTGTACCCATGCTCTCAATCTTCGCTCCTGCCTTGCTTGAATTGATACCCTGGTATCGGCTGGTCACATGGCATGTAATATTTTGGGGAATTTCCTCATTTGTTTCTAGGGAGCAGATAGTAGTTTTATTTTGTTATTTTAATATTAATGTTTACTACAACATCTACCTGCTATCCAATCCACCAAAATATGACAGGAAATCCACCAAAATATGATGAGTAACATGACCAGCCGATACCAAGGTCTCAATTTAAGTGAGGCAGGAGCGAAGATTGAGAGCTTGTGTACGAGGTTAGGCTTGCATGTTGGCACCGAATGCCGTCTATATTTTATTTAGAAAGTTGTTATCACCAGACCTGCTCAAAAGCCAATTGATGATAGAATTTTGTCTGGAAAATTGAAGGATGCAAGTACTGTAAATAAAAACATGTTTCTATTTTTGCATTGAAAGTACAATTTGAGGGGGAATGATTCAACATACATTTGTTGTGAAGGAGAAATAAATATATAACTATGGTATATTTTGCTTTTAGTTAAAAGTAGATCTCCAGCAAAAACCACATGAGGTTTTCTGGTGTCTGATTCTGAATCTCCTAAAACTGAAAAGGCAAGTAGTTGACTGTTTATTAATTACAGTAGGTGCAAACTAGAGAGCACTAACAATACAGGTATACTAACTGTAAGCTGTATGGAAAATGCATTTGAAATTACAGTTAAAAACATTAATAATAGCCTGATGGTATACTTGCACAGGACAGTATATCTCGATTTGGGTTCTCAAGTACTCATGGGATGCAGCCATGTACTATTACTTTCTTTTTGCAAATTTATACTGCTTTTAAAACCGTGACTTGGAGAATTTCGCATTCTTTTTTTCAAGGTAAGCGAGTTGTATTGATTTATTGACCTATTGTTACAAAATATGAGTGAAATTGTTTAAGTAAGAATGCTGTTGGTGTTTTTTTCTCACGAAACAGACTTCAAGGTTCGGTCTACAGATTAATATCATTAAACAGCCCTGAATTTTGCAAATTTGGTTTGTCTTTTCATAGCGGACTTAATAAGTCCTCTTTAATATGTATTTTCTAGGTTTTGACACTCATTTACTACTTCCCTTTCAACTGTTGAACCCAGATGAGATAAACTAAAGCGATTTCATACGTTGGGGAATGATTACCCTCAAAACTATACAAAATATATTAAGCCTCTGTCTTTACAGTAGGTGGTCAGACAACAAACTATCATAAACCTAGTTACATAGCTGAGTGGCCATTAGGTCTAACAACCATGTCTATTGTAGTTGGGCAAGTAAACAATTCTCAACCCAGTTATGTAGCTGGAAAGCCATTTAACCAAGTCAGCAGTCACAAATATGAACTGAAAAAAATTTGTAAAGAAACTGTTGCAGCTGAGACCAGCTGTGCACCCAATAGTTTTGTACTTCAAAACCAAAAACACTTAACTACCACCTACAACTTAAAGTGGTGGTATGTATTCAGGTGATACTCATACGGACAACTCGCCCTGGGATAATTTGGTAAATAAATTAGCTTTAGTAGGTCGACTACCTTTTGATTGTGCAAGTTCATGTGGCGACTGTTTTTTTGCATCTATGGGGCACAGTCTTTATAGTAATTCTGATTTACATCTTCAGATTCGCAGTCACAGAATAGGAAATGACCAGAAGGGCCACTCAGCAGTGCAACGTGACCCCCTATTTTTATGCAGTTTGCTGGCCAGAATAATGGCGGACCAGCCTGTTCAGTGTGTTTATTGGCCAGAAAATGCAATTGACTGGCTAGAATAATGGTAATGAACATGCGTAACGTGACATGCGCAGCATCAAAAACTTCAAAGGTTCCGCCTCAAGTGGCCCTTCTAGTCATTTCCTATTCTATGTCACAGGGCTGGAATTATTCATGATTAATAACCCTGAATTATATATTGATAGTCTCGCTAATGTTTCATGGGACCAGTATATTTAGGAAGTGTCTAAACAAGGAACATGTTGTGACCATCTTACCATACAAGCAGAAGCAAATGCATATAACTGTATAATTAATATAACTGATTCTGATCAAGATAATGTTGATGCAACAATTATGACCCCTGTTAATTCGCACCACCAACATAGAATTTTTTTGGGTTACATAAATGGTTTACATTATGTTTCTACTTTACAAACCAGATGCAATCAAAATGCTATTAATAACCTCAATTCACTAAAAGAGAAGTTGAGTATGACTGATGAGAAAAAGGAAAGACTGATGAGAAAAAGGAAAGACTGCTTGCAAAACAGAGATAATTCGCTAAGGTACATAGGGACAATGAATGTAGTGATGCCAAACAGACTAGATTAGCAAAAATGAGAGAGTATGATAAGTTGCGAAGAGCTACTGAGACTATTGATCAGAGAAAAGGTTAGACTTTCAAAAAAAGCTGAGTGTGATAGGCTGCAGAGAGGCAAAGAAACTGATAATAACAAGCAGCTTCGACTAGCAAAGAGAGGAGAAGCATACAAAAGTAGGTTGTCGTTTACAAACAACCACAATGAAACAAATGTTGGCAAAACTGTATATCTCAATGAATTTAATTCCATGAAAAATGGTCCATTACATGACCAATCTTGGGCAAAATGCAATGTGAACGAATTTCATAAATCTATGCAATATGTAATTTTTCAATGTACAATTTGCAAAGAGGCATGGCCAATTAGTACTAAGCCAAGGTCTCCAGCTAGCTATGTGTGCTTAAGGTGTTCTAGAGATAAAACACACCCAAAAAGTTCTCAGATACTAATTTCATGATTCCAGGGGCAGTACCTGTTGACCTAAAAGGCCTTACTTCAAACAGAAGAAATGCTTATTCCTCAAGCACTTCCAATGCCCCTTTTCGGAGTTCACGACACCATCTTGCCAAGTGTGGCAAATACAATGGTAAAAACATTACCTCGTCCCAATGGGAATACTTGTCCTTAGGGTCGTGCTATTGTTGCGAACCCCGAAAAGGTGTATAACGAGGGTTTACATTAAACCAGGTGGACAAAGGGGTTATTCAGGACATTGTATCAATTTGCCTCAAAATGTCAAGGCGCTTCCATTAGTTTTGCCATGATATCCTGAGGATTTATCGATAATTATTGTAAAGGTAAAAACAATATATTCAAAAATGTTAATGTTCGAAAGAAAAAAGTACACAATGATCTGGCTTATTAAAAATAATCCTCATTATAGAACTGTAGCTATCAATGAACATGCACTACAGTGTCTACCAAATGATGGTGTTCCATCTGATATTATGACTATTGAATCTGATATTCTCTCAGATGAGACAATGCAAACTGATGTAGTTAGAAGCAATTAAACATAAATTGTGTCCAAAACAACCAGTCAACTGGTCCACTGTAAACAACCAACCCATCAATGAATATCAGATACCTTTTCTAGCTACATTAGCATTTCCCACACTATTTCCTGATGGTAAAGGGAATCCAACAAATCCATCAATTTCAAGAGACATTCGATTTTTTCAACAAAGTGGCATATTTCTTAATCAAAATCTCAGTGAAGCTCATTTAACACTAGATGAACTGCATGCTGTGGTTGCCAGTAATAACAGCAATGCTTTAACTGCAAAGATATCTAGATATTAGCCCAAATTCGCCAGATGATGGTATCTAGCTAAGGCCAACCGTCATCTGGCTCAAATACACTATCGTGACATCCCAGAATGCAACATCCATGATGATTATTGTGATCTCTTGAACATTGTTCCATACCCGATGTAGCACAAGCTGGTGCTTAAGGAAAAGGAATAGTGAATCTGAACTAAAATGTCGATTCAACTTTCCAAAAGATATGTGCTCTAAGACAAGGTTAGGATTTGGACAAACTCATACCTGTGGGGATGAACAACACTATAAAGCAAAAATTGTCACTGAGAGAAATGACTCTCGAAGCATGCCAAGAAAACACTCGTTGAAATTATAATATTATAACATAATAATGAAAACACTCCATGAAAGAGATTATGCTGCCCAAGAAACAATGCACCACTTGCTCTCGCTTAAACTTCACAGCTTCAATGTTATACCAGCTTGGATGGGTCACATAGAATTGCTATTGGCCCCACATGAAACCTGTGAAAATGTAGATCTCACTACCTTTAGTGAAATGCAACAGCTTGCTTACAGTATTGCAAAGGCCCACTCTGAAGACCTGTCTCCAAACAAAGGAGTGACAGGTACTGGTAAAAGCACAGGCAGCCCAAGCTCACATATTCAGCCCAAGCTGAATATTTCTACCCAAAAATAAGATTAAGTCATGCCGTTTAAGTCTAATGGCTAAAACGAAATTCAAAGTTTTAAACTATCACATATATATGATGGGTCAAAAACTCTCACGGAAAGCTTGGTGGGGACTGGGGATGCACAACCGCACAATACAATTTTCCTATCCTAAACGACAGCTCACAGCTTTACTGGATTCAACTGGTCAAGCAATTGAACTATTGAAGCAAAGATTCCGAACAAAGGCTACAAAGCACTGAAAGGCTGAAAGCAGAACCACAAAATAAGGATTCTTTTTCCAGTTAATAGAAACGACAGCATCTGTGATCTGTAGACATGACGACACAATGTCACAATTCACAAACACGGATTAGTTGTTATCGACGATACAAAATCGAAACACAATCAGTTTAATATCAATTATCAAGGCGAACGGCTCGAGCCGTTGAGCGGCCTGCGGCACAGAAATAAAAAAAAACGCTGAATGACTTGTTTCGCCGTTTGAATTAAAATTATAGATTCATTCAATGGAAGTAGAGATTATATAGCCAAATATCCAAACAAATCTACGGCAAAACTAAACGTCTAAACTATGACTATATGAGACGATAAAGCCACCAGGTGCGTGGACTGCATGTCCGGTGATGCCGCTCGAAGCAGAAACGCAAATTATTCGAAGTAAACCGTACTTACGTTTTACTTTTACATGTCCGATACTTCTGCAGAAACCATCATATTCCATAGCCGGACTACTGCCAACTTCATTTCTCTAGTGGAGAAAATATATACAGTATAATATATAACAATAACATTAAAGTAGTTTACACTGAAAACTAATAAATCTCCTATAAATCTATTCTATTCTTAACACCAAGCTTCATTTCTGCAATAAATGACTATCGTCATGAGACAATACTACTTTCAACTTACAAGTTTGGAATGAATTAGTATTACCTCTACTGGAATGTAGATGTAAAAAAGTGTTGATGAAATTACCTGTACTAAGACAAAATGAATTATGAATGGTAACGTGCAACAAAATACGGTATATGCACAATACTTGGCACTGTGCCCCATACTGTCATGTCGTCCATCCTCAGCGATTACCAATTCTCTGTGTCTTTTTATTTCCTCCATTAATCCAGCCTGATACTTTTTCCAGTGCAAATAAATTGATGGAAACAACTTTTTCTATAAACAAATTATATAGAGTGACCTATAATTATTGTTTAAAACAAACATGCGTCTGTATCAGGGGCTTAGCAGGAGGGATGGGCAATCTGTAAATGCTGGCTAAGTCCTTGGTCTGTTCACAGGCTACAAGTCTGTCAGAACCATGAAAATCAAACAGTCTCCCTTTGGCAATTATGGTTTTTTGGGGTTAGGCAGTGGGAACAAATTTGACCTCCACAGCCAGAATAACATTCATTTACAAACTTACTCGCTGATAATTGAAGAATGTTCTCAATGATATGCAGGTCATTCCCATGTGTTGAAACACTCTAATAACTTTGGTCGCTGAGGTGCCTGCCAAAAGGATTCCAAAGCTAAGCAGCAAGTTACCAGCTGCAATTTTCGTTCAGGGAAATTAGGTTGACTAAACCAGGTTGTTCGCTTGCCACATTCAGTGTTGACACACACTGTCACAACCTCAGCCATTGTACCATGTGCATTTACTTCCACAAGTGTCTCTTCACGTTTGGAAGAGGGTCAACAGGTGTGTGAAGAATACAATGAACTTGGGTTCAGTTCTCAGATTGTACTCCACATTCATAGGAACTCTGAAATAATAAATGAAATGCTGAACAATAGGTTTGGCATAGAACAATTACAATTATATGCGGTTGTTTGATTAATCCATAACATGGACAAATGGAGCATTGAATTCATGCTACTGTATGTTGTCGGTTATGACATAGTATTGTAACTTTATCAATTGAGATATTTTTTTAAACATTAATCGTTTGTTACCTTTGTGGGGGGACACTACTGTCTTCATCAGTCTCTGTCTCAGTTGTATCTGTCTCCACATCATACAAATCATCAGACATTTCCTCTGCTTCATCGTCAGATGCATGAATATCACCATCATTGTCGCTTTCATTTGTATCATCAACATGAAGCCTCTTACTGCTACTTTCACCTGCTGAAAATTTATTTAAATGGTTGGCATACTTTTAATTCCAATTATAACTTTTGTTGATAATAACAGTGACACGTTTAAAGATGGCGGTCAGTGTTCGTGAGCTCCGTATACCTTGTGTTTTATTGGCTGTTTTTTTGGTCGGCACTAGTTTTAAATGCAATGTGTGCCATGTTAGTGATGTTGACTATTCTTTACAAGAAGGATTATTCGCTAAAAACTCATCGACGATATGTTTTCACGTTAGTTTCAACGCGGTGTTTGAGCGACGATATCTCGCATCTAACTTACGAATACGGCGATTTTTGCACAAGTCTACCAAGCGTGGCTCAGTGTGTTTAGTTCTACCATGTAGATTTTTTATAATGGATCTTGCTGTCTATATGGACATCTCAAGAAATCCAGGGCCCGACCAGGATGTCTCTAAATTTAAGTCATTCCAAAGTTTTAAAAATTTATCTCAATGTTGTGCTTCGATGTCACGGTTCACTACCACCAACCTTAATTATTCAATATCGCCAATGTCTACTTTTAACAACAACAAACTGACTTTTTATTTACCTACATGGCCTTCGCATTCCTGCTGTACCACTGAAGCTTCGCCGTTCTGGGAAAAATACGAAAGCCTTGCTCGTAGCAATGATTTCCCTCCAGTACGCTCATCACCTATATGTTATAGACCACGCTTTCGAAACAACTTAGTACAAGTAAAGTTAACTCCTGACTACCATCAAGAGGAAAAGCGTCCAGTGAAATTTGGTTTGTGGAATTGTCAATCTATACGAAATAAGACTACCTGTTTTACGGATTATATCTGCTCTAAGAACGTCGACTTATTCGCGTTGACTGAAACATGGCTCACAGGTTCTGATGCTGCTATCAAGGCTGAGTGTACACCAGATGGTTACAAGATGCTGGGGGAATCACGATCTGACCGTAAAGGTGGCGGTACTGCTTTGGTTTACCGTTCAAATATCTCGGCTCAGAAAATTGAGGTTGGTGTAAGTAATTCGTTTGAAGTATCCGAATTTGTATTGGTAGGCAGTTCATGGCGTATGCGGTTGGCTGTGATATACAAACCGCCTTATTCATCAACCCACCCAGTGACCTCTGCTGCATTTCTTTCTGAGTTTGCAGATTATTTGGAGTCATTTGTTATGTGTACTGAGCCTATAATAATTACTGGTGATTTTAACTTTCATGTGGATAACGCTAACGATCCAAGTGCTGCTGCATTTATGGACTTGCTTGATTCTATGGATCTTGTGCAGCATGTGTGCTCAAGCACACAAGTGTCTGGACATACACTTGATTTAATCATTACGCGTAAAATGGACACCCTAATCACTAGTCCACCTATCAATGATATCTTCTTATCTGACCATTCCACTGTTTTGTGTGATTTAAATCTAACCAAGGCCGCCGTTACGCCAGGGGAAACATCATACCGAAAACTAAAAAGTATCGACTTTAACTCGTTTAAGAAAGACATACTTTCCTCCACACTATGCCAGACACCCCCTGATAACCTTGATGGATTAATTGTTTGTTATAATACCACGTTAAGTAATGTCCTTGATAAGCATGCACCTCGTCGTACCAGTTGAGGCCAGTTGAGTTCTGTTGAGGCCTTGTGTTCCATGGTTCTCCATGGAAATTAGAGATGACAAACGGCAACAAAGGAAAGCTGAGCGTAGATGGAGAACCTCTAAGTCTGAAGGTGATTGGAGACTGTTTAAGGCTGCAAAGAACAGAGCCACCTACCTCATGAACAAAGCACGCACGGACTTCTATACTAACTTAGGCTATGTGCACACGGTAACGTTTTCGAGCGTTTTTGGTTGTAGCGTTTTCAACTTAAGCGTTTTGGCGCTTTGTTCACATTGATCGTTTTTCTCGCAACGTTTCTGATCAGGGCACTAGTTACCAGTTCTCGATAGCCAAATTCAAACACGGCCTAGATTTTCGGCCATTTTGTTGACTTCTCGTTATAAAAGCATAGTGGTTAAAGTGTGTTGTTTCACTTGTTTGTATCACTATATTAACAACAGATATATTAACAACAACAATATTGAAACATGCAGGCCTCAACCTCCGAAGCTGAAGATACCGTAAGCGAAATTACCGTGAATACCGATGCAAAAAAGAGCAAAGACAAAGTCACCAAAGGCAAAGAGAATTTCGTGTGGACAGACACCGAAGTTGAGCTACTACTTTCAATCACGCAGGAGTACAAAACACAAAAAACTAACGAAGGGGTTTATTGGGACAGTTGTAAGAACAAGTACAGTGAATTAAACGAAATGTTTGTGGAGAAGTTGATGCTTGTTGATCAAACCAAAGGCGAGTATCCACATGAAGTAGCCGAGTTTCTAAAAAATCCTGCTAGACTTTCTCGTAAAATCAAACAATTGAGAAATAAATATGCAACGGCTGTAAGAGCAGGAAAAAGAAGTGGCGGGGGTAGACAAGTTTTCAAGTTCTACGACCTCTGTCAGGATGTTTTTGGTGGGAATGCTGCAGCCGAGCAAATACCCGGAGGTATTGAAACTAATCATCATGGTCCTGAACCTATCAGTGGCACAATGGTAAACCAAGAAAATGTTGAACCGAGTGAACTGGAAAACACTATACTTGAATGCGACGAGAATTGCTCTGGAGATGAATTATTTGTTCCAGCAAAAGCACAGCCTACCAAACGTCGTCACCTTATCACTGATTTAAGAAATCAAAAATTGAAAAAGAAAATCACCACCGACCAGCAAATAATTAATATCGCCCAGAAAGAGCTTGTCCTACAAGAGCAAATGATAAGCAAGATAAGTGAAAGTGAAATTCAGCAGGCCAAGGCGATAAAATCACTTTCTGAATCTGTTAATTCAATTGGTCAGAGTTTATCTGAGGGATTCCGTAGTATTGCTGCTGTGATGGCTCAGTCGCAAGGAGCCCTCAGTTACAACCATCGTGTTATGTCACCAGGATTCCGTGTCACTCGTCAAAATAACCCCACATTGTTTGACCCATCTATGTCTACTGACAATGAGGATTTTCTTTAAAAAGGTCAATTGTTAACATGTTTACCACACCTAGTAAGTCTATATCTGATTTGATAGTGCTTGTTTTGTTTACATGTGGTAAAATACTTTCTACTGTTGTTTTGGTCAAAACTTAAAAAACTTGTTGGATGACATATTAAAATTATTGGACAAAGTTTATTTATTAATTAATTTATTTACATATATAATTTATGAATTATATTGTAACAATTTTATGATTTAATTGACTTGAAATACAATTTAATGTTTATTTATTTACATGTAAATTCAATTACATTATCTTGTTTTATAATACAATTATTCAAAAAACATCTTAAGGTGGTCGTATCCCTTTCTCTGGTCATTTTTCCCAAAAAAATTTTTGTGTCATTTTGGGTATTTTAAATATTGTAGATTTAGAATTTGTAATTACTTTTGTAATTACAAAAGTAATGTATGAAGCAGGAGCATTCTGAAGCATTCTGAAGCCTTCTGTAAGGTACATTTACCAAACTGAAACTTTCGCACTGGATTTTCTCCGATTTGTAATTTGACAGGAGTCAGCAATACCTGTGACATTGTAATTTTCTAGGTTTTTATTATAGAAGCTTCATATTTTGCACATCTATAGCCTGTACCATTGTCTAGTGCCTGACACTCTTCAAATTTCAATATTTTTCATTATTGATGAATTATTCACAAATTGCATCATAAATATCTCAATAAAAGTACAAATAATGCAACAATTCCAATTTTTGGCTCTAAAATGTTTATTAAAGAATTTTGAAAACAAAATAAAGAGTGTCAGGCACTAGATCAGGTTCTAAGCTTTTCAAAAATATATCGTTCATTAGATTTGGGTAATTGGTTCATGAGATATGATGTTTGCGCCGCTAGGCAATTATGGCCTAATTAGCGGCCGCCATATTGGATAATTAGTGTAATTAGTGACTTTGTGAAAAAATTTTTGCATAGGTCATTTTACTTCACCTTACCCTTTCAGAAAATGATATTTTCACTTTATTATCTTTAAAATTGAAAAAAAAAAGGTTAAAAGGGATACGACCACCTTAAAAATGTCTCTGATGACTTTTGCCTCCTTTGGACAAGGCTCAACCTGCTGCAATCTATTTGCAGGTTGTGCATTGAATTCTTCAATGGACTCAACACCAGGTTGAGTGAATTCTTCGTCATAACGTAATGCTGCCTCAACTGCAGAATTATCTAAACTTTGATGATTTAATTCACAATAATTGTGTAATATAAAGCATGCATAAATCAGAGTTGGAACAAACTCTAAATCAACATCAAGCACTCCCTTGAGGCAACCCCATCTAGCCTTTAATCGTCCATAAGCACATTCAATGACCATGCGTGCAGACGAAAGTCTAAACCCGAAAAATTGTTCAGCTTCAGTTGTTCCTCCAAGTTCATACTCCTTCATAAGGAATGTGTTAAGTGGATAGGCGGGATCACCTAGCAAACAAATGGGAACGCCTGGTTCACCTTCAACAATGACTTTCGGACAAGGTGGTATGGTTCCATTCTTCAGCATTTTGCACATGGGTGAATTAACAAACATGGTGGCATCATGGACACTGCCTGGCCATTTAATGATCACATCAATAAAACAATACTTATGATCACAAGTTCCTTGAACATTTAAACTGTAACAGCCCTTTCGATTAATTAGACGACCAGCCAAGCGAGCAAAAAGTGCTTAGAAAACACCTTCGATGGCATTTTGTGTTACAAGCGGGCAACCACCACCAAAATGTAGCTTGAACTCTCGCAAACACGACTATGTAGGTTGCCATCTCGATTTCGGCGTTTAAAACGTAAAATTTTGATGATTATTCTGTTAAATTTCAAGCTCCACGGCTCTGTTTGTAAAAGCCGTGAATATTTTCCCGCGTGTCCATGGCAACAAGCGTGTTGGTGATAATCATTCTGATTGGTCAGATTATTTCATTTTGACCAATGAGATTGCTTTAACTAAAAAAATGAGCCCGCACGCCGCAGGATATGGAAATCTCGAAGCGCAATAAACGTGCTTGAAACAAGGTTTTTATGAAACAAATCATAGTGAAACAGCCGGAAAAGACAGCAAATTTCTTCATAAAGTTTGTATAATACATTTATTAACATATTATTTGATTATTATTGTTAAAACTAAACTGGTTTTTATAATATTTTACTTGATATTGTTTATAGTTTTTTGGGCATCTTTCCTATTTTGTTTGGATTACCCCTTTAATTTGTCTCCTTGAATATATAGCGTATAATAGATTAAATTTACATTTTCATATTGAGAGGAGCAAAAAGATATTGATATAATGTAGTGTTAAGCACACAATATAGTGTTAAGCATACGTACATGGCTTCAACAGCCCCATCTCTAGCACCTGGTTCAAAACGTAGAGAGGAAAGTCCTCTCACAGCCACAATATCAAAAAAGAAAAAGGAAGAATATAGTTATTCCTTTAATGTTTGTCTATTTTGCCAAGGTGGCAAACCAGACGAGTTGCGATTCTCTTCTGAGGATGGAAGAAGCAAGGCTGTCCAATCTGCAATTGAGAGGAAAAACCTTAATGACATAGCATCGCTTGTTATAATTGACAGGGTTCTCAACGTTATTAGTCAAAATAGCAATTGTTCTGATATCAAATGGCACCACATTTGTTACAGCAACTTCACACATCAAGGGAAAATAGCTAGACTTAACAAAAAGGCGTTAAATTTAAAGGTACAAGGGCCAATAATTGTAGAACGTGTTACAAGAAGCAATAAACAAAATACTGTTGATTGGTCACTATGCATGTTTTGTCAAAAGGAGGGGGGTAAGGCTATTAGGAATGTTGCAACTATGGAATTATCAAGAAAGATAATTAATTTGTCAGAATTAGACTCCATAATGCATGTTAGGCTTACAACCATAAGTGATTTGGTTGCAGCTGAGGGTAAGTATCACCTGAGTTGTTGGGTCCCTGTGTATGTTGGAAAATATTTTTTAAATTAAATCAATTCAATTTCAAAAGCTTTCGATAAAACTTGTAGTCTGCCATAGGGAAATCTTTTGGTTGAGAAATTCAAAAGAACTAACAAGGCCAAGCCAAGGGACCTTGAACATTGTGATGAATGAATACTAATGGTGGCAATAAATGGAAACATTCAAATAATAAAATAACTTTATTGGTCGAAATGAAATGAACTGTATTATCGCCAGAAGGACAATTTATGTTCAAATAGTTCAAAGTCAATCCACATCTGGGAACATACATTGATTAATATTGTTGAAGTTAAAACACTGAACGCTACCTACGTGATATTCTGCACAAGCCAAGACCATTAAATTGGGATTAAATTGTCAAAATGGTTGCAATAAATGGAAATATTCAAATGATAAAAGAACTTTATTAGTCTGAAGGAAAATTTATGTTCAAAGAGCTCAAAGTGCACAAGCGAAGACCATGTTGTTGGAAGGATGAAGTTTATAGACAAGCAGCAAGTTACAACGCTGAACGCTACATTTGTCATATTTGATATTCGCACAAACCAAGATGAAGGAGTATAGTTTCTCGTGTCATGTTGATGTTTCAACAATACCTTTTATAAATATTAAATTATCAAATTGAGTTAAAAGATAGTCTCACTTTTACAATTTTAAAATATTCGAGCAAGCATATCTCATGGTGGCCTTGTTTTGATACTAAACAAGAAACAGCAATCGGCTTGAAAGTTTAAATCGTATTGAAACATTTCGTTAAAAATCAAATTATGTGATTTAAGATTCCGTACCTCCAATTCGAAACAAATACCTACATATAAATTCATGCTGTTTCCTTAAGAACCGTTGTAACACTTTTTATTGCGTTATAAATCATATAGTCTCATTTTCGCACGATGCAAGCTATAATCGAGTGGAAAAATAGCTTCCTTGTATCAGCAAATCAGGAAACCACAATCATCACATATTTCTTTAGACATGTAATTACTTTTTAAACGTATTAAAAACTCAAAATATTTCTGTATTACCTCTTTCTGGGGTTGTTCTTCTATCTGTTCGCCAGAAGTTTCTTCCTTGCGCGCCATATTTGCTTTTGTTTATAATTGTGAGCGATGATAGATACATTACGCAATATTTTGTATCCTCTGATTGGTTAGTACTCGCTACGAGCAAACCATATTTGGCATAATATATATACTACATTAAATACCATACTTTAACAAAGCGGCACTTCAAAGTCGAAGAAACACCACAAAAAACCTTGATTTTTTCAATTTCTATCCAAAATTACGCGTGGCAACCGGGCAAATCTTCTTAACAACATCAATCCGAAGCTGCCTGGCTAGGTTGCCTGCTTGTAACAAAAAATGCCATCGACAGTCAATTTTTTTGCACTTGGCTGGTCGTCTAAATGTACTCAGACGATTTTCCTTTCGGTTGTTTGATGCGGATGTGAGTCCCATCTACAGCCCCAATACATTGAGGGAATCCATGTCGTGCATAAAACTGACTGGCCAGGCTGGTTATGTCATTCTCATCAGTAGGGATTTTAATGAATTCTTTCCCAAGTAGCTCTACTATAGCCAAACAAACAGACCGTAGGATTTTTGACAAAGTAGTTTTGCCAATCCCAAATGCATTTGCAACCTGAAAAGATCAAAAAGATATTTGAAGACTGTTTAGTACAAATTGTCATGGGTCCAGGGAGGGGGGGGGTCACCTTAACTGACTATGTTTGTGAAGGTTGATCGTCCAGGTTAGTGAAGTCTTGAGAAAGACTGTTGATGGTAGTGACTGACGTTTCGACGGCCTCAGCGGCGGTCATCTTCAGAGTCAAGTGAGGAGTGACTGTCAGGTTCGCGTTTATATCTGGTTACCATCAACAGTCTTTCTCAAGACTTCACTAACCTGGACGATCAACCTTCACAAACATTAACTGATACTCCTGGGTTCAAACCATTTACTTTATTAACTGACTATATCATGCATATTTTGGAGCTAGAGTGAAATTTAATGCATAGTGCAAGCCACCTGTATTAAACAACCATAACAGCTAATTGTGACATGACATTGGCAATGTTCAGATGTTTGTGGAGTTAAAAATAGCCATAGTAGGTTAATTAGTACTATGTGTATATTTTGGACATTTGCAGGAAGTGACATATGATATACATTAATTGGTTATTGTTTTTGAGAGACTGTAAGGGTCTATACTTCTTAAGGGAGTTCCATAGCGAAGCGAATTCAATATTTTGTGAATTACAAGTTCAAATTTAAAGAAACTGTGTGTGCATTATTTAACTTCGTGTAGTTGCCAAACAAATTGTGCGGCATTCTACTACAGCAGCAATTTTTAAAGGACAAAGGTCCCAAAAACACATTGTCCATCATATCCTTCAAAAGAATACAGATACTATTATTAATTAATAATAAGTGCTGTTACGTTAATTAACGTACCTTTCTATATTTAGATTCATCTGCTAAATAATAGAGAGTAGCTGCTACTTTCGTCTCGACAGGCAATGCGTCTCTCATTTTGGTATTTTGGCCAGTCAAACGCGGCCTCAACCTCTCACACAACTCGAAGAAATGCCGTCTGCTCATTCTAAAATTCTCCTTCCACTCTTCTGTGCACGTTCGGTTGGCCAAAATGTTTTCCCACCAAATGTTTGTCCGACCAGGACGGCACCAAATTCTTTCCTTACGCCTCTGGCGTTTATTTAGCCTTTTCAGGTGCTTTTTTAGTCGTTTTCTTGATGCATTCAGGGCTTGAATAACATATTTTTTTGTTTTTCTTGTTGAGAGGACTATTAAGTTGACAGTTAAAGTTGCCAACTGAACAACAAAGTTGCTCAAATTCAGCAAAATTAACATAATACCTTTAAAGTCCGCCATTTTGAATTTTTTCCGTTTTCAGGATTTCCGGCGTTTTTCCCGTTTACACGACAACAAAGCGCCAAAACGACCAATTTCAAAACGTTTCAGACAAAGAAAACGAATCGTTGGCATCGTTTCCACTATTTGAAACGTTTTTGCTTCCTGACGTTGTTTTCATACGTTTTCGTGAAAACGATACTTTCAGAAACGCGTTACAACCAAAAACGCTCGAAAACGTTACCGTGTGCACATAGTCTTAATCAATGAAAACTCGAATGATCAGAAAAAATTGTTCTCAATTACAAGAAACCTTTTCAGCCAAACACATGCTACATCCTTTCCTCCTTGCTGTGACAAGTCTAGGCTCGCAAATGAAATGGGGTCCTTTTTTGTCAAGAAAATCACGGACATCTGTAGGGAACTGGATACTGATAAAGATAAGAATATGCCCCATTTACGTGTTAGTTCAACTCCGGTAACTTCGCAGTGTTCTACGTCACTGACAGAGTTTGATCTTCTTGATGGGGCGTCAGTGAGGAACTTAATTGTAGGTGCACCTACTAAATCGTGCTCGCTCGATCCTGTACCAACAAATATCGTGAAAGAATGTTTGGAAGAGCTTTTGCCCGCCCTAACAAAAATAATTAATGGGTCTCTTTCGTCTGGAGTTTTTCCAGATGAATAGAAGGACGCCTTATTGTTACCGTCGTTGAAAAAACAGAACCTGGACTTAGTATTCAAGAATTTTCGACCTATCAGCAACTTGCAATTTGTATCTAAGTTGACTGAAAAAGCAGTCGCTGTCCAAATGCAATCGTACATGGCTGCAAATCAGCTTTATCCAGTGCTCCAGTCCGCATATCGTCAGCATCACAGCACGGAGACAGCATTGTTGAAGGTGAAAAACGACATCTTAATGAGCATGAATAATCAACATGTTACATTATTGGTACTATTAGATCTTACCGCCGCCTTCGATACAGTTGACCATGCTATTCTCCTGGAGTGTTTACGTGATGAATTAGGTGTATCTGGGACAGTGCTCTCGTGGTTCTCTAGTTAACTTACTAACAGAACACAGACAGTCTTAATTGATGATATTTACTCAGACAAGTTTGATGTGAAATTCGGCGTGCCCCAAGGGTTGTGTCTTGGTCCTCTTCTTTTCACTATTTACACCAGTGAACTGTTTAAGATCATTGAAAATCATCTCCCTAATTGTCACTGTTATGCTGACGACACTCAACTTTACCTTGCTTTCAAGCCTGGATCTGATTGTGACCAAGCTGCTGCTGTAAGTGCCATGGAATCGTGTATCGCCGACATACGTAGATGGATGCTATCTAAAAAGCTAAAGCTAAACGACGATAAAACAGAGTTCCTGATCATTGGTACGAGACAACAGCTCGAGAAAGTCAACATCGAAGAACTTTGTGTGGGCAGCCATTTTATTAAACCATCTTCTGTGGTCAAGAACTTGGGCTCCTGGTTCGACTCTAAGTTAAACATGCTGGTCCACATAAACAAGACGTGTAGCTCTTCTTTTTTCTATTTATACAATCTTCGCAGAATCAGGAAGTATTTGAACCGCCAAGACACCGAGTGTCTAGTTCATGCATTCATCGGCAGCAAAATTGACTATTGTAATGGACTGCTCTATGGTCTGCCAACTTCTGCTACCAGTAAACTTCAACGTGTACAGAATGCTGCTGCGAGGCTTGTCACCGGCTCGCCTAGATTCTGCCACATAACACCAGTTCTGGAGTCACTTCATTGGTTACCTATTAAATACCGAATCCATTTTAAGATTGTCTTGTTGACTTTTAAATGTATATACGGTTTAGCTCCCCAATACCTTGTAAAACTTATATCTATAAGGACAAACTCTAGATATAGTTTGAGATCATGTGACAGCCTATCTCTTACACCACCTAATGGGAAATGTTTGGCTACACTTGGTGATAGAGCATTTCAGTCGGCTGCTCCAAAACTCTGGAACGGATTACCTGCAAATATTCATTGTATTGATTCGTTTCCGTCATTCAAAACAGCATTGAAGACAAATTTATTTAGACTAGCTTTTAGGTTTTTTTAACATTATTTTATCATGTATGCTTTTTAGACATGAGTAGTGTTAGGTTCATTGTTGTAATGCGCATGTGAACATATTTCCATGCTAACATGCGCAATATAAATTCAATATATTATTATTATTATTTGTAAATGCATAATTCAAATCCAACACTCTTAACCTTCCATAGCAGGATTAATAGAAACTTTTGCAAATCTTTCAAAAATTACCATGAAATGAGTGTATATTGTACATACATAGCTGCCTACCTGATAAATCTCCTTCTGCACCTTTCAAGACCATCAACTCTTCTCTGACAGCACTCAGTTTCCGTTTTGAGGTTTGCCAACAACTGCGGATTCGTTTGTTGTCTTTCTTTAGCAGTGCACAGTTTTCACATCTCTTGACATGCTCTAATCCCTCGGATTCCAAAATCTATTCAAAAGGAAAAGCTGTAGATTGCCAAAAATGCATACAAATTAGTCTAGCATGGTACCCATTGTTCATCTGCTATTATTAATACCATATAATACAGCTAATACAGCATTGGAGTGTACTGAGTCGAGGCAGCAAAATTGTTGAAAATTGGTCAACAGGCAATTTACAAAAGATATGCCATCAGGCAATGGGTGGACCCTTTAGTTTTAGTATATTAATGATAGGATACAAATAGCAACTTTAAAAAATACCATTGTTTCTTGTTCCATGGGCATGGGTAAACTGGATGTGGCAGGACTAGCTGTGATGGTAGCGTGACGTGGCTCATCAGATGAGGTCGTGGGCATTCCTTCATCCTCTTTCATTAATACCTATCAAATTACAACCCAAAAAAATCCGAACATTGTGGTAGAATATTATATTTCATTGGGATGTAACATATTAAAAAATTATATTTATATTAGTCTGTTTTGACATTTAAAATTCTTATATTATATTATATAAAAGGTAAATCCATATTTCAACTCATGCTGGACAATATATGCAAACTATTGATGTGCACAAAACTTAATTATTCAAAGTAACGTTTACGGTTTACCTCTATAAACAGCTTACCTCTCTTTGCTTCATATGTTTTGTGCGCTCACTTTCCGCACTTTCCAAAACTCGACTTGTGTCCACCGTAGGAAAGACACAAATTCCATATTCATCCCTTTTCAGTTTAGGGGTCTTGTACTTCTCCACAGTGGCAGAACCGAGTTCAAAACAGTCTTCGGTGAAGTGCTTTGAGCACACAACTGATGAGGTGTTTGGAGTGCATTTGTCTCGTCTGCGTCGAATGAAGTTCACCCATTGCGCCCTTCGTTTAATCGCTACGGGAGAGTTATTATTCCAAAAAGGTATCTGATATATAAATATACCTTTACTTGTATCTGCAGTGTTAGAACAGCCATAAGCGACACACCGTTCGGGCATTTTTTGAGAAAAACTGTTCGCTTGTCGTCGATTCACAATACAATTTCTATATTGTTGTTGAAGATGGGTTCCTGGGATCCAGGCCTCTCGGTGGTATTTTGAGTGCGCCACTTTTTTTTAAAAATGCCATATTTTGTGTGTTGAACCTTTATATCTCCGAAACTAAAAGTTTAACGCAAAAACTAATGTTAAACTTACTAGCTAACTTTTTATGCTCTATCCGAATCACCAAAAACCCATTTTGCGTTCATAAGCACTCTAACACATTTGAAATTATCTAAATCCTTGCAGTATCAGCTGAATGAAGAAAAAATACTTGACCAAATGGCAGTGATAACCCACAATACATTTCTCACAATTAATGACAATTAATATTGGGATTCTATTCCTGCTTATAAAATTATTTCGTATAGTATCAAATAAAGAAAGAAGAAATAAATGAAGGAATAATGCAAATATCATAAACTGTATATATATATATATATATATATATATATATATATGGAATTATTGTGACAACACTAAACATTAATTGCCACATAAATAGGCTTAGAATTAATATTCATCTTTTGAGAATGTTTTAGTGGGGAAACATATCTAATTTAATAAATAAGCCATAAGGCCAGTATGTGATCTGTAAAACATCATACTTTCTATTACAGTAGCTTTGCCTGTGTGGGCAGAGCAAACATGCTTCAACTTTCACATTAGATGTCTGGTGTGAGAGTGATGTTTGCTTTACTCATAGTGTACACACATCCAACTTTCTTGGCATGCCCACATAGATGATTTAAGTGACTCGGAAAGGTGCTTCTCTGTGCAAGTAAAATGACTTTCTCCCCATGGAGGAAAATGGATGTTGACCCCCTCCCCTACCAGATGTCCTTGCACATTTTATAAGTGGAATCTCTCCTTCCACATGGGTAAAGTTCCTCCATAGTGGGAGTCTGGCTCTTTTCTAGGTAACCCATTACCCAAAGAGCAGCTAAAGTTTAGCCGATCCAATCAAGCGCAGTTAACCCATTAATTGGCAGTACTCTACCACTGATGAGTAAAATTTGCCAATTAATGGGTTCTGAGCTATTAAAAGTGCACTTGCCCCCAAGAGACAATAGAGTCAAAATACAACATATGTTGATAAAGATGTTTAATAACTATTTAATTAAAAATGTTAATTCATCTTTCACTGATGGTTCCAGTTTACTTCACTGATAATCTAGATGAAATCACAAACAAATAGTTTAATGGCCTATACAATTTTGAAGTGTATCTCTCTATTTAGGGAATTTTCTCTTACCCTCCCTAAGGTTCTTCAACATAGGTGGCTAACAAACCAAGGCCTAACCGCAGAAATGCCTGATACTCAGGTTAAGGTGGTTCCACTAGTGGGACAGTGCAGCATTTGATGATCAACTTTGTGCCAAATACATGTATCAATCAAACATATAGCATCAGTGATCAGTATCTCGCTGTCATATAAAACATTTGACATTGACCACATGTGTAGGATAATACAAGACACTGAAAGTCCACATATAAAGTAGGTTGAAATCTAAAAGTAGAATGGCCTATTAATTTATATTAGTCAAATACCATAAAGGCATTAAAGTTGTGATAATTTCCACATTGAAACATATATGATATATTATTCTATAATAGCAGTATGTAATCTCTCAGAGGTAGAAGCACTTCAATCGATTTGTGTGCCCACAGAACCTTTCATTCCATACTGGCTTCAATGACATTGTATACTAAGCAAATAATATGCAAATTTAGGTGACATGATTCAATGTTGGGACAACTGGGTACATTAGTCTTTGTTTATAGGTCTATAACTATGGCCTGTATTTGCCACCAAATCCGAAGGCAAATGTCTCAGATGAGTTTCGGTGTCCTCTTTTCTGGCCCGCAGTAGGTGATTTATCATCCAAAAAAGGTGTCAGATAGCTAGATATATTACTGTTGGTACTTTCTGTGTAATATCATGCACAAACGAAACATCGTTTAGACAAAATATGGAAAAAAACACAAGATATCGATATCTTCGCCATATATTTCTTAGTTGTTTATTAAAGTTGGGTTCCTGGGATCCAGGCCCCTTGGTGATATTTTTGTTGCACTACTTTTTTTCAGAAAATGGCAAAATTTGCCTGTTTGAGCCTTTATATCTCCGAAACTAAAAGTCTAAGCCAAAAACTAATCTAGAACTTTCTAACTAACTTTTCATGCCTTATCCGAATCAATAAATTGAATTAGCCGCATTATATTTGCATATATAGCCAACAAACTATCGCTTCTTAACACCAAAAGAAAGATTAAAACATCAATTGGAATTGATCTCTAGGAATTTCATACCAAATTGCATGGTAAAGTAATGTATTTTGGCAATTGTTTATAAACCTTATAAATAAATGGCACTGACATCAAGTCTTTGTTAATGCTATATAGTGACTCACAGTAGGCAAATAACATTACTTTAAATACAACCTTTAACATCAAAATCAGTTTTAAAGATAAGTTAAAACAGTAATAAAAATTGGAATAACAGAGTGCAGATAGTGTTTAGTGTAATTTATACTTAATAGAAGAATTTTACCTGTTTTTACATGAAATTGTTCAGATCGGGTGGCTCGTCAAAAATGAGCAACTAACCCCAATCTTAACCCCCAACCTAACCTTAATAATGCCTATTTTGGTTGCTCATATATTGATAAAGAGCCAAAACATCTCAGCTGACTTATGTAATATAAAAAAATTTCCAATGAACCTGAAATCATAATTTTGTGAACAAGTTTCTCCATTGTAACCCACAGAAATGATTATACAGAGATCTTTCAAGATTGAAATGTATCTAAACAAAACATAAATTACTCAGTCCAGGTAGGCGATTAAATATATGCCTTATATAACCTAAAAAGTCTGAAACAAATAATCCCAAAATCTTATTGCCATATTTACTACAAATTAGTAGTTCATTATATTGTATATCCCAACAGGGAATTTTCTACCAAATCACTATGCCACAACAAAAGACAAATTGTCCCAAGGCAGGGGGTTTGAGAAACAAACAACATGTAAACTGCAAACAGTATAAGAAAATTATGTGCTCTTGCAGGAAATTGTTACTTCAAAACATTTTATATTGCAATATTATTTGGGTTAACCATTATAATGCAATGTGCCCCAATGCACCTTACTAATTTACTTTGTCTAACACCAGGCAATTATACTTATCAAATGGAAAGTATTTCATGTCAATGGTTGACCAGATTATGTGCTCTAGTTTCTGGTTAACCCATTAAGTTGCAATGGAGCCTTTGTGCCTTACTAATTCACACAATCTAGTGCCAGACAATTTATCCCATCAAAGGGAAAGTGTTGTATATTATGCTTAATACAAATGTAAATGTTAACCAGAGACTATTATACAAAAAATACAATAACCTAAGCTACACCTCGAGTTACACTTATTCAGAAAGTACTATTTACAATTTAATTTCAATACACATGTATAGTAAATAATTTACAGACTACCTCTTAATATTGAATTAAGTTTTTGTATCAAATTTAAGTCAAGGGCAATTTCCACTGACAAGTAGTTTACCCTGTGGTCAGGACCACCATCAGTATAGAGTGTCAAGATGGGGCAATCATCATGCTGAAGGACACCATGTAGTTCTGTAACATAGCGTATTGCAGCACCACTGAAACATTGCCACTATACCGTGACCCTTCTATATTCTCTGGTATATCAAGCTTTAAAATCACACTTGGAATGATGCTGAATTTAGTGAAGTCGTGGTCACCAACTTCAAATCGGGTCCCAATAGCAACCACTTCTCTTCCTCTCTCCACGGCAGCCACTGGATATTCAGGCTCCCCAACTTTCATTGAGTGTTTATCATCCATACACACAAAAGATGTGTCCTGATGATCTCTTAGTGAGAACTCCTTCAGATACCTAAGAAGAGCTGATGCATAATGAGCAATAGCATATCAGCATGGAAACCTCTCTTCAACTTGGGCATGTCGGTCAGGAACACTGAGCGCAGTTGCAAGATGTACAACAGATTCTCCGTTCTCCACATCGTCATGCCGTCGATCATCAGCAGTTTCGACAGCAGCATTGATAAATTTCTTCCATTCTTCTAGAAAAGCTTCATACATCTCTGGCCTTCCCTCGTTGTTAACTCTAAGGTCAAATATTAACTTGAGATCTTGCATCTCCAACATTTCCACTACTCTTTCATCTAATTCCTTTTCAGCTATTGTACATGCTGAGGAGGAGTCACCAGTTAGCACTTGATAGGCCTTTCTCAAGAATGCTGGTTTACAGTTTGTAACTGTTCCAAAACACTGAATGAATTCTCTTTCATTGCACGACTGTGTTGCTTTGGTAGATCTGGGGATACATTTTCTCTTATTTGGATGTTTCTTGAAAGAAGAGTGGCTTCATCGCAACTGCTTGGAACAATCCAAATGAAGCTCAGATTTGCCATACCACTGCCGTAGGTATATTTAATGGCTTTGGATGAGAGAGAAAGATTCTTCATAAAGTTGTATTTGTGCCATGGAATAGTTGAAGCAAAATCATTCAAGCAAAGAACTTGAAAATAATGAATTTAAGCAAAGCTTCCTGAAGAAATCCAAAACATTATTTTTCTGTATGTTGAAAGAGTTATTGATCGATTGTCTAAGATCATTTAAGACAAACCGGAGTAGAATGGATTTTTCACCCACCATTGGCGTAGCACATGTTGGGAGTGTGGGAAAGACTAATTTGTGGTGTTAAGCGATCGTTAAAGGTGAGTATCTGCCGACTTTACAACAAAGACAAAACCTCAGCGTA
Source organism: Trachythela sp. YZ-2020 (assembly GCA_016169945.1). Classification (NCBI taxonomy): domain Eukaryota; kingdom Metazoa; phylum Cnidaria; class Anthozoa; order Malacalcyonacea; family Clavulariidae; genus Trachythela; species Trachythela sp. YZ-2020. Next base: position 1,260,047 of record JADLSH010000374.1, on the reverse strand, counting down.
ATTTAACGGTTGGTGATCTTGTAATCTTAGTAGACGAAAATATTCCACAAGGACATTGGCAACTCGGACGAGTGACGAAAGAGTTTCCTGGAAAGATGGTCTTGTCAGAGTAGCTGAAGTAAAACGAAAAATAACGTTCTGAAATGCCCAATCCAGAAGTTGCGTTTTCTCGAGGCTGGCAAATAGAAGTGATGAAACAGATGAATGCGCTAACGTGTGGTACGCTCATTGGGGGGCCGGGATGTTACGGATGCAGCTATAATTTGGTATAATTATTTCGTGCCATTTGTTTACATTAACATAATTTATATTGAACTACTCGTTCATTGAGTAAACAATTGACATTCTGAAAGACATGCACAATATAGTTTGATATAATTTATAGGATTTTATCTGCTTAAATATCACCATAAGATGCGAGTATTCTTTAATGTTTAGTTGGTAGTTTGAACTTATATTTACTGGACTTTCCTCTGTAATTTTACTTTAGCAAACCTTTATTTACACCTGATAAATACTCGAAAGTCAGACCGATATAATGCGATATTGATATTCAAATGTAAAGAAACCATGACGTGAGAGCGAATAAAGAGAGTAAATTAAAGCGTAACGATGATGGTGATTATGAGCATGATAAATGGACATTCGGTTGGGTTCGTTCCCAACACATGTAATGATATCTTTGTACTGTACAAACATATTCTTCATGGTTATAAAAAGTGGGCTTATATTAGTTTGTATGTTGATGTAGGGGGTTGTTAAAGGGCGGATTAATAAGTATTTTTGTTTATTATTAACCGACTTTTACAATATGTTTTCCCTCCACATAAAATGCAGGAGAAAATACTAACGTCCCGGCTGTTGGTACCTTAAAACCTACTAGTGGTTTCTACAAACAAAGAAGAGAGGCATTTGTCAGTTGTCTTCAAGAGCATTTTGAAGAGCAAGAGAATTATGAAATACAACTATCAGTTATCTTAGAAGTTCTACAGTTGGATTTCCATTGGCGCAGGTTATGTGGATGGGAAAAGAATGTAGGATTGTGTATAGAAATGTGGCAAGGAAATGTATTTCTGTGTCGTCTAATGATGACTCACAATTGTCAATTGAAGCTAATCCAGAGATTAGAAACTTAAAACAAGTTATTTCGAGCAAATCAAATCAACTTGATGAAGTAACCAAACGAATTGAAAACCAACTAGCAGGTAATGAAATACATTGATTGACATGCAACAGAAATTGCAATTAAAAGTGCGAGAGCTTTCAAGCGATCTGGAAAGTCTATATGAAATTGAAATACATTGGTTGCTTCTTCATCCTTCCCAATGCAAATCTCTCTGTTCCGGAGAGAAGGATACACTTAATGATGAACTGAAAACATTCACTTCCTTTCTCAACATTGGGATGGAAACTGAAAGTCTTGAGAATATAAATTTTTATGATACATTTACTTTATTGCCCGATCATGCGAGAGAGAATTGTCCACTTCTTTTTTATGTACCGAACACACTTTCTCCATAAAGCTGATGGACGACATGTGTCAGAAAAGCGTGTGAAAAGTGCTGTGCACTCTCTAGCTTTGTTAGTCAGTAGGAGTCAGAAAATGAAAAAATATCTCAAAATAACGTTCACTTGCCTATGTATTTCCTTTGGAGCTGGTATGAGGTTTGTTACAATGCTAAATAGGTTGACAGTCGTAAAGCTAAACAGCAGGAGGAGATCCTAGAGATAACAACACTTGAGAAGCCTGTCATCCTAATGTTCGACAATGTTAACATGTATCGAGGAAGACACAAGCACTTATGTCTCTTTAAATCTGCTGGACCTGTGATGTGGAACTTTACATGTCAAGCTGTCTCCAAGACAAGAGTTCCTGTCTGAGACCACAAAAGTCTCTCCTAGAAATGGATGCAGATGTCGTATTTATTGAAGAAGACTGAGAAAAGTTGAGTTTATTTGAAAAAAACTGTCGACATATTTCTCTTAGATCTTCTGGACACTGCGTTACACAACATTTTTTGTCATGAATTCATAAACTACTTGTGTTTCCTTACATTTTGAAATAGCATTTGGTTAGTTTTGTTATATAAAATAAACAGGCCCTAAATTTGCCTTGTCAATTGGATTTATACAGCAGACTTGCCACATGCAAATTAGTTGACCACATGTAATTTATGCTGTCTAAAGTCTAAATTAGTTCTACAGTTCTGCTTAAATTGGTTTAAATTCAATACCAGTATATCATGTGGCCTGAATTTCAGACACTCGCCCATTGAAGCCATTGCAAAAATGGAGGAGTGAATGCTATGTTAAATCAGCCCAAGCCTGTCTATATGATAATGATTAATCATATGCCAGTCAAACCTATTTGGTGTTTTTATTTGTGTTTATATACCTTGTCGGGCCTTAGCTAACGCTATGTCAAATTTTCAGTCGCAAATGTTTTGATGAGACAACATATAGTTGCTGCCTTGCCAGTCAAAATTTTGCTTTGTGAACAGCAGTATATATATGTTGTGTGAACACACACCACATTTTCTGTGATCAGAAAACTTTTGTATGTAGCTAACCGATGTCTGTTTCTCTGCAAATACAGTTGCTACATGTAATAAAAAATCTGGGCAAATTTCCCCATTAAAATTGCCATAGAAAAATTGTTGTGTTGGCAGGGCTTAAAATCAAGATCATGCATTGCTATATAATGTCCTCAATCGCCCCTTTATGGCTTTAGTAAGATAAACTGGACACTGACACTGTTAACGTATATGTTTTTAAAGCTATGCAGTTCACGCTATAGCAACTTCCATCAACTATAAAATGATACGCCAGAAACAATGACAGTAACTATTTGATGTGTACAAATTGTATAGGCAAGTTGATTTAATAGACTTACCTCTCTCGGGTCTTTGGCGTAATTTGAAATATAATTCAGAACTAAAATAGCCTAGCGCTAAAACGTATTTTATTGATCATAATTTTAAAACATAAAATCGTTTATCACTGCAGCTAAAATAACGTGTTTGTCGTGTTATGTATGACACGTGCCTTTGACAGTATCTTACCCGATGGATAAACAAAATGTATTTGGCTGTCTACCGCAGTTTTGACATATACTCCGTTCAACCATGCAGTGTTTGCTGACTTTATATAATAGCTAATTATATATTTTCATTTCAACAGTTTTATGAACCGCCGCAACATGCATGCACAGCAATTACGCATGTACAGACCACGTTTGTCCCCCAGCTAGTCGATATAATATGATCTAGGGACTAGGTTTTTCCCTTTGAAAGTGAAACTTTGCACTATCCTTGGATCACTAGTTTCTGTATATGGCCACTTGATGAGATGGTTAGATTGGCCGCCTTCTCATGGTTGTCTGCACCAACACCGAAGTTCTTCTTCTTTCTTCTTTTAGTTTGAATGGGCAAAGCTGTTTCCACGCTTCTAGCTTTCCTCTTCTTTCCTTTGTTTGGAGAGAGAGAGTCTTGTCCTTTAATGGGAGGTTATCCTCGCATAAACCAGTGCTTTGTTAATCATTGACTTAAGGTTGACCAATACCTGTTTACGCTTCACAATGTAAAGCTGATCATGTAATGTTTTCAGTGTTGAAATGCATTTTGCCCTAATGTTTCTTCTCATCCCTTGTTTCCTTTTCTTTAGGTTATTGTACAGCTCAACATTGTGCCTGTGGTGGTTGCGGTTCCTGTTGTGGTTGCGGCTCCTGTTGTGTTGCTGCATGGACATCTCCTGGCTGGTCTAGGAAGCTGTCATAATCCTCTTCACCATCGCTGTTCTGGGATTTTGAGGACTGGGCAGTTGAAGTGTTAGTTACAACAACAGCAACTAATTTAAAGAGTGGATGGTTGTTGAACTTGCCCCAAGAGATTGCCATCCAACATCAGGTAGACTGACCAAAGCACAGATGTGCTTGCAAGGAAGTTTGTTTATCCTGTAATCGATACATTGACAGCTTGGGAGTTGTGTGTCTGAGCCAAGCCAGACCTGATATCTCTCACTAGATGATTCACTGTTCACCATGAAGAGCTGATGTCCACAATTTTGGATGAAGCTGTTTGGATAGTTTAGACAAGCCCTTTTCATAATATGCTGAACCACACCATTAGGACGGTTATGAAATTCATGTTGAGTTGTTTGTATCTGGTAAAAATGAAAATGAAGACTTACTTGGTTCGGTATAAAATCTGATTAGATGGCCAGTTGAGCAACATCCACAAGTTCTGCTATCATGCTGTTCCTCTTGCTTTCAAGATAAGATGACTTTGGCCAGTTATTCTGCCATTCTATCCTGTTGTTTGTGTATGTAGCAACACATAATGCAGCATCACGATAGAACCTCACCCACTTCTGTGAATTATAATAAAAATACAGCTGCAATTAATAATAAAGGAATGTTGACAAATTTCTCTCCAACCCATGTTCAACACATTAACCTAGGCAACCTCTAAATACAGGGTAAACTTACAGGGAATTTATGGTTAAGTTTATAGCACATTTATAGATGCATTCGGGCAATTACAAACTTAAGACTAACGAGAAGGGTGAAAATCGAGGATGTTGCAACTTCTTTGAGGAATGATGGCCCTATATAGTCTTATAGAGTACAGTAGATGCATTGTGCAACTTGTACTTAATGTATATATTTTTTGGTTATACCTCTGTGTGTATCTCCCAATGTTCAGTGTAGTACTCCTGCAGACGAGGAGACTGCTTCCGTATTTTACTGTTCTTGAAAGCAAGTGTGTTCTGGAGGATAAGTTTGCTTGAACTGTTGGCTATGCTCCTTAGATAACCTAACACTTCCTCCTTATTACCAGACGCACCATGGACCACCTTTCAGAGCCATTCATTCCATGCTTTCTCTCTATGAAAGTCACACAGGTGGATTCGACAGCCTAAATAGACAGTGACATTCATTGCTGGTACCTACATAGATTCATATTTTAGTTTGTTCATTAATACATGTATACTGTATCTGTTAATACTATAGAAATGTACATGGACAATTCAAGGCTGCGGTCTTAAAATAAAAAGCTGCAGGGTGAATTAAGTTCTCATCATGCAGGCTGAAAAATACTTAAAGGTATTCAACGTTTCAAACACCCAATCTTCACCAGCAAAAAGGGTATTAGCCATCATCCAAGAAAGCCATCCTCCCCATAAAATCCTTTAACTTTTAGTCTCTCAGATTGTGTTACACCCCCTGGCGAGGGGTTCTAATTTTTCAACCAGGTGATATATGAACCTACAAATCTTTTAGGGGGGGCTGCTCTGGTGCCGAGTTGCCTGAGCAGGGAAATAGCCCCCCCCCCATAGCACCAGGCCTGTGTGCATGTCGGTTAGTGCTCCGTGGGTTTGGTCTTTTGAATAAGCCCCCTCTTTTTTTAAGCAGAAAAAAATTAAGCCCCCCCCCATATCTGAAGTAATTAATTTTTATATGTGAAAGTATTGCATGTGGAATTATGCTTTACTTCAGTGCGTAGTCAGAGGGTTGGTAGTTTGACCCACCCCCCCCTTAAGTAACTACATTGTACCTTATGTTGCATATTAAAGATAATCAAATGTGCAAACAAACTTTTTGTATATATTTGAAATAAGGCCCCCTCTCTAATATGCTCCACTCTCAATAAGCCCCCTTCAAAAACGGTTTTTGAAAATAATAAGCATCTAGGTGACCCAAAGGCATCCTCCCCAAGAAAATCGTTTAAATTTGGGTTTCTGAGATGGTGTCACACTCCCCCCTCCCTGGTACCTCTTTGGTGAGAGGTACTAATTTTTCATCCAGAGAATATACGAACCTATTAAAGTAGACCTGTACCTGCTCATCATCCTTTATTTGTTTTCTCTTGTTCTTCTGCACTAAGTCTATCGCCTGTATTCTAAAAGCTCACTCACACTCAAAGAGTGGAGTTTCAATCCAAGCTTCCCGTGAGTGTCGGTGCTAATTTTGAATAGCTGGAGGGTAAGTACTCACATAGTATGGTACGGCACTAGCCCCCCAGGTTTTTGAAAACAGCACTGACACTCAAGTTAAGCTCAGATTGAACCTCCACTCTTTGAGTGTGAGCTTTTAGAATACAGGTGTATGTTCACACCTTGGTGACAGTGAAATTGAACGCTTCCAGCTAACATAATTGGAATGCCATCAACTGCCCTTCACATTCATTAAGCTCATCATCCATGCTTGATTGGTTGTGTTTTAGTTTGTGCAACTTCCTGCCATAATTTAAAAGTCCTAACATGATTAATTAAAATATATCATGACAATTCTACTTCCGGTTTTCTAAGATGCTTATGTCACTGTTCGTTAACGCTATATGATCTAACGCCGACCCATATCTTGCAAAGGCTAATTTTCTAATTTTACACTCCTGATCAATGTGAACTTGCAACACTCGAGCATGTAAATGACAAAAGTGATGTACGTGTACTTCCTTTGTCACTAGAGGACAACAGCACAATTGTTGGAACAATGAGTATTCTGGATCAGCTTGCTACGGACTTCTCCTTACCAAATGATAAGGGCTCTGAATATTTCCCATTTGATGTTAAATTGGCAAGGAGCCACTACAAACTACTTCACAGCCAGCGCAACCATCAAACCCACATGAGAATGTTGGAACACAAGAAGGTTGGAAAACGTTGTATTCCAACGAGAAGGAGATTGCAGACGCAGGTAAGATGACATGGATGAGGATGATGCCAATGCAGGCCAACAAGATTTGCCTGACCCTACAGTTTCTACAACTCTGGAAAGTGAACGACGTCACTTTGAAAGTGAAGATAAGCCATTCTGGGATACATACAGCCTGTTTTGTTCAAAGTTGTCTGACATTTCAACATCGAACAGCAAAGAGAACTATATACAATTTGTTAACAGTTCCAACAAGCAAGCTCTTAATGTTCAGGACAATTTGGGAAGGACTCTGCTACATGCTGCTGTTGAACAAGGACAAGAAAATATGGTGAAATGTTTAGTTGATATGGGTCTGAATGTCAATTCTAAAGAAGGTTGTGGAATAACACCTCTCAGTCTTGCTGTCTTGCACAAGAAAGTTGATATGAGTAAATTTCTTCTCGAATCTGGATCAAAACACAGTGGGCCAATGTTTACGAGCATCCCATCTCCAATGTATATGGCTGATACCTTGAATCTTGAAGAAATCAAGGAATTATTTGATGAAGATCAAGAGCTATCAGAGAATGAGGGTGAACTTGTTTGCCAAATTGCTGGATTATCTGCAGAAGAAAAGGATATTTGCAGTTCTACATCTTGAAGTCAGAACACTGAAAACATCAATCGCTCCTATCAAGGCTTTGTAACACCTGTGGTTGGAGATGTTGGATCTTGCAAAACCAATAATGCAGCGATGACAAGATCAGCTTATGAATGGGTCCGACCCATTCGGCATTTGTCCAGGCGACTTACACAACAAAAGTTATTATTGTGAGGCAGTGTTCATTATGAAAGCGGTCTACATTATGAAAAGGAAAAAGCTTGGTGTGCATGCATTTAAGAAAAAGTAGTTTCAAGATGGTAACCTGTTGCACATAAGAGAAGCCATATGCAATGTATGCAAAGCCTATGGACTGGCTGGAGTAATAGAATTTTCGGAAAGTACATATTTTCCTTCCCAGAACGAATTGCTTGGCAATGATAATTCTACATCATTGATTCTGACCAGATTCAAATAATGGATATCTAAATCATCAGCATCGGATATTGCTTTTCAGCACAGAGCTACAGCATTCTTACTACATGGCATGAGCACAGAAGATGGTGATGATATGCCCGCTAAATTGTGCACCAGTTACTGATCCCCATCACTCAGCTTGGTTTCAGCAATTACTCCACTGACGTTTTCCGTCATGTCATCAATTTTCTGGCCAAATGGCCTTTAGCAACGCAAAATTGTTGCAACAAAATTGTTCCGTCAATCTAAGTGGGAAAGTAGGTCACGGAATAGAGCTAGATGCTTTCGTAGAAGGGGTGTGTAGTTGGTAAGGTACCACAAAACTTGCTAAATGTTGTAGAAAAGGAAAATCCAAAAAAGGGACGTTTTACAGCTAAATTGTACAAGAGCTTCCCTGACTTAAGGGTATGATATCCTGTCTTGAGTAAAGCAGTACTGTGGCACTGACACTCTAGGGAAGCTCAGATTGAACCTCCACTCTTAAAGTGTGAGTGAGCTTTAGAATACAGGCATTAGTTTGGACACATTAGAAAGCACTGAGTGTGAAGAAAAGTTTCAGAAAAGAAGATTTACCCAAGTTGGCAGAGGTTCTTGGTATACCGGATAGTTTTACTTGCCCACAGGGAGCAAAGGCAGATGGACTAGAAGGTTTGTGTGCTGTTTTGAGGCATTATTCCTATCCTTGTCGATATTCAGACATGATTATATTTATGATCAACATGGTCACAGAATTTCTCAATGGCACCAAATGCTTTTTCATCCAGAAAATCTCCAGGCATATGCTAATGCAATCTATTTCAAAGGGGCAGCACTAAATAGTGTGGGTTTCATTTGATGGAACAGTGAGGCCAATTTGTCGACCTGGAGAACTGCAAAGAACTGTGTACAATGGGCACAAACGTTTGCATGCTCTCAAATTTCAATCTGTGGCCCGTCCAAATGGACAGGCTTAAATTTGTGAACACAGTGTTGTAATGCATCTGCCTTGATTTATAATGAGAAATAGTTCTCAAATAGTTGTTTTTGCCCATAAAAATGACTTTAATTTACTTGTGTAAGTTAATCTTTTTCATACTAGTGCAATCTTGTTTGAGAGTACAATAACAGCCAATTCATCTATCATTTTCAGAAGGTAAAAGACATGATTCAAGAATGTTAGCACAATCATGTGTTGATTAATTTTCAACATATTTCGAACATTCAACTTCTAATGAGTGTTGAATAAATCGGTATGTTCAATGTCCAATCTAACTTCAATGTCGGAAACATGTTGAATGATGACAATCATGAATATTGGCGGTAATATGACGCCATAACTTTAGGTCCTCTGGCAGGAATCAACCTGCGGCCCTTCAATTCCTGTGCAGCACTCTAATTAACTGAGCTGCAGAGTTCAGTTGCTGAGCATCGACTGCAAATTTGTGTATACATGAAGGCAGTGATGCCAGTCTAAGGTACAGGTAAATATCATTTTTTTTATGCAACATGGCTCTGTGCAGAAATTGCATTACAAGTTGCTGCAAAAATTGCCCTGTGTAACATGGACATGGCCTTAATGTTAAATACTTTTTTATATAAAAGAAATTTTTCATTAAAGCTATGTTTAATTTTCTTCATGTTTTAGTTCCGAGACAGACTCTTCTGCTGACAAGGTGGCCCAGCCATCGGTATGTTTTAAATCAAAATTTTCACAGTCTGTGTTATCTTCTCTACAGAGTTACGCCCTTGTTGTCTTACAGTACTGCCTTGAAGTAACTTAACACAAATACGCGGTTAACAGCGGGTCACATGCAGTGGTTTTTCTGTTTGTGGTGTCATTACTGCATGAACCGCAACGCAAAGGAAATTGGGGCATGAAAATTTAAATGCTAACAAATGCTTGTCTTTTCGTAAATGTCAGGAAAGCTTTATTCCTTAAGAAATTATCGACTTTAATTCTCAGCCACTTCTCTGTAACGAAATATTAATGTGCTAGCCTGCAATAGACCTTCGTTAAATTGGTATATAAACTCAGTTTGCTTGCATTTTGCAAGGTTTCATGTTTGGCGGGAAAAATTAAGTGGATTTTAAAGCGTAAATTTTACTACGCTGCTAAACAAAACACAAACAATGTAAAGATGAAACATATATTACTATACAGGCCTTTAAACTAGGCAAAAATTGGAAAAATGCTTACAATAAAGAGACATTGTAACTCTAAAGAGTAAAGTTTGCTTTTCGCTATGGATGGTATGTGCGAGCTTTATATGAAGTTGTTCTTTAAAACTTGAAATGTCAAAGGTAGTCATTTTTATATCCATTTAGATGAACCAAAAAGCATCAGTGATAACTTTCGTAACTTTATATTTTTGCTTGTGTTTTTCGAAGCATGCCAGTTATAAATCTTTGTATGGACCATGCAAAGCTTCAGGGAAAAAGATCCAGGCAGTCAATCTTTTCCTTAGTGGAAAAACCTTTCAAGAAATAGCACAGATCCTGTGTGTAGCTGTTCCAACCGCTGAAGTGTATGTCATAGACGGTTACTGTGCTGGAGTCCCATTGGAGTTTGACAAGTTGTGTGACGAAATTAAAATCTCACCGGCCGATGTTGAAACACTCTGCAATGGAATAAGAGCATGGATCAACACTGCGGAACATACATGATGCATTTCAAGATCGCTACGCTTACCATCAGGTTCGTCTCATTTTAGCAGCAAGAATTCAGAACAAAATTAATTGAAAAGCCATAAAAACTTTATGAGAAATAATCAGACACTCAGTATTTGTTTTCAAACTTTTTCGCCTTGTATTATATTATCGTTCTTTGTGAACACGAAGCTAGCTAGCACATTTCTATTAGTATCAGTGGCATTCTGTACCGTATGCGTGAACTTAAAAGAATATTAGAAATATTATGTATAAAAATAAACCTTTACCTTTTTACTGTGTTGAAACTAGTTTATGATCCACAGGGACAGCCAGGAAGGCCCAAATCCTTGTCCATTCCATGAGGGCAGAAACACAACTTGTTATTGTCACTTTTCGCATGAAGTAGTGATATTTGTTTTCAGTTTTGTTTGTTTTAAAATCATAAGATACGTTTTTGGAAAACTTTTAAAAAAGAATCAACAACATTTCTTAGCAAAATATTATAACATATAAGGTCTTGATCGGTTGAAAATAACCAAAATATTTCTTATAACGTCTATGTCTAGCAAGCATGCTTAACTAACACGCTCGAAATTGACAACCTCGACCTCATGAACAGTGTTTCCATTCTCAAAAAATAGTTCCTTCCCATCAACTCCGAATTTCCTTATTTTACACAAAATTTGTTCATTTCATTGCTTTTTCGTGGTGTAATGGCAGATTGAAATAAATTCAAATTGGCTTATTTTAAAAATAATACGTATATGTTTTAATAAGCCAACATTTGAATTTCTGCCAATTACGCCATGAAAAAGCAATTAAATGAACAAATTTGACGCAGACAAATTGCAGCTATGTTGGGTCAAAATGGGTTGGGATTTATTTCTTTCAATTTATCTATTATAAAACTATTACTACCACATCAAATTAAAAATATTAAATCTTGTTTTAAAAATTTCAACATTTTCTAAACATGTGCACAATTTTAATAAAATATACGAAAAGAGAAACATGGGAACACAAAATTCCCACGACACCATAAAACCTACATAACTGCCAAGGCTATGAAACCTGAAGCCAAGTATGTATTTCCCCCCAAAGGGAAATACACAATAAAAATAGAACGTTTATACTCTATGCCTTGATACAGTAGATACTGATGATAGTTTCCCATTCATTTTCAGTCTTTTATAACAGCCAAATTAAAGCAGACTTAAATTTTTAGTTTAGCTACAGAGAAATGATGGAAACAAAGGGGGGATTTACAATGCATGGAGTGTTATTTTTTTGTGAAGCCGAATGTCAACCTGAAAAGCGCAAAAGAGTTGTCACTTTGGGTAATTATAAACAGCTTGGAATAGACGATGATAAAATAGTAGAAGCCAAAAATCGCACAGTTTGCCAAACATCCTGGGTATTGAAAACTGTTAGGTTATGTGCAAAAAGCTGTTCTGCACCAAGTTGTACAACTAGCAAACGAAAACTAAATAGATTATATTATCCACCACCAGTTGACTCTCTGGACCAAGATGCTAAACGCTATATACTTGTAAATATAGGGATCCACAAAAATAGCAGGATTTGCCAAAAATGTTACCACACAATTATGTTAAAACGGAAAGAGTTAAATGATCAACATCAACAAATAATTCGAGAGAGCATTGTGCTAGATGGAGAAAAATGTGAAAGTGAACCGATTGACATTGGAAACGATATACAGCCAGATATTCAATGTAGAAACATCGGACATCAACGGCAACAAAAACAGGATGACCAAGGGTAAGTTACAATGATGCAAGTGAAGCTAGAAAAAGAAAAATGAAAGCTGAAGCAAAAATGCCGTTGCTGATTTGTTCCACAAATGCGACGAAATCTCCAAAGGATGCTGCCAGCATTTACTTGATGACGTGGTAAAAAACACCACTTAGAAACATAAAAACCAAAAACAGTGAAGTGCAAAAGCTGAATAATATGATGAACGATTTGCGAAAGTCCTACGATAAAGAGAACCAGGGTTCCTCTGACAAAATTAGGTTGTTAAGCACAATAGCTGGTCATTTCACTAACAAAGATCTAAAAAAGGCATTTCCTTGTTCTGACTACGAAATTACCCAAGCACGTCGACACACAAAATTTATCGGAGCTGGTGTTTTACCTAAACCTACTTGAGTAACAAAATACAGAATAACTGTTGAAGATATTGCATTCGTAGTCGACTTTCTCCATCATCCCGATAATGTGACAAGATCGTCTCATAGAATGGCCTCTTGCAAGGGTAAAAAGTCATCATGGTTATCGGACCTGTTTGAGCAAAAAAATCAACCCATCATGTGGCTTAGGGATACTAAGAACCATCTCTATGCAAAGTACAGAGAATGCGAAGCAAACGGAAACGACCAATATCCAACAAGGATTAAATGCTGGAAATTTCAGAGAAATGGTGCAAATGGTTGGCCTATGTAATATCTGCGATGAAATTGGTGCCCGCAATTGGGAATGTCTTGATAACATTATCAATGAATTGAGTAATGAGATTTCTGATACCATGCTGCACGAGTCAACATCAAATGACGATATACAGCAAACAAATGATGATGAGAATCAATATGAAAATGAAACAGACAAAAGTAAGGTAGTGATGGTTGACATTTCCGACCAAGATACAGAATATTGTCAGACGAACCCCTTACCTAAAGATTCACCGGTTTTGATGATTCATGTCGGAGTTGCAAAAAAAACTTCACGATTACGCCAGTAACAAGGAAAAAGCTATGGACGACTTTCTGACTAGATCTAAAGTCTTGAAGGGTCACCTTCTTTCGAAATTTATCAAGCAGTTGGAGATGCAATCGACTTGTCCATTTCACTGTATGTCCTGGTTGTTAGAGGAAAATGGAGAGTATGAATACGGATTTGATTGCAGTGTTTGTATCAAACAATTCCAACTTTTTGACGACTTACAGGCTACAGTTACAAGCACTAAACTCTCTTACGACCAGAAGACTTACTACGCTAAATCGATCCACAAGATACAGGAAAATTTACAATCGTATATCGGCCACTTAGTCCGCGGAAAATACCAACGATCAAAGTTTATGAAGGAAATTGAGCAGCTCCAATCTGGTGAAACAATTGCCGTCTGTGATTACATGATGAAGTTATTACTTCAGAAATTCAGGGAACCACAACGTAATTGGTATGCAAAGAAGTGCGTATCCGTACATGGAACAATGTTCTTCTACAAGTTTCCGACTCCAGAGAAATCGAAGTTGAAATTCATGACGTGTTCTCGAACGGTGATTGTGTGCAAAATTGGTTCTTTACCGCAAGTGCCTTCAAAACTACCTTCCAACTATGACGACATCAAGAGGCTGTTAATTTGGTCAGACAATGGGCCTATATTCCATTATCCTAGGGTTGATGTGATTTTCAGAATTGTGTCCCATTACAATCATAAGATATTCCTTCTTCGAAGTTCAGAAAGGCAAGACGTCTTTAGACTCACACTTTGCAACATTATATTTTACAGAGTAAAGAGATTGTCAATGGGACAGCCGACCATCTCAAAGGAACACACGTTTACAAAATTAATATAAACAGGGCGAAAGAGCCAAAAAGTGCAACAACGTGGAACGGAATAACTCGATTTGGGAGCTTTACATACATCTATGACGGTGATAAATGCATTGCAATTGATGCCAGAGAACAAACTAACAATTGTAAAGGTGAACGTTTTACAAAGCAATGGCTATTTAAGCTTTGGCGCACATACTTGATGTCAGAAAGTGTATCGACTGGAGTTACATCAGATTTCAACAGTGAGAGTTATGAAAGGGTAGAAACTCGTTTGATGAAAAAAAAACAAAAAAAGAAGAAAAAAGAATATGTTCCGAAAGCTTCGAGTCTAAAACTGATTGTGAAGCCAATGGTTGTCCGAATTGTTGCAGGAATTTTTTGAGAGCTGGTTGGTTGGCAAAACACATTGAAACCTGCAGTATGAAAGAGAAAGAAAGGAAAAGAGTACGAAAAACTGCTGAGGAGATCCGACAATCGCTACCAGTTAAAGAAGCCCTTGGTAGTGCTGCAAAACTGAGAAAACTGGATACAAACATTTGTAACTTTCAGTCAGACTTAAAAACCAATTTGCAATGTTTTTACAAGACAATGTTGAAGGGAAGTGCCAGGAAACAAGCTTCCAAAAAATCCAACAAGTTCACAGCTGCACAAAAATAAATTATGGAGTCATGCTTCAATGAAGGAGAATGCGACAAAAGAAAAATATTTACTGCAACAAAATGCCAGAAGGTAATGCAAGATAAACTTGGAGGAGCTGGTCCTCAAAGAAACACAAATAAAGAGCTATTGGAGTGCATATAAAAGAAAAAAACTCAAGTCACAAAAAGAGAGATGATTTTACTTAGATTCCAATGCTATTGCAAATGCTGTATATTCAACTTGTTAACGACAAGGGTGCAGCAATGTTGATCACCTTAGTTGGTGAACAAAGTGCAATGTACATTTAAAAACTTTTTTCTTAACCATTAAGCCACAATGTGCCCTAGTGTGCAATACTGTTATTATTTTACTCTGTTTATCGCCAGACAAACCCTACACTTATCAAGGGAAAATCATTGCACGCGTATGGGCTAAATTGTTGGAAATGACCACTGAGTTAACAAGGGACATGGGCAGATCATCTGGTGTAAAATTATCTGGTGTAAAATTATAGCAAAGAAAGTGTGTTAGGGTACATTGTGGCTTAATGGCTTTAAGGCAGTTTTCAATTTGGCAAAAAATAAAACCAAGGGCTGGTTGTTTGAAAGGTAATAAGCTTAAACCTAAGTCATTTATATAAAAGTTCGCCCAGCAATTACTAGTAACTGGCAGATGTTGCAAATGCAGAAACATAAACAAAAATGGATTGAATTTTAACCCAGGATTAGTGCTAATCTATCTTTAAACAACCAGCAACAGTTGGAATAAACAGCAACAGTTGGAATAAGCAAAATGGTTAACTGTCCAGGCTAAGGTATATATTAGTATATCACATTTACATTACAATTAATGGTCACTCACTCAGTACTGGATATTCTGGACATAGTTTTAATTTAAGGAATATCATATAACCAAATTCAACTTTGGTGGGAAATGGTGCTAGGAGACCATCTTCCATATTATATATATAATGATGGAGCCGTCAGTACTAATGACATGTTGGCAGTACAATTTCATCCCATGCCCTAGTGATCTAAAAAAAAGAAAAAAGTTAAATGAAGTGCATATATTTTAATTAAAACTTGAAAGTGTTTTGATATAGGTTATAATGACTGTGTAACAAAACAAATTAGTTCAGATGTGGCAGTTGTGCAAATTTTATACAGCTGCAATTTCATGTTGATGTCCTACTCCAAGCCAAATATAGGATAGCCTTATAAAATATAGCCCTCTTACTCATGACTTCAGGAATGAGTTTTGCACACCAAAGGGTTATCCACACTAGAATTTGCCTTGTCACTTATTTTCAATCCACTGGCTGAACTGCACCTTCTTGGTTTCAACTAACTGTGGAAACTGATGCTTTTCAAAATTCCAAAAGGTCCCTTTTATGTCAGCCTTTATGTCAGGCTTTATGTCAGGCTTTATGTCAGGCTTTCTGCCAACCTTTAGGCTATGACATGCATATCCCCTCTTAAGGACCTTATTTTCAATATTGTAATTGTGGTTGATTTAAATTGGGCTGTACAGCAATAATCTGCATTTTGACAAATATGAATAAAATATAAAACCTCTAAATTTTAATTGAAAACATTCCAAAACAAGTTATTGATATGCTTGATATAGAAAACAATGGCTAGTATTGTAGTATAGTATATAAATATACTTGAATAGTTCGAAGTATAGTATATAAATATACTTGAAAAGGACATAATATATAAATGTTGGTTTTGTCAGTAAACAGTACATTGTAAACATTGACAGAAATACTGGTAGGTTTTAAAAAACGACCTTGGACCAATCACTCCAATTTGAATTAAATTATATTTTTTGCAAACCTATATATACTCAGACTATGTCCTTAAATATAAATTAGTTTGATCAGAAATAGTTCTGGGCTGATTTGCAACTGTTATACTTAAGGTTAAGGAGCAGATCACTAAAATCCATTTTAACCAAATGGTACTTAAATAAAAACATATGGATCTCTGGAATAAAGAAATGTTCAAACAGCTTTTAATCAGTACTGATAGTGAAAAATGGACTAAGGGATATGTTTCTATGACTTGAAGCACAACATCTCACTTTACTTTCCAAAAACAGGTACAAATATTGGGCTGTTCAGTAAATACACACTATGAATATTGTAATTCTGATTGATTTTTAAAATGTTAAAATAGACTTTCGACCGACCACTCCAATTTTCAGCAAATAATTGTTTTTGCCAACTATCAGACCCAGAGTCTATCGTAAAAGGCATTTCAGTTTGATCAGAAGCAGTTTTAGAATAATTAACAACTGCTGAAATCTAGTTCTTGCGACTAATGCTCCATACTGGAAAGTTCGTAATTCACGCACCAAATATTTACGCGACCAATTATCCCTAAAATTTGTGTGCCTAGGGGGGGGCAGTTCCCCTGGATTTTGTTTTAATTCTAGGGTCTCTAAAATGGCATTTGCCACATTCAGAGCAGTTTTTAAAGAAATTAAACGACTTCCAATGGCAGACAACACACAGTGTGGACCAGGATTACTTAGGTCTAAGGATTACTTACTACTTAGGTCAATCCTGCGAAGACTTCGCCATCCACAATGTTCACAAAGTATGGTTTTTATTAATTTTTGGTGTATTTTTAAAGTTCATAAATTAACTACATGCTATTGCTGCATTAACGTGTCAGAACAATATATAATATATGTATAAAAAATGAAAGTTAACACAATGTATAAAGAATATGAAAGGTTTCAATGCATGAAACAATATTATGTAACAGTCTTAGCTTCATAGCAGATAGGTAAGTCACCGAGATCAGAGCCAGTAAATGCATGAGCGGCGGTCATCGTTTCATAATGAAGCGCAGCAGCCTTCACTTTGACTACCGTTATGCAATACTAACTAAGTTTTCCATCACACTTTGGGCCAGAGTCTTCCTTTTGTTCTGCTCGTGTTCAAACTGTTGTAAAAGGAAATATAGTCTTTTGTCAATGTTCAAACCATAACCGTAGTAATCACACCATATTCTGTATAACGGTGGATAGTTAAAGTACATTTATTTATCAACCATGCAGAGTCAAAATTATATTTTTAAAAGGACATTTACCTGGAGGGCTTCAAAATGTAACTGGCCTCCACAGCAAGCGTGATATGGCTTTTTACTGTGGTTTTCAGGTTGTAAAATTCTTGGCAACCACCTTCGAGAAGTTGTGCTGTTTTTTTCTGGGCAAAATATGGGTCCTGTTGCAAGTGATCCACAATACCTATAGGTCGTAAAAACGACTTGAGAAAACTCGAAATAAACTCGTTTTACCAATGTTAACTCATGCAAATTAAACTTTTTCAAATTCATTTCCGGAAATTTTCAGATTCTCGATTGGCCGTCAAATTGTGAAGTAATTAACAGAGCATTGTAGTACAACTTACCCTCCAAGTCCTTTCTTTGCGATTGCTTCTGGGGTTGATATCTGGATGCGACCAGCTCTTCTGCTATTTAGAAATGTATAACATGTCTCGCATCGTATCATCGAAAGGGTGCCATCGTTTTCATCCCCAGAAAAAAATCGAATGTGATTGCAGGAACTCACCAGGTCAATGATATTCTTGATTTCAGGCCATTTCAACAGCAGCTCAGAAATTTCCTTTGCACATTTCCCAACAACCGCTGCCAATGGAGTGCTAGTGATTTCTTTTCCGCTCTTTGAATGTAGTTTGAAGTCTAGGAATTCTGATATTAGGGTATCGATCTTCAAATGAAGTGAACTGTCCCTACAGCTATCTTTGTCGTTATTTAGAACAGACGAATGAGAGGAATGATCAACAAGTAGATGCATTGGTTCTGTGGCCGTAGGTTCGACGGCCTTTGTCTTTGGTGCATTGAAAATAGAAGGGATAACCGTTTTCGGTAATGCTGGTGTTTCTTTCAAAAATGTTGCCTTCATGTTCTTCTTTACTTTCATGTGTATTTTTTCTTTGGAAGTAGAATTTTCCCATTTGTTTGAATATTCTCGAGCTTTCGAATTTCTTAATTTTCTGATGTCTGGCTCCTTTCCCGGATGTCTATGCGCAGAATGTCTTTCTATCGTTGATTTGTTTACTCTGCAAAGCTTAAAGATATCTGGAGACTCCCCCGCGCTGAAGAGAGAGAAAAGAACAAGATATAAAAACATATATTTGTATAATACTTGCATGGTCTATTGGACGAGTCAAAGCAAAATATTATGATTTATATTTCTATATGCATTATGCAGTATACTTTTTTTACCTGTAACATGTCAAACAAATGCCACAGTTTATTGTTGGATCTTTCTTTTTCACACCCACTGTAGACGATTTCGCCACCTTTGGTTGAATCCACCACGGTTGAATGCCTATAGGGGAAAATTTGAGAAATTTATTATGTCAACTTAATTTGTATTCAAGTTCACTAAACAAACTGTTGCAATATTTGTGCACATCAAAGTCAAAGCTATGCTACACAGCCACTATTAACCTTGAAGTGTTTTCCTTTTGACAGTTATGCTTCTTTCAGGGCTGTGGTAAATATTTGAACCTGTTACAAAATAGACAAGATCACATTTAATGTTATTAATTGTTAAACTTCAAGGGAAAACAATAGGCATATAACGAGAGATTCTGGCCTTTCTGGGTATGAATGACATAGATAATCTCACATCCATTTGGCCTTTCATTGCAATTGTTGCTAATAACTTGACATCCATAACCTTCATCTTCCCCATCTGGGCGTATACCACATATTGAATGTGTTGTCTTTTTACACACAACACAACTGTGAGCACCGTCTGATATACCATTGCATACACAGCAGTTTAAACTAGTGGCTAAAATAAAGACATTCATGTCCTAAGGAAACATGTTTTTGTCAAAACTATTTCACTGAACTTTCTTGTAAACTGTAATTCCTCTACTCAAGTTAGGGGAGGGGGTTATTAGAGGGAGGAGGCTTTATTGAGAGATCTAAAGGAGGCTTATATAATTTTCCAAGCCAGAGTAAGAACAAAATGAAAACTAAAATCATTTGTAACCAACTTTCTGTTACTAGAGCTATTAATAATAAACAGTAAAAACACCATGTTTTTACTTGGAGGAAGGGGAGTGGGGTGATTAATACAGTATTTATAATATTTATAAAGTGTTGTGACCGAAATGGCAATACAACCTTTATCTTTGTTTGTCTCTGCTTGAATTTCCTCAACATCAACATCGTCCTCATTGGCAACATCATATGAGGTATCCTCATTCTCCATAATCACTGCATCTAATTAACTTCTTATTTACCTAATAAAGTGTAGATATATTACTAGTTTAGTTTCATAAAATCTGTTTCAGGTTCCCCCTCTGAGATAGTTTTTTCTGTATAGCAATTCACCAAGAAAGTCTTAGAAGCTTAAAAAGTTGCTTACGCCACTTAGGGATAAATGATGATATCATGTGATGGGCGATGGCCAGAGCTTCCACTCGGAAGGAAATTTCCTTCCAAAAGGATATTTTGGCATTTGGAAGGAAAAATAAGAGGAAATGAGATTTGGAAGGAAATTGGAAGGAAATTTGGCCATTTCGAAGGAAAGGAAATTTTACAATTTAAACTTTTTCAGTAATTTCTAGTAATTTAATAATGGTTAAACACTTTATTATGAACTTTTTAGTTAAAAAAATGTATAAAAATAATACATCGAATATGTACATAACCATCAAGGATGAATGGGGGTAATTTGGGACTTAACAGGTCTTCAGTGGGCGAGGAGAGTACTTGTACATAAATAACGCGGGCTCAATTTGTTTCGCGGGTTTTTATAAACTAAAAACAAACAGTCGAAAAAAGGGAAACTGTAATTTCTAAACAAAAAAAAAGATGATGTAAATTATGATGGCTTATATTGAGTCAACTTCTGAGTCAAGCTCATCAGAAGATGAAGCTTCAAGTAGTTGTCAACTGCAAACGGGTAGAAAGCGTGCAGGACAAGTGCCTGGTCCAAAAACAGCTGCGAAAAGAGCAAAAAAACAGCAGGTATTTGTCGATAGTTGGCTACAACACAGTGCATTTAAAACGTGGCTTGGCAAGAAAGTTGGTAGTGACGGTAAATTGAAACCTTGGTGCAAAACCTGTGATAAAGAACTTAATTGCTCGAAAACCGCCACTTGAAAAGCAAGAGTCACTAGAAGAACCAAGCCTCAGCCAGCTTCACTGGCAACGTGGATGATATTTGGAAAAGGGTCGCCAGCAATAATAATGATCGTGCAAAATCGATGGAAATTAAGATATGTGCTTTCCTTGCTGAGCACAATTTGCCGATATCTCTTAGCGACGGTCTTGTACAGTTTCTTCAGTCACTTTTCCCCTGCGACGATGTAATGAAAACCGTCACGCTTGGAAAGCAAAAAGCCTCAAACATGATTCGCCAAGTCCTGGGATTCGACTATTTACACCAAGCAGTTTCCACGTTACGTTCGGAAAAGTTTAGTTTCATCATCGACGAAGCAACCGACTTAAGCACATCAAAACAACTTGCTATTTTGGCGACCTATTTTGACATGGATGCATTTGAAACCAAACATTATTTAGTCGATATGGTCGAGGGTCGAAGCGGGTACTGCTGAAGGAATTTACTCCTCGGTAAAGAACACCTTCACTGAGCTTCTTATCCCGATGGAGAATATTATTGGTTATTCGTCGGATACTACCAACGTGATGTTTGGAGAAAGAAATTCGGTTTCCCAGCTGTTGAGATCGGAGCAAAAGAATGTGCAAACAGTGAAATGCTCTTGCCACTTAATCCACTTAGCTTCTTCCTATGCCGCAAAAACGCTGCCAAAGAATTTAGAAGATCTATGTCGGGACATTTATGCACATTTCCACCGTTCATTGAAAAGACAAGATGTCTACAAAGAATTTCAAAGTTTCTTTGATGTTGAACCTCATAAGCTACTGTCCCCTGCTCAAACACGCTGGCTCTCTCTTCAAGCATGCATAAATCGAATTTTGCAGCAGTATCAAGCATTGAAGCAATATTTTATTCTTGTTCTAAATGAAGATCTGACGCATACCATTGAACGCATACACAAGTCACTGCAAAACAAGTTCACATTGGCCTACCTAGAGTTTCTCAGCTACCAGCTTGAGCGGTTCAATGACTTCAATCTTCTTTTTCAATGTGAAAGACCTGTCCTCCATTGTCTTAAGCCACACGTAGAAATGCTTCTTAGATCAATTGCAAGTGATTTTATGAATAGGGATCATGTTAAAGCTACAAACCCGAAGAAAATTTCCCCATCATGTTAGAAATTCACGTACCCCTGGAAGATGTCTATCTTGGCATGGCGGCAACAGCAACTCTACGAGAAATATCAGGCGGGCTAAAGAAGAAGACGTATCTGCATTCCGTAGTCACTGTAGGAATTTCCTCGTAGAATCGATTCTTCAGATCCAGAAACGGTTTGACCTTGATGCAGAGATTCACGATATCGTACAGTGTACCTTGCCCCAAAACGCTGCTTCTACGATCCCACCTTCTCTCGAGGGCATTTGTCAGAAGTTGCCCTATTTGAGGGAGATTCTTAACACCGAGAAACTTGATCCTGAATGGCGTGAACACGCAATGCATGATAAAGTTAATGGTGACCTCAACTGGGAAGAGTACTGGACCACCGTCCGAGATGTGAAGAATCCGACCGGACAACCAAAATTCCCAAACCTCACCAAATTTGTTCAGATCCTTGCGATGTTTCCTTCCTCAAATGCTGCTGTGGAACAGATCTTCAGCTCGCTAAAGTTGATCAAAACTGACCGAAGAGCATCGTTAAAGTCAACATCTTTAGTTTCTCTTCTTCAGTTCAATATGGCAATGAAAAAAGGAAAGTTTTCAGCCGCAGCAGGGAATAAAATGGGTTATATTAAGAGCATTTCAGTTCTCTAAAAACACTGTAGAGTTGTATTTCTATTCTTTATATAGAATATATAAAAATTTAAAACATTACTCACCTCGGCGACCTTGCCATTAATAATATTTATGATTTTGTGTCACCCAGCAACTGAGCAGTGAACAAGAGACGAAACCCAATGAGCCAACAATCGCTTCATACTTTATCAGGGTGTCTTGATAAACTCTAACGTATTTCCAGTTTCTCACTTCCGGGCAAAATCATTTTAAAATTTCCTCAATAAAATTTATGTTCTGACTTCTGATAAGTTAAAATTTTTAAAGGAGATGCACCAGTACGCCACGCTAACTGAAATATTTTACTCAATGCCACGCCAAAGAAAAGTACGCTGAATTTTATCAAAGAAATACGCCAAAATTTGGTGTATGTTCCATTGCTCCACGCCAAAGATATTTGGCGTAACATACAAACTTTCCAGTATCGCTAATGCTGTCCAAATAATGCCAAATTTGGCAAGAACTATAATATATTTGCAACCCAATTTGGTATTTGGATTTTGAAACTGTTGTATTTTTGGCAAAAAGTATATCTTATGAAACAGTATATACAATGCAGTACAACATTTCCAGTTAGTTTGAAAGATACAGCAAAAATTGCTGGTTTTAATCTCTTTTTTATGGAAATAGTAAATATTGAAATCGTTTGTAACAATGTGCAAAATTGATCTTGGATCAACCACTCAAATTTTCCTCAAAATATGATTTGCTGAAAGTAAAATATCCCAGCACTGTTATATATTATCATTTAGTCTGATCAGAAGCAGGTAACTAACTATTACAACCATACGTCCATACCTTCCATGGTTCTGTGACGCTGCAATCAAAACACACGCCAGTATGACATTACATCGCTTGTAATTCTTTGATTATTGTCAATTTTATCTTGTATAAAAACTCTTTCCTTCTTGAAGATCAAATAGATTATTTTAATACCAAAATTTTATTATCATTGAGTGGTTATTTGCGCTAAAAACCGCAGTGATAAAATTTACGATATGGAATGAGGCCGCCATGTTGTCATTCCGACTTCTGCATTCCGGCGGATTCCGGCAATCTGATTGGTTTTGAGCGCCCAATACGCGAGTTTGTAAAAAACTCCTCTTAATCGGCTTATGGTATTTTGGGAAATTGCGAAACGGGAAATTGCGAATGCAAGATACTTGATACTCATTACCAGCCTAGACCTAGGGCCTTTACTAGGCAGGCGAAGCCTGTTTGCAGGTTAATCGACTTTGTGACGTCACGAGGCAGATGCTCGTTTTTCCTCCTTCCCGTCAGCCCCCCTCAAATGCTGTTTTGATCGATGGATATCAACACGGTGTCCCAAATTAAACGGAAAAAGCAGAAATAGAAATAAGAAGGGCTTGGGTCAATGTGCCTTTATACTATATTGTAGAAGATTGGTTGGCTTGTTTACAGCCGTTTGGCTACCAGGGACTGGAATTGAGCTTAGAAGATTGGATGCTAGTTGCGATATGCACCCGTTCACACCACAATTTTTACAAGGGATACTTTTTTAATGGGCACCGTGCCCATTGGGGTAAGGCACCCCCACATTCTAATGATTACGATGTGTTTTGTTTGTGTTTGAAATGCTTTGAGTCAATGGGCGACAGGAATGCTATACTGTTCTTTTGACTGAAACGAAAAAGTAGAGTCAATAGTATATCGATTCATCCTCGGCCACGAATCCGGGAGGTTTCAATGCACAGAAGAGCTAACACCCAGTTTGACTTGGGATCCCATCTATTCAATAAGCTTTTAGATGTTACTTATCATTCAAATTAGTTTGTTCTTTTTTCGCTACTTGTTCGTAGAAGCCATGTTGGAAAATCAATGAATTGTTTTGCGCAGGCTCAAACTAGATTACTTCCAGAATATTTTCGCATTTTGGGCACGGTGCCGCTCGCTAGACGGGCCGAGACTACCTCGTCAGGAAGTCTGGGCACCTTAATTATTTTGGACATCGGTGCCAATTTTTGTCACGTTTATACGACAAAAGTCAAAGGTGCCGTGCGCAAAGTTTTGGGCGCCGTGCCGAAAACGCTTGTTGTGTAAACTGGCCTTATGATAGCTTAACATTTATTATTTTCTCACTTTTTAAAGTTGTAGTTGTTGTTACTGAAACCATAGTATTAATAAAGACTGGATGGGGAATTTGTGATCAATGGAATGTTAGTGGCTGACGTTGCTTGATGCTTTCGAAATTATATTTCGTTGGATGTTCATTACATTTGGCCGTTCTTACAACATAACTCATTCTGCATACCTGCGGTTTGGGAATCTTGCATCAAATACAGTATTTATAGCAGTTTTACGTGATACACACCACCGGAAACAAGTGCCCATAGCAACGTTTGTTTTAGATTTACAACCGTACGTGTAGTGGTAGTTTTTGTGTGAATTATCTTTCAAAGTGATTGTTGTTGCTGAAACTAAGCCGTACCGAGCTTATCAGTTAACCTCGCCGCAGTGAATAGTATTTTATATCATACAAACGTTCATATTTTTTCTTGATCTGTGACATTTATCAACTGAGTGCCTAAACTGCGTATTTTGCAATATTTTAATATCCCAACTAGCATCCAATCTTCTAAGCTCGATTCCAGTCCCTGGTAGCCAAACGGCTGTAAACAAGCCAACCAATCTTCTACAATATAGTATAAAGGCACATTGACCCAAGGCCTTCTTATTTCTATTTCTGCTTTTTCCGTTTAATTTGGGACACCGTGTTGATATCCATCGATGAAAACAGCATTTGAGGGGGGCTGGCGGGAAGGAGGAAAAACAAGTAATCTGCCTGGTGACGTCACGAAGTCGATTAACCTGCAAACAGGCTTCGCCTGCCTAGTAAAGGCCCTAGGTCTAGGCTGGTAATGAGTATCAAGTATCTTGCATTCGCAATTTCCCGTTTCGCAATTTCCCATTTCGCAATTTCCAGTTTCGTTTCGCAAAATACCATAAGCCCTCTTAATCATATTGAATATCATGAGGTTTCGGAAAGTAAACATTGCGAAAACATTTTTCCATTCAACTTGTTTCAATAGGCTTATCTTCAATTGACTGCAATGAGAGCACCAGGATGCTTATCTGTTCGCATTCTCCTAATTCCAGAGAGAAAGTTTAGGTAAATATCATGATGTACATGGTTGTTCTCAATGATCCGGTTATTGTTAAGAATAATCGATTAATCAGACAGTCAGACTAGTGTTTTGCACTTTCTATAAGAATTAGCTTAACAAAAATAAGGACTGTGTCTATAACAAGAAAAGCTAAGAGAGAAATTTAAACAATTTTAGAATTATTTTCAGGGCTCCATTTCGCGCGCTAAATTATTTCTGTCACAACTCTTGTGCAATTCTTGTTCTCGTTTGACCGGGCGATGAGAGTTGAACAAAAACTCCCACTTGCCAACTCTAATCAATTCCTGTGCATCCTCGATTGATCGGGGCTTTAAGAATACTTCATTTTGAAGAGGAGTATAGCTGGTGTCGAGATTTGAAATGTGATTTTAAACTATTTAGGGAAACGAAGTGGCTGGGTTGATTAAAAAAATTAATGGAAAGAACCTTAAGGACTAACAGTCGAGGTATGTGTCTTGGATCAAATTTTATTATCCCTTCTACTTTCAAGCTGACGTTCATGAGCAAAAACAATTTAAAGGTTGTGCGAGAGGTGACCCATTATTGCGCAAGATTCTCCCCTTTACGAGAAAAATTGTCTTTCTTTTGAGAGGCATTAGGGCATGCAAAGTTTGCAGATAACAATGAGTTCAAAGCCGACGACCAGGCAATCGGTGCACAAGTATTCAGACAGAAAAGTAGCCCCAACTGTTGCCCAAGAGTTTTCCAGCGCTTAGTTTTGCTCCCTGGGGATTTCCCAAAATGTCTGACAATATGGGCAAATTTGGCTAATGCTTGTTTAAACCCAATTCACAACTTTGGATAACTCACATGCCTAGTTACTATTGTTTTAGTTTGAGAAAACATAGAATAGAGCAAAGGTAACTAAACAGTAGAATGATCTACATTAATGAATATAGGTCTTAATGCCATCTTATACATAACTCAAATGCTTAGTTAATAATAATATAATACATAAGATTTCTATAGCGCTAAATCTGTAGTACTCTAAAGCGCTTTACATAGGAGGATAAAATATGTGGTGTTAAAAATTTCACTAAAGTCACAAACCTATAATTACTATTTAGTTATAGGCAAGTTTAAAAAGAAATGTTTTCAAATGTTTTTTAAAAAGATTAAAATTTGTCTCTAATCTTAAATCGTCCGGCAAACTGTTCCACAATGTAGGGGCCGATCGTCTGAAACTTTGTTCACCTTGTGTCTTTTTCTTGACATTAGGGACAACCAAAAGGTTTTTATTATCAGATCTAGTTCCCTTGTTTTGACGTTTTACCAGCAATTCAGTTAAATACACTGGTATGCAATCCTTTGCCTCAATGGTAACCAGTGGAGTCTTTTCAATACAGGTGTAATGTGATCATACCTTTTCGTTCCGGTTATTAATCTTGCCGCCATCTTCTGGACACTATATAAACTATTCAGATCGCAATCTGGAAGTCCATATAAGATGGCATTACAATAGTCAAGCTTGGAGGTAACCATGCTGTGTACCATAACCTTCTCTGCATCTTCTTCAGTAATACATTGTCTAATCTTATACATGTTTTGGAGTTTTAAAAAGCAACTTTTCGCAACACTACGAACATGTTTTTTCAAAGTAAATTTGTCATCTAATTCAACCCCTAACAGTTTTACGGATTCTGATTTTAAAAGATCTTCAGTTCCAGCCGTTAAAGACGGAAAATCCGAGAAATCTAGTCGAGTGCCAGATATGACTAAAAACTTTGTTTTGTCATCGTTCAACTTAACCATGTTCTTTGTCATCCATTTTTTTATATCATGCAACAAAGTTTCCATCCTACTGATGGTCTCCAGTCTGCTTCCATATTCAAAAGATAAGTAAAGTTGACAATCGTCGGCATATATATGAAATTGTACATTGTGTTTATCTGCAATATCTCCTAATGGTTGTATGTAAAGTGTAAACAATTTTGGCCCTAAGACGGATCCCTGGGGAACGTCAAAGTTAAGAGATTTTGAGTCGGAACATTTACCATTAATAATAACTCTTGCTTTGCGGTCATTGAGATAAGATCGAAACCAACTCAAACACTTTCCAGAAATACCCAACTGATTCTCAAGCCGATGCAACAAAATCGAATGGTCGATCGTGTCAAATGCAGCACTCAGATCAAGGCTAACTAACAGAACAGTTTTATTTGAATATCAACAACTTTGAAACATAGGGAAGATTAGATATTGGTCGAAAGTTATTATCTTCATCAGTGTTGAGCGATTGCTGCTTTAATATTGGTGTCAAGAGAGCTTCTTTGAACGAAGCAGGCATAATTGCTTCATGTAGTGATAAATTAACAATTCTTGTTAACATCGGAAGTAAGGTTGAAATCAATTTCTTCAAGAGGCAAGTTGGAATTGGGTCAAGTTTGCAAAATTTATTGTTAGTTCGCAGAATAATGTTCTCAATCTCCTGCTCAGAAACTGAACTAAAGTATTCCATTCTTATAGCCGTTGCACGACAGAAATCAACTGCTTCTGTGGAATTATCGGCTGCCAGATGTAGATCAGAGCGAATTTGCTCAATTTTACTAACAAAAAAATTGGAAAACCTGTTCGTAAGATCATCAAGGTTATTGTGTGGTGGAAATTGGCATTCATTCTTGCGGTGTAGAAACTTATTTAGAACTTGAAATAATACTTTTTGATCACCGTCATTTGTTTCAATCTTCTCAGTTTAGAATTTCCTTCTGGTTATGAGCAGCAGATGGTTGTAATATTTGGTGTGTTCTTTAAATCGTTGCAAATCATCCAAGGCGTTTGTCAATCGAAATTTACATTCAAGCTTTCTTTTCCTCCTTTTTGCCATTAACAATTTAGTGTCAAACCATTCAGCCTGCGGGCGGTACTGTAATGGTTTTACTTTTCAAAGGAATGTATTTATCTAAAAGGCCCTGTAGAACGCTATTAAAAAACGACACCAATTCAGTAACAGAGTTGTTAACAGTATTTTGAATTTCAATATTAGCAATATCCAGACGAAGTTGGTCAACATCAAGTGATTTCCATTTATTACTGATTGTTTTTAATATAGCATTCTATTTCACTGTGCTTAATATTTAAAAACATTGTAGGTATGGTCACAGCTGATCTGTTCCAACAAAACGAAACTAAAGGAACTAAAAGAAAAAGAGCAACTCAGTATACCCTGACACCAAATTTGACTCTTGGTACCCTGATAACTGTAAGTAATCTGTTGAATGTTTTCAAATTGGATACCTTGTGTATCCCACCTGAGCTATTAATTTCATTATGATTCGAAAAATGTATTTTTTTAACATTTTTACATGATAATAGTTTTGATTAAAATATGTACTTAATTTTGTAGGATGAGCACCAATATTTATTTATATATTTTTATTTATATTTTGCCCAAAAAAAACAAACAATTCAATTAGCATTATTTACAGTCATTTATATAAAAGTATAATAACTAGGGCAGGGAGCCTTTTGGAAACCCTTTCAGGCTTTTATATTTAAGGCCCCTAGTTAAACAAATATTTATAGTATAATTAAAAGATAATTGAGATATATCGAATAGAATATTTACTAATAGTTATTTACAAGTGATATTGGTAAAGTAACTATAGCACTCTTATGCAATATATATATATATAAAGATAATTATTAATTTTCAATAGATGAAGTAATTAAAAATAAATCTAAAATATTTGGCCGAGGGTCAAATGATAAAAAAATAACAAAATGGCAAGCAGCCGTAAATGATGAAGCATTCAAACTTGCCATGGAGGAACTGGTGCTTGTTCTTAGTAGAGGTAATTAACTTTTTGTAAATAAAACTATTTTAAGATTAACTTGCAATTGTTTGCTCCCTTGATAAATGAACTTGCTAAAGTTGATTTACTTTTCAAAATGCCAATGACAATTATAAATTCACACACCCTTGTGTTTGTTGAAGGTGAACTGATGAATAAAGCCAAGGAAAAAGTCAAAATTGATTACCCTTTTGCTAAAGGGAGGTCAAGGAGCATGAGTGATGAGTCTCAGGAAATTTCACCTAAGGTTAATAGGGCTAAGTTGCATGCAGAAGAAAGGTCGCGTCAAATCAAGTTGATGCAAGAAAACATGAAATCGTTAAGTAGCAGGTTGAGTTTTGAGAAGGAACGTTGTGTTAGTAACTTCAAGCAGTTTGATATGATATGTAAGGAGATGATGGAGATACGAAAGGAACGGGCCTCAGTTGACCAGCAGTTGGCAGCACTTGTTAAAAAAGAGGCCAAGTTGTTGTGGTACCAGAAGAGGGGATCCAACAAGACAAAGAAGGTTAATGGAGAAAGTAAGAAAAAGCAATGCCAAGACAACCAACAAAGTCTGCCATCTTTATTGAGGAAGAAATCGTCCAGTTCCAGTACATGCAGCAGTGACCATCAATCTGAGGATACAATTATCTTATCTGATGAAAGCATGGAAATTGGAAAAGATCCTGAACCGTGCAGCAATGAAGACCAAGGCAAAAAAAGAATGGAGAGATGAAGAAATGCCTATTTTTTCCCCTACCCCTCCCGGGATAACAGCAGAGCTAGTGGAGGGGAGTCAGACAATATAAATACATTTATTGAACAATAAAGCAACCATTGTCTAGATTTCAAACTTTAGTAAATGACACCCATATTTCTATATTTGAGGGACTTGGTTTAAGTGATTATGCTAACGCTCGTAGTTCTGTTTGTAAGGCACGGCGTAGCCAGCCGTGCCAGTTGTGTATAATGATAAAGGATACTTGAAATTAAAAGATGCATTACAATGACAAGCCCAGGTGTCAGTTACATTTCTTTGCATGCACGGAGGAAGTTACTTCAAATGCCGCTGTTTGGTATTGGAGATCGAAAAAGGGTAATTATTCTATATATATAGTCGAGAAACAATCTACTGTACATTACAAAGTCTTAAGGTCGCTTCTCAACAGTTTGATTCAATCTCAAAGTGCACAGACACCAGTTAATATAAGCAGAGAAACAGTAAACAGTTTGTTAAAACTTGCAGAGTCCGATGCAGAAAACTATATTAAAAATCCTGATCCTGTGTTGAGTGCAAGATCCGTTGGATGAGATAGGCAAGGCAGTCATAATGAAAGAGAGCATCCATTCAACGTAAAGCTGAGAGAGAAATAAAGAAGCGCATTGAGGAGAGGCGATTCTTACAAAAAAGAGGTAAAAAGATAAGAAAAATTCAAACGGAATGCCCGGATATAGGAAATACGATCAAAGAGTTTGTGTGCAAGAGGAGAGTGGGGGCCGATTCGTGGCACAGAACTGGAGTGTTAACCTTTGATGGTAATATGTGTGTAGGAGAAAAGGTAACATTCTGTAGTATTCAAGCTCATCTTCAAGCCAAGTACAAGATTCTTTGCAATAATCTGGATGCATCAATATGAATGAATGAATGAATGAATGAATGCAAATATTTAATCAGGGATGTCCGATTCAGCATAGCTGGTTTAAACGGAGCCCTGGCTTACAAACGTACAATGACAATAGTACAAAATTACATATTACAAATATTACATTAATTATCCTATACTATACAAAGTTACATATAACAGCTAACAACAGTGAAACAGTGTTTCAATGGTTGTAATCCTTCAGGAATTTTTTAAGATCTACCTTAAATTTAGTCAATCTAGTTTCATTTCTAAACCTTGCTGGTAACGTATATCCATGTTTTAGCTCCGTTGTATCGAAAGGAACCTTGATATTTTTTGGTCCTTGCTAATGGTAATCGTAGCAGATCTTTATGCCTTGTATTATAAGCATGAATTTCACTAGACAATCTAAACTCATGCAATAGATACCCAGGTGCTAGACCATTTAGGCACTTGAATACCTGTAAACAAATTTGGTAAGCCCTTCGAGATTGTAAAGACGGCCAACTAAGAGTTTGGTTAATATCACACTGTCTGACCGCATGTCTCTCAATGATACTAGCTGCCCTTCTTTGAAGCTTATCCAAGAAGTCACAGTTGGTTTTCCCACAGCTATCCCACACTGAGAAACAGTAATCAAACAGTGGTAAGATCATGGCATCATACAATGTAATACAAGTCTCTCGAGGAAGGATCTTTCGAGCCTTTCGTAACATGCCCAACCTAGATGAAATTTTGTTGGTAATATAGTCGATATGATCATTCCAAGAGAGAGATGGATCAAGCATGACACCGAGATATTTAAATTTGTAAACTCTTTCTAAAGCTATATCCCTTGCCATGACTTCAAAACTGCCAATTTTGGCAAGTCTCTGATGTGTTCCTATTAACATTATCTTGCTCTTCGTATAATTTAAAAATAAAAAATTATTATTTAGCCATACTATTATGTTATCTAGATCGTCAGACAAAGTGGATTCAATTGTTGTAATAGAGCTACTACTAAAATAGAGCACAGTGTCATCAGCATAAAGTTGGATATTACAGTTCTTCACTACAGATGATAGTTCATTGACATATACTATGAATAGCAAGGGGCCCAATATAGATCCTTGAGGAACACCAAAGGGAATGGGCTGAGGATCAGAAACCATGCCATTTATAATGACACTTTGTGTCCTATTTGTAAGGTATTCGTTAAACCAAATAACTGAGGAAGCATTAAACCCTAGTGACGACAATTTCTCATGCATTCTATCATGGTCAAGGGTATCAAACGCCTTGGACAGGTCCAAGAATATCATTCCGGTAAGTAATCCTTTGTCCATGTTGTGGAGTAGCCTGTTAGTAGTGTCAATAAGGCATGTACTGGTTGAGTGTAGGGGGCGAAAACCAGATTGACACACAGATAATAGTTGATTTTCCTGGAGGTAAGAGTATACCATGGTATGTACAGCTCGCTCAAGTATCTTTACAAAAACTGGTAACACCGAGATGGGTCTATAGTTTGCATGCTCGGTCTTTGATCCCGACTTATATACAGGTATTACCATGGCATGTTTCCACTCAGATGGTATGGCACCTTCGGCAAGTGATCTGTTCATTAGGACAGCCAAAGGCTTGGCAAGTGCATTACAACCGTCTTTAAGGAGGCGTGCAGGTATGTTAGTCAGCCCAGTGGACTTAGATGTTTTAATTCTCTTGAGTTCCTTACAAACAAATTAATCACTTATAATAGAGAGGCTAAAAGTACAATTTGGCTTAGATGATAAACATGACACATTGCAGGACAGGCTGGATAAATTACGCCTTATTTCCATTACAGCTGTATGAAAGTATTTAGCGAAACTTTGTGCAATATGTTTACATTTCGCGCATAGACAAAACACTATGTGCTCGAACAGAGATACATCTAATGAAGGGTGCCGCAAATGGTGAAGATGCTCAGAAAGAACTAGAAATCCTGCTGATATTCTTAAAAGGTACAAAGGAAGTGAAAGAAAAAGCTAAATTAAAGGAGCCTGATTTATACAATGGAATCGAGGGAATCTGGCAACTAAGAACTAGACACCTTGTTCAAGGATCACCAATTCACTATGTTTTTTATTTGAAGTGCTGTTATCAGCATGACTGTATACATCCTGCATGCAAAGCTGAGGCCTATGACAAGAACAATGACGTTTGGTATCCTGGTGGTCCCTCACTGGATTATTTTCCATCACCAATGCCGAACGCCTGACCCAGTTGTTTTTCATAGTGGAAAACAACTACCAGATGCAGTACCACCATCGCAAGTCCTCGCCCAAGTCTTTAAAGATTCTGTTTGTTTTCCCACAGATGAACTCATCAATGCCACAGCGGAGAAAGTTTTATTGAAGCCTGAAGATGTTAGGATCTGGTTTCAGCATCTTCAAACAGTAGAGACCACTCGCAAGAAACGAGCCAAAAAGGCAGCAGCAATAAGAAAGGCAAAAACGAGGAATAAGGAACTAAGAAAAAAAACTGACAGAGAAGTATTGAGAGATTGAATAGAATAGAATTTATTTACCCACGGTGAACTTATCAGGATTTACATGCATGCAAGACACTAACTAATGACAAGAGTTTACAAATATTAACAAATTACAACTAAGTACAACTGATTATAAAAATACCTGCTTTCCATAAGTGCCGTGCAATATTATTAACTAAAATATCAATTATTTAAAATACCTACTGCAGCCCAATTTAAACTCACTTAGATTGTTTGTCTTGCGTAACTCAGTAGGAAGGCTATTCCAAAGTACAGCACTGCTATAGCTAAAGCTATTCTTTAGGTAATTAGTTTGTGGCTTTGGAAGAGCTAACCTGCCTTCGGTGTCTCTCAATGAATAGTTTGTGACGCTGCCACGGTCTATGAACATGGGACGCAAGTAATGGGAGCGAGCCCATTAAGTGATTTATAGACCATAACAGCTTTTTCAAACTTGCGCTGGGTATCGAGTCTTCTCCAGCCAAGCTTCTCTAGTAGAGGATCAGCAGCAGTGTCATAGCTAGAGGATGTTAGCACTATGGCTGCACGAGTTTGCAATTTTTGAAGCTTATCACCAAAGGTTTTGTTAACGCAACAATAATTAAAAAGTGGTTGCACTAACGAATTAAAAATATATTGCAGCGTCGTAAATGGAACAAAAGGTCGTACACGTTTTATAGCTCCAACCCCCCCTGATGCAATCTTTTTGATTAGCTTATTGATATGTACATTCCAAGACAGATTCTCATCAATTTGTACACCTAGAGACTTTACATGGGAAACCGGATTGACAGGGACCCCATTGATTTGCCGAGATGGTGATGAGTTAAACGTAGATAACCTCTGTCTAGAACCGATCAACATGAATTCTGTCTTGGATTGATTTAGAGTAAGCTTATTTGCGGTAAGCCACTCATTAACGTTAGCAAGATCTTGATTCAGATTTTGGTCAATAAAGAATGTTATTGCTTGCCAACGTTAAATGAGTGTCGTCTGCATACATACGTGCCTGGGAATGTTTGAGGCAATTGGGCAAGTCATTTATATAAATTAACAACAGCAATGGCCCCAAAATAGTCCCCTGCGGGATACCACAAGACAATGAACGGCTCGATGATAGAAAACCATTCACGAAGCATTTTTGGTTACGATCATTTAGGTAAGATTTAAACCATTCACTAGCATCACCTCCTATACCATATGCATTTAATTTTGATAATAAAATTCCATGATCAACGGTGTCAAACGCTTTTTTGAGGTCTAAGAAAACTACTTCGTTAACGTTACCGTGATCAATGTTGAACGCCCAGTCGTTAGTGGCTTCAAGAAGAGCAGTGACTGTGGAATGTAGGCTTCGGAATCCTGATTGACTACATGAAAGTAATTTGTTATCCCTAAGAAAAGCATTGACTTCATCGTAAAT
The DNA here is from genome assembly GCA_016169945.1 of Trachythela sp. YZ-2020. Taxonomy (NCBI): domain Eukaryota; kingdom Metazoa; phylum Cnidaria; class Anthozoa; order Malacalcyonacea; family Clavulariidae; genus Trachythela; species Trachythela sp. YZ-2020. Next base: position 1,225,060 of record JADLSH010000374.1, on the reverse strand, counting down.
AATCGTTTCGAAAACTTTTGCCACAACAGGAATAATAGATATTGGCCGATAGTTATTGAGATCCTTAAGTTTCCCCTGTTTAAATAATGGTATAACCTTTGAATATTTCCAATCATCAGGAAATATACCTGTGATAATGGAGCGGTTAAAATTTATACTAAGAGAATCTAAAATCAAATCACAGCATTCACGAAGAAGCCTAGCTGAAATTTTATCTAATCCAGTTGCTTTAGATTTGCTAAGCTTAGATAAAAAAAGAAAAGACTATAAAGGAACTTGTTTCCTTCAAATTAAAACTAGCTCCATTTTCGTTACTTGAAAGGTAATCTGAATAAGAACGACTGTTTTCACAGCAAGGTATTTTATCGGCAAGCTTTGGCCCAATACAAGTGAAATGATCGTTAAATGCCTCTGATAACTTTTGAGCGCGCTTATAGAAGAGCCATTCAATTCAATTTCTTTTATGAGCGAGCTCTGTTGTTTTCTTGAAGTAAGTTCATTAATTATGTTCCAGGTTTTTTTCGAATTGCTTTTATTTTCGTGAAAAGCGTTCGTATAGTACATTTCTTTTTCTTGTGCATCTTTTTCAACATGTTCGGCATCCAGTCTACCCACCAACGATTCTAAATAGTTGAACTTGTCAACGGGGGAATCTGGAGGTCTATACCAAGTTGTAACGAAAAAAGGCTTGGATCTAGGTTTACAAATTTCGATGCACAAATTTTCTAGTTGATCTATAGACAAGTCAAAGCGTGGAGAAAAATTGATATTTGATCGAACATAAATACAGACACCACCACCAAATAACCAGATATGTGCACCTCATTATCGTTAATACTAGAATCCAGTCTTGTCTCGTTAATTGCCAAAACATCGATGATGATGAAGTTTGTAACTTATGTTACTCATTCAATCCGCCTGATGTTGTTGATCAAAACTTTGAATGGGTAGCTTGTGACACATGTGCACTGTGGTATCATACATGCGGTGTCGATTTTGAAAATACTCCTGATGTTTGGTTCTGCAATAGTTGCATGCAGTGAGACAGAAAGTGTTTAGCTTGTATCCATATTTGTTTGTTAACGTTAGTCTGGCATATCCTCATTAAAGTATGCTACAATATTAAATGACTGTGGTTGTTGTGTCACCAATATTCTCCATGCCAGTTGTTTACCCATAAGATAATGGGTAAATTTTGTATGTAAATTATGTGGACAACATGATTACATGAACATAAATCTTTATAGTTCTATACAATTGTATTTAATATAAAATGATCGTGTAAATGATTGTTTTCTAGTAAAAATGTAGAAATTCAACTAACCTTCTGTTGTTGTAAACGTAGAGCACATAATCTTTCAATTATTTCCGTTATTTCTGCTCCACGCAAATGGTTAAAAATCCTTTTGCAATCTGCTAAAATTGCATCATCAATGACAGTTCCACAACTGTTCCCAGGGGTGGATCCAGGGGGTGTCAAATGTGGCTCAAGACACGCTCAGATTTTTGCAATCCTGATTTGTGAAACTTCGTTCATAAGGACGAAATGATAAACAAATTTGTCTCATTCATATTCAATTCAAATACGTTTTACATATTTTATAGTTATTTAAACTAAAAACCTTTACCTTGTGTCAAAATCCCCAAATATTAGCAAATAACCACTAAATAGCTGCATGTTTTATTATGAAAGCGGGAAAAACTTCGTGAAGATTGAATATTTCGCATATCAAATAGTTTTCTAGGACAATTCACCGATTACTGCACGAACTAGGATCTTCACGTTCAGAAAGAACATGTAAAATGCGATTGTGATTGAGACACGGTCTGCAGTGCTACTGTTACTAAATAGGTTGAGTATTTATGTAGCCCTACACTAATTATGTCTGTGATTATATACAGGGTTAGGATTGGGGTTAGGGTGGAGGTAGGGGTTAAATATACATTTTGTGTAGGGCTACACAAAGACCCTACCACTAAATATAGTAACTTCTTGCCACATTGAAACACGGTGGAGGGTATCATGCAAGATTTTGTGACATGAGACACGGTGAGACAAGGTGAGACACGGTGAGACACAGTAACCATAAGCTGCTCAGCTGTTTATGGTTACTGTTTCAGATTCGCAGTTTCTATATTCAAATTTAATCTAGAGCTAGAGGCATGGCGTTCGTGTTCAAATGTCTGTAACTCCACAAAGGCTTCACCTATTCTAACAATATTTTTTTTCATTCTTTGTCAAGAAAAGAAGTTAACACAATCGCCGAGTCTCTACTGCTTCTAGATTTCTCTAAACAACTAGCATAAGTCAACTTGCCAAACGGTGTGCGGTCAATTAAATATGGAACCAGGTCCGGTTAGTTCCCGCCAAAATCGCTGTATAGTCGTAACTAATAAATGTTATGCTATATATATTTTTCGTTCTTCACTGATAATTTACACATTTAAAACAATTAGCTTGTCTGTAGTGCTTTCAGTTTCCTCAGGAGAGCTTGCATAAGTTAGGTCATCAAACAGTGACATGTTGACACAGACGGTAAACAGGCTTGCTGCTTCTCACTTAAAATGCGGAAAGATTTTTTTTCATACTTCGTCAATAAAGCTCACATCATTTGAAGCTATTTTTAAGCTTCTATAGCTTTAAACTTGGACAAATGTGCACAAGGTGAGTCCTTGAACCCAGGGGCGTCGCGAAGGCATGAACATTGGGGGGGGTGTCCTGAAATTTTGACAAGTTTTGGGGAACATTTTGACCAACTTTCAAGTTTTGAGTTTTGACAACGTCACTTACGTGAAGGAGAAACTGAATGCTTGTGGGGGGTTTTGTGCTAGGTAATTTAAGTTCCTGTAAAATTGTAAACAGCATTTTTAAGAAAATAATATTTCAATGACTTTAACATCTTTACCCCAAACTAAATTACTGCACAGTTGTTACAAATTATTTTAACTCAGCTTACAAAAACAAATTTGACCAATGTGAATAAATGAATATATTCAAATTATAGGCTTTCAATAAAATGTTAGATAGCTAACACCTACAGGTTGTTCAAACTGTGTACAAATGTTACCATGATAAAAGTTTTAAGCTTTCAGTTATGCCTCGGAGACAGTTACAGTAGGGCGGAAAGTGTCCCAATATGACTATATGAGCTACGAAAGCACAATTCTCCGACGTCTGATTTTTGTCCATTTGTCGACCACCCTTTCTATGGAAAGCTTGTCAGCAATATCTCTTTCGCAAAAAATAACCATCAGGTTGTCAAGTCGTTCTTGTGTCATGGTACTTCTTAAGTAATTTTTAACTTGTGGAAAAAGCATCTTTTCTTGGTTGCATTTCATTGCTAATTCCGCTGCATCGCGAATTGTAAATTTTGTTTCGCACCTCTCTACTTTCACTTGTTGTAATACCCGTTGAAAATCTCCAGTTCAGCTAGGAATGCTTCTGGGTCAGGAATGTCGCTTGGAAACTTATTCGCTAGTTTTACCACTTTGTCGATCGTTGGAATTAAGTTTGAATCAAGGACATCTATAGATGGTCTAAATGAGTCATCTATGCCATTTATCTTTGCTGATAACACCTCCACCATTTTGTCGAGAAAAAGGAAAACCTCTTTTCTATAAAACGTAGCCATAGACATATTGGTCTGGGTTTCAGGATTTGGATCCAGGCATCTTGGTGGAATGCGTCTTCGATGAATCCTTTGAAATTCAGCTTCTGCGTCAACGTTGAATTGACTAGCGAATAGGCACGCTGCCTGGACTTCGTTATCGATGGCGATTTCAGTTCTTCGAATTCTATTGAGACTGTATTTTGTCTCTTGCATCGCCAAGTGGTGTCTACATTTCTTTCTTGTGCTGCTTGCAAAATAGCTTTAGCAAGGCCTGCGCCCGTCTTATCGATTACTATCTTGGTCTCTAATTGCAGATACTGGGGTGGTATCTGCAATTACAGCTGTAAAAGGAGCCTTGCCTATCTCTGCATCTATCAATTCTTTGCATTCATCAACATAAATTCATTCTGGCTCTCAGGACCCATGTAAGTTGTTTTATACTTTCGTTTTGCTCACGAGTCTATCCATCCTTTAAGTGAGGGAGTGTGCCGACCCATCAATCCAACTACTTGGCAAAAATTTCCATCGTCTTCATTTCCCTGGAACGCAAGTCCTTGTCGGGCAAGTGTTCTTGAAATGTCTAGTAAAATAGATATCACTTCTCTCTGGTCTTGCAGGAGCTTCTCATCGTCGACCATCTGCGAACGGACTTCCTTGTCCCATAACACTTCAATATGACGGTCTCCTTGGCAAAAATTAACAAAATCTTGCAATGACGCCTTATGGGATTTACTGCTAAAGTGCTTGTTCAATTTTCCTTGTTTGCCCATTTTATTCCAACTTCTTGTACCTTTTATCCAGGCATCTTCAGCTTTGGGACGATCAATGCCAGATGGAAATAGAAAACACACAAAACAATGAGCAGAGTCGTTCGAGATGCTATACTCCAAGAACGGATACTCTCTGTACCAAGATGACGAAAACCGATTTTGTACTGACTTTCTGATGTCAGAATTCTTTGGAAAGTTACTTAACTTCGGTTGACAAGGACCAAGATTGATAAGATACCTTTTGTTGGCATCAGAAAGTATTATTGGTCTCTTTCCAGGATTATGCTGTGTGGAGGGGTTTTCAAAATTATGTATTTGGTCCAAACTGTCGTTGTGGTTAGTATGTTGTAGGGTATATTTCTCAGCTACTTTTTGTACATGTTGAACAGAATCAATAATACTTTTGCAGGAAGATATTATCTCACTCAAACACGCATCTACGTCAAGAAAAGGCATAATACCATACTGTACGTAATTATGTAATATTAGTCTTTAATTCGAAACATACTTCAGCACTATCTTGAGGTTGGTTGTTGTCACAACTATCTCCTAGTTCCTCACCCTCATTCATAAACGAAATGTCTAAATTTTCCTGAAAAAAAATAATAGAAGCAACATAATAATGCGTAGCTACTGTACACTGTATATAATCAATAAATTCATAAGTAATGTGCCATAATGACATTGGGGCCTCGATAAAGACTTAAACTCACACACAACTTACATTTACTTCTGGCTCAACTACAGTAGTGTCTTTTATATTTCCTGCTTCATCATCTGTACGGGTTTTATCCATTTGATCCTGTACGGCACCTCCCTGAGTAAATGAAATGTACGCACCTCTTGGTAAACTGTTTATTTAATATAGTATGTTTGCATTTCAATTCAGCTTATTGTTTATTTCGAAAGCTTAATAGTCCTTGTCATGGTGTTTTGTCATGTATTCCAGTTGCTTGAAAGTTAATATTCTTCTTAAGGGTGCGTGTACTAAAACTTGATCCAGCCTTGATCCTGTAGTAGTAGTAACTGGGGACGAGGCAGTTTTGGCATGCACCTGCAAAAGTCCTTGATCAGTTTTATGCGCTGAGATATATGGGCGGAGCAAACATGATGTATTGTTTTGTTAGCTTTGTTTTCTGTCGCCACCCCAGTAATTATTCTATATCCACACTTCAAAAATTATTCAGGAGATGCGGTATTGAATTTTCTTAAGCTAGCAATTATAATCGCCATACTAAAGTCGCTCATAAGTGCTGGAGTGACCTCCCTACATCCAAAAGTTTATTTTTCTTTCTCCTTCAACTTGCGTATCATCAGTCCAAATAGACTCTGCAGTGTGACGGCTCGAAAAATATACTCTACTATGGGAATCGGTGTATTCTTGGGGTATGGATTTCATAATACCATAGCATAATAGAGTAGATTATTATAAGGCGTTTCTCTGGCAAACAAATTTTCAGTCGCATCTGTGTAAACAATGTCTCTAATCGACAATTTGTGACAGAGACGCACCAAATCTTCGTCAACTCTTTCTGGTCGGTCGCATTTTAATTATGTTGTCGCAAGAGCACTTTGAGTACAATCTCCTTTGCAAAATATTTACCCCCTGGCAATGAAATTAACACTATTGGAATCCTTACAAAATAAGCTTTTTAACAGTGGATTTAATATCTTGAAAGACTTCTAATGGTCGAAATTTAGCTTTTTATCTGTTTCTTTAGGCTGTAAAACGTACCTTCGATACGGCTTTTAGAAATATTTATTTTGAATTTTTTTTTATTTATCGGGAATTTTCCAGCATGCACGCGCTTGCCGTAGTTTGACTATATATGGTTTGCCCACGCGCTTCAGTCCAGACAAAAAGATCTTATATAGGGTATTGTACCCTGGGGAATTCATTCCGGCCACTTAAAAAACCATAGCAACAGTCTTTGTTTGTGTTTGGGCCTTTTCCGGTTGTTTTTGTCTGAAATTCCGGTTTGACTCGTACGCTACATTTCAAATTTCGCCGTAATTTTGAGTGCGTTTCTTTGCAAGTTGGTCAGTATGTACTGTTTTTAAAGCTCTATAAAACGGTGTATTAGCAAAGATCACACGTTTTTAAAACAGAAGTTATAATCGACCAAAGGTACTGAATATATAATTAGTTTACGATAATAATAAATATCAGATTACAAAGGTGTTAAAACTCACGAGATCTGTAAAACAATGTGTTTAGCGATTTGTTTGGCATTAGCCAAGAACAGGTGTGTTTGCTGAATCGATGGATGGTATTTTCGTCCGTTTTGGGTGAGGGGCGCCAAAGATACAAGCGCTCAAAGTCATCATGCTTTGGCGATTGATATTCGACGCTACCGTTTAGAAAGAATTAAAAAGGGCAATATTCAGGTCTGGTTTAATGTTACACATTTGAATGTAGCCGAATAATTTTCTCCAGGTTTGTCCCAGCTTTATGGCATCTCTTTCATCTTCATTTGATATAGAGACTTGCAGTTCAGGTAAACTTTTTTCTAAATTGCTGTCATACTGGTGTTTTTTTTATAAGCTTCCTCTTCGATACCCTTGATAGTACCATGTGTAATGCTCCAGTTCGAATACCTGATTATTTGACCAAATGAACTGAAACCTTGCAAAATTAGTAAGTACAATAACGCAAACATTTCAAAGTGTTTGTGGTTTTTATGGCAACACACTAGTTCCCAGGTCTCTCTCTTTCCATCATGCAATTCCTGCTTTCAATAAGGTGCTTGTTTTACTGCTATTAGGTTAAACTTACCAAAATGCTCACACGGGAAAACAAGTAGTAGAAACTACAGCCCCTTGTATCGTTGGAAAAAAGGAAATAGGAAACAGCAGGAGAGGGGACTGGGAACTATCTTGTTACCATAACAATGACATAAGTGTTCCAAAATACTAAGCCTAAGGATATTTATAAAATATTTACACTCACCTTATATTCAAATAAACAAATATTCTGTTCTTTAAAGTATTCTACTTAAAGCGAGTTTAAAATTGTGTAACCTGTGACGTACAATTGTAGAAGAGTTAAAACCAAGCTCTGGAAGAGATAATTTACTGAATAATAATTAATATTTAAATATATTCTTTACATGAATATTCACTAAACTTACTAAACACTGAAATTTCCAAAGAATTTAAAATAAATATGGAAATTTCCATGAGAGTGGAAGAACTGCCCATTGCCATAGAATAGAGATGAGCAGAAAGCTCACTCACGTCGGAACCTTTGAAGTTTTTGTGCCCACGCATGTCGCTCTGTGCATCTCCGCTGCCATGTTGAAAGAAAGCCTTCCACGCTCCCATCACATTAATCGTCTTCAGCAAACACAAGAGATGTGGTTGTTGTCGTGTGAATGCGATTCGAATCAACCAATAACAATAGAGAGTGTAATTCAAACTCGCGAGCTCTCAACTGAGATGTCTGAGATTGTCAGAAAATCGAACAAATTATGGATTTTCACCTACAAAAAAGCTCTTGTGTTTGCTGAAGACGATGCATGTGATGGGAAATGTAATGGGCTTTATGGATCTGGGTTTTTTTTGGCGATTCGATACATTATTATGCAACGCAAAAAGGATTTGTGAAGTCGATGAAGTTGGAGCTGTATTCACCTGCCTTCCCTTATATCTTAGTATGAGTGACTTTTACCTCAAAGTGGATTTAAAATCACAACAAGTGCAACTTGTAGTAGAAGTAACTTTATATCTTCATTTGACACAATATTTTGGCAATTTTTTGACAATATGTATTCGACTATTAAGTCTACTATAATTTGTCTACATTTCACCAGTAATTTCTGTTGCAAACGATCAATCTGGCCAATAAATATTTAGTTAACGGTCTGTACTACACTCCTCACTAGTTGCACTATGTACATTACAAATACAGACGATCCAGGCAGTGCCAATGGGTCAGCTTATGAAATCATTTACTTAAGTATATAAAATGCAATACATGCAACACTGAACAAAGTGTCTACAAATACATCTAGAATTTTCAACACAACATTTATATTGACCACAAGACCAGTTGATCACATGCAGCCTTTGAGATTTCTGCACAAATAAATCCATTAAACGGAGTCAAAGAGCCTTGTTATACATCAATACACAAACACTAAACACGTCCATAATTAGTGCTGGGCAATCTCCGGTTTTTCAGCTCCGGCTCCGGCTAGTGCTGTGCAATCTCCGGTTTTTCAGCTCCGGCTCCGGCCGCTTTACAGTTCTGAACTCCGGCTCCTGCTGTTTTACGGCTCAAATATCTGTTTCCCGCTGGTTAGTTCGCAACTCACTGTAGGAAGTCTATTTCTGGATAATAATTCGACTCAATTTTGTTGCCAGGTTACCGTAAACAAGGAAAACTGAAATACTAAATATAGTACTTTATTACAAATAATAACATACAAAGTACAAATTTACAAACTACAAATTTACAAACTATAAAGTCAATGCTTTTTAAAATTTTTTATAATTAAATTTGATAAACGCTAAGCAACCAATGTTGCCTGGAAGAAGCGCGCAACGTTTCTTTGATACAATATTCCCCGTCAGCGAAAAGACACGCTCAGAGGTAACAGAGGACGGTGGACAGGAAAGATATGATAACGCCAAACGTGTCAAAGCAGGCCATTCGCTTTTGTGGCGATACCAATATTTCAACAAATCCTGAGCGATAACTTTGCCGTCTTGGGATCTGACTGGTATAACTGGCTCCGACAGGTAGGCAGTGAGTTCTTGCTGTGCAGTCAAGAATATCGGTGTCCGTTCAAAAGCTTCAGGTGCACTCCCCATGGCCATATGCTCACTCATAATGTCCGTCAGTGTTGTCAGTGTTGTCAGCAGTGACCCTTTGTGTGAATCGTGTGATGTTTGAACTTCTGTTCCCTGTTCACCTTCAGTTGCCACATCTCCAACCAGACGAACACCCGACGCTCTTGCATTGCTACTGATCAAGGTCCTTATCACAGCCTCACGGACTGCATCTTGATCAACCTCGTCTATAAGAAGTAGTTTAAATCTGCAACAGAAAAATGTATGAAACAGACTCAACATGCTTTCAGATAACGGTACATTCGATAAGTTTATTTGCTAAAGTATTTTAAGGGAGATGACATTATTTGCTATGATGGGAAATTACCTCTTTTAAAAATGTCTAAAATACTTAGTATTGTACGACTTATGCGTGTACCTTGGATTTAAGAAGGTAGAAATTTGTAAGGTAAGGGTTTGGTTGTTTATCAGGCGGTTGTTAATCCCCTCTTTTAAAACTGTAATAAATGTTTCCAGTCCAGTAACAGGTGGCTCATTATCAGTCGGGTGGTGAAGATTTTCGATGGATCTAAGCTAGAAAATGTAGAAAAAATAAAAATTGCGAGCAACTAGTTAAGTAACTTGGTTGGTTTTATGACGCATGTCTATGTCAATGGACAAGTGGACAACAAATCAAACTTGTGTTTTGAATTTTTTAAACCCGAAGCTCCGAATATGCCAATGTCCAGTGACAGTGTTTATTATATTACTTACCAATGTGTGAGCATAAGGAATACACTCTGACAAAGTTGCCTCTTCCTTGCTAACTTGAAGTGTTGCATCTTCAAAAGGGGTGAGAACTTTTACAAGTCCTTCCAAAATGTTCCAGAAGTTGCTTCGAGTTCCCAAAGATGCTGGTAACAGAGGAAGGTCCAACTCACGATATCTGCGCAGAAATATTGCAAGAACTACTTTGTTCTTTACGAATGATCTGCAACAACATAAAGTATAGATTGCGGTTTAATACCCGCGGCAAACATGACAAGTATAGTTTCATTGCACTGTTCAAAACCAGAAAGCGGTAGAACTCTTGGTAGTCAGGCTCACAGGTATTCGGATGCTAGTAAATAATCAGTTATGGATGAGTGGTTACCTGAACATGGCCAGAGATGAATTCCAGCGGGTCAAAACATTTTTGACAAGAGCAACGGTCTTCTTACCCTCCTCAACATGTATTGAATCTTGAGCCTCCCTGAGTGCTCGAGCAACTGGCATTGATTGTCTAAGTTAAACAATATATTCTATTTGGTATTAACATTTCAGAATTATTTTGAATTTGTAAAATGAACTATCTTCAAGCGTTCAATTTTTATTTTAACGTTGTACCGGAAAACGTAAACCGTAGGAACAATGAATAACATGATTTTGTTTCTATGGCCCCATTTACCCTATACCGGATACCCATGGTCACGACATCAAATTGAGCCATATCAAAGCGTCTTTAGCCCCCAAAATTATAATAGTATGATCGATTCAACAAAATCAGCTAACTGGCAAAAACCTAGGGTCAGATTGATGTCGTGACGAAGCGGATCCGGTATAGTGTAAACATATGTGTAAACGGGGCCTATATTTACTTTGTTTTTGTAATAATTTGTTCGCAGTGAGTTTTTGCATCAGTGACAGTACGCTGAACATCTGGTTTAAGTGCATCCTATAGAAATACCATAAATGATTTAATAATTAATATTACTTATATGACGGGTAAACCTCGTAGGCAAAGCATAATACAGCGTATAAAACATGTTTTAACAATTCCTTTAAGAAATATATTTAGTATTTACTTCGACTATAAGGTTAAGCAAGTGTGCGAAACATCCTGCCGATCCTTCATGCATAGCTGTTAGTGGTTGGAAAGGATCTTCTTAATCGTCTGAATCCTCGGACTCAACCGTTGCTCGGGCACGGGCACGGCGAAGCTCATATGGTGCTTCAAGAACTTTGTCACTTTTAAGGGCAAGTGTCATATTGGCAGCGTTGTCAGACACACCTATATGGAATTTAGGTTCCCCGCTTATCCACTTTTCACACACCAGTCGCAACTAAATTCAAAATTTAAAAGATAATTAAGGCCACATAAAATATATTCCTTGATTCTCATCACCAAATTTTTAAAGTGTCCAGGAGGCGGGAGGTTTATATTTTATATTATGCATCAAAAATTAAATAAATTTTTTATAAAATTTAAAAATTGGATAGGGAGGTATTTTGATATTTATATGTTTGGCCTTAAAGAAGAACGCTGCCACAAGCCGAAATGAACACAGAACACAGTTTTCTAATTTCATTTAATATCACGAACGTATCGTTACGTAAGAATAGTTAAATGAAACATTTTGTACTGGTGTGTCAACTGTATGCTGGTCCGTCTTCAACACTCAATGCGATTTGTCGCAAAATAATTTCGTTTGGAAGGAATTCACCATTTGGGCTAACATCGAAATTCCAATATAAAATATAAAAATACTAAATCTCTCAAGATGTTCAGTCCGGAGATAGCTACACTCCTACAGCCTACATTTATATTTTATAACAACTATATCAACGCGGGACTCCAAATTCCGCCGGGCGGTGATGAACATCAAGGAATATATTTTATGTAGCCTAAAACATATGGCACTTCAAATTATTATATTAAATGTATAAATTTTAAGTTGCTTACCGATTTTTTTATGTTGTACGCATGCGCGCTGTCCGTAAATTCCTCGACATCCAAAAGAGCATTTTTTATCTCGAAGCATTTTTGCTCCCGGTTCTGGCCTTCACTTTTCCACATGTCTGTGGTAAAGTTCACTCCACTTTTCGAAAGCTCTAGTGATTTTTTAATTTTTTCTTTCAAGTCAGAAAAAATTTCAGGAACAACGGCCTTCGTCAGTTCCCTTCTCGATATCATAGAATATCGAGGCTCCAGAAGCTGCAAAAGCTCTCTGAAACCCTCGTTCTCTACGATGGAATACGGCCTCAAGTCGACAGCTACCATCATTCCAATAGTGCGTGTGATTGCCTTCGCTTTTACGCTGTCTTTTTGCAAAGGCGTATTACGTGCGAACGTTTGCTGCAAGTTCAGCTGAGTGGTGGTAGAGGAAGATGATGGGCTACATAGTTTGAAATGAGTCCATAAAGGCCCATTTCCCCATGACTTAGCTTTTGAAGTAGAGCTTCCACGACTGACAACTTGCCGACATTTTCTGCAAGTGGGTTTTGAACCATCAAGTGGGTTTTTAATAAAATGATCCCAGACGCTAGGTCTCCAGAACGTTTTCGTTTCTCAGCAGTTGCCATATTAAAAATATATCTGGCCGGCAGGACAAACAATTTGAACTGACAAGACTGTTTCAATGTTTGACCACTTTAGTCTTTATGTATTGTTACGAAGCGTGTTTTAATGCGTCGACTATTTGTGCTCAGCTTTTATAATCAATTTTAGAGGAAGAATTCTACAACTATGACTAATTTCCTCTACGCAATCTAGCTTGTCAAAGCAAGTTCCAGCAGAGTTTATCAACCACAAAACCATGTCCTGTTTGCGTGGTTTGTGGTACTAGGCGTTTTCCGTGGTTCTTTAATCTTTAGGTATTTGTTTACTCATGCGAGGAAGGTTGCCTAAGGTCTTCCTATTATAATTATGATTATATATAGTATTTGATATAATATAGGCTATTATAGATTTATGTACATTATAACATGGTATAACAATGCCATGTTACAGTATAAAATGGCATTCATGTATGTAAACGATTACAATTAAAGGATTGCAATTAAAGGATTGCAACAACATTAATAGCCAACGTTGTAGCTATATCGAACAAAATGTTTGTTGACTTTTGCCAGTTTCGCATATTGTTGCCTGACGTCTTGCGTTTAAAATAAAGATGTAGCTAATTTTTTGAAAAGGCGTCAACACAGCATAAACAAACAACTTATATATTTTACTAGGCTAAGATAATGATCAGACGTTATGTATCAGGAAGCAAAACAGTGAAAACACAACAACCAAGGCACCAAGCAAAAAATATCTATGCCACTATGAAAACAAGCTTTGATTTTAATGAATGATTTTGACAGTGAGCAATGCCTGAATGCCAATGTTCTCAACAGAGCAATCGTAAATCGTTTGCACGCAATGCAATAATTTGTCAGTATCAAAAAGTTGATACTGATTCGTTTAAAAATAGATATTTCATAATTTATACAAGACATAATACGACAGACTATGACCATGTCTATGTTGAGGGCTATATCCATGGCTATATCCTATGAACAAATATGATGCACTTATGGGTGATGAGTGACGCAAGCTTGCGATTGTATTACAACTTTCCTGTGATAAGATCACAGACGCATGCAATAATGACTTGTTGCAATGTTGCCGTTTGAGACAACAGATACGACTTCAGATTTAATGCACTTTCAACAAATTCAAAGAATCAAAGTCATTCTGACTCTCCAGCCGGAGCTGAGAGAAAGCACAGCAAACTCCGGCAGACAAAAAAACGCCGGAGCTCCGGCCGAACTCCGGCCTCCGGTACTCCGGTGCACAGCAATATCCATAATGATGGCATTGAGTCTCTGGATCAATAGCATCCATTTTCGCAGAATTTGCTATGGCCACAGATGTTGACTTCACGGCAGTCAATGCATAAATGAGGCTGCACGTGGAAACATACGCTCATTACCATCATGCTTTGCGGCCTGCTGTCCAACCTCCTCTGATATACAACTTTCAACTGTATTAACTTTTAACTGTTCTTTGTATTTAAAACATGTAAAACTGTTCTTTAAAATCCATAAGGTAATGTTTTGTAATCATCAATAATAACTCGTTTGTTATATACAATACGATAGTCCGTCTTCATGCATTTGGTTTCAATGTTTTTGGTCCTCGTATTTCTCGTTATCTTGTACGGAATATTGACAGATACTCGTCGGTTTTCTTTATATATTGCGTGGAGATGCACCAGTTCGCATATAACATCACAGTTTCCACCTTGTTTGTGTTGGTGCGATAACAGTAATTCTTTGGGCAACCCGAAATGAAAGTGGCGATGTGATCGCCTTTTAGCTTGTCAGTTAATTAGCCAAGATAAGGGCCTATCAGAGGCTCTGGATCACCGGGTTTGCTGACGAATATCACCGAGTCTGTATCGTAGTAGAACACTCTTTTTTGCAACTGATCCAACACACCGTAGAGTTTGAGACATGCGTATGCGGCGATTACCACATTTGTCTTTGAATTTGGCGCAATTAAATTTTCGTTGTTTTCGTAGTGGAGCTCAATCACTTCATCACTCACGGGATTGGCATCTAGAACATTGATTTCATCCGAAATCAGATAGTCAAAGTACGTTTGGACATCCTTGATCAATTCCACTTTTGTCATGTTTGGTCGTTGCACGAACTTGCCTAGAAAAGATATGAAAAACACTCTATTAAATGTCTGAAAATATTAGGTCGTTGTGCAAATGTGCCATAAATTGTTGTAGCGATGTACTTACCTCGAAATGAGTTCAGCATCAACTTGGCCAGAACTTGCATGCCAGGACTGTGTTCAATCCTCTCTCGGTCCAGCTGTATCCCTTCCACTGCAAGGTATTCATCCACATACTGTTGTTTCTGTTCTTCTGTAGTGCAATTCTTGGGATAACCACTCGACTCTTGCTTGATCTCGAGGAAGGTGTTGACATATTCTTTGAACAGCTCATCTGATTGTTGGAGGAAATGCCATATTTTGTGCAGTTGTAGGACTTGGTAGCCTTTTTCCAATTCCACACTACACCACGTTCGTTGGATGGCTCTTTCGCTGTTGGAATGGGTACAGGGGTCTCGTTACATGCCTTGGGAGGGGACATGAGTTTACCTTGTATTCGATCGGGCAGGACAGGACGGGATACAAGAAAGCTCGTGGCAGTAAAACAGTGCATTTGATCAAGGCAAAGTAGGTCGAAATTTCGTCAAAGTTTTCGGTAATGATATCAGGATGGCCGACGACTGCTTGGGTCATCTTGTTACACCAGCGATAGAGTGAGGTGAAGTCAACGTATCTGTAAGAAATGACGACATAATTAGATTTGCTCGTAGTAAGAAATGATGTCATAATTAGATTCGTTCTTAATTCTATTTTGCTATCATCTTACCCTATTTTTTCATCATCTTTACACTCGTGAAAAAGTTTTGCATTAGTTTGTCAACCATAGAAGGCATCACAATGTTCCAATGGATCAACCAGATTGTAATTGTTGACATGGCACTTCATATCTTCATCACGTTCCAATTTTCGCTTTATGTCACATTACCATACTTCAAGCACATTGAAACCTTGGTCCTCAAGGTATATGGTCTTTTCCACGGTAGCTTGATAAAGATCATGCATGGTTTTTCCATTGACATGATTCACTGTGGCGTGCGTAGCATTTCAAACACCCTGTAAAAAAAGAAACAATAATATTTAATACTATTCTGCTTCTATAAGGGAGGCATACTAAAAGAATAAGAAATACGAATATAGTTACCTCTTTCAGAGGCTGGTACGATTCGAAAAACTTCTTTCGTCCGTCTGGGGACATAGTACCAAGGATCAGGAAGTTCACCAACATACTGTTCATTCTCTTTCTTATTAGGAGTATTTCTTAAGTGGTGTGGAAAAGATCCTTTAGCGAGTTAGTCCAAACCAAAGGTTTTGGCATAGTCTGCCAATTTCATCGGTATGAAACTTAAGGAGTTCATCAATGATGAGTTTGATGTTGAATATGGGCACTGACAATGTGAGAATTTTTGCACAGCGCATGATGACATCAGGATCAACACCGTTCTCGTGTAAATATTGGAGAATGAAGTAACTGTCGTAGCCTTGGAAGTTGTGTGACAATACGATACAATTCGCATGTTCCTTTGTAAAAATACTCATTCATCACCGGTTTCGTTTTGAATCATGCATAACTTCGGTTCGTGATTTCCGTTTTCTTGACGACACTCAAAATTGAAAAAGAGGAGTTGGTTGTACCCTGTTTAAGGTGCGTCACCGGCTTCTTGACGAGCATGTTGTTGAGCATGTTGTCGAGTATGTTGTCGAGCATGTTGTAGAGCATGTTGGATTCATTTTCACAAGTACGTCTTTCCTTCATGGGTTGCTTCACGGGTGGTACTTGGCATTGACGTATGCATTACATGTCGCACAACGAGTCTTGCCGCAGTTATGGCCTCATCCTACCCTTCTAACATCGCATATGATGCCTAAAATAAGCAACAAATTAATGCAAATTTCCTGAAGCACGCGTTCTATCGTTCTACCGCGGAAACAAATTAATGCAAATTTTCTGAAGCACGCGCGGAAATATAATTTTGTATTCTATCGGGAGTACGCGTTCTACCGTTCATAACAAATATTCTACCGTTCATAACAAATATTGTTTTATTTTAAACAACAAAAAGGCGAATCGCAAGCGTTGTATAGCGTTCATTATTCAATAAACTGTCCTATAGCCAAAATTTGTTTGCTTGGCGTTTGAACTCAAAGTTTTGCTTGGCGTTTGAACTCAAAGTTTGAATTCTCTATTACGGCAGCCAATGTCAAATTTGTCGGGTGCGTCGTCTTGTAGAAGCTTCCGAACACTGCCTTTATTCTTTTCGATAATCGTTTATTATTTCACAAACCAAAACAACAAGTCTCGACATGTCAAATTCGTAATTCTATACTACCGGTTGTATGATATATATCGCAGGTTTTCGGTGTCCTACATTCCGCATGGTGATGGTGCGTGTATTGTGTTGGCAGCGAGGCTAGTCAAACTCGGGAGGCATAATAGCGCTTTTTATTTAAATATATAATATATACTGTGGCTGGATGGCGAAAAGAAAGTCAACTAGTAAGTTCGATTTTGATGTGGTGCGTGCGAGCGTCAATGCGAAAGTTGACCGGACTCGTCGGGTTAGGGAACTTGTCAAGGAATTGCGTGGTGTAAATGTTGAAGACATTGTAAGAAAAGAATACGACCTAACGGAAGACGAATTCCTCCAAGTTTTGGGAGTAAAACTGACCATTGAAGGTCTTTACAACTTACGCAAAGCGATACAACATGTCCCCGCAAACGTAACGTGTATTGTAGAGGGGGCAGCTATGCGCTACCTCTTCGTTTGTGATGCGCTGAAATGTCTGTCACCGGAGTTGGATATCTCACTGGAAGAAATATCTTTATATGGCAACGCTCTGGAAAATTACTGCCCCAAATTTATGAGCAAGAAAGAGGAAATAGCGGATGAAGATTTGGCCCTATACAAGATTGGAAAGTATTTGACTCCTCCAGTTTCCACGTGCACTGAATATGGGAAAGCGCTGTCCATGCGAAACAATCCGTCGGCGGCTGTTTTGTTTACGTTGAATGGTCCAGTTCCCTGTTCAAAGATATCTCTAGATTGTCGAGATTGCGCTATCCACTTTGGGGTCTGCAAGTTCACAGACGAAAACGGTTCTCGGTTTTATTCCACAACGGAATTCAGTATTAACATTATAATAATAATAATCTTTATTCATCAAATACCAATACAGGCACATATGAAATTACATGAAAAAGATACAAAACGTATCGTTATAATAACTATAAAATATTGTAAGATTATAAAATATCACACTCTTTATATTATACATACTAATATGCATGTTTACGCAATGTACTGTTTATCATATAGTAGGAGAATATCATGGAAATATTTTGCTATTATTTTCATAATGGACTTATCGTGAATATTTAAAATATATAAGAACAAATTATTTGTATCAAATAAGCGGGAAGAGCTATTGATACTATACAAATTATTTAAAAAAGTGTTTCGAGTTTCTGCAATTTTTTTATTGGAGCATGACATTAAATAGTGGAATTCATCTCCAATTTCATTCGATTGACATACAGTACAAATCCTTTCATCGTATGGCGTTTTATTATATCGGCCATATTCAACCGGTAGTTTGTGTGCGGATATTCTCATTTTTGTTATTGCTTGACGATGTTTAACATTACATACTTCATGGAGATATTTTTCAAATACAAATTTATTCTTAACTTGTGCGAGGGTTCTTAATTTACCACTGTAACGACTTTGTTCAATCTGATCTTTCCAGAAATCAGTGAAGTAGGCAAATAACCTATTTTTTAAATATTTACCTAGATTATGTAAACTTTCAAGTGGGAGAGAAATACCGTTTAGTGATTCCAAATCACACATTTTTAAAACATAGTTTGTGAATTTAATAGCCTGAGTATTTGATCTGATATTAAAACTCGCTGTCTCTCCTACAAGAGTATTCATTGAAGTCAGTAACGTGACATATATTCATCAGGAACTATATAAGTGGATGCCATCCTTAAGGTAGGTTTTAAAGCAAACCCTATTTCTACTGGTGTACATGCCCCCTCCCCCCTCCAGCCATGGTGGAATAACCCTGGTATGTCATGGGGCCGGGAATGACTGTTTGCATCATATTGGTTCATATGGGTTTTGTCTGGATATCACTCGGGCTTTTCCCAGGTTGAACTTTAATGCAGGTATATACACAATATTGAAATATGAATTAACCCATTGATGATCACATGATCACACTGGCCATAAGCCCTTTATTTATTTTACTCTGGCTAATACCATGTAATTTTACTTGTCAATGGCCCTTCATTAAAGGGTTAAAGTGCTATTGCCATTTCAAAATGTATCAAAATATCTAACATTTTTGATGGGTCTGGAGGCTTGCCCACCTACAGAAATGTTAACGCAATACCAATGTGAATGTCAATGAAATGTTCACAAGTGTTTTTCAACCTTTTTAGTAATCACTGTTGGGTATCATTTAGTGGCTTTGCTGAAGCCTACAATGAGATCTATGAGGATGAGATAAAAGTATATGCTTCATCAACAAAGGGTTAGTATTATAAAATTTTGAAAAATTATTCGGGAGTCTGTAGACCTTTTCAATGGCGGCCAGCACGACGTGTCGACGTGGGTCAATTATGGCTGCCATTATGAAAAAGGTCTATACAGGCAATGTGGCCTGGTGTCCAGATTCTGAACCTAATCAACCATGGAACTGGATCACCATCCTTTTCATCAGTCAGGCTCTTTTCACTGATAATTTTATTAAAAGCCTCTGGAACCAGGGTGGTTCTCCTCCATGTCATGTTTTCCAGAATTTATCTATTATAACCATGTGTGCAATTCACCATTTTCTTATAAAATTATACTTCCGTTTCTTGTGAATATAGGTTCGCCAGTCAAAGAAGAAAGCAGTGCTGATGAGATTAAAGGTTGATTGAATATAGTCTTTATATTTATCAAAGTGTTAGAACCATGTAGAATAACAGGGACTGAAAAATGTGCAAATGACATGAAAACCAATGTTTCACAAAACCTTTGTTGGTCCTTTCACTAATATGGACACTTAATAATGTGCTACTTTTGCCATTTTGTCAATTAACACGATTGTACATGAGGGTTAGGTCCCCTTGTAGTAGTAGTAGTCAGTGGCGCCGGCGAGGGGGGGCGGCCGCCCCCCCCCCCAATATTTTACACAATGGGTTGTATAGAGAATGAACTGTGCTGCGTAAGTTTCTCTCCAAGTGCCTCCAAAACGCAGGAAATGCCATTTTAGACACCCAAAATTTTCCCGGGGGAGCATGCTCCCCCGGCCCCCGAGAATGTGTTTGCCCCCCCCAAAAATAAATCCTGGTAGTAGTACCAAATGTACAACAAGTCTGGTCCTAATTAACCCATTAAGTGACAGTATGTTATGTTCCCTGTGGTAATAATGTTTAATGCATGTGTTTGTTAGGTAAAAGTTATTGACATTTAGAGTGTTTTGTAGTAACGTTGTATTACCACCTTATCAAGGTATTCTACCAGGAGAGATGTCTGGAAAGACAATTGCCAAGTGCTTTTGGAACCGAGAGACAGAATTAGAACTTTTGTCACTTGGTCTACGTGAACAGTGGATTTTCAAATTAGAGAAAAGTGGTGCCCTCACAGGAACAATTAATGATGTGATGGAGTTCATTGACAGAAAGCGGTGTGATGAATTTTATATCCACAAAGGTAAAGTAGTAGAAATGTTGTGTTCATTCAACAGTACTTTTATATGACATATGAAAAGCAATTAAACAGAATGTGCATTGTAAAACAAACTAGTGAAGGTGTTTAACCCATTGATGGCAGTGCTGGCCGCATTAACACCCCTTCATTTATTTTACTCTGGCTAACGCCAGACAATTTTACCTTTCAAGGGAAAAGGCCCTGCTGTCAATGGGTTAAATTTTTATTTCTTATTTTTATTCAAATTTACTTCTCAGATATCAGCTGTTTTAATACTGACAGGAAGAAAAAATCAGACCAAAATCAAATTACATTATTAATGCAATGTTCTTGTGTAGGTTGTGGCCAGCTTTATGTTGCCGATGGTAACTGGAAGCTCAGATATGCACACTGCATGTGGAAAGTGCCCATTGAAATTGAAGGTTTTGGAAAGGTGAACTATCCAAGTGTTTGTCCACTTTCCCCTAAACGTGGTCATGCCTTTTGTGAATCACATTGCGAGAAAGCAGAGACCCTTGGATATCCCTCTAAAACCAAAGAATTATTTAAAGCTTGTGGAGTAATGGATACAACTATTGAAGAAGGTTAGTTATTGACATTTATAGTTATACAGTACCTATTGTGTCCATTAAATTTTGCATAGTAGTTCAAATCACTTTTATCCCAGGCAGTATTGCTTAATATGTTGGAAATAACAAATATAAAACATCTTCCGTGTCTCTATCGAGTTTTAGTATAAATTTACAAGTTTCTATCACAGATCCTTGATTTTCATTGGCAGTGAGTGTCACAGGAGTTTCTATTGGCTGATTGAAACCGTTGATAGAAACCTCTGACGTTTGCCGACCAAAAGCCTTCTTTTAACGAAATTGACCCAATCACGAAATGCGTAGTAAAAGCAATGCTTATGTGACGAGCAATAATCATTAGAGCCAGCGGTTGTTCTGTTAAGCAACAATGGCAACAATGTTAAGCAACAATGTCAGTTGAACGTTTATTGTTGGCAGTTAAAATGTATTAAAACGAATCTCAAATAATACGTTATGGTCGAGAATTTATTTTGTTTTTGTTGGTAAATTTATACTAAAACAATTAGACAACTCACCCTCATTTTCTATGAGCGATCATAGAATAGTTATTTTATAAAGTGTAATACTTTAAACTTATTGAGTTTTACCTTTTTAGCATTGGTTGATATGTCATCAAGACCATTGCTATCAGGTCAGATCTTTAACAATTGATATTAATTACATTTAAAAATATAGTAGAGCATTGTGCAGTACATATTATGAATAGCAAAAGTATGACACATTAAAGACTACTGGAATCATAGTGTGGTGTAACGAGATATTCAACCAGAGAGTTGTCAGAAATTTATCTGTCACTCAAATTTGATACCACTGAAATGTACAGTAACAGTGATTAATGAGTAAATCACATAAATAATTAATTCCTCCATTTCATCTTCCACCAAAAAATAACATGGTGGCTGGTGCAGTAGCGAATGGGTATCAAAAGATTTTAATTCAATTTCTGAAAATGCCAGAAATTGGTAAAAATATTTATAGTTAAATACATTAACATATTTAGCTGTACTTTATCTTTCTGTAGATACTGATTATAAATCAGTTGACAATTGTCTTGATGTAGTTGCAAAACACTACCCAAATGAAAGTTTGGATAATGCATCTACATTTCAAGGTAATGATTTTCAACTAGTTTTGAAATACCATAACAGGATCAGTCGGAGTAATAGTTAGATACTATATACTGTAATGTGGACATTACAAACTTTTTATTCCAATCTAATTTTAGGAACTGCAGAATTTCTTTCCATGCACCCAGACTTTTTGGAGAACCAGCAAGAGCTTGAAAGTTTTGAATGTAACAAGGACACAGGAGGATTGAAAACTTTTCATTGTTGGTCCCGAGGGATTTTTTTTATCGTCAGTGCTGGAGGCCATATTGAATATTGGCAGCCATTGTACAGGTTGTTACATTTTTCTGTGTATTATTTTTTATAAAATTGTCAGTTAGTCATGAGGATTGAAAACTAACCAATATGAAATTTTGTGCATGCTTTAGATCTGAATCTCCCACTCAAGCTTTTCTTATAACCATTCTCTGGTTATATGGGAAGTTTAAATATTTGAAGGATGCTGGATATGATGATGGCTATATCCATCATGAAATGTCATCAATTGTGCTGGCTTATGACAACATGTGTCACTTGGATGGTTTGCTTCTGTCAAAAAAATATCTGCCTCTCCCTAAGCCATTTGATGAAGCATGGCAATGCATTGGGAAATGTATTGACAGATTGCACCTGCGAAACCATGTCGATCCAAAGTGCAAAGAACTGTACAACCCAGATGACAAAGTGCCAAAGAACTTTAATACAATGGCCTGTGAGAAGACATTTATTTGGGCTAGTAGGTTTAAGCGGGTGATGTGTGCAATGCCACACCTTCATCAGTTCTTCTTCCTACACAGATTGGTAAAGTACAGGAACAGGTACACAGAGAAATGTCACAAGAACCATAAAACACCCATTCTCCCCAAAAAATAGAATTTTTACAAATTACTGTTATTTCAAATGTTATGTGATTACATGTGATTGCATTTGCATGTAAGTCTTGCACGTTAATGGTAATAGCTTTTACTACAACCATTCCTTCAGTATCAATCAGTTTACTCTGTTTTACTACGGCATCACTTTGCCCAGATGATTATAACTAGTGATAAAATGTGTGATCACAGCACATCCGATGCAATTATATAAAACAAGAAATTAACTACCGTATATATATATATAAATTTTCTTTCTTTCATTTCAAAAGTCTATTTCAGCCAAATTTTGAGTGTTTTGAAAGGCCATTATAAAACAACAGCATATAGCTCTCAGTCAATCATCAGCAAAATCCAGATCATTCTTGCAATACAAACAAGCACAAAAAATGCTGAAACGTGCAACAAAAAAATATTACACAGGTCGCAGTATTTGTCGCATTTTTTGGCCAACATCCTTATCAAAGAAATGTATGTACTTTAGGGTACTTATAACCAAGTACGATCTAAGCCACACATGGTCAATTCTGATAATAGTTCAGTTAAAACTTTTGTTTACCGTCGTCATCGAGGTCTTCCTCAGTTATGCCTGAAAAAGCGAGAACAACTTTGTTAAGAATAGGTATAAGTCTCGCAGGAATACTTAAAGATTGTTCTGAATGAAGAAACAAAATTTTGTTCTGCCTCTCACCTTCATGCCATATAACTCACAGCAAATACTGAAATAGCATGAATATAGCGTGATCGGTGGAAGTCTAAAGTCACTGACTCTTATTAAAATTGAAGAAGTCACCAAATCGTATAACTTACCAGAATCATTAAGAGATTGCGAAGTGGAAGGTTTGGAAGCGGCACATGTTTGGACTTCTCGGATATCTGAAATTAGATTTAAACAATTGGCTCGTTGGGAGTACATATTTGTTCCATAACTTCCATTGTCTTTTTGGGTATATATACTCACCATGCGCAATACCAGAAAAAGTCTGCGCAATACCAGAAAAAGTCTGAGCAACACTTCCGCTGCAGTTGTTGGAAGTCTCCCTATTTTTTGGTTTTGTCGCCTCCAACTCTTTTAGGGCCTGCTGATGTTTTTCATTCACATCAGCCAGCTTTTTTTCGAAAGCTACTCTCTGGCGTTGGTTTTCTTTTACTTGTGCCTGTAAATTTGCACCAAGCCTTTTGTGTTTTTCGTTGTGCTCGTCTTTTAGTTCTTTAATTTCCTGGCGGTGCATCTCAGCTCTTTCCTGAATTGCCAAATCTTTCGTTATGCATTCTTGGCACTCTTCTGCTTGGGCTTCCTCCGGCGGTTGCTCACCTCCAAAAACT
Source organism: Trachythela sp. YZ-2020 (assembly GCA_016169945.1). Lineage (NCBI taxonomy): Eukaryota > Metazoa > Cnidaria > Anthozoa > Malacalcyonacea > Clavulariidae > Trachythela > Trachythela sp. YZ-2020. The sequence continues at coordinate 1,200,885 of JADLSH010000374.1, read as the reverse complement.
ACATCAAGATACAAAGCACAGTAAGAAAGGTTTATTTAGAAACTCTTTACAGATTTATGGGAATGGTTAAGAGTTCAAACGATTTAATTTACCACAAAAATCTATTAGCATGGCGCATTGAACCAAAGTAATTCCGAGGAATATAAAAGTAGTGTGCTGCGTAGGCAGTGTCGAAACAACAATCGAAATATACTAAGGTAATAAACTGCCAAAACGGAGAACGTAGGAGTCTAACGTTTCGAGCGAAGGCCCTTTCTCTCTGACGAAGGGCCTTCGCTCGAAACGTTAGACTCCTAAGTACATTCTGAGGAAGATGTTTACAACTCAAGTTTACCAATTTTTGTTTTGTGGATTTGACCAGGTATTTTTTATCTACAAACCAAAACTACAAAAGACTTAATCATTACTGGAAGTATAGAATTTAAATAAAATTACGTACGTTTGTCAATTTGGTCCAGTAAGTCTTTGGAAAATATATGTCGAGGAACTTTCAAACAACTGACTTTTGTCGGCTGATTGATGAACGTCGACTTAAACTCTTCCCTTCGGCCATTTACTTGCGCAACCAGCTCACGCACATTGCAGTCACTTGGTGGATCAGACAATTCGGCATCACTGATTACACCCAAAGCTTTGTGTAGGATGAACACGATTGATAATTGGGTGCTCCTCCTGGCTTTAACCTTGGGTCTCATCCATTCCCCAACCTTTATAGTTATAATAGAAATAATTCAATTTATATTTTATTCAATAATTTATAATATTTATTCAATGTAGTTTACACTTCTAGAGTAATTATTCGGATAAAATATATGTCTATATACTGTCTGTATATACTTACGTCATCCTTCGTCAGGTTCAGTTTTTCCACAGCCTGCATCACAAGGCGGAATACTTCCTCAACGCTTGTGAACGTTTTCATGCTCACAGCATAAATTGCCCTCACATATGGGAAAAATTCGGTCTCCAAGTACCTGTCCAGATTTGCAAGGGAAACTATCTCCGCATCACCGACCACTTTTATTACCTATGTTTTAAAATGGAATTAAAACAACACGCTATGATTTACATTGACCTGTCCTATCGACTTCATGAATGAGGCCCTGAAAAACGTTGATTTTTTATGGTTTGGAATGAAAAAGATGGAATGAAAATCTTTTCATAAATTAAAGTGAGAGGAACCATGTTCCAAATGCCATTCTATGAATTTAATTGGGGTCAGTCGCATCCAGGGTGGAGATGAATGGGCTGATTCGTTTATTGAAGTTCTTATCACGGCGACAACTGACAACCAAAATAATATTTTAAAACACATTTGGCTTAGTTTAGCTGAGTTCAAGTGATCTTTTGCAGTCAAGGAAAGATTTTCATGCTTCTATGCCTATGGCCTATATTTAGCACTAAAAAGACGGCAAGGATTGGCGTTTCCAATCGAGTTAATTCCAAAAAGTTTTAGTGTTACGTATCAAAGCCAAATATGTCAAAAGTGGTAAACTGCCAAAACAGGCGCATTGTGTGAAAATCACCGAGCTTTAACTCGTCTATACATTCATACACAAAATTTTGCGTAAAAGCACAAGAGCAATTATAAGCTGGACACGAACAATAGATTTAAAGAAAATTGTTGTTTGTGTCTAGCTATTAACATCCATATAACTAATAATATATCAAAAACGTTTAAAAAGCGATACTTACATTGAAACACCGTCAGTACGATGGACATTTAAAACATAACCATTGAACTTTTTAATGGCTGCTGGGAACTTCACAAACGTATGGATGGTAAAGTAAAAGTTAGCAATTGGTTTATAACGGTCTTTCTCCACTTTCTTATGAAGTGCTCTGACACCATCTCCTCCTTCTCTCACAGACAAGCTTTTACGCGGCGAGGCACCAGACATGATTTGACACTGTAAAACGAAAAAGGAAAAAATGATAATCAGAAATAGCATACAATCAGCTATATATAAAATACAAAACAACCGAATACATTTTAGAGTAACATTAAAATATACACACCTTTTAGTTTGCGATTCTCCAAGAATAAAAAACGGTCCTATATGCAGAGCCAGAGGTGAAGCGAATAGAATAAAGAACGACCAGTCGCCTGACTTGTATAGGGTGTCAGTGCACAAAGCACAATAAACAAAGCACAATAAACAAGGGACAATAAACAACGGACAATAAACAACGGACAATACGGTTTTTGAAAAGGTGTGAGAGGCAAAAGATATTTGAAGTATAACATTTCTATTAATTTTACTTTGTTTAATAGATTATGGGGAGCTACTTGCATGTTGTTTTTAGGCCCATATAGTATACTCGTAGAATTTAACCCTAACTCTATATATCAAATCACTGTGATATATAAAATTCATGTTACGATAGAACGCAAGAACGCGCTACTATATATCAAATCACTGTGATATATAGAATTCATGTTACGATAGAACGCAAGAACGCGCTACTATATATCAAATCACTGTGATATATAAAATTCATGTTACGATAGAACGCAAGAACGCGCTACTATATATCAAATCACTGTGATATATAAAATTCATGTTACGATAGAACGCAAGAACGCGCTACTATGTATCAAATCACTGTGATATATAGAATCCATGTTACGATAGAACGCAAGAACGCGCTACTATATGTATCAAATCACTGTGATATATAGAATCCATGTTACGATAGAACGCAAGAACGCGGTACTATATATCAAATCACTGTGATATATAGAATCCATGTTACGATAGAACGCAAGAACGCGCTACTATATGTATCAAATCACTGTGATATATAGAATCCATGTTACGATAGAACGCAAGAACGCGCTACTATATGTATCAAATCACTGTGATATATAGAATTAATGTTACGATAGAACGCAAGAACGCGGTACTATATATATCAAATCACTGTGATATATAGAATCCATGTTACGATAGAACGCGCTACTATATGTATCAAATCACTGTGATATATAGAATTCATGTTACGATAGAACGCAAGAACGCGCTACTATATGTATCAAATCACTGTGATATATAGAATTCATGTTACGATAGAACGCAAGAACGCGCTACTATATGTATCAAATCACTGTGATATATAGAATTCATGTTACGATAGAACGCAAGAACGCGCTACTATATATATCAAATCACTGTGATATATAGAATCCATGTTACGATAGAACGCAAGAACGCGCTACTATATATATCAAATCACTGTGATATATAGAATCCATGTTACGATAGAACGCAAGAACGCGCTACTATATGTATCAAATCACTGTGATATATAGAATTCATGTTACGATAGAACGCAAGAACGCGCTACTATATGTATCAAATCACTGTGATATATAGAATTCATGTTACGATAGAACGCAAGAAACGCTACTATATGTATCAAATCACTGTGATATATAGAATTCATGTTACGATAGAACGCAAGAACGCGCTACTATATGTATCAAATCACTGTGATATATAGAATTCATGTTACGATAGAACGCAAGAACGCGCTACTATATGTATCAAATCACTGTGATATATAGAATTCATGTTACGATAGAACGCAAGAACGCGCTACTATGTATCAAACCACTCGCTCATTTATGTTCAGCTTAGTAGAGCATGCTCCTTCATATTGTTCGGAACGGTTTACCCTCAAAGATGCCATTTTTTGTTTAATTCTATAATTTTCAAGTTCTCGGCTGATACTGCATTCCGAGTATATTTGATCAACAAACTCCGAACTACTGCCATTTAATGAATTGTGCGAAACGATATTTGATCAACATTTTATTGCAAACCGCCTGACAAAAGGAATCAGATACAGCAACCTAATAAACGCTGCTGCTGTAACACATTGCCAGGAACGATGTAACGCGTTCTTCAAAAAAATATTCCAAACTGTCCGCTTATTTTAGGCATGGTATATAACATCGGTGTCACATTAGTCACACTTAACAAGAGAACTTCAAATAGATTTTGCATGCCCTACAGTCTGTCTGTGCCTATCAAAATCCTCTTGACTTTTAAAATACTGCATGCAGTCGTCACATCGAATCCACGAAACAATCGGACAGTTTGGAAAATAGCACAGTTTACAAGTGTCAGGGCACGAATGATCGATCATTTTATCATATCCTTTTTTTACAGATATGACAGTACTTTTTACAAGGAAAAAAGCTGGGCGTACTCGTGATCACATCGTAATGGTTGTCATGCAAATACAAATAAATATTTTTCTCTTTTTCAGGTCCTGAATAAATGATAGTGTTTTGATGCTATTTTGAAACGATGTTGATTTGGCAGTCAGAGAGATCAGTTTGAAATTGCTTCACTTCATCTAACCCACAGGTACCGATTGGAACTGCGGCATTCTGATTTAATTTTTCAGCCAAACGTGTTTGCATTGACCAACAATGATAACTATACTTTTATAATGACTATCGTTTTCAATTTTGGCTTTTGCAACAATGAGTGCTCTGGCTGAACAAGTTTCATCAGTGTTTTGAATGCGAATAATTGAGCCTTTTTTGGACAAATACTTTTCCAAATTGATTTAGAACTTTTTGACTTTAACTTGTTTGACGGTCATCACATTAAAATAGTTATTGTCGCTAACCTCATCAGCTGTCCCTGCACCATCACCGTCGAGCAAAAACTGTTGTCTTTGTTCCAACGTCCAGGAGTTGGTAAGGTTGCAGTAAGTCCAAGTTGTTCATTTTCCACCCTCCCTTCAAGGATGCAGCCAACAATTTCCACTTTCTTCTCAAACACTAAGCCTTGCTCCAATTCATTCAGGGCATACAAGTTTTCCAGGGTCATAAGCTCCACAACAGTTTCACATTCAGTAATTTTTTCCAACCAAATCCATATCTAAAGTTTATCTATTCACATACGATAAAGTTTACATAAAGTTTGTCAAACAAATATAGGTACTTACCTTTTAAAGTTGAAAGCAAGTCTTTTAAAGTTGAAAGCAAGTCTTTTAAAGTTAAAAGCAAACCTTCCACGACGGGTACGGATATATACTAAAACGCGCGTTGTTCGCGTGACCCGCGCGGTGTGCTCCAGTTACCTTGGAAACTAAGTTCTAATTGTTTTGGAAATTTTGAAAATTTAGCGCACTTTTTTCACTTCCCAGAAGCCTTTTTGGGATTTTAAGAGTTATCTGAGGAAGGCAAGTAGAAAGGGCATATTTCGGGCTTTCGATTCATACCAAACTTGGCTACGAAATCCTGTCTGAAGGTTATTGTTGAAGCCTTTACAATAAAGCAATTTTTCGAAAATATGTACATTGACACTCAAGCGGAAGAATAGCATGTTTTGGGCTTCACAAATATTTTTACAGGCAAGTCAATATTTTTTTAATTTGCTGTTATTTTGAAGTTTGTGTCTTGCTCTTGAAACATATCGTTTTAGATTTTCAAATACGTCTTTCTGTTCATAGCAATCCGCTCAAGATCTCACTCCAATTTGGCAATGTTGTCGTGTTCCAGAAGGAAAAATTACCGCAGATTTCCCGTTGCTGCATATATGGCTTTGCAGAAAGAAAAGAGAGAGAATATTTTGAAGGAAACGCAGACGATCCGTGATGAAAATGTAAAGATAAATGAAAAGCAAAGGGAACTGCATGCAAAACGTGAAACATTAAGAAGATTAGATGTAAAAGTAGGTTTCCTAAACAGTATATATTCAGTAGCTAAGCAAAGGCATGCTGTACTGTATATTTGTACAATTGTAATCCATTGTAATATGCAATACAGGCCTTGGCTTGTTTATTTTGTCTATAAGTGGCAGTCAAATTTCTATATTTAGGGGCTGATTACATGAGCCGGGCTAGCCCGGCTAACCAGGCTGACTTAAGTCATGAAAATCTTTCCTTGGCCACAACAGAATGTTTTAATTAACTCTGCGGCAAGTTTGCACTTAACATAAAACTGCTATTCCTTTCAGCCTTATTCCACGCGAGTCTAGTCTTGAAGCCACAGTAAGTTGCAAAGAAACGAGTCAGCCCAGTTAGCCGGGCTAGCCCGGCTCATGTACTCAGCCCCTTACAAAGGGGCTGTGTATTGCCTTTTACAAAGCATATCAAAATAATTTTGTATATATATACCTAATTAATAGAAACAGATATTAGGGGCCGATAGACAGGAGTATTTAGAACAAGGTATATTAGGGGCCGATACACAACATATACCCCCGCCATCATGAAAGTTTCTTTCCGGACATTGCCAGGACCAAAATACTATGACATTTCATGGCTTCACTTAACTACCACTACTACCAGTGAGAATACTATGCCAGCTTTACTGTGAAGATATACACAGAATACTGGAAAAGCATTTTGGCAGCAGTAGCGAATGAGTAAAGTCTACTCTCCTTGTAGTTATACCACTAAAGTGCCATTGTACAAATATGTACGGGAGTGTTATATAGCTATTTTCCTAATTTAGGTGGAAGAGCTTGTTACTAGTATAGAGGAAAGAAATGTTATTCAGACAGAGTTGACAGCAGGTAGTGAAGAGCCAGTTAGAAAGAAAAGAAGATTTATTTCAGAAAAGTCTATTAGTGCCAGGCAAAAGAATCCAACTAGCTTAGATGAAAGCTCACTTAGCAAGGCAACAGGTAGAAAAAGAAGATTAGAACTGTTTGAAGCTGCATGTCAGATTCATGGAGGCAGCACTGAGTCGTCTGTACCAGGGCAAGTTGGTTTATGTGAGACAAAATGCCCGGAAAACGTCTTAGTAGAGGTTTTTTCACATAGCGATAAAATAGCAAAAAGGGTTATTCCTAAAATTTATAAGATGCCCTTGAAGACTTTGAGAAGTCAGATAGCAATTACATCAGAAGTGTTGCCGTGTATTATAGTGGTGGCATAATGGGCAAGAAAAAATATCGTGCAGCCTATCGAGATGTGAGTTATCAGAAATATATTAATAACCAAAAGTCTGCACGCATTGTTGTTAATAACTGTTCAATTCCTAGATTAGTGCCTTACAATAAACTTATGCCTTTTATAAAGTCCATTAATATTGGAGAGCTATACAATGTACGAGAAACACTTTGCGAGGGTTTGAATGAGGAAGAGAAAGTTTCTGGGGTATACCGTAATATTAGAGAGATGTTGCCTTGTCTTGCTAGATATTACATGATGAATGAAGGAAAGTATGAGCTGCTCTGGTTCAATGATCAACCTTTTACCTTCTATATTTCCATTGGTGGTGATGGCGCTCCTTTTGGCAAGGAAGACACTGCCTGTTCTTGGCTGGTAAGCTTCCTTAATATTGGTAGAGGGGTTCTTAGTAGCAACGAGAATTTCTTGTTGTTTGGAGGTAACTGCAAAGAAGACTGTTTTCCTATGCGTAGATTTATTGAGCAGTTTGTGAAAGATATTGATGAGTTGGAAAATACCACATATCATGTCGACTATAAAGGCAATTCAGTTAATGTCAAATTTAAGATATCGGAATTGCCAAACGACATGAAGATGTTGGCTTTCCTGGGCGGTGAACTGTCGAATGCTGCTACTTACTTTTCTACATTTGCGAATGTTAGTACACGCAGTATGAGTGCTCTAGATGGCTCTTTTGGTTCATCTGGAAAAGAAAAGTGGGAACCCTGGAAGTATGAGGATAGGGTGTCAGTTGCTAAGAAGGTTGAGCAGTTTAAAACTTCCCTGACTAAAAAAAAATTGTCTGCTTCCACTTTAAGGTCTAAGGTGACTTCTTTTATAGCCAAAAATAACAGTCGTCAAGAGTTTAAGCCAGTCGTTGGCAGGCTTATTGATCAGGCACATGTTGACCCACTCCATGTCAAAAACAATGCCTGTCCCCACACTCGCCGACTGTTGTTGCATAAAGTCATTGCTATGTCAAGACTTGGAGATGCAACCAAAACTTTTTCGCTTGTTCCCACAAACTCACCATTCAAGAGGTATATCCTCACTCTGCGCAACTGTCATTTGACCAGGTTAGCCAACAAGCTAACAAGATGGTTTGATGAGACAAATAAGGAGTTTGACTACCGCTTCACTGGCAAGGACTCTCGGCTATTTCTCTTAAACTTCATGTCTTTAATTTCAGTTGTCGAATCTACTGCTAAGCCTGGTAGGGAAAAAACCTTTCTGCATATTCTTGCCTACATCTGCCTTTGTCTGAGAAATGCTGTGTCTCTTTTCACTCGCCTTAGCATCTCGGATAGCGACATAAGAAATCTTGGTGAGCATTGCAGTAATTATTTCCGGGCTAGTGCTCTTTTCTTTAGTGTTAACCCTACTGTTTGGACTATTGGCTATATCGTCCCAGCTCACACCCAGCATATGAAAGGCAAATATGGCATTGGTCTTGGCCTCAATTCTATGGAGGGCCGAGAGGCTAAGCATGTGTTCATTGCTAAATATAGCAGGAATACTAATTACCAGAACAGGTGGGAGCAGATTTTTCAGCATGAGTTTGTCTCTCTTGTATGGTTAAGGGAAAGAGGTTATAATTTCTCCAAGGGGAAGGTCTCTACATTAAAATCTTACATTCCAAATTCTGTTAGCAGTGACAATAAAGCTTTCTGCCACTGCGGGCTTAAAAAGGAGTGTGTTACTGATAGCAAGTGTAGATTCTGTGGTAGCAAGTTAAGGAATGACATTGAAGTGAGTGTTAGCAAGGGGAAAGTGTTGCTATCCAAGGTTGATCTAAGTTAGTGTTGGAATGTGTTGAGGAAGTGTTGGAACAATAAGTTAGTTGTTTGAAGTAATGGTGGGTTGTTTACAAACCTCTTATTAAATAGTTATTTAAAGGCACAACATGTATGGATATTGTTATTTATTTAAAAAATGACATTGAAGTGAACAGTTAATAATAATGCTGTTTTTTAAACTAACATGCCAATGTCTTGTGACATAAGTTTTAAGTATATAAAATATTGTTTAGTACATTTTAAATCGTATCATAAAAAATGTTTATAACATGTATTTTATCATGTATATATATTAAATAAAATATTTTTAACTTCAATAAGGACTTGTGTTTATGTTTTTGAAATTGTTTAATCTTATCAATTTATCCTGTTATATTCCCCCAGGCATTTTGTGGGCATTAGACACCCTTCCATTTCTCGAGAAAGAAGAAATTTGATTATTTTGTTCTGAGGGTGAGAAATTTGACTGCCAAATATGATGTGCCAATAGGATGTTAACAGTTTAAATTGATCAGCAAATTACTGTTTTCAACTAAACAGTTTTATTGAGTACTGGTAGTTATATCACTTAACCCATTGAACTGCAAGACTATACCCTTGACAAGTAAAATTGTCTGGCATTAGACAGAGTAAAACGATAAAAGTCTTTAAGCATTGTTGTTAAAGGCATTGTCACCCAATGAGTTAATAAATGAAATAACCTGATTATCATACATGTGAATTGTGGTAACAGCAAAAACTAGGAAGCCTGAAATAAATGTGTCACTATCAAGCATAATGCACCAGTCATTTTAAACCACCGACCCCCCCAACTCGGGCATACCTGGGGCATGGCGGGATAATCACCTAATTTTCACCGTTTTGTCACTTGCTCTCACTGCCTTGGTGACCAGGTCGTTGTGAATGGCGGGGGATTCACATGCTATACTTAGCTTGAAATGGCTTTTAATTAACAGTAACAAGGTTAGGAAATTATATTTTAAAAGTGTAGTTGAATATCTAGGAGCGGGCGAGTTCACCATGCACTTCTGCCCCGGTAGTCGGGAAGTTCACTTAGTTTCACACCCGAAAAAGGTGAATACCCCGGGTATGCCCGAGGTGGGGGGGGGTCGTCGGGGGTTTCACATGACTGGTGCATAACTGCATGAATACAATTACTAGTTATACTGAGGAAATCCATAACTGTTCCATTCCCCATAATGAAAGCAAATGGTTAACTGTTGCTTATTAAACTTGTACACAAATGCTAGGTCCTTCGTGTCATTTACTAAAACTTTAACCTTGTATCCTTTCTTTCTGCCTCCTACAAAACTTCTTTTGAGGTACTTTATCACAGTCTTTGGGTTAAGCCCAGACAGCAAACACAAAAGCTTAGCTGCAGCATCAATGTTATTAAAAGAAATAACTTCAGCCTTTTTGTTCTTGGCATGAAAACAAAGAGGAGGGCAAAACTCCTTCACTGATACATTTTTCACAACACGTACGACTAAACCAAAAATCTCTGAAGGAATATCTCTTCTAACTTCACCATAAAAGGGATTTCGAATACGATTTCGACCTCCAAGGCGTCGATATATCGCCTCAAGCCAATGCTCGCTCTCTTTCCGTATTAATGGAAGCGGGCTATAGTTAGCAGAAAGTAGGTGACAGCTGTGCAACAGGCAGAAGTAATCCTACGGCAGTGTCGCGAAAAAATCCCTGTTTAAACTCCGGACCAGCATCAAAACTAGCCACTAGATCAACTAGTTTACCGCGAATAATTTGATCATTATCTGCTTCACAACTTTCATCAGTTTCATGGTCTTCGTCGTCATTTAATATCATTTCAAGAACCTGCTCTTCACTCAAAACAGCAGCCATTTTGTTTATTCAAGAATTATAATTTAATTATTTTTGCGAAACCGCTGTTCAGTCGATCTGGCGAACATGAGCGTTTTCAAATCAATTTATGCCCGTCGTGTTCTCACAAGAAATACATTCAGTAAAGTTCTCTCTATGAAAGCTGCGAAACTAATGGTTTGGGTTATTCAATAACTTCAAACTATATTCTCACAGTTCGTTCATGTCAACCAATCACGTCATGCGTAGCTACGCTCATTATTATTCCTCATGCGTAGTTGCATTGTACACGCCATGCGTAGCTACTAATTACTTCCCTCGCTGGATGTGAGGGTTTACCTACTGCCCCCGTAATATTTTCCTCCCGTATGCCTATGTGTTGATAAATGTGGTAACTTCTGTTTTATTAAGCTTATTGTTTGGCAAGACACTTTATTGGTTGCTTTTTCTTTTATTATTTAAGGGTGGAAAATGTGATTTCGATCGGCAATTTTTAATTGGCTCGTATTTTCGAGGAACATGCTTCTCAAGATACATTTATCTTACCTCAAAGCCAAACAAACACTTTGCAAATTATGCATATGAACACTCGGAGTATGGTTTCAACTTTGAATGAGTTTTTACTTATAGTAAACCAACACAAATTTGACATCATAACACTTAGTGAAACTTGGTTAAAAGACAATGCTGTGTCAACCGTGAATCAATCAGAGGTGGAGGCGTATGGGTGTACATTCGTGAGTCTCTTAAATTTAAATGCTGAAACGACCTTGAGAACTTGCAACCAGACTTTGAACATTTATGGTTAGAGGTACCTGGCCGTAATAAACATAGCCAAGCCCTTGTTGGTGTCATGTATAAATCTACCCAAATTATTAGTACTTCCGACCGGCTTGAATGTTTTGTTGACTACAAACGACAAGTTTAGCAAGTCAATACTATATTGTCAGTGACCATGACGCTGTATTTGCTTGTGTTAATGTATGTGTATAACGCTTCCAACTGCGGTACAAACAGATTAGGGACATAAGACATTTTGATGAAAATGCATTTATTGAGGATTTTTCAACTCTACCTCTCTCCTTGTTGATTTCTGTGACGACCCACATGAACAACTTGAAACACTCAACTCATTGTTTTGGGAATGCCTCTAAAGACACACTCCTTTAAGGAGAGTTTGCCTGACACGACCTCCGGCACGTTGGATGAAATGTCCCAAAATTTAATGAGCTTCAACAATGGAGAGATAAACTACGTCACAAAGCACACGCTACAAATACAGACGAATGTTGGAAAATGTTTAGATCAAGGCATCATTTCACACAAGTACTCATTTTGGTATACCTCAAGGGTCTGTTTTGGGACCCATGATTTTTAATCTGTATGTTGCCGATTTACAGGAAACCCATCCCATCGGATACAAAATGCCATCAATATGCAGATGATATAATGATCTTATAACCACTGAAACGTCACGGATCTGAATTTCTACGAAGAGCATGTGAACAAGACCTTATCCAACATTAACGATTGGTCGTGTAGCTAAAATCTTGCTCTTAATCCAAGTGAGATGAAAAGCATGTTGTTTTCAATGAGACAAATGTCATCCTACCACCATTTAGACTCTCATCCAATTAATATGATGATTGGGGATAAAACCTTGGAATGAGTGTCATGTACAAAGCTTCTTGGAATTCAATTGAATGACAATCTAAGATGGGATCAGCATGTTATTTTATTTTATTTTATTTTAATAGCTTAGCCTTGTATATACAAATATAACGGCTGGGAATCCGCAAAAGCGTGAGCCAATTACTGCGGCCCCATTAAGAATAGAAATCACATCAGTACACATACGATAATAACACAGGAAAAGGTTATTTCACCGGCCTCAGAATGACGTAATAACCATTAACCACATTACAAATGCTAAATCCTTAACTTAACCCCAAGCCAACATTGGTTTAAAACCAATCTTGAAGAAAAACGGTCACTCAGAGGTCAGCGAACTAACCCCTTCTAATAACATGCAACAAAACATAAATAAGTTGCAGTCACAGTACAATTCTACATGCAGCACGAGATTGGACTGGCCAGACTACGAACAGAATTACACTTTAGGCAAATTGTTTTATACGAACGAGGATCATCAACGTCGTAACAAGTTCTTAAAGATGTTATGTAATATTTAAATATAATAGACTTAAGTGTAGAGATTCCACATGTCTCTAGTTTTAGTTCGTCAGCTAGAAGGTTCCAGATGCAGGTTGTTCGGATGAAAAATTATCTTTGATAGGTGGTTGTCTTACATTTGGGAACAACGAACTTGGTGGTGGTACTGGTGGAAGATCTTGTTGTTCTGGAGGTTCGGGGGGTTGGGAGGAGTGAAGGGTTAACATTGACAAGACCGTGTGTTATCTTGTAAAACAGAACCATATTCGTGCCAATAGCAAATGGGTAGGAGTGACAGGGTTTGAAGCCTGATAGTGTAGTCTATGGTGCAGGTAAATGGCAATTCGAGGATGAATTTTGTTGCTCACCTCTGCGTACGCTCAAGTTGCTTTATTAGGTCAACAGACTGTGGAGCACATACTTGTGTTGCGTATCCTAAGTGTGGTCGTACAAGGGCCAGATACAGCTTACGTCGCACTGTGGTGTTGTGGATATGTAAGGTAAATCTGCGGATGTATCCAAGCAGTTTGTTCGATTTTGCCGACTGTTCATTGACTTGTTTGTTCCATGTGAGGGTGGATTCCACTCACACGCCAAGGTCACGTTCACTGTCTGTTTGTTCTAGGTTTGACATAAGTTTGTAGGTAGTCGTGATTGGCTTGTTTTTCCTCGTGATCCGCTGGGATTTACATTTTGTCTCATTGAAGGGGAGGCCAAATGCTGACGACCAAGATCGCAGGCTGTTGAGGTCACTTTGGAGGTGGTCACAGTCGTCCTCAATTTTGATGGAAGTAAACAGTTGTATTGTCAGCAAACATTGCAACTTGGCTGGATGTAACTGCGTCAGGAAGGTCGTTGGCGTATAGGGCGAAGAGGACGGGGCCAAGGATAGAGTCTTGAGGCACTCCTGAAGTAACTGGGAGGGTGGTAGAAGTTGCTCCAAGTACAGTTACACGTTGACAGCGATTCGTTAGGTAGGAGTCAAACCATTGAAGGAGGCTGCCTCCAAATCCAGCCATTCGCAGCTTGTGTGTGAGGCGCGTGTGGTTGACTTTGTCGTTGGCATCATCCTGCTATGGTACAAAAACCAATGCTACAGAAAATCAAGAACTTTACAACTTTCAGCTTAAGGAAACACCTCATTGAAACAATATTATCTCGTTTGGATTTTGGTGATATCATATTTTATCCAATTACGGAATATTTGCTGAATAGACTACAGCGTATCCAGTATTCTACCACTAGTTTTGTTACTGGAAGATATGTAAATAATAATAATACAAGCATCTATTTAAACACGATAATAATATTACAGCATAACTGATTTGGTCGTGTAACTACCAACTAGACTAATAAGACTACTAATATTACGTATAACGTACAATACTACTAACATAACAACTAATGTTTCACATAAATAAATCACAAAGATCACATTATTTGACATTTACATCAATAATTAATATGACTATCTACTTCCATGCAACATTGCAAGATTATTTGCATCATACACAACGCAACAAAATGTCATCCTAATTTAACCGAAGAATGTCCATATAATTACATTTCTGCAATTTTTGTACACATACTGTAGATGAGCTCATTTGAACTATTTTGAAATTGTATTTGTTTATAATTTGGGGGGGAAATGTAGTCATATAATTATAATCAACAGCATCCGTTCTATTACAACATAATGAACGTATGTGCTTTAACAGATTTCTTAAATTCTTTAAACGTTTTAGAAGTTTTTAGTTCATGATTCAACGCGTTCCAGTGAGTAACAGCTTGAAAGGAGATTGATTTCTTGAGAATGTCCGTATTAGGTTTAGGAAGTACATAGTCATTTTATTTTTTGTAAACAGTGTCTGCAAAGTTGGTGGAGAAAGATTATGATAGCATTTATATGCTATATATAAAAGTTGTTTGTGCATATCATTCAGTGTAAACCATTTTGCTTTGTTGATTACGTCCTTCCCAGATGTGTTCCAATCCAATGTAAAGATTACTTTTGCTGCCCGAATGTGTATTTTTTTTCCAATTCATCAAACAAAGTTTTCCCGCACAATCCCCATAACAAGATTCCATAAGATATTGAAGGTAAAACAACTTTGAAGTAGAAGTCCAGTTTTGCATTGACCGGTAAGAAGTATAATGATTTGAGCCGATTAAGTTTTTTGCTAAACGAATGAATTAAAGTTGAAACATGGATATTCCATTTCAAATTACAATCTATTTCTAAACCTAAGCATCTTGTTGACTCGACACGTTTTATCTGTCTTTCTCCTAACTTTATACATTGAAGAGGACCAACAAATTTTCTTCGACTCATCATGTACTCAGTTTTTTTCGGGATGAGGTGTCAATCGATTGTGGCAGCAGCAGAGGTAAAGTTTACTTAAAACACTATTGAACATTTACGCAATAAGATCATGAGTTGATGCAATGGTGTAAAGCGTGGTGTCATCTGCATAAATATATCCATCATCTGAAGTATTGATATCTGGTAAGTCGTTGCAAAACAGAGAAAAGAGAATTGAATCAAACTCTTGATTGAAGCTCTTTAAGTAGAACTGGATGGGAGATGGAATCAAATGCCTTCCGAAAATCTACAAAGACAACACCAACGACTAAATTGTTGTCCAATGCACGTCTCCAATCTTCTGTCATTTTGACTAAGAGTAACTCAGTTGAATGTCCTTCCTTGTTTTCCCATTGGTGAGTATGGCTAAGTTCATGCTCTGTTAAGTGCGTGGTAATGGCGGAAGCTACACACGTCTCCTTGAGTTTACCTGGAACACAAAGGAAGAATATCGGGTCTGTAGTTGCTCTTGTCGGTTTCATCGTCCTTCTTATACATGGAGGAAACGTTGGCATTTTTCCACTGATCGGGAATGCTGAAAGTAATGATGGAATGACGGCATGCCCTGCTTTCTTCAATAATTTGGGTGCCAATTTATCAGGGCCACATGCCTTATCTGCCTTCAGTTTGATTACCGCTTTTGACACATTCTCGTAGGTCAGATCAATCACGGCAGGAGTAACTCGGTTGATGGTACTGATGATGGAGGTTCGATGGTCTATTTTGGGCAGTTTGTCAGCTAGTTTTGCACCCATCGTGGAAAAATGTTAAAATGTTTACTACGAATGTTGATGTTCCCAATTCTTAAGTTGGATGATCCATTGTCTAAGGGCAGTAAAATTTGCCTAGTAGCAACAGAATTTGAGTAATATGCCACACGACTATGAGAAAATTTCCTCTTTGCTAAATAGTTGTATTGTTTAATTCTAAAATTCACGCAGTTCGTTTGGTTGAGAAGCTCGGATTTGGATAAAACATATTTGGTATTAATAATGTTATTACTAGGAAGATTTATGACTATTACTAGGAAACCAAAAACCTTCAGTTTCTTTGAAATCTTGTTACCAGTTCGCCTTTTCCCTGTGCGCGATCAATGTTCGATGGTTGATGCTTTCACCATGATGTTTGTACGTGTGTCCATTATTTGCTTGTGTGCTTAAACCTAACCGTTTTATGCAAGCTGACCGAAGAACTAAAAACAAACAAATTCTCAAAACACAAACGCATATTTTCCAAAGATACTCCTCTGCTAGACAGTAAAATTCGTAGATTTCTTGTACATCCATAGACAAACACTTTACAAATCAGATTTAACAATAACTTTACAAAAAATGTCCAAATAAGGTATAATTCTGCCAAAAAAAGATAGAGCATTGCAGCACACTTCTGCATGCGCATGCAGTTGATGACGCATAATTCAAATAACACAGACTCGCTACTAAAGCTAAATTGGCTACCAATGAAGGAACGCAGAGAATGGCACATGCTCAGAGATGCCCATATTGGCAATACATACTCCAAGTAACTGGGTTAAGTTAGACCCGTAGAATCAAATACCTTTCAAGATTGTGCTTCAAAAATTTTAACTCATTGCCCACATCAATTAGGTTGTGTGATGATTATAAACCTACTCCAAAGAGACCAAACAATTACTGTAGGATCGTTGCTCTAAAATTTGTAGCTAAAGTATCTATAATACTTTTTATCTTATATTTATATGTCAGTAATAATTTATTATACTTAATTTAACTATGTAAATATTCTTCAACAGATGAAGAGCCATAGGGATTTTCTGTTGAATAAACTGTTATTATTATTTGGTCATTTTTGCTTGGAATGATAGGAGAAAGGTGTCATTCGAAAGCCCAAAACCCTAATCTTCATTAGTATGAAAAATCTGTGCATACAGCATGCTGGATTGCTTTTTTTGAACACGCTGTATATCGTATTACATTAATAACTATATATTTATTTTTATTTTAATTGTTTGCAAAAAGTTTCTGTGCATATATTTATTCGCAGACTTTTTGGGTGGAATTTACAAGTTATTTGAACGAAAATACAATTTATGGCAACTGTGCGAATATGGGAACTTTGTTCTGGGTCAATAAGTATTCAATTCATTCAATTAACCTATACATGTGCATGTGTTTTACCATGCAGGTGCAGTTCCTAAAACAAAACTCCAGGACATTTACTCCAAGTCTAATTCAATCATTTACAAGAGCGGATGCTGCCTACAAGTCAACGACTGATACACTTCCCGTAAAGGTAAGGAGGGTGTTTATTGTCCTAAATTTGATAAAACTATTATTAATTCTCTCTGTCTACATTCCTAAGTTTTATATTTGCACTGACTGACGGCCGTAGTCTGCTGATGAACGTGTCTGCAGTCTGCACTATTAAGTTTTTCTCCATGCTAGTTACTTCCTTTTCTATAATGTAATACCAAGTGTATGATAATTTTGGTGTGTACTTTATTATCGAAAGCATGTGTTGTCTAGTATGTATGTAGTCTGACTGCAGATTAAAAGCAGCCTGGTGTTATATGCCATTTTCCCAGTTATGTTTAGCTAGCAAATTCCCAATTTAGATCCGCCAAATAACTATTATGAAAAATATAGGATTGTTCATCTTCAAAACTTTGCTCAAGACAAATTGGGAACTAGGAACACACACACAGTTTCACAATGGCTTCAGTTAAGAAATTGAATTTCTCAATTTCATTAAATTGCCAAAAAATGTTCTTCCTCACACCCTGGTTTGTCATTCTACTGTCAGTATTATTTTACAATGAAATGAACCCTTGTCTATTTCTTTCCTAGTTGGACATAAACATGATCTTAACACCCAAAGAAAAACAATGTTGATTTAAAACAAGACAACCCAGTGCCTCAGCCAACCAATATTGATAGTGGTGATGAAGAGCAGCAGCATGTTAGCAGAGAAGAAAGACTGCAGAAGCACAGTGCCAGAACCTGATCACTTACCTGACTACCAATATTTGTCCACAAGGGTTGACAAAAAATCAGGCAAAGACACACCAATGGGATTTAACGAGTAAGATATTTATTTGTATTGATACATTTAATTAGGTTTATTTTAATATAAAATAAGAGTAGTTGTGCGATATTAGTGTTAGCCAATGAGCAGTCTCTGAATACCAAATGATAAACAATGCCTGACAAAATGCAATTGAGTACTAACAGTGAAACTAGTTTATGCAAACACTGTTGAAAGTAAAATATAGAAGGCCGGTTGTTTTGCTTCAACTCAACTTTGTTTCACCTGCCACTAAAGGAAGTATCACCAAATTATAACAGACTTACTCTAGCTTGCATGTATGTGCAAAGTGAGCCCCTATTCCAAACTGTCTGCCCATGTCTTGCATAAAACTTGAAAAATAGTATGTAAATACTATTCTCTTGCTATATTGAAGGAAAAGAACTTATTTATGTTGGAGCAAAGAAGAATTTGAGAAAGAAATTAGTGATGGATGTTGAGGAAATATCCGAGATCCTAAATCAGTACCATTCCAATCCTATGAGTGGGCACAGCCCAGGTTGACAATCTTGCCAAGATCCCATCAAGATCTTGACAAGATCTTACCAAGATCTTACCAAGATCTTGACAAGATGTAAGCATAAATCCTGCAAGATCATGGAAAGATCTTGCCAAGATCCTGCAAGATCTTGCCAAGATCTTGCAGGATCTTACCAAAATCCTGCAAGATCTTGCCATGATCCTGCAAGATCTTGCCATGTTCTTGTCAAGATCTTTCCATGATCTTGGCAAGATCATGGAAAGATCTTGACAAGAACATGGCAAGATCTTGACAAGAACATGGCAAGATCTTGCAGGATTTTGGTAAGATCCTGCAAGATCTTGGCAAGATCCTGCAAGATCTTGGCATGTTCTTGCAGGATCTTGGCAAGATCTTTCCATGATCTTGCAGGATTTATGTAAGATCTTGGAAAGATCTTGGTAAGATCTTGGTAAGATCTTGGTAAGATCTTGTCAAGATCTTGAAGGGTCATGCCATGATCTTGCAGGATTTAGATAATATCTTGGCATGATCTTAAAAAGCCTTGGCAAGATCTTGTGAAAACCTTGGCAAGATCTTACAAAATCTTGGCAAGATCTTACAAAACCTTGGCAAGATCTTACAAAACCTTGGCAAGATCTTACAAAACCTTGGCAAGACTTTACAAAACCTTGCCAAGACTTTACAAAACCTTGGCAAGATCCTACAAAACCTTGAATTGTAAAGTTACACAAAATGAAACAAAATAATAATTGGCACAATGACCTTGATTTGATTTATCAAAATAGAAGCATATGCATTAAATGTAAATGTTACTACATTCCACATCATTATTAAGCCAAATTTGTACAACGCAAACCGCCATAAATTGTTCGATCTGAGTCAGTTTAAACCCCCAAGAAGTTGCCGCATTGAAATTATTCTGGAACATGGGGACAAGCGAACCCGGTTCAGTTTACGTAGTCTAAATTTGGCGAAAAAGTTTAAACATATAAAAATATCAATATCTACAGTTTTTTTTACTATGACTACGAGTTCGTTAATTTCGTCTTTATGTGCATATCCCGGCACTTTAGATTACACACAATCACGGCGAGATCTTGTTATCCTTTCTTTTCCACACTTGACATTGTGGACATCTTTGGAGTAATATGTCCAGTTTTACATGATTGTTTCCATTGAGTTACCTCTAAACAAAATGGCAAAACTACTTTTAATCAAAAGAGTCAATTTTTATTACGGTATGTTTTTACCAAACAATTTTAATAGTGACCCTGACTGGATGTCTGGATCTAGTACCGGTATTGGCGATTTTTTCGATTGGAATATTAAACAGTCCATCCTCGATCGAGTTCCATTGGTGATTCAAATAAAAAATTGCTAAGCAAGACTTATGATGCATGGATGCATGGGTTTCTATTGACGAAGTTTAATGAATATTGTTTACCATGTGCTTTGATGTGGTTCCTCTTGCAGTTTGAGTATTTCTTCAGTAAAATACGTTTCTTTTCCCTAGAAAGAGAATGCGTGTATAAACAAAGCATTTATAACACAGGAACCAGCAGGACATGCAACGTCAACTAATTCATATATAGTATAGCAGCGCTCTTTTTACCTGTATTATTCAAAAGGCGTCCAATATATATCTTGGCACCATCCTAGATATGCACCGATCATCAAATCGTCGTCATTACACGCGATAAATCTTCCTTGGACAATAGAGTATTTCCTTTCGTTTTCGAACTAGAATATTAAAATAGCAATCTTCTTCATATACAGTACTATATAAAATATATATATTTTTTAAGACGAAGCATTACTATTGACATATCAAATTAAAAACTTGGGGTAAAAGATTACTACGTGTCAAATTTACGTGTGGTTGTGATTTAATATTTACAATACCAGAGCACTAGCAAATTTGCGAATAGTATTTTTCTCGGCCCTGTACTTATAATCGAGCACATTCTTCAGTTTGAGCGGTTGTAGCGCGCGGGAGGCTTTTACACACATTCAAATCTGCCGTGCCTTGTTCTCCTATACTTATACAGTACGTGTTCTCTTCGCGAACAAAGCTCTCTATATATATAAACTGCATGTAGCAAGATTATGAACCTATTAAGCTAAGAGAAACGCAATTGTCCGCACAATATTTTCAGGTTGGCCATATTAGTGGGAACATGCGCGTCAATCCAAAAATATGCGTTTCAATTGGGTACAATATAAGTTGTAAAAGCACTTACCTTCAACAGGACAGTTCGGCATACTTGTCATATTTTACAGTATCTTCTTTAGTGCAGAAACAAACTTGAGGAACAGAAGTATAAAGTGCGGTGTACGTTGTAATGTTTGACCACCTAAAACGCGCCTTAGACTGGCAATTTACCAACGGTCGTCAACAGCAAGTTTGCGAATAATGCGCAGATAACAAGATTTGCGGATATTAATCTCATTTGTATCTGGCATCTGGCACGCAAAGTTGCGAGAGCATTCTGTGCAGTGTACACGCATGATATTCATAAATATTTGAGACTGTGTACATTTCGAACTTTAATTAAATACTTGCGAGACATTTGGTTTTATGAAATAATGCACCAAAATCTTATTTAATAATGATGTCACCCGTGTGCATTCGTCAAGAGAGGCCGGACATGTAATTGACGCTTGGGGCTAATGAATGTCATTTAAGTCACGAACACCTTTTTGGTATTCGCCACCTATTTTTCGCTACTGAGTTTAACAGGGTTTATAGACACTATAGTATATAGCGCAGATTATTGTTTCAGCCGCGGCGTAACGTCGATCTTTCACACTTGCGTGCCAGATCGAATATGCATTGCTATCAAAACAGAGCGAAGTTGAATGGAAATCGATCTCCGAAATAATCAATCAACAGACTCTCCTGGATGTTCATAAGGCGATTCAATGTGTCTCTCCCCCTGTGTTCCATGACTTCTTCAAATTCATCAATCATGGAAAGAACACTCGGGGAGATAGATGCTCCCTTATAATCCCGCGGATAAAAACCGAAGCAGGAAGAAAGACTTTTCGGTTCCAAGGATGTAAACTTTTCAATGAACTACCGCGAGAAATGAAAACCGAAAAGTCCATTGTTACATTTAAAAGAAATCTGATGTCTTAATAATGTTAGATATTTAGAGTACATGCACTATTTTAACCAATATTTTACCTTTTATCTATTTTAATCTTGGATTATCTAGTAACAATTTTTAACTTTTAACTTTTCTAACTTTTATAGCAAATAGTTTATTATTCTTAGTACATGTAGGTACAGGTCCTTGTAGGATAACAGCATTTATTGTAATAGCTGAACAAGTTAACCTGTAAAAAGATGAATTAATAATAATAATAATATAAAATAAACAGCATGCATGCGTGCATTGTGTCCACATAGCGTATGGTATAATCATGATGGAATCTTGGCAAGATTAGTCAAGATCATGGCAAGAATATCGTAGGATCTTTGCAAGATTGTAATAAAACATTGGCACGATCATGGTGAGATCTTGACAAGATCTTCCAAGGTCATGGCAAGAATATTATAGGATCTTGGCAAGATTGTAATAGGATCTTGGTAAGATCATTGTGGGATCATGGCAAGATCTTCCATGATCATGGCAAGAAAATGATAAAATCTTGACAAGATTATTATAGAATCTTGGCAAGATCATGGTGTGATCTTGGTATGATCATGGTGGGATCTTGACAAGATCTTCCATGATCATGGCAAGAAAATTATGGAATGTTGACAAGATTGTTATAGGATCTTGGCAAGATCGTGGCGGGATCTTGGTATGATCATGGTGGGATCTTGGCAAGGTTACCCAAGATCATGGCAATTTTACGATAGGATCTTGGCAAGACTGTAATAGGATCTTGGCAAGATCATTGTGGGATCATGGCAAGATCTTCCATGATCATGGCAAGAAAAGGATAGAATCTTGACAAGATTATTATAGAATCTTGGCAAGATCATGGTGTGATCTTGGCATGATCATGGTGGGATCTTGGCAAGATTACTCAAGATCATGGCAAGATTACCATAGGATCTTGCCAAGATTGTGATGGGATTTTTGGTAAGATCATGGTGGGATCTTGGCAAGATCTTCCAAGATCATGGCAAAAATATGATAGGATCTTGACAAGATCATGCTTGGGTCTTGACAAGATCAATTCTACTGAAAAGTTGTGTGTAAAATAATACGCAAATGCGTGGTCAATTGAGATCATGTAGCATGATATGTACTGTACAAACAAGCCTAAATTAATTTTACTTTAAGACTAAAAAAAGGATAATTTACTGTAATGATTTGTTCAAATTTGTGAATTTGAATATATGTACATGGTCCGTTTCATCGTGGTTTACTACAACTATATAAATAAAAACTGAAGATTGTAGTGGAATGAAATATATATGACTAAATATTCATGTTAGAATTTTGGCAAGATCTTGGCAGACAATTCAGGAAATCTTGCCAAGATTCTAGCTTGCATAACAAGATCCAATCATCTTGGCAAGATCTTGTTAATATATTGGCAAAATCTTGCCAAGATCTGTGTCTTGGCAAGATCTTGCCATGATCTTCCAAGATCCTGCAAGATCTTGCAAGATCTTGCCAAGATCTTCAACCTGGGAGTGGAATAAATAACACATTAGCAAAAGTATCCCAGTACTATGTTTGGAGTGGTATGAAGGAGGATGTAGTTGAATATGTAAGTAGCAGAAAAGGAAAATTAATATGTACTGTAGCTAAAAACGTAAGAACTGCCTTCCTTAGGGTGAAATAGAATGGTAACTAGTTTAGATTGTCTTTACTGATGCTGGATTTAAATGGAATGCTTTACATGCACATCTCCCTATTCATTGCACAGTTTATTACTTTTTAGTGTAAGACCTGTGATCGCTGCCAACAGCAGGACAAGCTGAAGACCCAAGCTCCAGAGCTTAAATCGATCAAAGTGAACAAGCCTATAGAATTAGTTGGAATGGACCTTATTGGGACACTTTAAAAACAAACTTTCTTAACCTATCTTAGAATTTTAGTAGAACTTACCTAGTTACTCTAGCATAATAATAGTAGCATGTGTCCAACCACAAATCTCCATTCATAAAATCGGTGAAATCTGTGACACGATGTAACAATTGTGTTGTTGGTCACATAAATTTTCCACAAATTTGTGGTTAGTTAGTTCTGTAAAATAAGAAACCATTGCTTCATAGGTTTTCCTGCAATTGTCAGTTATGAGGAACATGTAAACACTATAATTAGCAATGTTGCAAACTAATATGTTCTAGTCATGCACAGATTTGCCACTGTACACAGGCTAAATAAGAGTTAAAAAACCAGGTGATAATTTGTATTGAATTTCAAACTTTAATTCAAAGGGGTAAATGTGCAACAAATCTGTTTTTGGAAGATTACAGTAGCTTTTGCTAAATCTGTAACCAATCTGTAACAGAGGTTTGCAGACAGTTTGGCATCAGTCGTCCTGTGACAAGTGCATACCATCCACAGACCAATGGTCTTGATGAGGGGACAAACCAAACACTCAAAGTACGACTAGTAAAATTAGTCAATGAGCATCAAACCAACTGGGATGAATTTTTGTAAGAAGTTGCTTTTTCAATACAGACTCAAAAGCATGGATCAACAAAATTTAGTTCATTCGTCCTCATGTTTGGTCGACATGCCAGAACACCAATAGAGGTATTTATTAGCCTGAAATGTAATATTTTCATGAGCATATTTCCAATGTGGCAAACACCCTGTGATTAAAGCTACAAAATCATTAGGTAAACAACTAAATACCTTCCAAGCTTGTTTATAAAAGTTATTTTCTTGGTGCTTACCTTTGTGTAGTTTTTGGCTTTAAAATATTGGTTGTTCACGCACATTGTCTGGCCCATTCGTGAAATTGTCTGACGTAGAGAGGAAACCACCGGACATACTGTCTGATCCAAGGGAAACTGAGGTTTATTCTCTGCAGACTGATATTATAAGGCTGTATAGAAATGTTATAAAGCTTGTGAGGCTGTGCTTTTGAGTCCTTATATCTGAGATGAGTTTGTGTGACCACTCTAACTTGTACTAGGGTATCCAAAGTATAGGAGGGTACCTTTTTTGATTTCCTCTTTGGGAGTGGGGATCATTTCTGGAGTGCCCCATTTGAACCTACAAATAAGAGAACTGTAATAATTTTTTAAAAATGGGCTCATTGTAGATGGAAGATGTATCAGAAGAGGATGGCAGTTGTGAGCTGGAAACTCCCTCTCTTCAAATCTTAGAAGAGATGGTATGAAATGATGAACCATGATGACCAACACTGTTGTCACAGATTTACTTTTATTCCTTTTTTATCATGTATGTTAAGACATGAAATTCCTAACATGTAATGTTAGTGCATGGTGTTTTCTATAACATACTCAAGATATGGACAAAGCTTTTCTGTCCCATTGACTGCTTATAGATATTATGCTTGAAAACTGATAAAATTGTGAGTTAAAATAAGAAAATGATTATGTTTAAATAATGTTGTCACAATTATATGCTTACAACTGCATTCAAATTCCCCAAGACAAGTATTGATACATGCATTATTAAATTATTTGTCTTTAAATTGTACAGGTTCAAGCTAATGTTGAGAAAGCCCAAGTGAAACAAATAAAGGACTTTGCCAACAGAAAAAACAAGGGGGTCAAGGTTTTTCATCTTTCAGTTGGTGACATTGTTCTCTGCAAAGTAATGAAAAATATTAGCCGCAAGGGTGGCAAGCTAGATGCTTTATGGACTGGGCCCTCACAGGTATGATAAATTATTTTGGACTATTTTTACAAGTCTATCTGTCTAGAGTGAAATTTTACTCAGAGGCTAAAGACCCCTAATGGGTTAATTATACTACCATAGCATAATTATGATACTATACTTAAGATAAGTTTTTTTATGATTCTTCAGGGTTGTAGAGATTGATCACCATCAACGTGTATCTCTGGCAAAACTAAGCGGCGAAGTGCTGAAGGTCAAAATATGTTATGAACAAATTAAACCATGTTCCAACATGTACACAAACCAGAAATACCTCCAACTGATGCATGTGAACCCAACTTAAAAGAGATTGAGCAAAAGCAAGATAAAGAAGTGTGTCGACAGCTTGGAGAGCCTACTGAGAAGACTACTGACAAGACCACTGACAAGAAGACCACTGGCAAGACCAAGAGACTCAAACAAGTTCCTACTGCTCTGAAACTTCAGGCTAGCATTGAAAATGTTAAGGAGGAAAAACAAGATGTTGTCTTCTTGTGTGAAATAAAAGCGAAGAAGAGACCGATCGGACCACTTCCTGTTACACCAGCTGTCTTCAAAGAAGACAATAAAACACTTTTGGCAATAATCGAAAATGGAGAGTGGTTGACAGATGAGCACATTGACAAAGCACAAGCTATACTTGCTGGGAGTTTTCCCTACATTGGAGGCCTACAGACAACATGTGTGTTTATTTCTGACGACTGCCAATCATTAGGTACTCCCAAACCAGACTTTGTGCAAATTTTAAATATTGCTGTGAACCACTGGATTACATAATCCGTAATATTGGCTGCCCTAAGACACAATAACAATACACGACTCATTGGTACAATAACCTTGATTCCAAAAGTAAAGCAAAACTACAGAGGCAAATTGCATACTTGTTGATGCCAACATCCAAGCATATTATGATTCAGTGGACTGATACTCAGAAGCAAACTGGTAGTTCTGACTGCGGACTATTTGCAATTGCAGCAGCAACATGTCTGTGCTTTGGCATTTTACCACAAGACTGCATGTGGGAACAAGAACAGATGAAAGATCATTTGGCTGTGTGCTTTCACCAAGGAGATCTGGCACTTTTCCCACAAGCTTCCACTGTTCAAAAACACCAGAAGCACCACCGAAAGGAGAAAACTGAAGTGTTCTGTCACTGCCGACAACCTTATAGAACTGGCGTCTTCTTGCAAAGATTGGTTTCACCGACAATGTGAAAATGTTCAAAAGAGGATAAACAAAAAGATTGTATTCATTTGTAAAAATTGTAAATATATTTTGGATGTGCAATCCATGCACCTTATGTGAAAATGTAAATATTGTACATAAATATATAGTTTCTTTCATAAAATATACTAACTTTTTATAGTGGCCTCTTGCTTATGGTGGTTGGGTATTGACAAGGCGTTTTTATTTTGCAGAAAATTACTTGACCATGGTGGAATTCAAACCTGTGACCTTTGGTTTGCTAGTCTATGGTCAAGTAATTTTAGCTTGAAAACAGGTACATTTCAGTGTCGGCCATGGTCTTCATATAAAAATACTGTGGGGTGTATGTACCACAGAATACCACAGTACCACAGAATACCAGTTTTTTTTATTTCTCTTAGAAAATTTGGAGGAAACATACTATATACTTTATTTTTGTGAATATATATTAGTATATATATTCACGAACATATAAAAACAAAAAATGGATATTTCATAAAAATTCTTAAAAATAATTTGGATTAACAAGAAATAAAATTAGATTGTCTTGATACTTTTTTCCTCATAATGCCAGTAAAATCTGAAAGTTTGAAAATAAGTTTGCAAACCAGCATAATTTATGTTGATCAGTATGTCATAAATTAACCCTTACCAACTGATTAGTACTACCGTATGTATCTTCGAAAAATGGGAGTTTCTCTTTATTACATTGGATAACCATTTGACTGGTATTCTGTGGTACACGTATGTATATTGTTTTGCAATATCTTGTAGTTGATATATTTTACTTAAAGGAACATAAAAATAAATGTGGGGAAATATACATCGGAAGTACCATATGCAAAGTGCATGACAGACTCAAAGAACACTTGAATATGTCATAGGTAATTAATAGACCTTTTATTTTAGTGTAAATACAATAATCCCCAAGAGACCTGATAAGTTTGTTTGAAAATCTTATTATTATACATATATATTGCTTCTTAATATGCAAATTATGCAAACATTTGTACTTTTTAAGCTGATACCCAGCATATTTGTGCCATTCGAGCGTGACGAGCGGACGTGTGCTGTAGTGCTCCGCTCAATGTTTGAATTTATTTCATTATATATATTCTCATTGTGCTGTAGAATAACCTAAACATTTACGTTGTATACATATAGTTTTAACTCAAAGTCTTACAATCGATTAGAAGCGATAATTTAATGCCTCCGAAACGGAAAAATCAGAAAAAGTCTGACCTGGTTACCGACGAAGCCGAAAATGATGTCGAAGTCGAAGCAAGCGTCGATATGCCAGTTACAACATCACTACAACAAAACATGGAAGCTTTATTTGATCATCGCTTTCAACAGCAAACATCTCTAATTAATGATCTTTTTTCAAATCATTTGCAGACGACAAAATCTGACTTAGATGAAATTAAAAGCACTGAAGTTTGACGACCTTGTCGCTTCAATCAAAGAAGTTAAAGCAGAGAATGTCAGTTTACGTAAAGCTAATGAACAATTGCAACAGCGCGTTAAGCAGCTAGAAGAAAAAGCTAATGCAAGTGGAAAGGACGTGGAGGATTTACGTCGTTACTCCCGTAGAGACACGCTTGAAATTAGTGGAATTCCTGTTATTGCAGGTGAAAATACTAATGCTATTGTTCTTAAAGTCGCCCGCCTTGCTGCCCCTGAATGTGATTTTGATGAATCTATGTTGTCAGTCAGCCATCGCTTGCCTTCTACGAGAGGGTTTATTCCAAAGATTATTGCAAAATTTACTCGGCGCGATCTACGTGATGAGATTTACAGAAAGAGGCGAAACCTCTCTTCGAAATCTACCAGCGATCTTGGCTTGGACGTATCGAATTGTATTTATGTTAATGATAGCTTAACGGCTCAAAGCAGAGTCATTTTTTCCGAAGCAAAGAAATTTCGAAGCCAGTATAACTTCAAGTTCATTTGGACAAGAAAAGGAAAGGTGTATTTAAAGAAAGACGAAAGTCAATTATCTCCCAGTTTTGTGTTTGACACTATGCAGGATTTTGGGGATTTTAGAAGCAAATTCCTGCTGAATCAAATTCAAGATTAATTATGAGCATTCGTGTTCTTAAAGCTAAGTAATTATTTTATTCTAATGGCTTCTGATATTTACAATGAGCTCGAGGATCTTCCTTTTAGTAGTCTCGATAATGATAGTTTTTAACTAGAAATGTACGAATTGTCACATGGTAGGGTTAATTTCGAAGCCGATAGATTACTTAATTTGAAGCTAAATCCACTTCATTGCAATCAACAATATACCTCGACCTTAACAAGTAACTTAGACCCGGATTCTAATTTTTTGAATGATTTAAATTGTGATTTTTATACTGAGAGCAGTGTAAATAGCATGTTGCGGAGAAACAATCGAAGTCAAAGTGATTCTTGCTTATCTTTCATGCATTTAAATATTCGAAGTTTGGGTCGTAACTTGTCTCAGCTCCAGAATTTACTAGCGACTATAAATAATAAGTTTTCCGTTATAGCCATTTCTGAAACATGGCTCCAGGATTTAACCCACCATGTTGACATGGATGGATACTCTTTTGTGCACAATTATCGGTGTGATAAAACCGGAGGCGGAGTCGGTCTGTATATTGCTTGTGAATTTGAATATAGAATTCGTGATGACCTGCGTTTCAATGATAAAAAACTCGCTGAATCGTTGTTTGTTGAAATTCATAATCCTAAAGGGAAAAATTATATAGCTGGTGTGATTTATCGACTGCCTAGTCAAAATGTAGCCGACTTTATTGCTAACTTAAACATATTAATTGGGAAAATTTCGAAAGAAAATAAGTATTGTTATATAATGGGTGACTTTAACTTAAACTTGCTCAATGAGCAATTGCATCAACTTACAAGCGAATTCCTCGACATAATGTATGCAAATATGCTTTTTCCTATAATAACACTTCCAACTAGAATTACTTGGCATTCAGCCACTTTGATTGACAATATATTTACAAACGATCTGCATAATTTTGCTTTTAGTGGCTTGCTTCTTTCAGATATATCTGATCATTTACCTATTTTTAGTATATTTAATAAGAAATTTGAGGGAAAGGATGAAGCATCATACTTTTATATCGCGATAAAAGTTCAAAAAATGTTACCGAATTTTGTAATTGTCTTTCTCAAATCAATTGGTTTGATCTTGATGATATTAGCGATCCAGTTAAGGCCTATTCTAGTTTTTTTAATTAATTTAGTAAAACATGTATCAATTGTTTTCCTCTTAAGAAAATTAAAAGTGGGAGGTCCAAGATTAGTAAACCCTGGCTTTCTAAGGGTCTATTATATTCAATTATATTCGTTTATATAAGCAATATTTGAGCTCTCCAAATATTGCTATGGAAACTAAGTACAAAAGGTATAGAAATAAATTAAATCATTCTTTGCGATTAGCCAAGCGTTTATATTATGAGCAGCAATTAGAACGCAATAAGTCAAATTGTAAAAAAACGTGGAATATCTTGAATGAAATTATCAATAAACGTAAACAAACAAGTAAACTCCCATCTACATTTATAATTAATAATGTTGATTGTTCAGATCCAATTTCAATAGCCAATAATTTTTCCAAATATTTTTCAACTTTAGGGTCTAATCTAGCTAGTAAGATTCCACAGGTTCCTGTTTCCCCAAATTCGTTTCTTTCTGGCGAGTTTGTAGATAGTATGTTTTTTGATATAACGACCGAGCAAGAGATAACGGAAATTGTAAATTCTTTTAGGAACGGTGTGGCTTCTGGCTACGACAATTTACCTGTGTCTGTTATTAAAGAATATATTGATCTAATTGCTAAACCTTTAGCTCACATTGTTAATTTATCTATATCGTCTGGCATTTTTCCTGATTTTTTAAAAATTGCGAGAGTAATACCTGTATTTAAATCAGGCGATCGTAGACTTATGTCAAACTACAGACCAGTTTCAGTCCTTCCAATTTTCTCTAAGGTCTTTGAAAGAGTTGTTTACAATCGTTTGATAAGCTATGTGGATAGACTCAGTATTCTTACTGATAATCAATATGGATTTAGAAAGGATCATTCGACTTCTTTAGCCTTATTGGATCTATATAACAAAATTTCTTCAGGAATTGATATAAAGGAGTTCACAGTTGGTATTTTTTTGGATCTATCCAAGGCATTTGACACTATTGATCATTGTATTTTGTTTGATAAACTTCAACATTACGGAATTCGGGGTGTTCCTCTAGACTGGTTTAAAAGTTATTTTAATGAAAGGCAACAATTTGTTGTATATAATGGCATAAGTTCACAAAAAATACCAATCAATTGTGGTGTACCGCAGGGATCAATACTTGGTCCCTTACTCTTTTTACTATTTATCAATGATATTTGTAATGCTTCAGATATCCTTCACTATGTGTTATTTGCTGATGATACAAATTTATTCCACTCACATAAAAACCTGTCATTTCTAATTGACCAAGTCAATCATGAGTTACTTAAACTATCTGATTGGTTTGCTGCTTGTGGCCTGACAGTTGCAAAGATATCTGGTGATATCTATGTTGGACTGTTTTGAGCATGTGTTTTGAACAACATGATATGATCGGATATTGTATCTTAAAAGTGTCATCGGAATAGCCGAACAAAGTGGTAAATTTTGCTGTCCAGTGTCTTTGGCATCATAAGTCACAGGATTAGTACACATCGGCGTTTAAACTGGCTATGAAATGGTTGGATACTTCGACGAGTTCTCTACCACCATGTGACCTGTAGTTTAATGTGACACACGTCTTTGAAAGGGCTTTTACTTGGCTTTAGTCGATGGCTTTATAACATGTAACTTAGGTAAGTCAACGTTTCTTTGTAATGCAAGCTACATTGTTATGTCTTTAATGTGTGAATATTGATAATTTAAAAAAATATTTAGTGCCTATTTTTTGTTGGAGAAGGAATGAAGTGCTTGAAAATAGTGCTTAATCTGGCATATGGTAAAACATGGACTGCACTGGACTAGTAAAACATGGACTGGACTAGTAAAACATGGACTCGATTAGTAAAACATGAACCCGATTAGTAAAACATGAACCCGATTAGTAAAACATGGACCCGATTAGTAAAACATGGACCCGATTAGTAAAACATGGACCCGATTAGTAAAACATGGACCCGATTTAACCTGATTAAACTAATAAGTGGGAGGGGGGGGGGAGAACCGCCAACTAATCCGAGTGTCCGACATCGATCGCAGGCCTGACAGGCGACATACATTATAAATAAGATAATACAATGAATAAAATTTCCTTCAGCATATCACTCTTATTTCTTACTCTCTTGTACTTGCTGGAACTTATCAGTTATCTACAGAAGATCATTTACTATGTCGATCCAAGGATGTTTATTAATATAAATATAATCACAGTTAAAGGAGGTACATATAAAAATATATGTTTGTTATTTTATATTACCTTTTAATATAGTTTATAATTATGACTTATATTTTTATATGTATGGTTTGCAGACTTTTCAACACTCGCTGTTTTACTGTGAGACTATAAATCTCACGACTTTATAAATCTCACAGCTTATAAACCTCGAAATGTCACAGTAAATTGACAGAAATTCGAAATTTCTACGATATTGGTCCACTGATTTGTTCTTTTGGAAACATTTTATAAATCTTATAGTTTAACCAGATACCAAGGTTTTTTCAGGTAATTTTGAAAATTCAAGGTTTTAGTTTGTCGGAAGGTCTGTGTTTGTTCACGTTTGCTTTATTTATTAACACAAGAAGTTTGGTACATTCAACCAAACAAAAACAAGCGCAGGTGTAACAAGAGCCTGACTAACTGACTTGCAAGGTTCACAAAAATCTTTTCCTATCTTTTGTGTAAACAATTAATCTCAAAAGAAACAGCAATAAGAAAATAAGGAAATGGAATGTACGTGTATGTTTGGAAAATTGCTGTAGCATAATTTTAACAACAAAAAGCTAATGCTAATTTAGTACTGTAACTTAGTGTTTTATAATACACAATTTGCAGTTAGCTATTTAGGCAAAGCCCAAATCGTTCTTTTAATGCATCAGTGTGTTGCAGAAACAGAAATGGAACCAAATCATTAGGAACAATACAAGCCTTCACATCAAATCCTGCACAAGTGGCACGTACGCAAATAAGGCTGAGGTGGAAATACGCTGAAGAAATCCTGGGTGATGTTTTTGGTTTGCCTTCTTTATCATAATATTTACGGTGTAGCATTGTGGTAATTACCATGTCTTCAGGTGGGTGTGGTATGTTTCCTCTCTCTTTTAAATCCTTTTCACATCCATAACACCGGGAAACTTTCTTGTCAAGGAATGATAAGCGAGCAAATGCGAAAACTCCAGGAGGAGGTTTAGGACGGGAAGGCAATTGAACTGTCCCCGCTATCGCAGTAGAAACAATTCTTGGATAGGATTGAACTTGTTGAATATCAGGTTGGAGATGTTGCAGTGACTGTGTGGCAGGTTGGACTTGGTGCTTAGGAGGTTGGGGATGTTGTAGTGACTGCGTGGTGGGTTGAACTTGTTGAATATAAGGTTGGAGATGTTGCAGTGACTGTGTGGCAGGTTGGACTTGGTGCATAGGAGGTTGGGGATGTTGTAGTGACTGCGTGGTGGGTTGAACTTGTTGAATATAAGGTTGGAGATGTTGCAGTGACTGTGTGGCAGGTTGGACTTGGTGCATAGGAGGTTGGGGATGTTGTAGTGACTGCGTGGTGGGTTGAACTTGTTGAATATAAGGTTGGAGATGTTGCAGTGACTGTGTGGCAGGTTGGACTTGGTGCATAGTTGGTTGGGGAAGTTGTAGTGACTGCGTGGTGGGTTGAACTTGTTGAATATCAGGTTGGAGAAGTTGCAGTGCCTGGGTGACAGATTGGACTTGGCGCATATGCGGGTGGAGAAATTGCAGTGACTTGGTGGTGGGCTGGCCTTTGCCCACTCCAGGTTGGTGAAAATATAGTGATTGGGTGGCAGGTTGAACTTGGTGCATTTGAGGTTGGTGTGGTTGTGGTGATTGGGTTGTAGGTTGGACTTGGTACATTCCAGGTTGGAGAAGATGAGGTAGTTGAGCATGCTGGATGTCCTTTAATTGAGAGGGTAGAACCTGAGTGGAAAGGGATGCATTACTTGAGGTTGGTAACCTTGGAGCCACAACCTTTTGTCCTGCGGAAGGTGTCTTGTTTGCTTTTCCTTTTCGTTTCTTGGACCCTATCTTCTCACCTGCATTCTTGGGCATGTTGACATTAACAAGTGCTGTTAAGTTAGGATAACTCTTTCTGTTCTTAAACCATTGAATAAATGCTTTAAGAATTCCGCTCTTCAGCCACTGTAAGGCAATGGGAACACAAATTGTATGTTGACCAGTTTATACAAGCTTTATCGCATTGTACTCGATTGCTTTTCTTCGTCACAATAACTTTATGAGGACTTGAAGAAGACTTGCTGTGAACCAGAAATGTAGAGCTGTGTGAATTGCTTTCGTCATCTGGTACTTTCCATGTCATAGTTCCTTGCTGAACATAGGTGGCAGCTTTCTTGAACATTGCATCAAGTACTGGAAATGGAATGTTGATAATACCTGATTTCTTTGAAGTCACAGAAAGTTCTTCATTCAGTGCTTGATTATCTTCGCGCTTTTGTGGCTCGAAACACAGACAGTAAAAATCTTTTTGTCGCTTTCTTTGGGAATCATTCATTCGATAGAAATTATTTTCCTTCACTTGTAAAAACGAAAACGCATTCGCTAGACGATATTGACCGATTCCAAGTACTGCTAAAAATTGCTCGTCGTGTTGTCGTTTGACCTCACTACGAATCTTCTCAATATATGGCAAGAGAGCAGACTGTTGCTTTGAAGCCACTGGATCTTGATCTGCCTTTATGATGTGATTCATGCATTCATTAGCGTTTTGTGTATACACTGTAGGTGGATATCCAAGGCCACACATAGATCGTACGTCTGATCTGGCACATTCGCGAATGACTTCAGCTTTCGACTTGAGAAAATATTCAACGAACTTGTTGCCATTTTCGTGTAACTTTGCCCACTTGCATGATGCAGATTGTAAACAAGTGTCGAATTGCTGAGCAGATGTGCAATGAACCAACCCGCCTTCTATTTCGTTGCCCATCTCTTTTCCAAATACATCGTTCATTATATCTGTCGCAATTACACCTGCAATACCATATTCCGAAAGCTTCCGCTTAATGTTATCTTTCAGATGAATATCACAACAGAGATGTTGTGCATGTTGAAACACGTTAGAAAATGCATCCGCGAGATTCGTTTCACCATCTGTTCCGTAAACTAGAACGCCTGCTGTTTCCTTTCGATACTTTGTCATTAGGAGAGGCAAGGTTTGATACGAGGTTGTTAACTTTTGCTTGTGGAGAATGCCAGGACCAATGCACACTGGGTGGCAACCTTTCTCTGTAGTTAACAACAGATTTCGGTACGTTGTAAATGTGAAGTAGTACGAGGCAATTTGAAATGTTGCATCAACGCCCAATACACAAAATTTCTCTGGATTTGTGCAGAAACGTTCGATATCAATCAGCTGCTGGTCGGTGGCAAGGAATATGATTGGCTCAGGAAATAAAGGAATTTCACGGATAAAAATATCTTCAGTTCGACCTTTTTGTTCCTCCTTTGCCTTCACTAAAACTTGCAATACAGGATCGTCCATACCAAGTGGCTGTTTTGACGTATCCTTCTTTGATTCTTTCATTATATTATAAACCTGTGCTCGATTTCGCGGTAATGCGCCAGATGATCTGATTTTCATGATCCCTCCTCTTTTTTCAATAACGTCGTGCACTATTTCTCGAGCTGGTAATGTACCAGTTTGGACTTTAATCATGTTCCTTGTGCTGCACATTGTTCTCTTATATGCGCCGCTTCTACCACTCTTTGCATTACCATGTTGTTTCACCTGAACTTGTTGCTCGCCCTCTTCAAAAATGTACTGAATAAACACCAGATCTTTTGGACAAGTTGACGCGGTTTCACTAGCCGTCATTGTGATTCTCCGGAGCGATTTCAAACTTAAATTGGAGTAAGATCGCCGTTTGATAACGAAAATACCAACTTCTTTGTACGTAAATTCTTTTTTGATTAATTTAGTTAGTTTTCCATCGCCGTCCATGCGATAAAAAATGCTTTTAGAGCCAGTATCTCCCACGCGCCGAGATCATCACATTTTAGATCATCTGTATCCGTTAACGTAGATGTGTCCACAACAAAAACGGTGTTATTTTCCACACTGGTAGGGCCACGAGTAGCAATCCGAGAACGGTCTATACGGCCTTTAATGAGAATCTCAGCTACGTCATCTGTGTACATGCCTTTCTCGAGACCCCAACGGTATACTGGTAGGGCTGGATCATCTTTGTATAGGCTAACCTCGCCATCTCGCTCGGTTCAAAGTACAGTCTGTGTTTATCACGTTTCAAAAATACAGACTATGTCGTAGTCTACATCGAATGTGAAATACAAAACATGTCATTTACCCTTGTCGGCGGTTTTCAAATTGTTAACTCTTTTCAACACTTTAGGCTGTTCAAAATATTCTTTCCCGCTTTTCCGTATATTAAAATTTAGTTACAACTCATCCCGGCTTCAACGTGTTTTTTTTGGTAATTCCAAACATTTCACGACGTGTGTACACAGAGTAACTCACTATAACAAGTATCTCAATCGGATTTCTGCAGTACCTTCAATGTCATCTCCCTGACTGATTTCTCTCTGCTTTGAAGACTGATGATTTTCTTTTCTTTTTTGAACATTCTACAAATATATAATTATCAGATATAATCATATATAGATATAATCAAATATATTATAATCAAATATAGATATAATCATCAGTCTATCGGTTGGAAAATTCTAAATAAAGAGTAAAGGAATTAGAAACTTACCGTCGCAAAATTGTTCATAGTTAATTTAAACGACTGTCTCTGTTTTTTAATTGTCCAGCAAATCTCTCCTGATGGCTAAAATTTTCGCGTTCGTTTAAGTTGATGGACGGCGCATTCTCCTGAACGTTTTGTGTTGTCAACCTTTTTCTCATGTCTCCTATATAAGAAAAATATATAAACATAACATTCTGAAGAGTACGCGATCTCGAGATTTTAAATAAAAGAAATGTACCTTCATCAATGTCTTCAGTTCCAGGACTACATCGCTTTTTCCGTGGCGGATGATTTTTCTGGCTTCTATTGATATACTATAAATGAACGTAAAACGTAGTAATGGTCGTAGGCCTGTTCTATTCAATTTCTGTCTCCCTGCAAAGCAACTTGATTGTAAACTCAGTTTCAGTTTTTAATAGACTTATAATTACCATATCTAAGTTGTCATGAGTGCATGTTAAACGACTGTTGTTTTCCCTTGGCCTTTCTGCATTTGAGGCTGGGCTACCACCATTTTCCTGATCTGTTAAGTCGATTAAATCATAGCCAGCGGTATCCATCCCTTGACTGACGACATTCCCTTAAAAATGAAGTACAAGTGGTCTACAAGTGGTAAACGTTCTTCTTTCGATCAATGTCTACATGAGCGATGTCTGAGCTACAAGGTCAAGCTAAGAACGTACGAGTTGGGTGCTTATGATATTATTCGCATTTCGGAGTTTCGTCCTTCAATGCACGGAGCCAGAGCTATTAGTCTGACAATATTGTATGTGGATGTTGTGGTTGTTTCCACGTTGTCACTTGTGTGACGTTATGTAGTTGTCTCTAACGATTTAGCAATTAGATTATTCGCTCTCGATTTCTATGAGGTGATGAAACACACTGTAGCAGACCTTTAAGGTTAGCGAAAATCTATAATTATATAAAATCCAAATTGAAATATTAAATTCATGGCTATAGGAAAAGCTTCTGTCATTGGTTGATTATAACGATGAAACACAATATCCCATAGAATAAGGGAATAACGGTGTGTGGGCGCATGGTTCTTTAGAAAATATATTCTATTATATATTGTGTTGCATTGTTATAATCAACCAATAACAGAACCTTTTTCTCAGGGCTACGTGCTGACCCACGCGCGTATATATTATTTCACCCGACTGCCACTACCAATTAACTTATGAGTTAAAATTTTGTTACAAAAACCCAAGTATTAAAATATAGATTATCTGAGACGCATTGGATATGAGATAACCAATTATTTGGTGTTTAACCAATCTGTCTACAGTGTCAGAGGCGTAGCCAGGATTTCCTCTCAGGGAGGGCCCAAGAAAACCCAGGGGGGGGGCACTAAACTAAAGGCCTGTTTTAAAATTAGGTTGGCAATTTTTTCAGGGGGGGCAGCAATCCTACCAGCCCCCCCCCCCCTCTGGCTACGCCTCTGTACAGTGTAAAAGTATATAAGAGATTTAGATATACCGTCTTCCTCGTGCTCTTTTTTTAAAAATGAAGAAAGTATTTCAATAGCTGTCGGTCTCACATTGGGATCGAATTTGCAGCACATGTCGAAGGTCTCGTCAATTTTACGCCATTGTGTCTTTCGCAATGTTTCGTACGTCGGGTCATGATTCGGCAAGACTTCGCTCTTCATTAAATCTTTAAAAATGCCATCATTCAATATTCCTAAAATATAATTAGTCAGGTGAATATGTACGTTGTTATATTTCATATATGTCATGCGTGCCTTTTATTTAAAGGTGTGCGCGTTTTATGGAACGTGGGTCCGTGAGGGCACAGATAATAGAAAAGAAGGATAGACAACTTCATTGTCTTACAGCAAAAATCAACTTTATGTTGAAACACAATGGCATGCCCTATTTGGAAGTAGATTCTATGGAGTATGTATGAACACGTCACGATGAAGGGACCCAACACGTGACGATGAAGCGACTGATTAATTCAATTCAGTCGTTGCTATTGGATGATTGCTTCATTATACAGAAAATACAATACCGTGTCCGTTAATAACTTGAATACATAAATAATGTTATAGAACAATGAGTTCCCTATCCTTCTCTTCAATTCTATTATTTATGATCAGGGCTAGCTAGCATCAAGCATATAATGCTAAATATTCCTCCCGATTAGTGTTATATAAAAGTGTGCACATTTTATCCTATGGCGCCCAGGTATATGCGTGTTTACTTTTAATCATCTATGGACATACACGAACTACACACGTAAAAAGGAGTCAACAAGCTACGTTTGATATTTTTTGAGTTATAGCCTAGTGCTCACTAGTAGACACATACACAATGTGAAAACATAATCTGGCGAAGGTAACTACATATTTACTAGATGAGAGTGAGGTTCAGGTGCTTCAAAAAGAAAATAAAGCACATTACGCCAAACGATAATCTATAGAGCCCAGTTGTTGAGAGCGCAAACGCGCCATTTTCATTTAAAGTGTGTTGCATGGTATTAATATAAATAGTCAATGCAATGTAAATACCCGCACCCTCGCCCTCACTCCTCAGCTGGGACATAGCGGGGCATTTGACTTTCACATGAGTGAAATATCGTAATGGCCCCCACAGCAGAAAAAGCCCCAGTCAAATGCCCCGTCATTTTAATGTCAACACTCAACACAACGCTCAAAACAAAAGTTTAATAAGAACTTGACTGGTAAAACGATAACGTATATGTTATGCATGAATCAATTCTTACTTTTACCAACCCCCCGGGGATTTGTACTTTTCCCTAAACATGTAGTAAGTTACCCACCCCAGGGCCTTTCAAAATTAACAATTCCCCACCCCGGAGCATGATATCAATAAACACGCAAAGATGTATCTCAAACTTTTGAAACATATACATACATACATGTGTTCAAATGACAAACAATTCCCCACCCCGTGCTGAAATCTAAATCTACGGTGGCCCACAAGTGCAACACTGTTTCCAATAGCTTACGCGAGTTTCCAATTGCTTTGTTCAAGTTGACGACTCAGTAGGACCGGATTAACGTCGCGCGAGGCCCGTGGCAGATTTTCCGCGCGAGGCCCCCGTATCCCTGCCCCCTCCCCTCCCCTCCCCCGTTATGAAACCTAACTAATTAAATTCCAATACACAAAATTGTTAAATAATCGTTTTCAATTGTATCCGCAAATCATCGCGAGGCCCCTAAATGCGCGAGGTCCTTAAATACGCGATGCTTCTAAATGTTTACCTAAAGTGGCGTGTCCCATTAGAAAATGGGCATGCCC
The DNA here is from genome assembly GCA_016169945.1 of Trachythela sp. YZ-2020. Classification (NCBI taxonomy): domain Eukaryota; kingdom Metazoa; phylum Cnidaria; class Anthozoa; order Malacalcyonacea; family Clavulariidae; genus Trachythela; species Trachythela sp. YZ-2020. The sequence continues at coordinate 1,160,999 of JADLSH010000374.1, read as the reverse complement.
CAGTACAAATGGGCGTGGCTCACTAAAGCGCGAGGCCCCCAAAAGCGCGAGGCATACTGAATGGACTGAAATCGAAGCAAGAGTATTCCATTAATATTGAACATGGATCCTCACAGAACCCAAAGAAACGGATGATATTTCTATGGCCTTTAGTTACATTCAAAAGTCTGGCTTCCTTAATAAATCGAGACTTCGAATCAAGATTATCACCCTTCATCTTTTTCGCCTGCACATGTTCCAAGATATACTGAACCGAAACTGCCGCTTCCAAGCTTTTTTTCTTTTTAAATCGCTGCCACTCAAAAATGGGAAGGTCTACCTTTTTCGTCTTTCTGACAGCGAGAAGTGGTAGCTTAAAACTGCTCGCCATTGTACGTGTGTTGACAATACAAGTCGAAAACTCGAAATTGGCGGGAAAACGGGGATCGACTGGTCATAATTTAGCAGGGGAGGGGTGAGGGGGGAGGTGTATTTCAAAATTTTCAAGAATAATATTCAACTATAATATTCAACCTTTAGATCGTCGGGAATGGCATTTTCCGAGTCTTCTGGAGTAAAATGATTAAATGAAGCACTGAAACAGGTGACCCCACCCTATAACTATTTTATACAACACAAACGCGTGGGAAAATAGTAATTGTAGAAATATTTTCAGTTTCCGCTTTAAAATTGCGTTTCACCATTCTCGGATCGATTACAAAATAACAAAAAAATCCACTGTGGAAGACAGAAGTTAATGCCAATTTCTTTTTGAAACATGAAGTTTTAACTGTATTATTATTTATTAAATTATAATCGGGTCCATGTTTTACTAATCGGGTCCATGTTTTACTAATCAGGTCCATGTTTTACTAATCGGGTCCATGTTTTACTAATCGGGTCCATGTTTTACTAATCGGGTCCATGTTTTACTAATCGGGTCCATGTTTTACTAATCGGGTCCATGTTTTACTAATCGGGTCCATGTTTTACTAATCGAGTCCATGTTTTACTAATCGGGTCCATGTTTTACTAATCGGGTCCTTTTTTTTACTAATCGGGTCCATGTTTTATTAATCGGGTCCATGTTTTACTAATCGGGTCCATGTTTTACTAATCGGGTCCATGTTTTACTAATCGGGTCCATGTTTTACTAATCGGGTCCATGTTTTACTAATCGGGTCCATGTTTTACTAATCGAGTCCATGTTTTACTAATCGGGTCCATGTTTTACTAATCGGGTCCTTTTTTTTACTAATCGGGTCCATGTTTTACTAATCGAGTCCATGTTTTACTAATCGGGTCCATGTTTTACTAATCGGGTCCATGTTTTACTAATCGGGTCCAGTCCAGGTTTTACTAGTCCAGTCCATGTTTTACTAGTCCAGTCCAGTCCATGTTTTACCATATGCCGCTTAATCTTGTAAACAGATATTCGCATTTTATTCAAAATCTACCCTATATCACCACTTTTTTTACTCTTTTATGTTGAAGTATACATAATCCTGGACTTAATTACACTATGCTCAACTGGAGGAAAATTCGGCAAAGGGGCGATCTTTACAGTGTAACTTGCCGTTCGGTGAAATAGACAGTTCAGAGACCCTATTTTCATTGGTTTTGTTTCGTTTCCATATATATATACACCTCATAGAATTACCAAGAGTTTATCCAAGTCATTTTTTGGTTTAAATAGTCTCGATGAATCATCTGTTTCTTAATTTCACTATTCAACCATGGAGTGTGTTTACTTCTAACTGTGCACGTTGTCAATGGAGCATGTTTGTCTGCTATAGAAGTAAACACATTTCTCCAATTTTCCCACATTTTGTTTGGGTCAAATTCTTCTCTGTTAGCAGTATTTAATGTATGAAACAAATCTCTTTGAAATGCAAATTTGTTGTAGTTTTTAAAGGATCAACAATTTTAGGACACAGTTTACATATTGAAACTTTTGTGCGTGCATAGATCATGTAGTGGTCGCTGATGCCTATACAAATTACTCCACTGGATTTTACCTTTTGTGGATTGTTTGTGATAAATACATCAATCAACGATGTTGTGGTTCGTGTCAGCTCTGTAATAATTTATTTTAGCTGATAAACGTCCATGATATGTACAAGTCGTCTACTTTGGGCATTCATTTCAGCATCTAACAAATTACAATTTAAGTTGCCCACTATATGATATTCTTTGTCTTGTGCTTTACAAATCATTGTTTCAAATTCATAAAAAATCTGAACCAGACTATTTGGAGGTCTATACCAAGTTATGACGAAAAATGGTTTGCTTTTTCCCTTTTAATTTCCAAGCAAATTGCTTCGAGACCATCCGAAATGAAATCTTCTTGTGAATAGGCATTTATAGTTGTTTTGACATACAAAGAGACTCCACCACCTACTCGGTTTCTATCAGCTCGGAAAATATCATAGCCCATCTATTTTAACAAAGCCATCATCAATATTTTCAGTTAGTCTAGTTTTGTTAATACTTAGAATGTGGCAAGGCTTGTCTAATAAAGTAACACTAAGTTGATCGATATGTTTGACTAAACTTGCAATATTTAAATGCATTATCGAGAAGCCTTTTAGATCTAATTTATTTATATTTTGACTTGTGTCATATTCCTCAGAGATTTTGGCATTGTTCTCTGCCAACCGTTCAGTTAGATGAAAGATAATTTAAACAATTTAAGTGATTACTGTCGTTCCAATTGAAGTGTTCCTAAAATATTGTATCAATTCATTTACCAATTCATTTACCATTTCGTCATTCTACTTGATTCGCAGTGACTGGCGAAAGAGTTGAAAATTTTCAACTTTTTCGCCAGTCGCCAGCGAACGAATTAACGTTTAGCCAATCAAGGGCCAGGATTTTTGCAAGTTTGCAAATTTTCGAGCGAATTTTAAAATGTGTAAACCCGATTCGCTATGTTCGCGCGAATAATTCTCCAGTTCGCGCGACGCATTCGCGCAAACTGTAAACCGGCCTTTATGAATTGATGCAATATTTTAGGAACACTTCAATTGGAACGACAGTAATAAGTTTTGCACACTCTCTGGTTGCTTCTTGGCATGGTTGTCTTGATGTTGCAGCACAAGTGTTTTTAGTTGCTGAACTTTCAATATTGCAATTTTTGACCGCTTGTTCCAGTTTGCCAGTGTTGTTTTGCCGATGGTGTAGTGATGGTGGTTTTGCTCAACCCAAGGATGAAACGGCTGAATTTAATGATTTAATTGTTTATTTTAATTCTTTTAGGTTACTTTGACTGGCCAACATAAATGTATTGTACGATTCTTTTATTATTACTAGAAATACATGCATGCAGAATGCCCTCGTCCATTTGAACCAAACAATTTACTCCCCAAAGTTATTATAACATGAAGTACTGAATTGATCACTGTAACCATGGTAACAAACACTGTCTATTTCTTTTATTTTAATTTGTAAAAAATATTGATATTTTGTACTTTAACTATAAAATTATCATTTATCAATTGCCCAACTATATAAAGGGGTATGCTATTATGTACTCTTATTATGTAAATCACTAGTATATAAAGTAGGCACATGTTTAATAAAGGCATTCTAACGTTGACTCGAGGTGGCAATACTTGAACACTACATTGGCGACTGCGATTTTAGGTCCGTGATTGCGACATGAAATCGCTAATGTAAACAGCCTGCGATTTAGGTGCGATTTCAGTGCAAATCCAGTGGCAAATCTTTCTGACAGCTTTTAAAAATTGTTTTACATAATATAAGCTTAAAATTATGTAGAACTTTAAAGGTTTATTATTTATTCGTAATATGGTGGAGGAAAACGAAGCTGAAATTGCTGCTATGGTTTTGTTGGGTGTATTTTTAGTTTGCTCTCGGCGAAAAAAAGCGAAGGGAAAGAAAATTCTGCATAAGGCCATGGGCTACAACCAGAGTCGGACGGAGCGTTTCATAAATTGATGAAAGATCTCGAAAAAGATCCCAGTAGTTTAAAAAATTACTTACGTATGGATCTTCCAGTATTTGAAGAGCTTTTGGGCGAAGTGCAGCAGACTTTACTAAAGAAAGACACTCGTTTTCGAAATGCAATTAGTCCTGCTGAACAGCTGGCAGTTTCCCTTCGCTTTCTGGCCACTGGTGAATCATACAGAAGCCTGCAGTACCAATTTCGCATTAATAAAGGTACATTGTCGATCATTATTCCTAAAGTTTGTACCACAATTGCTGCAAGTTGTTCCGAGTTCATTAAATGCCCAAACACCACAGAAAAATGGCAAGAAATTGCAGATCAATTTTCTCGACGATGGCAACAACCGAACTGTCTCGGTGCAATCGATGGCAAACACATACGGATTGTACATCCTTTCGTGTTCAAAACTTGTGAATTCGGGACACTCGAGGACGAGATGGTAAGAGACCAAATCGTAGAGAAATGTTATTCAGAACAGCTAAAACAAAGACTCTTAGCTCAAGAAGAACTATATCTGGCTAAGACTCTCAGAATAGCAAGAAGCAGCGAAAGCACTATAAAGGAAACTTGACTCCTTTCTGGTCATGGAACAAAGGACCATGTCATTAACGTTGATCGGTTGAATAACTCGGACAAACAAAATAGGAATTACAATAGTGAAAATTTCAAGTGCTATCGGTGTGGCTGCGTAAACCACAAGCCAACAGAATGTCAAGCCATAAATATGAAATGTAATAACTGCTAAAAGTTGGGACATTTTGCTTGTGTATGTCACTCGAGGACTGTATTTCAAAAGCCGTACGAGTCGCAAAAGTCCTAGAGTAAGAAGGAGGGACCGCGTAGAATTCGCCGTAAAGATGCAGATAGTGATGAGTCGTGTAGTGAAAGCGAGTCCGGAGATGAATATGTTCTATTCATGGAAGGACAAGGCAGTCATATCCAAGTTACAATCAATGGTTGCAAGATAAAGATGGTCGCTGACACGGGTTGTAGGCAGAACATTATCTCTTCCCAGTTGTATAGAGAACAATTCAAGGACATCCACTTGGACATCCACTCGAAAGGACAACCAAACAGTTTGTGGCATATGGTCAGAAGGTGCTGCTGATGTGTCTTGGGCGATTTAAAGCTAGTTTGAAAGCAGGTATGACGTCTATCTATAGTTATGTGTATGTAATTGAGGGTCGAGCTGAGTCGCTGCTTGGAAGAAAAAGTTGTTTTGACTTGGAAATATTCAAACAAGTCAAATTTGTGAAGCAGACTGAATCAAACTCTAAGAAGATCAGTCACCCTTGTTTTACAGGTCAGGTCAAATAACAAATTACTCACATAAAATGAAATTAGATCCGAATATAAAACCAGTAAGCCAACATCTGCAAAGAATTCCTCTTAGTCAAATAGAGCAGGTTAATGATGAAATTGATAAGACGCTGAAGGATGACGTCATTGAAGGGGTACCCGAGCCAAACCTTGGGTTTCTAACCTGGTAGTGGTGCCTAAGGCATCAGGTGGCCTGAGAGTTTGCTGTGATTTTAGAGAATTGAATAAAGCCATTGTAAGGGAACGCCATGTTCTTACTAAAGTGGAAGATACTTTGGATGGCCTGAATGGTTCAAAATATTTTGCAAAAATCGATGCAAGAAGCGGATTTTCCCAATTAACACTGTCAGAAGAATGTAGGCACTTGACAACGTTTATAACAAACAAAGAGTGTTTTCGGTTTAAGCGTGTTCCGTTCAGGCTAATTGATATTAGTGAAACCTTCCAAAAAATTATGGAAGAAATTTTGTTCGGCGTAAAAGGGGTAGAAATCTCAGTAGATGACGTCATTGCTCATGTGGTAACAATAGATCAGTTGATAAGTAGGCTACGCGAAGTATTTGAGAGGTGTAGGGAACGCAATCTAAAGTTAAACCCTAAAAAGTGTGAGTTTGGGGTTACCGAAATACCAGTGTTAGGTCATGTCGTGTCAACCAGAGGCATGCATTCAACCAGATCCTGTTAAAACTAAAGCAATTCAAGAGGCTCCGCCACCTGCAAATGTTGCAGAATTGAGATAATTTTTAGGAGTCTGTGGGTATGTATCTAAGTTTATACCCAATTACGCTGAGCTTGTTGAACCCCTTAGGCGGCTGACACAGCAAAGTATTAAGTGGACATGGGGCAATGAGCAAGTTAAGTCATTTGAGGAGTTGAAACGTGCACTCTCCAATGAACTGGTGGTGGCATGCTTTAAGATGGATGGTCGTACTGTTCTTGTAACAGATGCTAGTCCAGTGGGACTGGATGGGGTCTTGTTACAGGAGCAAACTATGGGCGAGCTGAAGCCGGTCACATGTATAAGTCGATCTCTGACACCTACTGAGACACGATATTCGCAGATTGAACGTGAGGCATTGGCATGTGTTTGGGCGGCTGAAAGGTTTCATAACTATGGGACAGAATTTACGCTGCTCACTGACAACAAACCATTAGTTAGTTTGCTTTCTTCAAGTTGTAAAAAGATGCTGCCCCCACGGATATAACGTCTGGCGTGGAGGTTGCATCAATATAGGTATAAGATAAAACATATCGAAGATAAAATGAATATTGCCGACTCTTTCTCAAGGTTGCCTTTAAATGAGTTAGACGAAACTAACTCAGGCAATGTTGTGGATGAGTATGTAAAATTTGTTGTTGAAAATGACATGCCTGACAATTGTGCGTTATCATTATCAGAGGTGAAGGAAGAAACAGCAAAAGATAAAATTTTGACTAAAATTATGAATTTGGTTCACTCGAGTGCATGGTCAGCTGATACTGACCGGTAGGTATTGTTCGGACAAAGCAGCTATTAAGGTCAAAGTATTTTTGGATAGGCATGGATAAGGCTATTGAGTCTACGATTAAAGACTGCCCAGCTTGTGCTGCAAGTAGGCCATTGAATAATAATACACATTTGCAGCCAGTGCAGTTCCCCAAAGGGCCATGGCTGAAAGGGGCAGTTGACATTGTAGGGCTGATAGATAATAAGTACTTAGTAACTTACATTGACTATTACTCCTCTTTTCCTGAGGCAGCCATTACCCAAGACATAACCTCAAAAAGTATCGTTAAAATTTTGATGAATATATTTGCAAGGCATGGTTACCCCGAGGAAATTGTCTCGGATAACGGACCACAATTTGTTAGCCAGGAGTTTAAACGTTTCTTGAGCTCTAAAGGTATTAAGCATGTACGTAGCTCACCTTATTTCCCGAGAAGTAACAGGAAGATTGAAAGATTTCATAGGTATTTAAAGAAGAATTTTCAAGCAGCTACTATCGTGGGAGGAGCAACTTCCTAAAATTTTGATGTCATATAGGAGTATTCCTCATCCCATGACAGGAAAAACGCCGGCTCTTTCTCTTTCATCTTTGCTCTTTCATAGGGAGATAAGTACAGAGCTTCAATCCATTAAGTTGAATACTTATGTGAGTTCAAGCAATGTAGAGGAAGGTGCAAAATCGTAAACATTGTGCTTTTGCACATTCCTTCGTAGTTGGAGACATTGTGTATCTTGCTAGGAGTAAGTCTGATAGTAATGATAAGCTTAAGTCTAAATTTGACATGGCCAAGTATGTAATCATTGACTTTGTAGGAGAGATACTTGCAAAGTAGTTAGTACATTAGACAGGAAAAGATATGTTAGAAATGTAAAGTTTCTGACTCATGCTCCGATTACGGGACGGGCAATCATATTTGATGATATATTAGACAATGAAGAAGTAAGTCCTAAGTCTAGTAACGTTGTAGAAGCAGATGATTCTGCAAAAGATGTAGTAGTAAGAACAAGATCAGGAAGTGTATCAAAGCCCACAAGATCTAGGGACTTTGAATATTATTGATCTTCAACCAGTTAAACTTATTGATATTACAATGTTTTTAATTATAAAAAAATAATAATAAAAAAAGTGTATTATAGAATATAGTCAGAATAATATTTAGAAATTGTTTCCCGGGGGAAGATGTAGTGTATTAGGAATTAATTATGTATTATGTAAATCACTAGTATATAAAGTAGGCACATGTTTAATAAAGGCATTCTAACATTGACTCGAGGTGGCAATACTTGAACACTACACTTTTAGCTTTGATTTACTGTAACATTCAACCTTAGACATTCACAAAACGGTTCGAAAATTTTCATAAAACTTCAACTTCTTTTCGAGCAGTATATTTTTTATACTTCGGTACTTGCTTTTGAAATGAAGTTTTTGAGATTTAATATGTTTTTTATTTTTCTATAACGTATTTGAATCAATACTAAGATACTTTTAAGATCAATCAATGTTATATTGACCACACAGAATGATCTACCCATTTCCAAATTCACAAACTATACTGTATGCTATAAATCGGCAAAGCAAGATGCAAAATGGACACTTACCCATTTAAAACGCTCCTTTTTCGGTCTTTCGACTGTTTTTCTTCTTGTGGATTTGTCCTCTAAATACTTTGTCTTGTTTTGGATATTTGTATTTATTATATCCTGACTCCTGAGTATTATAAAAGGAGTGCAAAACTATTTTTGAAAAAAGTTTGCAAAACGGCAGTCTTCTCTCGGTCGGAACTTGTGCATGCGCATAACTTAAAAAACCGTCCATGACAATGGCGGACAACTTTGCATTCCGCTATGTTTTCACATACCCGAGTGTAAATATCCGAGCGGAATTAGTACGCTCACACGGTGCTTTGCGCTGGCTCGGGAATTATTATGAAAACATTTCACATTAGGTAGCTAAAAGATAAATTACAATGTGAATTAGAAATTGTCAAGATTATAAACTATTATAATACAAATAAAATAAGTAAATTTAAGATACAATAGCGACTGCCTACTTACTACATTATTTTATAATTACAACAATTAAATATAATAATATGGATTTATCTACAACTAGGAACCCATTAAAAAGGGATAAAAAGGTACATTAAAAAATCAATCCATTGTCAAGTTATATTTATCTGTTTTTAAAGTGTTACGTCCTACTTGTCTCTCTCTCCCTTATTCGACTGACCATGACAGGTAACAAGTCGTGTAACTTATGCGTGGGATCTGCCATGTCCTTATCCAGGAATAATAGGATAGAATATCCTGATTTTTAACATCCTCAGCAATCCCAGACAAGAAAAACTTCTTAATTCTACTGCGCTTTCGTTGAACCCTGATAAACCCATCAGTACTGACATCAGCTTGTTCATTCATTTCCCTAGCTGCAGAAACTGTATTTTCTGCATTATTGTCCGTACTTGTTCTTCCATTAATCTCACCCTTCTCGTTTACAGGGGGAAGAGATTTTTCCACTTGAGCGTAGTGTTACAGGTAGTTATCCAATAAATGTGTAGTAGGTCTTTAGAATTTAAAAATGCCATTTTTGTTGTTGTTGAAATTGGTGTCCAAGCTCCATATACAGTTTCTAGAATTAAGTTAATTCTCCATGCCTTTGGTAACCTTGCTATCTTTGCCAGTCTCATTCTCGTCAGGGAGGATAGCTTCAATATTTTTGTTTTGATGAAGTAGACTGGCATTTCTTGCTACATTTCTCAATTCTTGGACCTTTTTAGAAAGGAATTGTTGGCACAATGGACAAAAATGTGCCTCATGTAGACATGTTTTATGGAACGAATGACCACAACCTTCGAAAACCTCCCATGGTTCTTCAGTATTCTCAACACGGCAGCTTGTGAGACCACACCTACAATTTTCTTCTGGTTCCACAGAAGAGTGGCAGCCAACAGGAAGTACAATGTACCTCATATCAATTGGTCCAAACAAATCGGGTAAGCAAACATATTTTGTCCTCTTTTTAACTGTGGATCTTGCTGATGATGGTGGTTAGAAATTGTTTGCATTTGGTCTTGAGGAATTGTAGTTGCTGCAGGGAAAAGGTAAATTGGTTTGGTGGAGTAAAAGTTGATCGAAACTTCATCTGACGTTCTTTTGAGCCAAAGATAATCTTAGCTTTTCTTGTTAATTGCTCCGCTGTGTCAGATTGGTTTGTTTGGGCTCGAAGAATACTGTGGGTATTCTCTACAGTATACTCGTCAAAGATTGTTGGCCATTTTCTCCACTGATTGTACAATTCTGGGTGCAGTGCATGGCAACCATACAAGAGGAGATTTGTTGTAGTGATGGCGTTTTAAGATATAGAAACATTATCCAGATGCGAACCATGGCATTACGGTACTGTGAAAAGTCATTTCGTTTCAATGTTATGGTGTAGGTAGTTATCCAATAAATCTAAAAACGTGGTGTACTGTAGGTCTTTAGAATTTAAAAATGCCATTTTTGTTGTTGTTCGAATTGGTGTCCAAGCTCCATATACAGTTTCTAGAATTAAGTTAATTCTCCATGCCTTTGGTAATCTTGCTAACTTGCTTTTTGGGAATGGTCGGAAACTGACAAACACATGCTCTCTGCTATTGAAGGATATGTGAAAAGGCCCCATTGTCGGAACAATTGAACATAGTGCTGCTGTAGGTAGATTCTTGTGTGGGTTTGTTGAACTGGTTGGTTTGGATATATACCTATGATCACAGAAATTACTTTGAGATGTTGCTGCTTCGTTTTGTTTCTCTTTTGTAGGAATTGGCAATTGGTCATACATCAGTTGGCGACAATAAAACTGGAAGGGCCAATCTCCTAGTTGAACCACCACAAACTTCCTCAAGTATTGTTTTAATCCACTGGCGAGTGCAATGTCAATGGCAGCAGCAAATCCCTCTCTTGACTTCAGTTGCAGTTCAATAAAGTTGACAAGTTGAAGATTCTCCATGGTTCTCATATTTCTTACATCTTTGTCATCACAATAGTTATGTTCTTCCAAGACATGTCTCTCAAGGTCAGGGGCAAAAACAAATTTGTCATCCACTGCGGCATGGACGATGAATAACTCTTGGCTAAAGCACCCATTAATTGTTGAGACGTCACTGTATTTTGGCAAGCCTGGATGTCTAAACTGTTGGAATGATGTACATGAAAGATGTTTTTGGGAAGTTTTATACCTTTAAGATCTTTATATGCCTTGATCACTATTGTGCACATACTGTGTGCACCTGTTTGTGTGGATTTTGGTAAAGTCATTGATGCCATTTATTTTTTGTTGCACTGCTAAAGAATTCTTGCAAGCGTTTATGGGTGTTGTTCTGCTAAAACAGTCATTACTCGATCAGTTGTCTTTTTGCTACATGTGTTCCCAAGTTGATGCTGTGTTTCAAGCCTAGCTTCTTTGTTGATGTTACTAGAATCAAGGTACAATGACTGGTCAACTTGCATAGCGTTACACTGCTAACTTAGTGAATAGCACATTTTATATCTTATTCTTACCGCTCTTAGTTTGTTCAGCAAAATTTTATTGGGAGAATGCCTTTTGTCAGTTATAGCAGCCATAATGTAGTCGAAAATGTGGGTGACACCAACAGACTTGCAAAAGGCTTCAAATTTGGTTGGGTCATTAGACATGAGTATAACCCATGTAATAATAATAATGTATGTTGATGTAAGCTGATGTATGTTTACATACGTTATAGATAGACTGTAATGTTTTTGTATGGTAGGACTGTTTTTGTCCTGTTTTGATTGTATTAAAACTGCATAAAAGAATGCATACTGGAGAAACATTACATATGTACTTTTTGCAAAATACTTGTTAACTTAGTCTTCGGTACGTACTCTCAGATAGTTTTTCAAAACTCTTTTCAATTTCTTTCGAGCATCCCTGCTGGCAAGACCACTTCCACATATTTGGTTGTTCTTACACAGTCCCAAAAATAGTGTTTTTTTCCACCAAAGGTTCTCAGTTCTCCTTGTCGTGTGTGGCATGAAATTCCTATATATTGTAGTATGAAATATAGTAAATACGAGTAGTTGTTTATTTACAAATTGGACTTCAAAGTTCCCACGAAAATCCTGCGTTTCGTGTACTCCACGCTATCTCCTACAAGTGCATGCACAGACACATGGGCGACCAACAACAAAGTGATGAAAAACGCGCACAAGACAAAATCACTGCTGATTACGGGGAAACACATTGCTAAGAAATTTCATGACAACATTACCCCATGCTTGAATGTTAAGATCAACAACTCTGAAATTTTAGAAGTCTCCATGCTTAAACTCTTAGGTTTAACACATGACAGAAACATGACCTTTGAGCCACATATTGATCAACTATGTAAAAAGTTATGAAAACGATTGGGTCTTTTAAAGCATATAAGCCCATACCTGAAGAAACGACAAAGGGAAACATATTACAATGGCATTATTAAACCAACTGATGTATGGGAGTGTTATGAATTGACTTTAGTTTGAAATGACTGTTGCTACGCACTGGCGTAGCTAATGGCGTAGTTGAACCGTTTTTAGTTTTTGAGCGGAGAGTTAAGTTACACAACTTTTATTGTTTATATCTAACCTAATTCATTGTTAATAAAGTTATTTATTATTACGAGTATATTCAACACTGGTGGCAGTGGAAAACAATGTCAAGAGAAAGAGAACTAAAAGAAGAGATTGAAAGACCTTACCAAACAACTTGAGGAGCTTGAGAAGTCCGAAGGCGAAACGTCAGCGAGACCTTCATCCAACACAAGTGTGACCGTTGTGCAAGCAAACAAAGCCAAGGCAAAACCTGACAACTATTCTGACAGACCCTGGAATGAGTGGATTAGCCATTTCAGATTGTGTGCTGAAATAAATAATGGAACAATACCCAACGTTGCCAGCAACTTGCTGTGTCAGGATCATTCTTTCACTGAGCGAAGCCGAAAAGTCTGTCGACTTAGATAAGGCTCTTCAAGGATCAACCCGAGCAGCAGAGGAAGATACACAGACTAACATTTAGTTCTAGGAGACGAGCGAAAGGCGAGAACATCGTCGATCTGGCAACTAGTCTGCGACAACTTGCTTCACTGGCGTACAATGACAGAGATTCAACGTTTATCGAGGAACAATTGGTCGACCAGCTGAGATACACATGGCGGGTGCAAGCTAGAAAAATTATGACGCAGCACCGAAGTGGGCTCAGAAATTCTTCGAACAGCAAATGGAATTGTGGGGGAAATGAAAGTGTTTGGCCGAGAAGTCAACTGGAAATCAGAAAAATAAGAATAACCTGTGTTACAGCTGCGGGAAACCGGGTCACATCGCCAGACTGCAGATTCAACAAGAATCAGGGAAACGCCAACAGGGCGGGGGCCTACCTGAGCCATTAGGGCACCCGCCGCGAAAACCTTTCCACAAGTAAGTAAAATTGCAAGTGCGATGGACGAGAGTACATTTTTTGTTCAATGCAAAATAAACACTTTATCTTGTTAAAGCATTAGTGGATACTGGGGCGTCCGTAACGATTATGCATAGCGACCTGTTTGCACGAATACGAAATAAGAACACGCAATTTCGACAATCACATAGAACAATTGTTGGGGCGAACAATGCACCATTAAAAATTAACGGAATCGCCGACGTGAACATATTCTTTGGGGGTATATCAGTAGAGCATGAAGTATTGGTGTGCGATGACTTGGCACAAATGATGCTAATTGGCGTTGACTTTTTAAGACCTCACAGATGTATGATAGATTTTGAAAAGGACTGATTAGAGTGAAAGGAAAAGACTGTAAAATGTCATTCGAAAAAGGACATAGTCTGCCAAGTTTCGATTTCAACATCAACTGTTATTCCAGCACAGTCTATAGTGGTCCTAGCTTGCAAGGTAGAGAACGGTAGTGTTAACAGACATGAAGATGGTGTACTGGAGCCTGCGAGGAAATTTGAAGAACGTTATAAGTTAAGGGTACTCAAAGTTGAAAACTAAACCTAGAGGTGGACTGATACAAGTTAGAATGTTTAACCATTCTTCAAAAGCCAAGATAGTTAACAAGAGTAGCACTGTTGGCGAATTCTGCCCATTAATGAAGGAAAATGAAGCTAATCCAGAATACTGCTATTTCGTGCCTGAAAGAAATGTAGCATCAAAAGAGGACGGTGATCTCAGACGAGTACTCACTATCGACCATAGAACAAATTTTTCCTATCAACAATCATAGACGAAAAAAAGAGAGACAGTGTTTACAAGGTACTTTCATGACATCAAACAGTAATCTCGGGTAACAAAGCTGACCTAGGAGAGGCAAGAGGAGTAGAACGTTCCATAAATACCGGGGATGCATCGCCAATACGAATTCCGCCACGCAGATTGCCATTCCACAAACGAGAAATTTGGGTGGAAGGAAGTAGAATCAATGATCGAAAGCGATGTAATCGAACACTCAAATTCTCCCTGGTCGGCACCGGTTGTTTTAGTGAAGAAGAAAGATGGCACGGAACGCTTCTGCATCGATTATTGCAAGTTAAACGAAATCACCAGGAAAGACGTCTACCCACTACCAAGATGTGAAGAAATCCTAGAATCCTTGGCCAGCACAGCATACTTCACTCATTTAGATTTCGCGGTCAAAAGCTAGGCACAGATGTGAAAATGATTCTGACTAACATTTTTTTTCCATTTGGCATTAAAAACCTGTCATTCAACAGCTAAAAGCCTGATAAAATATTAGGATCGCATCTCACAGCAACTTCTATGATATCTGAATGAGACCACTGTCGTGAATATTCCATGTTTAAATTGAATAATTGTCAGTTTATTTGCACACTCACAATGACAATGCCTTGAAATCATCAACAACAATGAAATCCGATGGCTGTGACGAGTCATCGACTGATGCAACAAGATTCTAAAAAAGTTGGAAACATTTTGGCAAAATTTAAAACACACAAAAAAACAAGCAATCATCAGGCTCTCCTTTATTCTTGGGGGTAACCTGTTCGGGAAGGGGCGAAGTTGATCAAACCTTTTCTCTAACATTTCGTCCTGCAACGTTTTTTCAAAATAACGTACTTTGCACGTCTGGCCACAAACTGTCACGACCTGAAAGCAAAATGAAGTCACTGATATTGCCTGCATCTGTGGTCCCTTGTCGAGATTTTGTCTCTGTTGAGTTTTGTTACCAAATATGGAACCATTGTGACGGGTTGTGCCGATAAAGATTGACCAGACAGTATAATTTCAAAACAGAACATACGAATTTCTACATTCCCAAGCATGAAATCGCACCCTTGGGACCAATTAGTGCTGAATCGGGTCTAAAACCATTGATTTTGCGGTCAAAAGCAAGACACAGATGTGAAAATGATTCTGACTAACATTTTTTTTCCATTTGGCATTAAAAACCTGTCATTCAACAGCTAAAAGCCTGATCTTTCCGAATATGAAAGAATTTCGTTCATGCGCCGAGTATATAATTGACGTACAATGGCGCTAAAAATAAGATGAACTAACTAACTTACCAAAATGACAGAGCTTCGAGTCCGTGTGAATCAAGGAATGAAAACTTTTTCGCATCGTCGCATCTCACAGCAACTTCTATCATCTGAATGAGACCACTGTTCGCAGCTTCGCAATCGTAAAAGAAATAGAAAGCTGAAATCTTCGAATCAACAATTCTTGCAGTTTTTCTCGGATTACCAACACATCATCTGCATCTGCATAGAAAATGGCAACTTTTGAAGTTTTGCAAGCAATTTCCAATTTTAGAAATGAAGAAGGGGAAGTTTCGGAAGGCGAGGAAAACGTGGGAGAGGAGGAAGAGAATGAAAAAGAGGAGGAAGAGAATGATGAGGAGAAAGAAGAGAACGAAGTGGGAAAAGTGAAGCAACTTGAGCTGTTACAAGTTGCTTTTGACCAGAAACAAACTCGTGGTGAATGTCAGGAGGGACAAAGAGGAAAGTTCAAACCAAAACAATTACATCAATCAATATGATTCTTGAAGGTAGATTAAATTCTTGCTGCGTGATGTCATTGAGAGCTGCATTAGATTGAACAAAACAATAGTTTTGTGTGGAGATTAAATGTGAATGTGAAGTCTGTTTACGTTTCCAATCCATTCTTGTTCAATGCTAAAATTCACTCCAGCGGCCTGTAATGGCACAATCAAATCTTTCTTGAAGAATTAAAATGGATTGGAAACGATAAATAGACATGATGGTCCACTTACACGTTGAATTGCCATACAAAACAAAAGTTTGCGCGATCAAATACAACTCAGAAAGTGTCAATTGGTGGCTGTTGGATTGCCAGCACAATAATAAACTTTCACCTGACGCTTCCCAAACAAAGTTTGCAATTTCCACTTGTTTTAAATTGTGCAATTGTATTTTAAACAAAAAAAATACGCTCCTTTAAGTTAACGTCAAAGTTTGCGACAAGGCTTTTGTCGAATTGTTGTTGTCGAACAAACGATTGTTTTTTTTTGCAGATTGTTTAGTTCCATGCACAATTTACAGGCAAAAATACCCACATTGATGACGTATGTCGTTTTGTGGCTGGCAGATCCAAGGTCCAAGATCCGTCTCGCTTGCCCCAACGATTTGAGGGAAATTCTGATTTGGTCCAAATCGGGGCGCTAAACATATTGGGGCACAGATATTTGACAGATTTTCGATGGCAGCAGATTTTCTTACCGGAAGTCTCATATTCAGGAAGGAGAAGCATCTTGAGAATTTCTACTTTTTTAATTTACATTCGCACCATGGCATTCAGAAGTATAAATTTGGATAAGATCTCATTTGTCAGCGTTGCAAAAGGAATTTTGACTGGCCATGACCATGGCAATTTCTCTGCCCTGCGAGTGCCGCAATTAAATTATATGCCTGTATAAAAGTTTTGATTGTTTCAAGTACCCTTGTTTCGCAGAAACAACTTACCAAACTGCATGCCACTTTTCGTCTCTCCTTTATTCTTGGGGGTATCCTGTTCGGGAAGGGGCGAAGTTGATCAAACCTTTTCTCTAACATTTTGTCCTGCAACGTTTTTTCAAAATAACGTACTTTGCACGTCTGGCCACAAACTGTCACGACCTGAAAGCAAAATGAAGTCACTGATATTGCCTACATCTGTGGTCCCTTGTCGAGATTTTGTCTCTGTTGAGTTTTGTTACTAAACATGGAACCATTGTGACTATTTGTGCCGATAAAGATTAACTAGACAGCATAATTTCAAAACAGAACATACGAATTTCTACATTCCCAAGCATGAAATCGCACCCTTGGGACCAATTAGTGCTGAATCGGGTCTAAAACCATTGATTTCGCGGTCAAAAGCTAGGCACAGATGTGAAAATGATTCTGACTAACATTTTTTTTCCATTTGGCATTAAAAACCTGTCATTCAACAGCTAAAAGCCTGATCTTTCTGAATATTAAAGAATTTCGTTCATACGCCGAGTATATAATTGACGTACAATGGCGCTAAAAATAAGATGAACCAACTAACTTACTAAAATGACTGAGCTTTGAGTCCGTGTGAATCAAGGAATGAAAACTCGATTTGTCCGAGTGTAAAATATTAGGATCGCATCTCACAGCAATTTCTATGATATCTGAATGAGACCACTGTTAGCATCGTAATTAAATCCGTGTGGTCGGGATGCTTCCTGGATATGTGTTGGATCATGCTCCCTGCTTTAGGCTTCGGCTTTCCGTCACACTTGCACGTCATTTTGTAAATCTTTTTCACAAGACCCCCACGAGAGTTGATGCAATTTTTTTTGTTTAAATTTACCGCTTTGGCCCTCTTGGTGTTCACCGCGAAGTTGCCCACAGCAGCAAAAAGCGTCAGCTAGGAGCTTCATCAGCTCTTCTACCGTTTCCTTGTCATCATCAAATTCGTCCTCATTCTTGTCTTCGTCATCTAATCCGTTCTCATTATTCTCATCATGCAACTCGTCAAGAAAGAAGTAAGTCAATGACTCTTCCTTCTTTCCCGACCGACCAGAAATAAAGTTTGTCTGAGTCTGTTAAAAAAATATAAAAAATATATGGTTGGCCCTTTATGATGTCAAGAATTACACACACGATCAAGAATTACATTGACTGAGCGATTGGTCAAACACCGCATGCCCGCTTGAAAAACAATGCATGACTTGCTTGACAAAGATTCATGTCCTGTTAATTGAATATTTACGAAAAAAGCGGCTTAAAAACGCTTTAGGTGATTATCGCGTATTAGTCCGAGGTAGCGCAACCAATCAGCATTGAGAATTTTCAATAATCACCTATGTACAGTAATTTTATTAAATATGTATATAGCATTTTTACAACATTTGTTCAAGAGTTTTGTAATACTATAAGACAAAACGCAGTTCCATGCAGTGTATTTAAATATAAGAACAAATGAGGGTTGTTTCGCGTGTGCCTATTAACGTTTGAAGCCCTTCGTCAGGTGAAATTAGTAGACAGATAAACACATTACATCAGCTTTTATAGCGTTGCTATAAAAGCTGTCACATGAACAAAATATTAACCAATGAAAATAAAGTAGTCATAACAATCATAACAAAATAGAATTAATATGTAAAGATATAGACTGCGTGCAGGCTTCGGCCCGATTATAGGGTCGAAGACCTGCGCACAGGCGTTACACTTATCAAAGCGCTATAAATGTCGTACAAGGGAAGGGAAGAGGGGATATAGAGGAAAGTATATAAGAAGTATTTAAGAGAAAAGAATGAGCTAGATGAAGGAGAGGCGCTCATTGATACCATCAGGCTGAATGGTGCCAAGTTTAAAAATGAGACGCTTTTCTTGCTTCCGACGGGTATCATTACCACCAATAATGGGATGAATGGCACATATTTTCATATCAGAAAAGGAGTGGTTGGCACTGTTGAAGTACCTAGCAACAGGTTTGTTGTGCACATTGTTCTTGATTTAGAACTCCAAGTGTGCCTTCTATTAGAACTTAAGCCTCCTAGGGCATTTGACAACTAAAATTGAAGTATATGATAACGTTAAAGCATAATTCACGGTAAAACATAACTGCTTACATCTCTCTTTGCTATTGACTGTAACTGCAGATCATGGGGTAATACATATATGGGAGAGCTTTGACCGATTCTGCTAAAGATAATGTTGAACGACGTTTGGTGAGTTCGTTTGTGTCGTCCGTAGATGATTCGCCTGCAGATGTCATAGAAATGAAGTCATTGTCATTTGTAATTCCTCCAGCCATGTCCGAACTTTCAGTTTTAAAGCGTGAACGTAGTATTGTAATCAAAACAAAAGCAATGTGCATCATGCACATTGCTTTTGTTTTGACTTGCTTGCCTTTTGCTGCAAATCCTCGACAGTCTTTTCCGGTGCAATGATAATGGTTTGATTCGGTTGTGCTTTTGCGGACATGGCAGTATCCGAGAGGATTACTTGCTGATATAGGTCCGACAAAACATTGTGTCGGATACCTGGATCGCGGAACTTTGCATAGATGAATTTAGCAAATCTTTTATCGAGCTTCTGAGATTTTCACTACACACAAAGTTATCTAAATCCGGTTTCAAAATAGCGATGGGTGGACTAGATTTATCACAAGTTTTTGCTTCATCAATTCATATGACGGCAACTGAAATCGGCTAAGCTTGATGGCCGGCGTGAAACTGATCTTGCAACCTTGCACGCCTCAACCACATAGTACCATCGGTAGTAACAAAACAGCGATCATCTCTTGTACTGGTATATAACACTAAATATACCTTCAGAGATTTCTACTGCTTGAGGGGAATATTTAACTTTCTTGGTTGATGGTTCAAATGTTCCTCCTAACGCGTGGCCACATGCATTCCACATTTTGATGGTTTAGAGCGGTTAAATTAGTACTCTCCTTTACAGTTTGGGCAAGAACCACGGCCACGTTGGCTCATCGTATATTATATATAATATGTATATATTATATCTAATATGTATATGTTATAATATGTATATATTTTTATAAATTATTAATACGAACGGATAACTTTATAATTATGCACCCTTAGTCGTGCAGTGTGTGAATATTGTATTCTTTTTTTCGACTAAAGATCAATTTTTATATTCCTTTGCACTGTACCTAGCTATTACTATCAGTTCTGTGATAACATTTAATCCTCCTTGACAGGTGTTATCAGCATCTCGCCATTTTATTAAGGAGTGGTAAATATTGAAAGGGAAACTGCCAATTATTTTTATCGTACGTACGATCACCACTTTCATTAATTTGCATGCCGCATGATCTTTTTAGATATTATTGTAGGTTTATTAAAAAAGAGTTTGGTAAACGTCTTACGATATATATATATTATATAGGCTACATGGGCATAGGGTGTAGGCATACATGGCTATAACGAGTATATAACGACTCGGTGACGGTGCATGCTGAGTTGCCGTCAATCCCGTACTCGTTTTCTCTGACTCTGCTCTCGACACAATAGGCAATAGAAGACATCAGCTAGCTGTTAACTCTTTCTGGTCGGTCGCATTTTAATTATGTTGTCGCAAGTTGTCGCAAGAGCACTTTGAGTACGATCTCCTTTGCAAAATATTTACCCCCTGGCAATGAAATTAACACCATTGGAATCCTTACAAAATAAGCTTTCTAACAGTAGGCTATTTTGCCGACTAAACATTACAGAATCAAAAATACTAAAAGTTTAGTCCCAAACATACCTCCAGTCATACTTCAGTTCAATTCAAACAATCTTTAATATCTTTTAATATCTTGAAAGACTTCTAATGGTCGAAATTTAGCTTTTTATCTGTTTCTTTAGGCTGTAAAACGTGCGTTCGATACGGCTTTTAGAAATATTTATTTTGAATTTTTTTTTATTTATCGGGAATTTTCCAACATGCACGCGCTTGTCGTAGTTTGACTATATATGGTTTGCCCACACGCTTCAGTCCCGACAAAAAGATCTTACATAGGGTATTGTACCCTGGGGAATTCATTCCGGCCACTTAAAAAACCATAGCAACAGTCTTTGTTTGTGTTTGGGCCTTTTCCGGTTGTTTTTGTCTGAAATTCCGGTTTGACCCGTACGCTACATTTCAAATTTCGCCGTAACTTTGTCAATTTTTATTGTGTTTCTTTGAAAGTTGGTCAGTATGTACTGTTTTT
The DNA here is from genome assembly GCA_016169945.1 of Trachythela sp. YZ-2020. NCBI lineage: Eukaryota > Metazoa > Cnidaria > Anthozoa > Malacalcyonacea > Clavulariidae > Trachythela > Trachythela sp. YZ-2020. The sequence continues at coordinate 1,140,047 of JADLSH010000374.1, read as the reverse complement.
AAAGCTCTATAAAACGGTGTATTAGCGAAGATCACACGTTAAGAAAACAGAAGTTATAATTGACCAAAGGTACTGAATATATAATTAGTTTACGATAATAATAAATATCAGATTACAAAAAGGTGTTAAAACTCACGGAGATCTGTAAAACAATGTATTTAGCGATTTGTTTGGATTTAGTCAAGAACAGGTGTGTTTGCTGAATCGATTGGTGATCGATTGGTGGTATTTTCGTCCGTTTTGGGTGAGGGGCGCCAAAGATACAAGCGCTCAAAATCATCATGCGTTGGCGGATGATATTCGACGCTACCGTTTAGAAAGAGTTAATACTATACAGACAGTTTCACTCTCACTACTTTGTTATAACATAAACATTCACGGCATTAACAAAAACAAGAAAGCCGGTCAATAACGATTATATATTTATATATATTGTCATTGACATTGCTATAAATATAGACTAGGCCTATATAGACATATAGTATAAGTAATGCTGCGTGTTTGGTTAGATTTGGAGTAACTGAAAGGCGAAATGAAGGAACCGAGGTGTTTAGCAGTTATCACCGGTCAATGTTTTGCCTTTATTATTTATAACGACTACGTTTCTGCATAGCATCCAGGTTGCAGTTTCGAGTTCAGAATCCTTTTCCCGAGGGTTTTCCTATTTATTTGGCCTTTTCTATACGCGATATCGATTTCGATACCAGTTTCTTTATCCTGTACTATAGATTTAACTCGAAAGCTATTGCTACTTTGACCATCTTACACTTTATTGTCTTTAATATACCTTCTGAAATATATATTACATCTCCTTATCTTTATTGTAAGTATAATTGCTGCCGAGCGAAGCGAGGCAGCACACTATTCTTGACGTCTGATTGTTGTCCCAGAGTCCACTCTACCCAGTCTTCCGCGCGACTTATGTACTTGCGAGAATCTCAACTTCTGTAATTCTGGATGTCGGTTTTCCGGGGGTTAATTAAGCATTCAAGTTCGTTTGTAAAGTGAGGGGGTCGTCGAAAAATATATTGTATAATGCGCACGCACCCTTCGAATTCCATATGACACGATTATTCATGACTCCTCTGAATCTCTGATCACGACTCAAGATATATAATTTCTCAAATTCTGAATGAAAATCACGAAAATATAAAGGCAAGTATGACTTTATTTCTTTCTGGTAATATACATCAAGGCACTGAAATTTTCAGTGTTCATTCTAGAGGCAAACAATGTGCTTTTATGAGTTTATCGGCGCTTCTTACAGCACAAAATAAACCGCTAATCGAGTGGTCAAATACAACCTTAAATAATGTGGTTTTACAAGGAGATAAATGTATTTAGAATTAGAAGTTCTAAAAAATGGCTTAATAGTCCCAGATCCAGGTGTAGAACATTTGTCTATAGATAACTTACCAACAGTTGTTTGTGTTTCATGTTGTATTAACATGTCGAATAGCTTTTCTTACGAGATATGGCAATCTGCGATCGACACATTTAAGAATATTATTAATATATTGCCTGTACAGGCAACAACTAAATCACCTTTGATGTTGACTATCAGTGATCTACCCATTGTGGTTGAGCCCATTGAGGCACCAACTATCAGTGATCCGCCCATTGTGGTGGAGCCCATTACACCAACTATCAGTGATCCGCCCATTGTGGTCGAGCCCATTGAGGCACCAACTATCAGTGATCCGCCCATTGTGGTGGAGCCCATTGAGGCACCACCTATCAGTGATCCGCCCATTGTGGTCAAGCCCGTTGAGGTACCAACTATCAGTGATCCGCCCATTGTGGTGGAGCCCATTGAGGCACCAACTGTCAGTGATCCGCCCATTGTGGTGGAGCCCATTGAGGCACAAACTATTATTGATATGCCTGATGATGCAGAAAATGAAAGCCAATTTTGTTTGTTTAATTAACCCCTCCCCTGCCCTACTTTTATTTTCATTCAGTTATGTTCTACTATGTTTCCACATAAATATCTCATGCTACCAATTATTTGTTTCCATAGTTTTCCAATTCTGACGGATGTGAATGGTGCCATGTTAACTGCTGGATGAAACCAAATGGTTGTTACAGCCAAAATATAATATGGATCTATTACTGTACATCTCATGAAAATGGATGGGAGCTTCTGGATTAACAGAAGTGTATTTCTATTAAAACAAGAATGCTGATTTACAAGATTGTATGGATATATTACAATACATCTAATGCAATGGGATATGGAATCTGCCATGTATTATTAAATTACTGCACTTGTTTCCAATCTACCATATGGATGTCAGGAACATTGTATATCAAGATATTACATACCTTTATATGTACAGTAACCTAACAAGTTATTGGACAATATGATGGCCAACAATGGACACTACCTGTACATGCTAAATAAATACAAACATATTTGACAAAAAAAACAATGAATGGCACTGTCTTGTTTACCAATTGGAAAATACAGTAGACTATTATTACTTGGAAAGAATATGAAAACTTGCAACAAACTAATCATATCACGTTAAAAGATATATGTTTGTTCTTCCTAATTATGTTCTTCAAAACGTTTTGACAAGTGAAGACGGTTTAAAACATTGGTACCAACAATCACATGTGTAAATATGAAAATCCGAAGTACACTTTACAGTATATAGTAATTATTGCATTGTTAAACAAAATAAATTCATACATACAGTGTATATATAAGGCAATTTAAATAAATGAAGTTTTTTGGTACATTTTAAAATCTTATTTATCAATATTTTGGTGTACGATTGTAAGAAATCACGCGCACGGATAATGGTTATGGTTAGGGATGGGGTTTGGGTCAGGGTTGGGTTAGGTATATTCGTGCGCGAAAAATGGGAGGTTCACCAATTCACCGAAACTCCCAAATGCAACTCCCTATGAATGTAGCTCCATATTATATGTTTTATATTAGTAATTATGTACTTTGTGAAAATACTCAGTCGTTTCCGTAAATAGTCTGAATAATATAGATTAAGATAAATAGATGATCGAGAACGAACGTGAAATCCGAGCCGAAGCCCCGAAGGCAAGTTATTCAAAGATCGAACGCGAATGCTTTACTGTACTTAATTTTCAATTTTATCCACCATTTCAAAAATATAAGCTGTTTCAGTCGAGAAAATCGAACGAAAGAGAAGATCTATGTGTTAGGGGAAACATTTACGTTCAACAAGCTGACAATGTCTATATTTCGATTCATTACAGATGTGGTGCAATATGATATTTTAGGAATGTCACTATCCTCGCGCAATCTATGTATTTACTATGATTTAGATGAACTAAACGACATAGCTCACTATATTTTGGCTTTGCAATTTGCATAGGAATGTTACTATTCTCTTTACCTCGCTTTTTACTATGAATACGAATACGAATAGTCGAATACTATGAACCAAACTAGATTACGGATGCGTCACTGTCATCATGGTGTCATGTAGTGCATGGGAAAGCTGTTGATTGGTCAACCACCACGACCACCAATTACCGTGGTTCGGCCAATGGCGTGTGACCTTTCAAACAGTGCATTATATCTGTTTAACAGGCGAATTTAATTTCGGGTCAGACAAACACTCAGTAGAGGAAACAACGTGAGGATCCAAGGTAATTTAAATGTGACTCAAAATCTAAGTCAAATCTATTCCTAGACTCCGACGTGCTTAATTCAATATGGCGGCCAATGTGCAGTTTCAGGATTTAGCCCCTATTGTGGAAATTCAGTGTCGTCCGTTTTGGCGGAACTAAAACTTGAACACGGGTTTTTTCGATTTAGGACTCGGACATTATTGAAGTGGCGGCACAGAATAGACATGAGCAGAAAGTCCACTCTCGTTCCAACCTTTGAAGTTTTTGTGCCAGCACATGTTACTTCCGGCGTCTTGGCCGCCATGTTGAAAGCAACCAACTCTGGTCATATGAGGTGGTAACGTGATGTTACATATAGGGGCATGTTACATATAGGGGCAAACATAATGACGCAATGTATAAAGTGACGTCATGGTTACTGAGTCAATGTCAGTACGTCATGTTACACATAGGGGCAAGTGTGAAAACCTTATGTTACATATAGGGGCAAGGGTGAAAACCTTACCAAAAGAAAACAGTAAGTGGTACAGACAAGAAAGCTGAAAGCAACTTCGATGGTTGTGAGATTGTGTCTTCTTTTTTGAATAACTACGCACAGCGCATGTATTAACATATCTATACGGAACACCAGTATCCAGATAATATAACAGTACGTTATTTTAAGGATTTATTCCCACACTCGAAATATTTTAAACATACTATTATCAGTATGTATATTCGTGATATATAGATCATATAGATTACAGTAGTAATTCCAGTATGAGTCGAGAGTCTCAAATCTACTGTCGTTTTCCAGATAATAATAAACTAAACTCAGCAACATAACATAAATGGCTCATGAATTATGTATTCTACAGTATATCATATTGTTCATAATATTTATGCTTGTATAAAGTAGATAACTCGCTATCAGAATTGGCAACTTGCACTAATTAAGAGGTCACATAAGCGCATTTGATCGGCATATTGATATGTTAATTTGCGCTTAAAAGATTTAATTATTATTAATTATTATTTTGATTAGCAGGTATGGAATTAAAAACTTGTAAAAATGGTATAGAACTGAGCAATGCTTTGAGTAAAACGACAGAGGTTTCAATGTTTTACAGAAAACGCCGATATTGTAACCAGTCATATGACTAAACTAAAATTCTAAATGCATGTAAAACATGTCCTCCAAAACAATTTTTACACCCAAACCTCAAGATAAAGAAACATAACAAGAAGACCGTTTGATATTGCGTCTATCAAGTTTTAGCACAAAGGAACAGCTTAACGAACACCGAACACGATAATTATCCATTTATTTTTGCCGCTATGACGGAAACCTACTTATGAACACGGAAAATTGGAACATAAAAATAGGATTTGTGACGCAAATGACGATGCTAGAAGCACGATTCCGATATTAAACTTCCCATAAAACATGACCTTGAATACGCTTTTCAATTACATAAAGGACATAGCATACCAATTATTTAATGCCAGTGGAGGTTCTATTACCTATTCTTATAATACAATATGTAACATAAGGTTTTCACCCTTGCCCCTATATATGTAACATAAGGTTTTCACACTTGCCCCTATATGTAACATAAGGTTTTAACGCTTGCCCCTATATGTAACATAAGGTTTTCACCCTTGCCCCTATATGTAACATGACGTACTGACATTGACTCAGAAACCATGACGTCACTTTAAACATTGCGTCATTATGTTTGCCCCTATATGTAACATGCCCCTATATGTAACATGCCCCTATATGTAACATGCCCCTATATGTAACATCGCGTTACCACCCCTGCTCACTCTGGTCCAAAACATTATAAACTAATATGGCGAAACTTGTATTTCATAAATTTAAATGAGTATATCGTCGTTATTTTATGGTGGATGTCATTGAAATTTTCAGGACGTACTAAAGAAAGGTAGATTATTCATTTTATTTTAATAAAACCGTATTTAATGATGCTAAAATTGTCATTTTAATACGCATTGCTATGTGCTGTTTTGGGACCCGAAAAGGCCGAAAGTCACCCGATGGATATACATGTTATTTTTCTGAGTGTTGCTTGAATTGCAACTATTATTCGACTTAACTTGAACAAAAATACGTCATGTCTTGTTTTTAGATGGAAGTAGGTTGAACTTTTTAAATTTCAAGCGCATATTTTGATATTTATACTGCATCGTAGCGTTATACCAGTCGTACTACTAAACACAATAATCATATACCTGATCAGTGAAAGGGGCTTCTTTTCTTCATTAATAAACAAGTTTTTGAACTAAACTCAGTTAATTGCGCGAGTTGAATCCATTTTCACCAGAACTGGCTTATAATTTTTAACTTTGATTGCTGGATAACGGTAAGATATTTGTGCACATCTATCAACAGTATCAAGCAATTGATGGAGCAGACTAACTTGCTAGAAGTTACAGTTCATGACCCAAAATTGCAACAAACTAATCTCATGTACATTTACACAGTGTAGCACCATCTTAATGCTTTCACCTGTTTTCATTTACCATCGGCATCATTGTGTTTATCGTCTTAGAGATAAGAATATTGAAGGAGCTAGACTAAGCTCCAAAATATTACACATTCAAACTGTGTTGGTTGCATAGCTCAGTCTGGAATGCATTGGTCTTGTAAACCAGAGGTTGTGGGTTGCATTCTCACTGTGGTCAAGTTGATTTTTCAGCTTGCCCGGTGTAGATTTACTCAGTGTAGCAACATCTTAGTAATTTCACCTGTGTATCATTACCATCAACATTAGATTTAACACGAGTCTTGTATCTTACAGTTCAGTTATTCTGTACTCTGGTGTAAAAGATTTTAAACAATATAGCACAGCTGCACAATTTCCTTCTGACAATGTAAGGAAGGAGCTAAAAAGTTTCCTGAGGGCACTGGTGAATTGTGATGGCGTTGGGTTGTCACTGTTTCCTCCTTGCTGCCTTATGGTGCCAAAGAAATTCTCTATAGCATCAGTGTTGAGATTGTTGGACTTTTTGGATTGTTGGACATTTTGTATTGTTGCACTGAATTTTTGTGGATGAAAGTTTTTAAAGATATAAAACCAGTTTTCCTCTAGCGATAGTTTCGCGCAAGGACTTTGCTCATTTTTGTGAGTTTTCAACTCGGTATTCTGGAACTAGTTGGACAAAAGTCGTTTCGCGCAAAAAAATTGCTAATGGAAAATCGGCGTAGATATCAGCTAGTAAGAAGTATAGGTATGAAAAGAGTAAAATATTTATAAATACATTGATATCAATTCTCCAATAATTGAACGATTAAATCATTTGTTAGATTTATGTCATTACGCCTAGTTTCCCATTGAGTACGACATTGGTTGTAGTCATTACGGATTGATAACTTAGGTCCAGTACTCAATAGAGGTTTGGAAGTTTCTAATTGATTCTGATTTTATGGAGAAATAATCAACAAGTCAATGCAGCATTTTGAAACAGTTAAAAAATCAATTGCCATATTTTAAGGCAAACAAGTATAAATGAACTTGAATATAGAATAACTTTCAAACATATAATTCAGAGTCTGAAACAAGATTGAGATCTTGCATTCCAGTTTGAACCATACCAAACTAAAATAAAATTAAAATGTGTTTTTTTACATTTTTGGACTTGTACAACTTGTACACAGTAGAAAAAAACTAGATGTCAAAGTTTCATTTACTTGGTTTCCTTTGTAAAAAAAACACTTCAACTTGCATGCACCAAATTCAGATTTTGTTGCAAGTTGAAACCAGTTTTATTGCCTGATATATTACTCTGCCAACAAGTCTTAATAACTAAGGTGATAGCAACAATCTTGTCGTCTTGGCCGCCATGTTGAAAGCAACCAACTCTGGTCATATGAGGTGGTAACGTGATGTTACATATAGGGGCATGTTACATATAGGGGCAAACATAATGACGCAATGTATAAAGTGACGTCATGGTTACTGAGTCAATGTCAGTACGTCATGTTACACATAGGGGCAAGTGTGAAAACCTTATGTTACATATAGGGGCAAGGGTGAAAACCTTACCAAAAGAAAACAGTAAGTGGTACAGACAAGAAAGCTGAAAGCAACTTCGATGGTTGTGAGATTGTGTCTTCTTTTTTGAATAACTACGCACAGCGCATGTATTAACATATCTATACGGAACACCAGTATCCAGATAATATAACAGTACGTTATTTTAAGGATTTATTCCCACACTCGAAATATTTTAAACATACTATTATCAGTATGTATATTCGTGATATATAGATCATATAGATTACAGTAGTAATTCCAGTATGAGTCGAGAGTCTCAAATCTACTGTCGTTTTCCAGATAATAATAAACTAAACTCAGCAACATAACATAAATGGCTCATGAATTATGTATTCTACAGTATATCATATTGTTCATAATATTTATGCTTGTATAAAGTAGATAACTCGCTATCAGAATTGGCAACTTGCACTAATTAAGAGGTCACATAAGCGCATTTGATCGGCATATTGATATGTTAATTTGCGCTTAAAAGATTTAATTATTATTAATTATTATTTTGATTAGCAGGTATGGAATTAAAAACTTGTAAAAATGGTATAGAACTGAGCAATGCTTTGAGTAAAACGACAGAGGTTTCAATGTTTTACAGAAAACGCCGATATTGTAACCAGTCATATGACTAAACTAAAATTCTAAATGCATGTAAAACATGTCCTCCAAAACAATTTTTACACCCAAACCTCAAGATAAAGAAACATAACAAGAAGACCGTTTGATATTGCGTCTATCAAGTTTTAGCACAAAGGAACAGCTTAACGAACACCGAACACGATAATTATCCATTTATTTTTGCCGCTATGACGGAAACCTACTTATGAACACGGAAAATTGGAACATAAAAATAGGATTTGTGACGCAAATGACGATGCTAGAAGCACGATTCCGATATTAAACTTCCCATAAAACATGACCTTGAATACGCTTTTCAATTACATAAAGGACATAGCATACCAATTATTTAATGCCAGTGGAGGTTCTATTACCTATTCTTATAATACAATATGTAACATAAGGTTTTCACCCTTGCCCCTATATATGTAACATAAGGTTTTCACACTTGCCCCTATATGTAACATAAGGTTTTAACGCTTGCCCCTATATGTAACATAAGGTTTTCACCCTTGCCCCTATATGTAACATGACGTACTGACATTGACTCAGAAACCATGACGTCACTTTAAACATTGCGTCATTATGTTTGCCCCTATATGTAACATGCCCCTATATGTAACATGCCCTATATGTAACATGCCCCTATATGTAACATCGCGTTACCACCCCTGCTCACTCTGGTCCAAAACATTATAAACTAATATGGCGAAACTTGTATTTCATAAATTTAAATGAGTATATCGTCGTTATTTTATGGTGGATGTCATTGAAATTTTCAGGACGTACTAAAGAAAGGTAGATTATTCATTTTATTTTAATAAAACCGTATTTAATGATGCTAAAATTGTCATTTTAATACGCATTGCTATGTGCTGTTTTGGGACCCGAAAAGGCCGAAAGTCACCCGATGGATATACATGTTATTTTTCTGAGTGTTGCTTGAATTGCAACTATTATTCGACTTAACTTGAACAAAAATACGTCATGTCTTGTTTTTAGATGGAAGTAGGTTGAACTTTTTAAATTTCAAGCGCATATTTTGATATTTATACTGCATCGTAGCGTTATACCAGTCGTACTACTAAACACAATAATCATATACCTGATCAGTGAAAGGGGCTTCTTTTCTTCATTAATAAACAAGTTTTTGAACTAAACTCAGTTAATTGCGCGAGTTGAATCCATTTTCACCAGAACTGGCTTATAATTTTTAACTTTGATTGCTGGATAACGGTAAGATATTTGTGCACATCTATCAACAGTATCAAGCAATTGATGGAGCAGACTAACTTGCTAGAAGTTACAGTTCATGACCCAAAATTGCAACAAACTAATCTCATGTACATTTACACAGTGTAGCACCATCTTAATGCTTTCACCTGTTTTCATTTACCATCGGCATCATTGTGTTTATCGTCTTAGAGATAAGAATATTGAAGGAGCTAGACTAAGCTCCAAAATATTACACATTCAAACTGTGTTGGTTGCATAGCTCAGTCTGGAATGCATTGGTCTTGTAAACCAGAGGTTGTGGGTTGCATTCTCACTGTGGTCAAGTTGATTTTTCAGCTTGCCCGGTGTAGATTTACTCAGTGTAGCAACATCTTAGTAATTTCACCTGTGTATCATTACCATCAACATTAGATTTAACACGAGTCTTGTATCTTACAGTTCAGTTATTCTGTACTCTGGTGTAAAAGATTTTAAACAATATAGCACAGCTGCACAATTTCCTTCTGACAATGTAAGGAAGGAGCTAAAAAGTTTCCTGAGGGCACTGGTGAATTGTGATGGCGTTGGGTTGTCACTGTTTCCTCCTTGCTGCCTTATGGTGCCAAAGAAATTCTCTATAGCATCAGTGTTGAGATTGTTGGACTTTTTGGATTGTTGGACATTTTGTATTGTTGCACTGAATTTTTGTGGATGAAAGTTTTTAAAGATATAAAACCAGTTTTCCTCTAGCGATAGTTTCGCGCAAGGACTTTGCTCATTTTTTTGTGAGTTTTCAACTCGGTATTCTGGAACTAGTTGGACAAAAAGTCGTTTCGCGCAAAAAAATTGCTAATGGAAAATCGGCGTAGATATCAGCTAGTAAGAAGTATAGGTATGAAAAGAGTAAAATATTTATAAATACATTGATATCAATTCTCCAATAATTGAACGATTAAATCATTTGTTAGATTTATGTCATTACGCCTAGTTTCCCATTGAGTACGACATTGGTTGTAGTCATTACGGATTGATAACTTAGGTCCAGTACTCAATAGAGGTTTGGAAGTTTCTAATTGATTCTGATTTTATGGAGAAATAATCAACAAGTCAATGCAGCATTTTGAAACAGTTAAAAAATCAATTGCCATATTTTAAGGCAAACAAGTATAAATGAACTTGAATATAGAATAACTTTCAAACATATAATTCAGAGTCTGAAACAAGATTGAGATCTTGCATTCCAGTTTGAACCATACCAAACTAAAATCAAATTAAAATGTTTTTTTACATTTTTGGACTTGTACAACTTGTACACAGTAGAAAAAAACTAGATGTCAAAGTTTCATTTACTTGGTTTCCTTTGTAAAAAAACACTTCAACTTGCATGCACCAAATTCAGATTTTGTTGCAAGTTGAAACCAGTTTTATTGCCTGATATATTACTCTGCCAACAAGTCTTAATAACTAAGGTGATAGCAACAATAATATACTTGGTGCTAAATGTAACATAAACTTGAGTAACAGAAAAAATTCTCATCTTCAGATTATTTTCCCCTTCATTGTAGAGTAAACTGTTAACACAATCTTAAAAACTAGAGTGTATATTAGAATCTTCTCACAGATTTATAATTAAAACTGTCATCAAAATAAATCAGGTCTTTCATTGTCTGTTTTGTAAATTAGGTCCCTTGATTGATCCAAGCATTGATCTTTAAAACTATTTTTCCAATATCAATGAACAGTCATAAGGGACTGGTCATTAATAATGGGAGGGGGGACGTGGGTGAGAAAAGGGGGGCGGTCTCTATTATATATGTCTTGAAAATAAATGTCTTCTGTTGGTGCCTTTTCTTTATAATATTTCAAAGTATCCTGAGTTTCGCTTGGATACATAAAAAGCTAGAGCACTTTTAGTGGCTCTATTTCGTATTCCGCCATACTAACTCCTATAAAATTTCCTCTGGTTTGGTTGCTTTCAACATGGCGGCCACACCGGAAGTTGGCTGACATTCTGGCACACTTTTTAACCCGGAGTGGAGCTTCTGCTCATGTCTATTCTGTGGTGGCGGTCAAGCCAATCTCGAACCCCGAGCCCTCTGAGGAGGCTGCGCGAGGCTCTGGGTAAAGCCTGTGACTTTTGCACGAAAATCAGTGCATTCCATTGTGCATTCGGGCCCAGTACTCCGTTCTAAATTCATAAGTAAACATTGCCGCTGCCGAACATGAATTATGCCGTTGTTCAAGTTTAGTTCTTCATGGAACTGTTGTCAGGTTTTGAGATTGAATGGCTGACTAACCTTGACTGGTTTGCTTTTTGGGGTTCTGTTTCTCAACATCGTTCTTGATGCAACACCCAAGTTGTTTGCCTTTGTGGTACGAGGGTGAAGCTTGGATTTCCTTTCACCCTCCACTGACACAATCTTGTTCACATCACTTTTCAGATTTCTGTAACATTGGTCGGACCTTGTTTCGAATTGCTTCATCTCGTGTACCGGTCTCAATTGCATCGATAAACAATGATACTAATTTTATAACCGCCCCCAAAGAATGAATTGTTGGACATGATTGATGTATCTGCCACAATGGTTTATAAATAAACCACCACAACAATTTTATCAGGGTCTCTCGTGGGGAGGAGGGAGGTGTCATCAGAGAAATATACGTACATCTCACAGTGACTTTTGTGAATCTTCCATGAATCTAGCCGTTATCAAGTTGTGTTCGCACGGCTTGGGCCAAAAAAATTAAATGTTTGGTTCCGGTTTCCTGCTGAATCTTTGTCAAGCATTGTTTGAATTCATGTCCTGAATTCGTGTGGCCTTGTTTTCTATGTCCTTAACAGGACATGAATCTTTGTCAAGCAAGTCATGCATTGTTTTTCAAGCGGGCATGAGGTGTTTGACCAATCGCTCAGTCAATGTAATTCTTGATCGTGTTTGTAATTCTTGACATCATAAAGGCCTAACTTTTGATTTTTTATATTTTTTTAACAGACTCAGACTAACTTTGGAAATTCACTCCCTTAAAAATTCATCCCCTTAAAGTTTTTCCCAAATCCGTGACCACCCATCCCTTGTCCGTGACCACCCCATCATTAATCTTGCCACAAGACAACGTCGCCATGGTAACAACGCAAGGATCGTTAAACCAGTTCATTGTATCACACATCGATCAGCACGCCGTTTCACCGCCCTCCATTTTAGCGCCCCGATTTGGACCAAGTCAGAATTTCCCTCCAATCGTAGCGAGGCGGATCTTGGACCTTGGATCTGGCAGCCACAAAACGACATACGTCATCAACATGGGTATTTTTGCCTGTAAATTGTGCATGGAACTAAACAATCTGCAAAAAAACAATCGTTTGGTCGACAAAAACAATTCGACAAAAGCCTTGTCGCAAACTTTGACGTTAACTTAAAGGAGCGTCTTGTTTTTGTTTAAAATACAATTGCACAATTTAAAACAATTGGAAATTGCAAACTTTGTTTGGGAAGCGTCAGGTTTATTATTGTGTTGGCAATCCAACAGCCACCAATTGACACTTTCTGAGTTGTATTTGATCGCGCAAACTTTTGTTTTGTATGGCAATTAAACGTGTAAGTGGACCATCATGTCTATTTATTGTTTCCAATCCATTTTAATTCTTCAAGAAAGATTTGATTGTGCCATGACAGGCCGCTGGAGTGAATTTTAGCATTGAACTATATCATAGGTAACATTGGGCATTTCATTGTTTATTGTAACATTGAATATTATCCATAATATACCAGAATCTTATCCCAGCATTACCACCGTTATATACAGGACTCGTGACTAGGCTCTCAGCAACGGCTTCCGTAGCTCAGTGGTCAGAGCACTGCACTAGCATCGCAGGGTCGCGGATTCAATTCCTGACCGGAAGGCCGTTAAGTTGCATTTTTCTCAACTGGTCCTGGTTAGGTCTTAAAATGTATGTATTTCCACACTCGAAATTTTCCTGCGTATATTTGTGTATTTATATATATATATATATTTAGATTTTCGCTTACCTCAAAACTTGCCTGCAACAGGCTGTTTCATCTGTAAAAGAATCATCAGGCAGTTTACAAGTATCGAAAGAAATGACCGCTTATATGCTTCCTGCCGGAGCGTGGGAGTGTGTGTGGGAGACAATGTGTGCATGCATGGCTTTGTTTGCGTTGTTTACGCGAAATTTGTTACAATGACGACATTGTGAAATTATTTCAGCTCTTTTGTCGAGTAAACAAATTTCGCGTAAACAACGCAAACAAAGCCATGCATGCACACATTGTCTCCCACACACACTCCCACGCTCCGGCAGGAAGCATATAAGCAGTCATTTATTTCGATACTTGTAAACTGCCTGATGATTCTTTTACAGATGAAACAGCCTGTTGCAGACAAGTTTTGAGGCAAGCGAAAATCTATAATTTGCTCTAACTATATGTTGTCGAGCACTCTTTGCGTTTCGTAGACCTAAAGTCAAATCTGCAGACATGCATGTTTCGCCGTTCAACGGCTCGTCAGTGCAGCTTGTAACACAGTCTAGATGCGAGTGACTTCGTATTTATACACCATACTCTTGCCCTCACCAAGCGCATGTGGTACAATACTCAGACATATGCGCATCCAGACATGCGTGAAGTGTCTTGGGGCCAGAGTGCTCAAACGACCACATATATATATATTGTTAGATTATGCAGTTTATTTGGTAAAAGAAACAAAAAAGGTTTACAAAATATAGGTTTTCATTCGAGACGAATCAACAACTACTGATAATGGCGGATAAAAACGTTCAACTCACGCCATATGATCACGTGTCCGATGTACAAATACTAACTGTAGCATCATGCTTCCTTAATTTATGTTAAACAATATGAACCGATTTACTCTATATAACGTGAAGTATTACTTAATGTTAACACCCCCACTCAGACTCAGCTTGTCCTTGACTACGATGAGTCTGGTTTGTTCTTTAATTGCCAAATAATACTGTTCGATGTTTTTCAACTTTTACTCGAGGTAATGACTTCGTAAGAATGTCCACGGTCATTTCTTCAGTTGGAACATAATGAATCTTCACTTCTTTGTTTTGTACCCTTTCTCAGATGAAGTGCATTTTCGTATCAATATGTTTTGACCGTTTATGCATCACAGGATTATGACACATTTTTATACAGGACTGATTGTCTTCTCCGATGTCAGTCGGTTTCTCCATTGGACAACCAATATCTTTCAGTAGCGCGCGTAAATAGACAGCTTCTTGTACTGCAGCCGCCATGGCTTGGTACTCCGCTTCCGCTGTCGAAAGTGCGACCGTTACTTGTTTCTTCACCTCCCAACTGATGGCGCCGCCATTTCCCTCAAACTTGAAGTAATAGCCCAGTTGTCGATTTGCGATCGTTGAGGTCCCCGCTCCAATCTGCATCTGAGTCGCCAATCACGTTGAGGTTGGAATTCTTCGCAAATGTTAATCGTAAATCTATAGTTCCTTTCAGGTATCTTAGTACGTGTTTCGCAGCTTTCCAGTGTGATGTGTCAGGTTTATCCAGGAATATTGACAGCTGATTGACAAGGTTCAGTATGTCTGGACGGGTTTGCTTTCCGATAAATAGAAGAGATCCAACTAAACTTCTATACAGCTTCGGATCTACTAATTTCTGTTCGTCGTTGTTCTTAATTAACTTCTTTGCAATCACTCATGTGGAATTGTTAAAGAACAGACTCGATGTATTTCCTTTGGTCAACAGTAATCTTATCGTGCGACCGTAAAATCTGCATTCCTAAGAACCAGTGTAATGTGCCACGATCGTCCATCTTGAAATTCTCATTTAACACTGCCTTGATTTCATTAACTGCTTCTTCGCTCGCTCCAGCTACTATAATGTCATCTACCCAGACTAACATGTATGAGAATGTTCCATCTTCCTCCTTTCTTACAAATAAGCAGTAGTCATTACAGCTTCGTTTGAATCCTTCTTTGAGAAGTCGACTTGACAATGCTTCATACCAATTCTTTGCAGCCTGTTTCAAACCATAGATTGATTTGTTTAGTTTGCATACCAGCTTTTCTCCCGAGTTTGTTTTCTTGGTAAAACCTTTTGGTTGCTCTAGGTTGCTCTAGGTAAATTTCTTCTTTTATGTTGGCGTGAAGGTAGGCTGATTTCACGTCCATTTGTCCAAGATGCAAATCTTTTAGTGCTGCCGTTGCTAGTAGGATTCGGAAAGTTTCGGGTTTACAAGTTGGAGCGTACGTATCGAAGAAGTCTAAACCTTCGATTTGAGCATAACCTTTGGCTACGTATCTTGCTTTGAATTTATCTACTCGTCCATCTGCTCCGTACTTTACTTTATACACCCATTTTCCTGGCAAAACTTGTTTATCCTTTGGTTCATCAACTATTGTCCAGGTGAATCATACTCCGCTTTCATAGCTTTTCTCCAGTTCTCTGCTTGCGGTGAATTAACTGCTTCACTATACGACTTGGGTTCTTGTACGTTTTCTTCTTTAGTTGTGCTGAAAGTGTAGGGTAATCCATATCTCTCAGGTGGACGCCGATTTCTGCTTGCTCTGGGAAGTGTGATTTCGTCTTCCTCTGGGTTTTCTTCAGCTTCGTGCTGATCTTCTACGACAGGTATCGGTGCATTATTTCCCCCCACTTTACCTTGAACCGGTTCCGTTGTGTCCTGGTGATTTGAGCGATCATCGTTGAGGTCCATGTTGGGACTCACAAGGATTGATTCTTCTGGATTTATTGTATCCTTTGCTGAAAATGATTGGATTTCATTTTCTTTGAAGAGAACATTTCGCGCTTTGATGACTTTCTTCGAATCAAATTCTTGCAGAATGTATGCTGTGCTCTTATCATAACCGATAAATTTTGCCTTTACAGATCTAGAATCCAACTTCTTTAAGTTGACCTTTCTCTTCATAACATATGCTGTGCAGCCAAAAACTCGTAGATGATTTCGCCTTGGCGGCTTTCCGGTAAAGAGCTCGAAGGGACTTTTGCCTTGGTTGCTGTTGGCACTCACGGTAAGATTTCTTATATGAGCTGCTGTAGATAATGCTCTTACCCAATAGCGCTTTGCTAATTTTGCTTGGATCAATAGACATCGTCCCATTTCAACCAGAGTTCGATTAAAGCGTTCCGCAACTCCGTTCTGTTGTGGGGTTTCTGGCACGGTATATTCCTGCTTTATTTTTGAATCTCTGCAGTAATCCTTAAATTGCTTCGATGTATATTCTGCGCCGTTGTCGGTTCGTAGTCTCCGAGGTGATCCTGATTCTGCTACATGCTCTTTGAATCTTTCAAAGGCTTGGGATTTCTTGCTCATAAACTTTATGACTGAATATTTCGTATATTCGTCCACAAATGTAATCGCATACCTGGATCCATTGAGGCTAGGGACTTCGAATGGACCAAGAATATCTGAGTAAACAAGTTCGAGAGGTTTCTGGGACTTGTTCTTAGCTTCTTTTGGTACAGGTTTACTGGATTGCTTTCCAAGTGCACATGTTTCACATACTTCCTTTAGATTATCTTCACAGCCAATGGTGCGTTTGACATCGTCCTTGTTCAGATGTCCGAGACGTTGATGCCACAAACTAGCATCTCCTTTACTTGTTGTCGAATTTGGGTTGCATGTGGTAGAATTACATGCTCTGGACCTTTCAAAGATAACCTTCAGATGAAATAAACTTGCGTCTTCGGTTAGATCAATCTCTGGGCCACGATTCAATATTACCTTCGCTTTGTTTTTGTTAAATATGAACTTGTGTCCAAATTTGACAGATCGGTTGACAGAAAGTAGGTTTACTTCTTAATTTGGCACATAAAGAACATTTCGTAGGACCATCTCTACCTCTTTTCCATTTGTTGATTGAAGCTTAATTGGTACATCGCCAATTCCTTCGACAGGTGTAAGGTTTCCTTTTGGATCCTTAACGTTTTTGACATTGCAAGGTTGTAAGTTTTCGAACAGTTCCTTTTCGGTAATAATATGATCTGTACAACCAGTATCAATGATGAGATGATTTAATTTTCCAGTACCACTGCTTGTTCCACTACCACTGTTCATACATTGAGAGTACGATGAAAATGAAGTCGATTCATTTGTTGGAGGGTCTTCAGGTTTACTTGGACCTCTGCACGCTTTTGCTAGATGACCCCTCTTTTTGCACTTTGAACATACAGCTGAACTTCTTTTATTGCATTGCCTGGCAAAGTGACCGGGAAGTCCACAGACAAAACAATTTCCCTTCGGTTTGGTTGGACCTTTATATCGACTCAATGCATTCCTAGAATGCATTGCTGTAGCACTATCGTCTTCTGCTTGATGTCTTTGGAGTCGACTATCTTCATAGTTTTGTAAACGTGTTCGTAATTCGGTGAAATTAGCTGCCGGATTGAAGCTTTCTTGTACCACAAAGTGTTCATACTTTTCTGGAAGTCCGTTTATAACAAGAGCATTGAATAGTGTTTCTGATATCTTTTCACCAGCTTCGGTAAGTCGGGACATTAGTTCTTGCGTTCGTATGAAATATTCGGATAACTTTTCATTTTCACCTAACTGTAATCTAGATATTTGACGAACTAGACTTACTATAGTTGGCTTTTCGACGTTGGAATATCTCTGTTGTAGTAAACACCACGCTTTTGCTCCGTCCCCAACACCATCTGATGATAGGCAATCATGTCGTATATATAAAAGACTGTTGTTATCGAGGGCTAAAGCAATATGACACCATACCATATTATTTCTTTCTTCAATCTTTTCGATTTGTTGATTTCTCCCTTGTATTTTTGCCTCCCATGCGGCCATAGCATCTTCTGCTAACGGTGCTACTTCTTCTGGTAAAACTTCTTTCCCTAGAAGTGCTTTATATAAACCTTTCGTCTGCATATACGCAATGAACTTCGTTCTCCATACCGGATAATCCTCGACTTTTCCATTGAAAACTAGCCATTTTATCGTTTGACTGTCCATTTTTACGCTCCTGGGCCCATAACCTGTTAGATTATGCAGTTTATTTGGTAAAAGAAACAAAAAAGGTTTACAAAATATAGGTTTTCGTTCGAGACGAATCAACAACTACTGATAATGGCGGATAAAAACGTTCAACTCACGCCATATGATCATGTGTCTGATGTACTATATATACTAACTGTAGCATCATGCCTCCTTAATTTATGTTAAACAATATGAACCGATTTACTCTATGTAACTTGAAGTATTGCTTAATGTTAACATATATGAAAGTTCGAAAACATATATCAATAGAGTGGTCGATACCGAGGTAGAGCGGAATAGTAAGACAAAAAGACAAACTTGAGTTTCTTCCTTTGAATTTTAATCACCACAGATCTGTTTCATTAAGGCATTCATTAGGGATTGTGCATGCGTATAACAGTCAATTGCTATCCCACATGCTTAGTAACACCACCAGTAAAAAAGTCAAGCTTGCCTATTGCAGAGTGGAAGAGTGGGGGCTAGGGGTGGAGGAAAAAAAGGGGGGTTAGGGTTTTTTTGGTATATGAAAATATAAAAAATATAAAATGGTTATTTATTAAATTATGGTCATATTATAAAATTAAATTTCCACAGCGCAAGATGTTTCCATTTTCGGACAGCATGCTCTTCGTTTACTTTTTAATACTGATCAGATATATGTAACATGAAAATTTGACTGCCCCAAACGGAAATCGAACCCGATATCTCTGAGTCAACGCGTTGGCGCTCTAACCACAGCTGAGCTATTGAGACACGGTCAGAACAGTCAAACATCATACACATATTTATATTTGAACATTAATAAATCCTTTCTTCGTCAAATAATAAATCAATTCAATTATTAGATGAGGTCATGGGAAAGCGTTGCTGTAATGTTAATGTCAACAAGCCCTCCCCCCTTTTAAAGTCTCCCATAGGTTCATCCCCTCATGATGCGAACCCCTCAAATTTGATACATATTAAAACAGATTCTAAACTTTTCTATAACCCAACGCGTGCATCTGTTCAACATACTAATATGTCGTTTATCCTTTCGAACGTAAGATCACTTTTAAACAAAATCGAAGACTTAGAAGTTATTTTAAGATTACATTGTATCAATATGGCTTTCATCACTGAAACTTGGTCAAACAATAACATTAACGATGGCGCAATCGAAATTGATGGTTACTCCCTTGTTAGGCGCGATAGAGTTAACAAGTTGGTGGGGGCGTGTGTGCATTTTTTAAATCGGATATTCCATTTAAACTGTTGTCCGAGTTGCAGCATGATGATTTAGAGACTTTGTGGATGTACTTGAGACCATATAAACTTCCCCGAGGCTATTCATGCTTGATCGTGTGCGTCATTTATCATCCTCCAACAAATGATAATCAAACTCTTGTCGACCATATCATCAACAACCTTGATCTAGCTCTTGTAAAATACCCAAATGCTGGAATTTTCCTCGTTGGGGATTTTAACAGATGTCCAACTTAATCATTACAAAGGCACTTTAGACTTAAACAAATTGTCAAACAAGCAACAAGAAATTCTGCGGTCCTGGATTTGATTCTAACGAATATGGCTGACCTGTGTCAATCTCCACTTGTAACGTCCCCCATCGGAAAAAGTGACCATAATTCCGTTTTATGTACGTTTAAGAAAAGTCAGGTTAAAAATGAGACAAGTAAAGTAAAACTTAGGCGTATTACTAATGGAAGCAAGATTGCGTTTGGAAAATGGTTATCGGATTATAATTGGTCTAACCTGTATCGTATTGCTTCGTGCAAAGACAAGCTTGATAACTTTATGAATGTTATGAATACAGGTTTAGATCTTTTCTTCCCTACCAGAATTGTTAAATTTCATGTTAATGATAAGCCTTGGGTCGCGTCCGAATTAAAAGAAATTATTGAAAATAGACAAAGAGCATATAATAATGGTGACATCCAAAAGTATCATCGTCTACGTAATCTCGCAAATAGGAAAAGGAAACAACTTAGATCCAATTATCTCGAAATTATGATAAATCAGCTTAAATCCAATCCAAATCCCAAAAAGTGGTGGGATGATATAAAACAGCTCGCTGGTTACCCAAGGAGGAAGACTGTTTCAACAATGGTTGTAGATGAGAAGATTATTGCGGGACAAATTTTTAGCAAATAAGATCAATACCTTTTTTACGTCTATCACCAATGAAATCTCACCGTTACCATCTACACTCGTGGAAAGTTTTCCAGAAGTCTCTGAAGCTAACATCGATCCCCGATTTATCATCGACGAAGAATCTGTGTATAAGAAATTGTCTGAAATTCGTGTTTCGAAATCACCTGGACCAGACGGAATGCCGAATTGGGTCCTCAAGCAGTATGTTTGTATTTTGGCTTCCCCTGTTGCCTCAATTTATAATGCGTCGATACAACAACAATGCATCCCGGCATTATGGAAGAAAGCAGAAACTATTCCAATACCAAAAATATCAGTACCTAAGGACATAACAACAGACTTGCGCCCTATTTCATTCACCCCTACTTTATCGAAAATCTGTGAATCTTTCATGTCCGACTGGTTAGTCAGTTCAATTAGAAATAAAATTGACGTGAGACAATTTAGGTCTATGAAGAATTCCTCGACAACTCTTAATTTAATTAGTTTGGTTCACCACCTTCTAAAAGAAACGGATGTCCTAAAGTGCGCTGTTAGAGTGTTTCTCATTGACTTTTCCAAAGCTTTTGATCTGATCGACCATAACATTTTGTTACATAAATTACGGGAATTAGATATTCCTCTAACCATCTTAAATTGGGTCCGAAGTTTTCTAACAGAAAGGATGCAACGGGTAAAATTGAGTAACTATTTATTGTGTTGGAAACATCTTAATGGGGGAGTACCTCAGGGAACTGTCTTAGGACCTGTTCTCTTTTTGGTTTTGATCAACGACCTTCTTAATGAATGGCCCGATAGATGGAAGTATGTAGATGACTGTACAGTTACAGAGAGTATAATGATAGACAGTTAATAATATCTGAGAGTGAATAAAGTTTAAATGAAGTGACTCAAGTTTGTCCTTTGTGTTATATATATATATATATATATGAGTGCTTGACAACATATAGTTAGAGCAAATTATAGATTTTCGCTTACCTCAAAACTGGTCTGTAACAGGCTGTTTCATCTGTAAAAGAATCATCAGCCAGTGACAAGTATAGAAAGAAATGACCGCTTATATGCTTTCTGCCGGAACGTGGGGGTGTATGTGGGAGACAATGTGTGCATGCATGGCTTTGTTTGCGTTGTTTATACAAAAAAATTTCTGCTAAACATAAATTGCATCGTTTTGATCCTCCTGTGTACGAAATAGAATGTTTTAAAATTTGCCAAATTAATACTGAAATCCTTATTGTTTTCTTTCAATGTCCAAATATATTTCGAAAGTTCTGTGTCGTTTGCGTGCTTTTTATGCTGAAAAGATTTATTGTGGTTGGCCAATCGCTCTTTGAATGTGGTTGCAGTCATGCCAATGTAATTTTTGATCGTGTTTGTGTTGCTTACTGTGACTGTTGCTTTGTATACTATGTCCCTAGTCATGCATTGTTTTTGAAGTGGGCAAATGGTGTTTTCTCTACAACTGCAATTGGTGGTGTCCCTGTCCTGTGGCTTGTTATTCCTAGATATACGTGCATTGTGTTTAGTGATTACTGACTTGTAACTGTATTTCTGTTAAAAATCTTATGGAGCTTGTGGTGCGGTGGAAAATGTTTGTCAATTAGACTAAGGAAATTACGTCCTATGTTTGTGCTAACACTATTGCTAAATGGCGAGTTGAACCAAATGATATTGCGTTGCCTATTCCTGTGTTGTTGTTGCGGTGTGTGCTGAGTGTAGCTATGTTCATGATTAAAGCTGCGATGCCTAAGTGCGTTCTGATATATGGGTGCAGATTCCTGAAAAGTTTGCTCATCTGATGAAAGAAGTGTAGGCCCGTAGGATGAGCATCCAAAAGATGCAATTCCATTGCACCCCTCGTGGAACTACGTAATTTTCACATGAATCAATAGATAAAAACTTACTTTATCAGAATCCGTTGCTCCCCAAACATCCCTCCAAAGTTTGCTATTTTCGCGCTTCGAAATACTCGAACCGCCATTGTTTTGGTAGCAAATACGCATGCGCATGTCAGCCAAACTCGCACTGCGCATGCGCAGACAGAAAAATGGATTTTCCCTGTGGGTTTTCCCCGATTTCCCCCGTAAAACAACAAAATAAAATCACTGAATAGAGATCAAACCTTGTAATATTAATGAATAAATACACACACATTAAATATTGTTTAAAACATATTGTACATTTTGCTTGCTCATATGCTAAATCACTTCAATTAATTAGCTATTGTTTCAAAATACCGTTTTAACATACGTTTTAACATATAAAATCTATAATTTCATCATAACTATCTATAATTGAAAGAAATGTTTTCATCCTTGAGCCCAGATTTTCATCAGTGCAATAAAATCCCACTTATTGGATCCTGGCCAAGGGCCTACGCTCAAAACGAGATTGCGTGTATTCTACAATAAGCTGTCCTGGCTTTTGTCTGGCAAAGTTCTACTTCTCGCATTTGAACTATTACATATGTTATATTGTGACATAAGTTGGTATTTAGCCACCATCTAGAATAACAAGGAACGATTTAGAATTTCCCTCGGTTTCTGTGTTGGAATTCAGATCATCATCATCAATGGTACCATGCCTGTAGATTTTATTTTTGTGGAGGTAGCCAATCTTCAAATGGAGCTGGGCTATGCCACATTCTCGTACTCAGAGCTCGTCTTACGCGCAGTCAACAGAGCATGAGGGTCGAGGGGTACAAGAATGGGTTGCGCCACAACTGCAGATCAAAATTTTACTGTTTCCATGACAGTGTTTCCACTTTCCAGTTTAATTGTCATAAATTTATTTCATGTCAATTGTCATGTTTATGTGCATCCGCTGGGTATTTTAGTCTTAACAAGTGTCAAGTGCATATGTTATTTATTGAATACAGAATATAGAAGTGCATTTTGAGAGTGCATTCTTGCAGTTATTCCAGTTAGCCAGTAACTCCAGGCTTAGATAACTAGCTCCAAATGATTTTTGGAATTTGGAGTTAGCAACACAGCAAGTAACTTCAGGCTTACATACCTAGCGGCTAGGCTGGCTCGCTACACATACTTTTTGGAGTTAGGCAGTTAACTCAAGGCTTAGATACCTAGCTTTTTCATGATTTTTGGAGTTATACCTAGCTCCAAATGATTTTTGGAGTTAGCCAGTAACTCCACAATTCATATTTCAACTCAGTTAGTTTTGAATTACTCAAGTGTATATTTTGGATTTGGAGTTAGCCCTTTGGACTTTGGAGGTAGCGTCGCTCCATGGCTTCTTACTTTCTGCAGCCATGAATGGTACAGCTCTCTTCATCAAAGTCTTCATCATTGTTTTCAGACTTATTTGACATATGTTCCTGAAACCAATTCAGAAGAATGTACAGCTCTCTTCATCATTGTTTTCAGACTTATTTGACATATGTTCCTGAAACCAATTCAGAAGAATCCAAATTTTCCACATATACAATCTCACTAACATTTCTCATTTTCGGTACACAGAACACAAATTGGGGATAACTTTTCATCAGTCATTGCTTGAGTTTAAAAGCTCTATATTTACATGCATCCACATTCTCGGGGGTCCTTAGCAATGATAACAAATTTCTCCAGCAAATCTTTCATATACTTTATTTGCTTATTTCCGATGACCTCTGTCTCGATTACTTTCTTACAGAAGACATCATAAGACTTCTCGTACACTGATGTAGATCTTTCGCCTTGGTTCTATTGACTTCACTTCCACATGTGGTTCTTCGGTAGATGTTACAGCTAGTTCCTTCTCCTTTTTCTTCTTTTCTTTCAGTGTTGTCTACGGATCTTCTCTTCATCACAAAATCTCTTCCAGCATTTCATATGATGGTACCATTCTAAGTTAATGCTGTCAGGGTTCTTCTCCATGTATGAATTGACAGATCTGTCATCGATGTTCTCGTACGATTTCTTAGCTATTTCAGCTTGTTGACATTTAAGTTTGGCCCATTTAGACCTACACTCAAGTCTTTGGTGTGTAACTTTGCAAAGTTTCTCAGTAACGCCATAAAAATGCGTAAAAATGCATAAAACATGAGGATATTCGAGTTTTATAAATATCTTCAGCCATGATGATTGTTTTGCATAATTTAACTAAGCGTGTTTCCACTTCGAAGCATATGCATGTTTGTGCGCGTGCGTAGTGCGAGTTTGGCTGACATGTGCATGCGTATTTGCTACCAAAACAATGGCGGTTCGAATATTTCGAAGCGCGAAAATAGCAAACTTTGGAGGGATTTTTTTCCCAATTGTGCACCTGTTTCGGTTGGGGAGCAACAGATTCTGATAAAGTAAGTTTTTATCTATTGATTCATGTGAAAATTACGTAGTCCCACGAGGGGTGCAACAGAATCCGTTTTCTAAGCATCTTTTGGATACTCATCCTACGGCCTAGTGCGATGCGCTTGTTAATTGATGCAGGTAGTTGCCTTGTGATGCTCGGTGGGTGATTAGAGTGCATATTTATGTATAGTGGATCGTCATTGGGCTTCCTATAGGACCTATGTTTTTTCCATTATTAAGGTCGAAAGTTACATCTAAAAAGTTAACTATGCGTAAATTTGATTCAGCGGTAATTTTTAGGTCAAACTGCTCGAACATTTTGTGGAGATATTTTCTTGTTTTGTCTGCTAAACGTGCTGATCTACTCTTTATAATAGCCAAACCGTCATCTCTATATAGGCCGATGCTTTCTTTGCCAAATTTCTTACTCAGGTGGTTTAAAATGAAAAGGCCTACTAACTCACAAATTTCCGCACCGTCGAAACTGCCCATGGTAACGTCAAACAAACTGTTGCTATCTTTTTTTATCCATGAAATTCCAGTATTGAAAAGGAGAGATTTTCTAGCGTGTTTTATTATTGAAATATCGTTTTCAGGTATAGTAGCCAAATTTGAAGCCCATGATAAAGCTTGGTCCAATAGTTTTTCAGAAATAGATGGGTAGAAATCGACAATGTCAAACGAAATAAAACTGTGTCTGTCCTTATCTTTTATATTGCCAAACCACTGAATAAGTTGTTTTATAATTAATCGTCATTTTGGATTATTTTCGAAATTTATTTGTGGTCTTTTAAAGATATATAAATATGCTTCCCGTTTTTTCAATTCTGTCGCCAATTTCTAAATTGTTCGAAATGTTTTTTAGTTCTGAATCAATTTAATCTATAGTGTCCTCGGATCCATGCTTATATGTTTTTGTGATGTTGTCATGTAAGAGCTTGTTGTACGTGTCGAGCAAGGTTTCATAAATATTCCTAGTTTTGTCTGCAAAAATGAAAAAACGTGAAGCATTTATATCTTTAAAAGACCACAAAGAAAATTTCGAAAACAATCAAATGCAGATTAATTAATCCCACTAAAGCGAATCCGGAAAAATAAGGAAAGTTATTTTGGACAAAATGAATTCTAATGGAGGAATACAAAACAAGTTATTCAGTGGTTTGGCAATATAAAAGATAAGGACAGGCACAGTTTTATTTTGTTTGACACTGTCGATTTCTACCCATCTATTTCTGAAAAACTATTGGATCAAGCTTTATCTTGGGCTTAAAATTTGGCTACTATACCTGAAAACGATATTTCAATAATAAAACACACTAGAAAATCTCTCCTCAATACCAGAATTTCATGGATAAAAAAAGATAGCAAGAGTTTGTTCGATGTTATCATGGGCAGTTTCAGGTTCAAAATAGTATTATAATATAACATTTATACAGTGGGTGAAGCCAGCGGTCATGCAGGTCATGCAGTGCATGACTAAAACTTTCCCCAAAAATGTTTAAAAATCAGTTCAGTAAAATTGTCTAAAATATAATTACGCTTTGTCTTTGCCTTTCTACGTTCAGCTGCTTTATGCTATATTTTTTGACATATAAGTCTATAGAAACACGGAAAATGTTTTCTATTTCTTAAAAATCGCCTGAGTTAGCTGTAGAGTAAATATTAAATGCATTGTAGTGGAATAAAGAGTTAACCGAGATATTCTTTAACACTTTACAACCCTGGGCTGAATGTCTCTGTTGACAAGTGAAATCATCCGGCATTAGTCGACTTTATTAAAAAGTTCAGAGCAGACGAATAGAGCGTTAATGCAAACACACCAGCTTTCAATTGCAATGTAATATAGTTTCAAATTTGTAGCTTAACATAATATTTGAGGTATACAAGTTCATAATAGTGTTATATACAATTTGTTAGTATTACTAGTAATTCATTATAGTCACTACCGGCCTTTGCATTGGCTAAGAGCCCACAGTTTATTATTGGAATCAGCGCAACCTACAGATAAGTTAATAATCTGCATGCTAGCAGATGTATATACAGAACAATGTATAATGAAACAATAACTGGATTTTGTTTTTGTGATATCAAAAATCACAACTGCCGCTGTGAATCCGTCATTTTCTGTTTCACAACGGCAATAGCGGAATTCACGGCGGCAAATTTGTGAAAGCAGTTGATGTTTAGTTTTAGCCTTTAATTGGGTTAAATTCCCCTAAAAGTAATTTAAAGTCAAGAGCTAATATACAAGTATACCTTTTAATACGTAAAGTTACTTACAAGTTAAACTTAACTAAGAACTTTACGTTTAAAGTAAAAACGAACATTAAAACAAAACTGTTTTCCAGTCTATTAATATTAGTAACTGTTCTGCCGCCCTAACTATTCAATTCCGAATCTGATGAAGAGGTCCATTCAGCATCATCGTTAGAAATGTCTGAAAGATTTATACTAGACTCCATTTCTTCTTCTTCATCTTCGACAACGTGCCTTTCTGAACTACTGTCACAGTCAGTGTCATCAGTGTCGCTATCTGTCAACTGCACCAGTTTTGGCGACTTCTTTCTTGTTCGCTTTTTCTTGTGTGACTTGTAACCAGCGAGTCGACGCTTCCCCTGCATGTTGTCACCATTGGGAAACTCAGTCATAAACATGTTCACTGCTCTGTCATATCGTCTTTCGCTGAAATTGTTGTCACTACGAACATGAAGGATTGCCTCTTGCGTATTGTTTTTTTCAATGTGAGCCTGAAAAAAATTAATATAGCCGTTAACCCTATAAGGCCTGAAACTTAACTAGCACCTTTGGGAGCAGAAAAAATAGTTTCTAAATATGAATAGACCCTAATTAGAATACATTTGCATGTTTTTCTGGTAAAACTATATTTTTTGAAGAGATAATTTTTGTACACATATGTTGACATCAGGAATTTGAGGAATAAAATCTGGGTTTTGTTAATTCTCTGTTTTTATGCAAATAACAGTAGAGGGGTTTCACATATTCTCATCTCAGAGGTTAAATGCCTTAAACAAAGAAAGTCCATTATATATTAACTAAAACACCCATACTTTGGATTTACCCTTCGACATTGCAGCCGTCTCAGTTAGACTATAATACTATAATCATATGATAAAATACAAGTCATGAAAAGGATATGCCATGATAGTTGAGAAAGCAGCTTGTCCCAGTTGTACAAAGGTAAACCTGGCATTTGGTGCACAAAAACCTTGTTCTTCTTGTACAACCGTCTAATTTGCATCGTTGTGGTTTCTCACACTGCAGAGGCCAATGGTTGCATTTGTCATACCGTACTTTGTGAGGTACTTGGTTACCTCTGAGTGATCTCTGTCTACTAACAGGTGCCATGGGTTCATCATCAGAATCATTTGAACCTTGTGTTTCAGCTGCAAGCAGACACCGACAAATATCAACAAGGAAATCTACCAATGCACCTTTACCTCCGACCTCACGATAGAGCACAAATGCATTGACAGCAGCAAGTGAGATGAGGTGGAATGCTATCCGATGGTACCACTTCTTACTTCTGTGCTTTGTGCGATAAAGTGACAAAAGCATGTCTGCTTTGTCCACCCCGCCCATAAACTTATTGTACAATTCAATACATGCAGGACGAGGAACAGAGAGATCTTCCTTTTTCTTCCTATCATAACGCTTGCAATTTGACACAGGATCCTTGCCCAAAAAGTTGGAGATAGTCAAAACTCTGTGGTTGTCATACCATGCACAATTCACTAAACCAGCTTTCGAATCGGAAAATTGAGCAATATCTCCCCGTCCATTTTTTCCGTTGCGTTTCAGCTGGAATGGGACAGCCAGGAATACGGTTGGATCTAAGTGTACCAACAGCAAATATACCTTGAGACTTTAGATATCGCTAAATGAAATACTTGTAGGTACATTACCAATCAGGAAAACATCAGATCTATAGTAGAGTACCAACAGAAATAATATATTTTACAAATCAGTCAATGTAGATTTGGTATGCACATTTGTGTACAAAATAAAGTTTATGAAAACAGTCTAAACTGGGAAAGTAGTGTTTGTAAAGCTTCCTCAAGAAGTGTAGTTACCGTAGTACAAGACACTGTTGGGTATTTAGATCTATCTTGCCTATGAACGACCATATATTTTTCTCAAAATTGCAACATTTCATTGATATTTTTTACACAAATTCCTGACGTACACATATGTGTACAAAATGTTTCAACGAAAATTCTAAAGCACAACATGTATAAAATGAAAAGAAAATGATCATTATTTGTTTAACAACAGACTTAGAGTTTGCAGTCCATTTTATAGCGGAAGAATACAAAAATTTACATACTACAAGAGATAAACTCACCTCGCATGTATTCCAGAGAATGACGCCATCTTGAATTAATGCTAATAAACCCCATCGTCCAAAAGTATGTTTTCACAACATTTCAACAATATTACTTGAAGTATTGTCGGGGCAAGTAAACCGGAAGTAGGGTTTTGTTTGAGGTTGATGCTGCTTTAAAAAATGTACACATATGTGACCGCCAGGCGTTAAAATTCATAACAGAAGGCTTCGCAGAAACTCTTGCATGGAAACAAGCTGGTCGAAAGGTTAATCAAAACGGGAAAAAGATGGTCCATAACTGTTACAGTAATTTAACAAAAAAAATATCACCTACCGATCTCTTGTCATCATCTTTGCGAAAGATGAAAACACTCTCTCTACTTCGGCGTTTGAAATGGGCAGCACAATCCCAATTTCCACTAACTGGAGGATGTTGTGAATGTTGAGCCTGTCTTTCAGCTGAAAGATCTGCTGCCAGCACTTTTGTGGCAAAACATTCGGTAAGAATTTCGTGATGTGATCATGTAATATAGTGATTTCATGAGCTTAAACAAAAACATCAGTGTAGGGATTAGGATATGCAAAATTATAGATATAGAAAAACTAAAAAAAATATTATAAAATGAACAAAAGCAAACTCGACTGTCGAAAGTGTTCCGCCAACACTTCACAGGGTTGCACCAAATCTTCTTCATTGCGGTTTTGGTAAGCTGTTGTTTCAAGTAGAACTGCAGCTGAAGAAAGGATAGGATCATTGGCAAGAAATGAGAGGCCCTCGTCCAGGGCAAGTTCTAAAGCCGGAAGGACTAACATCACATCATCGTAAACTTTGCTAAGCGCATTTTCTAGGTTTCCACAGTTTAAAGTGTACCCAGCAAATGTTGTTACTCCAGTGTAAGCAGGATCTTTGTGAGTGCTTCTTCCAAGACTGATACCCTCTTTGTCAAAATCAAGTGATGGAAAAAACTCGTTCTTCAGAGTGGGAAATAAGGACTCATCTCGTAAAGCATCCATCCCGTTTTCATTCAACTTCCGCATTAGCTTTTTTACTTTCTTCAGTTTCTTTCTAAGATTGAGACAGATTCCAGAATAAGCAATGTCGGCCTAATCAACTTCAGAAGATCAACTTTTACACATTGAAATATAAGTGTCAGATCGAGTCAGAGCACGAGGCTAGGACACCTTCCAAACGAGGAGTCTCTTTCTTCATTGTCGTATTATATGGATCAGCGATTTGGTTGTTCAAGTAGCCAAGAAGTAGATCCAGATTATGCAAAAAAGCTTAGAGAGCATCATTTGATGTGCAACCCACCTTGTACCAAAAGGTCGCTTGTAACGGCGAGATGATTTCTTCATTAACAATGCATGCCTTTTGAACAGACGCCATTTAAGATTTGCTCGCTTAACAAGATAGTATGTTATGACCAGTTGTTCCTCAGCTGCGTCATTTAATTTTGATTTCTTGAATGCATCGTGTATAGCAAGTTCTAGTTTGTGTGATATGCATAGAACTAATATTAGGTGGTCACCTATCTCTTCCTTTTCAAGTCTGTACAGTGCTTTGTTTGTGTTTGTACCGTCGGACCCCAAACCAATCTCACACGATTTTCGATTGACGGTTAACTTAGCCTTGTCAATGGCACAATCTAGGGATGATTTAAGACCTTTTGCATCAGCATCTTCTGGTTGTTGGAGTGCTAGTACATCAAATCTTGGCTTTCCCTGGTCGCATGTTCTTATAACATAGACTTCTTTCTCATCCATAGTTTTTGCACTTGACGAGCCGTCGAATGAAATACTGAAGTACAACCTTTCTCCATTATTCAATGGCTCTGTAATATGCTCTGCAACAACAGATTTAGAAAGATAAAGTAGGATCTTTTGGGCAGCGTTGTTGTTTAGGTAGCCTGTTTGTAAATCGACTTTATAGACATCTTTGTCAAACCTTACAAGTTGCTGATATAAATTTAGTGGTTTGTTGTTAACAGCGAGAAAGTGAACTAGCTGGAATTTCTTGATCAATTGAGACTTTTGTGCTAAAGACAAAACACGAACGTGTTCGACAATTGTCTTTTTGCTCATGCTTGTTGCTGCTGCGATTTTTTGACCTTCTGTCTGGGTTGATGATCTTTTCTCTCGTAATCGTTTGATGGCTGTTGCGTGAGCATTAGACTTGAGATGGTCTACAGCATTGCTTTTTTTTAACGATATCACTCCCATTCATCCATTTTTGAACTTCTGCTTTCACCTTCCCTTGTAGTTTTCCCAACCCTTTTTCATTTTCATGGCAAAACTCGCTGCAGACAACACATTTGTGACCTTTCCAGGATCAGTTGCATCGCCACATGTAAACTTAAATTCTTTTAAGTTCCACTTTTTGGCAGTTGAAAGTCCAACCATGCCTGTAAGTGACTACGCAAAAAAATTATGTAATTTACTTTCTATAAAATTGAAAAGCAAAGTACTGGTGTGTAACATTTTAATTTACAGAGTACTGCCAGTGGCCTAAGCTTCAAATCTCAAATAATTCGTGCAAGACCATATTAGCACAGAATAAAGAATACGACCAGAAGTCTCACTCAGCCAAAATCGTGTCCGAGATTTTTTATCTGCAGCAGATTATACAGTAGACTGCAGTAGATAATGATTATACAAAAAAGTTGTGCAGTCAAAACAAAATCTTATTATTTTGAAAATTACTTTTATTTCGCCAAAAAAACTCCCGATGGTACTGCTTAATTATAATTATTTCATTTTTTCAGCATTTTCAATTATGAACTAAAATTTATTTTAAAATGCTACTCAGTACTCACCTTTTAGCCTGTGGCAAAACAAAAACGTTCGTGATCAGCGGTTCGGATTGCAGACTGTTGAAGAGACGAAAATACTTCATGCAAACTTGCTTTATAGTAAATAATAACAGCGAAAAAAAAGTTCGCGTCTTTTGACCGTACATCATGTGTTTTTGGGACAATGGTCAAAATATATTTCTTGCCGATCAAGATGATAAGCAACCTTGCTTCTCCATCGATTATAAACAATTCCTTGCCGATATCGTAAAATTTATCCACATCGGCAAAAAAGTGCTGTCGTGATAGGCTATTTTCGCTATTCATGTCGGCAATTACGAATTTCAAGGGCTGGATATCTAGAATAATCAACTCGGTTGTGTTATCAGCCTCTGCCAAACACTTCCCTCGGCTTTGATTATTCAATTGTTGGAGGTACTTTCCTTTTTCTTGTATCCCATACATAGCTCAGTAACAAATTATTTTTGTGCATTAGCAACAAATGTAATCCCAGGCACCATATAATGAGCTAACCTATTAATGAAAATAGGTTATCTTAATGATAAAACAGTACGGTATTTACTTGTTTAAGCACTGCAGCGCTTTATACATTTTTTAGCCATTTGGATGTGGCGCTTATTTGAGGGCTGTGATCATTTTTATTTGTAAACAACTACAAAAAATGTTAACAACAAAGTAGATATGTTTCAAATGTCATATGTCATCAACTGTCCCCTTTTGGTGGTAGAAAGCTTTTACAGTATTTTTACTGTGGTTATGTTTTGGTTTCGCTTCTCGAACATTTCTTTCAATTCAGATAGTGCTTCTATTAAGTGCTGTGTTGTTGTGATAAGTATAGTGCTTATTCGAGGGTGGCGCCCTTTAATATCTCGCTCTTTAATATCTTGCTCAGTGACAGCAGTGCAATGTAGGCAGACATAGATCGTTAGCTCTCCGTCTAAAATTTGTTTTCTTGTACTGTTTTAGTTTATGTTAGTTATTTGTATGCCCCAATTGTTTCCTTTAATCATGACTCAAGTAACCAGAGAGATTCTCGAAGAGATTTTGGAGAATAAACTCGATGAAAAGCTTAAACCCATCTGTGAATCAATGACCGCTCTCAAAGATAGTTTTATCTTTCTTAGCGATAAATATGACTCAGTCGATAAACGTGTCGAAGAATTGGAAGGAAAATATCTACACATTATACGGGAGAACAAGTTCTTGACAGCAGAAGTTTCAAGGCTGTCGGAATCATTCAAATATGTTTCTGCCGAGGTGGATAACATGAACCAGTATGGCCGACGGGAATGTTGCGAAATATCTGGCCTTCCCGTTGAGTCGATTGATGATACTAACAAACTTATAATTAAAGTTGGTTCACTTATGGGTGTAGAATTAAAAGAAAGAGATATATCCGTCTCTCATCGACTTCCAAGTACAGATAACTCGTACAGTTCGCGGGTGAGGGAAGGAGTTCATGGTCACGCTTCGGGGAAAGTCATCTGATCCTGCTTTACGATTCCCGAAG
This sequence comes from Trachythela sp. YZ-2020, assembly GCA_016169945.1. Taxonomy (NCBI): domain Eukaryota; kingdom Metazoa; phylum Cnidaria; class Anthozoa; order Malacalcyonacea; family Clavulariidae; genus Trachythela; species Trachythela sp. YZ-2020. The sequence continues at coordinate 1,106,424 of JADLSH010000374.1, read as the reverse complement.
GTTATTGTAAAGTTTGTCCGTAGGGAGACGAAGGATTTATTCTATGGTAGTCGGAAGTATCTTAAGGGAAAGTCAACTAAAGATCTTGGCTTATCGAGGATATCTGAAAACAGCATTTATGTATCAGAGAGCTTGAGCCCGAGAAATAAAGAAATTTTTAAAGACTGTCTGAAATTTAGGCCCGATAATCATTTCAAGCATATCTGGACTCAACAAGGGCGGATTTATCTGAGGAAGAATAATGACTCTCCAGCCAGACGTATTGCTTGTAAAGATGATCTAGAGAAGTTACTGTCAACAAGATAAGTACTCTTGAACAATCATTTAGTTGTAGTTGTAAACATTTAGTTGCATATGGTCTACAATGCTGCATTATTGATAATTTCGTCAAGTTATGAGTCTTAGTCATGATCAACTCGAGGCTTTGCCTAGGTTTGAATTAATTTCAAGCTTAACTAATATCCCAAATCTTGCTGCACTAGATATTGAAAATAATTTACAAACTGATATAAATTTTGATTATTATACTCCACAAGAGTTTTGTGACTGCCAGAACATTAAACATGCAATCTCAAAGGATCCGTTTACTGTATTTCATTGTAATGTGAGATCTCTAAATGCAAATCTTGAAAACTTATTAACACTTCTAGCTGATTTACATCATAATTTTAGCATGATAGGCTTATCCGAAACTAAGATAAATGTTTATAATGACCCATTAACTAATTTAATCATCCCGGGATACCAATTTATTTCTCAGCCAAGTATGAGTAATGCTGGTGGCGTTGGAGATAGTATTGAATTTCATTTGCGTGAAGATCTCAGCTCTTTGACTGAGGATTTTGAATGTTTATGGAATGAAGTACACAGCAAGTCCTGCAATATTCTATGCTCCGCAGTTTATCGCCATCCCAATAGTAATGTTGAAAATTTCATTAACTATTTTACTGCGGTTATTGATAAGATTTCAACTGAATCTAAATTGTGTATTTCGATGGGAGATTTCAATCTAAATTTATTAAATTTTGATTCTCACTCAGCTACTGATGAGTTTATTAATACTCTGGCATCCTATTGCTTTCAGCCTCACATAATCAAACCAACAAGAATTACTGATCATTCAGCTACGTTAATTGACAATATCTTTTTTAACTCAATCGAGCTATTAGTGGAAACGTGCTGAGTGACTTGACAGATCACCTCCCAAATTTCCTTATTATTAATAAGCTTTCTAGTATCTCTTGTAAATATCCAATATATAGAAGAGATTATTCAAATTTTAATGAGGAATCACTTTTAGCTGAAGTTCAGTCGATTAATTGGGATGATGTGTTACCTGTTGAGACAGATGTAAATTCGTTATTTGAATCGTTTTATGCTACAATTTCTGAAACAATTAACAGACATGTTCCCCTAAAGAAATTATCCAAGAGAGAATCGCGGTTAAGAGCCAAACCATGGATAACTAAGGATTTCTTAGGATTTCTATTAATATGAAGAATAAATTATATAAATCTTACCTGAAATCTAAGAATAATGAATATATTTCGTTGAAATATAAATACTACAGAAACAAACTCAAGCATCTACTAGTAATTAGTAAAAAATTATATTACAAAAGGTATTTTTTGACTAACAAAGACAACATTAAAGGAATGTGGAAGGGAATTAAAGAGTTGATAACCTTGAAATGTACTAAAAATAATATACCTTCTACACTAGAAGTTGGATGTTTAAAAGTTACAGATAAACATAGCATTGCTACTGCATTTAATAATTATTTTTCATCCATTGGCTCAAATTTAGCAAATGCAATTCCTGTGGCTAATACTCCTATTGAAGCGTATATGAACAACCCTTTGTGCAATAGTTGTGCTTTGTTTCCGGTGACTATTAGTGAAGTTGTAGAAGAAATTAATAATTTAAATTCGTCTAAATCAGTTGGGCCATCCAGTATCCCTACTAAACTGCTAAAGATTGTTAAGTTTCTTGTGGCCGGCCCTTTAGCATATATATTTAACTGCTCTTTTTCCCTCGGCATTGTCCCAAGTAAACTGAAAATAGCTAGAGTTATTCCTGTTTACAAGAAAGGACCTAAAACTGTTTTTTCGAACTATCGTCCTATTTCTTTACTTTCTGTATTTAATAAAATACTTGAAAAACTAACGTACAAAAGACTTATAAAATTTCTTGAAAAACATGAAGTGCTTTTTAGTGGACAATTTGGCTTTCGTTCTAACCGTTCTACTTCTCATGCTATTCTTCTTATTACAGATAAGATACAAAACGCTATTGAAAACAAGTTATTTTCATGTGGTTTATTTTTGGATTTAAGAAAGGCATTTGACACTGTCAACCATTCAATTTTATTACGAAAACTGGAGTATTATGGCATAAGGGGTGTTGTTAAGGACTGGTTCTGCTCTTATCTTTCTGATAGAGTACAATACGTTTCTATCGGTGATACATCATCGGACCTGAAGACAATTACCTGCGGTGTTCCACAGGGATCTGTTCTAGGCCCTCTCTTATTCTTATTATATATTAATGACTTTAGTAACTCAGCAACTATTTTAGATTTTAACCTTTTTGCTGACGATTCTAATCTTTTCTATTCACATAAAAGTCTTCAATGTTTAGAAACCAACTTGAATAATCAACTTTACAATGTTAACGAATGGCTTTGTGCCAATAAATTGTCCTTAAATATTGAAAAATCTAATTTTGTCATCTTTCGCCCTCCGCAAAAGAAGATAAGTTATTCAATAAACCTCAAAATTAACAATAAAACTCTAGAAGAAAAGACTAGTATAACATATTTAGGTGTCATTATTGATGGTCATCTTAATTGGAAGGATCATGTGCACGAATTGTCAAAAAAAATATCAAGAAGTGTTGGGATCTTACTAAAGCTCCGTCATTTTACGTTCCTATGAAAATCCTAGTACAATTATACTATTCTATTATTTACCCTTTCCTCTCGTATGGGGTTTTGATTTGGGGGAACACATATAAGTCAAACATCCAACCATCAGTAATTTTACAAAAGAAAGCTATCAGAATTATTACGTTTTCTGAATATCGGTCTTACACGTAACCTCTTTTTAAGAGACTGATCTTGCTGAAACTGATTGATATTGTCTATTTTGATACATCATTTTTTATGTATCAGTTCAACAATGGCAATCTACCTAATAATTTTAATGATTTCTTCACCTCGGTTAATACTAGACATCAATATGGGACACGTTTGGCTTCCAAATCTACTTTTTCTCTTCCCAAAATTCGTACCAACTATGGAAAATTCAATATTTAATTTTTTTGGACCAAAAACCTGGAATGATATTAACGAATCGCTAAAATCTCTTAGTAAATCATCTTTCAAACGTAAATTAAAACAACAAGTAATTTCTGGTTATGATGACTAGCCTTTGCCTAAAAGGTAAATTGATATTTTTAGTAAATGGGTCATACATTGTTTAGTTTGTAATGTTTAATGTACTTTTGTTGTAATTAGTTGAGCTTTAGTTAATTGTTTGTGTTTTTTATTTTGTAAAATCTGCCTTTTTGTGCTTTATGTTTATATACTTGTTGATTTAAAGGTCAACTGTCTCGATTAGCCCCTATGGTTATTACAGTTGGCCTGCACTATACTGTTATTTAATTTTCTTTTTGTAAATATTTCCCTTGTAATTGTTAATAGTGCTTAATAAAATTTGTTGTTGTTGTTGTTGTTCATATGTGGCGCTTAATCAGGTGCGGTAAATGCACTTCGACAATAATTATATAAAAAGTATTAATATAATAACAAAAATAATTATAATAACTTTGTCTCCTCCCCCCCCCCTCCCCAAAGAACCTAATGAAACAAGTCTGATGATAATAACATATATACTTTTAGGACACTCGACACACATTTTGCTGATATTCTTTGACATGTCGTTAGCGATGTGCCAGATACTACACTACCAGATACTAGAGGAAAGTGGTATTCTGGATACTGGATGAGGTCATATGATATTTATAATCATTCCTCTGTGTGTTGATTCTGGGATATATATATATATATATATATATATATATATGAATATATGATCTAATTAAAATGCCATGATAACCACACACTGCACATATAACAAACCATTCAGCTGCTCAGGATTAGATTAATTAATATACTTAAGCTGTGGGTTTTTAGGATCAAACTACCTGAAAAATCAACAAGAACTTCAACGTTTCGACCGTAAGCCCTTTGTCTGGAAGTTAGTAGCCACACCTTGCTTCACTAAACCATTGCTTAATAGTTCAACTACATGCTCAGTTCCATGACAACTGGCTTTTTCAGTTCTGTTTTTGCAGTGCAGGGTTATAATGGAACTCTGTTTATATGAGCCCAATAACATCTTAGCACATTTTGAAGGGGATTTGATACCAGTGACAGATCGTAGAATTGATGAATTAGTTATTTCTGCTGATGATGTATTTAAAGTATTGGCCTCGTTGGATACAAATAAAGCATGTGGTCCCGACGGAATATCTCCCCGGATTTTAAAGGAATGTGCAAATGAATTGTCTCATCCGTTGGCAGTTCTATTTAATTACACCTTAAGTGTTGGAAAACTCCCTCATGAATGGAAGGTTGCCAACGTAGCAGCAATTTTTAAATCTGGCGAACGTTCCTCTGCTGAAAATTACCGCCCAATTTCGTTAACCTGTATTGTCGTTAAAGTCGCAGAACGCTTATTACATAATCACATTATGACATTTTTAACAGATCTACAGCTATTATGCGATAACCAACATGGTTTTCGTGAAAGGCGTTCCTGTATTACCCAATTATTGCAGTTAGTACACAATTGGCTTAGTATAATGGATAAAAGAGAATCGTCTGATGTAGTGTTTCTGGACTTTGCCAAGGCATTTGACAAAGTTTCCCATTTACACCTCATCCGTAAACTACATCTTTATGGTATACAAGGTCAAATTGCAACATGGATCGAGGATTTTTTAACAGCACGGGAGCAACGTGTTGTGGTTGGTGGAGAAATGTCTAAGTGGATGGATGTTACCTCAGGAGTGCCACAGGGCAGTATTTTAGGACCACTGCTGTTCATTATATATATTAATGACCTTCCTGCAGCAGTTACGTCTAATACAGAAATCTTTGCGGACGATAGTGCCTTATTCCGAAAGATTGTAAAACCAGCAGATTGTATTCAGTTACAGGTGGACATTCAAAATGTTTCAGCATGGAGTAATTCCTGGCAGCTGAAACTGAGAACCGATAAATGCAAGGTACTTCATGTGTCCAGAAAAAAGTATCCGTTACATCATGACTATTTTCTGGAAAATGAAGTTATATCCAAAGTCAATGTCCATAAACACCTGGGTATTTGGTTAGAAGAAACGCTATCTTGGGACAGTCATGTTAATAACATATGTGCCAAAGCTAGTCGCGTCCTGGGATTGATTAGGAGGACTTTTACAACTAAAAATCACACAGGTGTCGAGGTTGCTTTTAAATCCCTTGTCCTACCAATTTTGGAATACGGATGTCCAGTTTGGAACCCTTATCTTCAAAAACATATCTATGCCTTGGAATCAATACAGAGGAGAGCTACCCGCCTGATTTGTGGTTCATCGTTATCATATGTTGACAGACTGAAGAAACTTGGGTGGTCAACATTGGAAGATCGAAGAAAATATCTGTGTCTAGTCACACTTTACAAAATACTTTTTGGGTATTGTGACATTGATCCAAAAAAGTATGTGGATTTAGTTGGACCAACAAGAACTAGAGCTAGTCATAGCTATAAATTGAGGCCGAAGGCATTTCATACCAATTACTTTAAATTTTCCTTTTTTAATCGATATGTTGAAGACTGGAATGCTCTCCCTTCTCATGTTGTGAACTCATCGAGTTTGGCCGGCTTCAAAAAAACTCTTAAGGCTTATTTAGACATTTAGCTGATATCCTTTTTTCAGCTATATATGTTAGTCCTTTGTAATATTTGTGTAATTTTTTATGTGTTGTATTTATATTTATTATTTGGGTGAGCAGTTATAATAATGGGAATTTGGTTTCCTCCTATTGCTATCCTTCCATACTTGCTTGTATTATTATTTTTTTTTTGTAAGTTATGGTAAATTGTTATTAAAGTATTAAAGTATATACTCATATAACAAAGAATAATTAATGTATATTTCTACCTCTCCTCCATGTATAAATGTAAGGGCCTTCTCTGTCTCTTTCCTTCTTCTGTATTGGGTGCTAGAACTAGAGTCATTGATCATGTCTTTAGATGTGCTGTTTTTCATTCTCTTACTCTTTGAAAATTGTTTGTAATCTAGTCCAAGTGAGGAGACAATTGACTTGAGTTCTTGATTCTCCAGTGTTTTCACTGCCATTTCCTGTTTAATTGATTCAACTTGTTGGTTTCTCTCCAAATGCTCTATTTAGACTTGCCAATTCAAGATCTATATGAGAAGCATATTATGTATACGTACAGTGGGTAACATGGGCTATTTCATTCGGATTAGGATTACATTATGGCAAATATGAAGGCTAAGAAACGTACAGTATTCATATAATTTAACAGAATGTTTACGTCAATAAATGCAGCTTACCTTCTTATTCAGCATTATAAAAAGTTCTGATTTAGTGTTTTCCAATTCCTCTACTTGAGCATGCAAACGAGAAGCTGCATATTCCCTTAAGGCCATGTAACTTAGCACATTTTCAGCTCTGTTTGCAATGAACTTTGTCTTCCTGACTTGTACTCACCATCTTGGATTTACGAACATGCTTTCATGTCAACATTTTGCTTTCCACAGTTCTCCTTTTACGTTTTTGCAACATAATAGCTTATTGATTGTGTTATATATATAAAGATATATCTACATAATTCGTTTGGATAAGTGCCTGTACGACGCTTAGTTGAAGATATTTTTTAAGAAAAACTTAGTATTTCCCACATAATTATAGTTTTTCGCAATTATTCCTTATCATAGAAATTTCTCTACGGTGGGCTAAGTAAATAAGGCGGATATATAGGTATCCTACCTGCCTTCCCATCAGATATAATATTTGTTATATTTACCAATCCCTAGAAAGCTGCCAAATTTAAAAAGTGGTGTGCTGTGAAAACGCCATTTTTAGTCACATATGTTTATATAATTTGCTCCGATTCTGGATTTATTATCAAAACCATAGCTTTTACTGTGTCTTTAAGGTATGTCGAGTTTCTATAAGTAATCGCCGCTATTGTATTATCATTAACAATACATGCTTATTCATGCATTCCTCAACGATGCCATTTTGCCTTGTGGTTGTCAAGTGATCATCACCAAGCGATGGGAGAAAACAGAGGCAATGTTGCCAACATGTTAGTTTTAGAAATGGGGAATTGATAGTCCCCTCTACTTCTTAGATAGTACGTAGCAGAATGTTTTTCGAGTAGCAGGCCAGAAAGTTTGAGTTGAATCGTTCCATATTTACTACGTCGCTCATAAAGTGATGACAAATTTGCTTTTTTTAATCGTTCAGTGTATGACAGCCCGGGGGAAATAATTGACGTTACTCTTCTTTGAACACATTCTTTTGCTTCACTGAGATATATATATGTAAGGCAAAGTGAAACACTTCACAGGCATACTCGAGAGTTGGCCTAACACATGAACAGAAAAAGTTAATGATTTCCTTCGGAGATACCTTTGCACGCTTTAATTGAACAATAAAGTAAATTCGTTTATTGGCATTTTTAATAATTCTGTAACATTCTTGGACCACTTTAGATGATCACTAATATTAAGTCCAAGAATCTTCGCGTGACGAACCAAGTTAAGGCACCCAGTGTTTGACTGAACACTAGGAAACACTGTTCTGGTTTTACGGAACTGGATTAACAGCTCTTTACATTTCTGATCGTGCAGTTGGAATTTAGTTTGATCAGACCATATTACGGGTTCATTGACTCCCAACTGAATTTGACTGGGTTGATTCTTTACGACGACTTCGGAGGCCGTAGTGTAGTCTATATATTTCCAATAGCTAAAGATATCATAAGAATAAAGATCCATGGGTAGGGCTTGGTCCCCTGCGGGACACCGCAGGGAACTTCCCCCAATTCTGAGAAGCAATCTTTTGCAAGTTTAACTCGTTGCATCCGATTAGTTAGGAAATCAGTAAGCCAATTAATGACAGGTGGTGGAATGGGGAGTTGGCGGATTTTATTAACCAATATGGTTTGATCGATTAGGTCAAATGCTTTACAGTAATCGAATAGAATCACACACACTGAATCTCCAGTTCCGTCAGTGAACTTGGCCCAATTGTGTAGCATGCTAATAAGAGTTAATGTGGCTGATGACTTTGGTATGGCGCCGTACTGGTTTATATGAATGGATTCTGAAATAGCAGGGGCAACATACTTCTGTATAACAAATTATTTGGCTAGTTTTGACAGGGTACAAGTGAGTGATATTGGTCGCAAATGTTGGTTTATGTCACAGACAGGTTTAACCTTGGGGATTGGAGTGACATTAGCTAACTGCCATGGGTCGGTTACCTTTTGATCTGTAGGAGCTGTTTAATAAGATGGAAACTGGCTGAGCCAAAATGTCAGCGAAATCCTTGAATATACGAATCGGAATATTATCAGGTCCGGGTGCTTTGGAGATATTAAGTGATTTGAGTTTTACATAAGTTGACCACGGGAAGTTAGGTCACATACCGGATATCCAATATTGTTGTTTGTAACATGATCTGTTGTTGGGTTTACAGGTAGGAAGTTTTTCATAGGTTCTAAAAAGGAATTGTTAATTAAACTGGCGAATTCGTCCAAGGAGAGATGTTATGCATTTTCAATCTGGATAGAGTCTTTGAAGTTTGAGTTCCATTCCATTCCGCTGATGCATGACATGGTGAGTGACATGACATTAGCTAAAAGAAAGTTAGGTGCTAGGTCTGTTAGCAAACTGGTCTTTATGGGGGGAATTAGCACAGCAACAGGATTAAGATCAATTTTTACTAAGTTCCTCATTCTAATATTCAGCGGTTGTGTAATAGATTTGGTAAAAGCTTGTAGCCGACTGCTGATTCGTACTGGAATACTCAGACGGTTGTGAGCCAAGGTGGGATTGTGCATCGCTTGACTCACAAACTCCAAATATTTTCCCCACTCCATGCCTTGTTTTTCCATAGCAATGCGCGGTGGTTGATAATGGGTGGACCTCTTTCGAAAAGGTAAGCTCTTACGATGGGATTGGTTTACTAATTTTGGGGGTTTGAGTTGGGTATTAGATGTCTATGATGCACTGGGATTTTCCGAGAATGTTTTCTTGACTTAAAATTGGGTGGAGGATGATTAACTGGGCGTAAAATTTGAATGACAGTAATGGCATGTTGAGTAGGGTGCATCATCCGCCCCAACTTTTCACTATCAAGCCTACCTTTTTTTTAGAGGTGAGGTTCAGCCTAACTAACAAAATTGTGAAGTTTGGGGACAATCAGATAAATCCTAGGGGTAGCAGATTGCGATCAAAGATTGCGAAATGTCATGCGACACCTAAATAGCCTGGGTGTCCTGTATCTCAACTCCGGAAGATGGTACAGACTTTATTTTGGTACCAAAAGATGCAGAATCATCACATTTATATACAACTTGTTAGTAGTCTATAGGTATACAACCTTTATTTTGCATGTTATTGTCAAAAAACGAGTTTTTAGAGTCATTCTATGCTATTCTGATAGTCTTATGCTAGTATTTGCTCATAATTCTGTTATTGTATGACATAACGGAGCTATAGATGCTTGTATTGTTATAAATATATGTTTAATGTACATAATCCAGCCTTAACATCAAAGCTATAAAAGTATAGCTTATGAGTACATAGACACTGTTATAAGTTCCAATATTTTACAGAGTGAGGTACCACGAGGAGGAATAAAGTTTTCTCTTTCTCGTGTTTGGTTCGGCATGTCTAGAGTTTTCAACCACCTGCAAGACTCTCTGGTAGCGTTCTTCCTTGACAGCTGTTCCAAGAAAGTCGTGACCAAGCTTGACACCTCTCTCAGCAGCATCATTTACTACACTTATGCTATTCACAACTAACTTAGCACTTTCAAACCCTTCATCACTGGCCCACTCCGTAACAGGTTTGTAAAGGAATTCCTAGCTTATCTTCATTATTTTGAAAAATGACCAAGAATCCATCCCAACATATCTGGAAAGATGTTCTGTTATCTCGGTCGGCATCTCAGGAAAAGTTGGTTTTCCAAACCCATTACCATGCCGCTTCAAACACAAACCATCTCCTTTAAGCCCCAACATTTTGGTCACCATTTTCTGCTTAATGTTAGCATCTAGTGAGTTGCTGAATAGAGCGAGTGGAACAAGTTCTTCTGTGAGATACCACATGTGGTTACCAAAACTCTTGATAGCTGCTGTAGCCATTACACCGTCTATAAGCTTATAGTTGATGAAAGAGTTGATGAGAAGTTGATCATTTATTGGTGCAGCTGAGGGGACAGGAGATGTGAGCCACCATGGAACATAACAGAAGACCACAAACTGTACAAAGCGACGTATCTTCTGCAGCTGATGACTTGCAAATACGGCACCTTTTGGAAGTTCATTGATCATCTTTGTACCCAAAAGATCAATTTTTATGGCGTAAAGAAGTTTTGCCATCCAACGTGCTTTGTGCATTGCACCAGGTCTGCTGAATGAAAACCCTTCAATATCATTGCCTTCACTTAGATACAGAAGGACTAAAGTGACAAGTTCCTTGTAATCTCCTCTGCTGAATGACTTTTTAAGGTAGGCATTGCACAATGCTTTAATTTCACTTATCCTTCCTACGGGATTTCTGGAAAATCAAGATCTGCTTTGTTTTCATGTGTAATGCTGGAAAAGTTTTCTTTAAACCTTTTAAATACGAGAATTTCGGGACTTTTCGAAACTTCGATTTTCAAGGCATCCCACGTGTGGGTCAGAATGACTTCACCAACATGATGACGACACGCATACCAGAGAAGAGGGCGGTTTAGTCTACCTTGCAATGCCACACAGGCAGCAGTTCGAGAACCTGTATTAGAGCTTGTAGTGTCAAACACCATACCAGCCAGACACTCTGCACAGTTCCATTCCTCTATCAATTTCATGCTTACTTCTGAAATCAGATCCCCAGCCGTTTCTGTAGACTTGTGAGGAATTGCCGGCACTCCTAACAGCTTCGTCCCACCAACTCCTGATAAAAGAACTGGTAACCTTTCTTCTTGACCGGCACCATCAAGGGTAGACATCAATTTACCGTCCCAGTGGAGGTTTGCAACAGAAGGAGGAGTCCAATTTTCTTTAATCTTCTCTGCAATTGTCGTGACAGTTTCAACTCTATATCTTTGAGATGTTGCGTAGCTAAGATTAAGTTTAGATGGATCTCCTTCAACCGCTGTAACAATGTTATGCATGACAGAAGATATTGCAGCAGATGAAATGTTGTTTCTAACAATGGATTGGACAACTCTGGGTGATTGCAATATGTTTGGAGGAATAAAAACTGATACACCCGTTTTCACACATCTCTTGTGAGATCTTTTAGCACAAGTATGAACAGTCTCGGGTATATTATCATCATCATCCTCGTCATCACTATCGCTCATTGTAGTGGTTGTTGAACATGAAGCACCAATGTCACTTTCTTTAATTTGATTGCTTCTTTCAATCCTCTTCAATTCTTTGTCTTTTCTTTGTCTAACTTTCTTTTCAGTAGAACTTAATTTGCTATCAATCCCAGACATTGTAGCCTGCCTGTCTGTCATCATAGATTGTAGAAATGCTTTATCATCTTCATTGCTTAATTTCTGTAAAGAATTCCTTGGCCAAAACTTCATAGTGGTTTTAAGATGGCTTTTGAAGCTCTCCACTCTATCTTTTGGCTTTCCTGAATCCCTGTCCTTAGGTTGAATTTTAAGGATTTTCTTCATATCATCAAAAAGTTTTTCCACTTCTTCAGCCATTTTATGTGGGAGAATAGTTGGGATTCTTGCACGATTATAAAAAGGTATCACAATTTTAACAGTTTTATTTGCTGCATCACGTTTGCTACTTGCAGTTTGATTATGGGCCAAGAAGCAAAGCAGGACCTGGCGTGCAGTTGGCAATCGACTACCTGCTATTGTCTTGTCATCATCTGACGGAATGGTACTCAGAAGGAAAAATCGAGGATCAGTGCTTCTGCGGGAATTTTTAGCCATTCCGAATTGGAAAGCCAAAATATTTACATCACTAACTAAGTATAATAGACAAAAATTATGGTTAAAAATTTACATAAACTGTGTTTCTTAATTGACAAAATCAGCTATGGTAAAAGCAAGTATCATGTGCATAAAGTCAGACTTAAAAACATACCAATATTATTTAATGAAACTTGCTTTTTTATCTTTGTAATATCACATCTTTGTTTTCAATGTTTTAATAACCGCCATCTTTGTTTTGCATTAAAGATTTTATATTGAAATAACATGAAGTACATGTACCAAGATAATAAGAGAAGTATAGTCTGCAACATGAAACAATACAATATAAAATAAATTGTTAACCAAATTATGATGAAATATTAGGAAAACAACCTAAAAATCAGTTTTTTGGCGATAACTTGCAAAATAATGGATTTAGACATATAGAATATTAACAAGTTGCATATAAAATTGCTATTTCTGCTTCATTTGAAACTAAACTGAAGTCTTCACGACCTTCCTGGGCTGAGATACAGGACGCCCAGGCTATTTTGGTGGCGCACAACATGCCGCAACCTTTAATCGCAATCTGCTACCCCTAGGATTTGTCTGATTGTCCCCAAACTTCACAATTTTGTTAATTAGGATGAACCTCACCTCTAAAAAAAGGTAGGCTTAATTGCATAACGTTTGCAAAATATTGGGGCAGCTGATGCACCCTAATGTTGAGGTAATAATTACATTTCGTTCAAGGAGTTTACATGAATACACTCCAACTCTTGGAGTTCACTCAATGTCAATTGGTTCAAGAACTGACGGTTCTTTGGATTTACCGGCTTGCTTGGGGAAGGACAAGGTGATGATGATATTGGATTTACAGGCTTACTTAAGGCGGAACAAGGTGATGATGATATTGGATTTACAGGCTTACTTGAGGCAGGTTGAGGGTGTGATGTTATTGAAATGAGCACATCACTATCATTAGGCAGCTGATTAACACTATTGTGATTGACGCATGTTGTATTTGAATTGACGCATGTTGTATTTGAATTGGCGCATGTTGTATTTGAATTGGCACATGTTGTATTTGCATTGGCGGTACCCAGGTATACAGGTGTCAAATCTGCATTGCAGGACTTCATAATTGAGCTTCATATATTGAGTTTGGAACACAAATCATCACATAAACACTGACCCTCTATAGCACCCAGCGTTTGAGAAAAGGTTTAAGTTGCGTGTACTTAACGTTTCTTCCTTGATGAAACTACAGTATCTTGACCTTTAATCGACAAAGTACTAGTAGCACATACCTTTAGGCTATTTTCAAATTTGTTAAATGATATCAACGTACATACGGCGTTCAAAATATCCTTCACTAAATTTCCAACTTTGCCACGGAATAATAAAGAGTTCAATTTGCCAGGATATCATGTACAGGAAAAATCAGAGTTTACGCTGTCAAATCTTTTTGAGGAACCACCAGGCAATATCCATTTGTCTTGCTGAGTAAGGACACATTCATCTGATTCGTTCATCATCATGGGTTAAGGCCTGAGAAACCTTCAGATTATACTCAGGTACATTAATGCCTGGGTCAAGTTTCAGCCAAGGCAGAAATATGGGTATACCAAGTTGGGCGCGATTTTTAAAAAGAAAACAAGGTTAAGTGTAACCTGTCATGGTTTAATGTTATAGATTTTGAACTGGCGAATTTTTTAATTATTTTTATTTTATTATTTGTTTGTCACATGAGCAGTTATATAGCTTGAAACGTCAATAAACACAGGTTAAATTGAAACCCGTTGTGCGGGGTCATAAAATCCTGGTTGCTATTTTGGTTAATGTTGTACATAGGATGTTGTACTATACGACTGCAACTTGCTTCATTGTCTAGGTGGCTAAACGAAGTAAATATTTTGCGTTTTATATCAATTTATTCGGTAACTGTGCGTAGTTACTTAAATAAAGTTGAATATGCGTGTTAATGTAGGTGTAGCAAGTTGTTGCTATCAAGTTTGTGTTGTGCTTTATCTATTTAGCATAAAATTATCGTTGCTTAAGTATTGCAACCTATCCGGCGAAGTACATGCATTTGTATCAAATATAGAAAAAAGCTATCGCCATTTAGCCGTATTATTTACGACCAGCGGGAGTCCGCATTGTCGATTATAATTAGTTGCGCAAGACCGCAACTAATTGTGACATTAAACACAAGAGGTGTGACAAGATTGCAAGACCGCAACTAAGTGTGACGTAAACACGAAAAGGTGTGACATTATGGAGCTAGTCCGATCTGCTGTGATTTATGCTTTGGTTTTCCTTCTGTTTGACAATATTAATCACACATCAATAGAAAAGGATTGTAAGAAACCTTGGCTGAATATTGAGTCTTTAATTGTGGCTCAAAATGTCTCGTCAGTGTGTTTTAAATCGAACATTGCACAACGGCCGACGAAATCGAGCAAGTTTAACACCACAACTGCACCATTTACTTGTAAACTGTCTATGGCGATTCGTTTAATGAAGTATACTTTGGCAGTTAATTTAGTATTATTGTCAAACGACGTTGAAACACAACCTGGCCCTATATACCAAACACCGAATTTGAATTGTAGTAATGTGTCATATTCTTCAAGCGTGTCTTCGGGTTCTGCTTCGTCGCTATGTTCGAAAGATGATGGTTCTGAATACGTAGACCCTTATCTGCAATTTGATATTGGATTACCAGCTACTGGATTACGAATTGGACATTGGAACGTTAACCACTTGACAAGTAGCAAATTCGATCAAATTAAACTGTACTTATCGAAGAAGGACGGTAAAGCACAAGTATATGTTATGTTTCTAACCGAAACGTTTTTAAAATCGGATGTATCTGACTTACTGTATGATGTTGAAGGCTTCACTTTACTTAGAAAGGATAGAACTCAGAAACATGGTGGTGGGATTTTGGCGTACGTTAGTACTGAATTGAAGGTAAAGAGGAGGATTGATTTGGAACAATCTGACTTGGAAGTACTTTGGCTTGAGGTATGTCCGTTTAAATCGAATAAGTCCTTGCTTATTGTTGGAGTTTATCGCCCTCCTTCTTACTCTAAAAACGATGATACTAAATTGGAGAAAAACATTGAGACGGGGTACTTATTAAATAAAGAAACGATACTATTAGGGGACTTCAATATTGACTATATGAAACGTGGGGTCTATTCCAAACACAATTTGAGCAAAGGCCTTAGAAGCATGAACTTTGAACAAATGATTAAGTCTATTACTCGGCCAATTAGTTTAACGTGCTTGGATCATGTGTATAGCAATTGCTCCCAGTGGATTTCTGAAGTGTGTGTTTGTGAAATTGGTTTGTCGGATCATTTGCCTGTATTCATTGTTAGGAAGTTTCACCACGCTAAAACACCGAATCGGAAAAGTAATATTACCTATTGGAACATGAAACATTTCAATGAAAACGATTTCAAATCCACTCTTAACAAAGTAAATTGGGATATACCATTTATTTTTGAAGACTTAGATGATATTGTGAATTCATGGGAAATATTATTTAATGACACAGTCAAGATTCATGCTCCATGGCGGAAAAAGCGAGTTTCTCGTGAAAGTCAAGCACCATGGATGACAAAGGAAATTCTGGATCTGTTACATAAGAGAGATAATTTGTTAAAGAAAGCTAGGCGAACTAAAAACAATCAACTGTTTTACAAAACATTGTTTGAAAATGACAAAGGAAATGTTAAAGGAATTTGGAATACAATTAAACGCCTCGCTGGAACAAGACAAAAGTCTAACTTAGTTGATTATCTTCGGTCACCTAATGCAAATGAGAATACGGACAATAAACAGGGAATAGCTGAATTATTCAATAAGCATTTTACTTCAATCGCGGACCGTTTGAGATCTGTACTTCCGAATGTCACCCCCGATTTTTGAAGATTACGAAAATTTTTTGGTGTGAAATCAGACGGAGATTCGAAGTTTAAGATACCAGTAATGACGATTAACAAAGTTCTTGAGGCATTAAAAAATCTCAAGACTTGTAAATCAACCAGTATAGATAATATCAGCTCAAGATTTCTTAAAATAGCAGCCCCCGTTATAGCACCTTCTATTGCAAAAATCATAAACATGTCACTGAAAACAGCAGTATTTCCAACACGATGGAAGACGACTAAAGTTATTCCATTTTATAAGGACGGTGAGCGTGACAATGTTACGAATTATCGTCCAATATCAATTTTGCCTGTTGTCTCTAAAATTATCGAGAGGCATGTGCATAATCACCTTTATGCATACATGACAGAGAATTATCTGATTTACAATAGACAATCTGGCTTTCGACAGTTTCATACCACTGAAACAGCTTTCATAAAGTTAATTGATCAGTTATTGTTTGACATGGATAATAATCGTATAACTGGTATGGTTCTAGTTGACTATCAAAAAGCGTTCGACATGGTAGACCATTGCTTGTTACTGTCCCAGTTGAAAATAATTTATGGTCTTGACGATCATGCTTTACAATGGATTACATCTTATTTGCACAACAGAAGGCAGTGTGTTCAATTATTGAATGACGTTCAATCATCAATGCAGAATGTTCCTCACGGAATTCCCCAGGGGTTGATCTTGGGGTAGTTGTTTTTCGTAATTTTCATAAATGATCTACCGATGCATATTGATAATGATACGACGCTATCTGCATCGGTTCATTACACTGAAATACAACAACTGAGAAAAACCATGGACGAATCAATTACCAGTGTCAATGATTGGGCTGTAGCAAATAAGATGACTTTTAATCAGAAAAAGACAAAGACTATGTTAATTATAGGAAAACGTCTACCTGCTAAAATGGAGTCAAAAGAATTGGACTTACAATATGAACAAGTTTCAAGTGCGAAACTGCTTGGACGAAGAACTGTCTTTTAATGAACATGTCCATGCTATTTGTAAAAAACTAGCAAAACGTATTGGAACCTTGAAACGTATAAAGGGCAGTTTGCCTATGCATCAAAGACTCCTTTATTACAATTGTGTCATTAAGCCCATTATGATGTATTCGAGTGCTGTGTGGACAAACTGTCGAAAAGACTATCTGGATATGGTGTTTAAGTTGCAAAAGAGGGCTGCGAGAGTTATCTTAGACGCCCCTTACATGTCATCAACAATCCAACTCTTCAACCGGTTGAAATGGCTCCCATTTTATGAAGAAAGTAAAGTAAATAAAGCTGTATTTGCTTTAAAGAGCATAAATGGCGAGACTGCTCCTTATCCACATGAAACATTAAAATTAAATCGAGAGCAACATTGCAGAAATACAAGATACGCCAAAGTCAACTTTATCTGTCCAAAGTATAAAAGAAAAACTGAAGGTGGTAGAACTTTTAGTGTAACCACAATTAAGCTTTAGAATAGTCTACCACTAAACTTAAGACGACATTTGAATGTTCGTATTTTTAAAAGTAAATATGTAGAAATTTTACATGAACACCAACAATCTCTTAGCCATTTTTAATTGTATTCATATATACCAAACCATAATTTTAAAGTAAATTTGTAAATATAGACACATACTGTATTTGGTAGCTTAATTTGTATACTTGCAAACTTGTATTATAGAAATTGTTGTATTTTTTGAAATTGAGGGCTACAAGTTTATTAGTGCTTTTGTACTATTACTTACTATAGTCCCTCTCGAAATAAAGACTCTAACTAACTAACTAACTAACTAACCGCAAGTTGATATAAGTTCAATGATTTCATGTTGTATTTCATATTATAAAGTTGTAGTTTCATGTTTTATTTATAAAAAATACTCAAGCGGTACTGTATTGATAGCTTAATTTGTATACTTGCATACTTGTATTATAGAAATTGTTGTATTTTTGAAATTGAGGGCTACAAGTTTATTAGTGCTTTTGTACTATTACGTACTACCCTCTCGAAATAAAGACTCTAACTAACTAACTAACCGCAAGTTGATATAAGTGCGATGATTTCATGTTGTATTTCATATTATAAAGTTGTAGTTTCATGTTTTATTTATAAAAAATACTCAAGAGGAATGTTTGTGTACTATAAACATGAAATCATCGGTATTCATCGCACTTGTATTGACTTGCGGTCTTGCACAACTAATTATAATCGACAATGCGGACTCCTGCTGGTCGTAAATAATACGGCTAAATGGCGTTAGCTTCTTTCTATATTTCATACACATACATGAACTTTGCCGGTTTTGCCGGATAGGTTGCAATACTTAAGCAACGATAATTTTATTCTAAATAGATAAAGCACAACACAAACTTGATAGCCACAACTTGCAAGACCTACATTAACATGCATATTCAATTTTATTTAAGTAACCACGCACACTTACCGAAGAAATTGACATAATATGAAAAATATTTACTTCGTTTAGCTATCTAGACAACGAAGCAAGTTGCAGTCGTATAGTGCAACATCCTATCTACAACATTAAATCAAAATGGCAATCGGGGAAAGCGATTTTATTACCCTACACAATGGGTTTCAATTTAACCTGTGTTTATTGACGTTTCAGGCTATATAATTGCTCATGTGACCAATGAATAATAAAATAAAAATCGGTAAAAAATTCGCCTGGTCAAAATCTATAACATTAAGCCATAACAGGTTACACTTAACCTTGTTTTCTTTTTAAAAATCGCGCCCAACTTGGTATACCCATATTTCGGCCTTGGCTGAAACTTGACCCAGGCATTAATGTACCTGAGTAAATTTCATTGAGATCCAATGCGGCCATACAGATATTTCTATCAAAATCGCAGCTCATGGAAGAGCAGCCTGCTGCCATGTTGTTTTAAGGTAGTCTGATAATATAAATATAAGTATAATTCCAAGTTCTTTCTAGATAATCCACTATGCTATGTGTCAGGCAAAGCAACAAATGGATATTCTAGTCATTCTTTTAATAAATTTGTCAACTTGACTTTGAAATCTTGTTGGGTCCTGTGCGGTTTAAACCTGTAATGATCTAAAATATGTGTCGAATTGCACCCGAATTTTGAGATGCCTTCCTTGAGGTTTTCTTCCTCTTGAGTGGTGAATGGACGTTTCTTTTGCCAATTCTTGTATGCAGGAGCCTGGAAAAATACATCAACGTAATAAGTAAAAACTAAAAGTTACTGTCCAAATAGCAAATAACAAATATCAAAGATCATAAGAGCTATATTTATTGACCAATGAGTGGTTGCCGCAATTCCTGTCACTAGCTCCAAGTTAGGACTTAGGAGTGTGCGAATATTGATTTTGTATTTCGGAGTAATTTTAGCAGTGATAAGGTGAATAATCTTCTGTAATATTAGATGGAAAACATAAAGAAAGGCACTATTAAGTTTGTACTATTTTATAAATGTACCTGTCGGATTGTTGTTTTTATGTGTTTTTAATAAACTTTACAAAATAGTTAGTTTCATGATAAAAGATAAATGTATATGTCTTATAAATGTTATTATTAGTTAGATAATTTTGTACTGTAGCCAAATAGTTAATTAGAGGAATTTGTATTGTAGCCAAAAATATTATTATTATTATAAATTATTTAAATGTAGCGCTTAATGTATGATAAGATAGTCTAAAGTGCTGTACAATGATATCATCAAAGTTATTCTAAAAACTACTGTATTCTATTACAATTCTAATACTAAAATACAATGTTAACACCTACCTAAATAGAAATGTCTTTAATTGACTTTTAAAATAGTCTAATGTTTGATATTGTCTTATCAAAATTGGAAGCGTAATAATACTAAGTTACAATGTTAAACACCTTCCTAAATAGAAATGTCTTTAATCGGCTTTTAAAACAGTCTAAAGTTTCACTTTGTCTTATTAAGATTGGAAGCGTTTTCCAGATGGGCGGAGCTGCACACTTTAAATTCTCTGTCATCAAGAGTCTTAGCATTGGTTTTAGGAATCTGTAGCAAGAAGCAATCATCTGACCTTACGTGGTAGCTGCTTTCATATTTAATGGACAACAGGTCGAATAACAATAATAACACTAATAACGCGATCTTAAATTCCACTCTTTTACTTTATTGGTAGCCAGTGAAGATGTATCAGAACTGGAGTAATATGAGCAATTCTGGGAGTAAGACATGTCATTCTTGTTGTAGCATTAAGAACCTTCTGCAAACATTGAATCCGATACTGTGGAAGCCCAACCAGGAGAGAATTGCAATAGTCTAGATGGGACGTTACAAATGCATGTACCAGAATTTTAGTCAACTCTATAGAAAGGAACTTTCTTATTTGTCTAATTTTATATAGACCTCTAAATGCTTTACTGCACACCTTTCCCATGTGTACATCCATGGACATGTGTTCGTCGAACCAAGCCCCTAAGTTCCGGACACTTTTGACAGGAATAATATCAACGTCTCCTACTCGCACCGAATCAATTTCAATCTTTCTTAATTGTTGGTAGGTGCCAATTATTCAAAATTCAGTTTTAAGATCATTGACTTGTAGCTTTTGTGAAACAAGCTTTACTGCTTCAGCTATTAGCTTTACTGCTTCATTTTGACAAGTAGGCGACTCAGGACGAAAAGATTATTATTATTATTATTATTAAGAAATATTTACAGAGGATAGACATTTCAGTATAAAAATACAGCTATCAATATGTGTCCTCTGATCTAAATGTAAAAATACTATAGTATAAAAAACTGTTTAAGAATTAATGAAATTGTACATAATGTAACTAAGCTAAAACTATTAGAAATATTGTTCAGAAAGTATATTTACAAGAAAAAGTAAAATACAATAGGAGTCTAATGACTTCTTAAAAACTTTAAAATCCCCTTTCGCTCTCATTGTGATCAGGCCCTAAAATCGATCCTTGTGGTATTCTGCTAAAAACCGATTCGTGTGGTGACGAACTTGTGCCTATACGGACAAATTGCTGATGACAAAATAAGTAATCAATGAACCAAAGTAACTCATTTCCCTTAATTCCATATGCCTGTAACTTTTAAAGGAGAACACAGTGACTTAAAGTGTTGAAAGCCTTCCTAAGGTCTATAAACACGGGTCCGACAAGATTGCCTTTATCCACATCATCACATATGTCATCAATGAACAGGTAGCTGCTAGACTCTTAGATTGTCTAGACCGATATCCAAACTGACTCTTTGACAGTAGATCTTCTTTCTCAAGAAAATTCATCAGTTGCTAATGCATTGCTTTCTCTAATATCTTCGATAAGACCGGCAGTACCGATATTGGTCAATAAGTTTCTGGTCGATCATATGAGCCAGATTTATGTATTGGCACTATCTTGGCTACTTTCCATAATGCTGGAAAAACTAGCTGTCTTGACTGATAAATTAAGGATATGGCATAAAGGTTGTGAAATATGTTCTTGGCAGTCTTTCTGGTGGTAAATTATCCACTCCAGTGGCTTTTGTTCTTCTGAGTTGCTTTAATTCAGTTAGAATGAATATATTGGAAATGCACTGCATAACCTGACTTGTCGGTGATATCACGGTCGCCGGGTATCTCCATACAAAATCTGTAAGTGGGATTGCATTTTCTTTGAGAGATCTCATGGCGTTAGCGAAGTATTGTGAATCATCTGCATATCCATGGGAATTAATAATTTCAAATAATTTTGACACAAAAAAGAAACAAAATAGCTGCAAGAAATAGACAAATTTTGTTCTAGGCAAGGAGAAGGGAATCAATCACAACAAGCTACAAAGAACATAATAAGAACATACTAAAATTAGTAAAATTGCAAAGTTTGGTTGCGAAATGTTGTAAAATGCGGAAAATATAGCCCTTATGCAAATTTTGCATACTTTTGTATTACGTGCAGAAATTCCTACCACATTTCGGCCCGTACTGACTCCGCCCTTCTCTATGGTAAGATACATATCTGGGTCTGTGATTAGTTGTAAACGTACGTTGGTTATTTTTAGGGCTGCATCCCATGCCAATCCGAGTTTGACTAATAGTCGAGGGTCGAGGGTAATAGGTCGAGGGCGAGGGTATAATAGGTCGAGGGCGAGGGTATAATAGGGCGAGGGTAGAATGTTGAGGGTCGAAAAATGCATGTCGAGGGTCGAAAATAGAAAAATATGGCGAGAGAAGTTCAAGAAATTGAAGAAATCTCTATATCTTTTTTATGAGAGGGCGCAAAATTTCTATATCTTTCTAGATCTTTATGAAAGAGGGGGCAAATTTTAGATACTTTTCTTTAGTACATATACGTATAACAATACTGATGCGAGATTTTCGCGCAGTTTCAATTTGGACAATGGACATGGAAATAAATATTATACATGCATGTCCTATAGAATAAATTCTAATTAGATTCCTAACTGTCAATATTTTGTGTCACCGTGGCAAACATTCACACACAGATTATCTTTCGCGCATGTTACGGCAGTAACCGTTTTTCGCACGGTCTGCGTGAATTCTAATACTGCGCGACGTTTTAAATACAAGTAACTATATTTTAGCTAATTTATCTATCTGCATTCTATAGAGGGCTGGGTAATATAAACCCAGTTCAAACCTTTATCCAGACATTTTGCCGACAACTATGTGTGATAATCAATACAACAAAATCGCAGAAAAATGATATACCCGTAACACTGGTACGCAGTGCTAATATAATGTGGTATATAGTCATATTGCGCTAATGCGCTTGACGTGACCGCGTAGGCAATAAAGATGTGGCTACGCGGTGAAAGTTGACTAAATGACGGCTATATAATGACGTGAGCCACGAAATATAGAGCTATTCTAAAATCATCGCCTCCTTCAAAAATAAGGAGCCCCAGTCCCCAATCATTCTGCCAAAAAACTTGCTTTTTGATATTATGAAAAGCCCCTGCTATTTAGAAAATATGTTATGTGACTTACCCCATAAAAAATACTCCTACCAATCACTTCAGCAAATGCCCTCAATATCATGGATGTGGCGTAGTTTTCTTTTAGCATGGCTAAAGCCGTGCTCCAAGAGGAAGGCTTCTTTTTATGACCAATGTCTTCATCGCAAATAAAATCCATTCGGTCATTGCCGTCTTGAAAATCCATTCAGTCATTGCCGAGAGAAGCCAAATTAAATTCAATTTGATGGTGACAATGTAATTACTGTTACTATTATTTCACACTATTAATACTCTTGAAATAACCTCAATTTTGAAAGCTAGAATATTTTAGATAGATTTGATGTTGTAACAGGTATCTTTTAAAACCAACCCTACGGCTACGTTGACAATGCGAACATGAATGATACAGTTTGAACGTGATTTACGCTTGTAAATCAAGGATGAAAATACAAATCTCTCTGGAATACAATTTATTAGAGGGACACGGGCACACGGCAAGCTTATATACTTTCATGCATGCCACTCATGCTTCATGAGAGTTGATGAGATCATGAGAGTTGCAAACAACAATTGTCAGCACTACCGTTTTGCACGTTCTTAGAGCTAGCTTAACAAAATATCGCGTTATATATAACAAGAGTTTATAACAAGAAAAGCTAAGAAGGAAATTAAAACTATACGTATCAGAATATTAAGCTAAATTAAATTCTTAGGGCTCCGTTTCGTGCGCCATATAGGCGTAGGAAGCAAATATAAAATAAAAAATACTACACTTACATCATAACGATTACTTTCCAAGTACTCGAACACCATGTTCTGCACGGTCATAGGCGACAACCCCAACTGAAAACCAGCAGCCGAATAAAAACATAGCCCATCGCCGGGAGGATCATACGAAATTCTAAGACCAGCCTCTTCTATTCTGCTTTGAAGTACTTCCATTTTTGCTAGTTTTAATAACTACAAGGATGCGGCAACTGAAGATTTTTAAAGAAACTTTGTGCGTACTCACTGTATACTGTGTCAACCGGGACTTGATCGCAAGTAAGGCTCAAATTAAAATTTTTCGCAAGTTTTAATCCAGGACTAAATATGCAAATCCCGACATCTGGCGCGACACTTCAGTGTTATGGGTATATCATTTTGCTGCGATTTTGTTGTATTGATTATCACACATAGTTGTCAGCAAAATGTCTGGATAAAGGTTTGAACTGGGTTTATATTACCCAGCCCTCTATAGAATGCAGATAGATAAATTAGATAAAATATAGTTACTTGTATTTAAAACGTCGCGCAGTATTAGAATTCACGCAGACCGTGCGAAAAACGTTTACTGCCGTAACATGCGCGAAAGATAATCCGTGTGTGAATGTTTGCCACGGTGACACAAAATATTGACAGTTAGGAATCTAATTAGAATCTATTCTATAGGACATTGTCCAAATTGAAACTGCGCGAAAATCTCGCATCAGTATTGTTATACGTATATGTACTAAAGAAAAGTATCTAAAATTTGCCCCCTCTTTCATAAAGATCTAGAAAGATATAGAAATTTTGCCCCCTCTCTCATAAAAAAGATATAGAGATTTCTTCAATTTCTTGAACTTCTCTCGCCATATTTTTCTATTTTCGACCCTCAACATTCTACCCTCGCCCTCGACCTATTATACCCTCGCCCTCGACCTATTACCCTCGCCCTCGACCTATTACCCTCGCCCTCGACCTATTACCCTCGACTATTAGTCAAACTCTGCCAATCCTGGTGAGGTGTAATACCAATACGGATCTAACCCATAATTTGTCATACATATCTTTCTAAAATTTTCCATGACATCTGTCAGTAGGAGTACGTCCGTTTTGAGATACAGGTCGTGATAGTCTCTCATGGTTTTCATTCCAAATGTTGTCCAAACTTTCTGTGCATGTTTGTAGTCATCATCGCTGATCCCAACACCATTTAGTTTACTGAATAACTTATCCTTTGGTGGTAGCGATGTTTCACTTAGCTTATCGAAACAGTTCATATACTCGTACGGATACACACCCTTTGTTTCAATAGACCTATTTGTTCCTTATTATAACCAGCTTTTTGAGATGCATACTCTAAGTTACAGAACTGGTCTTCCCCCAAGTTTTTGATCAGACTATCCAACGAGCTGAGTGTAAACTTTAGAGAGTCTAAAAATCTTAGCTCACAGACAGACTCATCACCCAACTCTAATAACGTACTGAACAAGATGTACTTTTCCTCCGTTTTGGGTATACACCTAATATCTCCCTCGCTAACACCCAAGTTTCTCACAAACAAGTGAGAGTCATACCCTTCCAAATTGTGGAAGAGTATTGGCACAAACTTTGGCTGTCTCGTCCTGAGGTTACAAATGTTGCATGCCGCTCCCCTATATTTTCCGGTGAGATGACAGTGATCCCTAACCTTATAATGCTTTTTATTATTCCTAATCTTACATGCATAACATGTCTCAGACTTTTCATAGTCTTTATTATCTGCCTTTGTCATACTAATTGGAACGGCCTCCTCAAACTTTGTAAATATATCACAGACATCCTTCTCCAGAGACTCTACAAACACTTTTGTAACATCATCACCCTCATACCTTTGTGTATAATGTACAGTTTTTGGCTTGTATCTGCTTCCGTCAAAACACTTAATGTAATAATTAAACTCGCTAGGATTATGTTTTTGGTACTGTGTTGTACTACTTTCACCAATGGGTTTATCCTTTACTTCCAAGTCCTCGATGAAACACTCAAAGTCTGCGTACACATAAAAAGGTACTGTATGTATCCTTTCATAATTAATGAAAGATGTCATTGGTATCTCTCCTTTCTTACCAACCTTTGGATACTCATGCCTCTGATGTTCATTATCCATACATAACTCCGTATGTTTTTGGAGTAACTCAGGAGTTCCAAACATATTGAGACAGTTCATACAGACATGTTTCTGATGCTCATTATTGCTCCTCTGAGAGCTGACAAGCCTGCTCAGACATTTAACAACACATTAGTCCGTCCAACAAGAATAGGTTCACATGTTTCTCACCACCCGTTCATACCACCCGTTCATACCACCCGTTCATCTTATCCCCAGTTTCGGTATCGGTTGCCTTTGGTGGTTCTCGTATGTAGCGAGTGGGAACGAGAGCCGGTTGGGCATACAGCAAGATGATCTTTTCTTTTGTCGTCCTGAATGCTTGGGATACCGTACTGACAATGGGTTCGGGTACGCGACTCACCAACCAATTCTACCATCCGTTCATGTTATCAACAATCGTTGAAATGTTTCCATTATGTAGGTGGCCCTCCGGTAGTGGGGCGCTAAGGTCTTTCAGTACTTGTTTGTTCATTTTATTATTACATAATAATAAAATATGTTCTTAGACCATTTTTTTATATGGTATATCACCAATTAGCCGTGAAACACGGCCCTTCTAAATAGTACTTGATACCAACATTGCTCCTCCGACTGCCACTCCTGCAACGAACACTGTTTCATGCTTTTTTTGTTCGTCACTTGGTGTATAAAAGTCGCCAAGTTGTGGTCTCCTCGTAAATGTCTGGTTATCAAACACGATGCTCTGCACATTGTGTGTAACTCGTCCTGTTGGTGTCGTTGAGATCCTGTTTGCATCGCTGAGCTCCTGGCGGAGCCGTGTAATCTCATCCTTTTTTAGTGTCTCGTTCCGATTCGATGTGTCGCAGGCCTTTGTCAAATCCTCCAACGCTTTGTTGTGACGTTTTGCCTTGTCCAACACCTTGTTACTCTCCAACATGTGGAACAAGAAGTTGCTGCCAGTGAATGCAAGGGCATTCACGATGGCAGAGACTCCCATACTTGCTACTTGGCTTGCCATTTATTTTTATATAATAACTACTTACTGACTGAGCGTGAGGTCTGTACGGTAAAATATCAAGCTGAGGTCTTGCTGTATTGACCGAGCGATAGCGAGGTCAATACAGCAAGACCGAGGCTTGATATTTTACCGTACAGACCGAACAGTCGAAGTTAGTAAGTTGTTTATTATATGGCATTTCAGACAACAAAAAACAATTCATTTTGCCAAAAATTGGTCACGCGAGGGCAAAGTACAAAGTCGTACTCAAAGCCGGTCATTTTCAAATGTCAAAATAATTTCAATGATACGAATTTGTCTTAGTTTTTTACAAATTTATGTAATCTTAGCTTAGTAAAACTACTCTACAGTACCATTTATAGAATAAAATATAAAATTAATAGAAAATATAGTGATATTGAGCTATCGGATCAAGGACAAAAACAACTTTGCATGTTCGAAAAAACAAAAATATTCTTGACCGTTTTAGTTAAAAAACATCGTAAAATTTACCTTAATATTTCGACTTGAGCCAACAAAACTTGATTTTATCCCTTGTAGTTATCCCTTTTCCGTATTTTCCGTTTATTTTTCATTGTTTTAAATTATTTTTAAGGATTTTTTAATGCTTTTATTGGTTTGAAATGTGTTCAAGTCGTCGCAGGGCAATAAGAATACCGTATTGCCCGTGGGCAATACGGGAAAATCCTGCCTCGTCAGCGACCAATCAGATTGCGAGATTCACCAAAACAAGCACTTGCCATATAATAAATAATATTATTGTACAAATATATATTTAAAAATTTTTTTTTTTTTTTCAGTTGGTTGTAAATTCTTGCCTATCAAACTATACTCACTGTATACTGTGTCAACCGGGACTTGATCGCAAGTAAGGCTCAAATTAAAATTTTTCGCAAGTTTTAATCCAGGACTAAATATGCAAATCCCGACATCTGGCGCGACACTTCAGTGTTATGGGTATATCATTTTGCTGCGATTTTGTTGTATTGATTATCACACATAGTTGTCAGCAAAATGTCTGGATAAAGGTTTGAACTGGGTTTATATTACCCAGCCCTCTATAGAATGCAGATAGATAAATTAGATAAAATATAGTTACTTGTATTTAAAACGTCGCGCAGTATTAGAATTCACGCAGACCGTGCGAAAAACGTTTACTGCCGTAACATGCGCGAAAGATAATCCGTGTGTGAATGTTTGCCACGGTGACACAAAATATTGACAGTTAGGAATCTAATTAGAATCTATTCTATAGGACATTGTCCAAATTGAAACTGCGCGAAAATCTCGCATCAGTATTGTTATACGTATATGTACTAAAGAAAAGTATCTAAAATTTGCCCCCTCTTTCATAAAGATCTAGAAAGATATAGAAATTTTGCCCCCTCTCTCATAAAAAAGATATAGAGATTTCTTCAATTTCTTGAACTTCTCTCGCCATATTTTTCTATTTTCGACCCTCAACATTCTACCCTCGCCCTCGACCTATTATACCCTCGCCCTCGACCTATTACCCTCGCCCTCGACCTATTACCCTCGCCCTCGACCTATTACCCTCGACTATTAGTCAAACTCTGCCAATCCTGGTGAGGTGTAATACCAATACGGATCTAACCCATAATTTGTCATACATATCTTTCTAAAATTTTCCATGACATCTGTCAGTAGGAGTACGTCCGTTTTGAGATACAGGTCGTGATAGTCTCTCATGGTTTTCATTCCAAATGTTGTCCAAACTTTCTGTGCATGTTTGTAGTCATCATCGCTGATCCCAACACCATTTAGTTTACTGAATAACTTATCCTTTGGTGGTAGCGATGTTTCACTTAGCTTATCGAAACAGTTCATATACTCGTACGGATACACACCCTTTTGTTTCAATAGACCTATTTGTTCCTTATTATAACCAGCTTTTTGAGATGCATACTCTAAGTTACAGAACTGGTCTTCCCCCAAGTTTTTGATCAGACTATCCAACGAGCTGAGTGTAAACTTTAGAGAGTCTAAAAATCTTAGCTCACAGACAGACTCATCACCCAACTCTAATAACGTACTGAACAAGATGTACTTTTCCTCCGTTTTGGGTATACACCTAATATCTCCCTCGCTAACACCCAAGTTTCTCACAAACAAGTGAGAGTCATACCCTTCCAAATTGTGGAAGAGTATTGGCACAAACTTTGGCTGTCTCGTCCTGAGGTTACAAATGTTGCATGCCGCTCCCCTATATTTTCCGGTGAGATGACAGTGATCCCTAACCTTATAATGCTTTTTATTATTCCTAATCTTACATGCATAACATGTCTCAGACTTTTCATAGTCTTTATTATCTGCCTTTGTCATACTAATTGGAACGGCCTCCTCAAACTTTGTAAATATATCACAGACATCCTTCTCCAGAGACTCTACAAACACTTTTGTAACATCATCACCCTCATACCTTTGTGTATAATGTACAGTTTTTGGCTTGTATCTGCTTCCGTCAAAACACTTAATGTAATAATTAAACTCGCTAGGATTATGTTTTTGGTACTGTGTTGTACTACTTTCACCAATGGGTTTATCCTTTACTTCCAAGTCCTCGATGAAACACTCAAAGTCTGCGTACACATAAAAAGGTACTGTATGTATCCTTTCATAATTAATGAAAGATGTCATTGGTATCTCTCCTTTCTTACCAACCTTTGGATACTCATGCCTCTGATGTTCATTATCCATACATAACTCCGTATGTTTTTGGAGTAACTCAGGAGTTCCAAACATATTGAGACAGTTCATACAGACATGTTTCTGATGCTCATTATTGCTCCTCTGAGAGCTGACAAGCCTGCTCAGACATTTAACAACACATTAGTCCGTCCAACAAGAATAGGTTCACATGTTTCTCACCACCCGTTCATACCACCCGTTCATACCACCCGTTCATCTTATCCCCAGTTTGGTATCGGTTGCCTTTGGTGGTTCTCGTATGTAGCGAGTGGGAACGAGAGCCGGTTGGGCATACAGCAAGATGATCTTTTCTTTTGTCGTCCTGAATGCTTGGGATACCGTGCTGACAATGGGTTCGGGTACGCGACTCACCAACCAATTCTACCATCCGTTCATGTTATCAACAATCGTTGAAATGTTTCCATTATGTAGGTGGCCCTCCGGTAGTGGGGCGCTAAGGTCTTTCAGTACTTGTTTGTTCATTTTATTATTACATAATAATAAAATATGTTCTTAGACCATTTTTTTATATGGTATATCACCAATTAGCCGTGAAACACGGCCCTTCTAAATAGTACTTGATACCAACATTGCTCCTCCGACTGCCACTCCTGCAACGAACACTGTTTCATGCTTTTTTTGTTCGTCACTTGGTGTATAAAAGTCGCCAAGTTGTGGTCTCCTCGTAAATGTCTGGTTATCAAACACGATGCTCTGCACATTGTGTGTAACTCGTCCTGTTGGTGTCGTTGAGATCCTGTTTGCATCGCTGAGCTCCTGGCGGAGCCGTGTAATCTCATCCTTTTTTAGTGTCTCGTTCCGATTCGATGTGTCGCAGGCCTTTGTCAAATCCTCCAACGCTTTGTTGTGACGTTTTGCCTTGTCCAACACCTTGTTACTCTCCAACATGTGGAACAAGAAGTTGCTGCCAGTGAATGCAAGGGCATTCACGATGGCAGAGACTCCCATACTTGCTACTTGGCTTGCCATTTATTTTTATATAATAACTACTTACTGACTGAGCGTGAGGTCTGTACGGTAAAATATCAAGCTGAGGTCTTGCTGTATTGACCGAGCGATAGCGAGGTCAATACAGCAAGACCGAGGCTTGATATTTTACCGTACAGACCGAACAGTCGAAGTTAGTAAGTTGTTTATTATATGGCATTTCAGACAACACAAAACAATTCATTTTGCCAAAAATTGGTCACGCGAGGCAAAGTACAAAGTCGTACTCAAAGCCGGTCATTTTCAAATGTCAAAATAATTTCAATGATACGAATTTGTCTTAGTTTTTTACAAATTTATGTAATCTTAGCTTAGTAAAACTACTCTACAGTACCATTTATAGAATAAAATATAAAATTAATAGAAAATATAGTGATATTGAGCTATCGGATCAAGGACAAAAACAACTTTGCATGTTCGAAAAAACAAAAATATTCTTGACCGTTTTAGTTAAAAAACATCGTAAAATTTACCTTAATATTTCGACTTGAGCCAACAAAACTTGATTTTATCCCTTGTAGTTATCCCTTTTCCGTATTTTCCGTTTATTTTTCATTGTTTTAAATTATTTTTAAGGATTTTTTAATGCTTTTATTGGTTTGAAATGTGTTCAAGTCGTCGCAGGGCAATAAGAATACCGTATTGCCCGTGGGCAATACGGGAAAATCCTGCCTCGTCGGCGACCAATCAGATTGCGAGATTCACCAAAACAAGCACATATAATAAATAATATTATTGTACAAATATATATTTAAAAATTTTTTTTTTTTTCAGTTGGTTGTAAATTCTTGCCTATCAAACGGGGCCCCCTTGTTTTGTCCTTACTTTTTCTTATCAAACGGATCCGTGGGCAACCATCCCTTGGTCTGTGCATGCTTTACTGCAACCGTTCCAATACTCATTGCGGGGGGGGGGGGGTGCATTTTTTGACAACATACTAACTCGCACCACGGCGGTCACGTACAGTACCGTATCTTATACTTTGTTCGCAAACTCACATTCTTTGTCACTCATGTTTTATTATAGGGAAGGAAATATATATTTTTTTAATCAAAGGAAACCATCATCATCTGTTTTTGGAGGGTACCCAAGTTGAGTAACCTTTGACTGTGGTTCTTCCACTCTTTCCTTTGCCACACTATACTTTTTCCAAGCAAAGTAAGAACTTGCAAAGTAGCGACTCCAATAACCATCTTTTGAGTGATCCTCCATCATTGGTTCCTGTTCCTGTTTCTTCCTTGCCTTTGCTCTCTTTGATATTAGAGCAAGTCTCTTCCCTGCTGCGACACATCTTGGATCTCTTCTTACTTTCTCTTCTATCCCACCTGGAGTAGTAATTTGGGTTGCTCCAATTTCCTACTTATTTTAATCTGTTTAATATTGTCCTGGATAGAAACAAGACAATTGCTAATAAAACCATTATTTGTCAAAGGCGCTTCCATAATATTATCAAGGGTGTGAATGATACCATCAAAATTTACTCTAATGAAACCGGTGAAATTGGTCCGGCATCAGACATTACAGACATATCCACCCGGATAGCTCTTAACATATCACCCATTCCAGTCGGTGGGTATGTTTCCTTTGTGGTGTTGGAAGGGTATTGGGATGCCACGTCACTAGTTAAATACTGTAAAAACATTTTTGGGAAGTACAAAGAAGTATTTAGTGTTGTGGTGGAGTACGATGAGCAAGCACACTTTTTCACCATCAAGTCATCAAATAAGTTGGACTTGGGATCACTAGGTTATTTTATGGGTTACTCCAAAAGTGGCATCCCGGTTAGGAGTGTGAGGACCGAGGTTCCGTTTGATCCAATGAAGGGTTTGGATTATGTAAAGGTGTTGTGTCCGACATTGGGAAGGATGACAATGGACACAAATGGTGAGAGATCGGATGTAATACTTTCTCTTCCCACCCCAGAGGTTTGTAATGCATTTGGTACCAAGCAATTGCTTGGTGTGAAAAATCATAGTAGTGTCACAATGGAAAAGGTAGCAATGGAAATAAGTAGGTAGCATTGGTAGCAATGGTAGCAATGGAAATAAGTCACTCATAGATATTTTGTTGAACATTTATATATACTAAAAGCATCGTCAGTCTTCATGAGATTCAAAGGATACCCAAGTTGGGTACGCCCTTGGTTGGTGATAATTTATATAATTTTTTGTAAGTCTTTTTTTTTTCTAAAATAATAAAAAAAAAAATTTTAAATATATATTTGTACAATAATATTATTTATATAAAAATAAAAGAATGGAGAAGGCTGTGGAAGCAGAACAAGGTCTTCGAGATCTTTATTACATTCCTCTTACTGGTTTTCAGTCTGCCAACAAATTATATTTGGATGCAAAGGAGGAAGGATTACCAGTTACAAGGCCCGTTGGTACAAAAATGGTTGGAGGCACAAGATACGTACACACAGTACAAACGTTTCGTAGAAAGACACACAAGTTCCGACAAACTTATGTCAACGAGCTGGGTCAGTGACTCCAGATGGATCTGGTGGACATGAAGAAGTACAAACATAAAAACAAGGGAAATTATTGGATCCTCACCTGCATAGAAGTACTTAGTTGGTATGCATTTGCAGTTCCAGTCTACAGACAAAATAGGGAGAACATGACTGCCGCAGTGGAGAAGGTTTTGGGTCAATTTCACAAACATACCCGGAAGTGGTACAGTTTGATGATGGGTTGGAGTTTCATAATTTATCTGTAAAGAAGTTACTAACAGATCATGACATTAAGTGGGTGGATGTTTTAGAGAATATGGTCTCGGGATATAACAACACAAAACATACTTCCATTGGTATGAAACCAAATGAGGTAAATAGTTCAACGACTACGAAGTTTGGCTAAAATTATTTGGTGAAAGATTGCAAGAACCATCACCAAAACCTAGGTACAAGGTTGGAGATCACGTTAGATTGCTAAGGTATAAGAATGTGTTTACAAAAGGGTATGAGTCAAACTTTACAAAAGAGGTGTTCAAGATAGAAAGTATCTCGTACGGAAACCCAATAATGTATATAATAAAAGCATTGGATGGTGAGAAAATAATTGGTAGATTTTACGAACAAGAATTATCAGTTATAAATAAATAATATTATTTGTATAATAATATTATTTTGTAATAAATAAATGGAAGGAGGTGAGGAGATACCGATGGAAGAGTCTGGTGGTAAATATCCAGAGTTTGATAATATGGATAATGATGAGGCAATGGACACATATCGTCAAATGGAACAAGATCCAGACATTGGCTCCGACAACCCAAAGTTTGTTTATGTTCAAACAATGATAGAGAACCCTGGACTTTTGGAGGGGGAAACTAGTTTCACCCTTCCTACGAAAAGCCCTTCAGACGTAGCAAATCTTAGTGAAGAATGGAGAAGATTAGTTAGGTTTGTGCAGGATAACTTTGACGGTGTCATAATAGATCCGCACGTCGAACATGCTACGGAACTTATACATTGAATGGACATTTCAAAGACTGGGAATGTACAATTTAAGGAACGCCTCAATAACTCAGAACTATCACAAAATAGGAGGACTGTGATGAGTTGGAAAAACGGTGAGTTGGAGTACAATACATCAGCACCAAACTCACGTGCAAACAGACAGTTTCAGGAGTTGTTGAACACTGTAGTGTTAGGGAAAGTAAGGAACGGGAAGAGATGGTGGAGAGCCTTCCAAGATTGCAAACTATTAGGGAGGAGTACGAGGATGCACCTGGGCTCACGGATGAGGAGAACAGGGTAATGAGAGGTGTTGTGACTCCAAAAAGTAGTATAGATCCAAAAAGTAGGATTGGGGATCACAGCGCATTGGAGATACAGAGAAAAGACTTTCAATCCAGACCAAATGACGTGGAGGAAAGATTGGAGGGTGACGAACTAGAGGATGGTGAATTTTTCGAACTAATGAAACGTAGGGTAGCATTGGATGAGGCTGTCGAAAAGGTGGAAAGGCAAAGGGAGTTGGAGGAAGTAAGGGAGGAGCAGGAGGAGGACATCAGTAGGTTGGAGAAAATCAAAAAGTATCTGAAGGAAAACTTTCTGCCGTTGGTCTTGGTATCGCGGAGCTCATCACATCTTTGATAATTGCGGGAAGAAATGCAGTCGTGGGGGGAACAAAGGCTGTTAGCAATTTTGGTAAGTGGATCAAAGAGAAGCTAAAAAACATACCACCTTGGCTTGCGACTTTGGGAAGTCTTTTGTATAACATATTGAAGACTGGTGCGCAAGGTTTGTTTTGGTTGGCTAAAAATCTTTGGATCTTGTTGTTTGGGGTAGCACTTGCATATGATTATTACAAAACAGAGGGAAATAGTCACCACAAAATATACCGGGTGGGGCAAAAAAAAGTACGACTGTTTGATTTAGTATAACTTAAAAACGAAAAGAGCTATTACAAGATTCTTTGCATTCAGCGATGTCTAACTTAAATTTTGATATATGCCATGTGCATTTTCATGCAATATTGACTGAGAGTAAACACTTTTGGAACTGTCGAGAATTAGTTAAAAACGGCCTATTAAACTAATTTGATAACCGTTCCATTTTATCGTAAGTATTATTTAAATGAAGTGAAGTTGAAGTTAGAAATGTTTCTTGAATAGATATGCTCTTTTATTCTAACATTTAAATTAGACATCGCTGAATGCAAAGCAACTTGTTTAAGTGTAATAGCTCTTTTAGTTTTTAAGTTCTACTAAATCAAACTGTCATACTTTTTTTTGCCCCACCCGGTATAAAAAAAATAAAATATAATATTATTTTATATTTCCCACCCTATAATAAAACACATGAGTGATAAGTTACTACCAGAGTTTCAACAGTTTCAACCGGTCAATCCCTTACTAAAAGGAGAGAGGGTCAGACATTCCATTACCTCCAACCCAAACATAATCACACCCGGGAGTGATTACGTGTTAGAGGTTCCAAGACTAAATGCAAAGTGTGCACTCGTACCTGGAAGTCTCTCACTGAAAGGAAAACTAACGGTCTCTGGTACCAAATCCTGGCATAAAGACAACGCAGCCAAGACTTTGGTGAAAGAGATGAAGAAAACACTTGGTGGGGAGACCGTGTATGACAACTCGGCGGAAAGTATCTATGAGCTGTACAAAGATTGTTGGGAACCTGGTCAAAATAATATGCACATCCTGCGAGGGCGTGCCAGCGAGAATTTTCGAAAGCTTGCTAGTGGAGATGACACTGGTTAGAAGCGAAGTCGTGACGTCATGCACGCGCAAGTTTAACTCGCGGCGTATTCAACAGCTGGAGGTTGTATTGTAATGCCATCAACTTCAGCTCTAATTAGTTCAATTTTCTGGCAAAATAACTCACCAAAATTATTCGCAAGTTGACCTAAGTCAGCATGAGGAGGCAGCAGATTTTCATCATGAACTTTAGAAAGGTTTTCGTGAGTCACCTGAGCATTTATCAATGAGTTCAGAGTAGTATAGTCGGTTGGCATTATTCAATTTAACAGAGTATTCATTACAAATTCTGCGATAAGATTTCTCATCTTTCTCTTTAGGCATTTCAAGCTCATCATTAAACCATGGTATCTTTGTTCTTTCCCTTACAACCTTTCTTTGTATCGGAGCATGTTTATCCAAGATATAAGTCAGTATATCATCATAACCTTTCGCCAAATTATCAACAATAGTCCCAGTTGTATTGTATTATTAGTAATGTTATTGTAGATTAAGTTTATCTGTATTGCGTGTTGTAAATATGTTGGGTGCGGTTTCTGGACGGACATTATTTAGTGTCTTGACGAACAGTGTTTTAATCAGAATGTGACAAGAATGTGATAGAATGATAACCAGAGTTGAGAGTTGAAAATGAACATCCGGACCGTAAATTGTAAACTATTGTAAGTAAATAAAATTGTGAAAAAGAAACGTGTGCATGGTTTTGTGAACCAGTATATTATATGCAGTTAAAGAATTCTGCGACAAGTGGTCCTTTGAGAAACTGAATAAGAAATATTTGATATAACAAAAAAGAAAAAAATCAGAGGCGTCATCGCATGTATTTGACGAAAATACTCAGTATAGAAAACTGGACAAAGAAATTATCGAATTGTTAGCGGAGGATGAAAAAGTGACTGAAATAGACGTGGGTAAAGAGAGGTAGAGGATACAGGGAGAATATGAGCGGACACTAAGAAGATAGTCAAACGTCTTGAAGACAAATTGGCTGTGGCTAGTCCTGTTTCACCGAGTGTTAGTAACGTCCAAGATTCGAGCGTGGAGCTTGTATCAAGTGAGTTGCCTGTAGTAACGAATACGACAAAAGTTTGTGTGAAGTTGCCGAAATTGGAAGTGAAACATTTTAAAGGCAGTATATGTAAATGAAGGAGTTCTGGGACTCGTTTGAAAGCTCCATACACCTGAACAACTGTTTATCCGACCTGGATAAGTTGAACTGTTTGCGGGCTTGTAGATTAACCTGCGAAAT
Source organism: Trachythela sp. YZ-2020 (assembly GCA_016169945.1). Lineage (NCBI taxonomy): Eukaryota > Metazoa > Cnidaria > Anthozoa > Malacalcyonacea > Clavulariidae > Trachythela > Trachythela sp. YZ-2020. Next base: position 1,069,230 of record JADLSH010000374.1, on the reverse strand, counting down.
TGTGTATTGCGGGATTTTCTTTAACCTCAGCGAATTATGAATCGGCAGTCAAGATTTTAAAAGAGCGGTACCGCAAGAAATCAGCAGTTCAACGTGCGCATATGCAAGGGTTGATGAAAACCGAACAAAAATATTGTGTCACTATGGCGTATATGTGACCATGGTGAAACCCACTACAGCGGATTGGAAGCGCTGGGTGTTGAACAAGACGCATAGTTTATTGTTGTGCCAGTGATACTTGATCGGTTGCCTGAATCTGTGCATCTACTTATTACGAGAGGGAAAGACTTTCACAAATGGAACTTAGACAAGTTATTGATGCCCTTAAAGAACGAAGTCGAGATGCATGAAGAACATCGTGAGCCAGAGTGCAAGGGCAGAAGAGACAACTTTGAAAAGCAAAACTGGAAACGAAGTCTGTTGTCATTGCAAGGTTTGTTTACAAAGTCGGGAGTCGAAGCCATGTGCATTCTGCCTTGGAGCGCATCTCCATGAAGATTGCGTATGCACAACGCCGAACTTTTAAGAAAGTACTCTCGTTGTTTTAACTGTTTACGAAAGGGTTTGCCCCATGTTACATTCAACATTCTATTTTCCACAAATTGATGTTGAAAATGTGGCTTTGATACAATTTAAAAGCAAATAAATCTACCGAACTGGATAAAATACCAGCTAAAATTCTCAGCTAAAGTATCATCAGATATTATCGCTCCGTCTTTAACATTTATTTTATCACTTGAAACAGGTATCTATGTTGATGACTGGAAACGTGCTAGGGTAACCCCAATTTATAAAACGAGGATAAAAGGAAATGCGAAAATTATCGGCCGATTTCAATTTTGCCAATTGTAAGCAAGATTTTCGAGAGAGAGGTGTTCTGTCAGGTGTATCGTTACCTCTCTGAGAACCCTCTGCTCTCTAGATTTCAATCAAGTTTTTGCCCTAAACATTCAACATTACCGGCCCTAATACAAATGTGTGATGACTGGCTACAAAACATGGATGACGGAATATTGAATATGTAGTATTTAAAAATATTATAATAATCTTTATTGATCCATCTTAGGTATAAAAATGGATTTACAATTTTGATATGAATTAGGTTTTAACATATTTGAACTAAATATTAGAATGTTATGTACAGGAGTAAAATCTAAAACATGTATAGATAAAATAGAAACTATGTATGTGCACTTACATGAGCAAGGAAAGAACGTTTTTGTCTTTCGGTTCGTGAAAATTTTTTTTTACTACTAATAGTCTGCAGGTTATAAAGATTATTGGATTTGAGAAGTCTAGTGTGGAAAAGATGGCTGGGGTCATTCATAATCTTCCGTGCTTCACGTTTCAGAAGTTCTTCTCTTCTGTCAGAGAGGCTTTGTAGACAGTCATTATGTATGAATCAATGTTAAGCCCGAGGGGGGGGGGGCAGACCAAAGGGTGGGGGATTTGAATTTTTCAAAAAAAGATGCGCAACCCTGGGGCAGAGAATTCGGATCAAATGCTAGCAAATTACACCTCCCTCTGGTACAATGTCCCACACACCAAAAGTGTGCGAGTGCTGCTCATATACGTCTTTTGATTTCAATTTGAAGGGAAATTAAAAGGAAGCACGGTATGAAACGAAAAGAAAAAAAAAACATTTTCTCTTCATGTGCTGTGTTTTACAAACAAAATTACAACAAAATAATACTGTGCACTTATAATAACAACAGTTTGTCGTACCTGCACAATAAAATAAAAACTAGGATATTAAACCATTTTAAGGCTTTAAGCCTGTTTGTTGCAAATTGTACACAACCAAATATCAGGGGTCTGTTCACGTCCGATACATTGTTGATGGTACCAAATGTACACAAGCTGCATGCCAGCCAATCAATGCTCAGCTCATCATCACTGCTCAGCTCATCTTCAAAGCCAGGTGGGTTAAAACAGTAACATTGATTACACACTTCATCATCGTCTGAGTCCCTCAATACATTGTCGTTCGTTGTTTTGTTTGTTTTGTTCTCTTTCCTCACTTTCCTCGTAGCAGCAGCTTTCTTCGCCCCTTTTTTCCGATTAACCTCCAACTTTTCGAGATGTTGAAACCACATCTTGACATCTTCTCGCTTTAACAGAACTTTCTTTGCGGTTGAACTAATAACGTCGTCTGTGGGAAATCCAACGCATCTTTTAAAGGTTTCTGAGAGAACTTGCGATGGCGGTGTTGGATCTGGACGACTTTTTCCACTTTTCACATAACTCAAAATCTTGCATGGCTTCATGTAATGTCCTGCACAAAATCCAACGCATTCTTTACAGTTTGTGTTGCCATATGGTCGATCTGGGTCAGGTTTAAGGGTCGGGAAAAAATCCAATGAAGGGCCACCTGGATACCAAACATCTTTGCTTGTGTTATGGGCATTACTTTTGCATACAGGGTGTATACAATTGGGTAGAAAACAGCATTTTAGATAAAATACATATTATTTAAAGATTTTACCAAAAGGCAGGTGTTAAATGCAATAGGACATTAACGTCCCTTACAAGGCATTAAACACCCATATAGCTATATAATACACATACACAATAAAACATTAACAGGTACAAACAGACATAGTTTGTTAATCATGTGCCTTGTTCTCAACTGCCCTATAGCCTCGACTTTCTTGTATAATTCAGGATGTTCCTTTTGAACATCGTCACTATTTGCACCCTTCATCAAATGTATTACTGTTCGAGCACACGGGGATTGGTCTACTCTTGAGATGTAAACCTCTATCGCTGCATCGAGGTTCTTGCAAAGAAGATAATCATTAACCTTGCCTGAGTCCATACACAAACCGTTTAAAGTGGATGGAATAAAAAGGTTTGCATGTCCTAAGGCAAGGCACCCATTCTGAAGTTCAACCCGGTTCCTGTAACTAGAACAACTGCTTCTGGTTGTTACTATGATTGCTTTTGTCCCTTTGATCAAATGCCGCTTTGTCCACCAGTATTGTACTTCTTCATGCACTGGTTCTTTGTCTCCTCCACCATCAACTCTAATGCATTCTATCTCCTTTCTTTTGCCAGTTAGAGGATTCAAGAATGCTGGTTTTATTTCTTGATTTCCTTTGATCATCATCATATCTGCATAATGCTGAGCAGGATTTTTGAAAAATAGCTTTTTGCCTTTACCACGCCAGCACATACTTCACTCGAGGTTTCTGTACCCGCAAAGTTGTAGCAAGTTGTCTGTAAGACGGATGGGTATTGTTTACATAATCCGTTCTAGTGGTGAGTGGTTTACATAATCCATTCTTTGCAGCAAAGCGTGGCGTTTTGTTTGCTGGTTGTCATTGTATCCAAACGGAATCCTGCTTGATCATCACGGCCAACGTTCATGATCTGTCTGCCGTCTTTGTATTGTAAGTCATCCAACCCCCTGTACAGCGCACATCAGGATTATATTTTAAAGTAAATCCCTTCCTCGCACGTCTATGCGTTACCTGTGCTAGCGTTTGTTTCTGGGTATACATATCTGAACAACTGTTCATAGCCAAATTTCCTGTTGTACTTTGCTTCGAGGTGATCTTGAATTCTGTGGAATGTAACTTTTTTCCCCACACGCCTATTTCCATTGAAGGTCAGAACTCCAGTTCTGCGCCATGAGTCAGCACCAACTCCTTGTTTGCGAACAAAATCATCGACCGTCTTTCCAATGTTGGGACATTCCTTTTCAATTCTTCCTACTCTTTTGCTTCATCTTCTCTGCAAAAAACACCTCTCAGCAATGCGCTTAGCAATCTCTCTTTTAGCTTTACGTTGAATAGCAGCCCTTTTTTTCAATATTAATGCCTTCCCTTTGGCGTCTAATGGGTCTTGCACCTGGCACAGTTCATTTGGATCATCACCATCAGATTCCGATACAACTAAACCATCATCCACATCATCTTCCTTGTCCTGACGCCATCTTTGAAGTAGATATGCCTGCCTTGATTGATCGATCAAACGCTCCTCCTGATTGTTTAAATTCAGACTTGATAGTTTTCCTGCAAATTCAACAAGCATGTTCTCAGTCAAACTTGGTTGTTTGTTTTCTTGCATACCAGTTACAACGCGAACAAATTCAATCCAATTCAGGTCACAACAGCGAAGAATATCAATAAGTTGCTGATCATCCAACGAGTTTGTCTCAGTTTCCTCTGCAGGAGCTTGTTTGCCAAACTGTTCCAATCACATAATTTGAGCCTCGTCCTTATTTGCACCCACAGAACCACCGTGAACTCTCCAGAATATATCTTCAACATTCCTCAGGAATGTCACTATCTGTTTCGCTACCATCAGAGCTTTCACTTTCATTTCCAATTGTAATATCGGAGATGCTGAGAGAACGCAGAATTGCCTGGTCCTTAACCTCCGCTATATTCTCAATTGCATCACAAATTGCGGCAGTATCTTCAAGAGCACTTTCAACTTCCCTAATTTTGGATGACATATCATTATATTTTGCACGGGAACTTGTCATACCAGCTGTTTTAACAATGGCATATTTTAAACACTGTCTTTCCCTGTTCGACTCTGCAAGTTTTAGGAGCTCGTTCACAGTTTCCTTTCCTATGTTGATCGACGACTTCGTGTCTTGACAATTAATCCAATTCTTCAGAAGAGATTGCAAAACTTTATACTGGACTGAACTTTGCTTCTCCACTAAATATATGGAATAATTGCCATTCATTTGATCCCCAATTCCAAGACTTACAAGCGGGATTTGGAGAAACTGCCTTCGTGCATGCAGTGCAGTGTACGTTACGTCTGGGCTAACCATTGTAAATGCAGTTTTTAGTTTTAAAAATCCTTTATCAAGTACCGTTTGTGCCACATTAATTCTAGAACACATATCGCATGGTTGATTATGTTTATTGTTACACACTAACTTACGAACATTAACATATTCATGTAAACTAAACCCTTCAAATATTGAACTATGTGTATCACTACTTAGTGTTTTAAATTGGGACAACGGTCGCCTTGTTTGTTCAATGTACTTCTCTATAAGTTCTGAATCCCCTCCTCTTGATTTGTTTTCTCTGCCGGAGGGACTTGGGGAAAATCCTGCTTTCTCTGACTGGAAGGGAATTCATCACCAGAAGTTGGAGAATCTCTGCCATCATCAGAGAGTATAAGTGTGTCATGACTGTCGTCAGAGAAGATAATTGTATTGTGACTTTCGTCTCTTGTCATCTGGATCTTTGCTTTTGTAGACAATCTTTTCCTTCTTTGCTTTCTCTTTGTGCCACACAGATTTTGCTTCTTTTTTCATGAATGCTGAAAGTTGCCTTTCTACTTCTGCCCGCTGCTTTTGGATTTTTATAATCTCGGTGCTGATTGTGTCAGATTGCTTGAAGTTCTTCATGCAGCATTCTTTATCCAGTTGCCGTTCTTTAAAACTTAGGAGGTTGGTGAACGTTTTCAAATTTTCTTCCAATAGCTTGATGTCATGGGGTCGCTCTTCAGAATTTAGTTAATCTTTTCTTAGCAGGACCCTCAGACTCTGACTCTGATCCACTTTTGCTCCTCGACTTCCCTTTCACATACTGGTAACCATCCAAGATTACCTTTTCCTTTGCTTTGTTCAACAAACTCCCTATAAAAAATATGCTCTATAAATACCTGTAGTTTTGTTTCGTGTTAAGTATTACAGGCACCTTGTCATGTTTGGTGCCACTTTTCATTCTGCCTGCGAGTTTTTAGTTTATTAGTCAGAATCATAAACACTAGAACCATATACTGTGCACAAGTCCGAAACCACACTAAACTGATGCAATTTTTCATTTGTTGTAACAATAATTTATTCGAAGATTGTAAATTTAAATATAGTTAAATTATAATACTTCAATTATTATTCCGATTTTGTAAATATTGATTCAGAAACATTGTTTGCAAAACGAAATTTTTTGGGAACTTGTTTTGCAGTGTATGCTGGGCTTTAGCATTCATATGTATGGTTGTCTGTCAAATTTAGATCTGTTGTAAGATCAAAGATTTTAAAAATAGAGTGGAAAGAGGGACACGCCTCTATCAAGAACAACAATAGGATCTTCCTGTGCGATGCGGATTGTAGCTTCATTTATCGCAGTCTGGTATTTTGTAAGAGATTTATCTGAGTTTCTCCCATAAATTTTGGCCTTTTCCAAAACCTCCACATTGTCCTCAGCTTGATATGCCACCATTTCCTATCAGAAAATGTAAGATGTCACAGAAGCGTACAGTAGAAAGCTATCTGAGTATCAAGGCACTTTTCTAGATTTTCTTCCAAAACTCTACACATAACATCTTTTACAGCATCTTTGCCTTTATCTTTGTTATAATAAATAAAATATATTTTTAGCTCAACTTTGTTTATAGAGGACCCTGTTGATCACTTAGACAGCGAAATAGGTTCCCTTTTATTATAATTATTGTAGCTTGCATAATAATTTGTACTCCTAACAAATCCAACCTTGGGCAACTGGTCAGTCATATTCAAATAGTGAAAAATTAATGTTTAAAAACACAAAAATTCAACTTTTCAAATACACATAGTCTAAACAAGTCATGCTCTCAACTTCGCGAAGCGGCTCCAGGTACGAAGTTTTTTATTAATATATATTGTTTGGGTATTTATAATGTAGAATAAACTAAAAAATTCTGAAAGTTACATTTTTCGAAACCCAGGGGGGTGTCTTGTCCAACAGATCAAAAATAGCTTGTGCACAAAATTTGAATGCTTAAAAGTTATTTTGAATTAGTGGGTGGAAAATGTGTTGGGTGTTGCATTGCTGTTCAAAATTTCAGAAAATTTGCTTAAGTGTAAGCACTTCAAAACGTCGCGTAAACTTTCATTTTTAAGAAAAAATTAGCTTTTGCATGCTTAAGTTACGCCTTTACTTAATTTGCATATTGTCTAGACAAATTCAACTCTAAGTCCTCCAACAGGAATTGAATCTGCGGCCCTGCGATTTCGGTGCTGCGCTCTGACCACTGAGCAACAGAGTCCATTTGCCAAACGTTAACCACAAGTTCATGTATATATATAGATGCGGGTACTGCGGGTTGTGATAAGGTAAATTACAAGATTTTTTTGCATCTCACTAGATTGAAATTGATGTAGAAGGTTTAGGTGGATGGATATTTCGAGTGAAATATTTTATACAATATTTTAGACCTGAACGGGAACGGCTGCGAAAAATTCAACTCTAAGTCCTCCAACAGGAATTGAATCTGCGGCCCTGCAATTCCGGTGCTGCGCTCTGACCACTGAGCAACAGAGTCCAGTTGCCAAGCATTAACCACAACTTCATGTATATATATATATATATATAGTCAAATCTGCAGACATGCATGTTTCGCCGTTCAACGGCTCGTCAGTGCAGCTTGTAACGCAGTCTAGATGCGAGTGACTTCGTATTTATACACCAAGCGCATGTATGACAATATAAATATATAAATGACTAACCTGTGTTTAATAAACTTTAGTTTGTATTCCTCACAATGTTCTTCTGAGAGTCCACATGCTTTGAAAAGTCTCTCTGGTTTTCAACCTCAAGCAATTTATCTTGAAGCCCTTTAATTATAGTGTCACGTTCGTCTAGTGCTCTATTTCTCTCGTTCAAGATGTTTTTTGAGGGACTCGCCATCCCTTCCTTGAAGCAACAAATAATTGTGTTTTCCTGGATACCAGGTGGCAATTAAATCAAAGTTTGAGCTGACAAACGAAATGCTTTACCTCCAGGAGACGACCATTTGCCTCTCAAACCAACAGTATTTTCGATAAAAATTTTTAACAAGTCAAAGTCCTGTGTCCATTTGATACGAATTCCGTCATAAACCAGATAGCCACTATCTTTTAACGATTTAATGATATCTAAACCAACGTAATGATCCAGCAAATTCTCGCTTTCAGTCCCGTTCGGGAAAGCATGACCAGCCGCCATCTTTGCCGTATTACGATAATAATACATTTATTGATGTTTGAAAAGCTTTTGATTCTATAAATCATGAAATATTACTAAATGAAATCCATGATCATTTTGGTATATTTGGTACTCAATTGAAATGGTTTGAATCCTATTTGAGTAATAGGGAGCATCAATGTACGGTCAATGGGCAGATATCGACACCAAAAAAGATTATATGTGGAATCCCGCAGGGGTCAATTTTGGGGCCTTTGTTGTTTCTACTATATATTAACGATATGCCTAAATCGTTAAAATATGCTACTCCATCTCTATATGCAGATGATGCAGAAATCTATGCATCTTCTAAAGATTGTGATGAGCTTGTAGCAAACTTAAATTGTGATCTAGAAAATGTCTGCAAATGGATGCTGCAAAATATACTTCAGGTTCACCCAAAGAAGGCCAACTATATGTTATTGGATCTTCGTATTATATCAAAAACAAAATCTCTAGTAACCCAGTTTTATTTAACAATGTACCAATCCCCAGGACTGAAAATTTTACATGCCTAGGTGTTGATCTGGATGAAAGACTTACTTGGGAAAAACATATTGATAAGATTTGTGCCAAGGTTTGGGCTGGAATTGGAGCTATGAGATGGATAAAGCCTTTTGTACCTCCAGAAACACTAAGCCTAATGTACAACGCTCTGGTGCAACCATATTTTGATTATTGTAGCCCTCTTTGGGACAACTGTGGAGTTTGTTTCAAGGATAAGCTCCAAATATTTCATAATTGTGCTGCGAGAGTGATAACTGGGTCTATCTACAACATTCGATCTGTTGATGTGCTTAATATATGCTAGGTTGGGAAACTCTAGATCAAAGACGTAATTATATCAAATCAATGTTTATGTATAAGATAATTCACTCCACTCCAATAAAATCAACAATGAGTTGAAGCTGACTCATCCTATAGAATTAAGTTATTAGCCCTGTTTAATCTAGTTTGTACGTAATTTATGTGTTCTAAGTGTAGTTTTGTCTGTTGTCATAGTAGTATAACACCCCACCCCCCCCCCCCCCCCTCCAGCGAGGGAAGTAATTAGTATGCAAGTAAGTATATGGCACCGGAAGTAATTAGTATTCAGTGAGGGAAGTGGGGAGGTGACGTTATGATATGTGCGCACAGTGTGTGCACTAAGAGGATAATGAGCAAAAAAAGTTGTTTTAAAATTTTTATTTTCAAAAATACAACATATAAGAAATAACTGTTTTAAATATACTTTATAATAACAAAAGTTTTAAACATATTTATAAAAATAACTGTTTGAAGAGTGTTCAATGATTTTCGCTCCAGTAATGTAGATAACCCAAAATAGCTTGGTATTCAGAGAGATCTGAATTAAGCTTTAGATCCTTTAGAAATTCAAGAGTTGTTTCGTGTTTTTTTTTTGTTAAGTTTTTAAAATGTTCTGTTACATGTTCGTGGTAATCTAACTTAGTTACGCGAATAGCTTCAGTGAATTGCTTCCAGACTAGTTGAGGTTCAATCACTCGCTCTATTGCTTCCAAGCTGTGCATTATCCATCCCTCTTCTTCTGATAGCATGAGTCATGGATGACTTGGATGATCTACTTTACAGCCACAGCACTTTTCTTCATGGAGTTTATTCACTTGAGAGGCCGACAGCTTCCGAGAATATTGCATTAATTAGATTGCATAGGTTTTTTACCTCCCAAGGCACAACTTCGTCTACGTTTAGAAAAACTAAGGAAAACTTGTGTCGGTTTTTCGAGTGGGTGCCTGAGGAGCAGAGTCATGAATCTTTTCATCCTGTGAACTTTATGAAATCATCGTTAAGGAACCCAGAGGAACAATACCTAGCAAGTGTTGAAGTCCAGAATTAAGGGGATCAAGAGGTGTTTCTTTCCACAGGATATCAATCAATCAATAGTTTATTATAAGATCGTCGTGCCCGAAAGCGAATTACGAAATTATTTACAAAAATCTTTAGAAGTTATTAATGTTAGAGTGTACTATATAAGATATACATTATTTACAACAATTATCTAACAAATCTATATTTACAATTTAAAAGCTATGTGATCGGAAACACATCGTAGGAAAAAAACTTTTCTTAAAACGTTCAGTCTTGCAGGGAAACAATGTTAGCCTGCTTCCGTACCTTAAGTTACGTCTATGTTCCTTAGCCCGACACGGTGGTATTAAATAATTAAGGTGTGAATCAGGCTGTCCTATTTTGTCAAATGTTTTGGCACACAAAGAATCACGTCTTGAACATAAGGACGAACATTTGGCCTGGTCTAGAGCTGCATCGTAGCTTAATGTCGGAAAAATCATTTGCATTATGCGTTTCTGGACTCGTTCGATATTGTACAAGAAATCCAGATGGGACATGTGATGGAGACCCTAGAGGGCATTTGCACCCGTTTTGAACAGCAGTTGAACTTCCAGACAAATTGTTAACGAGCTGATTAATTGTTTTTGTATGGTGTAACAATTTTTTATAAATATTAAAGAGTGATTGTTTGGTCACAATAAATTATGTGAAAATTATTTTGAGGTGACTAGTATTCAGTAAAAGGAGATGACGTCATCATGGTGCGAAGAGAAAAATATTTGAAAACATTAATGTTTGAGAAATGTTTAATGATTTTTGCTTTAATAGCTGAGATAACTCAGAATGTCAGTGATAATTCCCCTTTCAAAGCGGTGTAGAGCCCTAAGATAACACATATAATAAAGGCGGTTTTTACAGGTAAAACATTTATTAAAAATTATGTACAGAAAATGTATGTACAGTAAATATATGTCAAATATATTTAAGTTGAGAGGAAACAGTACGTATAGTCCGCATGTTGTGGTCAAATATTGTTTACCTTGATTTATCACCACTGAGAACTTAAATATTTTTCCACAACTTACTATTTTCGACCATGCTGAACACGATTCCGGCGAGTTCCCACGTCGTAGACCCACAGTTTTTTTGTATTTTACCGTTGAAATCCATGTTTTTCTCGGCGAAGTTGGCGGCCATCTTGCCTAGATTTCACAAACTGCGCATGCATAATTCGGAATGCATAGGGGTCCCAAGCTTATTTTTAGAACAGACATTTCATTTTTTTACATTTTTTCAAAAAAAAAAATACTTGTAAAAAACTATAAATTTTCATTTTTAAAATGTGATTTTGCCGTATGGCCATTAATGCGGGAGCAATTCCCTGCATTATTCACTTTGAAGGTAAACTTGGTCCTCAGAAACAACCTTCAAATGAAACATTGAGAACATTAATTCAAAGAAGAAAAGAGTGGCTTGAACTTCCTGAGGCTGAGCTTGAGAAATATAATCAATTCAGGGTTATTGCTAAAAGATCATATGACTACTTACCTGATGGCATAGAAAATATCCAGGAGTTACCCGAAATAGTGTCCTATCATCTTAGTTGCTATCGAAATTTCACGGACATTACGAAACTACAGAGGGCGCAGAAAACTGCTGCAAATGTTAATAGGTCAAGCAAAACCAAAAGTGTTGAATCCGAAGGCGAAGCCGAAGGCCCGAAGAAAAAACTGAAACAAACAGCTAGGCAATCATTTGGTCTTGGATGTGGGAATGAAACAGCATCGAAATCGTCGAATATCCTTCCAGAATGCTGTTTGATATGCAAGAGATACGGTCCTATATATGTTACCGATCCGGTAAGAAGTTTATAAGTTTATAATTTTGCTATATAGTCTATGGCTATACTATAAACTGTATTTATATATAGACACAGTGCTTTAATAAAATGATATTTCAAAACTACTACTATTGCCTCAATAGTTCTCCCCAATACGAAGTTCTACAAGTAACAAGGTCATGCCTCTTCTTTACAAACTAAAAACAAGTTATTTCGCATTATTATTCAAAGCTATACGCTTTATCCGCATCTGAATCACCTGTTTCCCTTTTTATAGAGTTTAAAGAAGCGCACAAGGTAGGACCTCTCTGTTGCACAAACATTAACTGCTGGTATGCTGCATAGGGCAGCTGAAATGAGAAATGACGAAAGTGTCCTTGTGCATATTCGAGGAAGAGATTGTGTGATAAGATAGAGGCAAGATATCACAAAAAATGCTACCAGAAATACACCAAAAGTCTATCAAATATGACAAGAGAAAAGGCGGATACAGGACCTACAGTGTATCACAAGGCGTTTGATTTATTCTGCGCAGATATTGTACAGAAAAGAATAATTCACGATAGAGAAATACTACTGCTGAGTTATCTTCTCAAAACATTCATAGATTATGTAAGAGAAGTTAATGATATTACTGTTCCATACCAAGCTGCACGGCTTAAGAAAAGAATACAATCACGGTATCCGCAAGTTGTTTTTCATTCTTCTAGGACAATGAATAAAGGTACACTCGTATATTCTGATGATATTGTACCAGGCGAAATTGCTGATATGATGGAAATTGATCATGCAGATGATAGTGAAGGTGAAGGTGAAAGTGACAACACATTAGGCGAAAGTTTGTGTAGCATTGAAAGGGATACTGCGTCTCATGATTATGAAATCTTTCACGCAGCAATGGAAATCAGAAAGATGTTACGGGAAAGCAAAGGTGTAGATGGATGGCCCCCTGATTCAAACGATTTGACCATTCACCTAGCGACAGAATCGATCCCAATTAAACTGTTTAATTTTGTTGCTTGGACAGTTGGATATTCTGATGAACCCGCAGTGGATGAAAGAGTTGTGCTACCCCACAGTCAAAGTTGCAAGGTAGTTTCAATATGCCAGGACCTTGTATACGCAGAAGCAAAGGGGAAGAAGCAAATGCATAAATCGTTGGCTCTTGGTATGGTGGTGCGTCAAATTACGGGATCAACAAAGCTAATCAACATTTTGCATGGCCTGGGACACTCGGTTTCATCCTCCACCGTATGTAAACACGATTTGGCACTGGCCTTAATTAGTAATGCATCTGATCATGTGAACATCCCAAGAAATGTAAACTTCGGGTTATTTACCACCATTGTATGGGACAATAACGATTTTAATGAAGAGACTCTCACTGGTAAGGGTACCACGCATGTCACAAATGGAATAATTATTCAAAGGGGAGAACCAGCACGTAACAGGAAAGTAATCGTGAGTAAGAAGATACGCAACGTAACGGCTCCGGAGCAGAATATTCAACCATACACAAGCACGAAGAAAGGCGTACCATTATTATGTGAACACAGCTCGGATCTCGATATAGGCATCGACATCAACCGTGTCTTTCAACTACCTGGAATACGACTTGACTTTGCTTACATCGTTTGCCGAATAGTGTCCTCAGATGTTGGAAATATAATACCCGGATGGACAGGATTCAACAGTCAGTTAGTTACAAATATTCCCGATCTATCTAACATCGGTTATCTTCCAGTGATTGATAGTCCAGCCACGGATATGGCAACAGTCAATGCAGTGCTGAAACAGAGTATTTCCATCAGTCAGCACCTCCAGATTCCTGAAATTGTTCTTGTATTTGATGAAGCGATTTATGCGAAGGTCCAGATGATAAGATGGAAAGAGGAAGAGTTTACGAATAAGATTGTCATTAGGCTTGGGGAGTTTCATACAATTATGTCGTACTGCAGTGGAATTGGAAAGATCTTCAAAGATGCAGGGCTGCAGGTATAAGATAAGTTGTATAGTTATTATTATTACTGATACAATAATATACAGTGTATGAATATATGTATATATACGATATTTGACTATTTCACGCGCTAAAAATATTGTTTTGCATTTTTAGGATATAATGATAGAATCCGGGATTGTCGCAACAGGTTCTGTCAAAGGCGTTCTTACTGGAAAGCATTACAACCGATGTATGAGAGCCCACAAACTCATATACGAGGCAATGCAGCGACTTCGGTATTTGGCATTTTACGATTCTCTACCAGACCAAGAAGCAGATAAACTCTGTTCTTTAGGTGTTGATTTGCTCGATTGTGATAACGAAAGCCTGTCTGGATTCTGCTCCGATGACCGTAATTTCCTCGCTTGGAAAGGAGCCTTTGATTCTTTCGTGAAAGAGCGTAGCAAAGAAAACCCTACCTTTGCCTTTTGGTCTATTTACATCGACATGGTCCAGTTGTTGCTACTTTTTATTCGAGCAACAAGAACGTCAGATTGGCAGTTACATCTATCAACCTTGAGATCAATGATTCCATGGTTCTTTGCAACAGATAGAGTTAACTATTCTCGATATGGACCCTGCTATTGGTTGGAAATGTCCTTACTCGAACGAACGCATTTCTGTAAGTTGTTTTATGATGTCTTGTGAAATTCATAACTCTGCTATTTGAGTTTTAAATATTACACAAAGAATTAAATGCACATTATAGCGACAGGTAATATTTAAAACACGAGTAGTAGGTATACAATTCCGAGGCCACGCTGATGAATTGTATATACCTGATAATAAAACAAGCCATAAAAATGCTTCATGTTCATTTGCATTTTATGATGAACTGTGAGTGTTTTATTGAGTGAGTTTGTTAAAAAAATATACGGCGTCAGACCTGTCAGTGGGATTTCCAATGGCTCGTTTTCTTTTTCTCATGAACTAATAGTAGGAAACACTAGTATTATATATTATCTATAGATGTTGCTGAAAATATCGAAGACAACTGGACTGTCCAAAGGCAGAAAATCCGCATGTTCTCCAGTATACCTTGTGATCAGACAATCGAGCAGACGGTGAACAAGGATTCAAAGACAAAAGGCGGCATAGTCGGCTTCAGCTTGAATAAAGGCGCTGTTCATCGATGGATTATGGGTCAAGCAGCAAGAAGCGCGATCTCGGGAAAGTGTCAAGAGATGGCTAATATGTCAGAAGTAACAAGGTAATTATAATAATTTCTGGGTCTAGTGCATACATCTTTAGCACATATAACATACGTGATGGGTTCAGCGTCGGCCGCGGTCTTGGTAAACAGCAAATGCAGGTATTGATCTCCACTGTCTATAATGAGAAGAACGTTTTTCGGTGTTTTGAGCAAAGGCCTTTCGTCAAGAATTACGTTATTTTCATTATAGGCTGTCGAGATAAATATACCTGCATTTGTTGTTTAACACATATAGTTTGTAGTTCATAATATTACATATCGCAATTTTAGTGAATTATCTTATTCACAATCCTTTATAGAAAGATGAAAGAATTAGATAGAACCAGGATAAAGTCTGATGCTAGTGCTGTTGCAGACGTCATGGAGTTGGTAAACACGATGATAAATCCGTTTGATAATGAATATCAATCTCTTGTACACTTGTCAAATGGAACTGTTGCACCTATTGGCGTAGAGTCCGACATGAAAAACATGCATGACAAAGGAGAAGCTGCTGCAGTGAGCTATATGAAAACAAATATCTTGTCTTCGAAGCCCGATATCTATACGCACATTAAGAAGTTCAATTTACGAACATTCTCCTCAATAAACAAGAAGATCAACAGCAAGACAAAGAATGGCGATATTGTGGCTTTAAAAAATTCCAAGAAGTTGTTTGCAAAGATGCTCCTGATAGCCAAGAACAGAGATCTCGATATGAAAGATGTTCTGCAATATTCGCTGAGACCATTCCCCTCACCTTTGGCAACGGTGGAAGGAAATCTCGTCAAAACGGCTAAGTCAAAGTTACTCAACACATTAGAAACTGAAGTGGAAGATGCATATGTGGAAAGGGTTGATGGTGAAAGTGCTCTAATCGTTGATGCAATGGCCATAATTCAGACAATGAAGATAACTGTAACGACATTCGGTGCACTGGCACATGAATTGTTGACAAAAGTTGTCAAAATGGCAATTTTTTCAAACTCGAAAAGAATTGACTTTGTTGGTGATCGATATCCAGTACAGAGTATAAAGAATCTCGAAAGGCAAAAACACAGTGAAGGTGGAACATTCTTAGTAAACATATACGGTGAACAACAGCGTGTTCTGCGTCAATGGAAAAAGTTCATGTCAACAGGGAAAAACAAAGAACAATTGATTAAATTCCTTTTCGAAGCTTGGCGAAAAGCAAGTCCTGAATTGGTTAAAGGTGTCGAGGTTTTCATCACGCATGAAAAAAGAGTGCCACAAGTTAACAGAATCGCCTAATGCCATGATCTGCTCTCACGTCGAAGAACTGACATGTGATCACGAAGAAGCGGACACGAGAATGGTATGTCATGCGAAGAACGCATCGTTGCATTACCCAAATGTCATCAAAAGTCCTGATACCGATGTTTTCTTAATTGCTTTGAATGCCAGTTCCAATGCTATCAGTGCAGAAATATTCTTCGAAACAGGAAATCAAGCAAACAAGAGAATCATCTCCCTTGAAAAAGTGAAGCGATGTGTTGGTTCCGAGTGGTGTTCTGCATTGATTGGGTTTCACAGTTTCACAGGTATATGATATGATAAAACTATACTTCAAAAACAAAACCTAAGTAATTTATACTTCTATTAGTTCTTAAATGTTCGCCTTAGAGGACCATTCGTTTGTCCAGTGACACTACAGGAGGAGAATGGTTTCCCAGAGAATAAACAACGATGTTTGGTATAAGCTGAAGAATTTTACTCATATTCGACTTTATATTAGTAAACAAAATTATAAATTATCGGTTTGTTCTTGGTCGCAGATGGAAGGCGAAGATCGGTGATTATTTCATCGCATACTGTACGTACCCACATCCTGTCTTTTGTTTTCTAATCGTATTGTTCAATTCATACTCTAAGGTTGTGATAGTACAAGCTCATTTCACAGCAAAGGAAAGGCCACTGCTTTGAAAGTCGCGTGAAGCAAAGATGAGCATGCCTCCTGTTTTGCAAGTTTGGGAACATCGGTATCACCATCTTTGGAGCTGATAGTTCAGCTATCAAAATACGTGTGTCATCTCTATGGGTATGAATGCCAGTCTGATGTTAACCTTGTCCGGTACCTTGCCTTCAAAGATGGAAAATTCGAGGAAGAGTCGCTGCCACCCAATGAAGATTCCCTCGCGTTGCACATTCATCGAGCCGCTTACCAATGTTACATTTGGAGAAATGCAACACAACCTATTCTCAATCTTCCAGATTTTACTGAGCATGGGTGGGATGTTGATGAGGATGGGCAAGTCTGCATCAAATGGATGAATCTTCGCCCTGGTATGAATTGTACCGATGTGTGCAAGTGTAACGAATGCAAAAATGGAAAAGAAAGCGCGGATGATTCAGATGATTCTGATGACGACATGTTTGACCGCAATGACCAGTGTTCAAGTGATACTGATAGCGGTGACGGCGAGTAGTGAATAATATTTATAAGGTATCGCGGGTATTCCATTTGTCCTCGCAAAGCCATCAACAACAAATATACCGTGTCGAAATAAAATTATTTGATTAAAATGTAATAAAATTTCCGTTGACATCACACCAGGTAGAATTAGTCGAATGAATATAATTAGATATATTAATAGTTTTAATGGTATTGCGAGAACAATGGGTATTCCCGCAAATGCGCTATTAATAGTCCTCTGGGTGAAGTCATGTTGTTGCGAAGTGTATATATTTTAAATTTTGTTATCGTGTGGGATGCGCGAGTCCGAACTCTATATGTTTTGTTTTGGGAAAGTAGTGAGGCTAATATAATTCCTCACTTTATAAAATATTTTATATAGAAAATTGGATAAAATAGGCCATTGAAAGCAAGCCTACCATCCAGTGTATATTGCAAACCATCCAGTTTATATTATTGAGATCTTTAATGTTATTACAATTCATCGTTCAAAATCATAACACGGTCACGATATTAAGGGATTGGGGTATAAATTAAGTAATTGTAGCTGATGGAATCTTCTGAAAACGTATGGCATAAATTAAAGATGGCTGAATGTTATTGATAACGAGTGAGATGTAAAAGTGAAAATTGTGAAAAAACTGCGGGTCTACGACGTGGGAACTCACCGAAATTGTGTTCAGCATGGTCGAAAATAGTAAGTTGTGTAAAAATATCTTATTTCTCAGAGGTGATAAATGAGAATTGATTTCTAGCCACTTTTTCGTGCCACAACATGCGGACTAGTAAGTGTTTTAAAATATGGGATACAAACGTTAAAATTTAATGTTGAAAATTTCATTCATAAGTTCGTCGTAGAGCCACGGAGACAAATTTTCGTAGTTTGTGCTTGTTTCCACAGGTGTTGGCGCAGCAGGTATCATTTCTAGGGTTTGTGGAACTTGCGGTGTCGCTGGTGGAACTTGTGATGCTGAAACGGCTTGGGACGTTGATGGTACTCACAGGTCCTGTGATGTTACCATTTTGATACTGTGTTTCGAATGCTTGTAGCAGTTTGGGGTTTTCCCTTGACAGAAAGATCCAAAGGGCTTCATATTTTTTTAGTTTTTCTTTTTTGTTTTTTCTAAATTCTCTGTTTTGTGCTTTTGTAAAAATATTGAAATTAGTGCTGTTTTGTGTTTTCAGTGATGCTCCACTTTTTAGTGTTTCCACTTTCGGGAGAAATTTTATATTAGAAAGTTTATTAAGCTTTGCGTTCGTACTTCAAACGACAAATTTGGTCGTGCCATAGCTTACCTAACAATGGTTTATGTGATGAATGACTCTTGGTCCGAGCACGTTACGCATAAAGCTGTACGTTTAGCTGCTACGCCTCTTAAGAGGCTGTGCCTGTAAAATCCTACCACTGACTTGGGGTCTAAATATAAACCTCCCCTGATTTTTTTGTCATTTATTGGACTTTGTGGGCATACTCTGGAAATGTATTCGGATTTTTTATTTTTGGTTTTTTTTCTGAGTTTTGACAATTTTTTAATTTTAGCCATTGCTCGTAATATTCACCGTGGCGACAAAAATTACAATTCTCATACAACTATTACAGTCTCTGCTTTTTACCTACAGATTTCATTCTAAATATTTATGAAAGATTGTATATTTTATTATATTTTCGTGGTAAAAGTGTAAAGGAATATATTTTATTTTATTGTTTATCGTACATTGATTTGACACCCAGAGAAGCCGGTAGCTTAATTTGTGCACACACCTTTCAGGCTCGTTTTCTCAAAAGTGGCACTTATTCACAAGCCATCCTAACTTTGAAGTAAAAAATGCACGCTTGTTGCAAATGATAGTATTATAGAGGGTGTCCCAAAAAATAGTATGCCCTCAGTAGGATTTGATGCAAGATTTGAAAATCTAACTAAATGAGTACTTAACAAGGTGCTTAACCATGAACAAAGTTTACCTAAGTTAATCTTTACACTATTTATATTAAGTATAAATCTATATTTAGCGCATTATTTACAGTATTGAAGTACTGTTTTGAGTTTCGAATATAAATGTACGTATATATGCAGTCGAACCCCTATTAACGGGCACCTCTTTTAGGCAGACACATGTCTCAGTCAAATACTATTACAACATAACCTGCATTAGGCGACTTGAGGTCCCAATGGGTGAATCAACCTCTGGAATGAGCTTACCCGTACCGATTCCATAGGCTTTCCATGATCTTATGTCATCTTTTTCTAATAGAAAATTATGCAGGTTGCTGAATTGTGTAATGTTTGTGACTTGAAACAACTGAGCAGTCTCATCTATCTGATTCACTGAGCAAGTTGTACCCTTAACAGGACGGTTTATTAGTGTCTCTCTCATGTCTTCCGCTCGTAGTATGTCGTGACACTCAGTCGAATAGTTTCTGATAGCAAGTTTCATTGGGCACAATATGCGATCACAGATGTCCTTTCCAAACTGCGGCTCCGAGTAATTGTACCGAACAAAGTCAATTCCGATCCTCTTTCCAAGGTCTTTCAGGGAAGCAATGAGCATGTTGTTGTGGTAACAGCCTGCTTCGTCAGATCTCAGGTACACTCTTTTTACTACTTTCTTTACACGGCCATAGTCTTAATAGAGGAGGTCGGGAAGGTATGTAATGGTTTAATTAGGACTAAGATGTAGAATAGCCCTACCCTATTTTTTCTTTGCTGATCGTTTAATAATCTGTTTTTAATTTTTTGAAAAAGGATGTATAGAAAGATTGAAATCTCATTCGATACTGACCAAGATATTTTGTGCAGCTACTGCCAGTCTTGGTTTTATTTGGATGTCTATTAATAAAGTAACATGTTGCATTGACGAATCCGATGATGACGAGAATACGGATGGTGATAGAACTAAAGGGAGAAGGAACCAAGCACATACAGTAAGAAATAGGATTATAAAGTTTTCCAAGAAATCTACGTCTGAAAATGTCCAAGTTAGGCCTTTCCCGATTGCACTGGTAAAATCCTAAAAAAAGTTCTGGCAAAAATGGCTAAAAAGTGCTCAAAAAGTGCTCAAAATAGTGCTCAAAAAGTGCTAAAATTGTGAACAGTTACCTCTAAGATTTTCGTAAATGTGTCAATTTTTACTGAAGTAATTAACCTTACTATCTATTTTGAGTAGTATTATTCGACAGGTTATTAATGTCATAGTGTGTTACTTGTTACGAAAGATTGATAGAATATAGAACAATAATATTTTTCAAGTTACTTCACATGGAACGACGAACGTAAAAATGCTTTATCACGTGCATAATAAAATTTGAATACTCTTAGTCTTACTTCTGTGAGTCTGTCTACTGATTAAGAGTTTTCGTACAACAGTGTTAGACTCTTTTTGCCTTATTGTATCGTAGCATGACAGAAGCTTCCAGGTAATCTTGCAGAGCAGAGTCTTGCTGTGACGTAAATGCATTTGAAAGGAGACTGAAATCAGCAGTAGTTTCTTGACAAATGCACACCAGTGTGTAAGGGTATCTCTGTGAGCAGCCCACCAAGTGACTTTGTCCTCCTCGCATGCGATGTTGACCCCATCAGCTGCAGCGATATACAGAGGAAGCTCTTGCGCTAGATTCGCTATTGTGGCGTCGTTGACGAAAGGGAAATTCCTTAGCTCTTCCAGTGATGCTGATGTCGGACATAGGGCTTGCACTTGTACAGGGCAACAGAATCGTGCTGCTTTAAAAGCGAAACTGTACGCTGAATTTGCGCTGGTAAAAGTTCAGTCCGAGCCGAATACAAGCCTTTGCTTGTGCCATTAGCTGATTGTAGATGGCAACGTTGCCGTTTGCAATTTCATGAGCAACCGCATTGGTATTAGGGTAGTGATCGACTGCAACAGCCTGTGTAACAGCTGAAAGACGCTCGTAGCAAGAAAAAATTAAAGGCCCGTCCCCTTCTAGGTAATAGGTTGCATTTACAAAATGCACTCCGGCATCGATAAGAGCAGCCAACTCCAAGCGTAGGTTTTGACAGCTTTGGGGATTATCAAATAATTCCAGGAGATGCCGACGATTTGCTGGACAAATTTCCTCGTTCTCGCGAAGGAAAGGCTCGACATCCGCAAACAAGTCCAACACTTGCTTAAGCACCTCCCGTTTGCTCCACCACCGTGTGTCACTGAAGGTACGAATTGACTGCCCAGTTTTCTCTCTCCAAACAAGCCTGGCGTTGTAACTGTGGGAAAAGAAACCTATCCAAAAGCGGGTAAACAAATCCAAGACTTGGAATTCAAAATGAGAGCCAACATTGTCTAAAGTGTGAGAAAAGCATACAACGTCCAAAAGGTCTGCATAAAATAACTTCAGTTGTCTCAAGGCAGCTCCATTCACTGCTGCACCATCTCGCATCGCTCCAATGATTACCCCCGGACTAAAGTTATAGTCCACAGCCAAACATGACATCAGCTTTTGAGCCAACTCCTCTCCCTTAAGTGACTTGCGAGCACCTCTAGACGTACAAGTCTCTGAGTCGGCTTAAAATTTTCCTGTATGTAGCGCACTACGATCGCCAACGCCTCACCCAGCCTGGCAGTCCCATCAAAAATGACAGAAGCCTCCGTTGCAACCTTTAGCTCCTCTTTTAGAGTCTCCTTTTCTTTCTCTAGTACAGCAGGTATAAGCTCACTAAGGTGGGCACTACTGGTTAGCCTGTGACCATATTTCTCGAGAAAGGGACGCATAGCATCCACTTTCGATAGAGCCACTCCTCCCGACAGAGCAGACTCGACAAGCTCATACCGATACAGTTGTATATGTGAAGGCAACGTTTCCCGTTTAGCCCTCTTCTGCAGGCATTCTTTGATGGACTGCTGTTCTGATTTATTTCTTTCAATATCAGCCAGGCCCTTCTCATGTTTCTTCGATTTCGTGTGTCTTTCAATATAACTTTTCTTATCAGCAAGAACTTCACTGCAAGCATTGCATCTAAGCTTTCCATTTGCCATGGCAAAGTGTTGCTTTGGGTACTCTTTCAGACGATCCCATGTACTCACATTGGTGGTTTTGGCGCTTCTTCTTTGCTTGTTCTTCCCTTTGTTGATCGGAACTTTTCGCTTTCGTGCTATCAAAGCACTTTCTGGAGCACTTAGGGAAGCTCCAGCATTTATTGCTATTGTAATTGGATCAATCACTTCTTCCTCTTCATTGCTATTGTTTTCCAACTCCGAGTCCGACTGATTTAGTACTTCCATTTCAGCCCTCGAAAACCGCCAAAAAAAATTCTGGCAAAAAAATTCAGCATTTTTAAAAATCTGTTTCCATGTCTTTCTCCATATATGGAACAAACTTCCGTATATGGAGTT
The DNA here is from genome assembly GCA_016169945.1 of Trachythela sp. YZ-2020. Classification (NCBI taxonomy): domain Eukaryota; kingdom Metazoa; phylum Cnidaria; class Anthozoa; order Malacalcyonacea; family Clavulariidae; genus Trachythela; species Trachythela sp. YZ-2020. Next base: position 1,046,652 of record JADLSH010000374.1, on the reverse strand, counting down.
GTTTACGACAAAAAAAAAGAGAACGCGAAAAAGTCAGCGTTCTAATTTTTTAAGCGTAATGTAATATGCAGCTGTACGGCTTTTCTTTTGGAGTTTTACCTAAATTTTATATAGAATAATACCCGTCAATTTTTAAACCTTACACCGAATTGCATGTTTAGTTAATCGAGGTACGAATCGAATTCTATAATCACTGACTTTTTGTTGCTCGAAATTCGCTCGAAATGTGAAATATTGCTCAAATGTTGCCCAAAGTGCGAAGAAGTGCGCAAGGTTGCTCAACATGCAAAATAGTGCTCCAAACTAAAACAAGTGCTCAAAAAGTGCTCAGCGCAATCGGGAAAGGCCTAGTCCAAGTCACTGCAATCTTGCCATTTGCAAGTCTTACAGGAAAAAATGATTTTGTTAAATGATCCAAGGAGAAAATAAATAATTCATAGACTTCAAGCTATTTTGCAAGAGATGCTCATAGAAGAACCCTATGATGGACCAAATTCGGGAATAGTTTGCTTCATCCCATTTGATGAGGGTTTTAAAATGTACATGGGTTTTCAGTCAGTTCAAAATTTATCAGAACAAGCACGCTACGATTTTCAGTGCGCGGTTCTTCACCCTAAGCCAGGTTTATGTGCAAACATTGTGAAATTTGACAGCTCTGGAAAAAAGTAATCGTTTTACGCTGAGACAAAAGTCTTGATTTTTCAAGATTATTTGACTTCCTTGCTCTATACATGACAACTAGCAGCAAAGAAGAATTTTCAAAAGCGGAGGTTGACTTGATACAAGAAAGTATGTCAACAGAATGGGACAGAAATATGATAAATACACTCGCGAAGAGAGTGGTCAGGGGGAAGAAGAGCGAACAAATTCTGCGGTCGGAGATGCGGTTATTGATGGAGGTTCAATAAAATGGGAGTATTATGACCGATATTATGACAAATCAGATGAGGATATCGAGAAGATGACTCTAGCTGAGTATGAAACACAAAACGAAAAGGGCGGAGAGAAATGCCTGGCGGGTTGTCCACGATATAGCTTTGCGGATTGACGATGCTCCTGTTCTTTCGGAATATATAAGAGCCTTTGTAACAGAGAAGGACGAGGAGACATTCTTTTTCAACGAAAACCAACTTTGAGATTATATAAAGGCATCCGAAAGTTCAAAAGAGAACATACCCGGTTCTAACTATATTGCCAAAATTTGTAACTATATAAAAGATCACTATGATGTCGGTGAGCTTTATATGGAGTTTGTCAAGGATGCCTGTAAAGTTAAGGCTGAGAAGCTGTGCGCTGCATGTGCAAGTGGTTGGACTGGCTCTCAAATTGATACAATACCATGCCCATTCCCCGATGAAACTACATTTAGGTACAAAACTGTTTTTGAATCTCCTACTACATCTTCAGACGGGAAGCTACGTCCTGTTGATGATTATGCCCAGAGCACAAATAACAAAATTATTTAGTGCAGGAAAAATGAATACGGCGCACGAAGTTGCTGATTTTTCATCCAAATTTGTGGTATCTAAATCACATCAACTTTACCAAAGAGTTGCGAACTTAAAGCAAAAGCAGATAGCTGTTGGAACCGTGAAGCAAAATGCTACAAGGACTACAACTGGGATGAACTTCTTCTAACTGGAGGGCTGAAGTTTCTCTGTTTTTGAACTTAAAACACCACTCTCTTCCCTGGAAGAAAAATTTGAAAATTGCGAAAATTCGCACAATTAGTAACCACCTCCAATAAACATGAGGACAAGTATTGCAGACAATGACAGTGGAAGACCAGCTTCTTTTACAACCTGGTCAAAACGTATCCGATGATGAAGAAGAAACTGATGGAGATGACATCGATATTGTAGGAGAAACGTGGAGTAGTGATGATGAACGATTGTGTAGCAGTGATGGTATGGTGATAGCGAAACTGAAGAAAGCCACTACGAAACCAGTTCCACTATCCGCTGAGAGACGCATGGTCAGCACCAGAAGTGAACGGTCTGCACATATCACTTCGCGCATGACAAAGTCATCATACCGGGGTAGTGCGAGTAGATTTTCTAGCTTCAAAATTTTGCAAATGGCGTCGTACAAGGTGTGTTTGACTGAGGAAGAAAAGAAAAAGATTTACGAAACTTTAGTTTCTGCGGGGCCGTTAGAGCCAAGTAACTCTTCGAATTTTAAGTTGAATTATCCTGGCTTCAAAATATCGATAGATGCTAGTTCACAGCAAGAAGCTGCTACAAAATTTTGGCATTGCTTATTTGCCCTTAATCATCTTGATGCTACGAAAGAGAATCCTTTAACTTTCCAGTGTGAAAACCTTGAAAGTGGCGAGACAGTAGAGTACCTAGGTTATGTAACAATGAGAGTTGCGTCTGATTTATCGAGTCGGAGGGACGAAGAAGGTGAGAGTAGTTCTATAATTGATGAAAATGTGCATACATTTGAACATGGAGATTATGATGATGGTATTCATGAAGGTATTGGCACAAATGTGGATGAGATAATCGAAGGAACTTTACATCGCTACTTTTGCTATTCGAATTTTAGACCTTTTCAAAGAGACCTTATCAAGGCAACACTGAGTAGGAAAAATGTGCTTGGAATATTAAGTACTGGCAGTGGGAAATATCTAACTTTTCTTCTCCCAGCAGTCCTGTCAAGCTAACCAACTTTTGTTGTTGTACCAACTAAAGCCCTGATTTATGACTTGTTAGTACGTTGTCAAGACCTTGACATTGCATCGCGCAAATTTACTGGGTCTACACCAAAAGAACAACAGACATCTCATTTTGAAAATTTGAAAATTATTAGTCTACACCAGAAATGGCAGAAGGAGACCTTCTGGATAAAGTAAAGTCTTCCAAATTAGAAAGAATAGTGTTTGATGAGGCTCACACTATAACGACATGGGGAAACACTTTCCGTCCAGTTTACAAAACTACATGTGAACAACTCAGTAAATTGCCCATACCGAAATTACTTCTAAGCGCAACTGTACCAGCAAATTGCCAGCAAGAGTTAGCTAATATATTTGGTACCTTTGTGACCATCAGAAACACTGTTTTCAGGGATAATTTGTTTCTTGAAGTTGAAGACAGACCAAGTGATCCTAAGTTTTACGATCGGCTAACTGTATTTGTAAAGGATCATGAAGTTGTGGAATAGTGTATTGTGGTTTTACATCAGATGTGACAAAGATATTTGCAGAAATGATGAGGGACATAAACTGTGCCATGTATCATGGTCAGCTATCTGATGATGTTAAACTGGTCAACTTTAACAAGTGGAACACTGGGGAAGCAGATGTTATGATTGCAAATGCTGCTTTTGGGCTAGGAATTGACAAAGCCAATGTCAGGTTAGTAGAAAGTTAAGTTTTCAGCAAAATGTGCCTGCAGTAAAATTGCAAAAATTTATGTTGTCATTGATACATACCTGGAATGTATAACATAGAATCTATTCACATTTAACCACATTGTGTAAAATTGTTGAGCATTTTTCAAATTTTAAAACTGGCAATGCGTTAAGTGGTAGAGTACTGCCAGTTAATGAGTTAATGACTAATATGGTTTCAAATTATAGTCAAATGATTAGTTAGAAGAGTATTGTTGTAATTCAAATACAATTGGCACTGAGAGCATTTTAAGTGAGAGCAAATGGATGCCATGAAAAGTTCTATTTTTGGTATGAAAGTTCCCACATGAACAACATTCAAAATTCTCTGTGTTTTTGCCTTTTCGACAGCAGCTGATTGATTGGAAAGGTGGCTTATTTATAGACTTTTGTACCTATGGGGGGGACTTGAACTATATAGTGTGCAGACTGGGGAAAAAGTCAGACGAAAATGTTAAATCAGTCAAAATAGTCAATGTATTGAATATTTTACTCATAGATTTTATAATATTTTTTTAGATATGTCATTCATGCAAAGGTTCCACCAACAGTGTGGTAGGGCAGGCCGTGATGGGCAAGTGTCAGTCTGTTGTTTGTTTTATAGCCCTGCAGATAAGACAGCCTTGTTGCGATGTTTCATCAGCAAAATCTGTTTGACATGCAAACAAAGTACCTCAATGATCTCATAATTTTGTTAGAAGATCTTGTGCAATGTAGACACAAGAATAGAATGACCTATTATGGTGAAGAGCGTGTGATGACTTCATGTGTGGCACAAGTTGTGATAACTGTAAGAATCGTGGACGTTTTGCTGCAACTGATGGTTCTTCTGATGCCCTGAGGGTTGTACAAGCTGTTATGGAATTAACAGGGAAAGAAATAACTTTGAATGTGTTAAAGTTGTTCTTGGCTGGAAGCAATCAGAAGTCAATTAATTAAAGATAAAAGTTTGGACACTTTATCTACATTTGGTTCTTTAAGAAATCGGTTCATTCCAGTAATGTTACTCCAAAATTTTTTTAATTTGTTAATTTATCATGAATGTCTTAAAGGAAACTGTCGTATTTAAGAGAAACAGTATTTCTGTTACTATTACACTAGGTCCAAATGCTCACAAGATGATTGATCATAAATTGTACATTCCAAAATTTGAAAAATTATAGAAAATAAATAGCTATTCACAAATAGGTGTTGAACTAAAATATCTTTTATAGTGAACAAATCTATATTTAACTGTTCTATTAACTCCATTTGGTTGAATATACTGTAAGTCCTAAATATTAATTGTATAATAATTTTAAATCGATCAAAATTAGAACAAAACTAGCATCCTCTGCAGGCTACTCTTTGGAAAATAGTCGCTATTAAATGACACAAATATTCGCTACATTACACATCTTTTGCTAAAGAGTGAAACATATTTTACAGGTTTTTGTTCACCTCATTCTCAAAATATCTAACGACTAACATATTTGATATACAAATGAAGCAATCTGTGACGGCACACTGTATCAGTGGTCTGCATGCACATATTGAATGAAAAGCTATATCTGTTGTTATATGATAAACTCAGTTTCGTGCATTTCATCATTTGAAATTTTTATGGGTATTTGCAGAGATATAACATCGATAGTCTGATATATCACCCAGTGTGACACAAATGAAAAATGCTTTCCTGTCAATGGACAATGCACTTATTTGATAGGCTTTCCTAAGATGCTAATGTTCATACCATAAATTGTATATATAATTAATTAACTCTGTGACATTTCGTTTGGAAATTTTCTATGAAGAAAAGAAATAAATTCAGAACTTAATTTTTGTTCGCCTTTGATAATGGCATTCAAGTACTTTGCTGCAACTGTTTCATCTTCTTTCAATACTTTATCTCCCCATGGGTATTTTTTCACCACTGCCGGTGAACTGGTTTTCTCAAACCACATTTCTCGGATCGCAAATTGCGCCACTTTCATTTGATCGTAGAGTGATGACGCTTTGTGGTGTTTTTTTAGTGCGGTGAATATCGAATACTTCCCTCGACTTGTACATTTTTCTGTTCATTTCAAGTATGTTGGAACTGAACAACATTATTTCCAGAACGGAAAAAGATATCTGTGCATTGGCGTATCTTTTTACAGGAGCTACCAAATGATCTTCTACCCACTCATCGCCTGTGAGTTGTTTTCCTTGTCGACCGTCAAGGTTAATTGTACGATTTTGCTGGTACATTTTCCTGTAAGCCAAAGGCCATTTGGCTACAACATTCGTAAGGTGGGTTAAACTTTCATCTCTATAGTTGGTTTTACCAACTTGGGCATAAAGAGCAGGGAGGAGCATCCATACACCTTCGATAGCTTCTCTGTTTCCATTTCGCTTCTCTGTTTCCATTTCTGATGGACTCCCTGTACCATCTACTGATGGGAATCAATTCGTTTACAATTTATGCCTGATACTGTGCTTCAGGACTTTTAGTGATTCCCTCAAGCCATATTTTGTCAATAAAATACTATTGTGGCAACCATTGTCTCGAAGGCATTCCTCTAATTCTTTCTTACTAGGAAGGATTTCATCATTGCTAAGCTAAGACCATCTTCATAATCATAAAGGGCCTCTTCATTGTTATTGTAATTATTGTTTTTAAACTTCATTTTAAAAGACGCTGGGTTGACAGTGGGCCTTTTCATCACCCTTTCAGCAAAGTGCCAGACCCCACCCTGGCCGGCAATTTGCGCAACAGACTCGTTCAAGTATCCGCAGTGGTGAAAATCACCGGCACCTGGGGTATGGCATCCATAAATTATCTGGACAAGAATTGGAACAACCTTGTATCATCACAGTGTTCTTTTGGTCTCCAACATTAATATTTAGGGCCCGTGGAAAGTCGTCACCTTGATCAATCGTAGTAGAGTCTAGTTCCATTGTTGGGTTCAGGTCTACTAGCTCTAATACATGATGAAATGCGTTTGTTCATCGTTTCTGCTTCAACTAACTTTCTTTCGATGTGTTCTGCCATTGTAACATTGTCTTTCATCTTCGGAATGTCAAGTGGGCAAACGGTGTTTTCAAAATACTCTTGCTGCACAATACCGATCCAATCTCGATGAGAAAATTAGCGGCGTGCGACTTGTAAAGCGATAGAGTCAGGGGCGTCTGTCCTATTCTGTCCTGAAGGTTGATTTCAGCTCCTGCTAAAACCAGACATTTTACGAGTCTAGTATTCCTTCAAAAGCAGCGAGATGCAGCACCGATCGGAGATACTGGTCACGGGCAGGTGCCCACACATCATATTGGGCCTCAACTCTTGATAGCAGGTTTTCATTGGCCGTGCAAACTGCGAAACCCATTAAACAAGCTCTTTGTTAGCTTCTTTGATTCCGATTTTTGGGATAAACTCTGTCCAGTCGCTTGAATTAGCAATTGCCGCATACATTTCGTAAATCCTTACCGAGAGTTCAGTTAAATTACTGTATGCGAGAGATCTATAGGGACGCTAAAGGTGGAATGTGTAATTCGAGAACCATCTGCCAAATTGCCGCTACGTCATTCTACGTCAAGTTCAAGTTGTAGCTGACAATTTGGCATAACTGGTTAAGTTTGCTACAATATTACACAAGCCAGATGTTTTCAGAATTTACCGAAGGAAACATGAGAAAAATGTATTTATAGTTTGTGTGTGACGTGAGAAAATCAGGATTTCATTTTTCACGCGAGACAAGCCCTCGAATACCCATGCGTGTGGACAACGAAATTTTGGTGCAATCGTGATTTGTGAACTCGTGATATAATCTATAAAAGGTTTGTTTATAATACATAAACTTCGTTTGTACTTTGTACAACTTTGTACAGCTACAGATTTCAAACTAATACAAATATGACTTTATTTACTGGATGATCTATTTACAATTCTATTAAAAGTTACTTATTTACAACGTTGGCCTTTGAACGGTATCTTTAAAATGTTTCACAATCGTTGTGAGGATTCTATCAGTTCGAGTTACTCTTGGCATACTTGTCGCTGAAGACAAAGTACCACATGATGGCGGCTTCGAAAGTAAGGCAAGTATACCGTCTTGCCCGAATTGGATATACGTTTTTTTGAGATCGTTGTATGATAAACCACTTCCAGCGATTTTCTCAACCATACCTTTTGTCAGAAGTAATGCATTGTTGGCATTTGCATTGATTAGTTTGCGTTGGAATGTTTGCATGAGGTTATGGCGGTGATCAAGGTATTGCATGTCTTTGACAGCATGGCATACGCTTACCGGACATGCATTTTCAATGATGGATCTAGTTGACAACTTCAGCTTCGAGAAGAAGAGGATGCTTTTAAGAGCGAGGACATCTTCTAAAGCATTGTGTGCGAGGAAAGACTGGTGAAACAGAGCTTCATAAATGGACGACTGATTGATTTTTGGGAACGAACCATCTTCATTCATGAACAAAGGATGTTTTGTTTTGGTGAGGTGTTTAAATAACGGGATTGAGTCCGCAATCCAAACATCCAACGATTGTAATGTTGAAGCGAATTGTTCACCAGCATGTCTTAAAAGTATTGGAGTGTCAAACGTGGAAACATTGTGCACTATAAGAATGGTACGTACATCTTGTTTTGTATTTACTTTTGCTCGATCAATGGACTTCGATATAAAGCTCAGAAATTTGTCTAAGGCTAAGTGTAAATCAAATGTAGGTAGCATTTGTCCACCTTTAAAAAGTGTTCGTTGTCAATTTACTTTAACTATTTGGAGCTTATTCACTTTTGAGGCATGAAAATCAATATCATGGTTTGGCAAAATATACTGGGAAAATGTGCTTGAATCCGATTTTTCAGTCCGATTTTTCAGTAACTGCAATTTGGCAAGCTTCGGCTGATTTACCCATGGTATTTGTTTCAATGTCAAATACCAAAAAATTATGGTATTTCATTTCATCAAACGTAGGTTTCTCTTCACAAGGACGACAAATATGTTGAGGTACTAAATTTTCAATCTCTCTAAACACATTGGCTGGCATTCCTTGCAAATTTATGTTACTTATTGGGTTTGATATGGGGGTGGTACTTGCATTAGGGTCAAGATTCAAGCCAACTGATGTTTGGTAGGTTACTCCTTCCTGTGCTTCCTTGCGCAAAGTACTTGATACTGTTCTTGACTGCATATGTGCCCTTCTGCGTTTAAATTGCTGTGTTGACTTTCTGGCTATATCGTGATTCGTCTTTTCTGTCATCGTTTGATTAAATTATGCACAAAATGGCCCAGGCTCGATATTTAAAGCTTCTAATGTTTGCATTATATAGCCATACCGCAGGTTGGTTTGTGCAACAACACAAGCAACACAGAAGTCATCCCTTTCACTGCCACCATAAAACCGAATTTTGGGGTTTTTTGATCCAATTACACCATTTAATGATTCGTTTCTCTGCGAGTTGGATACAGGGGCCAACTTGTCAGCGACAATGTTTGTACTGTGGACATTGAAAACTTGCTGTAGGGCAGATTTCAATTCATCACCATATAAATCTTTACCATAAGGGAGAGATTTGTGCCTGTAAATTGTTGGGTCTTCCTTGTAATGACACCATGTTATGTCACAATGATCATGTTCCCCAAATGCATGTGGGACAACATTTTGGATTGCACACTGAATTTGTTTTGGATCTCCCTTGTTTTGAGGAATTCCATACGAGAAGCATTCAACTAAATAATTGATAACTTTATGTGATAGGACTGAACTATTTTGAAATTTTCCTCGCTAACTTAAATTATAAAGTCTTGTCGTTAATGACCTTTTTGTGTGGACAACATCACTCAATGTTTTTTTTGCTTTAGCATAATCACAAAATCGGCATATTTTCACCCGTGTTGTGTAGTCCATAACTTTTCCAGATGTCATGCTCATAACAGCAGCATGGCCTGTGGTTGAGTTATGGCCTTTCCCTCTCTTCTGCCATCCCATGTCAAATGAACATGAAACTGGAAGTAAATTGTTCTCATCAGGGTGAAACCCATTCCCAATGACAAACATTTTTTCATCATTAACAGCTTGTTTACAACTATTTCTAGCAACTTTCTCTACGGCAGCTCCAACTTCACGTTCTCGTTGTTTGAAGGTGTTGTTCGTGAATCCTGGAATGTTTGCAGTTGCCAGCATATTATTGATGTGTGTTTGTCCAATCCCTGCATGGAGACAACCAAGAGCTACCCGTGAATTATGTCAAAAGATTTTGGTCCACGCTTTCCTGTTTTATGTTCACTGGATGTTTTAACTTTATTGGAATGACCACATTTTGGACACAGGATCACAAAAGTGCTTGCTAGGCCAAGGCGTATTTCCTTTTTGCAGTTTGATAAGGACAATGAGCTAAAAGTTAAAGGATGATTGTATTATAATGTATACTCAATGCAAATATTTTTGGTGATGCAGTATTTTACTCTGTCTAACGCCAAATGATTTTACATGCCACTGTCTCCAGTGGTATAATACTGTCAGTTAATGGGTTAAATAATCATACTGGTTAGTGTTAATAAAGCACTGAGCCTGTCCCTAAGATTTCTATTAATTATGGCCTGGCTGAGCCCCAATATGTGTCTGGCACATTCCCCTCTGTCATTTTTATGAAGTTTCACAAGCCATCAATGTCATGTTTGTATATCAACTATATTTGTATATACTTTGTACAAATATTTATTATTAAAGTTATATAAAAATGATAGTACTGACTAAATATTTCATAAAATAGTATTTGATATTAAAAACTTATAAGTTGGGGTTAAAAGTTTATATCAAGTATAAATTGTGACACATTTAGACATTGAATGACTTTTGTCCAATTTCATACAGTTTACCTGAGTTACAATTTTTGCATTGCTTCATGTCCTTTTGGAAAATATCCAGGTCAACAAGGCGAGTCCCAAAATTTGTATATAAAAATATTTTAGCATTTTTCATACAGGAAAAGTGTCACACTTTTGCCGATAAAAATTTTTAAAACATACCTCCGAGCTTCGTGTCCGACGCTTCACATCGCTAGAAGGTGGTGTAGAGTTTTCTGTATCTTCAAATAAAAGTTTTCGTTTTGCTGCGAATATTTTGTGTCCCTCTTTTAAAGCGGAAAAATTTGCATTTGTAGTGGACTCACCGAAGCGGCCGTTCGCACATCTTTCGCCAAAGTGTTTTCTCGGCGTTGTTTCGTTGATAGCTCTATTATTTATAGAGTTTTCACACAGCCCTGCAAGCACAGGAATAACTGCAATCACATGAGGTGTATTGTACTTGCTACGAAAAATAAATCTCCAAAAAGTTGCCATCATAATTTTTAAAGTTTTTTGTTTGCATAATATATGAACGCGAGATGTTCCCGCAATTTTAAAAAACCTGCCACGCGTACACGGTCAAGTCCTGCATGTGGTTGGAGATCCCGCGCTTGAACAAAATCCCGCGACACATAATTAAAACTGTAGGGAGCCTCCTTAAGCAAATTGTATGTAGGTCGTAGTCCGTAGAGGTTTCCGCGTTTGTCGGCATTTAAGGTGGCTCCCTACAGTTATTTTAGCTTTATAATAAATCGTTTTTAAACGAGTATTATCGCAGATGACGAAGTTTTTTATACTCGAGGGTAATATTCATCATCTATGGAATATTTAAAACCCGATTCAGGTAGTGTCATCGTTGCCATGGTAACAAGACGTAAGCCTGAAATGTGGTTACTATGCGCATAAAATTGTCCGTATCTAAAAAACAAAGTCGGTGACCCATCTTTTTTATTTCATATAAGTTTTAATCATAATGTTCTGAAACTATTATGAAAGTTTAATCAAAATCGCTAGTGTGCAATTTTTTTAAACTCGAAAATTTTATATAAAGATTTCTACACTAGCGATTTTTTTTTAAATTGAAATATATAAAATTTACCAAAATTAAAATTTATGGTCAAGATTTGAAGATAGGTTACCGATAAAACTAAAGAGTAAAACGCATATAAAGATAAAAAATTGGATCAACAGCTTCACGAAATTTGCCCTACATAAAAACGTCGCTGACTAGTGAATGATAGTTCGCGGGCGCAAGTTGTGCTTTCATCGTGCAAAAAGGAGTGGCAAATGTTGTTTTTATCTTTTGATTTTGACGTTTATTCAATATATTTGAGAGCCATGGACAACCAAGAAATACTGTGAAGGGTTAGATCGGTTTAAGTCCAATTGAATCCTGCCATTTACTCAGTTCACGAGCTTCAACAGCCGTACAGCTGGACATATCTTTGCCTAGTTTTGTAATTTTGCTGAAGATGAACAAGTCGGTATTTTGCTATAGAACTGTGATATTTTTACTGTTTAACTTGTAAAAAACATGCAAGTATCACTAAACGACTTTTATAACCTTTAACAGTTTTTATACAATAGTTAATAAATGTTTAATAAACTCTTATTAGTGAACATTATATCTAAAATGTTTTTGAAAAATTCACTTTTATATTGCTGTCAAGCTTTTTTTATCCAAGCGATATTTGTATCATAGTTAAAATCACTCATTGGTGTTACTGATGCTTTGTCACATAAAACTAAGGATTATTCAAAGTTTTTTCATTACAAATCTTTCAGAATGGTAAAAATTATTTAAAAAAACCGGGCGAAATATCTTTGTTTTGTTTTGATCGTTGAATTTGCTTGGGAAAGTCCACGTACTTGCCACGCGTTTTCGACTCTCGTCCCGCGATCATCTCATGCATTACTGTAGGGAGCCACCTTAAACTCACAAAAAAGGCTGCATGCATGCCACTGGAGTGCAAAAGCAAAAAGGAAGAAGCGATTAGCCACAAACCTCCACAGTGTAGTAATCATTTTTCGAAGATAGCACCGCTATTAGCCTCCTCTGCAGGCAACTCTTGGGGAAAAAATTTGTAATGTAGCGAATATTATCGAATTTACTGTTTTGACAGAGCATTTACTGTTTTGGTTAGAGCGCTGCACCGGAATTGCAGGGCCGCATGTTCGATTCCTACCAGGGACGTATAGTTGCATTTTTCGTAGCTGCTCCTGATTAGGTATAATAAATGTATATAATTTTCACTCAATAATTTTCCATCTACAAAAACTTTACTGTACATTGTTCAATCACTCATTGGATCGTCTTCGTCATCCTGATCAACAACCAAAATGAGTTCTTCATCTTCGCCTTCGGTTACTTCCTCGTTTGTACTATTCAAACCGCGCAAAATTTGCTCAAAATCACGTTGAGTTTTCTTGTGATGTTCTAGGCTTTTTAAGAAAGCAAATCGTTTATATGCTCTATCAAGGTCGAAATCCTTTCCAGAGCTTTGAAGAGGTAGAAATTTCTGTTGTTTTTCAGAAACAAAACCAAATTATTTTTGAAACAGATCCAAATTGCTGGCGACTCCAAGGGTGGTACACTGGTTCTCATGCGAAATTGGTAACAGGTACATTTTCGCTTCTTTTGATGCCACATATCTCGCATGGGATGATAGGAACAATTATCTTGAATTGTGTTGGTCTTTCAGACTCTAGTGCTGCAGATGACTCGTGCTGTAAGTCTTCGCTGGTCATGTCTCTCAGTTGGTCTTTACATGCATGGATACCATTTAGAGCAATATCCATTTTTCTCAGCGTTCTTCCTTTGAGCACAATAAATGCAAATTCATTTCCTTAGATATAATAATAATAATGAAGGTTTATTTAAAAACTTATTGCAGCAAACGCTGAATTACAAGTTATTACATAGAGTATAGCTAAGTAAAAGTGCTATAATGTTAACATTACATTAAGATGTTATATCAATATTTACAGGTTATAAAATTTAAAAATCTATCAGTATTTACAGAGTTTACACAATTCGGTTCGCGTGTATGCTGTAAGTTATATTCATGATTAATACCAGCACTGTTATTGTTAAAAAGTTCTTTAAGGGGACCAGATAATTTGTTGTCTCTAGCAAATTTCCTACAAATATCTTATCTTTTTGTCAATTTTTGTCCGCTTTAGTTTTTAAATAGTCCGGGATTGCAGACCAAACAGGGGCAGCATATTCAAGAATTGGTCTGATTAAGCTGCAGTATACTGTTATTAATTCTTGGCGCCCAATCCTTACTTTCCGTAATATACGCAGAATGTAAAGTCTCTTGTTAGCTTTCTTAATAATATAGTCACAGTGTAAGTTCCATGTGAGATCGTTACTTAAATATACGCCAAGTAACTTGTATGACGTTACTCTTTCTATTGTATTTCCACCAATTTGTAATGAATCTCGAATTGGCAGTCTATATTGGAGAAAGTCAATAACCATTTCCTTACATTTTTTTGGATTCAATCGCATACCTCTTGTACTAGCATATTCACCGATATCATTGACCAACATAGGGGTAATGCTCGGCGAACATCTTGGGATAACTTCAATAGTTGTCAGATCATCCACAAATTTACTTCTAAGATTCCACTCACGAAGTAAACTATTCACCAGTACAGCAAATAGGATGGGGCCTAACTTAGTACCTTGGGGTATAGCTCCATTCAGGTACTTAAATGACGATACCTTGTCGCGAATGTGGACGCATTGTTTCCTTTCCGTCAGGAAGGCTCGAATCCATCTTACTAAAGGAGGATGTACATCCAACCTTTCTAGCTCTGCGATTAAAACGCTATGGTCAACTAAGTCAAACCCCTTACTAAAGTCCGCAAAGAATGCTCGAATTGAGCAACTGCCTCTGTCAAGAGTCATCAAAACGTTGTGTAGCAAAAAGACTAATGCTTGTGTTGTGGACCGGCCTTTCATCGCGAACTGGTATGGGTCAATCTGGCCACCAATGTCCCTTGATAAGGATTCCAAGGTGAAGCTTTCCATTATTTTGGCTATCTGTGACGTCAGATAGGTTAAGATAGGTAAGGAATGCGCTTCCTATAAGCGTAGGAACATAGGTATGATCTTCCTTTAACGTCAGCATTTGACTATTTTCTTCCTTTAGAATACAATATAAATATAACCATGTATTTAGATTTCATAGGTGTTACCATAGGTGTTACCATAGGTGTTACCATAGGTGTTACCATAGGTGTTACCATGGGTGTTACCATGGGTGTTACTATAGGTGTTACGGTGTAGGTATAGATATCGAGATTGTCGTTGTAAGCTTTATTATCGCAAATGTATTGAATAAAGTTGTATAAACCTACTGGTTCGCTCAGTTGATTGAATACAGTCCCAAGTGAAGATAGTGTGGAAGACCAATTCACGAGCTTTCCATAACACAGTGGTCCGAATCGAGTCGGATAGTAACTGGAAAAGAGCAACCAAGTAAACATGACAGAGTTAGCGAAACAGAAAAAGATACGTGGAGGTCATCGAGGACACACAAAAAAGTTGACTGGTGAAATAGAATCGCTATTAGAGAATGCCCTAGTCGAGAAAATGGAAGTTCTAAAGGCTCTAGACGATGCGAGGCCAGCGATTATCAGTTAAAATACAGAAAGATCATTCATCTCGCTGAAGTGAAGTTAGTTAATGTCATACAGAATGGAGTTGCGAGTACGAGCGATGTTCGAGCGATGCCAACAAAAGCAAAGCTTTGATAGAATCCTCGCCAGTCGTGAACCAGGAACAAACAATGGTGTCGCCAACGCCAACGTCTACGCAACAAGCTACGAATCGTGCGAGTGTACGGGTTAGGCTTCCTAAACTCGAAGTCAAGAAATTTAGGGGAAGTGTCTTCGAGTGGCAAGAGTTTTGGGATGCATTTGAAAGTTTGATACATACGAACGGCGGGTTGACGTACGTGGATAAGTTCACCTATTTAAAGGGACTTGTTGAAGAACCGGTGAAGTCGGCAATAAGTGGATTTGCATTGACTGGCACAAACTATGGATCAGCTGTGGAGCTTTTGAAGCGTAGATTCGGGAAACCTGCTACCATACAGAAGGCGCATATTAACAAGTTACTGAATGTTCAATGCGTGTACAAGGAGCAAGAGAAGGGAAGGTTGAGAGCGTTGTACAACAAGATAGAATGCCATTATCGAGGTTTAGTTGCATTAAATGTGGACGAAGCTACGTACTCAAGTATTGTTGTGCCTGCACTTCTTGAAAAGGTGCCAGAAAGTGTACGATTGACCACGACAAGGGGTGTGGACTTTAAGAGCTGGACTATGGAAAATTTGTTAAAACATTTTCTAATTGAAGTGGAACTTAGAGAAGAAGCTGTAACTATCCATTTTCCTAATGAAGGACGCCAGAGTGGATATGTAAAGAGAGACAGGAGCGATGTAATATGAACACTGGCTCTACTCTATTTGCCGGATGGGGAAAAGGAATATGTGCATTCTGCCGAGGAAGTCACAACCATGAAGCTTGTCAGAAGGTGAAGGACACCAGAGAACGTAAGAATATAATTCATAAATATGCTAGATGTTATAATTGTTTAGATAAGGGCCACTTGGCCAGAAATTGCACGAGTAAAATAGTTTGCCATACTTGTAAGGGACATCATCACACAGCTTTGTGTGAGAAAAGGAACAGCTCTTATAATAAAGAAGGGGAGGACGATATAGAGGGGGAACACCAGCATGAGGGCCAGATAGATTTAATAAGTCCAAAAAGCGCTACAGACCGAATTAGGATTTGTTTTGTCTGGACCATTGAAAGGAAAACGTTTGGATGATGATGAAGGCACGTCGGTAAATTTGGTTGGTGGTGAACCTTTGGGTGATGTAGCACAGAAGGTTGGAAATGTTAGTTTGGAAGACGTGGTGCATAGATTGTTGGATTTGGATAGTTTGGGTATAAAGGAGACGGACAAGGTTTATGAGGCGTTTGGGGATAACATAGATTTTGATGGTGAGAGGTACTCTGTAAAACTACCATGGAAAACAGGTCACGAAACGCTACCAACTAACTATGATCTCAGTTTATCTAGAATGAGAAGCCAGGTCAGAAAGTTAAGAAAGCAGCCAAATATTTTAGTAGAGTATGACAATATAATTAGACAGCAATTAGTTGCAGGTGTGATTGAGCGAGTGCCAGAATTAGATACAGCTGAGAAAGTGCACTATTTACCACATCAGGCAGTAGTGAGACAGAACACGCAGACTACAAAGGTTAGGATAGTCTATGATGCTTCAGCAAAAGGTTAAAAAAGTAACGCGTCTTTGAATGATTGTTTGCATGTAGGTCCATCACTTAATCCACTATTGATAGACATATTATTAGGTAAATAGGGTAGCTTTAGTCGCGGATATTGAAAAAGCATTTTTGGACGTCAGAGTCGACAAAGCCGATCGCGATTGTTTACGATTTTTGTGGCCAGATGATCCAAATGACAGTAAACAGAAATAAGTGTTTATCGCTTTTGTAGAGTTGTTTTCGGACTAAATGCTTCTCCATTTTTACTTAATGGAACTATAAGGCATCATTTGTCTAAGTACGAAAAAGAAGATCCAGTAGTTGTCCAGAAAATGTTAGAGAGTTTTTAATGTCGACGATTTAGTTTCAGGTGAAAATTCGAACGAAGAGGCTTATGCGCTATATGTTAAGGCTAATGATAGGATGGCACAAGGCGGATTTAATTTGCGCAAGTGGCTGAAGAATGATGCACAATTAAGAGATAAGATATCCATAGCTAGTGATGCAAAACAGGATTGTGTGGGCGAAAACACTGAGGAAACATTCCTTATCCATGCATGGGAGCCAAACAGGACAAAAGATTTTAGGATTAGCTTGGAATTGCGAAACATATACGCTTAGTTTTGATCTTACAATTGTGAGTAAAAGGGCCGTGAACACACCGTCAACAAAGCGCACAATGTTACGTTTATTGGCATGTCTTTTTGACCCTCTAGGATACTATAGTCCGGTGACAGTAAGCATGAAAATACTTTTCCAGCATTTATGTAGTGCTAAGTTAGATTGGGATGACGAGCTAAGCGGGGAAGCTAAGACTAAATGGGATAATTGGGTCGAAGATTTAGAAAGAGCTAAGGAAATCAAAATTCCAAGATGTGTTTGACAAACCTGATCAGCAGGTAATAGAATGTTTTCTCCATGGGTTTGGAGATGCTAGCAAGGCAGCATATAGCGCTGTAGTATATTTGGTATATGAAACGCGAGCTGGATCTCGCTGGGTACGAATGCTAGCAAGTAAATCAAGGGTGGCACCTTTGAAAACATTAACTATCCCCAGATTAGAGCTCATGTCGGCTAGGATATTAGCCTAACTAATGGATTCTGTGGGTAAGGCCTTGGAATCTCAGTTAAGATTAAGTGGTAGGAAATTTTGGCTGGATAGTAAAACTGCTTTGTGCTGGATTCAAAATAGAGGAGAATGGAAGCAATTCGTCCAGCACAGAGTCAATGAGATTCTCTGTTTGACAAATAAGGCAGAATGGGGACATTGCCCGGGTGAGGAAAACCCTGCAGATGTAGGATCCCAGGGAACGACAGCAACTAGGTTGAAAGAGTCAAAGATTTGGTGGGAAGGCCTAGCATGGCTTTCACAAGACAGGGAAAACTGGCCCACTGATGTGCATGAGAATACGAACACCCCAGAAAGCATTGAGGAAGAGAAAAAGACTGCCACTGTATTGACAGTCATAGCAGAACCTCACATAGGGAGTGTTTTGAATGTTTCTAGCTACAGTAGGTTTGAGATACTTGTACGAATTACAGCGTGGGTAACACGTTTTGTGAGTAATTTGAAAGCTTTGATCACAAATAGAACGAAAACCATAGGGGTTTTAAGCGTTTAGGAATTATTTGACAGTGAAATTTTAGTATTTCGGCGCAAATTGAGTTGAAAGGACAGCCTAACTTTCAACAACTAGTGAAAATTTTAGGGTTAGAAACCGAAGAAGGAATATTGCGCTGTCAAGGTAGACTATTGCATTCCGATTTAGATATTGATAGCAGAAAACCGATTATTTTGCCAAAAGAACACCATTTAACATGACTTATTATAGAGGACAGTCACATTAAGGTACATCACGGTGGTGTGAGAGCCACATTAGGGGAAGTTAGAAGTAAGTTCTGGATCTCAAAGAGGAGACAATGCGTAAAAAAGTTGCTAAGTAAATGTACTGTGTGCAAGAAATTGGGAGGTAAACCATACAAGACACCAGAAACTGCAGCGTTGCCACAATTTCGGGTAAGACAGTCGCCGCCTTTTGATAAAGTTAGGTGTAGACTTCGCAGGACCATTGTTCATTAAGCAAGGCAAAAAGATGCGAAAGGTTTATATAGTGTTATTTACACATTATTGTGTTTCTTTGCAAGTTGGTCAGTATGTACTGTTTTTAAAGCTCTATAAAACGGTGTATTGACCAAAAGTACTGAATATATAATTAGTTTACGATAATAATAAATATCAGATTACAAAGGTGTTAAAACTCACGGAGATCTGAAAAACAATGTGTTTAGCGATTTGTTTGGCATTAGCCAAGAACAGGTGTGTTTGCTGAATCGATTGGTGGTATTTTCGTCCGTTTTGGGCGAGGGGCGCCAAAGATACAAGCGCTCAAAGTCGTCATGCTTTGGCGGTTGATATTCGACGGTGCCGTTTAGAAAGAGTTAAAGAAGATATGAAATAAAAACAGAAAATATTAATACCTTTTAGTATTTTTTATCGATTAACTTGCATCACTGATGCACGAAAGCACATGCACCTTTAATCATTAAAAATCTCTCCTAACTTTCCAATTCAGCTCTTCCTTTCGTTATTTCGCCAATGCCAAATCTCTTTTCAACAAAAATGCAAAAGCCTGTTTAAGTTTATAAATTACATTCCATACTGGCTCACTACTCAAAATCCACCATTTTGAAATCGTCTTACAGTATATCCTGCAACAGTTACCCAGTCCCTAACAAGTAATATTCCCCCCTTCGAGTAATATTCGACCCTTTTTTACAACGTTAAGAAAACTTACTCTTAAGACAACTTACTCGTAAGAATTACCCTTAACTCGATTACTACTCAACAAAGAGTAAAATTTACTCCATTTTTGGGTAGATTTCACTCCTCAAAATTTACAGTGTACTATGTGTCAAACAAGGTACATGCATTCTCCCAAGGAGGAGTCCAGCGTAGACACATACAAGGTAGGTACAATCTTGGACATAATGCTTGAGACCATTCCTCACAATACTGCAAAATTAGTATGTACTGACAAAACAAACTTCCCCAGTTGAGTGTTGTTAACAATGTCGCTGAAACAACTTTTGATAATTTACCATATAACAAGTTCAATATTGACTTGGGAAAGTGGGGGTTAAGAAGCGCAACATGATTTTACAGGGAAATTATTACGAGTGTATGAAAATTTTGTATAGAGGTAAAGGTAGTCTCAACCAGTTATGACCATGATTGTAGCCACAGTCCAAAATTGCAAAAGATTTTGAGCAGGCTACAAGAAGGTGTTATATATGCCCCCAACTTCAAAGTACTTAATCACTGGTAGGTCAAGTATGAAGTTACAGGTTGTTTGATGGAGCTGGACTGGCTGAGCTCACCAACCAGGCTGACTCACTAGTATGAAGATCCTGCCATATTTTTTCCTTGTATATTTTCAAGATGGTATACCTATTGGAATGGGGCCAGCCTGGCTCGCAGAGTGCCTGCATGAGTGCCTTCTGTAATATATTTCTGTAAAATATAAAGAAAGATAATATTAAGGCTGCATTCATTATGTACACCACAGGGAGGCAGGTAATTATTTAAAATTATGTCATTATTTTATGCCTCCCCCTGAAGTAAAGCTTAATATTTTAGCATCGTCCCCTTCCATTTCGGCAAATATTTCACACACCTCCCCCCCTTCACTGACACACTTGCACAGAAACATGATAAAAACAGAAAATAAACAAATGGTTATTTTACAAATTTGAATATTAAATTCAACTGGAATTTCATGTCATTTAATATAAACTTATCTTTTACACTTCGCTACATACGCCAATCTGAAGATTGGTCCAGAGTATTTGGATTGTCTACCGACTTGTGAAACAGTAAATGTTGCGACATTTGTAGGGCAACACTCATCTTCATGATCACTCCCTACAAATGCTACTACAGTAGTATACAAATTAGGGGTTCTGGGACGGGTGGAGCGTGAAAGTACTCATTCACGGGACCTTGTCATGGGACGTATTTAAGTAAGTCCCATACAAAGACTTAAATCCGGGATGTTAGGGACCTTGTTTTGCTGGACATATTTAGCAAGACCCGTAAAAGTACTCATTTACGGGACCTTGTCACAGGACATATTTAACAAGTCTCTTGACGTGTACAACGGCAGCTACATATGATGAATGGGCATAGCTACGCATGATAAATAACAATGAGTGTAGCTACGCATGACCTGTACAGCGAGCGTAGCTACGCATGATGAATGAGCGTAGGTACACATGAGGATGGGGGTTCTCTGGGGGTTCTGTAGGGGTTCTCTCAGGGTTCTTTAGGAGTTTTTTAGGGGTTCTTTAGGGGTTCTGTAGGGGTTCTCTGGGGGTTATCTCCGGTTTCTCTTACATCTTCGCATTTAGTTCGCGTTTTTCTCATGCGTCTTCGCATTAAGGCCTTTGTGGCCCATGCGTCTTCGCATTTAGTTCGCATTTTTCTCATGCGTCTTCGCATTTTGCTCATGTGTCTTCGCATTAAGGACTTTGTGGCCCTATATGCCTTCGCATTTTGCTCATGCGACTTCACATTTAGTTTGCATTTTTCTCATGTGTCTTCACATTTTAGGTGCATTTTCTTATGCGTCTTCGCATTTTAGGCCCTTTTTTTTCATGCCTCTTCGCATTAAGACCCGATCAGACCGGATGACCCTAATAATGTTGTAATCGTTAATCTTTAATAAAATTATTTATGCACGGTAGCCTTTCAGTATAATATTTACAATCTGATTTTCAAAGGGCTGTGTTAAATACAATATTAAAAAAACACACGAATTATATACTAACAAAATAATTAATTTAAACTATATACAAATTTCACTCGTTAAGTATTATAAATATAACTGATTTTATGAAAAGGATATTGTATAAAAGATTGGTCCATTCACATAGTGAGACATTTCTGGTATTACTGCAGTGAATGCAGAAAAGATGATTCCACATCTGACGAAGAAGCTCTGAAAGTGATGAAGGCCTATGTGTTTTACATATTTTTTTCTAATCTTTTCTATGCTTGTAATTATATTTCTACCCAGCAACGTTTGCAATGATACATTGGAGTTTTTTAATTATAAACCCATTTAATTGTTTAGTCGTAAAGCTCACTGGACCCCACTATATTCTTTTACCATGTTTAATTTCAACGCTAGTCAGCTATATTGTAAAGCTAGGAGAGCGGGAGCAGTGCATTTTAATGCGTTAAATTAATTTTGTCCTTAAATTGTATGTTTAGGATATGTGGATTGGTTTACTGCATCGTATCTGCAATGAACATGAATGGCTAGGTGGGAAATGCAACCATGTAGAAGGAGAGCACAAAGAAGATCTTTCTTGGTTTGACCATCGACAAAGATTTTATGGAACTACAGAAAGTTGTGTTAAATCCTGGACTACTTGCTAGCTTCAAGTATTACACACGATTCAGGTAAGCAGAACTTTGTCAAATCTTCTACATCGCCAGTCAGTAGATTTGGGAAGTGTCTATTTTAGTCAAGTATTGGATACTCCAAGTAAAGAAGTCGTTGACCCAAATAATTCAAAATACGCTCCCATTGACAGCCACAAATTTTACAGTATGACTGACAATTACAGTTTGCAAAATTTTACAGACACACAGGCTACATTGAGTGTGCTAACAGCCTCAGTTTGGTCTATACTTCAAAGAGGATGCCATTAAGGTTAGCTCCATCAGTCCATCTATCATCACTGTATGTTCTACATGTACATGTAACAGTATGCAATCAATGTAAGTGCAGTCAAGAAATGTTTTTTATTCCAGTATGGTATTTGATGAGATCTATTATCATTTAGTTATAGAACATACAAAGCATGAAAACAACTTGCTGCAATAGACTGGAACTATCATAAGAACCTTCCTCCAGCAAAAAAGAGTTCTGGTGAGGAGATTGTAACATGTAGATACAACGCTAGAACAAGGCAATGGGATGTGAAGATTGTTAAAGTGGCAAGGAGTATGAATACATCCAGTTCTGATGTCGAAGATTTTAAGGAGGAGAATGCATGACGTTGACAGTGTCACACGTAAAGTTTCCCTGGATGAAAGTGATCCTGCCTTAATTTCCCCAACTGTTGCTCACATCCCACCACCCTCCACTAAAGACATTGTTAAAAGAAGCAGATTTGGAATGGATAAAAAATAACATTCTATACATATACAGTGTATATAAATAGTGTGTACAGTAATAGAATATGAATTGTTTAAAACTACTATTAAAGGGGCTAGTTATTGTTGTCATATAATGGTACAATTTAAACTATGTATGGTCACCACCCTATTTACATAATATGTCCATAAAAAAATAAATGATCCCTGTATCCATGTAGACACCTGTAACTGAAGCGTATCGTTCTCTTATTTTCAAGACAACACAGGAGGGACAGACTCTTCTGTTTCCTTTCCCCAGTTTGCCATGACGTGCCAGAATAAATTGCCGGGAATGCAGCCTTTCGAAAAGCCCTAGTGGTGTTGTCTTCCTTGTCATTCCTGATGTCACTTGTGTTCTTAATGCACAATTCTAATACATGGGGGTCAAGACATAATTTTCCAAATCGTGATGACAGGGTTATACAATTATTTTGCTTACAGCATTTGTTTTCTATTTATTTATTGTGGCATTGGTCTACATTTTGAACAAGTACACCAATCTGGTACTGTTGCAAGTAGTGGTAGGACAAGGTTCTGTGGTTTGTCATGGGACTGGTGAGAAATCTCATTGGAGTTGTTTACTTGACCTTGGCTGGGATCAGATAATTCATCAAAGTCACCCATACCTTCATCATCTTCCACAAGGTCATCCTCCATGATGAGCAAACTCTCTAGGTAATCCATACTGCCAATACCCCTTCTAAGACTACGAATAGCCAGCTTTCTGGTCATATCAAGATCTAACGTTGTTATAAAATCCTAAAATAAATGCAGAAACATTCTTTATAAAACATGTAAAAAATATGCATCTACATTACTGTATAGTGTATATAAAATTGCTTGAAAACAAATAAGGCAGTTCCGGTACTGTATATAAAACAGTTTGAGTAACTAAACATAATTTAATTATTCATAGTGCATGAAGTTGAGGCATGAAACTGTACAGACTGGTAAAACATTTCAAATTATCTTTTTAAATCCCCGAATTTTCTGTCGTTTCCTGAAACAAAATCAAACAAACATTCAATTTTTTTCATTAGTTTAATCAAAATTCTGACACTGAAAGCAACACTTCTTTTTTCTTGACTTACTTACCCTGTTTTTGCAAGGTTTACCGCATTTACACTCCTCAGAGCAGTCAATATTTTTGCCTTTACAAGGACATCCTTGCTTGCCGTCCTCTTTCCTTTTGGTGCTGCAAGAGCTTTTGCATCTGCAAAAGTCAACCTAAGTTTAATATTAATGACAATAAATCAGTTAAGGTCGTGTTACACTATGGAAATTCAAAAATATGCAAATAATTTTGCTCACCGTGGAAGATATCATTTTCACTTCTTGTTATGGTGGATTAGAGCGGCCGACCGAATTCTGATAATTTCCGAAGTTATAGTCATATGCGCAGAACTAGATGCGCAGACAGTGACACAGCCCCTTTAAAAAAGGTGCCAAGTGCCACCTAACACAAAAGCTGAGAAACAGCACAAGACAAACTATATTGTTATTTCAGTCTCATTGCCAATCAATAGTGTTTGCAGTTAAACCTTAGTAAAGTTCATTTTTGTTCAACATAAGTAAAATACATGCATAAAACTGTAAATACCCATATTTTCTCCCTTATACTAAACAATGACCATGCAAAATTAGAAATGAACAATACAGAATGTATACATCTATGCATCTCCCATTTCATGAGTGGCTTATAAATACATGCTACTCAAAAGAGGTGCTTGTAAAAGGCGGTGTAGTAAACTGCATCAACATAAATGTATACAAGTCTTGAATTCTGTCTCAGTAGTTTTCACTGACAGGCGACTCTTAAAGATCCACCCGAGTGAGCTATTGGTAAAATGTGGCAAGTGCCACCTTACACAAAATTCAAGACAAACTATATTGTTATTTCAGTCTCGTATTTGGTAGACAACACTCTCTCATACAAAGGCTTTTAACATGCGACTCGATTTCAATCTATTAAAGAGCTGTACATGCGAAACAGGGGCTTTTCTTTGCATTCAGTTGCAAATTATAGTTGCTTCTGTATGGAGACAATTAACATGCAGTATCTACAGTGTGCTTTGACCTTTGTCCCTGAATTCATCATGCACTGATCAAATATCACTGACACAGAATCAAATTTGGCGATTATATATATATATAGTATAGTAAGAGTATAATTTTTTGAAACATCTTGTAAATGTCCACTCTAGTTGTGATTTAGATACACAGATTTTGCAACATAATTAAATTGAAATTATTAATGGCGACTTAAAGGTTTTAAATAAATCCAAAACAGAGTCAAAGCCTAGCACAAGGCGGGCTATTTCCTGCTTATATTAATGAGCTTTGTCTAAGTATGAACGGATTTTTAGTAATCGATTTTTGAGATGTAGAATTGTCTCTTTTAACTAATTTAGTTGTTAATACACAATTACTCTATGGTAAACGTTAGGGACATATTCATGCATGTAACAATGCTTAAATACTGTCCAGCGTGCGCGCGCCCGTATTTATAGGCTATTTAATAGATTGTGTGCAAAGGGCAGGATTTATAAAGAAGCATTTTACACAGAAATATACCATTATTAAGCTACATATTCAGATAAAAGATTGTATATATATAAATCTTAAACATTATGTGTTGCAGTCTAAATGTATGCGTTTTGCGCAGCTCAATTTCGACTCTGTACTATGGACCTAAAATATGCGCCAAATGCCTAGTTCAGAACATACCTTAAAAGTGTATCAGTAGTCACCAAAGCCAAGTTTAGTCCGTCATGATTAAATGTCTTCCATTACTGACGTTGACCTCTTTATTTTAACTCTGGGAAAAACAGATAATTCGGCAGTTTCGCACTAGATAAATGTGAAGAATCCCACCACACATGACAATTGAGATGACAACACAAAATAGGATGTAATTTGAATATGCTGCATCGCAGTTCGCATAGATTTCAAGATCAATGATTGGTTAATGGCCATACAGCTTTTCTTCTTTGACATGGCTTATTACACAAGCAACAGCATGAAGAATAACAACGGAAACATTTTGATAGACACATAGTCTCATATAAAGGGCAATATATTCCAGTGCAAGACTTCGCAAGTCCTTGAAGATTCTGAACGTCTAAATGCATAAAGTAACTCTTGTTATCCATTTTATCAACCAATACAATTTGCAAGATTTCATGCACTCACCCGGAATCTGACTGCAAGCTGGCCACAGACTGTTCGTTTTCTTGTGCAGAGTTGCGCTACAGTCATAAATATTGCTCGCAGTGAACTGTAAATTTTACTTATTTCTTACCTGTATGTAACTTTAAAATATATACAATTTTTGTAAATCAAAATGTGCGCTTATGCTAAGGTTTAAACATTTAATTTAATGCAAATAAACTGTTCACTGTTTTGCGCTATTTAATATAATGCTGTTTTGCGCTACAGAGTACAGGGTAGTAGATTACAGAAAGTCGACGTTTTAAGGTTTAAAATATGTCCAACGACTATAAATGGCAGCAGTCACAAAATTTACTAACAAAATGAGTACAGATTCTGAAACATTTTACTCGAAAATTGATCATTCACTCAAAACATGAGTAAAAATATGCTTGTATAAACTTACTCAAACTTTGAGTATATATAATATTCTGTAATTTACTCAAGGTTTGAGGATAGAGTAAGGAAATTAATAGAGAGACAGGTCCTTTGATCTTTTTGGGACCACCGACAGCGACATCCGGTTGGCGGCGGCTATTAGTCTGGCCAGAAGATTTGCAAATTCGTATTAGAAAATATATGGGGAATTTGCATTCTTGCCTACTAAATCGCGTTTTTTAGCGAATTATTTTCATAATTTCATCTTTTGTACTCGGAAATACAAATGAGAAAGGTAAGAAAGTATTTTTAACGTTTAAATTGCTAAAGAAAACATATTTATCGGCCGATATTCGCTACTCGAAGGAGTGACAGGAGCGAGACTACGAGGGCACACGTTTATTTATTTATGAATAACGTTCAATAAACTTCAAGAAAGACTTTTAATGTAAACATACCTCTTTGGTATAACAGTACCAAGAGTATTAAAGTTATTTGGTAATATATAATATATAGTTTGCAAAATATATGGACTGTATAGATGGGAGCATACATGATACATTATATACAGTACTCACTACTCAGCATAGTGTAGTTTTATACATACTTATACAATATTTACATGGGGTTTGTTTTACTGGAATACCACAGACATTGCATTCTATGTCTTCCAAACTTGAATGACTATTCCACCACTTCCCTTCAAGTGGTGGAATTCCACATCAATGATGAATTGGTTTTGTGAAGTTCTTTTGTTTTATGCAACAT
Source organism: Trachythela sp. YZ-2020 (assembly GCA_016169945.1). Taxonomy (NCBI): domain Eukaryota; kingdom Metazoa; phylum Cnidaria; class Anthozoa; order Malacalcyonacea; family Clavulariidae; genus Trachythela; species Trachythela sp. YZ-2020. Next base: position 1,019,571 of record JADLSH010000374.1, on the reverse strand, counting down.
TTATTATTCAACACACTCCACCTTTGAAAAATTTTCTGTTGATATGACTAATACTATTTGTTTTAACCCATTGAGTAGCAATGCACTTCAGTGCACGCTACTTTATGTGCTCTGTCTAACATGGCAGACAATTTTAAAAAGGGAGAACTTAGCACCTTAATTACAAAAGTTATCAGGAGTGGCATATCTTGACTAACTCATGTAAGTTGAGATTGGTTGGTTCCCTCCTGTGCTTCGAGGGTTTTTCTCCGGGTACTCCGGTTTTCCTCCCTCACTAAAACTAACCCTTAGGCACTAATCAGTACTAACCATGGTGTTATTACCTAGTAGGAGACTTTGAGTCCTATTGTAATATCACCAGCCTTTGGGCAAATAATATATAAATAAGTAAAAAAAAATCTAAGGAATCATAATTTTAATTTTGTATGTAAAATAATTTGGAATTTGTTAGTGGAAGTTTTTTTATAGACTTAATATGGAGTTCAAGACTTTAATACAGTGATACAAAAAGATATTGTACTGTCAATATAGTACGAATAGAGCAACTGTTTATTGAAACTTCTTAATTGATGTTAAAATTAAAAAGAAAATTACTAAATTTCAAAATCTTTATTGTACTGTAGAAGGAATTAAAGAGAAGAGCCCCAGTTAATATGCAAATAATGTGCAAATCTGTTGAAAATTGACCATATGAAGACATTCTTACTTGATGCGTTGTACAATTTTAAACTATAAAATTCAACTTAATTTTTTTGCTCCCCGGGGTGGGACATTTTCCACTTAACTGTTGCCCCGTGGGCAGGACATTTGCCCTCAAGCTGTTGCCCGCAGGAATTTTCCCTTTCTTTACAAAAAGTAGCTAATATCCGGGTGTATTCCCAGGGGGGGGGGATGGTTACTTATGGATTTGACTCGTGCATAATAAAGAACCACTTTTTAAAATTGTCTGCTATGTTAGACAGAGCACATAAAGTAGCGTGCACTGAAGTGCATTGCTACTCAATGGGTTAAAACAAATAGTATTAGTCATATCAACAGAAAATTTTTCAAAGGTGGAGTGTGTTGAATAATAAATGTTGCATAAAACAAAAGAACTTCACAAAACCAATTCATCATTGATGTGGAATTCCACCACTTGAAGGGAACAATTTATAATTGATATAGTCATAGTCATTCAAGTTTGGAAGACATAGAATGCAATGTCTGTGGTATTCCAGTAAAACAAACCCCATGTAAATATTGTATAAATATGTATAAAACTACACTATGTTGAGTAGTGAGTACTGTATATAATGTATCATGTATGCTCCCATCTATACAGTCCATATATTTTGCAAACTATATATTATATATTACCAAATAACTTTAATACTCTGGGTACTGTCATACCAAAGAGGTATGTTTACATTAAAAGTCTTTCTTGAAGTTTATTGAACGTTATTCATAAATAAATAAACGTGTGCCCTCGTAGTCTCGCTCCTGTCACTCCTTCGAGTAGCGAATATCGGCCGATAAATATGTTTTCTTTAGCAATTTAAACGTTAAAAATACTTTCTTACCTTTCTCTATTGTATTTCCGAGTTCAAAAGATGAAATTATGAAAATAATTCGCTAAAAAATATTCAATTTATGCAAAGCAATAAATCGAGGTTAATGAAGTAATATGTTCAAGAAGATTCCATTTGCCCGAAGGCCTTGCCAGTCTGTCAACACAATTAGTGCATGCACCAAATGTAGCTCAGGGAAAGCTCAAATACCTTGACAGAACAAGGCGTTTATTCTCGTGTCTGTTAATAAATATAAAATATGATAAGAAATTGAACTTTGGCAACTTAGCATGTGAACAACTGATGCAAACTTGGGCCTAACCAATCAAAAGCTCCCTAAAGATAGCTGTCACCATCATGCATACAATGGTCCTCTTTGCATTAAAACATTTGGGTACAGTTTATGCGTCTCCTACTCATTCGCAAGATTTCAGTCAGTGTATAAACAGTGCTAGTGAAATGTTTCAAAGTTTGTTTCAAGGTATCAAACCTTGTAACACAAAAAAACAACAACAACATGTACAGATTACGTTGAGAGCAAAGGCTATACGGCTTCTGAATGGAAAGAATAACAAATCTTGGTTCGAACCTCAGGAAGACCAGGTGGAATTTGCGCAATGTTACACAAGTTGAAGAGGATCGGTTTCGCTGCGGTACAACCGTACAACCACCAATATCAGAGACAAATTGTGAAGTTGTGAACAATATCGGTTTATTCCCTGCACAAGAACGGCTGGCGTACCTTTGATATTCAGACTTCCATGTGGAAATCACCCAATTTGAAGAGGACGGCTTGCATTGCGATGTAACCACCAGGCCCGGGACAAATTGCCATGTCAGGAACAATATGTTTTACCTACTCAAGAAGGGCCGGCGTAGTTCTTCATCTCGGCACGAGATTGTTTTTCGCTCAGACGTTCAAGCTCCCTCTGTTCTGAACCTGGGAAATCGCTGTCGCTCCTAATCTTGTTTCTGGGACCCCAAAACCGAGTGAGTTCGTTTCTTATTGTTATAACTATAGGTGTACTTTTCACGTGTTACAGTATGCTATTTATCTAGACTAGACTAAATGTTTTAATGCGATCCTCTGCATGAATATAGTAATATACTCTTGTCTGGTTTAGCCTATTCTACTTCCCTCAACTCGAATTTCTAGCTTTTAATATGATCCTATATACCTGAATACAATTATACTCTTGTCTGGTATATATAGTGCTATGAATCTCATGTTTAGTGCATTATGCTACTTATCTAAACTCGAATTTCTAGCTTTTAGCTTTTAATATGATCCTATACCTGAATACATGATCCTATATACTATTGACGCTATACGAGTCTCATATTTAGTATGTTTTATAGTGTATTACGCTATTTATCTCAACTCTAGCTTGACTAGCTTTCAATAGGATCCCATCCCTGACTATATATACTCTTGTCTGGTATAGTGCTATGAGTCTCGTGTTTGACGTACTGTACTATGCTACTTATCGCAACTCAAATTTCTAGTTTTAATATGATCCTATACATGAATGTACTAGTTGTCAGGTCTAGTGCTATGGGTCCCTGTTTAGCGTTTTCTGCGTTTTCTATGCTAATTATCTCAACCTGAATTTATAACCTTTAATATGATTCTATACATGAATACTCTTATCTGGTCTAGCGCTTATGAGTCTCGTGTTTCAGCGTTTTATGCTACTAGCTATCGCATCTTGAATTTATAGCTTTTAATATGATCCTATATACATGAATATATTAATTTTGTCTGGTATGAGCCTCGTGCTTTGTGTATTGTGCTACCTATCTCAATTTTCATACCTACTAATATGATCCGATACATGAATCTACTCTTGTCTGATGTATGGTGCTACAAGGCTCTACCTATCAAACCTCGAATTTTAAAACCATTAATATGACCACTGTAATAGCTCTTGTCTGGTATATTGCTACGAGTGTCATTAGTCACAATGTTTCTAAAGCCAGATGATGTGGCACATATTGTATGCAACTGTCATATCATGATGGATGGTCATGTCGACTCTAAACAATGTATTTCAAACATTTTATTTTACTATAACTTTCTGTTACTGCCACATACGTTCCAATGCTTGAGTTTGCGTGACCGATATGAACATCAAAACATTTCCGTCCTTATAATTTCCTATTTCCCAGGAAATATGTCAACAGCTACTTTGTATACAGGTACCGCACAATGACAAAAACAACCCAGGCACTGTAAAATGTTAATGGCTACTTCTGTCTCTGCATTGCTGGGTTCCATTCCCGTGGTATAGATATTCATTGGTATACATAAAATCCCCCCCTTTTCACAAATTTCACCGCAGTGTACTTGTTTTCCTTTCCGTTTTCTCGTTGTTAGTAAGACAAAGTAAAGCACGAAGTACAGATATGAATGAAACCTAGCGATGTTAATTCCTAAGACAAAGTAAAGCACGAAGTACAGATATGAATGAAACCTGGCGATGTTAATTCCTGAATTCCACGTCAACCTTAATTTGCTGCATCATCATTCCGAACTAGATTATTAACTGTAGTGCATTTGTTGTATGATCTTTATTGTTCGCATTACTGCATGCATTGCGAGAATGAAATTAGTACTGGGGCTCAGCTAGTTTACACCGCTTAAACTTAAAATATTGATATAATGCAAGATCAAAATACAATCTTGGGGCTTGCATAATTTAAACTTGCATGTTAAAAGTAATTCATGCTTCTCGTCCGGACACTGTTCATCATACTTAGCATGATGCTGTGTGATGTCGATGCTGATACTTCTTTGATTTGTAAAGATAGTGGAGCTATGTGGGGGAGCTGCTGGAGGTCTTGGCCCTACCCAGGTTTTCCTGTACTGCAGGTTTTTTCTGGCCTCCCTGATTATCCAGCCTTAGCATAAGTGTTGGAATCATGTGCACGGCATTCTAATATTAGCCCTCAGTTTTTTCGATTTCCTTCTCGCACTTAGATACGTACGTTTTCTTTTGAGCATGGAGTAATAACTGATGAAAAATTACTTTTGAAATGGGTCTTCGTAATAGCAACCAAGTACATATTAAATTTATGTTCGCCGTTTGTTTCGGTCTTTCCACAGTTTATAATATACAAAGAGAACTCAGCCCGGTTTCAGCATGGAAGTCAGAATATATCGATGCATCAAAGGGCAAACCAACATAAATAAGAAAAATTCAACTGGTTCAAAAGCTACAAACTGTTTATACAGCTTCGACTCCCAAACCCATTTCTGTAATTACGCTTTCATCATTTTACTGCTCCCACGCATTTTTATAAATATGCGTAATTAATAAACTCGGCTCGGCTTCCCGTGGCGGAAATGACAATATGTACTTTGTACAGATTGTAATTAATGGCAGGGAAGTGCTGTCCTTTGGGACAACACTTCGCCACGTGAAGTGCTTTTTACAGGTCATTCAGGTCGAAAATGCGACCTAATTACCTGACCTAGAGACTCGATGGGTCAGTCATACATAGTTGAGTACCCTGCACCAATGGTTGGTCACCAGTCCAACTAGGACTCAATTTCAACGAGCTGACTGACCTGAACGGGGGTCCGCCTGTTCCCCTGTTATCTAGAGGTCCACCTGTTCCTCTAGAAAAACCTACAGTTTTTGCATGCTCTGTCAGGTCTTGAGAGCCCTTACTGTCTCAGTATAACCAATGGTGGTCTCTAGACCATCAGGCCTCAACCCACTGAACAACATGCACAGAGCTGGCTCATCCCCTCTGCAACCTAGAGGTCCTCCTGTTCCTCTAGGTAAAAACTTAGGTTAGCTAGAGCCTCTAGACTGTTCGAGCACTTCCTTGCCCAAAATATATGCCACAAAATGCGTCTATTGTGTTTGTTGTCCTGCTGAAGTTGCCTGTTGCCCAAAGTACTCATGATATATTTCAACATATTAAACTTCATTAAATATTCAATTTATGCAAAGCAATAAATCGAGGTTAATGAAGTAATATGTTCAAGAAGATTCCATTTGCCCGAAGGCCTTGCCAGTCTGTCAACACAATTAGTGCATGCACCAAATGTAGCTCAGGGAAAGCTCAAATACCTTGACAGAACAAGGCGTTTATTCTCGTGTCTGTTAATAAATATAAAATATGATAAGAAATTGAACTTTGGCAACTTAGCATGTGAACAACTGATGCAAACTTGGGCCTAACCAATCAAAAGCTCCCTAAAGATAGCTGTCACCATCATGCATACAATGGTCCTCTTTGCATTAAAACATTTGGGTACAGTTTATGCGTCTCCTACTCATTCGCAAGATTTCAGTCAGTGTATAAACAGTGCTAGTGAAATGTTTCAAAGTTTGTTTCAAGGTATCAAACCTTGTAACACAAAAAACCCCACCCACCTCCCCATAGGCAGAGCCGAGTACTAATCTATCGATCGAATCTACATGCTCAAATTATTCCTAGATCACCAATATGTAACTTGTAAATTTGTAACGAATTGTTCAAATAATTGAATTAAATAAATAATGGCAGGGAAGTGCTGTCCTTTGGGACAACACTTCGCCACGTGAAGTGCTTTTTACAGGTCATTCAGGTCGAAAATGCGACCTAATTACCTGACCTAGAGACTCGATGGGTCAGTCATACATAGTTGAGTACCCTGCACCAATGGTTGGTCACCAGTCCAACTAGGACTCAATTTCAACGAGCTGACTGACCTGAACGGGGGTCCGCCTGTTCCCCTGTTATCTAGAGGTCCACCTGTTCCTCTAGAAAAACCTACAGTTTTTGCATGCTCTGTCAGGTCTTGAGAGCCCTTACTGTCTCAGTATAACCAATGGTGGTCTCTAGACCATCAGGCCTCAACCCACTGAACAACATGCACAGAGCTGGCTCATCCCCTCTGCAACCTAGAGGTCCTCCTGTTCCTCTAGGTAAAAACTTAGGTTAGCTAGAGCCTCTAGACTGTTCGAGCACTTCCTTGCCCAAAATATATGCCACAAAATGCGTCTATTGTGTTTGTTGTCCTGCTGAAGTTGCCTGTTGCCCAAAGTACTCATGATATATTTCAACATATTAAACTTCATTAAACGCGATTTAGTAGGCAAGAATGCAAATTCCCCATATATTTTCTAATACGAATTTGCAAATCTTCTGGCCAGACTAATGGCCGCCGCCAACCGGATGTCGCTGTCGGTGGTCCCAAAAAGATCAAAGGACCTGTCTCTCTATTCATTTCCTTACTCTATGGTTTGAGTAAGTTTTAAATACTCAAGATTTGAGTAAATTCATAGTGTACTCAAAATATTGAGTATGTGAAACTTGCTCAATTCTTGAGTAAACAGAAATTTGTGGTTTACTCAACATCTGAGTAAATTGTACTCTTGCATTAGAGTATAAAATACTCAAATAACTTTACTCAAAAATTGGAGTTTTTGCTACTCAAAATCAGGAGTAAAATTATTTTAGCAGGAAAGAAGAGTAAAATTTACTCAAAATATTGAGTAATCTGTGCAATTACTCAACAAATGAGTAACATTTACTCATGCATTTTTTGCCACATCCAGAAATAAAGTCGTATTTTAATAATATGAGGATAGAATGGAAGTTTAATTCAGAAAGAAACCATGGGGTGGCTTTTTTTGAGAGAATTGTAGGATGTGTAAAGCAGTGTTTAAGGAAGACATTAGGAAAAGCTAGATTGACACAGGATGAGTTACCAACAGTATTAGTAGAAGTAGAGTGTACGCTTAACTCAAGACCATTGACGTGTTAACTCCATCTCACTTGACTGTCGGTAGGAGAAAATATTCATTACCTGATGTAGTAGACGAGCCAGAGGAGTCTATAGGAGAACACAAGTGTATGGCTAGATTTAGGTATCTTAGCAATAGGTTAGAGCACTTTTGGAACAGGTGAGGAAAGAGTATTTGGTAGGCCTTAGAGAGCTTCACAAAAATAAAGGTAATGAGTCAGCGACTGCTCCAAAGGTAGGTGATATTGTGATAGTTGAGGATGAAGGTAGAAAGAGATGTGAATGGAAGTTGGACATTGTAGTTAAATAGTTAAAGGAAGAGATCACGTAGTTAGAGGAGCGAAGGTAAAAATGGTTTCTAGTGGACGACATGTGTACCTATCAAGACCAGTTCAAAAGTTGTACCCTTTAGAGACAAAAAGTCAGAGGGAAGGGGGGTGGGTAGGTACTGTGCCGGAAAAAAGTAAACGCGCAGAAACCAACGAATAAAAAAGTACTCCTCTGAGGAACGCAGTGCTAGATTCGAAATTCATATCTAAATTTATGTTTGACTCGTAGTCAGCCAAGCGGGGGAAATGTGTTGAGTAAGTTTTAGATTAAACGCGATGTGGGCGTTGCAACCACATAAGCATGAGTAACACACTGATGGGGCGAAAACAACGACACACCTTAACGTAAATAAGGAAGGAACTTTTTGTGGTTAAAACATGACGTGTGAACTAAAGTATTAGTTCCTAGTTTTATAGTATAAATATAAGTGAAAAAAGAGTGTATTTAGATTGGTACTTAGATTGGTCATAGAATGTTAGAGTGTTAGTATGTATTAAGATCGTGTTAAGATTGGTTAAGAGTGCGCTAAGATTGAGATCGTATGGTAATGTATTTAGAATTAAATAGTTTGAATTGATTGTAAAAAATTGTTGTGTGAATAAACGAAAATTAGAAAAACGAAATACAGTGCCTGTTTGTTGACTGGACCAGCGAACGGAATATTCCTTACAGCGTAACCGAGCTTGTGCGAAGGATTTTCAACATGAGCAATGAGATTTTACTTCGTCAAGTCTCCTTGCCAAAGCGGATGCTTCTTTTTCAAGATCTTCCAGCTTTCCACAGGCCAAACAGACTTCTTTAAGGAGCTGACCTCCGTTCTTTGCAACTCCGATTGGATTATTTTTTCTTTTTCTTGCAATCGAATTTTTACCATGTCAGAAGCAGCCAGCTTTGTATTTTCTAATTCATTAATAACTGTTCTTGTCGGTTCTGTTGTATGTGCAGTTAATCTGGGGTCAATACCAAGTGCAGCCATTTCACTCCAGACAATCCAAATAATGCAGCAGCACATTTCCTGTCCCATTCCGTATCCATAGATTGAAGAACGCCTGTTACAAACTGAGAATCATACTCTTGTATTTTACTTGGTGCGTTTAAAGTCATTAAAAATGCCTCCAGATCAATGTTATAGGGACGCTATGTATTATCAGTGGAACCGCTAACAGGATCTCAAGTAGATTAATGCCTGGGTCCAGCTTAAAATGACCATGAAACAACTAAAATGGTCATAAAATATTAACGATTCAATATATTGCGAGGAAATTAACAGTGCTTAACCAGAGCGGTCAGAGCTTGACACTTAAACATTTAACGTTTCTATGGAAACACGTCACGTGACATTTTCAGTAATTTAAAAGGAAAATATCATGCCAACATTTCGACAGCTTTGCGGACTCGGAAAATGATAATAAATAATTCCGTTTTTGTTAATTTTAGATGCTTTAATGTCTTAACTTTAAGGTTCTAACTTGTGATCATGGTCAAGATTGGTTATTAATACCCAAAAATCAGTAATACCCTTGAGTGTTGGAATACTGGGTAACTACGCTCCAGAAATCTTTTCCGTTCACCCACAATTTAAATTAAGTGCGAAAAAACAAGTTAATGTACAAAACTACATGATAATGTCGATGTTATTAAATGTTTATTTCAAACAACAAAGTTAAAAATCCATGTCCGTGAGCCAAACGAAAGTTTCCGTAAAAATTGTCGAAGAGATGCCATATTGATATTGAGCCTGCACTGTTGTTATAAGCGGGCATACATCAAAAGCAAAACAAATTACACGGCGCGAAATTTAAATATTTCGCACAATTAGGCAACAAAGTGAAGCTTCTGCAGCATATACAACAAGTTATTTCAATGTTTTTAAGATGTAATATTATTTTACTTGAATATGCGTGGTTAATGATGGTATTAAGTCTAATTCATCCTAATACTTGTGGATTTGCCAAAGTAATTGCTTACCAGCTGGCAAAATCGACGCAGTCAAAAGCGACACGTTTGGACGGAGAATCACTTTCAAAATTTAGTTCGCGAATATGGAGGTTACACTACGAAAATTTTATTAAAACTTTCAGCGAATGTAAAGAGAATTTTTCTGTTGATTTTGCAACATTTCAACGTAAGTTTCCAAATCTCCAAACAAAGACTTCTAACTGGAATTCACGGAAAATCAACGAGCGCGCAATATATGTTGCTACTTTTGACACAGAGAAGTGGAAGAAACTTCCATCCTCAAAAAAGGCTGAACATTGTTTACTGGAGTGTTGCGGATGTTGTCACAGTTACAGCTACCAGCAGTCTTTATTTCCTGTGAAGTCCAACCAATTCAAAAGTAGCCAAAAGGAGAATGTCTTTGCAACAGCAACACAAACTGCTAGAGACGTGTGTTATGGAGGGTAATCACCGCCAAAATTATTATTTGAAATTTTCAGCTCAACTTCTAGATTTTGTTGTTCAGTTGGTGCTTTGTGATATTAAAGAATGGAATTTTGTTATTAAAGATTTGAATTTTGATGTTCGCAATCCGCATTTGCACTTGTGTTTGTGTATTCTGTCCTTAAGCGTTCCATTGTGATGACGTAACATTATCCTTAAGCATTCCATTGTGATGACGTAACATTATTCGTGACACTCAGAACACAATTTGTGATCATTGTTTAATGATAATTTATTTGCCGCCAAATATTGTAATTATTTTAACGATAATTTATTACGCAGTAAATTGCGCTGATTATTTTCATTAATTTATGAATTATAATTTTAAAATTTTGCCGTGCAGTATTAACATGGCGGACGATGGGAACACTGTGGATGGGAATCATGACGAGTTTATAAACCTTCTTCGAAACGCCATTACAAGTTGTATTGCAGAATTTGATGGAAGTCCGGATCGAGATTACAGCGTTTTTCGTATCGATTGTCTGTACCACACTACAGTACGATTCGCCGAATCTTTTGAATTAGACGATTCTGTCATTCAGTTAATTTCGGACGCAAGGGACATACTTTTTGAGCGCAATGCCGATGCAGAGATTGTGCAAACAATAACATGCCCTCAGTTATTTACTGGCGAACCAGGTCGGCCAAAGTTCGACATCACAGAAGAAATTCTTCGCTTTTTATTTGATAAGTGGTTTACTGTCAGCGATACAGCCACTCTTCTTGGAGTTAGTAAGCGAACGGTCGAGAGAAGAATGAACGAATTTGGCCTGCGTATTGGCGATTGTTATTCTAACATCGAAGACAATGATCTGGAATCATTAGTACGTGACTTGGTTCGTCAATTTCCAAATGTTGGCTACAAACGGATGACAGGATTGCTGTTGGCTAGGGGGTTACGAATCCAACAAAGCAGAATCCGCGAAACAATGCGGAGGGTGGACCCCCTTGGGACTTTATTTCGAGCTCTATCCCTACGACCTGTGCGAAGACGAAGATATCACGTCTCAAGCCCATTATCACTATGGCATATCGATGGCAACCATAAATTAATAAGGTACTGTCTGTGCCTATAATTACTGCAAGTCGTCCTGATACTAGAAAGTACTGTTTAGCCTAACCCTAAGAACATTCCTTTGACCATTAACTGTGCTTTGACAATGGCACTTGTCCGAATTGGCAAATGGCAATTAGGTGAAGTTTACTGTTGCGGTCAACTTTAGCTTGTTCATGACTTCTAGGAAGAGGTTGTGTTACAGTTGTTAGTCATGGCCGATTGTTGATGGCATTACAAAAGAGAATGTCCATTTGTTAGAATGTTAGTTATCCCCACTTGAAATGCCCTAAAGGTGCCCTCTTAGTCCTTTTAAAATTATGACACACACATTGTTTTATATTAGATGGAGATTTGTCATCCACGGTGGAATAGATGGCTATTCAAGAATGGTTGTCTTCATCCATTGTAGCACAAACAACAAGGCTGAGACAGTTGTCAACCTCTTTGAATCTGCAGTACAGGCTTATGGGTTGCCCTCCCGAGTAAGGACTGACAAAGGTGGAGAGAATGTTAGAATTGCCCAATTTATGCTCAGCCATCCATTACGAGGACCAGGGCGTGGCAGTCACATTACGGGCAGGAGTGTCCACAATCAAAGGATCGAGCGTTTTTGGCGAGATCTTTTCACTGCCTGTACATGTTTATTTTATAATTTGTTTCACAGTATGGAAAGTTATGGAATTTTGGATGCCTCTAATGAGGAGCACCTGTTTGCTCTCCACTACGTTTTTTGTCCAATGATAAACAGAAATATGTCCATTTTTCAACAAGGACATAACAGATCCCCCATAAGGACTGAAAGAAATTTGTCGCCACAACAGTTATGAATTCAAGGAGCCTGCACACAAGGTGCAGTTGATCAGAGACTGTCTCAGGAATTTGCTTCATTGGTATGGTACTTTGTGCTTAACTTCTTAGTCCACCATTGACCATGAAGTTTATTTTTGTTGTGATTACCAAGTCTAAAATTTTTAAATGAAAAAAATGGTCTTGTATGGAATTATTCAACTGTGTACATTATCATGTACTTTAGCTACCAATAATGCAGTAGGCTAATCAATTCAGTACAGGGTATTGCAGATCAATCAGATATTACTGTTTACTAGGCTATCCCAGCTTTTATAAAGGACTGTTTTCAAACTAAAATCAATGAAAATTGTTTCTAATTTGCACTGTAGCTTCAAAAATTACTTTAGTGATAACAAATTTTACAAAATTATTTCAGTGATAACAATAAATACCAATTTTATTTTACACCTAGGTTGACAGGGAGCCATTCAGATTGAATGTACTAGAACAGACCACTGACGTCCAGCAAGTATCCATTCCAGAGACCATTGTTCAATTAGGCGAAGGGGATCTAGCCAGCTTGCAGGAAACTATTGACCCACTACGGCCATCAAGTCATAATGGTGTGGATATTTACTTAGAAGTACTCCAGTTTATAAGTGAGCATACCAGAATATGAATCTTTAAAGTTGCAAGAATGTTGACAAAATGGAGGTATCAAAAATGTTGATACTTTGTAATATTTTCCCACAAATTATAAAAACTTTGGCTATTTTCCCTAAACATTGGGGTATGACAGAATAATTAACAGTTAAAAAGATAAAGTACACATTTATGTTTTTACAGAAAAATTCAACAACACAACAAAAAAACTATTCTCATGTAATCTTGGTTCAAACGTGGTTCAAACAGTACAGAAGCATAAACTAATCTTTATTATTGTATAATAAAATCAATGGCTTCATTGCATGCATAGTTACTGTTCGCAACATGCACTTCTCTACATAGTTACAGTTTATAACATGTCTTTCTGAACAAAACATCCCCTTCTGAACAAAACAATCACTAAGGTGAACAAACAAACGCCCCTCAAAAAACAACGGATATTTTAAATTATGATACAGTATCTATATCCATATTAAATAACCACCGTCCACAGTAAAAATACAGATGAAAGGTGCATTTTGAATATACTACTGGAAGGTGCAGTACCACTTGTCCGCATTGTCTATTAACTTCAATCCGGGCAACACATGGTTTAACATGACATGCCCATGCTCAATAAACATGAATACAATAAATGTACAGTAAATTTAAACTTGGGTAAACCCTTTGCATCCCAATAGCAGTGCCTTGTCCATCTTTATTTTGAAGCAATCAAAGCTGTTGTATGCTGGTGTCACTAACAGGAAGAAGCACGTTCTACTCTCAGGTAACAAGTCAGTAGACTTGTTTCCATCCACTCTGATGTTGAGTAGTTCCCCAGCACTTGGAAGTAAAGCCCAAGCAGTCCAAAAGAATAACAAATCTTTCAAAGTTGGACCTAAGTAAAACACACAGTAAATCATTAATAACTCTTCTGACAAAGGCCTCTGTAAATATTTGTGAGAAATTCATGTCACTATGGTAAATACACAATAACAAGATGTTTACTATCAACTTACCAGTTTTTTCACTATCAATAAGATCAACATACTGCTTCATATACTGCACAATTTTCTCACCAACAACTTCGTCCACTTCAAGTTGAATAATGGATTTAAAATAATCTTTGTTAATGACTGATGCTGCAATTCTTGGAAACAGCAATGGTAGCACAATATCTTTATTTTTCTTTAACAAGTCTAGAAGTCCAAACTCGTTCAATCCTTCAGCCAAATCTTTCAGCTCTGATCTTCTGCGGGTAATAACATTGTGAAGCATAATTTGCTGAGCAATAATATGCCTCTTGGTACCGGAGAATGACGTGTCTAAAATCGATGCTTCATCACGGTATTGTGTCAAGAACTCTTTTAACTCATCAGAAGGTGACGTTTCCTTATCAAGACTTGTCAACTAAAATGTACAACAGAGTGTAATATTTCTTTTACTGACAGTCTGAAACCTTCATGTATCCTGGGCTCCTGGCTAATAAATAATTAACAATCATATACACATGTAATACAGTAGTTATGCTAGTCTGGTAAGTACTGCTAGGACATATACCAACTATGGTACTGTCAGTTTTACCATTCTTTCTCCAAATATTTCTTCTATTTTTAAATCCTCCTTCATTTAAAACAAAGCAGGAAATACAAATATGCAAAAACAGGGCTTCCAATTTGCAGGATTATATTATATGTTAAAATGGATAGTATGAGTATAGGTAATCGTAGTTCTGTAACACTATATTGCAATTTGCCATATTCTTCAAAAATTACAAATACAGCACACTTAGTGTTATTCAGACTTGCAACATATCCTACCTCAAGCAGTGCGTTTCGCAAATCAATATCTGATATGTCCGGAACTTGCAAAGATGGAATTTCTTCATCATTCTCAGCCACCATACAGTCAACAATAGCTTGTGATATGCCAAACACTGGAGGTTCAGAATGGAGGAATGAATGGGCAATCATTCTCCCAACTAACGTATAGAAGCCTGTGCTTCTTAGTAACGAGTTTGCCACTGGTACCTTATGGTCATCCTCACCTTCAAATATTAAGGTGGCAGGTTTGTCTTCACCATCCAATGGAAAACCATTGATAACCATGTTCATAAGGATGCTAAAGAATTCTCGTACAGGACCAATACCAATGGATGTTTCATTTTCGAACTTCACTCTGAACGGGGAACACAACTTCTGTAATGGTTTTTTATAAATCCCCATCACATCATTGGCGAAGTCAGGTGTCATGCGGCCAACATAGACACGGAAAGTGGCACTTTCTCTTAAAATTGTTGATTTTCGGTAGTCTTCAACAATGCCCTGCTTCAGGTCTAATAGGAAAAGCAAATAGTAGCGGATGAGAAAGATTTCTCAATAACTGAGCAGAAACATGTCTTGAGGAACATTTAACAAGAATCTACAAAACACTTGGTATCATATGAAATTGAGATCACCAGTGTACATCATTTGATTGTTTCTTCGGTAGTTAAACATGATGTTTTGTGCCATATAGTATAACACATAGAACGTGAATTTACCTCTAGGAACCACTGTTCGCGTATTTGATAATGGAGAATTCACAACACTGATTCTGAATCTGACTCAGTATCGGAACTTTGTACATATTCAGGCATCTCATTCAGATTCTCAGGCTTACTTGTATGGTCTATACGAGATAAAGCATGAAACAATGTGGTAAACCCCCCCCCGCCAGGGCTTAATAAAGAGATTACGGTATATTTTTCAGATGCTTTTGAGGGGGAGGGGCTTATTAGAGATGGGGGGCTTAAGAGAGGGGGGAGAGGGCTTATTTATTTTTTGGTAGAAATCTGTAAAATTATATGATAATTTTCTTCCAGCACAAAGCAATGTGTGTAAAACATCTATGTATTCTAAAAATTTTAACACAACTGTAAACGTTTTAAGATGTTTACTATATATTTTTTTTAACTTTTCAAGTAGATACACGGCAAAAAATTATCACTTGTTCAAGGTTGTTGAAAACAGGATGCAACAATGTTGTGCTGCCCACATTGTTCATAGTTGTCAACAATATTGTTCAGCATTGAATCAGCCTGCAATCAGGTGTAACAATGCTGAACAATATTGTTGACAACTATGAACAATATGGGCAGCACAACATTGTTGCATCCTGTTTTCAACAACCTTGAACAAGTGATAATTTTTTGCCGTGTATATGTTTTAAGATGCTCATGAAATACATAAACGTCATGTTATTCTTCTGAAAATGAAAACAAATTAGTAGAAATCTGTTTCATTAAAAACTACATATTTTTTTATCAGAGAGGGGGGGGCTTAATAAATTTCTTCACTTAAAAAGGGGGTGACTTATTTTAGAGGGGGGCTAAATAGAGAGAATACGGTATAATATTGCAGAATACTGAACTTTTGTTAGTTTATGTACTTACTATCAATCAAATAGGATGCTGCTAAATCAACATTGCCAAAAGAGGTTTCAAGAGCTTTATTTATTTTTTCACAAGATATGTCTGGAAACATTTCTTTCAAATGACATGTACTTTCAGCAGTTTCAGAGTTTGAACAGCCCTAACAGACGAGAAATATTTTTGTTCTTTAGTATATAGCGATGCTGGGCTGTATGTTTATGACACATCTGAGTTTTTACATATAAATTTGATTTAATGGGTTGATTTATTCAGCTTAAAGCTGAATAAATGCATATCACTGAGGAGGGACATACACATGTATTAAAATTTAAGTTAGACAGCACTGCAATATACACTTACGTCTGTTTTAGGGGTTTTACAACAAGTAAACTTGTATAATTCTGAAATATTAACTGTCTGTATATAGTGCATATAATATTACTCGAGCACTTTCAAAACTACAACTGCTTCAAAGGTATGCCCTGTAACTTGGTGGTTTATGCAACTTCAAAGCTTTTTGAACAGTAATACAAATTTCTGTACATGCAATACATTGCACAGGGTTATAAGAATACAATTTGTTCGCTATATTGCTTATCGCAATACTGTCTAGAAATTGGCAATTTAGTAACTGGTATACGTATTACAGAAATAAACAACAAATCGCAAAAACAAATGTTACAAAATACATCACTTCTATGGTTTCTTATCTATGCATAGTTGACCACCACAGTTACATACTTGTTTTGAAGATGCCTCTTGATCATTGCATACTTGTTCAGAAGATGCCTCTTGATCAATGCATATGTCTACATGTTGTTTAATGCCATTCATCGGTATGTCATTGGTGCAAAATAGACATTTTACTGTTGGTCCTGTATATACAGATATCCCATCTTCTTCCTAAGATTACAATTAAAAATCATAATTATTGCTTAGAATGGAAGCAAATTTTACAGTAGACACAGTAACACAACCATACAGGGAATAGTTGCATTTTGCATGAGAAAATTCTTATTTTTTCCTTGTTCAAAAGTTTGTGAACCACAAGATCACTTCATACATTTATTATCTGATCAAAATAACAATCAGTTTAGTATATATAAAGAACAATTTAGGCAAACATGTCAATCAAAATAGAAATGTCAATTTGAACAGGGCTGCCCAGAGGGGGGGGGGAAGAGGGCAATTTGCCCCAGGCCCCCAGCCAAATGTCTCCGGCGGCCCTGAATTTGAATTTATGTTGTGCAAATGAATTTAATATTCATATACCTCGGTTAGTTGGCTGTTTCCCATTTCAGTGGTTGGTTGCAAAGGTTTGCTATCCAAGTCCTTTTGAATAGGTCTTATGTACGCAATCGCTTGACCCAGACCTGAGGAATCGCGCAGAAATGTAACAGAATACCCACAGTTCGGGGGTGCCATGACGTCCAAGTCACGGGTGATACACTGCTCCTCAACAGTTCAAACCCGCCTCCAGTTGCCAGCTTGGGGTATGTTTGTTCCAACTTTGCCTTTACTTGATAGGCATCGTCATTTTTGTGAAAGGTAATTCGCTTTCGACCCAGCCCAGCGTTTTGAAGCTTGACTTTTTCTGTCCTTGTGGGGACACCTCTCTGCTGGGTAGTAGCCAAACAAAAAAAGTCGTGTGTCCACGTATCATTAGGCTTGAAGAAACGTGTTTTCCCCCAAGCATTAGCTCGACTTCGTTTGGTTGGTGGCTGCTGTACAAGCCTGCCATTGTTAGCTGTGTTATATGGGGCAAAAAGTCTTCGAAATTCTTCATTCGTTACTTGGCTAGTGGTGGCGTGGTTAGAGCCAGAAGGTCCCGGTCCACTGGAATGAACTACGGACTGGACCGACTGATTTTGGTTATTTAAACTCGCTGTAGCCGTGGGAATAGTGGCATTGACGACATTGTTGTTATTCGTTGTATTTCTACTATTACTTTGTGTCAACAAACTTGCTGCACGCCATAATAAAGCTGCTGCTTCATTTGTTGTTGTACGTTCGTCCGCCATGTTTGCGATGGCATTTACTGCGTAATAAATTATCGTTCAAATAATTACAATATTTGGCGGCAAATAAATTATCATTAAACAATGATCACAAATTGTGTTCTGAGTGTCACGAATAATGTTACGTCATCACAATGGAATGCTTAAGGATAATGTTACGTCATCACAATGGAACGCTTAAGGACAGAATACACAAACACAAGTGCAAATG
Organism: Trachythela sp. YZ-2020; assembly: GCA_016169945.1. Classification (NCBI taxonomy): domain Eukaryota; kingdom Metazoa; phylum Cnidaria; class Anthozoa; order Malacalcyonacea; family Clavulariidae; genus Trachythela; species Trachythela sp. YZ-2020. The sequence continues at coordinate 1,001,374 of JADLSH010000374.1, read as the reverse complement.
CGGATTGCGAACATCAAAATTCAAATCTTTAATAACAAAATTCCATTCTTTAATATCACAAAGCACCAACTGAACAACAAAATCTAGAAGTTGAGCTGAAAATTTCAAATAATAATTTTGGCGGTGATTACCCTCCATAGTGTGTCACCCGAAGGTGAAATGTACGAAACGTGAAGTGACCAACACAGCAAGGGAACTGTATACTCGAATAAACACGCAATTTGAGAAAACGTGCCAGGTTCCTTTGGCTGAAGCGTTAGTCTCCGTTCCCGAGTTACAATCTAAAGCACAAATGAAGAAAGAAAGAAGGGATCAATATAGAAAGGCTAAAACACGGATAGAAGAAGAATGGAAGGAAACAGAAATTATAAGGTTAGTGTGGTTGTGTTGTTAGGTCAGATCACAGGGACGGAGTTACTGGGGGGGGGGGCTATATAAAGTTTAACATTTTGCAATATTTATTGTAATTGCCTATGGTCGTGTGAACTGTGGTGTCCATGACCGACACCCTCAGAGCACTGGCCAAAAACCATCCATGGGGCACTGATCGACACCCGCTGAGCACAGACTGACACCCACTCGGAACTAGAGCACCCCCCAACCAGATCATGCATTCATGTGGATCCATCCCTGAATTATCATAAATTTACATACTATACATAGTATGCAAAAATTGCAATTGATTTAGAATTAAATCATAACACAGAGCACTAGTGCTTTACATACTGTACAGTATATAGATGACTAATTATATGCATCAATATTACTGCCTACATAGACATTGTTTACACCACACTGTAGGTTTTGTACTGATTTCTGGGTGGTAGAAATGAAGTTCAAATTCTCTGACATAATTATATTCCATGGTACAGTATAAGCTAAATACAATATATTAAGTGTTATTTTTACTAAAAAATAATCTTGTAATTTACCTGGGGTATACCTTACTGTACTTTGGCAACAGACAGTCGCTAAAGTCAAGACAGAATGATCGTCTAACACAGGCATTTGAGCCAAGAGTGAGTCCAGAACATTCACAGGAAACCGAAACAAAGTGATCAAGTCCTGTTGGAGCATTTGACAAAATGACATGGGACAAAGATGCTCTGAAATCAGAAGTTGAGTCATATGAAGATGGCAAGTTTATTAATTGGTCCCAACTAGCAAAAGATTATAATATCACCAATACGAAAGGAGAAATTGCAGGAAATGGTGGCCAGATTGCGAGAGAATGGTTGAAATCGGTTGGTGTTGACACAGAGCGATTCAAACGATACAACACAAATTCTGATGGTCCACGCATTCGACGAAAGAAGAGGAGGGGGCTAGGAGGGGAGATATCGATTCCAACACCAGAAACAAATGCATGTCTGAAGAAACGATTACAAGAAAAAATCTTGCAGAATGAGTATTCAATTGGGAAGTTAATTGTTCCTAGAAAGGTACTTCTATGTTTCATTCTACCACTGACAAATAAAGTCTGATTTAGGCAGAGTAAAATAAATTATACTAAAGTATGGCAAATCTGGGCACATTGCCAGCCAGACACCATGTGCCTGTTGCAACTTTTTGCACCCTACTTTGTTGCCTAATACCATAATATTAGCCAATTGACAATTGCCAAAAATTGCCCAAATCTTTTTTTAGCAAATACGAGGCTCACTATGCACCTGTCATGACTTGATTTTACTCTGTCTAAATGTCAGATGGACCTTAAATGACTTAATAAGTTTACTGATCTATTTTACCAGATGACTCTTATACAGCCTGAGTATGTATTATTTTATTTTGTAGTATGAAAAATTGACACTTAGTGTTGATGGTAAAATAATTCAAAGCGAGTTTGTGGTAGAAGGTCGCAAGCAACCGTTGACAGTTATCAGGGAGAATTTTCTGAAGTCACACGCCTGTTACATGAGAAAGATGAGCGATGAAGATTTATCTAAGATGTCAAGAGAAGAATTAATAGAAAAATTAGTTCAGGTCAATGCAGTGTTCTCTGATTCAGATGATGAAGAGGTAATAAAAGCAAAGCTGAAAGAGATTTCACACACTCGACACCTGAAAATATGGCATGATCTATCAACAGTGGCTAATCACGGTCATCTCATTTTCATGGTTGCATGCTTATATGATCCAGCCTTGTTTTACACAAATGAGGAGTATGAAAGGAAGACGAAAAGAAAGGTTGACATTCAAACAATTGTTGAATCACCTGAAGTGTACATTGTTGCCAGGTCAAGCAGTTCAGATGTAGAACAGTTGTTGTATGTAGAAACAAGGTTAGAATGCTTGGAAGAAATCAGCCTGCCATTAGCAACAGAAGAAGGGGAAGAAATAGTTGATGTGATGAGGTTTTTTCATGGTGACAACCCAGCCCAGCAATACGAGTGTGGCCAACAGAAGGGAGGCAACTTCTATTGTTCAGTCTGTGGAGTACATGCAAACCGTGTGTATGAACTAGATTATAGCTTTCGTTGCACACACATTTCTTTAAGCGAAAGACAAAAGTTGATTTTGGAGGGTGCCATTGCTCGAGGAAATACATTGGCAGGAAATAACAAACCAGTCCACCAATTGAAGAAGGCAGAGTTGTTGCAAGAATTGAACAGCAGAAAGATATACGAAAGGGAAAAGCAGGACGAGCTAAAAAAGTTGCTGGTTGATGAGCTTCATGGAGTACAGAGAGTCCCAGTGGCTTCAATTAACAGTAACAAGTATCAAATATTACCATTTGAGCCATTGCATGATGTTGGAAAACACATCGAAAATGTTATTGTTGAGTTGCCAATGCATGTTTCACCCGAAGAAGCGACAATGATCAATGAAACTACAGACTGTTTTGACTACAGATGTGCTCTCATAATGGTGACTAATCGAGTAATTGGTAAAATCTCTCAAGGGGCACAGAGGCTGCTACAAACTTTGGTCGAGATTCAATCCATTGCATATGGAAGAGATGAAAGCCGTTCACCCCGCAGTGTTCTACGGTTACATAATCTGACATGGCTACATGCATATCTATGTTGGCAAGTTATCGGTTATGAGACAAAGAAGATGACTTGTAGAAAAGTTTATGGTGTCTACTTCCACAAAATGTCAGCCCATGCTGCTATACAGCATCGTCTTGTCAGTGGGAAATCATGTCATGCTGAAGAGCAAGAAAGAATTTTCAATGCGGTTACCAACATCACTCGTGCCACCTCATCTAACAAACCTGGTCATATTATTGGCAATGTGTTCCTTCGAATTCAAGCTGAGAAGAAAATGGGGGCATACCATTCAGCAAATACAGTGTCAAAGCAGCAAGCTCACATATCCAAACTGGCTAAATCAGTTCCTTCTCTTGGCAACACAGTTGTTCCTTTCAGCACTATAACAAGTCATTCGTCATCATGGCAAGCCCATTTGGAGAGAATAAGTGACTTTTTAGTAGTTGGCAAAGATGTTTGGTGGACAAGCAATGAGGAAGGCGATGTAGAATTCTTTGACAGCATTCAATCAGATGTAGAATCAAGAGATCAAGGTCCAAGGCTTCATCATTTCCGTTCAAGCAATTTCAAAGAAGAATATCTGAATGAGTGCTGGTCTGTGTATCTGGAAAATAAAATCCCCTTACCTCTTCATGTGCTACGAGTGAAAGATGCCAATAAAGATACCTTTATCCCTATCCAGACAGAGTTCCTGAGGAATCAAGAGTTCACAGATGACATGTCTGATGATGTTACCATGATGGATGAAGTATCGGTTGTTCATGACGAAAGCACAAGAGAGAGCACAGTAGATATGCCAGAAGAATATGGTAAAACCACTGATGCAAGTGATGGTGAACAAGAAAGTTGTGAAAACACAATTCATTACAGTCTGATAATGCCAGAAAAGGAAGATAATTTGCAAGATTTAATGTTAGAAGACACTTTGACAGTGGATACTGCATCTACAACAGGTTTGTTCTAGTACAGTATATGCAGAATCATAATTGCACATAAGTAACATAATTGCCACGTGTGCAGGATACAGTATATTGTCTGATATTTACGGCTGCATATATATATTCCTTATAGCCTGTTGTGTTCTCACATAAGCTGTTTATTTGTATTTTAGTGCAAGAGTATATTCAAGTTGCAAATGATGCCATCAATGCCCAAGTCACTCAAGTTGCAAATGATACCATCAATGCCCAAGTCACGCAAGTTGCAAATGAAGCCAACAATGCCCAAGTCACGCAAGGCTCTTGGAGTGCTAATAAAGAACAATGGCATACTAAACTGGGTTCTACATTGGCTTATGTCCTTGGAGTTACAGAAGAAGTGATTGAATTAGATCGAGCCAGAAAGAATGCCAAGGGTCAAAGACAAGATAAGTTTTTTCTGGATAGCTATATGTACAAACTTGCTGTTATTCAAACAAGGATATCAAAGAAGAAAGGAGAGTTGGAAAAGGACATTGAAGATTGGGAAAATAACTATTTTCTTTCAAACAATAATTTACCGACGTATGACAATCTACTAGCAGATGCAGTCGTGAAAGATAAACTGCGAAAAATAAAAACTGCCAAATTCATAATGAAATTGAAAGGTTAATATCAGTTTGTCATGTATATAAATTTTATATTATTAGCATAATATATCATCAGTAGAGCAAATGTTAAATTTACTTAGCATGATGTTTAACACACGAGACAGTTTTATTCGCAATGCAGATAAACTAAGAGCTCAATTTTGCATTGTAAAGTGTCTTCGAAATTAATCACAACAGTCTCGTGTATTAAACATTGCAGACAAAGGAATGATGTGTCCTACACACTTCATGTCCTGTATACTCAATACTCGTACTGTATATAGCCTGTATTTAAGATATTTGTTATAAATATTTAGACTGACCTGGCTTATGTATCTTTACACACCTTGTAAATACTCTTTACTCCATTTCTACATCTTTATTCCCTAATAAACAAGAAGATATATACTTCGTTTGCTGTATATTTGTCTAAAACCAAGCAATATGGCATAAAAACCGACAAACGAACGATATAAGAGCAAACAAGAAGCTGACGTGCAAAAGCGAGTTGAGGCAACAGTTCGCGTGATACGGAACGATTTCGATCAGCAGAAACGTATTGCCTCCAAATATTACAACAAGTGGAAGAAGTGTATGCTAGGTGTAAATAATTTAAGAAAGTGTGAATCTTCAAAGGTAAACAAGCTATACAATTATTTATTGTTGCATTCCAACTTCACAGTCAATTCTATTTCATTATTTTTAATAGTGGCCATGCACATTCACCTTTTAATAATAATAATCTTTAATGAGGAAAACTTTGTCACAAAAGTGATTTTCACAAAGGTCCTACTTATAGAGATCACTATACATACAATAGACATATAAAAATATGTATAATTAACTATCTAGATAAAGTCTAAGATAAAAGTTTAGAGAATAGATTTATCTCGAAAGTCACAAAGTGTTCTCTCACAAGTCTCTAAAAAGTCTAGCTCTCCTAAACAATTTTGAGCGATGTTGTTTTAGTTCAATATGTAGACTCTCATCAGTAAAACTATTCTATTTTGAAAACTTTCAAATGTATAAATAACTCGACACATTAACAACAAGTTCAATCTTTATGATGCAAATATGCATAACCTTACAATAACAAATTAATCCCAGTAAATAACTCAGTGTCAATAAGTTCAATGTTTCAGATGTTACATGTATAAGCATTACAATATTAACAAATTGCAGTAAATAACTCAACATTAACAAGTTCAATCTTTCTGATGTACAGGGGCGGACTGGGCGTTCGGGCGTTCGGGCGCGAACCGAGGCCCGGAGAACTTTGGGGGCCCGAAATTCACTAGATTTCGAATGACGACAAACTATGGCTCCCCCCCTTTAGTAATATTTAGAGCAAATACTTACTGCAAAACCAGGAAGTATGCCCCACAAATAGGCACAACTATTTTTAATCAAAAGAATGTAAGTTTTGCTGTGGAATTTTGGTTTATACGTATAAATTGCAGGTTTTGGACGTTACAATATACGTAATAGTTAATAGTTTCCGGGAAAATTATTTTACCGGTCACCCCCCATCGACAATAAAAATGGACGAATAATTAGTTAAAGGCGAAACAAAATTAACGTATTAACGTACATGGGCCTGGATTTTATTCCTGACCGAGGCCTGGTTAGTTGCCAGTCCGCCCCTGCTGATGTATACATGCATTAACCTTACAATAACAAATCCAAGTATTAAAAAATATACAACCATTTGCAAGCAACTGTAAACTATTTTTCATGTTTGTTTACACGTTTCAAATGTCCACATTTGGAGCCACAAACCTTCACCTTTGAAGGCAAAACAATCCATGTTTAGCTATGTAGAAAAACATGGGTTGTGGCAGTTGCTTGCAATTGGTAGTAACTCAACAGTCAATATGTTCAATGATTCAGATGTATACATGCATAAAAGGGTAAAACCTTAAAATAACAAATCCCAATGATAACTCAACATTTACCAAGAACAAGGATGAATACATGATATGAACTAACAAAAATAATGTATTAAACTAGATGTCAACGCCTACATCACCCTATAACTTTGGGTAATGATATCATACACTATTAATGTCATCTAACTGCAAAAGCTTTGCCGTAATTTCTTCATCTGTTGGTTCTAGGTTTACCAAATCGCATGCGGTGAACAACTTTAGTACAACATCATTGTACAAGGTGAGACGGAGGTTTTGTACTGGCCTGGATGTGGTTTCTACATAAACTCGGATAAACCACTGTGTATTGCACTTGCTTTTCCTCTGAGACAGTTTGCAGACTGCAGTGCTCACAAAAGCAAAGGTTATCATTCACGGTCACCTTTTTCGAGCATAAACGACACAACTTGTATTTGATTTACGTGATTTTATTGAGTATTCTACTAGACTTAACATTAAACATGATATAACAAATGAACACTGGCAAGTACAGATACAAACAAACACAACATGTATACAAACAAAACAACCTGCTATAGCAACATAAGTACAATGTGTAGAAGACCCAAACGGACAATTTAAAGCACAAACGAGACACAAAGTCCCATGCAAGGTGCTCACCGTCACAATACAACAATCAACATATATAAATAAGCATGCAATGTTTAAAATTTAGAATTTATGGCACGAGCAGTCAGGCACCAATGTCCACGTGCAAGGCATGTCTATTTCAAATTGTTCCTCAAGGCAGTGTTTGTACGTGTCCTTGATGTTTCTTTTTTTGAAAGAGGAGAGGTTGGTGAAGCTGGTAGGAGGAAGTATTCTGCAGACATAGTTCCATACTTTAACAATGCGATTGAAGTAGGAAGCTTGGAAAGTACTTGATTTGCAGAGTGGAGTTTTAAGTGTCAGTGCCTTATTTTGCTGAGCCTTGTACGACCATTGTTCACAAACGAAACAAAGGTATGCACATCGAGATCGATATTTCCATAAAGTGCCTTGAAGAAGAACACCAAATCTGCAATTTCCCTTTCATAACAGAGTGGAAGTAAGTTGAGGGTTGTTAACCGCTGTTTGTACGTGATTTCTCCACGCTTTAATTTCAGTATCCAAGCTGTAGCTCTTCTCTGGATACTTTCCACTTTAGATCTCAGTTTAGTGGAATGCGGAGACCAGACCTCGGAAGCATAGCTTAGCTGAGATCTACGACGAAAGGTTATTATTAACGCAAACACCAAGATCTTTCTCTTTCTCTACACACAATAATGGTTTCGAGTTCATTTCGTAGGCATACGTCAACAGAGATTTTTTCCTTGTGATTGTCAGCACCTTACACTTGGATGAGTTGAAATCAAGGTTGTTGTCACGGCTCCAGCAGTCACGATTGGTTAGTGCTTGTTGTATTTTTTCACAATCAGCTATCGACTTAATGGGATTGTGCACTTTGGTGTCGTCTGCGTACAGAGCTGTCATATTCTCATCAGGCAAGATGTCAGGAAGGTCATTGATAAAGATCACAAAGAGAACAGGTCCAAGGATGCTTCCTTGCGGTACTCCAGATGTTACGGGCGCCCAATGCGAAACAGCTCCATCAACAACCACTCTCTGACATCGACCATTGAGGTAATCTGCAAACCATTCGTATAACTGGCCTGTCACACCATACGATCTCGGATTCTGTAGTAGGATTTGGTGGTCGACAGTGTCGAAAGCTTTGGCGAAATCTAAGTAAACAATGTCGGTTTGGATGTTTTTGTCAAGGGATTGTTCGATGGTGTGTAGAACAGACAAGAGCTGTGTGACACATGATCATTGCCTTAGAAAGCCATGTTGTGATTTTGTGATAAGGTGTCTAATATGGTCGTAAAATCTGAAGCACACGCAATGTTCCAAGAAAACGCAAGAAATCTTTTTCATCTCATTTGTTTCTATATTTGAATCAGAAGGATTACTATATGCGAAAAATACATGGATAGAATGAAAATACCAAACCATCCCTTGCATGCGCTATTACCAAAAGAGATAGAGCAAAACTGTAAATACGTGCTTAGAGACAAAACTGAGAAAGTTCGAATGTATCAAAATTTAAATTTCTGTATAACAGAAAAAGCAGAAGACTTTTTTACCTTTAAATACTATTGCCATTTTTAATAAACTTCCATTTTTTAATATAATTATTTTAACTTCAATTTTTTTGTTATAAACATTGTTGTAACATAGATCTTATATAAGATAGATCATATTTTTAAATCAAGTATTTGATAATTTTGTAAATAACTCGATAATTCAGTACTTGTACTGCGATAGAGTCTTGTTAAACATCAATCAAAAAAAAAAAGAAAGCAATATTAAAACAGTGGACTGAGTGGAGTACATTAGTCAATTTGTTCATGCACTAACAATAAACTAAACATGATATTCACATTGTCGTAGCTTACATATTATAACAAAAGCACGAACATCGACATCATAGACATTTTGACTGTCCCATTAGTCAATAAAACGCTTGAATAGTTAATAAATAGCGCTTTCGCTAGTTTTGGTCAGCGGAGTGGCTCATTGCATGGAAGCGAGGCTTGGGGGTGCTCGTGTTGTTTCTTCAATTTATTACAAAATAAATTCACAAAGCTAATATAATCACAAAATAAATTCACAAAATCCTAAAATGCCTCACTGGTGTATAGCGTATGGATGCACTAACTCATCAAAGAAAAACAAAGAACTTTCATTCCATCGTTTGCCGCTAAAAGATGAAGCTTTACTCAAAGTATGGCTTGCGAAAATCCGTCGGGTAAACAGTCCTGTCAACGAACATGCTCGTATTTGCAGCGACCATTTTGATCCGAGTTGTTTCGTTCGAAAAGGTCTCGTTAAGGCAACGAAAGAGTTGAAAGACGGGTCATATCCTACAAAATTTGTATTTACTAAGGAAATACGGAAGCGAAAGTGTCCAACTGAGCAGCAAGTAGAACAGCCTAACCAGTCAGTCAACTTCTGTTTGATTTCTCCCCAACCGTCTTCCTCGACAGAGAGCTTTGAAGAATTAACCTTGCCATTACCCGCCAGACGAAACCGAAAGGAATGGAGACCCATCTACATTCGATCGGGAAACCCTTGAGAAGAGAGTTAAAGAATTAGAGGGACAATTACAGCAATGTGTAGAGAAGAATACTGCGTTATCAAGTGCTGTGAATCAGCTAAAATTCTCGATTGAGAATCTCTCAAAAACCAATGACATGTTTAAGTTCTACACTGGCTTTCTGGCTTTACTCAATCGCAGTTTGATGTTATCTACGAATTCTTGGGATCTGCAGTTAACAATCTTGTGTACTGGGGAAGCAGTAGGGACCAAACGACTGAAACTCCTAAACGGGGTCCTGCACGGCAAGTTAGTCCAAAAAATGAATTTTTATTAGTACTTTGCAGATTAAGAGTTGGATTATTGATTCAGGATTTGGCATGCAGATTCGGTTTATCACAATCCCATATTTCTCGTATTATTATAACGTGGGTGAATTTCCTTTATCAACGTTTGTTTCAAGGAACTTGATATATGGCCTACAAGAAAACAGTGCAGCAATTCTATGCCAGATCATGTTAGAAAAGAATATCCTAAATTGAGGTGTATTATTGATGCAACAGAGATTTTTATTGAACAACCTAAAAATCCAGAGGCTCAGCAATTGACTTGGTCCAGTTATAAGAACCATAACACTTTGAAAGCACTTGTTGGTATAACACCTTCAGGGGCTATATCATTTGTGTCATCTCTGTTTGGCGGGTCAATCTCTGACCGAGAGTTAACCATACAAAGTGGAATATTGCAAAAGCAGTGGGACAGACATGACATGCTTATGGCAGACTGTGGCTTTGACGTGCAAGAGTTATTTGTCTGTCATGGAGTAGTTCTCAACATCCCTCCATTCCTAAATGGAAAACAACAGTTTGATGAAAACGAGCTACTTAAAACAAGAAGAATAGCATCTGTTCGAATTCACGTGGAGCGTGCAATGGAAAGGATAAAAAACTTTAGAATTTTGGACATGGCTACCAACAAAATGATGGAAAATGGTACCATTGATCAAATCTTTTTTGTGTGTTCAATGTTGTCAAATTTTCAAGTTCCTCTTATTTCTTAATGAAATAAAAACCTATTTGTGCATACATGTATACATTTGGTTTTTCAGGGGCCTGCCAGGGGGGGGGGGTGGAATAAATCCTTTTCATAAATACTGTATGAACACCAACATAGTCTTTTGCTGTGTAAGGCCGGGGGGGAGTGGAATAAATCCTTTTCATAAATACTGTATGAACACCAATATAGTCTTTTGCTGTGTAAGATCCTTTTCCGGTTACAAACACAGTGATCTAAATGTGTATGAAAGAACATAACTTGAACACTGTTTTTAACCCTTTCGGGTCCAAGGGTTTGCCCATTGAGTCTGACAAGTAAAGCTGAGTAAAATACTGAAGTCTGTGTAGGTCTGTAACCTGGTTGGAATCAGTAAACATGCATTTGTTGTATGCAGCAAATTTGGTTTCAACATCTAGGTAGGAGGCTGTACAAAAAGTATATTTTCTGCTTGATAAAAATTTAAGAAAAAACCTAAAAGAAAGGCAAAGCTCTCATTAACTGAAATGTATATTTTATTACTTGGTATAAATGGATAATGATAAATGATATAGTACATTAAAGGGGCCCTACAGTCATATTTGTTTTGCTTTGCCACCTTAAGTTATGAGAGACTCCACAGGAAGATCTTTTGACAGTATTTACATGAAGTTCACTCACAAATGATTACAACGTCATGTAATAAGTAATAACAATGAAGCGAAACAAAAATTGTGAACAATACTTAAGAGCATATGTCTGTATCGGTCGAGAAACTCGAGACAGTTGCGAAAAATCAGACTTGATTTTATTTCACCAAAAGAACCCTTCTACATAGGTATTTCAGAAAACATGATCAAAAAGTCGCAGCGCGATTTTATTTTTATAAAATTTTCGAAAGTTTAAAAAATCGGTAAAAATGTTGTTTTTTTTCTAATTAATATGCACGAATCGAGAGTCAACTTAAATAATCAAAAGACCGCATGGGCATCAACTAACCCAAACCATCTTTTGCGTGAAACTAACCTAACATTGTGTCTTTCATTTGTACTATTCCATTCTTACCAACTATGACCTAGACATCATATCTTTAGCGTCATAAAAACCTTCTATATTTTGTAGTCAATCGACGGTCAAAATTTTAACAAAATTTAGACTCAAATATCTCTGCTGGTACCTAACAAATCGAAAAGAGAGCTATATTACATTAAAGAATATCTTTTCTAGTGTCCCTAGACCGAAAGTCAGCTTCTACAAATAAAACGCCAATCGACGAGCGAAGTTTATTGGGAGGTGGTCAAGCATGAAATGTGACTAATTAATTTCAAGCGCTGACATCAATATGCAAATTATAAGAGAAAACCTTGTCACGTTATATATTTCGTTCACAAAACTGGTTGGTGAAGCAAAATAAAATGTTTTTGGGGGGTTTTAAAAGCCATTATATAAATCATTACTCACTATAAATCATGAAAAATGACAATCAAACAGCTACGAGAAAAGCACGCAACCGGCCAAGAACAATTTACATTCAAAGGAAGTAACGACGTGTGTGTAAGTTGTCAGCATTTCACGCTCTAAATCGAAACTATTAACTTTTGTGTTGATAAATATATCAAAGCACAAAACAAATACAGATTTACAGTTACATGTTATATATTTCTGAATACAACATATACAACTCAGACAATAACAAACATAACAATCACAATATTAACAATCAAAGTTAATAATTATCTTAGATAAATTTCGGAACTCTCTGCATTTCATAAGAGTTTATACCTTTTACTGCATGGACGATGGCATTTATTTGCGGCTTTTCAGAGCTGGTTGGGGATAGCTCGTGTGGAGTCAGTTCAGAATACCCTGAACAGTTAAAATGCATTCTATTGACTGAATGTCAAAAAGATATTTCTAGGCATCTACAGATATACGGTATTTCAGAGGACCGATCTCTTGGTAGTGAAATGATGTTGATTCTTGCTCGTGCAGGTAACATAACTCATATTTCTAACAATGTCTTTGCCATATGTATTTAATCAACAACATTTTAAATTTCATCAGGTATATTTGTGCTTGATGAATCGCACAATTGTATTACTATATGCCCTAAACACCGAAGCGAATACGGGATTCGATGGCGATGCAGTAGAGTGCGATGCTCGGTACCTGAATCCCTGGCTGCACACAAAAATCCAAATGTGAAAGCCATTAAAAGAATACTGTGCCTGCAATCATCACTGATTTTAGAAAAGACAGGATTACTCATAGCCGTTGGTTCACGTAAGTAACGTTTTTGTACATTTCCTGCAATGCTTCGATTCCATGCTTGCAAGTTGGTTGCGTGCTCTCCGCCAACAGCTTTTATTTTTGGGGGCGGGGGGGGCTAAATCCCATAATTTTACCAAACTTTTTTTCCCAGAAATGGTGGCGACGGGGGGGGGGGGATAAACCTTTTTTCGGGTATAACCCCCCTAGCCCCCCGTTCCGCCGCTATTGGTCTGTAATAACTAAAAAACAAAGCAGTGCAAAGAACGAAGAACACGAGCGTTAGCTATGGTCTCCCCCACAGCCGTTTTGGGTGTCGCCCTAACTTCTAAAATATTGGTTTCAGTAATGTTATGAATAAATAAATATGTGCTCGTAAATTATAATTCCGTTGGCGCTTGTGCGTATATTTGAATAATATTGATTTATAATAATTATAGGTTTTTTCGTTGTATAGCAATATGCATAACATGTGCTGCCTATCTGAAAAGCATTCGAGACAACGAATCTGAAACTGTTAGTGAATCTATGCCAGGTCGTATTGAGGTAAGTAGCTAATTATTGACTGGCCGACCCCAGGCACTAAGTATTTTATTAGTCAATGGATTTTATTCATTTAGGGAAGTAAACCTATGAGTGACGAAGAAAGTGACATCGACTCATGCGATGGAGTAATTCAATCCCTCAGCCAATTAAGGATTCAAGAAGAAAACTCGCCTAGTCCAGAGACGATGAGCGACGCATCCGGTGATAAACCTGATCCAGGTGCAAAAGTTTCTAATGACACATTCCTCAGCCCAGACACTGCAAGTATTGGATCTACAAACAGTAGTGAAGAAGTGCCAATACGTCATCACAACAAACCATACGAAAGGTTGAACGACTTTTTAGTTGTTTCTAATATTCATCCCATTCAAAGACGATGGATGCGCTGGGATGAAATAAGTGAGAAAACAAGGCAACGATATACAAGGAGAGGTGCTGAAATTGTAGCTGCTGTTCTCCAAGCCATATCCCCTGAAAATGCTGGACCGATTTGGCAGGCTATAACGTCATCTTCCACAATCAATAGGCTTCTTGGTATAAGTGAAGTTACAATGGCTGACCAACGTTATTTAAATGTTTTAGCTGAATCGTATAAGAATGCGTCGAGCTGGGAAACCCGCAAGCAAATCCTATCTATAATGACTGATTTAGCAAGCTATTCTGTAATCGCATCGTTCATTCCAGGTATTACCAAATACAGGTACACGGCAGCAAATTTACATCGTTTGCAGTTTGGTCGCGGTTTTCCAGTTCCTGTCCAAACATCCGCTCGAATCAGAGTAGATTTAAAACAACTCGACCACTTTTTATCATTTATAACTAGCCCACATTTGGTTCAAGATCTTCCCTTTGGCCAAAAGCACCTCACGCTTTCATCTGGCAAAATCTTAGAAGTACCTAACGTGATACATACAATGATACCACGACGGATTGTACAACAGTACAGTAGGTACTGCGAAGAAACAAATTTTCAACCATTTAGCGAAAGTACAATGGTTCGCGTATTATCAGAGTGCAGAGCTTCTGTCAGGAAATCACTTCAAGGACTTGATTACTTCGCTGCAGATGGATCACGGGCCTTTGACGAGTTATTGGCACTAATTCCCAAGCTTGTTGAATATGGTGTTGCGGATAGAGAATGGGAAGTGAAAATAACAGAGAATCTAAAGACAGCCAGACTTTACTTGAAAGGAGATTATAAGGTACACCAGAAAAATATTATTACCTACATTCCTCAAGAGGGACTGGTAAAAAAGTACAGGGGATTGGGTCCTAGTCATTCTTTGAAATTTGAAACTGAAAACGTCCCATAACACAGCATTCAACATCCCCCCACCGAAAAAGATTTGTTTCCCGTCTTTTAAAGTCTCTCTATGCCAGTGGGGTAAGCAGGAAAAAATAAGGAGTAGCCCATCCTTTTTGTGCACAAAAAAAGGGGTGGGTCAGGAAACGAAATGCACCATGCCAAAGAGGGGGCATGGGTTATTGATTTTGTGTAATGATTCAAGGGTGGGCCATGTTAAATCATGTACTTAGCAGGAGCTACTGGGATACTGAAATTATGCTACAATAATTTTGATTTACCAGCTCACCCTTTGCACTTTATGGACCAACCCTAATTTTTTAAAATCATTTTCACTGCAGGTGCATCTTGACAATGCTGATGAAGTAGCAGATCACTGTTTAGTCTTTTCCCTTAGTGACAGTGACGATACGGACTTCCAGGGAAAATGTGATCACAAACATGATGTTGTTTGCGAGCAGTGCTTGGCCTTTGAAGAAACTTTGAAAGACGTCGAAGGATGCTTCAAAGATGCAGAGTTCCCATCCGTTGATGAGAGAGATGACTTGCACTACACTGTACGATCAGCCGTGCTTGCCATCAACTCATGGAGATGCCACATTCTCAGGTCTTCAAAGCAGGATCAAGCACGACTCGATGTTCTTAAGCTTCTCGATGAGAAGACGGTATTCATTGTCAATGATTGGGCAATGAAATTTTTGCCCCAGAGATATCGAGAATCCCAGCAAGACTGGTTTGCAAAGCGTGGCATTTCGTGGAACATATCTGTTGTACACAGACGTAAATGTGGAAAACTACAGTGGCAGGGTTTCGTACACATCATCCAATCATGTAGCCAAGACAGTCCAGCTGTGGTTACCGTAATGCAGGATGTACTTAGAGCCCTGAAGCGAGAATATCCCGAAATCACAACAGCCTACTTTCGACAAGACAATGCAGGTTGTTATCACTCCGCGACAACAATCCTCTCTTGCCCTAATATAGCAAAAGCATCTGGAGTGAAGATAGCCCGCATTGATTTCAGCGACCCCCAAGGTGGCAAAGGAGCAGCAGATCGTCTAGCAGCAACATGTAAAAACCATATTCGCGCTTATATAAATGAAGGCAACGATGTACTTACTGCAAAACAACTCGAGGAGGCCATTCTCTCACATGGAGGTATAAATGGCGTGCACGTAGTTTCAATGGAGTCCATTGGAAACACACATGAGTGTAACGAGAAAATCCCAGGTATCAGTAAGATGAACAACTACAAATTCATGTCGACCGATAAAATCAAAGTCTGGCGTGCCTATGAAGTGGGTAAAGGAAAGGTTATCAAAACTACAAAACCATCGATAGGTAAGTTAACTAATTAATCAATCAATTCATTCATTCATTCGTCCGTTTAATCATCGATTCATTCACTAATTTTTTCAGAATCTAATTACAACTGGTTGGAATCAACCTTTTCATCGGGTGGATTCAAAACCCTTTCTCAAGAACAAGGCAAGACCCAGCATGAAAAAGATCAGGCTGCGGAGAAACCAACTGACGAGAATAACCAGAGTAACAGGCAAGCGGTCTACACTTGTCCTCACGATGGATGTGTACGTATGTTCCAGAGACTTGGTAATCTGGAAAACCACCTATCGTCAGACAAATGTACGAAGACTTTGGAGAAACACACACTTTTAGATCTGACAAAAATGGGCTACAAATGTTCGTTGGAGGATGGTGCTGGTGTAATACCAACTTTACAAGCAAGCAAAGCAGGCCATGAAGGTAGGAATGCTAGTCCCCTTGCAGAAGGCTGGGCTCTTCGAGCATACAAGAAGACATACCGTTTCAGCGAGAAGCAGAAGGATTACCTTCTGGCCAAATTCGAAATAGGTGAATCAACTGGTAGAAAGGTCGATGCTAATGTTGTAGCCCAGGATATGAGACGTGTTCGCGGTTCTGATGGCGAAAGACTTTTTCAAGCGTCAGAGTTTTTAAGTTCTCAACAGATTACCTCTTATTTCTCCCGACTCGCAGCGAAGCGTCGAAAAGCAGCACCGACTGAATCCGACCTAACTGCTATTGACGAAGAAATTGGCTTCACGAGGGCAAGAAACAGTATAATGGAATCTATCGGCCTTCAGCACCCCATTGTCTATGGCCAATACAACATTTGTGCCATGATAGAAAAGAACACTTTAAAAAACGTGAAACTTGGAATGTTACAAGTCATGACCGAGAATCTTTATCTTCAAGTTCCAAAAAAACCAGCAAGAGCAAAAGCTCCATATTTGAAACTACTGAACGACGCATTCAAAAGCTGTCAGCAGTAAGGGATTTTGCTAGATTTAGCTTACAAAAACGTACTTTGTGTTATAAAGCCCCAATCAAACGAGGATGAGAGTGCATGAGAGTTGGCAGTCACGGGACCTTTCCCTTACTAATGAAATAACTAAATAAATAAAAATGTTTATTATATTACCAATAGTCAAAGTCCCCATTTCTAGTGTTTCATTGGTCGAGAGCGTATCACGTGAGAGTGACGAAATTAGGCTGTCTCCTCGCACCCGGGAATAACGAAAAAAATCACGTGCGCAATCACGTGAAGATGCGACCTTTGGACGACCTTAATAATTGCAATGTCACCTTTATGGCACCTTTATTTGTGACTGTTAATTGTTTTGAGTGTTGTGTACTTTTTCACATAATTTGGATGCTGTTTAAAGGATCACAATTTAAACTTTCGCTTTAAGTAACTGCAGTGTTTAATTTAACATTTTAACAATAAAATATTTCATGTATTTACGTTCACTTGTTCTTTACTTTGTTGTTCTTTGACTATTTGTATATAATAAAATACTTATTTACTGGGACCTGGGAAAGCAGTATGTTTTAGGACCCTCGACCGTCCGACGTTTCCCGAGGCGGCCGAAGGTCTCGGTCCACAAAACATACTGTACTTGCTCCCAGTAAATACGTGTTAAGTATTTGTTGATGTAAATAGTATTTATATAAAATTTAGAAAGATTTAAACTTTTTCGCACGTATGAAAAATGCTTAACTGGAAAGCAGCCTTAACGCACGTCGTTTCTTCCTTTGACATGAAAATTGTTATTTACCGGCGCGTTTTTCAGTTATAGCTGTCTTATTGTTATTTTTCATCCAACAACGATGTATATAATAGCTTTTATAACGAGGGAAAACATGTTTTTGCTCCACAAGTCAGTTTTGTGACGAAATATATGACGCCACATGTTTTTTTCATGCTCTTATAATTTGCATATTGATGTCAGTGCTTGACATTAATTAGTCACATTTCATGCTTGACCACCTTCCATTAAACTTCGCTCGTCGATTGGCGCTTTATTTGTAGAAGCTGACTTTCGGTCTAGGGACACTAGAAAAGATTTTCTTTAATGTGACGTATCTATCTTTTCGATTTGTTAGGTACCAGCAGAGATATTTGAGTCCAAATTTCGTTAAAAATTTGACCGTCGACAGACCACATAATAAAGAGGGTTTTTATGAGGCTAAAGATATGTGTCGAGGAAATAGTTGGTAAGAATGCATTAGCAGAAATTAAAGATACAATGTTAAGTCAGTTTCACGCAAAACATGGTTTGGATTAGTTGCTGTCCATGCCGTCTTTCGATTATTTAAATTGGCTCTCGATTCGTGCATATTAATTAGAAAAAAACAACATTTTTACCGATTTTTTAAACTTTCGAAAATTTTGTAAAAATAAAATCGCGCTGCGACTTTTTGATCATGTTTTCTGAAATACCTATGTAGAAGGGTTCTTTTGGTGAAATAAAATCAAGTCTGATTTTTCGCAACTGTCTCGAGTTTCTCGACCGATACAGACATATGCTCTTAATGTGGCACAGCCATAAAAAACGACTGTAGGGCTCCTTTAAGGATAGAATATCAAGTCATATTATGATTATTAACTAACAAAAGTTACTTTTTGAAAACCTCAGAATGGTTAGTCATCTCTGACCATGGTTGTGTTGTTTTAAGTTCTCTTTAACCACAGGTTAATAGATAAAGACTACTTTAACACATTATATATATACCCCTCTCAATTACTGCAGGACCAAACCATTGCTTATAAAACAAGGTAAGTTTCTTCATCATGTTGATCCAGTATTCCTTGTCAAAGGGTATTCTCTCAACATTAATCCATTGGGGTGTCCATATAACAAAGTCACACCAGTAATATTTTGCTACTGCCATTTGACCTTGCACTTGCTTATAATAATCTGATGTTGGCAAAAGCTTCAGTGTATTTGACTTGGCATCAAAAACACAGTGTTTGTAGATTTCTTCAGCTTTCTCCTTGGCCACACCAAGGAGAGATGTGGGGGCTTTTCCTTCCATCAAACCATTGGGATCGCTACTGGTGGGATCAAATATTTTTGCATCTGGTGTGGCACCAAGCCAGCCGTTTTCCGAGTCAATAAAAAATCCTGAATCTGATGCCTTTAAACCGGTATGACCGTTTTCATTCATGAATTTAACATAATCAACACGGGTTTGAGCTTCATGAGTCTTTCCATACTCAAGGTGTTGACTTGTACCTTCACAGATTTTCCACATATTTTTCCAAAATAAGAAGCTGTTAGCCTGGATCTTCGAAGCTCGTGCCACTTAAAGCATGCAGCTTGACTACTGGTCTCAAGTTCAATTTCTTTTATTTTGTCTGCTGGTACTTTAAGTCTTTCCATTAACTGGATTACTTGTTCCTCTATATTCTCTGCTTTATCTGTTGATATATCCTCTGATACTGTTGATATATCCTCTATACTGGATGAACAAGGCTGTTCGTTGTCACTCTGATCTTTACAGTCATTATGGAGACAATGCAACATGGCTGCTGATGGGAGTTTATGTTCAAGTATAGAACGTAGTTTTTCGTTAGCTTGATTACCATATTGGTAGGAAACTGGCAAAGCGCTATAGACACTTGGAAAAGGTTTCAAACCACAACTTGAACTAGCTTTTGAGATTTCTGCATTCTCTTTCGTGATTCTCTTTCGCTCAAAATTAATATCATATAAACGTCTAGGTTCGAGTTTTCTGGGCCTTGGTTTATTCCACACTTGGAGTCTGGAAGTGCAAGTGACAAACTCTCTGCACAAGCCTAATCTAGTGAATTCCTCTGGAGCATATGCAAATGCTGCTACATGTTTACAACTGCCATTAGGTCCCTTTCCAGCTGGGCAACCACACACAGCATAAATTATATCACCTCTTGATATCATCAATTTTATTTGATAAAGTTTATCCTTCTTCATCTGTGGAATACATACTCCCTTAAAACAAACATTTTCTCCTGGCTTGCAAACACATATTTTTTGTATGTGTCCTAATTTAAACAATTCATATGAAGAATCGTATAAACTACTGAAATCACCAGCCATCTTATTGTCTTTACACCTTCTGGTTGTGAAATATTTTATGATTGTCGGGAGATTGATTTCTGGGACAACCTTTCTTCCCTCTGTAATTGTTTTCCAATCGGCAGAGTTACTTGGAAACGGGGCAACATTTTCTTTGTTATCACCATTAATACATATAAAATCCTCCTCAACAGTTGATTTTTTGCGTCCACATTCATCAGGATCTACAACATTCTTGTCCCATCCCAATTCAGTATACTTTTTCACCCTAAAAGCGAAGGAATGTATCTTGATTTAATACGAGACAGCAGTTTATTAATCGGAGTATGCAAAATTTAAATTCCTCACCTTTCAACTAAATCAGCCTTTTTGCTTCGCATAGACGCTCCTCTGCAAGCAAGCCATCTCTTAAGTTCTGGGACTTTCAACTCTTCTGGAGTCCGACCAAACAGAGATGCTCCTACCACGTCATTTTCAGTTAAATTCATTTTCCAAATTTGATTTTTTTGTCGATATTAGCTACCGATAGCAGGCCAAGCAGAGGTGAATTTAAAATTTTGTTTTTATTTCACCCCCAAGCCTCGCTTCCATGCAATGAGCCACTCCGCTGACCAAAACTAGCGAAAGCGCTATTAATGATGTGCATGGCTATTAAAAGGTTGATCTTTCTGTGATATCAAAGTCAAAGACTAGAAGAAATTTCATCGATGAATCTATTAATAAACCCTACATTTCTTGTGATATCAAACAGGCTATATTAAACTACTCTGTCTAACACCAGACAATATTAACTTGTCAAAGGGAGAGACACCAGCACTGTAGCATTAGCTGTTCTGTATCAACATTAAAATGTTCTCTACCAACATTGTAGTTATGTATTAATTGTACTCTTTCATTGTTGATTTCTGACTGAAGTTTTTAAAGTATACTTGTTGTGATAATGTCTTATTGGACTGTCACAAAAAATAGATCATATATATTATACCTCACAATAAGTTTGTCCAATCAGAGAACTAGGCTTGTACCACATGACTGTGGTATTTTTGAGCGAATACCATGCCCCTGGCAACTTGTACCCTGAGTCGTTTCCCCGGGGCATGGTATTCAAGTCGAATACCATGCTTGAGTGGGGAATTTCGACTTTTGAATACCCCGCTCGTACCCAGTTCGTACAAGGTTTGGTATAATATATAATTTATAGACCTTTCACTCGGGGGATTCCCAAAAAACTACCCTTCAGGATGAAAATATCCCTCGGGCTTTGCCCTCGGAATATTTCATGCCTCAGGGTAATTTTTTGTGGAATACCCCTCGCTCCAGGTCTATAACTGATAAATATGTGCTTATATTTCCCTAAATATAGGAGCAATAAGCTCCTGTAAAGGAGCCTGTCATTTTTGACAAAGCATGTAAATATAATAAATAATTGCTGCGAGCGAAGCGATAGGCTTACTAATCGTGGATATTAGTATATTTTGGTATTTTTCATTCGAGATGATCTTCTGAGCCTGTGATGTGTTGGATAGCGATAGTGATTTTCAGAGTTTTTTTAACCAGACACACATTATTTATTTATTTAATTGATTTATTGGACAAAGCCCAGGTACAGTTAATTTCTACATCATAAAAATATTTAAGTAAGTTTAGGTACGTTCTTGACAAAAATATTTTAAACATAGATATACTCCGAAGGTCAGCAGGTGAAGCTGTTTTACACACACAGTTCCAGAGAGGGACGATATAATTGAAGAAAGAGGACTGAAAAGTACATGTTTTACACGACAGGACTTTAAGCATGAGGGAAGGGTTTTCACAATTACGAGTACGATTATGACTGACAAACGACACATAATTAAAAACATTCAAATCATAATATCCATGCAGTGCTTTGAAGAAAAATGTCAAGTCCTTAATCTCTCGATCATACGATAATGGCAGAAAATTGAGGGCCAGCAAACGATCTTTATATGAGATGTCACCTTTCTTAACTTGGAGGATCCATCTTGTGGCTCGTCTTTGAATTCTTTCCAAGTTGCCTTTGTTAATGGACTGAGACGGTGACCAGACCTCTGTAGCATACGATACCTGGGACACGTTCTCCGTAATAATCCCAGCATTTTATTCGCCTTGGCCACAATTATCGTGATGTGCATATTCCAGGTGAGATTACTGGTGACAGTAATCCCTAGATCTACTTCATGATCGACGCGTGTCAATTCAACTGAGCTAAGATGGTAATTTGTTGTCAACAGACTCTTGCGACGGGATATTGTCAGGACTTTACATTTCGACACGTTAAAGTTAATGTTGGATACCTCACTCCAATCATCAGCGCGGGACAAAGCTTCTTGTAAATGATCACAATCTTGGCAAGATGTTATTGCCTTGTACAGCTTTGTGTCGTCAGCATATAGACCAGTTGATGTTGCTGGAGGTATTGCATCCGGGAGATCATTGAGGAACAGGAGGAAAAGCATAGGACCTAAGATACTCCCCTGTGGCACACCAGAGGTAACTGGAGACCATTTGGAAGCAACACCCTCGAGAACAACACGTTGGGTACGTCCACGTAAATAGTCGTTGAACCATTGGTAAGCATTGTCTGATATACCTTAAGCTTTGAGTTTCTTCAGTAGGATACAGTGATCAACAGAGTCGAAAGCTTTGGCAAAGTCAAGGAAGAGAACGTCTGACTGGATGTTTTTGTCAAGTAACTGACCAATATGATGTAGAGTAGTTGTGTCACACATGAGCGTCCATGAAGAAATCCGTGCTGTGCGTTATTGATCATATCCCGAACATGATCATAAAATCGATAGCAAACGCATCGCTCCAAGACTTTGCTAACAATGGATAAAAGAGAGATCGGTCTGTAGTTGGTAGCGAGTTCCTTCTTGTCTTTCTTATGCACTGGTGTTACATCAGCTGATTTCCATTCAGAGGGTAAGATTCCAGAGTGAAGAGAATGGTTAAAGAGTGTGCAAAGACTTGGGGCGAACCACATCCCTTTAACAACCGACCGGGAATACCATCAGGACCAGTAGCTTTAGTTGGATCCAAGTTTAGTAGAAGATGGACAACTTCTTCTTCTGTGATGGTAATATCAGACAATTGGGCAGAGGTCAGCAGCAACAAGGTAGAAGATTGAGAGTTCACGGTAGATTTTGCAGGTCGAAAAATGGAACAGAAATAGGTATTAAAAAGTTCAGCTTTTTCTTTTGGAGATTTCGCTACACGGTTTTTGAAAGATATCTCGGGATAAAGAAAGATCTAAGAATAAAACAACCTTTTAATAGCCATGCACATCATTAATTCTCATAGTTTTCGGTTACTTGTACACTTTTCGCTACACAACATGACAAACAAAACATACCAATGACATGAAATAAATTTCCTAAGATAAAAACTGTATCTTCTATATTTTATGTACTAGTAAGCTCCCGTTTGTTTTAATAAACAGCGAATGTCAACAGGCGATTGATTCCTTACTGGTTGCTTAAAATGTTCTGTAGTACATCATATCACAATGTCGTATTTACAAGGCAAAGTTCCAGAATTTTAAGTCACAGTTGCCATATAAATGGACACAGAATATGCCACTCTTGAAACCAATTTTACTGCGATGTATAAGCGTACTCTTGACATTTCTTGCTACAAAACTATAGTCACATTGTGTTCTTTCAAAATTAGTGTGAACAAGCTTGTATAGCCTTTGTGAGAAAATCAATTGTGAGATATCGGCTTCGAAAATATATTTCCCCATAGAACGCCATATTGATTCACGCTGCTTTGGGGCTCCGGAAGTAAATTTGCACGTGAAAAACTGGCTTCACTTTTGATAGGTAAGGATGCTCTATCCACTATCCAGTGTACTCTCAGATCAGTGGCACATGCGCAGTTGAAGGATGCATCGATTGCGCAATCCAACTAACATCCTGACATCTGCGAGTTCATATCGCATTAAGTTGTAGTTTTAGATGCCTACACGTGTGCTGCGGCGTGCAAAGTTGATTTTTAACCTGCTCAAACTAAATAATACAGTCTTACAGATATAGCTTAATGCGGCATATTGTTAGATAACTCTTCTAAAGCTGATTATATCCATATATAGCAATTATATATATCCTGTGTGCTAGTCTGTTCATGGTTAGACATGAAAGCCAGAAAAATTCATTGATTCAAGGCAAGCAAAGCCGAAATGGCGAACTGAATACAAGCCGATCAAAGCTAAATGCAGACTACCTTGTGTGACGTCAGAAAATGGGCTAGACCTAGGCTCTTTTTTGTTACAAAATACGACAGTCAAGATCCATCGAAAGCTAAGTTCAAAACGCCATAAAAATCGAACGATTTGACCAAATTAAAAATTGTTTTCACGGATATACTAGATATGATGCCAAGATTTGATAAAGCCAAAAAAAAATTTGGGGTGAGGTGCACTTTAAACAGATGCTGTTTATGTTGTCCTTAAAATTTGAATAGAAGTTGCAAAAATGGACTTTAAAACATGAAATATTAGAAAATAGTAAAATACCATGTAGTCGGCCGGCCAAGCTATCGAACGGTGCAAGTTGATGACAAACATATTCATACTCAGATAGATGTAGGGAATAAGGGAATTACGTTGCTATGCTACAAGTTTCTTTGCTCTGATTGGTCATCAATAACGTTCGCTTAATTAGTCGACCAATGAGCCAACGTAAGAGTGTGTGCACTTCCGGTTTTTGTATTCACGACATGAACAAACTGCGAAGATCGAGGGAATAACTTGCAAAATTTTACGATTTCAGCGATATTTAGGTAACTTTTTTCATGTTAAGCCACATACACTTCATAAATATATTGTACTTCATTCAGCAACACTGACTTGGCCATAGTGTGTCAAATTTATTTTATTGTTGTGCCAATACTTTGACTATTTTGTCAAGTATTTTTCAATGTTTAAATACAGCCAGAATCAAATTATAATATTGAGTGCTGAAAATTTACAAAAATAAATGCTAAATTATAATATATTTATCGATGTTAGTATGGTCAAACATAAACTAAGATTTGGTAGACATTTGCAGCAATATAATCGGCATTTCTTTTGCAAAACATTCACATGAAGTCAATACAATTTATTTGTGAGTTTAGACTGTTTAGTAGGGTTGAATTCGTTTGTGACTTTATTCTGTCTAAATTTTGTAATATAAAGATTCTGTCTCTGTCATGTTTAAGAGTTAGGTCAACAAAATATCATATTTTCCAATCTACTGTAGCACAACTTACTAGAATAATAATCACTGACACTGTGCATGCTTGCATGGTAATGCCAATGACCTGCTCCTGTCAATTTATATCGTTCTTTTTTGACAGTCTTGTATAGACTTTTATAAAGCCAGCTTTTAGTTCAAATTAGCCTGTAATAGTTGTTTTCCTCAAAATTATAGAGTAACACTGGCCAAGTCTAGTTTACTCCAAGTTGCTTTCTGGATTTTATATGGCAAATGAAATACATAGCCTTGAATTATGTTGCGTTTCTTAATTTATAATCACACGTTATATATAATTGCGTTTCTTAATATGTAATCTGTGAATTAGATTGTAGTTATTAATCTAGACAACTACGAACACTCAAATATCCTATAAAGGCAAGTACAAGACAAGTAGAATCTAACTAAATATTAAGGTCAGAAGAAGTACGAAGAATTGTGGCACAAGAATAAAATAAATTTGACACACAAGGGTCAAATCAGTGTCACTGAACAAAGTACAATATGTTTACGGAATATATATGGCTTTAACACGAAACATCTTACCTAAATATCGCTGAAATTGTAAGATTTTGCAAGTTTCTTCCTCGGTCTTCTCAGTTTGTTTACATCGTGAATACAAAAACCGGAAATGCACATGCGTTTACGTTCGTTCATTGGTCGACCAATGAAACTTGTAGCATAGCAACGTAATTTTCGGCAATCGTTTGAAGTTTAGTTGCCGCGATGTTGCGGGAAGGCGGCCTAAAAACTCTCGATTTTTCACTTAAAAATTCATTTTTCGGCTTGGCAACAACTCAAACCTTTTTCTCTACATCTATCTGAGTATGAATATATTTGTTGCCAGCTTCTAACACAAAGTTGCCATCAAACGTTTTTAGAGGCACTTTTTGATATCTTGGCCGGCTGACTAATGAAAGCGCTTCTGTATGTTGTGAACGAGTAGTGGTCTCCATACAACAATCATTTTTTGTTGTTTGAAGTTTTAATTTTTTAAAATAAATTTGCTGAGGGCGGAGGCTGTGTATATTAAAATAATGCAGATTTATAAATGTAATATTTGTTCAAATACTCATTTTTATGCTATAACTAACAATTTACTTTCATTCCTGCAATAGATCACTATAATTCCTTTGACTTCATGTTTTATCTATATTGTGTGGACATAATATATTTTATAAATACTTACATTGCTTTGTAGATGCCTCACATATTCCTTGATATTTTCCTCTATGTTTACCGATTCCGCCACATTGGAAAACATTTTGTGCTAGTCCTCTTGCGCGCATTTCATTCGGTGACGTCACAGAAATATAGAACACACGTATAGAGGACTAGGGACTAGTCTGATCGATGTATGATGCGGCAGAGGACTGGTACGAGCGTGTTTTTTGAGCATACTCATTTTTATGCTATAACTAACAATTTACTTTCATTCCTGCAATAGATCACTATAATTCCTTTGACTTCATGTTTTATCTATATTGTGTGGACATAATATATTTTATAAATACTTACATTGCTTTGTAGATGCCTCACATATTCCTCGATATTTTCCTCCGATTTTTCTTTCCGTGTAAACAAGTTTAACTACTACAATGTATTTTGATTTGCTTGTCGTGCTCTTCGTATTGAGCATTGATATTTTTTGGCATTGTTACAGTACCATATGATATCACTGTGTTAAGATTTTATCAAAATAACAAAGATCGAGCTTTAATCAGAGCTTAATTAAATTGAGCTTTAATCAGAGCGCTTTCTATGTAAAACTGCTACTCCAACTTAGAAAAACTGTGTGCATATAGATGAGACATTAACCTATCAATATTTGTTAAAAAAAAACAAATTCTTGTTGAGCATTTTTCTCAAAACATTTTCAAAGATACGACACCCACAAAATCGAAGAAGAATGCCTTCTTTATCGAACATAGTTTGTGAAAGTGACCAGTATGCAAAATGGCGATTTGCCGTGACGTCATTATTTCAATTTAAAGCGGGTTCAAAATAATTGATTTTAGGCAGTTTTCAAGATTATAAAGTTGTTTTTGATAAGGTAGTTTAGTTATTACAAGAAGTTATTTTGTAAACAAAATGTGTGATAAACGACGAGCGAGTGATTTGACTGTGAGTCATCTGTAATCTATGATCAAAATGTTTAACACTCGATCTTGCCTGCCCTTCTAATCTACTCCCCCAGATAGCCATTTCCAGTATTTTAAAATGAGTAGATTACTCACATTGTACTTCAAATAAAACATGAACTTGTTAATGAGTATTGTACATAATATTTTTTATTGAATAGGTTGCAATCAATGGCATTAAAGGTGTTGTGTCATTTGTGGAGAGTGCCTTATTTAAATCAAGATATCCTGGATATCATTATGTTATTCCTAAGAGATTGAGTCAAGACGCGGTAGAATCTTTTTTCTCTGTCCAAAGGCAGGCATGTGGAGGAACCAACAATGTGACTGCTTATACTTATGGTTACAATATATACAGCACACTTGCAGCATCAACCAAGTTGGTAACAAAACGGCAGACAAATGTCTATGAAACTGATGATGTTGAGTTTGAACAACAGCCACATAATTGGTCTTCCAAAGAGGGACAATGTTCAGGGAATATTTAGTAATAATCTTTGACCAGTAAATCTTTAAGGAGTCCTGATCAACCACACTGCATTGCCTGCTTTTTGTTTGCATTTCAACAGACTTCCAGTTCATGGCGATGCTTTTTTCAATCTTGAGAGATCTGCCATTTTTGCAGCCAAAAAATGGCGAAAATGTAAATGAAAACATGCAATGCAGTGTGGTTGATCAGGAATCTTTAAAGGGAATATACAGTATAGTCATATTTTTGAGGGTGTGCTTCCTAAAGTTTTTTTGGGAGGGGCTGCAGCCTAGTACAGGTAATTTAATTAAATATCTGTCATTTAATTAAAATAAAACGAATCCAAATTAAGGTAGTGCGGTCATAAAAAATTACTCTAGATTTCCTTTAAGGATGCTCCCTAGGGTTTTACCTCCAATTATATGTTTGTTGTGTATACCTCATTTTATGCAACATGATAGTGTTTTGCAAAAAGTCTGGGAGCCACTTAAGTTTCATAGTTGCATTACATGTATTGAAGTTACATCGAATTACAAAAGATTTCACAAAATGTTGGCCAAAACTATTCTCAACTTCGTTTGGGAATTCACAAATTTGTTTTCAAGTTTAAAAGTTTATAATGGCTTGTAAACTGATTGCCTACTAAAAAATGGCAACCAATCAAATGCTCAGTTTACAAACCGGTTTCTGAATCTCGTGAACTTTTGAACTCAGCAATGAATTTGCAAATTGCTGACGAAGTATATTGGCCAAAATTTTCTGAAATCATATGTAACACGGTTCCAAGCAGTGCACTTTTATAAAAATAAGAATTATTGATTTTGCCTTCAAGTCAAACAATATTACAGCATGTCAGCTGTCAACATAGGTTGAAAAAATGAATGAAATTTAATATCAGGAAAACTTATTCCAAACAACCATGTTACCATGATCAACTTAAATATAAACAACTTACAGTGAATTTTCAAAAGAGCAAACTGATTATATCAGTCTAAACTGTGCGAGGGTACCAAGAGTGGTATTGATGGAACTTTATTAGAATGCATTACCTATAGACTGTTGAACTGGTAAATAATTGAAATAATCAGGGTGCTTAATATATAGTATATAAGTTTATGGTAATTGATATACGGTAGTTTTGTATTTTGATACATATGTTGTGTGTGCAGCAATTCCACAGCAGTGTGTGTGAACAATGTTAACACCATAATTTTAGCCTGATCACAAATATTTAATGGTGAAATTAAGAATTCAAATAACTATTTTGTGTTTCTGTAATTGCAAAGTACTATGCTAAGGGCAAATATACTTGGCCTATCCTGTGTCAACATGTATGCATAACAGTTACACAGCATGTACAGTAACATAGCTGCCAGTATCTCTGACAGCAGATGATTTCTGCAAACACTTTGGTAATCTTAACTACAGCAGTTGCTTTCAAATGAGAAATGAGTTTTAACCATTGAACTATATACAAACTGGAACGCTAACTCAATACGTCAACCCTGATAATAGGATGAAGCCAAGCTAGTTTTTCTGAGTTTTGAGTTTAAATACTTAACGCCAAACATTGGGCTGTATATGAAATTGAAGTTATTAAAAAGTTCTATTTGATATAAAAACTTCAAGACTTTAGGCAAAATGTAAATACTTAAAAAATACAAAAACAATGGCAAATTTTCCCTCAAAGTTTTAAGTATTTCCCTTTTACCTAAAGTCTTGAAGTTTTTATATCAAATATAACTTTTTAATAGCTTCAATTTCATATACAGCCCAATGTTCGGCGTTAAGTATTTCAACTCAAAACTCAGAAAAACTGAACTAAGTTGGCTTCAATTCCCCCCCCTGCATTAGCGTTCCAGTCTATTATCGTTCAATGGTTTTAACTTGAAACTGAAGAAGATGCATTGATAATAACAAGTCTAATCCTCTGATTGTTTGGAATCATAAGCACTGAATACTTCATGTGTTATTAATAAACTAGAGTAACGTTGTAATTTGCTTAATTTTTTTCTTTCCTAAAAAAGGATGACTTTCTCACAGATTTTAAAATAGTTGCAAGTTCTTTCCCATTAAGCTTCCCAAGTAATTCCTCTTGTTTCTTGTTGGAGTATGCAGACATTGTGAAATACTTTTGTTTGAAAAATCCCCAGATCTTAACTGGTCTACTTCTTCCTTTGCAGCATCCTTTTCTTTGCATTCAGAGCTGGATGAAGCTGCTTTAGATGACTAACTTGCCATAGTTGTTGTTGCACTGCCACGCTGCTTTTATTTGGTTTCAGCCCCCCCCCTTCTCCCGAATTATTTGTTGTTTTGATTTAATGAAAAAAGTCCCAATTCTTTGCAGAACAATAACAGATGTCGCATCTGACTTTGGTGTTAGTTGATTCCATTTTTCTTGTTGCTGTTTATCTTTTGACATCTTATCCAGACAATCAAGTAGAATGTTGCCCTTTTGAAGAACCATAGTATTGTCATTAATTAGGCTTTCAACCAAATTGTGAAGAAAGAGAAAAAAGGGGACAACATGATCTGATCATGGACAATAAAGAAAAATTTCCCATTAGCTTGTTCGAGTCGTGAACTTACAAGTCGCCTTTTTTAATATATCCAAATTTTGGAAACATATACAGATAAGTTCTCTCAGAACAAAATTTGCAAATATCTAAAAAACTTATCCTACAACCTAGGTTAATTTGTTGATATAATGTTCTGCTTAGTATTCCAAATTTACTTGCAATTTTAAAAAAAAATTCAAGTAATTTTATTTTTTGTCCCATTTCTACTACAGTTCATACGCTGTTGGTGCCATAGCAACACCACTGTGGTATATTTAGAACCCATGGGTTGGACAAACATGGCGGAACGTAATATAGATTCTATACAGAATAGGCAAACTTTTCGCGTATTTAACCGATAAATTCGCTTGATAACTCCGCAAACCAACGTAAAAATGGAAAAAGGTTACAAGAAGAAAGATTTATAGCTATAAAATTAGCGGATGTCAAATTTTACCTATAAAATCGAGGAGTTATTGTGAGTAGTCATTCTATACCCGAACTCGTTCTAATAGCCATATTTTGTATTATAAGAATAGGTAATAGAACCTCCACTGGCATTAAATAATTGGTATATTATGTCCTTTATGTAATTGTGTATGCATGTATGTAGGCTTACCATATTATATAATGAATGATGTAAATGGCTTTTAAACAATCAATCATGAGGGTCAAAGCGTTAAAACACAATACCACACAGCTGTTTCCCTTTTCTAATCTACCCACAAGCATGGTCGACTCAAGACTGTGAGATGTATGATATAGCTCAATGCCATCACAGCATTTTCCATTCTCTCTCTCTCTCTCTAGTATATATATATTTTGTTTTATTATTTTTATATAATTTTTTTCCAATCACTCTAAAAAAAGGTGTGTTAAATTAACACACCTTTTATGTCCACATTTTAACACACCTTTAGGTGTTGTTTGTAACACACCATAAGGTGTGTTAAACACACCTTAGTGTGTTTAGTTACACACCATAAGGTGTGTTAGAAAACACACCTAAAGGTGTGTTTTGGAAGGTGTGTTTTCTAACACACCAAGATGTGTTTTCTAACACATCAAGGTGTGTTTTGAAACACACCAAGGTGTGTTTTGATACACACCAAGGTGTGTTTTGATACACACCAAGGTGTGTTTTATTATGCAGCTAAAGCTGTGTTAGACAACACATGTATTGACCCTGTACTCTATTACAAACCTTTCCTAAAACACAACTTAGAACACACAAATTGAATCGGGCTTAAGAACATACAATGCACACATCGAAAATGGTTGACATCTTAATTCTATGTTTCAATGATTGCAAGATGGTTGAAACACAGAATTCAAATGTTATACCCATTCCCAGAGTGTGCAGTGCTTTGTATTTTCAAAGTTACTCTGTGGCAACCATGATTTTTGAATCTAGTTTTGCCATTATATAAGAAAGCATAATACTATAATAATTGTTAAACAATTTATTAAGACTATAAAGTAATGTTAAGACTATTAAATAATGTACAGACTATTTTGTAGGATTACAGTTAGCTTAATTCATAACAGAATAGTTCTACAGTTCGTTTTCAGCTATTGACATGCTACTGTTTAGTTCAGTCATCAATGCTGAGTACTTTATGCATTATCGCTTGATCGCAACACAATTTCCTGAAGAAAGGATAAGGCCACAACCATACCATCTGGGTAGGAAACGTTGAAAACGTACGGTAGTGCGCGGATATGACATCTATCACATCTATCGATATGACATGTTGATCACATAAATACCAGGGCATTCAACAAACACTTGGTTCTCCCCAATAATCATTAACTGGTCTACATCCTCCGGGCACCCAGTGCACAGTACACAAAAGTGGACCATTTTGTCCGGGACTATACTCTCCATTGCTGACGAGGGCTATGGAAAAAAATATTGTGAGTTTCAATGTAGATATTGGTGTAAAAGACAACTACTCAACTAGAATACGATTACACATCCAACATAGAATATGAGGTCTGAGGTCAGAGCACTTGCACAACATTAAATATCCCGCAGTAAATAGCACTTGCCAAACATCAAATGTCCTGCAGAAAGCAAGCTAGATTATATACTTTGTCTCAGTGGTGAAGCTAGACATTAGCAACTAGCCATGCTATGCAAATATATTTTTTAAATTATTGAAACCTTTATTTGAGTTATTATAAGGAGAGTGGGATACTCGGCAGTTGACTGTACATTACGTAATGCTATAAGCTAGCTCTCTTGGATTAAGCAAAACATCTGGCCACAATAGACTCTTAGGAGAATAAAAATTAAAACACTATTTTAAAATGCATTGGACATTAATCGGTTAACCTTTAATTATCTCGATTGTGCGGTGCCAGTGTGGGTAGAGTATAGCAAATATGGCGGTTGACTGTTGTGTAAAACTTTGTCTGGAAGTTAGTAGAAGCCCAGACAAATGGCCTTCGCTCGAAACGTCGAACTTCTTATTGTATTTTTCAGGTAGTTTTACACATGTTCAGTCAACCGCCATAACCTTGAATTAGTTAACTACATACTGTATCAAATCTTTGCACCGCATAAAAATACAAAAATTCGAATTGTTATTTTTGTAAGTATTGCGACCTATATTGCGACCAGAGGTTTTTCTCATCCAAGAGAGATAGCTTATGGTATTACCTGTACATAATGTCTACCCAGTCTCCTACTCTCCCTTTGATTACTCAAATTGTCTGGAGTTAGAAAGAGCATTGGCAAAGCAAGCCATGGAAACTGCTCTTGCTATTCAAATAAGCATGCATTAAACAGGCTAAAGACAATACATTTCTGAAGGTTTCAATAATTAAAGAATCGACAATTTGCATAGCACAACCAGTTGCTATCTCTAGCTTCATCACTGATCGTCTCATAGTTTGTAGACATGTGATTGTCAAAAGACTGCAACCCTAAGTTTTCCATGATCTGAATACCTTTTACATTGTCACATTGGCCAATATCAAACACACAAAACTTGCTGCAGTTCATTCAATCCTTGTATCATTTGTTTTGTCTCTTCCAGTAATATATCATTGTTCTAATCTTTGAGTCCTGAGAACAAGGTGAACCATACAGAAATATACCTTGTTTCGCCAGCTCCAAATATACAATATCTGTCTCAAGAGAAGTAAACATATATATTAGGACAGCTTGACATATATATAATACATATAATAGAGTATATATTGAATGCCAATAGACAGGTCTCATAATTATGTCTAGCCATGCATATCCAACACTCTTTCCCTTAACAAGTAAAATCGTCTGGCATTTAGACAGAGTAAAATAGGAATGTAGGGCCACTAGGGTGAAATGAGCAAATTGTCTTAATGGGTTAAAAAGAGACATGGGCAAACAGTTCGGTTAACCCACCGACACCCAGCGGTCTGTGACGAGTACAATCATGTGGTGTTAAACATAGTAAACTAACGTATGGGGAATTAGGGCACATCCTTAATGGTTAACCGCTCAACATTGGTAACGGTCAGGCATCATTAACATATGTACAAAATTTATTACCTTCAATTTGTGCAGGAACATTATAGAATTCTGTAATATTAAGCAGTGGCAGACAGTAAGGGGGACTCATATAATCTAAAAATATAAGATGTATTTTAATTTGCAAGTACATTTCCAAAGGTAATAAATTTTGCTCACAGACACAAAAACATTCATTAATGAACCCTGGATTAATAATATACATAAAAATATTACTCGACTGTGATTGGTTGATTTCAGTGCAATTAATCCCAAACGGCAGTGCAAAAATCTGTAATAGTGCAATTTTCTGTAATACAGTGCAAAAATCTGTAATCACCAAGAACCAATCAAATTTAAGCTAGGTCTGTGAAAATTGCTCAAAACAAAACAACATGGCGCCCGCTCGCCTAAACTTAATTTGAATTTTCGGGACGAAAATGACGACTTAAAAGTTATTTCCAAGGTGGAAAATTTAGTTCACATGAAATTTATAAGAAATCCACATGGTTCAGTTCATTTTCAAATGCTTGGCAATTCATACAGATAATAATAAATGGAGCGAAAACTTTATATCAGTGGACGGTTCGGCGAAGGGCCCGAAGCTAGTAAGTTGAAAGTAGAATTGTCTCAAACATTTTTATGCATATTATTAATAAGTAATAGCATGGTTTCTCGTGAAATTTGGATATAACATGCACTCGTGAGTTTTTCAAAGACCTCAAATAGCACTCGTCCTTCGGACACATGCTATTTTGAGGTCTTTGAAAAACTCAGTCGTGCATGTTATATCCAAATTGCACTCGAAACCATGCTATTACCCATACTAAATTACAGTTATATCTAAAATCATAATCAATTTTAAGTATTTTGCAATAAGTATTTTGCAATAAGCAGTGGTAGACACTAGGGGGGCCAAGGGGGGCAGTCGCCCCCTCCAATAATTTCTCAAAGCCTTTGAATGATAGCTGGTTAACTGTGTAACAAAGTTGTATCAATGAATTTACAACCACAAAAGCCTTGATAGGCTATAATTTAAGTAAATTTGCATGAAATTTAAGCAAAAAATGGTTTTAAGAATTGAGATTTGCAGCAACAAAAGGATGGTTATATGTTGGCAACCTAAGTTCGCACCCCCAATATCCATATCCACACATTGCTTCTGTCTGGCCCCATTAGAATGTGGGAAGGAAGTACTAGTCGATACCACATAGTGTAGAGTGAGAAATAGATATGTTGTACCGCAGCCATTATTGCCCTTAGGAAATGCATGTATCAGTGGCTTCTCCCTCAGGTTGACCACCAGGACCCAGGAGGATTGGTCTTTTTACCCAGTCAAACCTTAGCAAATTCCCCTGGGTACAAGATACATGTATTAAATACAACCCCCACCCTCAAGGGCAGTATCTTTTTCTCAATCCTATATCAATTTACAGAGTCAGTTGCAAGCGGTATAAGCTCTCGTTTATTGACTGA
This sequence comes from Trachythela sp. YZ-2020, assembly GCA_016169945.1. Lineage (NCBI taxonomy): Eukaryota > Metazoa > Cnidaria > Anthozoa > Malacalcyonacea > Clavulariidae > Trachythela > Trachythela sp. YZ-2020. Next base: position 965,879 of record JADLSH010000374.1, on the reverse strand, counting down.
CTTATCAACACTAAAACATCAACAATGACTTCTAGCAAAAGATAGGAAATGTATAATATGAATGGCCCTATACCAATCCTATAAATTCATAATAAATTCAATGCGTGCAAGTCACATTTGGGAGTTCTAAATCAAACTCTCCTGGGTACTTTCCTGTGGGTTTTCACTATTGTTGTGTAAAAGGGGTGAATATTCCTGGTACTACCAAATATCCACTTATCGGCAGCATGAGAGCATAATGGATTTACAGTGACTGGTGCATAACCTTCTCACAATCAAAATATATCAACCAGGCATTCGAACATTCACATGTGATAGTATTAAATAGTTGGACAATGGGCCCAGTGATTTTACATTCTTCGACAGGTTTTCGGACATCAAGTCATGCGAATCTGACCTATTAGTATCGATGAAACATTTCAGCTTACAAAATACAGCAGATTTAGATACATGACTCTGACTGACAGTATACCAGTTAGTGATGACAAGGATGCAATCTCTTGAACTCAAATAATATATTTAGAATAGGCAATACTTTTTTTTTCTCCATTTTCACTGCATATGTATCAACAAAATTATATTAAAATCGTATATGAAAGTTGTAGCTGATATTTGAAGTGGTTAAATCTATAAATAAAGCTATATACTAGGACAAGATGGGCTCTGAATATTTAACTGCCAATCTGTCATATACAGTTGGTAAATATAAACATTGAAAGCCCAAGTAAAAGTGAAGATTTTGTTAGTAGCATTTGCTGAAGTAATTTTAAATTGGAACTGTATTATTTTCAGCGTTTTAATTCATATATTGTCATGGCAAATTCAAATTTTAAGCGGGGACAACATGCTTCACATCCACAAACGAAGATTGCAAATATTTCCTAACAAAATCGCCCTATTACATATACAACATAACAATAACCTTGCCTGAATATTATTCAGTAGTCGCCGATGTATTGCTTCTGAAAATCCAGTTTATCTTGGGTCAAAAATATAACATTTCGAGCTCGATTTCGATTAACAGAACAAAATAAAAATTTTAAGATATGGAGGTGTGATGACTCTATCCCGAGAACCTTTGCGTGCGTAGTAAGAAGACTAGACACCAGTCTGTCAGTCAGCGTGCATTGCAGAATATTCATTCTTCGTTCTTTCTTTGATAGAGTGACAAAACTTCAATCACCAGTAAATGTTTAAAATAGTCGCTGAGATGCCCTTCAAACTTGCATGAGCATACCGATATATTGCCCGATATATTTCAATATTTTCGTAGTGTGGATTTTTGGTATAAGGAAGGTTATTAACATATATATTAATTAAGGTCTTTTATCAAAATAATAACTAAACGGTTTGAAGAGAAACATCTATTACCGCCATTGCTATGGTGATAATGATGTTTCAAGATAGCAGTTTGGGTTTAAAATGCTTTAACCAGGGACTGCGGGACAGAGGGGGAGGGGGTGGGGAGGGAGAGGGATTGCACCAATAATTTATCATACATATTTGTCATACACATAAGTTAAACATGTTATGATTTTTCACATCTATAAACAACAGGATAACTATAAAAGGCTTTTTGTTAAGGATCAACTCGCTAACTCGATCACTGTTGTATTCAAGTCAGTCGAGTCTCTTTGTTTTTCAAACCAAAAATAATCTAAATAGGAAATCTACTATCTCTTTTATAGAAAATGTAGGTAGCCACTTTAAAAGGCATTTCCTTTCTCATTCCATGCTGTGTTTTGCTTAAAAAAATCCGTGCGAGGTGTGTTCTGTAACACACCAAGGTGTGTTTCTATAAAAAGTCAAAGGTGTGTTGTCGAACACACCAAGATGTGTTTTCATTCAGAAGGTGTGCAACTTAACACACCTTACAGTCATCAAAGAAAGGTGTGCTAAGTGTGTTTGTGTTTTGTGACCCACCATGGTGTGTTCTCTTGCACACCAAGGTGCATTTTCTAACACATCAAGGTGTGTTTTCCAAAAGTGCATAGAAAGGTGTGTAAAAAAGTACACACCTTGGTGTGTAATTAAACACACCTGTTTTTAGACTGCAGTTATCACATATTTCACTCCTATATGTTTTCTGTTTTTAATACATATGTATAAATCATTTACATCATAGTTCATGAAACGACTATTACGCTGCCTAGTCTATACAATTTACGTATACTTCATGGCACGGTCTATTTCTCAAACCCTGTGAACAATAAAAACCTAATGAATCACCATCTGTATCTTATACGTACAGAAATAATACACCACTAATTCCAATGTAGGTTGAACTAGACCTATATTACTAGTGAATCTGATCTAGTTTATGTATTTCACAGCATGGCCAATATTTCGGACCCTATGAATAAGTATATATACACCAAACAAACCACACATACATGCAGTAACTACCAACAATACACAATCTATAAGACCTGTTATTTTAAGGCTGTGTGATATACAGTGCAGGCTATTCACATGCTTTTTGGACTTTCTACAGCACGATCTAGTTTTCAGACCCTCATAATTGTTTAAAAGCCATTTACACCATTCATGATATAATATGGTACATACATGCATACACAATTACATAAAGGACATAACATACCAATTATTTAATGCCAGTGGAGGTTCTATTACCTATTCTTATAATACAATATGAGGCTGTGAAACAATTCTCAGAGAGATATATTGTAGAAGAAGAGCTTGTTTACCAAAGGTTACATCACCTTGAGTACTTGAAACTGAAGCGAATAAAGCAAGCAGAGCAAAAACAAAAGAAGCGTCAATTAGAGGAAATGGAAAAGTTGTACCATGAATATGAATGGGTATCACTTTACAGACTTGACAAACTGCGAAAATTAACAGGGCAGGTGCTTGATAAGTACATCACGCACCACAGGCCTAGACTGGTTGATGAAAAACGCTCTGTTGTAACAGCACATATTAGGAAATCTATCAGTGAGGAAACTCCTTGCTGTGGCAACTTTGGCGATTAAGTTGAAGATCCTGGAACCTCTGAAAGTGATAGTGCAATTGATCATTCCAATCTAGAAGCTGATGAATGTATTATTGCATCATGTGGCAGCACAGAATCTTCGTCAGTTCCAGAATCTTTGCATGATGAAGGAGATCAAACAACTACAAGTGAAAGGCCAGCGCGGGGATTATTCTCTTTAGGAGAAGTTCAGACCCGCAGGGGTCGCAGTGTCAGACCTCCCGCACATTTCAGCGATTTCTTCTAACTGAAGTCACTGAACATACCTTTGTATAAAAATGCACTAGTCCACCTTTTTCCTTCGGAAAGCACAAGCTTTCTTTTACTGACGATAGCGAGGCAGCAACTTTTTTTAGTAAAGCTCAGAGCAGGGCTAGAGATTTTTATCACACCAACCTAAGCGGGCTCGCTTGTTTTTTAACATTCGAAAATTATTTGCTCCAGCCCGGGGGTACAATCAATTTTGCATGGTCCCTAATAGGGAGAATATGAAAGTATGAGTATGACTTATGTAATTCACTTGCTATATATTCATAACAATTCAACATTTTTCTTAAGTTCTTTATGTATAAGAAGTATTATCCTCCCAAAATTATTGTGGGATAAATAAAAAGTTTATAAATAGGGCGAGAGGGTTACAGACTTAATACAGTACAATAAATACGAGTTAGAAAAGAACAAACTATCTACACAAAGGTAGTAAGTACATGAATATGAATAAATTGAACAAAGAACTGGAAGGAGTGTTTTCAGGTTAAACAGTCAATGAAAGTTTTTGGCATACTTTTAAAGCATGAAAGTTTGAGATGCAATCTTGGGCAAAATTTTACCTTGGGCTAGGCTGATGGCTCATATGACACCATAATTTAAAAAAGACATAAACAGTGCTATATTAGCCTATATTTGAAAGTGTTACTCTACAAGCAGGGGGCACCCTGGTGAAGCAGCCTTTTGTTTGGTGGCAAATGCACTATACATATACTTAGCATCCTCCACTCGCTTCCATTATATATGGTGCCACACCATAAATAACACTTACTGAAATCCTGTTTTCAGTCTGTAAATCTAGCTTGACAGTTTAATGCAAGCAAAATATTTTGCAAGGATCTGCATCAAAATTCCTTGTGTGGCATGAGCCATGGCTCTGATGTTATCATTAAAGGAATCAAGAACCATACAGATAAAACCTAGTCTTTACAGCACTACTAGCAGTTGAGTCAAAAGAGACTGGGTGATGGGATATGTAAAACAACTCTATCATTAGGGGCTGAACTCTACAGGGGCCAATCAATTTAGCACCCTTGCACTCAATATGTGCTTCCCTAACATGATTATGCTCCATGGCAAGTTGCCAGACACCCCATTCCCTCCTTGCCTTGTATGCTCTGACACTGGTATGTATGTCATGCAGGAGGCTGATGTACCTTTGATTGCACCACATATTATGCACTGTATTAACAAGGGAAATATTGGTGCTCGCACGAATCCATATCCAAAGTATTATTTCAAGCTTAAAAACATCTTACCTGGTGCAATCCATTATCCATGAGATCATATATTGATTCAATGATAACTGTTTGTGCAGCATTTATAGCAAATATACAACCAGAATATAATACAACATGTAAAGATCATTGCGACTGTTGCGACAATGGCAGCTACATGCCATGTATCAGGGCCTATATGCAACCCTTATGACAGTGTCCCTAACTATTGGAAATATTTATGTATATGAGCAACTACCTTTTGCTACATGCCAGACATCATAAGTATGTTTGATATTTGGCCTTTCTTGAGCCATGTAAGCTGATACTTGTATATGTCTGTCTGTGACAAGCTTCTTGACTTCCGCATTAGACTCCAAGGTAAAGAAGTTGTCCTTTAAGGGATTCCAATCCCATTCTATTTGAATTCTTAACTTCTGTGCTCTATAAATATAATGACTATTTCGTTAGGTTTTTGTTAGCCTGTTAGGTCTGTCAGTATATGTAGCTAGCATATCATTACTTATTAACCCATCAAATTACCTTGATTATTTGAGTGTCCAGAATGACATTTCTGTCTACATCAAGTGTACTTCCAGAACCAAGTATCCCACAATGTCCTGGACTATCCACTCGCATGTCTGATGCTATCTCAATTGGTTTTCCCTTAGTTCATCCAATAATTTATGCTGTTCCATTTTCCAAACACTTATTACAGCTGGCATAACTTACGCACTTTGGATGTTTGACAACTCTCGCTCTTGAAGCACAAAATGATTAACGATTCCATAAATCTCATCGTTTTGTTAGATTCCATACCAGTTCTTAAGATACTAGCTGCCATAAGTAGGCTGTTGACCATGATATATTATGTTCTGCTGAAGATGAACATGAGATTAAAATCTTACAATAGCTTCCAATTATACTTGTGACCAAAACAGAGCAGCAGCTTCCGCATTTAAAGCACACACCAAATGTTGTTGCAATATACTCTTCTTTTGGTTCTTTGTTTGTGTACCTTTACTTCTCCCAAAATATTCCACTGGCAAAGTCTGAACATTGACTGAGTTTAAGGGTCTGTTGACGTTGCATGTAACCTCTTGTTCACATGTTTCAGTACTAGATGTGGCTTCTACTATTTCTGTGGCATTTGACACTTCAACAGATTTTTCTGCTTGAGAAATCAAGTAATTAACCTCCTTAACAAAACCCAATAAAACTTTCTGTATTTGCATTATATTATGTATGGTTTCTTATTTAGGGATGGTGGGGTGCCAATTTCCCTATCATATCCATTGTTTTGAATTATGTACCCATGTTGCCATGCCTTGGCTGTTCATGCTTATTAATATTCAGCAATTTTTTTGGCCCTGGCTTTCTGACTACCTTAGATTCTAAGATGCACCCACCCCTAGTTGGACCTCGCTGGGGGCTGTACGCGTTAATACTGCCTTAGCCGACAGTTGAGGGTCTCCCAGGGGGGTACGTGTTCCTGTGTTCCCTTCAAAATTTAACCATGTTGCCTTATCCTCACTATCGTGTGAGCTCCGTGATTTTGGTTGCAATTTTTCATTTACTGCTGTTATATTCTCGTCTTGAATATGACTGTAACACAGACCGACATCCTGATGACAACTTATCTCAGATAGAAAGCCAGGTTTTATCAGACTTGACTCTTAATTGTAACGTGGTGTCGGACGTGTTGAGCAGCCTGGATATCAACACGGCAACAGGTCCCGATGGAATTCCTGCCAGGATGCTGAAAGAAACTGCTAGCGCAATTGCTCCATCGCTTTAATGCTTTAATTAATTACTCCTAAAACAGTATTAAACTATACTAGAAGGATTTAACTAATTAACACATATAATTATGAATATATTAAACTGTAGAACAGATTTACTGCTATATAAAATAACGTAAATATTATCTAATTGAACAAAGAAAAACACAGAAAAAACACAAAACAAAACACAACAACAACAATATGACAACAACAACAGCAAGAATAACAAAATACAAACGCAAAACATTATTAAATTAAACTGTGAAAGACTTGATTGAAGACATAGCGATTGTCTTTAGACTTGGGATACTTGATTTAGAGGAGGGATTAAATGGGATATGATTCCATATGATCACTATTCTTGGATAAAAAGTTTTTTGTACACATTGGTATTGCTTTGGATTTGGCAGAAAGGAGAGGTATTAGGAAGCCTTGATGCTCTATTTAAAGGAGACACTTCGTCAGGAAGATTAATTCCAACAAGGCCTTGATGGATCTTGAAGAACATGGTGGCTTGATGCAGTAATCTACGCTGTTCGAGGGAATCCCAACCCAGATGGTCGATCAAAGGAGTAACGTGGCTAGTTCTAGAATAGTCATTATAAACGAATCTAGCAGCTCGACGTTGGATCATTTTAATTTTATCTACGTTCCTCTTGGTATAGGGGTTCCACAATGAGCAGCCATATTCAAGTTTTGGCCAAACAAGACTGGTGTAAGCTCTTGACTTGATGTCAATGCTACATTCGCCAAGGATTCTTCTAAGTAGGCCAAGAGTACTATTTGCCTTATTGCAAATGTTATCGCAATGTTTATTCCAGTTTAAGTTATGGTTTATGGTAATGCCCAAATATTTCGTTGAGGATACTCTGGTAATAATTTGATTATTGAGATATAATTAAAGTTTAGAGGGGCACGTTTATTTGTAACTCCCAAGTGGTAGCATTTCGAGGAATTAAAATTTAGTTCCATTTGTTAGCCCAACTATTTAGTTTATTGAGATCCTCTTGTAGGGTGACTTGATCCTGGTAGTCGTTAATTTCCCTATTAACAATGGCGTCATCCGCGAATAAACAAATTTCAGATTTGATGTCCTCAGAAATGTCATTTATATAAAGAAGAAAAAGAACGGGTGCGAGAATTGTTCCTTGAGGTACTCCAGATATAACAGGTTTTGGTTCAGAGTGGGAGCCATTAACAGAAACAACTTGAGAACAGTTACAGAGAAAAGCCTTGATCCAATTAGCAGTACGTCCTCTAATACCATAATAATCACTTTTGGACATTAGGCGAAGATGTGGGACGGAGTCAAAGGCTTTACTGAAGTCTACAATCAGTGACATAATTATTGGACCGATTAGCCTGAAAAGGCAAAATTCCCCCCTTCCCCCCTTTTCAATGTTGGTAGTCTAACATGCATTTTTGTATCTGCGAATGCAGATATATTGCCATCGTGCTGTTTGCTGTTAGCTGTTAGCTGTTAGCTTGTAGCCATTCAGCGACGAGCTTATTTAAATTGATAACCAATCAGCAAGTGGCTTACAATGCAATGACGTAATGTTCCCCAAGGCTATTACATCATTAAATTCTTCCTGTTCGCAGGCTAGATCTTAAACTCAACATGGCGCTTATGTTTTCGGAAATGTCAAAATAAATTGACAAAACGTAGATCATATAAAAACGTGCAAATACGAAGTTTTTCAATACGAAATTATGGACCAGAACGAATGCTTTAAAATATGTGGCCAATTTCAAATGTAGTTGTTCTAAAGGAGAAACTAAACAGTTAAACAGTCAAACTGTCGAAGATTAAGCCATGAAGGTATATAAGAAATACTACAACATATTAAAAATAAAACATTGTATAACTGTATGATTATGTATATACATTTGTTACTCATTTGAATTGGTCTGCCAACGTTTGACCAATACGTGCGCCGTGCACGCGATTAAATGTCTTGCGTATTCCACTATTGTCGTGAGGAATGCGTCTCGCCGAAACTTTAATTTTATCGAGTCTGTTCAAGCGTTTGGGTCCAATCGAAGTATAATAATGAGGAGCTATAGGCTCATCTTAAAATATTGCAAGATATAGAGAGAACTAACGTATTCGGTTTTCTTATAAAAACTTGACCTGTTTACAATGTAATAATCATCAAGAACATGTGATAGCTGACTCTTGAACTCTAATTAGTCTAATAAATAGAGCTCCGCGTTATTGCGCGTTTATGTCTCAATTATATTCAACACTGATGTCTAGTTTCTCTTTAGTTTCCCACAAATACAAATAAATACCCACGTATGGTACGTTCGCTCAAATTATTGTAGAGTATAGATGTTTTAGGGCGATGCGCCGAATCAAGTGTTGAAGGCGCAATGTTTGTTGTTGTTATCAATATCCCTCATATTTTTGTCGTGAGGAATGCGTCTCGCTGAATACTGATATCGAGTCTGTTCAAGCGTTTGGGTCAAATCGAAGTATAATAATGAGGAGCTATAGGATCATCTTAAAATATTGCAATATGTAGGAAGAACTAAGCTCTTCGATCGGTTTTCTTGTAAAAACTTGACCCGTTTACAGTGTAATAATTATCAAGAATATGTGACAGCTGACCCTTGAACTCTAATAAATAGAGCTCGTTATTGCGCGTTTATGTCTGAATTATAGTCAACACTGATTTATAGTTTCTCGTTAGTTTCCCACAAATACAAATAAATACCCACGTATGGTTCGCTCAAACTGTTGTAGAGTATAGATGTTTTAGAGCGATGCGCTTTACGATCGTCAAGTCTTGTCTGTCTTGAAGGCGCAATGTTTGTTGTTGGAAATATAATACCCTCATATAGACTAAAGTATGTCGAATATTTTACAAAGTGAATGACGAATATCAGCATGATTTGTACGTTTCTCGTTCGTATTGCATTTATCGTATCGTTCCCTTGATGCGTTATTGATCTGGTTAAAACACAAGTACGTAACTCAAAATGCGCAAGTATTCTATAAAGATGCACACAAGATTGACAAGAAAATTGCATGCGTTTTGTGCGGGTGACTTGGGTGACCGTGGGAGTGCAAGTTTGTGACACTCCCAAAAACCCCACGAGGACGACGATGCCGAAACAGACAGGGGCGTATTAAACCTATGGGTCTGCCAGTAACTATATACACCTCGTCCCAATGGGAATAGTCAAAATACTTGTCCCTAGAGTCATGCTATTGTTGCTTTATTGTGTTTGCCCCCTTTGCAAAATGGCGCCCGTAATTACGAAATTGCCTATTGTTGAATATTACTCCTTCATGGGCACCATGAGCAGATACATGTACGCTTAGCGTACCTATTTTCTATGTTACATGCTATTGTCTCGTATTAGGCTGTCGATGCTTTTTCTAGCAGATAAAGCAACATTGAAACGGGGGGAGGGGGTTTACCAGTGAATTTTGCACAATTGTGTACAAAAATACCCTTTCTATACAAGTGTCCCAAATTTCAATGTCACTGATTGTCTGAGTTTTTTCTTATGGCTTGCTGTTAGTTGGGAATTTGTTGGTATTAGTTTGCTAGATATTGAAGTCTTATAAATTGCTATGGTGATTCTTTAAACATCGTTCTATCATATAAAGATGTGATTCGTGTGAAATTGTACCCTAAAGCTACGTTTGTTGCAGATTTTGCTATCTATATATATATATTTTATATATAGTGTAGCTTAAAACGCGCGCGCTATATTATTGTAATTTTGCGTGGTTGTAATACAAGCTATGCTTGCCGGCACTATTTGAAATATTTATTATTGGCCATTCAATGACACATCAACTCTATCTATGACTGGATCGCTTAATTATTTGCTAGCATGAATTACATTTCAAGTATTTGGACAAATACACTATCAAGTCTAATTTTACAAACAAAATGTGAGTTCCCTATTTGTAGACAAGTAATTATCATGCGGGAAAGTCTAACATTACCAGAAATATGGGACAAGATGGCGACGAGCATGCGCGCATTACGCCAATATGGCGACCAAATTTTGCTATAAAATGTATTGGAGTTGACAAAAATATCAAAATTTCACCTATTTGGTTAAATAATTCATGGTTGCGCAGCTCGATGTTGGCAGCGACGTGAATAAGCAATATTTGTAGACCAAAATAGCCAGCATTTCCCCATGTCTAGGAGGTTCCCGAGATTGATGCAATTTCACTGCCAATTCGACGCATTATACAATATAATCTATAGTAATTTATGTCGAACATGAGATAAAACTTCGTCGAATAGTCCAACATCCTCTCGAGCGATGTAAAGTGCGGAGCTCGCTATGAATTTGGTGATGTTTGAACTGTTAATTTAGCTAAAATAAGCGAGCTATTTTCCATGGCAAAACATGTACAGACAAAAGTTCAGCAAGTATCAGGTGTCAGGTCATGCTTGGATTTCATACTACAATCGCGGGATAAAAACATGCATTCTTCCCTTAAATTTCTCGTTTCTCGCTTTATATATAACATTCTTAAAATATACGCACAGCTTTATACTCCTGCGATATTGCGCTATCTCCTGTTGTGGATGTTTGTTATGGAAGTGATAAAAAGTGCGGTACTTTTGGCCTCAAAGTCGCATGACTTTGCATCCATTACTATAAAATTATCGCGAAATAAGCCTGCGCCCCGTGTTTGAAGCGTCTTAACGCTGTTTTACTGTGCGCAATGTTAAATTATATTCGCAGATTCAAAACGACTGGGTTCTTGCGAACATTTTGGTAGGAAAATTGGGAAGTTATGGCTTTGCAAGCCGTCTGCCGTAGGAAAATTCCCCGTAGAATGCTATTATAAAGTGAATACCCGCTGAGCAAACGCAGTCGCAAAATGTCCCATATTTCTGGTAATGAATAGCACAAGTAACCGCACATCTCCACAAGTAACCATCTTTAAGCATTCAAATAAGATGCAATGTGTAGTTATTTTGGACAAATATAATTGTCTAACGTTACACACAAATTGTGAATTCGCTATTTGTTAACGAATAATCATCATCCAAGTATAAATAGCGCAAGTTACCACAAGTAACCATCAGTAAGCATATATAAGTAAGTATATCATATATAGTTATTTAATCAAATGGTTACTTGTGGTTACTTGTGCAAAAAGTCTGTTATTTTTAGATAAACATATGGTTACTTGGCATTAATATATATGTGTATTATATATACATATATAATCTGTATATAAGCATAATATACGCAATAAACACAACAATTTTGTTTGCATTAGCCTCGGTTATAAGCATTATGTAATACGACACCAATGCATTAGTTATGCGAATTTGCGAGATTTAAAAAATATTTTGCTACTACTATGCATGTATTCAGTAAACATTATACAACAATAAAATAAAATAAGTATGAAATTAGGACTTCTTTCTCGGAGTTGCATAATTGCTCTTTTGAGTTTGCGCTCATCTCGTTGTGTCAATGATTTATGCCGACCTTGATAAGACTTTTCAGCTTTTCGGTATTTTTATTTTTAGTATCAAACAGCTTAATAACTCTTAGAACACTTGACTTTGACATGTTAACGCAATTTTCGGATACGAATATTTGAATTCGCGCCTCAGCAAGAGGGCTAAAGCTCGCTGCTCTGCAGTTAAATCATGAATTCGTGCCATGTTTGTATATTAAATTGAAACTATTGTTACACAATATAATTAATTTTGGAATGATATCGTGCTATCAATAGCTCAATTATCACTGAATTCTTGCTGAAAGTTTCATAAAAATATCTTGTTTAGTTTTCACGTTACAGACATTTCAAAAGTATGATAACGCAGTAAAATACTCAGACAATCAGTGACATAATTATTGGACCGATTAGCCTGAAAAGGCAAAATTCCCCCCTTCCCCCCTTTTCAATGTTGGTAGTCTAACATGCATTTTCTATGTTACATGCTATTGTCTCGTATTAGGCTGTCGATGCTTTTTCTAGCAGATAAAGCAACATTGAAACGGGGGGAGGGGGTTTACCAGTGAATTTTGCACAATTGTGTACAAAAATACCCTTTCTATACAAGTGTCCCAAATTTCAATGTCACTGATTGTAGTAAAATAGCATCTCTTGGGTAAATACTGAATAAAATTGAGAGTTTAGGGCGTCAGCTTTGGATTTATCAGAAACACATAATCTGTCGTTGTATTTTAAGGGAGGTATGCCGGAGCTTTCAGATTTACTTGTGCGGACATATGACCAGAATTTTTTGGGATTAGAGTCCAAACTTGTACCAATAACATCATTCAGATAACTGCTATGTGATTGTTTGACAAGGCGAGAGACTAAATTGCATTATTTTGTGAATTCATCCCAGTGTTTTGGTTTATGTGATTTGATTGCTTTTTCATGTAGGCGATCTTTTAGTCGCATATGGCATTTGATAGAAGATGTAATCCATGGAAGTTTATACTTAGACGTATATTTCTCATGGGGGATGTAATTCTGAATGCCTTCTGAGAGAGTTGACTTGAATTTTAACCAGTTTTCTGATACTGAGTTATGATGAGGATTAGAGAGGAAAAGGTTTTCGGATGCATGTAGCATAAATTGATTGAAGCCAGTAAAATCTGCTTTCTTATAGATGTAAACTTTGTGAGGAGGTTTGAATGATCTAGTTGCCGCAACGTCAATGTTAAAAAGGACTGCAAGATGATCACTGATGATTTTCCACTACATCAGGATGTAGTGGAAACGTTGGGGATATTATTAGGGAAGGATGATAATAATGGATCCAAGGTTTTGTTAGAAGCTGGACGAGTAGGCGACGTAACATGTTGGTTTAAGGAGTAGTCTCCAAGTGTCTGGAGAAGTTTTTGATGTTGATATGAGTTGTTTTGACTTACGATTTGTGGTGTTTCAGATTTCCAGTTTATATCTCCAAGGTTAAAATCACAGCCTAAGATGATATTTGGGTGGTTATTCGTGGAATCAAATACACATTTTATAGACTTGTTGAGCTCATCGAGAGCTACGGAAGAGGAGTTTGGAGGTCGGTAGTAAGAAGCCAAGTATAATTTCTTAGAGTTACTAAATTTGATGGAAGACCAAAGAATTTCGCAGTTGGTGTCAAAATTTAGGCATTCTTCAGATATTACATCGGACTTAATTGCGTGGGACACACCACCACCGTTCGAATTCCTGTCTGTTCTGTAGACTGTGTAGTTGGATGGAAACACAGAGTAAGTTGGTATATCATTGTGTAGTTTAGATTCAGTGCCCAATACAATATCAGGGTAATGTAAGTCAAGTAGAGCTTGAAATTCTGTAAAACGGGACGGACCTTTTAATCCGTTGCAATTGATGATCATTCCTTTTAGGTGTCGCTTCATTTTAGGTTGTTTAGGTTTGTGTATTGGATTGACAAATGTACGCGATGGAGTTGAAGTGAATATAGTGTTAGAATTTGGAAGGGGAGTAGATATTGATTGATCATCAAGGGCGCTGAATGAGTTTGAAAATAATGATGGTGATTTGAGCTGACTACTCAACAGGGATGTAGAAAAATTGGGGTCATTGCATTGATTACTAATCCATATACAGGAGGAGTTGGACAGAGATTTTGTTGTATTTAGGTTTACACTGCAACAGTTTGTATGATACCAAGCTGAGCAGACTTCGCACTGAATAGACTCATCGGTGGATTTAATTGTTTTTGAGCATAGTTGACAAGGATACTTCGTTCTTGGACCAGGGTTGATTTGGATATCACCACATGAAAGGAGAATAGAATAAAAAGCCAAGTTGATTACTTTTCCCGTCAATGGTAGACTTACGGAATCTGGTTGTGGAGAATGTTGCAAGAACTGCTTCAAACCCAACAGGTATTGATTCACAGTACGTGATGGGGTGGTTGAGGCCAAAACCCGGTAAGTTGAAGGTGAGAACAGGGTTTACATTCAGATGATGGTAAAATATGGATGCGAAAATCAATAGAACAGTTGGGGCTATGAGAGCTGTCCTCGCCATAACCATATACAAAACCGTTGGAAAACCCAGAGAATACAATAGGGAAAACTCAGAGTTTTTGTTTTGAAATTCGAACCAGGTCAAAGGGTCACGACGTACAAACAATTATCAAATTGAACTTCGAACACGATAGGAGTGTAAGTACAATAATTCACGATTAACACCACCGAGACAAGATAAAATGAATACCAAATTGAAAGAACAAGTCACGAAAAATGACAGCCAGCGAGGAAAATTAAGATAGACCAGAAAATAATATGCGAAAGTGAATATGTTTGTTGCCAAGGAAACTTGATATTGTCGCCGTGAAAAATTTAAAAATCCAACCCTGACCAACGCTCAAAATGGTAAAATTCTGTTTATTTAAATTGAATTAACCAGAAATCATCAAATCTTTATAGAACTTCTATATGTTATGTCGTAATCCACAAAGAGAGAATACAGGCAGTAAAATATGTAGACAGACAGATGTTCTGTAGTCGAAACCAGTAAAGCACAGTTCGTATGTATATTAAGAGACACGAGACAATGATCAAGCACAGCGATAATGAAAATACAAAATATAGTGAGACCAACAGAATTTTATAATAAAATTAACACAAACAGATGAAGCACATCTTTAAATGTAATTTAATTACAAATTTGCTTTATTTATTGAAGATTTGACTTATTTAGAGGTTGAATTAATCGGAGATTAAACCAGCCTAACCAGACGAGTTGAAATACGATATTAATATGATATGACTAGCTTAACTCCCACATGTCAACACGGTTTCACAGCGCGAAAATCATGTGTGACTCAGCTTATTGAAACCCTTGACCTCATAGGTTCTCAATTGGACCACAGAGGTCAAGTTGACGTCATTTACTTGGACATGTCAAAAGCGTTTGACAAAATAAGTCACCAAAAGTTAGCCGAAAAATTGCGCCATTACCCAGTGGTTTGAATCTTATTTATGTAACCGCCATCAGCATGTAACAGCTCTTGGTGCGACATCCAAATTACTTCCAGTGACCTCAGGTGTGCCTCAGGGCTCCATCTTGGGCCCGATGTTGTTCCTGTTGTATGCTAACTCTATGCCCGATACAGTGGTTTCCAGTGAAATCGCTATTTTTGTGGATGACACAAAGATCTTTAAGTCGATTAAGTTTTCTAGTGACGCTTTGTTCACTGCAAGATGACCTGACTAATCTCAACTCTTGGTCAAACTGTAATGGTCTATATTTTAATGAGACTAAATGTAAAGCACAAAGGATAACCAGGAAATTTAACCCAGTCATCACCAATTATCAACTGAAAGGAAGGCTTCTTGACTTTACTAGTGCGGAACGAGACCTTAGGAGTTTGGATTTCAGATAACTTGATGCATGTAAACAATCAATGTGAAAAATCGAATAGAATGCCAGGGTTTGTTAGACGAAACACAAAGTTTATCAGTAATATCCCAGTAAGAAGATCCATTTACCTAAATAGAGCGTATACAACGTTGAGCATCTAAATATATTAACCTGCCTTTTCGCACTGGAACATCATATAAAGGAAGACTGCTAAATTTAAATCTACTTCCACTGAGCCTGTGGCACGAATACATGGACATGATCTTCTTTTTTAAAACAATTAAAGGTTTGCTTAATATCAACTCTAGGGTAATTCCAATAATACGCACTGCAAGACCTACTAGATCCAACAGTAATCCTAACTCCATCCAGTTCTTAGTTCGTAAATGCAGAACATCAACTTTCCAGAAATCCTCCAGAATATGGAATACCTTAGTTAACAAACTTGATAATTTTACTACACTTGATCTGGCGACCTTTAAATCTGTTCTACTAAAATACTACTTTAGCGCCCTTAATTCATCTTACTATGCCGATGACGCAAGATCATGGAAGTCAATATGCTTGAACTGTAATACTTCTCGTAGCCTTATTGTAACTCTTACTTGCTGTTTTTAACTATACATTTTAGATTAGTTTATACATTTTAGATTAGTTCTATAATTGGCCAACACTGTTGTGGTAACCCAGTCATTATATTATATTATTATTATTTCTATTAATGTATTGTCCATTGTCCTGTAACTTGTTATTAATGTATGGCAAAGCTAATAAAATAAATAAATAAAAAATTATATTAATACATACGTTCAAGTAGGTAACCCCCCCCCATCCAGCATACAAAGGGATGCCGCCAATGACGTCGTGCAGACAATGACGTAATGATCTGCCCACATGAATTATTAAGTATGCACGTTCAACTACGTGTATCCAGTGATCCGACTTGCAGAGTTGGAATATCAACAAATCTTCGAACAGAGAATGGAGCTTATCCAGTTAGTTCTTGATTGGGGCCGAGAGCATAGGGCTATGGGTTTGTTTGAATTCATTGGTGACAGTTGGAAGCCGGAGGAGCGAGAGCGCTTTTTAAATGTATGGAACGACGACGAGCCATCAGTACAGTTGATAACTCTTGGCGAGGGAACGGGGCTCAAGAGCATGATGATGACGTGGACGGATGAGCAAAGAGAGAGGTTCGAAAGGGATTGGGATGACGATAGTGGACTTCTACAAACTGGCAGAGGGAAAAAAAAAAGCCCACGAGGAAGTATATAACAGCGCTGGGATTAGTGATGAGGTTAGGGATTCTAACTTTTTTACTCTTACAAATGTTAAAAAAGGTTTTGTACGACCGGTGTCGATTACACTGTTCATTTCGTAAATACTTTTGCTAATTTGGAACTATCGGAATATCATACGCGCCTTAACGAAATCTTTGAAAGCTTGCTTGAAGCTGTGACCGAAGGAGTTCCACTGCACGATCAAGTCCATCTTGTTTTGTGTTCACCTCAACTTGAAACCCCCATTTATGCCCCGGGGGAAGGTTAACAACCGAACGAGTTTTAGCTGAGGTTGAGCGTGCAGAACAATCCAATCATGAATTTCGATTAAACAATTCTGTAATGGTTAATTTGATTCATGTCGAAATGCCCAATGGCGGTACCGGCACAAAACGCAGTGAGATAAATTTGGAAAAACATTTGGTGAAAAAGAATTCAATTAGTTGCATTCAAAACACAGAAGAGATATGTTTAGCCCGGGCGTTAGTCGTTGAAATTGCCAAAATTGAAAACGATAGCGAATATATTCCTATAAAGGACTCCTGTGGGCCAATACAAAAACGTTTAGCTTATGAACTACACAAGCGTTGTGGGGTGCCGATTGCACACTTTGGTTTAGGTGAGGTGAAGCAATTACAAACACATTTGACTGAATATAAAATTAATGCTGTTTCAAAAGAGCACCAAAACTCATTTATTCCGGTCCTGACAAAGAGAAAAATATTTATTTATATTTTTTTGCTCGAAAAAAGTATTGCCATACGTGCAAGAAAGGGTATGATCAAATGATTGATCATTTGTGCCCTGACTTCTGTAAATTGTGTTATTCTCCAAACTGCCCAATTGTTTTGTGGATTGGCTGTGTGGATTGTAAACGGAATTTCAAAACGAGGCTTGTTTCAACAGGCACAAGCAAAAGTTAGGAAATGCTAAATCTATTTGTTTATCTTAGCTGGCCTCCAAGCCATACGATTGCCATCTCTCCTGCACAAGAACATACGCAGCATGGAAACCCATGACGACAGGTTGTCTTCATCCATAGATATAGGAGACCTAGATTGCTGACTCTAATGCTGTCTATAACGCACGCGCGTGGCAACCATGAGTATTCAAAATGGCGGCTCAACCGGTCAAAAAAACATAGAGCGGTATAGGGAAAAACCATGTTTTTTTGCATTTTGCGTCTTCCTGGTGTTCCCGATCCCGTTCTATGCCATTTTGGGAAGAACTAACTGGTGTGAAGGTTTTGGATGAATATTTGCATAATTTAAGTTCAATAAAGACGAAATAATCGATCGCTAAATGTTGTCTGAAAATCATCACATGGTCGGTCGAGCAGTTCGAGACATTTTGTTGCAGAAAATAAAGGTTTTGGTTCTTCGGGTGCTTTTTTTTTCGAGGATCTCGGTTGGCATATAAAACAGGGAATAATATTGTGAAGTATTTTGAAGTTAAAACCTATTTTGCTTGATTTACCTGGTCTGCTGGTCCGAAAACTCTGATGCTCTGTTTAGTGTGACTTTGATGACTTCCTTGCTGCTGCAGATGTCAAGGGATCTCAAGTCTATATGGCCTGGACTGTGAAAAGTGATGAATCAATCAGGTTTTTAGAGAGAACTAGTGAAAGTTTTCAATACAAACTAGTTTGAAGAAACTGACTAATTTGCCTAGTATGCATAAAAAACCTCCACAGTATCTAGTTCTCTCCAAGAAACCTGATTGAGTCATCACTTTTCACAGTCCAGGCCATATAAATGAGTTAATTATTGCCAAAAATAATAAGTTTATTCAGCTTTGGCCTCCGGGATGAATTTCCTTCACAGACAACTCGATCTGAGTAAACCTTCCCGAAACGATGCACAAATATGTTGATGTACAAATCAACTATCTTCTTGACGATGATGGTTATATGGTCATCACGAAATTGCTCGTCGAGGAGATGGCTTATCGTCCTCTAGAGTGTTTCGAAGATGTTCGATAACGTTACTCAAAAACCCAGGTTCACATTCAACTGATGAAGCCCATGACAATATAGTAGATGGATGTGGTAAGTGGAGGGCTTTGCAAACAAACTTGTATGCCTTTGGACTGTAAAAGTGAAAGATATAGCGAATTGTCTTATTTTTTCACTGTATCTAGACCCAGTTGTATTAGCTTAATTTTTCTGCTCATTTGTGAATAGATCTTTAGTCATATGACCATTGTTATTCTGATATAGCCTTAATTTCTTCTAATTTTTTCACAAGACCCTTATAGACCCTTTCAGATATTTCTTGGATTGGCATTCTATTACTTGCTCTCCCTTACTAATATAGTTGCCGGGGGTAAAGTGTTTCTCACACAAGACTGAATATTTGGTTGGCATCCAGTCTGCCCATTTCATTGTTGTTATCCAACTTTTTAACAGGCTGGGATTGGTTATAGGAAATCTAAATAGTGCAAAGGGAAAGATTTATCTTTGGTTCACTGATGTGAACAAAACTCAAAAGTTTTTGACAGAATTGTTTCTGCAGGAGTCAAATCCTAGGTCCTTTTGAGACCTTAAACAGGACAAGGACTCTATGAAAGTTGTTGTCAACATGCATATATATATATATATATATATATATATATATATATATAGACTACGACACAGACATCAAAACAATTTCTTTTCTGGTTTAATATTCTTTTATTAAAACTGTACACACTTTTATATTGTAGCTAACAAACTCAAAACTACATTTGTTGTCATTTATACAGTATTTACAAAACAAATTGTTTTTATGCTATTAAAAGCTATACATAACATAGTCTTAAACTATGCTGTTTATATGAAGTATGTCATAGTGTACAAATATACAATATGTGTGTTTTATAGACTTACTTATGGAAGGACAAGCGAATACCATCTTTTAAATCCCCACGTCTGGCCTTCTTTTCAGGCATTCTTTTTGATAAAAAAACAGTTTTTTTAGAATAATAGAATGCCCCAGAATTTTCAGATTTAAATATACTGTATTTTGGTCGAAATAACAATGAAAGAAAAAAAATAAACAGCAGTAGCTTTTGGAATAGTTAGATATATATCACGTTACTTGAGAAAAACTTGTAAAAGACTGAAGGAATACACAGGAAAAGAAACCAGGCCAGCAGTTTCGCACGCTTTTCGTCTTTGCCCATTCTTGCCCGGTTGAATTGTAATATGTAAATTGTACTAATTATACAAATATTCATCCAAAACCTTCACACCAGTTAGTTCTTTCCAACATGTGACAGAACTGGATCGGAAGCTGTAGGACGACGCAAAATGCAAAAAACATGGTTTTCCCTATGTCGCTCTATGATTTTTGACCATCTTGGATTTTAAAAATTTGACACGTCTAGTTGAGCCGAGTCAGCAATCTAGGTCTCCTATATCTATGTCTTCATCGCTCCATTTGCCTCGTCTCCCCACATCCAAAACGAACAAGGCCCAACTCGCTCCGAACAAACGAAAAAGGGTCTGCCATAACTCTCTTTCATTTGGTCTTTAACAATACGCATTCTCGCTGGTTTATCATGGCTGTGGCACTTGGGCTATAGCTCGCCAGTAGATTTCCAGGCAGCTATTGCTTTCTCAAATTGGTAACTGTCATCTCCAGAACAAGAGTAGGATCTCAAGATACGCAAGGTTAAACTTAGCCAAAGCATTTCCGTGGCTCATGAAATTGCATGATGATCCGGATGGAATTCTACCATCGACGTTAGAGCAGAGAAGCGACGGCAGAATACCTTCAAACCAGTGGTAAATGGATTTATTAAAATTGATTTATAAATATACCTAGTGCACATGTTTACATTATGAATATGCCTATTGTCAGTAAATATATTGGATATAAAGTACCTTGTCAGAGATTCTATATAAAGCATTACCTTATATAAATTTGCCTATGCAGTATGCCATGGCTGTTGTGTGATTTTCATAAAGCATGTTAAAATTATTATTTCAATACTATTACTTTATTATTATGGTTATAAATTACTGCTAAATAAATATTCGTATTGAACTCTTTATGAAAATATACAATATAATACAACAGCTTTGCACATCCTGCAATGCCAATGGAGGTTTCCAACGATGTCACTCACGGGCATTATAATTAATTTTTATATTAGGATTATTGTGTTATATCTCCATAGTAACGTACTAACTTATATTACGATATTGTTACCAATCAACTTTATATGAACTATTTATGTATATAATTACATTATGGTTATTATAATTATGATACTATATTATTATAATTCTAATTTCCATCTTCATTTCATCTGGTTGATCCTCAAAAATAGAATGGACAAAGTTAATTGTATGATAAGTCGTATATTGTATCGTTAAAATTCTGACTTGTTGAAAAAATTTTCATCAACTCTTGCTGGAGAAGAGGCCAACTTTACAGGTGACAATCTTTTACTGCGACGAATTATCTTTTGAAGTAAACATATGCAAAATTTTAGTATAAATTGCCAACTACCATCGCATAATATTACAATTCACCATATGCGTGGGCGAGACACCTTCGGTGCAAATATATACTCAATAGTATTGAGGTTAGTAACCAACCTGTCGATCTGTTAGCTGTTCTTCAGCCGGTGGAACTATTCCAGCTACATCAATTGTAGGAATAGCATCTTCCTTTAATCATCTTTTCATATTCAGCGCTTTAGCCAAAGTAAGATTCACATCATAGCATTAATCTTCAAAGTGGACTGAACAAAGACACAAGGTCGCAGAAGCGTGAAAGCTCGGTGTATATTTACGGACAACGTTTATCCACTTTCTCCGTCTTTGCGGATCTGTTTCTTCGTTAGGAAACAGATGCATAGATATTTCTTCGGTTTGTTGAGTATTGGTGCAACTAGCTAAGTTTGGACCGCCAACAACACAGCCTTTTCCTCCGCGATAGCGGTTTTCGCTACTAGTTGAAAACGCCATGATGAACTGTGTTCATCTTATGACGTCGCACAACGTCAAGATGGCGGAACAAAAGTTCGCACAGGAAGGACCAAAATTGTTGGTTTCAATAAATGTTGTAAAAATCAATATCATGTGTGTTTTGTAACTATTTATTTAATAACTCGCTTAAAATAGCTACATGATGTTTATTTTACAATTAAGCCAACGTCTTTGTGTTTGTTTTGTTTTTCTTGTCTCTCCATGTCTTCTTGGAGGAGTTGGTAAATATTGGAACGGACTTGCACACTGGGGGCTGCTGTAAAGAACTTCTTCCTCTCCTGACAAACTATCAGCTTCAGCTTGTCTCCATCTTTCCTCGTTCCTTAGAAGATCTGTAGGCATATTAATTTTTTATAAAACACGAAAAAATTCCTTCGAGCACTTCACGGCATCGCTGATCAGATGTGATATATTTGAACGTGGAATTTTCACACCGTCCAGGTTGACTTGTCCAGATTCGTCCCAAGAAATAACGTCAGGTCTTGCGTTTAGTCGGTTTAAAAGTGCAGCCGCCCTTGAACGCATTGTTTTGGTATATGTTCTACAATAACCGTGTCAGATAACTGTGCTCTTTCTTGGGGTATAGGCTCTTTTTTGGCATTAGTTGCTATCCGAACCATTGGGGTTGTATTGTCCCTTTGATGCCTTAAGTTTAGGTAATGGTCCATGTTCGCATAGTATAGCTTTTGCTTTTCAGCATCATCCATATCCGTACGTTGAAGGATACTTGACATCTCCGTATCTTTATGCATCATGCTGGCCATAATCGATGAAGTCTCCAGTTTTTGTCTTTGCTCGTATCTATTCATAACTTCTTCGGGAACCAGGACCATGCGTTTTGCATGTTTCATTTTGTCGGCAAGCTACTGAGTATGCTTAACCCGGGCGGTAGTAAGGCAGATGGTAGGTTCCCTCCTTTCTGATTAAGGTGTTGCTTTTTCTCTTTTTGTGACAATTTCTTATTTGCCAAGGCGTGGAGATGTGTCTTGTAGTGCACCAAACGTCGCTTTTGATGAGGTGTTAGTGGGATAACGCCTTTTATATGGTGGACGGTACGAAACACATATTAAAAGAGATTTGGATTTATTGCATTGAAGTTTTATCCAGAGTTGGTGGAAATTAGTTTTGGATATTTGTGAATGTTCTTTTAATACGGAGGCTTTTATTTCTTTTTGAATGTAGGTGCAAATGCCACCACCCCTTTTATGAAAGCGATCGAGCCTGAACAAGTTATAGCCCTTGACGCCGACTTCAGAGTTGGTGACCGTGGTGTTCAACCATGTTTCGGAGATTGTGAGGACATCGATATTTGATGATATGGCTAGATCCCTAAGTTGAACAAAATGGGCTGTTTCCTCAATGAGCGAATATTTAAGTGAACAATCTTTAGGTCTGAATGAGTTATAAGATTTGTTGTTGCAAGTTCGTCAATCGAGGTTATTTTAACAGCAATATTATTGCTATTGACCACATTGCCGTTTTTTCTAGCAGTGTTATATGGCCGGGTATGATTTGTTATAAGTACAGGGATCGGGTGTTCAGGAAAATGAACGTTGGCATCTAGTATCAGTGTCTGGGAGGTTCTGTCGCAATTTCCATTAATGGTGGTGGGTAGAAGCCCGACTGAGGATGAGGGCGTTGGTGAGGGAAACCCATTAGGGGATAAGGATACCACATCGGATAGCCTCTCATGAAAGAGTTGGGATCTAAAAATGGTGGTATTTGATCTCGACGAAAAAAGGGTTGTTCCATTTCAAGGTAAGGTCACAGTTATCTTTGTAGGGTCGAAAATTATCAGGATTCAAATTTGTAACAGTAAATTTAGAATTTTCTAAAGAGCTGGTTTTGTTATTACTGTCGGCCATTTTATATAAAAAAAAAGAGGTAGAATTACGTAATGCACGCTAAATATAACTAAACATGTCATTACGTCATCTTCTTTAAAACTGGATACACATAGTTGAACGTGCATACTTAATAACTAGAAATACATGCTTGCAGTAACCCCTCGCCCCAGCTGAACATTGCCAGACATTACATTCCAAAACATTACTATTGCTAATCTTTTTTATCAAAAAATCTGCCATGCAAAGGTTGTAGGCGAGTCGGATATCTGCGTTCAAAACAAATTTTTGGCATAGAAAACAAAATTGGATCCTTGGCTCACACCCCTCTTCACGACGCAATCAAAGGCTATCGCCAAATGAAATGTTTTACCTGACGTAATCACTGTGGCTTCCTTTTAAATTTGCCATTAAAAGAGTGGAAGGAAACAATATTATTTTGGGAAATTTATTTTGAAAGAATAAAAAATGGAAATTTTGTAAATGGAAATTTTAGGAAGCACAGTAGCCATGGTAACACGATAAAATAAACTTCTTTTATGGAGTACAAAACAACAGGTTACAAAAACTACAAAAATAAATAAAATATTAGTTGTTTTAGCCATACAAATCTGAGATATATGGTGTAGGTATGTTCTTATGCATTCTATAAGCTTCAAATTAATGTTTAAATGCAACCTTCCGTTTACTAAAAGTAAAACGTTGCCAAAAGTTTATAAAACTAAACTGCCTTTTATAAATTAGTTTTTGAAATTAAATCAGTAGAAAATATACAAATTCTCTCGTGTGAAACGATTTCGCTTTCCTTTTAAGTTGGAACTTTTTGATAGCATAAAATATAGGATATTTTAATTGTGATAAAATGAAAATCTATGTAAATAAAACAACATTCTTACGGCTATATCAACAATTTAATATAAGAAACTTGCCATATTTTTTCGACTATCTTTCTCTATTTATCCTTTTTTATAAAGTATAAACGATAAATTTGTTCCGCAGCTTTTCCTGAAGTCCCAAAAAGACTTACTGATATGACTTAAGGCTGCTTTCCAGTCACGCGTTTTTTATATGTGCGTGTACGTACGGAAAAAATCGCACGGATTCGGTATTCAAAGTGAGGCGTTTTTTGGCCGCGTAAACCCTGCGTAAACTTTAAATGTCCGCGCTAAAATCAAATATGGCGTCTGACGAGGAGTATGAATTTTTCATGCTATTGTTGCTTCGTCGAACACGACAAAGAATAAACAAGTACAAAAAGCGTTTCTGGGTAAGAGATATTCTTAAACGAAGAAAAGAGCTTGGCGAATATCATCGTTTGATACAAGAAATGCGCCTGAATGACCACGAATCATTCTTCCAATATTTCAGAATGACTCCTAGGCGTTTGATCTACTTCTTGGTATTGTTGGCGCTCGTTTGATTAAAAATTCCTTAAACCGCGAGCCTATAGCTCCGGCTGAACGCTTGGCTGTTACCCTTCGATTTCTGGCAACCGGAGACTCACAGCAGAGCATTGCATTTAGCTTTCGTCTTGGTCATTCTACCGTGACAAAAATAATCGAAGAAACGTCAGAAGCTCTGTGGTCATCGTTGGCAGACTACATCAAAACACCGACAACCCTAAATGAATGGAGGAAAATTGCAATCGACTTCTGGGAGCTGTGGAATTTTCCAATGTCCTGTGGTGCCATCGATGGGAAGCATGTGGTCATGCAATGTCCAGCCCGTGCTGGTTCCTCGTTTTTTTAACTACAAAGGTCTGAAAAATAATTATTTTTATTTTTTCTGAGTGCTGTAAATGCCATGGTTTCCCAAGTCCTACTGTGGTCCTACAGATGCTAAAATTAAATGGTGTCAAAAAAGAATCAAAAAAATATTTTAAAACATTGAATAACTCAAGGACAAGTGAACAACTAAAAAACAAAACACAGAAAACATTTTTAAATAGTTTACTGCTTCAGGTTACTATATGGTAGTCATAATTTTACTCAGTGGTTTAAATACCAACATCATCTAGTCTCTATTTCCTTTCTATAATATTTTTTTAGGAACACACAGCATAGTTCTGTTGGCAGTGTGTGATGCCAGATACTTGTTTACTCTGGTTGAAATTGGTAGTTCTGGTAGAAATAGTGATGGAGGTGTTTTTGGTGCATCTGCATTTGGAAAGGCCCTTGAAAATGGTAGCTTGAAATTACCTATGCCAGGACCCCTCCCTAATAAGCGAGGAGAACACTGCCCGTATGTATTCACTGCTGATGATGCCTTTGCCCTGAAGACATGGATGATGAAGCCACACCCTGGAAGATTTCTTTGTGAGAGAAAGAACATTTTTAATTATCGCTTATCACGGGCAAGGAGGGTCATTGAGAACACGTTTGGCATTGCTGCAGCCAGATGGAGAGTACTCAGAAGACCAATCCAAGCAGTGGCTAAGAAGGTGGCAAGTTTAACTAAAGCTGTGTGTGCACTGCACAATTATTTAATGTTGGAGGAATTTGGCATTCCAAGTGTGTCAAAAAGGTATTGCCCAGCTGCATTCATAGACTCAGAAGACAGGTATGTATTATATACATTAATTACTATATTGAGAATAAAAAAGAATACACAGGCTATAGTACATATTACCCAGTTTTTGCCAGTAGACAGAATAAAGTAGAAAATTAGGCCACATCATGAAGGGTGCATAGCCAGCTAATGACTAAGACATGAGTGCATGCACTCCGTTCAGCTTAGCATCATTAAAAATATATTGCTAGCTTGGCCATTAATGCGTAGAATGACAGATAAACTGTGTAATTTTTCTAATTATACAATTTCAACCGGAAATGACATCTCCCCACACCCCCCACTCAATGTTGTATTGTGAGTTATATATTTTATGTCATAGCTGATTTTCACTGACCCTAAAACTTAATAATCCATGAAAAACCAACATTGAATTGGGGGAGACCTTGAATATACCCTAAAAACAGCAATCGTTCTACGCATATTGGCCAAGATTGTAGCTAGACTTAACTTTAAATAAAAAAAATGTTATAGATATGGACTTTTTTAACTCACCGGAAGGGGAGGTACCATGGCAATATGCTCATGTACGGGATGCTGGTGAACCAGAAGAATAAGAATAATTTAATGAAATCAAAATACAGTACAATAATTTAATGAAAACGAAATACATAAATAATTTAATTAAATGAATGTTAATGAAATAATGGTTTATCTAAATATATACAATCACGTGTTATATAAAAAGAACAGTAAATGTGTGTTTATATTAACATTCGTAGAAACACAACTTACAACAACTTGTGCAAATAAAAGTCACCTTTGACCTTTCTCTGAACCAACATCCATCAGAAATCATCTGTCCAAGATGGACCGACATCACTTGATGTTGAACTCATTTGTGCTTCACATAAGATCATCTGAATCTTGCCCATTGCACCTGCCTTGGCTTTCTGATCCAGCAGTCGAAGTTGAGCAGATACACTTTTACCAAAAGCTTCTTCTGCATCATTGGGTGCCTTGTCTTGTGTTTCTGTCGATCTTTTGCTAGCACCAGATATGTAATCTAAAATTTTAACATCTACAACCCGATCCATCTGCTTCTGGGAAATAGATGCATGCGACCTTTTGTTATTTGGTTTCTTGGAGATCATATCATCCATTTCATCGCTGAGTATCTCAGGTACAGCAGGCACCATGTACTGTGATGTACATTCACTTTGCGAATCGCTTGCAAGTTCAGATGAACTATTTTCATTTGGGTCATTTTGATCTGAAATCGGTAACTGAATTGGCTGGAAATTACTCTCTATATTCCTCGTTTTTATATTTACGTAAGGTTTCAAAAATGACATTGCCTGAAGGTAAGGATATCTAGGTACTTCATCAACACCAGAGCCACTTTTCTTACCAGTGCCACTTAATGCACGAACATAAGCATCCCGAATGTTTTTCCATATTCTGTCCCTGTATTCAGTTACTATAAAACATATTCAATGACAGATCAACTATTGCATTGAAAATACTAATATATCTACATTATGTACCAGTCAAATTAAAGGTGTTTAGGGTAGGGGTGGGGGTATGTTTTAAGGTCAATTTTGTTTTTAACTAAAATTCCTGGCTGCCGGGCATTTAGTATATTGAAATACCTACCCAGCTGCTGAGCATGTAGACATGGGTATAATATATTGAAATACACTATAAAACTACTATAAAAGAATCAATAGGCAATAGTCTGATATTTCTGGCTCAAATTGGAAAAAGGCAAATATGTCATGTGTAAATATCAATATCCAGTTATACTCTGTGACTGTACTCACTAATAAACCTTTGCCCCTTTCGACACACAAGTTTAAAAACAGCAACTCATCACTAAAGTAAGTATGTATGTAAAATAGATTAACCTCTTAATACCTGTGTACACAGAATTGGTCTCCATGTTTACACAATCGGTCACGGCCTGCCAAGCGTTCTCTTTGACTGTTTTTAATTTATAATTACTGTCCTTTGTATTCCAGAGTGCAGGATACTTTTGGATTTCAGCAATCAGTTTTTCCTCAACCTTCCAATATTTCCCCATCGCTCAAAAAAAACTATTAAAAACTTTCATACAATTTGTTGAATATTTTGATAAAATTTTATAATAGAAATATCGAATGTCAGCTACTCAGCTCGCATCCCACGTGATCCGAAAACCAGTTTTCATTGGATAATTCTTTGCGTGTCTAAATTTTCTCGCGTAAAAGTCGAGCAGCATTCAACTTGCACGTTTTTACGTGCGGAGACCACGCACGTGTTCCGTGCGTACACGCACGTACAAAAACGCGTGACTGGAAAGCAGCCTTTACTCATGTTTTTTTATAATTCGCTCATTCCACTCCTAACAAAGATTAGTGAGATGACCACCCATCACACCCATCACACCCATGCGCCCGCAAAACTTGATGAACTTTGGATTTCCCATTGCTTTCCTTTTTTTCCGGGTGTAAATATCCGCGCGGAATTAGTACCCTCGCACGGCGCTTCGCGCCGGCTCGGGGATTAATGTGGGTGGATCATTGCGTCATCTTCATTAAAACCGGATACATGTAGTTGAACGTGCATACTTAATAATTCATGTGGGCGGATCATTACATCATTGTCGGCATGACGTCATTGACACGAGCCTGCAGATGTTGCTGATTTGAGAAATACAAAACTGAAGAAGACTATAATGTCAGTCTTTTGACTTCATAGAAGTATTGACAGTATTACTATTACATAACAAAAAATAGAACTAATGAACAGCATTACATTTATAGTTTGTTCAATTGTTCCAACGATTAAAAATTCACCTTTACTAATCATAATATACAAAATCGTCGGTATGTGGTCTCTTTCTTGCACGTCTGGACCTCGTATCTGCTTCACATTCGTGGTCGATATCCTGGCGACTAAACCTACCAATCAATTCTCGCTCTCGGGAATTCTCGCTCTCGGCATACGAGTTTTTCAATGCGGGCTGCCATTGCTCTTTAGAATCCATTTCAAATAGTCTCCCCTTTGGAAATTCTGGCGAAGATGCAAGGTCTTTAATGCTCAGCGAGATTTTAAACTTCTGTATTTCCAGTTCTGTGCATCGATTGGCGATTCCAAACCTCTTCTAGTTCGTTCAATAAATCCATGACATCCATGCAAGTGTTTGTCGCTAACTGCGCCAACTCCCATTTCAAACGACCAGCGCATTGCAGGTTTTTCCATGCCATTTTTGTAAATTGCTGCAGTCACCCGCAGCAATATACGATCAACGTGCGTATCTTGTTCAATGTCTTCAATATCCACGTCCATCTATGGGCAACTATGGGTCATGGCATCTTTTATATTATAGTCATTATAAAAAGTTTCACATGTTGGAAATGTAGTGTAGTCAACACTATTCACTTAAAGTCACAGATGTAGTTATAAAATTGAATTCACAATCACAGGTTTTGTTTTGTCACATGCCTCGCTAGGCTATCAAGTCACTCTCCAATTTTACAGATTATATCTACTGATCTACACACAATTGACGTCACAATTACCATTGCCTATTAATTAACTAAATATTCAACACACTCCCCCCATTTTTCTCGGACGAGACAAATGTTCTCGTTAGTTCATATTCCTTGAAACAAAACTGGATATAGTAAAACAAACTATAAAGTATAAAATATATAAATGTTCTCTTAGCTGCTATCATCATCTTCTGCAATTCCAACCGCCTTGATTCCGTCTTGGGCTTCGACAGCTGCTTGTTGCTTCGCTCTCGGTTCAAAATCGATTGCTTCAGCATTAAGTTTTGCTACCGGCTTTTCTGCTGACATATAGCAAGACAATTCCAGCGGATAGAGATGCTGAATGGCTCTTTCCAATGTTGTGTTTCCCACGCGAACTTTCGCTCCTTGTACAACACTGTCTGTTCCTGGAATTGTCTTCTCGATTATTCCCATTTTCCACTTTCCTCAATTCTTCTCGTCAGATTTAATAATAACGACCTCGCCTACAGTTGGTGCGGTCGACTTTCCGTTATGCTTGAGGTGATGCCGTTCACGTAAACCTCTCAAGTAAACCCCGTCCAACGATGCCATACCGCTTCCTTGCAACGTCGAAGATGCTTCGCTCGCTTCCGAAGGTCCCTCGATTCCAATCGACGAGGTTCTAACTCGGGTAACAGGTTGGAACGACCAAATTGTAGGGAGTTTGGAGTTAAGATGGGTATCTGAACATCGTCCTCTACATAACTTGGTGACCGGTTGTTGGCTCACTTCTACGTCCAAGATCACCTCTCGCAACTCTTCTAACGACAAAAAACCATTCCCAATGTTTTTATGGAGGGACTGCTTGATGAGGCCGATTAACCTTTCAAATTGACCGGCCCACCATGAAGCGCGACTCAAGTTGAATTGCCACTTTATCTCTTCTCTCGCTAGGAAATCGTTCAATCGCTCGTCTTTTTTCACCACTCTTACCCACTTCGCTGCTGCAACAAATGTTCAACCATTGTCCGAATAGATTTTCTTGGGACGACCACAACGCGCAATTAATCTTTTCAGGCTTCGCAAGAACTCGACTGTTTCCATGCTCGTCAGGAACTTGCTCGTCAACTTCCAAGTAGAGAGCTCGCGTGAGACTGCATGCGTAGACCACAATGTACGCTTTCCCTTCTACGTTCTTCTTCCGATACTTGAGTGGTCCCGCAAAGTCCGCTCCCACTACTTCAAAAGCTTCGGAACCCTCTGTGCGATCTGTTGGTAACTTTCCTGGTGGTGGCGTTGCAAAGGCTTTTGCTTTTCTCTGCAGCTGAGGGACCCAATACTGTCCTCTTATTCCTGTCATAGTGAGACCCATTCCTCCATGCAGCATTTTCAGAAGCATACCGTCCTCTTATTCTTGTCATAATGAGACCCATTCCTCCATGCAGCGTTTTCAGAAGTGCTTCTGTCACAATCTTGGTGGTAAACAAATGACAGTCAGGTAGGTATATTGGATACTGTCCCTGTATCCTTCCACGACATTCGAGTACTCCGTTGTTGCGTTGGAGATTTAACTGGACTTGGTCTCTTTGGAAATTTTCCGTAAGTTGTGCTTCTTGCTGCGCTCGTTTGACCCAGAAACTCACTTGCTGCTCTATTTCTTCAGTTGATAACGGTCCCAGGGAGTCAATTTCTCTTCGGTTGTCTCACGTTTTTGGAAAATCTTGCAATCCATGCATATACTCGGACATGCCGTCTTCACGTTGGAGATCAGATTGACGCCATGTGATCGGAAACAAGTTCTAACCTGGGAATAGTTAGACCTTGTTTTGCCAACCTCACTTTGCCTGCAACCAAACCTTGCCTTACTCCCAGTGGCTGAAACACGACTCCATAAACCGAAGATGGATTTCGTTAATCTGCTTGTGATGTGCAGCCAAGGATCGGTTAGTCGTGGTACTGGTTGGTAGACTTTTTTCCCATCGCAACAATCTCTGTGACAGTTCGTCAGATAGTTTTGCATCCCAGCCTAGTTTAATGTCACACGCTTCATGGTATAGTAGTTTGCCGGTAAGGGTAACAGTTGCAACCAATCCCAGTGGATCGTAGATTCTAGCCATCTTACAGAGGATCCCTCTCTTCGTTTGTTCGGTTGACCGGGATGGGAACTTGACTCCTATTGTGTCATGCTCTTTGTTCCACGGCAGTTCCATGGGAGTCTCTTCATTCTCGTCACTCATTCTGGAAACGTATATACCGTCGGAGGTGCCACTTAGTGTTGGAAATGTAGTGTAGTCGCAACACTATTCACTTAAAGTCACAGATGTAGTTATAAAATTTAATTCACAATCACAGGTTTTGCTTTGTCACACTCCTCGCTCAGCTATCAAGTCACACTCCAATTTTACATATTTTACTGATTATATCTACTGATCTACACACAATTGACATCACAGTTACCATTACCTATTAACTAAATATTCAACACACAAATAAAAGTTTCGCCATTAATTTCTTTAATTAGCGCGATTTGCTCGCCGGCTCAACAGCAGGGAAAGTAGGTACTTCATCTAGCAAGTGCAAGCCCGAATTCAGGGACTACAGGAGAAAAACTCCCCAGGGAGATCAGAAAATGATATATTATGCACATTTATGTTATGCAAATAGCCACACCACCAAAGCAAAAACTCACGGCACCAAAGCAAAAACTCACAGCACCAAAGCAAAAACTCACGGCACCAAAGCAAAAACTCACGGCACCAAAGCAAAAACTCATGACACCAAAGCAAATAGCCATGGCACCAAAGAAAAACTCACGGCACAAGAGCACATTTTCAGCGCGAGAGGTCGAGAGCATTGTAAACTAATTTAAAACGATCACACAAACATTGCGGACGATTTTCCGGATTTAGACGATGAAGATGATCAAGTTGAGGATGTTGTTCAATACTATTTTTATAAAGGCTTTACTTATGAAGAAAGGTTCTTGCAGAAAAATCACGGTCTTGAAATGAGCATTACAATGCTGAAACGGCGTATAAAAGTGTATGGTCTCCGAAGGCGAGAGCCAGCAGACTACAATGTTGTTCAAATAAGAGAAGCTATAGAGGATATTGTTGATGGTTATGGTAGTACGCAAGGGTACGGGCCACCTTACAGCTAATAGGATTACGTGTTCCTCGTATTGTTGTGCAATACATATTGTTAAAAGGTGGGTATACCATAATCCCGGGCCAAATTATGCACGGCACTGCGATGGCTATGACAAATTAAAACCCTATGGATTTCCAATCCATGGCTGTGTTGACGGATGGAGCAGGAAGGTATTGTGGCTATATGTTACCAGATCAAACAACCAACCAGACAATATTGCCAAATTTTATCTTGATGCTGTTGAAGAGTTTGGTGGGTGCCCTGTTGATCTGGTCAGTACAAATAAGCCCTATTGTTAATTGGTAAACAACATCACGTGACACTTGTGCTCCAAAGAGTAACATCACATCTGGTTATACCCAGTGAATTGAATATAACTGGAAAGTTGCCTCTAACCGAAAATTTGAAGCCAAACTTGAAGGCCAGTCCCAGTCGAGTTTGGGTTTTGGTCGAGGGTGGAAGGTCGAGGTTGAATGTCGAGGTCGAAAAATTGATTTCATTGGTACTGTTGAATTTGAGTAGAATGCTGAATGGTGTAGAAACTTTTAAAAACTATACAGAACTTCTTTTTGAACTATTTTCATAACTATTTTTAGTTATGACCGTGCCTTGTCAATTTAACAAGAATTATAAAATCTAAATTTAGTATCATTAATTTAACTTACTAATCATTATTTCGTGTTAATATTTACGAAAAGAAGTTCTGTAAATTGACAAAAGTATAGTTTTTAAACGTTTTTACACCATTCAGCATTCTACTCAAATTCAACATATGAGTCACGATTTAGGAACAGTTACTATTTTTAGACTTTTAGGATTAGGATCAGGATTAAGGTTAAGGTTAAAATACAAAATTACAAAAGTCTAAAAGTCTAAAAATAGTAATTCTTCCTAAAACGTGACAGGTATGAAATTCGACAGTACTGATGAAATCAATTTTTCGACCTCGACTTTCGACATTTGACCCTCGACCTCTTCGACTCGCGACTTTCAACCCTCGACCTCGACCTTCCACCCTCGACCTCAACCTTCCACCCTCGACCTCTGACCCTCTACCAAAACCCAAACTCGACCCAGTCTTTTCACGCATGTGGAAAGCGCTCAATCTGTCAATCATGACATAAACATGTGTGTCTTGACCCCCAAATTTTCAGGGCTTTCATTCAGATTTGCCTTTTGGCAACACGGGCGACTTTATCTGAAGGTAGCGTTCCAGCTTAGTTCTTCAACCTTTCACACACAGACTAGTTGCAGCACAAGCAGCCCAATCTTGGGTAGAGTTGTATTTATGAGTATACTATATAAAGATTGTATTATGGTGAAAATATGTGATGAAAATATATATTTTAAATAAAATTTACTTGCCTAATTGTTGTTTGTGTTCTCCTTTATCCCTACTTTGTTGAGCTATTCATCGAAAGTTTTTGCTTTATGCCTGCGGCCCACACCGAATACTTAATAAAGTGAAAGGCTGATTATTCGGAGTCCCCGGATCCATCGAGACAAATATGCCAATACGAATATTCTCCTTCTTAAATTGCTTTATTCTCCAAGAAAATTCGCCAGCATGTAGAACAAACACCGATCTTTTCATATATAACGATACTTTAACATCTCGGGCAATTTTTAAACCATTTTTTTATCACATCGACATCTTGTGGTGGAGTGGAAAACACTTTGTTCTTCAAATATCCCCACAGAAAGAAGTCACATGGTGTCAAGTCCGGAGAGAGAGGTGGCTATTCAAAATCTTGACCTAACGCTACGACCTGGTAATTTCCGAACATTCCATTTTCCATTATGGTCGTTTTGCCCACGCGGGTGAAGCGGGTGAATCACTTGAATAATTAGTCGCATGGGCACGCCAAGAAAGTTGAATGTAGTTCAACTTTCAGGCGTGTCCGCGAGGTCGTCGTCGTAGATTTATTCAACCTCCCCGTAGGGCTTTTCAGGTTTAAATTACCATTTTACATCTTGAAATTTACAATGTAGAAGACGAATATCTATTACAAATATTAAAATATTAAAAGTACATTAAGAACCATGTACATAATAAAATCTAAAAACTAGTATACCTAAAAGGCAGTAAGTGCTGCCTGTACGCATATGCAAATAGCATGCGTGAGATACGTGTTTGCCAAACCCACCACTTGCATTTAATTTAGTTTGCGCGAATGGTTGGATTGTACCCTTAGGCCTACGTCAAACGTGGCTTTTCTGGTATGGTGAATGTAGCGTTGATGAGATTATTTCATTGTTTAGATTTGTTTGCCTTAGTTTTGGAATGAGAACTTACAAGCCGGTCGTTTGACCTAGGCCCGAGTCATTTACCGAATGGTTAAATAAAACTTAGGCAAAATAGATGTGAAAGATGAAATATATTTATATAACATACATTAATTAACCAAACAATAACACCCCATTCTATTTATACAAACAAAACATTAACTAAACATTAAAAAGTTTCCTGCCTACATTGTTCATGGCACGAGAAAAATGTTGCAATTTGAAAGTTTAAATAATCTATGATAGGTAATATATGCGGTAAACCCATAAATCCTTAAGCGTTGGTTTTAGCAACCGTTACGACGTTACATTTCTTGTTATAATAAACGCATGCCTCGACTGTTAGAATTACTTCATACAAGTCATCGTCATCCAACTCTGAAAACTCCTTAGATGAATCTGTCTGCTGTTTGAATATATCGTGCAGTTGTCGCAATTTGTCGTCAAACATGACAGTACACACTCCAGTAGCAAACAAGACATTTTCTAGTACTCTTTGTTTGCATTTAGTTTTAAGTTGTCTCAACCCACATTCACTGCATTTTACAGTATTTTTGTCAGGTACGGCTACTATTTTTGTCTGGTATTTATTTACATGACAGGAATCTCTTGATACTTTCTAGCTTTGCTGAGATTGTTATAATGTTTTTGTCGTCCTCTCTTTCGATGGCCACGTCTGCCATTTCAATAATTGATTTCTTGTTGAGGGTGAGATATTTCTTGTCATCGAACTCTCGCACCATGACATTTGAAATGTGATACGTGCCACCAGAGGTAACACGCTCCGCGTCATTTTCCCACAATACTAGTCGCACTGTCGCTGTATTATCCGTTAGAAGAGCCTCTTGTTTAAGAAGTGTTTTACCTTTTTTCATAATTGTTTCTTTGGTGCTCTGCAGAGACAGGCGTCCACAGACATTGACGTTTTGATTTGCGTCACCTGTAAAAATGAAGATGAAAAGAGTTTATTATGAGCTGTGTTGCAACATGGTGGTTTTATAATTGGGGGAGGTTTTAATAAAGAGTTAGGCATACCTTCCATCAAAGAACTTATGCTTGTCAGGCCAGCTTGTGCCTCATCGATACCACTTTCTTTCACTGCCTGCTCTTGGATGTCAAAAGTTACTTCAGTTGGTGCCGGATCGTCTATTCTGGATCTTTTGTTTACAAGAATTTCATCTTCGTTTGTCCAATAATTTCTTTTCAAATATGTAAGCCGGGCTAGTGGTCAAATAGCAACCTTTAATGGAATGTTGTATGTACTATGGCTATTATGTGCACCATACTACTATGGAAAGTTTAAATGCGTTCAGTAGAAAAACGAAGTAAGGATTTTATTTTATCAAAAGCAAATTTTTGTGAGACCAGTATAATTTAGGCAAATTTTATAAAACTGACTAAATGTATTTAAAACAAAGTGAAATGTTTGAAGAATCAAGTTGACAGTTATTTATTTTTCGCCATTTGTTTAGCAAGCTTTTCTAACCGTTGCTCTTCAATTAGCCTGTATTTAAGTGATTCAGATTTTTTTATATTCAATAGTCGTTCATATGTAAATGGCTCCATTACAAGAGAAGACAAATTTCGAACACGGCTAATTGCTACGTAAGATATTCCTAAAGTAGTTTCTTTTTTTCCAATATCTATCCAAGCGTTTTTTAAAGTCATACCCTGACTTTTATGAATCGTCAATGCCCATGCTAATCTTAAAGGTATCTGTTGTCTTTCATGGAAAGAATTGGTTGCAGTAACAGTGGCTGTAATAGGATAAATAGGAACACACAGCGGAAAATTAGAGAACACAGGACCTGTATAGTAGTCAAATTTGACAACAACAGCGATTGGCAAATCATGAGGTTGATGGTTTAACGCATAAATAATATTGACAACAGTTCCTGTGGATCCATTACATAAACCCACTGATGGCCATAGGTTTACTGTTAGCATTACACGAGCCCCTTTACTAATAAACAAAATTCTACTAAGCGCTCGTAGTTATACTTCCCAACTTGCTCATTGCTATAGTACAATCTTATGGCTGTTTCAAAGTCTTTTAAGTTTTTCACACGAGCAGGTTGTCTTGTAAGTAATAGTTGCCAGTCACTGCTAGTCGATTCAGCATTGCATAGTCGTGACAATAAGTTTCGAAACAAAAGTTGGTTGTATTCTGAACCAGCAACTCTTTGATTGACAGTTGATATTACAACCTTGTTAAACAGAATATATACTAAATAACCCTGTTCTCCAACCTGATTAGATGGTTTTGAATGATACAATGGTTTATCACAAACTGGAGGCAACTGACCAGTATCACCAACTAAAATTATTGATTTCCCACCAAACAATTGATTTTTTAGTCCAGTAGCTTGTCTGCATCGTCTATCTACCCATCCCATCGCGGTTTGTCCAAGCATAGAAAACTCATCAGTGTATATTTTGCAATTGCTCCTGCAAGTTAATAAGACTTTGACCAGACAAATCTTTTTGATGTACTGGACCTACAGGAAGCTTTAACAACGAATGAATTGTCACCCCATTGATATTGTATGCAGCTTTACCAATTGTTGCTGTAATAGCACATTTAGTTTGAAGATAGTTAGAAATTGCATTTATGATATAGCTTTTGCCTGTTCCTGCTTGACCAATAATTATCATGAGAAGGGGGATCTTGGATATAGTTGGTAACTTGGAATGGTGCACTATAATGTCATATGCAACCTTTTGTTCTACACTGAAACTGTTAATGTTAATTTTTTGAAATTCTTTGATCACAGTGTTGGGGGTTAAACTTTTTTGCCTTGTTATCCAATTGGGCATTTCACTAATGTCTTTCTCACTATAAACTGATCTCTCACTATACCAATCGTAGCTGTTTTCATGTAAATTTACAGAATTTAAGTCAATTCCAGAAGTTTGAAAATGTGAGAGCATCATCCAATCCTCTTGAGGGTGGTGTTCATATTCTGTCTGTTCTTCCATAGAAAATTGAATGTTATCTATTACATTTTTGAGTTTTTGTGTCCAGTTAGAAACATGCTGTTGGGCATATGGTAGATTTAAAAATTCTTGCCATGCATTAATGTATGTTGAATCTTGTGGAGACTCACTACCCCAAGCATCATGCTGAGAATTTTTCCATGGTTTGTATGTTAGTAGCTGGTATTTGCAAAACAGACTGTAATTATCACCCCTTGGAATTGAAGAGTAAGTGGGAAAAACTCGTGGGACCACTTGGCATGACTGTTTTACAAGCTTACCTTTCTTAAGTGCATACTTTGAAACAAAATCAATAAGATTTACATTAACTATCGAAGGGAATTCAGATTTGAAATTAATGCGTTTGGCATATGTGTCTAGTAAGGAATCTTTTGTGCAATTGTCAGTTGCTTTTACATTTGTTTCCACTTTGTGAGACCCATTTAAGTTAACTGGTAGAACTTGAAATGTTGTGCTATGTAATTTTAGAGAAAGCAACAAATGCATTGTTTCCTGTGTGCTAAAATCTCTTTCACCAATTGTCTTTATCATTAACTTTTTTATAGCTCTGTTAGCACTAACATCTGGCTCGAGGTTACTTAAAACTGTATCAAAAGTATGTTTAAGCATTGAGGATCTAGTCTCTCCTTTGGCTGCATACTTACAAAGATATTCAACACAAGCATGATGATCAATAATGACTGGAATATCACAGTTACCTCTCCAACCTTGAAGCTGAATTCTTTGATGATTGTTTAATCTAGGATCATTTCTTTTTGTCACTATCTTAGCTTTGTACTGAGTACTTTTGTCTTTTGTGTGAACTGGTACAAAATGCAATGTTGTTTTCTCACAGCAATCAAAAGGCAATTTAAAACGGCATTTCAGTTGAGTTTCATCACTTTTGCGTCTGAGACAATACTTAGTACTGCACTGTGTGTGCCGCTGGACTGTATTAATTAAGTCTGTGTAGTCATTCTCAAAGTCATCAATGTTTTCATGAAGTTTCTTGCAAGGGTGAATATTAGGTTTTGTCCACACTTCATTGAGTGGTGGAAGTAGATTCCAAGTACTAATTAGAGAGTCTATATAACTACAAATTATTTCAGAAGCCTTTTTGCCTTGTTCAATTTCCAGTAAAGTATTAATATTTCTGGAATCATTTTCACTTTTCTCTGCTGGGAAACCTTTTAATGCTGTTTCTGCAAGATTGCAAAGCCCTGGATCGCTTTTTAATTTAGCTGTTCCATGACAATGAATACTTCCCCTGGCTTGAAATTCATACCTATACCAATGCCATTCAGCACCCAAGGTATCATAAAGCCAATGTTTAAGAAAACTTTCCAAACGCTTTGTAAAAAACCAATCAACTAAATGTGGGTTATTAATAACATTTCGCCATCTTTCATCTGCTGTTATATTTTCATAATTTGGATCTAACAGTGAGTGCATTTCAGGCCAGTGCATGTCTGCTGATGAAAATGTAAAAAAGATTGTGGGAGTTCCCTTACTACTTATAATAGCCTTCAAATCTTCTCGAATCTTATACCAATAAGAAGAACTACCAGTAATGTTACTAGCATATCTGGACAACTTAGCCATAAAACTATTACTGGTTGCCATATTCCGCAACTGGTTTATAGTAAGATGTGATTCATTAGGGTTTTGTTTCAGAAAAATTGCACTTTGTTGTAAAATTCTCTGTCGTTGAATCATATTTAGAGCCCAATATGAAAACCTGGGATGAGAGGCAAACCTATAAATCATTAATGAACTAATTGTTTCTGTTTTGTAATTAAACACTTTGTCATTGTCATCATGAGTAGGATCATCAGAATCATTATTAAGTTCTTCTTCAAAATTGCCCTCTGGATCATTGGTTGTTTCAATTATTTGAAGATCAGTTGGAACACCATTAGCTGGCAAAGTGTCAAGTATAGACTTATTCACCTTAACATCATGGTATTGTGGATTATGTTTAATTAACCATGCTAATGCAAGTTCAACCTTTTTTTCCCTAACAATTACATCCTTGAAGGTATTGTCTTTTCCTTTCATTATAACAACTATTAGTGGAATATCTTTAGGGCAGTGTGGAAGTGATTGAGCCAACTCTTCAACTCTCTGAGGCAAGTTAA
This sequence comes from Trachythela sp. YZ-2020, assembly GCA_016169945.1. NCBI lineage: Eukaryota > Metazoa > Cnidaria > Anthozoa > Malacalcyonacea > Clavulariidae > Trachythela > Trachythela sp. YZ-2020. Next base: position 925,616 of record JADLSH010000374.1, on the reverse strand, counting down.
TGCAATGACCAGAATAACCTCTTTGGCCACCAGGTTTTAAATAAACTTTCATGATTGGAAGAGCACAAGCATTTCCTCAATTTGTGTCAAATTTTTCAATACTTCTGGGACAGCTGATGGGATCATAAAATTTTCATAAGAAAACTTTTTGGGTGATTGTTTATCTCTTGAACATCTGACGAAAATGTAAGAGGTCTGTGATTTGGGTATTTTACATATTTGTGATTTTACATATTTGACACTGACTCGTGAAAAATTTAATTGATTTGTGAAACCGATTCATGTTTAATTTTTCATGTTTTGAAATATTTTCTGTTTGTACGTTCTGATTTTGGTTTAAACTTGGCAGCCCACTCTCTATCTTATTCATTTTATTAGCCTCACTACTATCAACACTAGTTGCTTTGAATTTTAAGTTATTAATTTTATTAGCCTCACTGCTATCAAAAATAAATTGTCTTTGGTTTTCTGTTTTTCTTTTAGTATACTGTTGACTGTTATTACTAGTTGCTTCAAATTTGAAGTTATTCATTTCATTAGCCTTGCTGTTATCAACACTTAATTGTTTTTTGTTTTCTGATTTCCTCTTAGTATTCTGTGGACTGTTATTGGCAGTCGGATTTGTATTTGCACTTACATCAACCACAATGTCATAGTGAACTCCATTTGTATGCTGAATATAAATTGCACCGTTGTTTTGGGAATGGGAACCATCTAAGTTTGCTTTTGAAAATTTATGCCACTTTAACTGGCTGCCAACTCTAGTATAAACATATATGTCTGTGCTAGGGTCCTACTAAACACCGTCCGCGAACGTCCGCGAACGTCCGCGAACGTCCGCGAACGCCCGCGACAATTAGATTATCTCATTTATATCTATATATAAAGTTTGTTAGTTAGATGTACTGTATTCCTGAGATTTATGAACTACGCGGACGTCCGCGAAAAATAGCCACGACACGCGAACAAAACCCACGACAATTCAAATCAAGTCAAAGGATTCTCGCATTGAGACCACAATGTCAATGACGAATATATGATGAGCTAAATATGAACTGCAAAGAATTATAGATAACGCAAATAGAATATATAGCATATAATAAATTCATCAAAGCCGCCACACTTACAAAACTATAAACGATTTTTGGAATAAATATCAAAGCCCGCCACACTTTTATAAGTGATGATATTTAATATGATTGTAACATTCCCTTATTTACAACTATTATATAAGTATTAAACTACACAGACTTAATGCAGTATATATAGTAAGATTAATATAATACTATGAAGACTTCCAATTAACGTCTTATCGATTTTTAGTCGTGGCATGTATACATGCATTGTTAATTGTAGCAATATATAAATAAAAAATTAGACTAATGTTTCTGAGTTCTTGTCGACTTCACCCGTTTACGTTGACCTGGCTTTTTCGCGGCTCTTGGCGTTTTTGGGATTTTCAGCCTTCCATCTGTCGATTGAATTGTCTTTTCCTTTTTGGTTACGCCTCTCAAAAACTTTTGGAATAGGAATTCTTTTTGCACTTCCGACTTAGCCGCCCAGTTGGTTTGGTTGACTTTGTGTGTTGCCATCCACGGAGCGATTTCAAAATTGCCCATGCCATAAAGGGCACGTTTCATGTCAGCGAACTGAAGTTTTACAATTCTATATAATTTCTCTACTAAGTCTGGAATTTTTTGCACTTTCCAGTCGCACGATAGTTTTAGAATATGGTTCATGCTCTCGCAGGAATTGTTTTTCCAATTGATAGGTACACATTTGTTGTTTTTGCTTGGTAGAAATACGAATTCCAAAAGGGATTTCAGCAAGTTCGAGAAGTATGGGACAAACTTTGGGATCAGACGTCTGTACTTTTCTTCTAACTCCAAACCTGCCAGTTCATAATCGTATTCGTCTTCCGAAGATAACAGTCCATTTTCCCCAAAAATATCTCTCAAAATTTCTTTGGATTGTTTGTCATTCGCACCAATTTTTGTGCGGAGATGACGTTTAACGTTCTCCTCGATATGCCGACGGCATAAAAAGTAGTGAGAATAAGGAAAGCATTGTTTCATTGCTTTTGTCAGAGCTTTCTCCTCGTCTGAACCTGATAAGAGTTGGCGACCACTGCCTTGTATACTACATATGCAGTTGTCTAATTGACTTTGCAAGTGCGAAAAGAATCGATGATATGTTTTATACAAGCCATCCCAATGTAGAAAAACTGGCCCAAGCATTATGGGATGGTTGTTTGTTCCCTTGCGTATCAGATTCGTTTGATGATAAACCAGCATTGTCACGTAACAGGGACCCAAATTAAATGTCCTGTCGACTCCCAAAACACTTGGGTGCGTCGCATCTGATGCGCAAAACATTTTCATTTCCTGTAATTGCTCTTTTAGATATAAAATAACCCCCGGAGGTTTACCTTTTGTTTGAACAATTTCCTGGACGAAAGGATGCTCGTGGATCATATTTAGCAAAGCTATTATGTCATCAGCCGTATTCTTTCGCTTTTCTTGAGTACAGTTACTTGTTTGGCACCTTTTTTTCTTATTCTGCAAATATTTTTTATTTTGTACTTGTTTGAGATCTCGTGGGGCGGTTATCGGATCTTCCAGCACCATGTGCTCATACACTTTTCTTGGTGGCACTGGTGTATTATTCAACTTTTCAGCTAGTTTGCATTTGGCCGCTTCACTACTTCTGACGTACTCCGCGTTTGTATTTTTAGCATTCCCGTGAGGCGCAGGGGCTTTTGGAAAGGGTCCAGTATACTCCACAACAGCAAGATGTTTATGCACATTCTGTGTTTGCGCTGGAAATTTCTCCACCCACGTTATACGCTTTCTATACTGTGGTGCCCTTTTTAATGTCGTATAGTACCTTTTCAAAATAAGGACATCATCTATGTTTGGTTGAGGGCTTATCGGGCGTTTCTCTCCTTTTGAATATCGGGCAAACAAACCGTTCTTTACCTCAAGGTAAATAGGTGAGCCATTTTCAAAAATGTAGTGGTGGTTTTTGGTGGATGAAGAATCTGACCATGCTCCACAGTCATCTGAAAAAACGCTCTTTTGTCCTCGATCTCGCCGACGCATATTTTCACTATTGTCAACAACAAAATAAACATTTTCTTTCGTACCTTTCGGAAGATCGGAACAAAGGCAATCACTGTCATCATTTAGTAGAATGTTCACTACTTCTGCTGCACCAAGAAAAGAACCATTCCCTTTATGGGCACCAGACAAAACAGTTGTGACAGAATTCTAAAATCATGAAAAAGTCAGCATTAAAGACTGATCGTTTACACATTAACGTGGTCGATGTAATAGAATGATATATACATATACATATATATATATATAGTTAAAATCTTAAAATATAATGTCATCGCTACACAGTGTTTCACGCTATAAAGCGATCCTCAGACGACTGTTAACTCATATATATTCCGATCCATTGCAATTAGATATCCTCAACTGATGTGTTTTACAAAATTAATTGTAGATACCTGAACAATATTCGACTCATTATTTTCAGAAACTTGACTGCTTGATTTCGGTCCAACTGCTTTGCATGAACTGTCAACTGAAAGGTTTGAATCTCCAGCGTCTGAGGGAATGGCGGCATCATTTGAGTTCGACAGGCGACGTTTCCGTTTGTTTCTGGAGGACTGCAAAATAAAAGCAGTATATTTACTCAAATTTGCTACAGAGTAAACCAGAAGAAGACTGAGAATCATGACATACGTCCAAAATATTCGCATGATATTCACGGCAAGTCCATTAATGGCCAATATTATAGAGAATAAGTTGCTTTAAACGGCCAGTTTTATATATAGGTTGCATGCATGTTAAAGATTTTATGATTATAAATCACGTAGCAATGCACAACCTCTATGCCTTAAAATAGATCGACACAAAATGTTATACCTTTTTATTGGAGTGACATTTCTGCGACTGGGCAAGGCCTAGATCATTGTTTTGAGAAATCCAGCTGCACAAATTGTTGGTTATGGTGGTTTCTCCAAGTCCAGCGGCACCTGTTATATCGTCTGTTGTCGGTGTGATCTTTAGTTCTTCATCGCTGGGGATGGTCATTGGACTTGTATTCTAAAATATGGTAAAAATCAATATAAATTTATCTATTAAATATAAAGTGTTTTGTATATGTACGTGGCTTTTTCCCATCACATCTCTAACTAAATGCGATATAAATAGTAATGTGACATTGAAAATTGATGGATGGTAAACCTTTTTTACTGGGGTTGAACTCCTTTGGCTTTGATATAGATCAGAAATGGCATCCTATATTGAGAAGAAAGTAGCGGACATTAGTCAACTATCACTGGTTTAGTGCTAAATTTGTCAATTCGTTCATTCAATGGCATTCTAACTCACCGTATCAACTGTTTGAAAGTGTCTTCACTCACTTGCCCTTTTTTCATTTCACGTGGCGGAGTAATGTCGGTGTTATCATCGCTGGGTAAACTTAAATTACAGATCTAGAAAAAGTAAATATAATATGTCATAAATACAATAGATGCAACTGCAATTTTCCTGTGAATTATAATGTTTCGAAAACTATCACTAAAAATGGTGTATTTATACTGTCCGTATACACACCTGATCTGGATCAATAAGGAGTGGAACAAAATGATTTGGAGTCCACGTTTTTCGAGGCTTGGGATAATATGTACTGCTCCACATTATATAAACTGGACGTCCAGTTGCTTTCGTTCTTGGCTGAAACGTCGTATTAAGAATAGCAACGCACCAGTCAAGGACACCATTCAGGGCTGGATAAATGGAGACGATTTCTCTTCTTAATACCGTCGCAGCTGCCTCCATGGTCAATGCCGAGGAAAAAGCAAAGTCTGTAGCACAGTCTCTAAACGCCTGAACATAATCTGGAGACACCAACTTTATGCCACTTTCACCATGCCTAGCCTCATAAAACTCTCGACTATTAGCCATTTCGACGCATGTCCGTATGCGCAGCTCATTGGCAAGCGAATCATTTGAAATCATGGCAACTGACAAGGCGTTAAACAGGCAGTTTCCGTTAGGATTCACCCATGCCGGTTTTCGACTACCAGCTCCTCCTGTTTATAGAATAAAATATATGTATAAATTGTTAATTTTGCAAACCATGAACAACCAATCACTGAATGTTAAGAAATCTCATCTAGTTGGAATAGAAACGGGATCATAGAAGCACTAGAAGTGCTAGTGCCAACTTATAAAAGTTCTTTAAACGGGCACTGGGAATCTGAAAATTTACCCTACTAAAAATCAGATTATACATCCCTATGCAACTAAAAAGAGCACTTCTATTATACCAAAGTCCAGGTAATGGTATTTATTTTGAACTTATATTTTAGTCATTTCTGTAGCTCCATTTAATTGTGAATAAATCGATGTTTTCAAAGTGGTGTATTTTCGACGCCTGACGTACATGGCGGCCTTAAATTTGGCTTCAAAGATGGCGGCTGAGTTCTCGTTCCAGTTCTTTTAGATTTTAAATTAGATTTTAAATTAGACCCTGGAGTGACTATCACAAATATAAAAATAGGATGATTCTTACCAAGTTTGTCAAGAAGAGTTTGAGCAACATAGTCGATCTTCTTACCACGGATATCAACGTTTTCATTGGTGGGTATACGGAGTGGTATGTCCCTCAACAGAATTCCTTCCAGAATGACCGCAGAACGCAGTGCCCCAAGCCGTCCTCTCGTATAAAAAGCCATTTGCGATAGAGATGACGATAATCAAAGTGACCACTTGGCTGCGCACAACTGCTACATACGTAGTCTTGTGGGACATCGTTTCCAAGAACCTTCATCTGCTTGTTAGTGAGTTGTTGGCAGTCAGCATGATACCACAAACAGCACTGGCCGCAAAACACAGCCGGATGTCCCGGTACTTCGCAATCTTCACTGCAAGTACCACAAGGGTACTCATGGACACGTTTTAGGACTTTCCTTACCATATTTCTTACTTAAACTCGATAAAGCTCGGAAAATACTTCGAAATTACTCGGAAACACGCTGTGTCGTTGTATAGTTGCCCAATGCAAAGCTATAATGAATTATAGTTACTGTTGCCCTGTATTTATAGGCTGATAGGATACAGTGTATTGTTCGCAGGAATTTGTGGAATGTGCAATAATGAGTTGGTGTCCAGTGAGTCATCACTTTTATTGTCTGGTGCGACAATGGAAAACACCTCACACTACGCCTATAGAAATCTACGAAATTGGTTTTGGCCAACAAAATATAAACACGTCATCCTGCTTATAGGGGAGTTTTCCGGGAAAATAAAAAGGCCTGGTGCGGGTTAGCCGGGATCATATAAGATAGCCGAGATCACAAAACCAAAAGCCGTCTTTTTACTCAATTAGCTATTTCATAAATAGTAACATCTATAATAATAAAGACTAATAGATGTATCATGGATTTAAACTTATCCGTATCTATAAGTATGTACTATATGAAATGCGACCAAAGTGACAAAAAAGATGATGATTATTAAAAGTATTTTTCATGTAGAATAATTATTACAGTTTTAATTAAACAAAAGGCAACAAGCGAGATGACATCACTGAACGATGACGACCATACTTTGAATAACTGACTACACAAATTTGCATGTGAAAGACTAATGACGGTTTGGACTATACATTCCGAAAATTTGCATGTGAAAGACTAATGACGGTTTGTAACATTGTCAATGTTGAAATTTGTTTAGTTCGGTTACGGTTTGGTTTGCAAAATTTGAATCGTTTGCTAGCTAGTTGCACATTGACAATTTTGGCTTAGATGCGAGAGTCCCTGATTTGATTCCCTGACTCTACTGATAAAACACACTAAGATACTTTAATAAAATCCTCAAACCGCTTTGTAGCGTTGTTATCCTGTTGTCTTTGTGTCGTTATGTCAAAAAACATCTGACTAACAAATATTAACCTAAATAGAGCTCGCGGACGTTCGCGGACGGTGTTTAGTAGGACCGCTGTGCTAAGCAAAGAACTGGCTGCTAAATTCACATCAGTCAGTCAGTCAGACATTCAGACATAGTGTAAACTTTCCGGGGGGTGCATACAATTTATGTTTCTTTTTAAATTTCATTAACATTTAGTGATTTAGTGCTTCAAGACAGGGCTTCACATTTTTCTTTAAATATTCTTTTGATCTTATGGCGACTTTACACAAACTATGCTGAATTAGAGTCTTTATATTGAACTTGAAACATTTGCTGAAGACGTTGAATTGACATTAAATTGGCGAACTTTCCCCCGGAACACGCAATTTTTTGTGCAATCACAAATGCATGTGCGCTATCAAGTGTGTGGCCGCGAGGTGACTGCGAGATTCGTACGCGTGCCATGTAGCGAGTCTAGCGACAAGAACATTATCATATCAAATTATCAATATATAGTATAACTATAAGTATGTCGATGAACCGGAGAGAAATCAGTCATTATAACTGACTTACCAACTTGCCTTCAGTACTGGATAATCAACGGGAAGGATTGTAGAAATTCACTTATTTTCGCTTCCCGAGCATTATTATTTGAGATTTGCTTTCGAGAATTATGATTATGACAAAATATCTCTTATGATTATGACAAGACTGTATCTCAAATGCGAGGAAGGTAAATGTGGTAGCAGTTTAAAGGCTATATTATTTCAAATACAACTATAGCCTTATGAACTATAGGGGCAATGCCAATGTCAATAAACTTGTGCAAGTCGATGGCTGGATATATATATATAGTATACTGCATGTATTCGATCTGTAATCTATCAAAACAGTGTAGACTATAGTATCCGATTTATATTATAACCTCTATGGTATAAAACGGGATCATATAAACGTTCTGCAAAGCCTGCAGTCCCAATAGTCGTGTTAATTTAAACTTTACAGTATACCTTGAATTGATGGGTATGATTAACCTTGAAGCTTGACGATTTAATGCGTTTGTTTACTTTTCAAATGTGAACGTTTGGTCACGCCCCGTGTCACTTTTGACAATAGCCGAATTCATATTAGGGGTTAGACGGGAAACTCGTCTTAGACGGGGAAACTCGTCTAATATGAATCCGGGGTCAGACGAGTTTCCCGTCTAACTTTCCCGTCCAACTTTCCCGGTCCAAACGGGACTTATCTGGATTTATTAAGAGTATCTGGATTTATTACGGAGCAAAGTTCATTAGTGTAGATGTTAAACAATAGAGGGCCTAAAATAGAGGTACCCCGTATTTCACTGGAAGAGGCTCGGACAGATCAGATTCTATACTCACTTGTTGCTCCCTGTCAGAAAGGTAACTTATGAACCAATCCAATATAATCCCTGAGACACCAATACTTTTAAGTTTAGCCACCAAAAGAGAATGACTAATACTATCATTGGCTTTACTAAGATCTAACAAGATCATAGCTGTAATTTCTTTACAGTCCATAGCATTAAGTATGTCATCAGTTATTTGTAAGCCCAATGTCTCTGTTGAATGATATCGTTTATTGCCGTTCTGATGGGCTGACAAAAGCTTATTAATAGTTAAATAGTTTGTGAACTGTTGATGTACAACACGCTCACAAATCTTAGATAATATCGGTAGTAGTGAAATGGGGCGGTTGTTACTGGCGGGTTCCACTTCGTTGGTCTTAGGGATGGGTATAACTTCCGCTTTCTTCCAATCTTTAGGAAATATGCCTTGAGTTAAGCTAGAGTTAATAATATCTCTATCTTGAACTTCTATTATAGTAATTCAAAGTAATTCTGTCGAGTCCAGGAGCTTTATTTTTAGGCATAGCTGAAATAATATTCCCAATTGTCTCACAAGACACAGGCTCGAAGGAGAATGTTAAAGACTCCCCAGAATTAATAATATTCAAATGTTCAATAAAGGGTTTCCTTAGCTTTTTCCGCCGCATTTTGGCCGACAGATGTAAAAAATTCATTGAATTCTTGAGCGACAACAGATGGTTCTTTACTATAAGTGGGTTTCATTGAGTCTCGAACAGGAAGACAACGTCTAATAGTTTTCCATAAGCTGTTTGGGTCATTCTTGTTCATTTGGATTTCATTCCTTACGAAGTCTCGGCAAGTTTAAGATCGAATTTAACTTGTCGTTTAACATTCCTAAATATAAGCCAGTCTCGGGGGTTGTGGGTTTTACGAGCAATTCGATGAGCAAGGTCTCTTTGATGCATAAGAGTTTTGTTTTAATGACTTTAACAGGTGCGTGGTGGTCAAGGACGTCGCTAAACAATGAACTAAATGAAGCAAGTTTATCATCAACACTATCAAATGTGATAAAACATGCCACAGTACTTTGGCCATGTCTTCTGCAAACGATTTTGAGTCGTGCTATAAGTTTCGATGTTTTTAACCTTGGTTTTCTCAAGTTTAATGTTGAATAAACCAGAAAATGATCACTTATAATCAGGTCCATCACTCCGCTGCTATGCACCAGATTGAGGTTGGAAACTATCATAACATCAATCAAGGTTCTGGAAACCGCCGTCACTCTTGTAGGTTTAGTTATTAATTGTTTCAACTTAAAGTTGTTACACAGTTCGACGAGACGTTGTCCATCACCGGTAGATCTGAGTAGGTCACAATTCAGGTCTCCGGTGATAACGATATTTTCGTTTATTGTTAAAGCGTGATTAATTTTAGGGGCTAAATCGTCGTCCAAACAGGCCACTGGGCAATCAGGTGGTCTGTAAGCAACACATAAAATGAGAGATTTAAGCTTTTTCCTCTGTATTTGTATCCACTGTTGTTGAAAGCCAGTGTTAGAAATATCAGTTAAGTCATTAAGTGCGCGGCCTTGTAACCTGTTATGCACATATACGCAGGATCCGCCACCAGATTTCCCCTTACGATCAAGCCGAAATAGACGGTACCCAGGAAGAGCTATGCTAGCGTTGGTGTTAGACAAATTTAGCCATGTTTTAGAAAGTGTTAAAATATCAATGTTTTGGTAAAGAGTTAGGTTTTCAAGTTCCATTAGATGGTGTCTATTTAATGATTGGATATTCAAATGTGAGATAGTAAGACCAGAAGAATAAGTAGCCTTATATCTGACATTGCTTTCAACAGTAGAATGAAAAGGTGAATGTGTATTAATTGTAATACAGTTGGATGGGTTTCGAGTCCGAGTCAAAAACTTGTGGTTATGTGCCCTGTTTACAGATATTCGAACGGGGATCCGTCGAGCCATACTGGTTCCGGCAGAGGCTGGGTTTGTGGCACTAATAGTAGGGCTAGGTTGAGGGTGAACGTCTCCACTAAGAGCAATAATCAAGATTTCAACATTAAAGGTAGATTCAGAATTCGAATAATATGAAATACGGTTCTTTAGAAACTTAGATCTCCGTAATGAGTTAATTATTCTTGAAGCGACTCTTGAACAATTATAATAATAATAAGGGGTTTGATGGTGCGGAACTCTGGTGACATGACTGACAACATATATGTAAATTCGGTCTCTGTCACGGTGTAATGGCTCCGAGAAGGACACCAGTGAATTCAAAAAATAAGTTGACACAGCAAACTCCAATGTTTCTTCGCACGAGAAATGCCTCCCTGTCCCGTTGACATCTCGTAAGTTAGCCGTTGCAAATACTCTAGGACTAGTGAGATTAATAACCATTAAGAACGCTCGGCTAAACAACAATTCACTCTGCAAATACCGTGCGTTGGGCATATATCTTGAAACCATAAACTCTGCCATCGACTTGAATAAAGGGCATATTTCGGTCTTATTAACAGCCAAGTTGGTTACTCTAATCGTAACAGGTACATTCGAACCAAAGTCCCATGTAGCCGTGCAGTTAAGCAACAGTAATGTTGCGATTAAAACAGAGGTCGAAAATCAATGACCATCAGCCGCTATGATAGGTCAATCCCTTCAAGAGCTTCAATCCGTTGCTTATTTATCTCTGCACTGGTATTCTGTGGTACATTAGAGTTTGTTCCACAGAATGTTAAATCTAGCCCAAAAACCCCCAGGAAGAAAAAATATATCGCCACATTATACAGGGTGTATAAAAAAAAACTGAACGAAATTGAAATTGCTCTCAACTTCGCGAAGCGGCTCCAGGTACGAAGTTTTTTATTAATATATATTGTTTGGGTATTTATAATGTAGAATAAACTAAAAAATTCTGAAAGTTACATTTTTCAAAACCCAGGGGGGGTGTCTTGTCAACAGATCAAAAATGGCTTGCGCACGAAATTTGAATGCTTAAAAGTTATTTTGAGTTAGTAGGTGGAAAATGTGTTGGGTGTTGCATTGCTGTTCAAAATTTCAGAAAATTTGCTTAAGTGTAAGCCCTTCAAAACGTCGCGTAAACTTTCATTTTTAAGAGAAAATCAGCTTTTGCATGCTTAATTTACGCCTTTACCTAATTTGCATACTGTCTAGACAATATGTAAATTGTCTAGACAAAATGCAAATTAGGTAAAGGCGTAAATTAAGCATGCAAAAGCTGATTTTTTCTTAAAAATGAAAGTTTACGTGATGTTTTGAAGGGCTTTACACTTAAGCAAATTTTCTGAAATTTTGAACAGTAATGCAACACCCAACACATTTTCCACCCACTAACTCAAAATAACTTTTAAGCATTCAAATTTCGTGCGCAAGCCATTTTTGATCTGTTGGACAAGGCACCCCCCCCCTGGGTTTTGAAAAATGTAACTTTCAGAATTTTTTAGTTTGTTCTACATTATAAATACCCAAACAATATATATTAATAAAAAACTTCGTACCTGGAGCCGCTTCGCGAAGTTGAGAGCAATTTCAATTTTGTTCAGTTTTTTTTGATACACCCTGTATATATTTGACAAAAGATATGGAACATGTAAATTTTTATCGCTTCCTTAATTAACATTAAAATATTCCGGCAGTTTCTTGTCATGATGAGCTCAGTTTTCTGTGCTTAAGCTTTTGCGCAATAAACCAGTCACTCTCGATTGGAATAATTATGGCAATGTGTATCAGCACATGCCGGTTTATTAATTTTTGTAATCAATTACATAATTATTAATATAACAAATTATTAACAAAACTAATGTTCGTAAAAGTAATTATTAAGAAAATTGTTCGCACAGAAAAGGTGGGGGTAATACAAACGCCCACAGTAAGAACTAATATACAAGTAAAAAAGAAAAGGAAGTGCGTCAAGAAAACGGGGAGGAGGGTGGGTATAACTTTATTATAATAGCTGTATAGATCAGTCGTGAACTGTAGTCGACGTGCAGAGCAGAATGAATCGATCTCACATTCGACGCCAGTATATACCGACACCCCTATCCGTTTTCCCGCGCATTACAATCATGTGATCAGAAATTCCTGGGAAATTCCTCTGGCGTGATCCCAGCAGCGATCTCTATCTTATTATCTAATTCAAGTGCAGGAAGCAATAAAATCTTTATTGGTATGCCAATAATTCATTTATCGCTTCCTTAATTAACATTAAAATATTCCAGCAGTTTCTTGTCATGATGAGCTCAGTTTTCTGTGCTTAAGCTTTTGCGCAATAAACCAGTCACTCTCGATTGGAATAATTATGGCAATGTGCGTCAGCACATGCCGGTTTATTAATTTTTGTAATCAATTACATAATTATTAATATAACAAGTTATTAACAAAACTAATGTTCGTAAAAGTAATTATTAAGAAAATTGTTCGCACAGAAAAGGTGGGGGTAATACAAATGCCACGAGTCTTCTTTAGGTAAAGGAGACATACCCCACCCCATCAGGACAAGAAACGCACCGAAGAAATAATAAAATAATAATTTTACCACTGTATAACAACACATGCGTGCAAGAAAAGTAAGAAAGTATGACAATCTAGGTTTGCCTTTAAAATGATTGTGAAAGCAATCTGTCCCACCAAGTCGTGCCCCTGCGTTGACTTGAGAGACAGCTGCAAATTGACTTAGACGATTATATGTAGTGTTCTGCTAGCCTTGCCCCTGCGTCAGCGTCACAGTCAGCTACAAATCGTGATTTAGGAGATGACAAACATAAACATTGTGTTGTAGTCAAGTCTTGCCCCTGCGTCGACTCAACAAAAATAGTATTCATAAGGTTAGTTTGCACAATTTGAAATTAAAGACTAGTTCGCAGCCAAAACCAACCCACTCACTCAGGAACCTATACTAGTTGCGACGCTGGAACTCAGACTAGGACAACGAATATATTTTCGAAATGCATCTGATTTCCAACGACCCATTGCCCGTATTTGTGCATCAGAAAAACCGCGTTCTGCCGCAAAGGTAGCTGCACCAATGCGGAAACTATGTCCTTTATATTTAGTGGGATCGAGACCACAAGAACGATAGATGAGAGCCAAATGGTCAGTAAACATTTTACGTGAAACAGCGTGCCCATCGCGTGTTCGAAAAAGAGGACCAGCGGATAAACCACGACATGCAAAATAATCTAGTAAACTCTGCACTTGGCAAATGTCCGTGCGGCGATTAAGTGTTAATGAGACAGTAGGCTGGTTATACGAATGCTTGAAATCTGCAAACGTTATTTTCAACCCAGTTATGTTGCCGGAATTACCAACAAGCTGAACAACCTGATTCAGTTGCAGTACGGTCGGTGACCGGGGGCAACAAGTAATTTCACCAATCCGCAAAAAGGCAAAAAATGCGGTTGTACACATTGCCTTCAATAGAAATGCTCGATATTCGCCAGAGCACATGATTGGTGTTTGTTGTAATATATTACGCAGGATTGGAAGTGTTATAGGCAAGCGTGTGTCAACGCGTGGGCCAAGTTTTCCATATCCTTTTAACATTTCAATTATCCAAAACACTTTAGTGGGGTCATTCACCCCAGCCAGACGATGACAATAACCCAGTGCAGAGACGTAAGTGTTCGCGGTCGAGGCCGCATATTGGTGCTGAAACATGTATGCTATAAATAGTCCTAAATCTGAAGACGAGATGGGCAGACGAACTAAAGCCGATTTAATTACAGCACACGAAAATTGACTATAAAGTTTCCAGGCTCTGCGATAAGTGGGAATTGAGGATGGCTGCAAACTAGATTTAAGTAACTGAGAAGTTATAGCGGCTAACTCTGTGGCAGTAGATGGGTTGGTATGACTGCTGGTGATGAGTGTACACCCACCGGAGCTAGCTGTTTGAACTTCGTAACCTGTAACCGGGATAAAGCATCAGCTAAAATATTTTAACCCCAGGAACATGACGAGCGCGAAATAAAATATTAAACTTCAAACATACCAGCACCAGCTGGCGCACAAATATCATAACAGTCGGATCACGAGATGTGGATTTATTAATAATATCAACCAATGCCGCATTATCCGTAAAAAAGGTTATACGCTGGTTACTCATCCTGTCACCCCAGAGCAGTACACTGAGTACGATTGGGTAAAATTCTAATATAGTGATGTTGAATTTTTTCCAATTTTCAGGCCATTCACCGAAACACCACTTGTTGCCAAAAACTGCGCCGTAGCCTAAGCTACCAGCTGCATCAGTATATAAATTCAAAATAAATGAATCGAGCAATACATCACTAAGAAAGAACGAGCGGCCATTAAAGCCAACTAAAAAAGACTGCCAAAGTTGCAGGTCCGCTTTAACCCACCGTGTAAGGCGAATGAAATGATGGGCCGACGTTATGCCCTTTGTTAAGTCGATAAGACGACGCAAGAAAGCCCGGCCCGGGACAACCACCGAGCATGCGAAATTAAGTAAACCAGTCAAAGATTGTATTTCACGTAAAGTTACTTTTTTGCGTCGAAGAAATGACGCAATCAATAATTTGCATTTCTCGGTTTTGTCACAAGGTAGACGGGCTTCCATGCGTAGAGAGTCTAATTCAATTCTGGCAAACGAAAGAATGTTTTTTGGCCCAACAGTTTTTTCCGGAGCGATCGGTATGCCTAAATATTTACATAACGATAGGAAATGAGCAAGGTTAATGCGGCATTGGTGATAATCAGGCGCCGCCATCAGATAGTCGTCAAGAATGTGGATAAGATGTGGGATCTTTAAATGTTTCTTGGCAATCCACTCGATAGCCGTGCTAAACATTTCAAAAGTGCGGCAAGATGACGCGCAACCCATTGGCATTGCGCGATCAAAATAATATTTCCCCTGCCAAAAAATGCCTAGAAGATCATAATCTGAAGGCCTTATAGGGATAATGCGAAATGCGCTTTTAATATCCGTTTTAGCCAGAACGCTTCTGCGACCTAATCGCTTGATCATTGCAACTGCGTCATCTACGCGAGCATAAGTTACTGTGGTATTCTCAGGAGCAATACCGTCATTGACAGAATCGCCCCTCGGGAAAGACAAATGATTAATCAAGCGATACTCCCCAGGAGTTTTCTTAGGAACAACCCCTAGGGGAGAAACACGAAAATTGGTAAAGGGAGGGTGTTCAAAAGGCCCAGCAATGCGACCCGCTTCACACTCTTTGAAAAGTTTAGCACTGACAATGTCAGGGTTTTGCTGTGCAGAAACGAGATTATTTGCAAAATACGACTCACGAGCTCCTTCAAAATGGAGTGGAAAACCAAATTTAAAACCAGAATATAAAAAAGACTTCAATCCCACATCGTAGCCACATAATAAAGGTATAAGTTTGTCAATTTGAACTGGTGTTGGGAGCGCGGGACTTGACCGCAGAGGGAGCTGAGGTAGGTATGCTTGCCCATAGCGGACAAAAAGTCGAACAGTCAAACATAAAATTCGAAGTTGAAGTGGTGCAAATCGAACTCGAATTAATGCTGAATCGAACTCGAATTCATACAAATCGAAGTCGAATTCATACAAATCGAAGTCGAATTCATACAAATCGAAGTCGAAGTGACGCAAATCGAAGTCGAAGTTTTCATGAATAAATTATCATATTTCGACTTGAAAAACCAGGTGCGCTCGTAGATTTGCATAATTATATCATAATTTATAATTCCTTTTTGGCGGGAACTCCTGAAGTTAAATTTTGATAAATAAGATGGCGGCAAGGTGGTTACCTAATTTAGAAGAGTTTTTCAATTCGTATTGTCGTGTTTTGATTGACGGTGGAAATCTTACGAACATAGAAGACGATAGAGCAGATTTTTTTGCTAGACGGATTGACGAACATGAGCAGACTGTACGCACTTTAGCTGCAAGATTACTAGAAGCAGTTCCTGCCGAATATATTAATTTACATGATAATATAGCACAACTTCTGGATGTATCTGGCATTATAAGAGCAAGATTACAAGACCGTAGCATCGAGCGAGAAAATAGAGAGACTGAAATTGACGATGAATCATACATGGCGCCTGTTGAACGTTCAGATAGTCAAGGAAGACCGCGATTTGCCGTAAATACATCAGATGCACATGACCTTCGTCAATTAGGATTTGCATGGACAGATACTGCCCAATTGCTCGGTGTTTCCTCGAGAACACTTCGAGACGCCGTCATGAATCTGGTTCTATTAGCGTAGGTGGTTATTCTGATATCTCCAACAATGAATTGGACCAGATTGTCAGGGGAGTTTTGCAGACAACCCCCCAAGCTGGGCGGAATCTGGTTCGAGGAGCCCTGCTCAGCAGAGGATTACTTGTGCAGAGAAGGCGAATAGAATCATCGATATCAAGAATAGACCCTGTCACCACAGTTTTACATCATAGAAGAAGAATAATTAGAAGGGTTTACAATGTACCATGTCCCAATTTTTTATGGTAAATAAATTTTCTCAATTTTAAATTTTAGGGCATAAGAGCCTTACAGAACACAAAGCCTTACAGTACACAAAAAAAATCTTTACAAGAATGTTTATAGTATATATAAATTTGTTTAATAGGCACATCGATGGCAACCATAAATTGATCACACCTTACCGGATTGTAATACACGGTGGGATCGATGGATACTCACGGCTCATTGTATATTTGGGAGCATCAAATAACAACAGAGCTAATACTGTCCTCAGATTGTTCCAGAATGCTGTTACAAACTACAATCTTCCCTCTCGAGTAAGGTCGGATTATGGGATGGAAAATATTGAAGTTGCCAGGTTTATGCTTAACAATTGTGGTTTAAACAGGGGCAGTTTTATCACTGGCAGCTCAGTTCGAAATCAGAGAATTGAGAGGCTATGGAGAGAAACAAATCGGATTATAGCTAGCCGATTTGTCAACATATTCCTTTATCTGGAGCAACAAAATGTTTTCATTCCAGACAATGAACTCCACTTATTTGCTTTGCACCTAGTATATTTGCCACTTATTAATTATGCTTTGAATTCATTTGTTGAACAATGGAATAGTCACCCTGTTACCTCGGCTTCCAATTACACACCAACACAACTTTGGGTAAGAGGTATGGTCAGCAGTCGAAATACTAGTTATTCGGCTGTCAGCAATGTGCTCACAAATAGTCAGGACTTTCAGAATTTGGGTGTTGATGAGGATGGTCCTATGCCTCAAGGAGTAACTATAAATAATGTGGAGGTTGCGGAAATCCCTTTATATGCTATCCAATGAGCAAGAGCAAGCTGTGTATGAGATTAGACAGAGATGCTCGATAGATACCAATGGAATAACTTCTTATTTGCAGGTACTGCAGTACCTTTCAACGATTGTTGACACAATGTCAAGTAACATATAATATTTACCACATTTTTAAACTTTAGCTAACAACTCAACAGTTTGTGTTTCTGGTGCAAATATGCACAAAGAAAATTATTTAAGGTATTGATATGATACCATATAACGAAAACTATAGTATTTTCATAGTAACTTTAAAATGCCAGTGCAAAATCTGTAAACTATAGGTGCATAATATTGTGCTCTTCAAACCAGGTAAAATCCTTCAGATTCGTACCACAAAGCATTGTCCATTTGTTTTTTAAAATCTCCATAATTCTCATGACACACTGGCAAGGTCAATACTCCAGGGCATGTTGCAGCCTTAGGCATCTTCTTTTCTTTGTTTGTATGAAACTCCACTTTTATTTCACCAATTTGTGGTTTTCCAGTTGCAAACATGCAAAGATGAGCAAGAGTTACTTTGCTTCCTTCTAAATATTAGAGCAGATGAGAATTATATTAAAACCAGCATGACAGAGCTACAAGAAATTAGGGCCCAGTTACTGTTTGTCTAGAGAGATATTTTTAATTTCTTCTTTTCTCTTGTGGGAAATGCATCAACAAGTGCATCATAATTATTAAAGTGTTCAGACAAGAAGAATTTATTAAGAGATTCGCTGTGCTTAAATTAATAATCATTGTAAATTATGCTTTAACCACTACAGCTAAAATATTTTGTAGCATTTATAATACCTTGTGCACATTCATCAATGTAGCTCTTGAACCACTTAAGGGCATTTTCTTTATCAAGAAGTCCTGAATAGTCGCTTGGGTTAATTTTAAGCATTCCTTTGAGCAATGATGGATCGATGAACAAGGATTGAGATGCAGGGAATACTACATTAATCAAATCAGGGCAAGAAGAAAGAAGCTTCTGCAGGATAGCGTTTCCATGCCACTAGCAATATCTGCCATTTCATCCCGTCGTTTGTTGAGTACTTCATGCATAATGATTTGTTGAACTGCAACTTGTGCATTTCTGAGGCTTAATTGCTGTCCAACAAATCCTGCTGAATCTAGTAGGCTAAGCACAGTTGGGTCACCAGACAAGTCCATCAAGTCATCTGCATTCTTTGCTTCTAATATCTGAAAAAAGAAAGATAGGGCCAAGTAAATGGAAATGTTCAACTTTCGTCCACATACATTAGGTTTTCAGTCACAGTATGTTGTGTAAATGTAAGGATTTTAGTTGTCTTTAGGAAACTTCAAAAAGATAAATTGGTCCATTAACAGAAATTCAGTGTCTGGTATGTATGATGGGGATGCCAGCATGGGACTCAATGTGTTTAGGGGATCAAAGTTTTATAATTTGAAAGAAGTACATATGTACCATACACGAATCATCTGACTACATTACCTTTTTCGCATAATCCCTATACTCTAAATCTGGAATGTCATCCAAGCAGACAAGTGCTGCAGCCTCATCAGTACTTCTTGTAACGATGTATTTGGCAACTGCCGGAGCCATCCCAATGAACCCCATCCCTTCATGTAGTACTGAATGGGCCAAGACTTTCCCAAATAAATGAAAAAGTCCGCTATCCAGAGATGATGTACAATGGATCGGAACAAGGTGATCAGTTTCACCTTCAAATAGTGTGATGCCACCTGCATCTCCATCTCTCAGCTTCGTCAATACCAGATGAAAAAATTCTCTGGTCAAGCCACCGCCGTCAATGCCGATTTCATTTAAGAACTCGATATCTGGAATAGACTTAAGTTCAAATCCAGGTCTTTTATATATTCGAATTATATCTCTCAGAAAATTTGGTGATTGTCTGTCAATTGATATGCGCTGTGTAGATGTTTCAACCAGTTGATGTTGGTAAGACTTCAGTGCTAGCAGAGAATTGGTGGCAGTGGCTAGTACTAAATCCTCTGGATGAAAGTTGTCATTTGAAGAGCTAGCTGTAAAGAAAACAACCCAAGTGGAATATTTACACTCTATGTATTCTACATCACTTTAAATCAACAGTAATTGTTATTAGGGATATATAGGAAGGAGGTGGTGCCCCTTAATTAATAATTGAGATATTCTTAAACTATGGAGAAACATCAGATTTCTCTAATTCATCAGATCTATACCAGTACTTTTAGGTCAACATAAATATGTGTTATAACTTCAATAGCGATACATTTTTAAAATTGTTAAATTCCGATCAACCTGCAAAGGCTTAGGTATCACTTAATTTGATGTTAAGAAAAAATGTTGTTTTGAAATACATTTTAAAACATATAAAAATTGACCTTCATTCCCAGGAACTGGTTGTTCAAAGCATGATTAGCACTAACCCTTGGTTAAAATTTAACCCACTGACTACTTTGATTTACATACACAAAATAACTTGGGTGACAAAGTTTCTAAAACAACTGAAAATTCCTATTAACTGCAAGAGTATAGCAGGAGTTTTTCCTGGTTGATTTTATGTTAAACTGTGTTAGCTTAAATTACCTACCAGAAGAAGGGTTTTCATCAAGAACCGAGTCCAAAATTTCATTAATTGCATCGTGGATATTCTCATTCCTCAATGCAACTGTGGTCAACTCTCCGGGATCTCTTCCAGGGAATACTTGCTTTAAATTTTCAAATATTTCATTGAAGTTTGTTTTAGGGCTTGTACCTTCAGGGATATCATCATCCATCCTAAGTTCTTCACTAGCATTGGTCCCAAGATCTGAATTGAATAATAACAAATGTCAGTGCAGTAAATAATCAGCTTGTGATTAGTCTTGATGATGGCAATCTAAATAGCACTGGTGAAGTACCAGTTCATTCAGTTAAAATGATAAGTAAAAATACAAGAGGCAGTTAATGACCTCAAATGGCTGGTCAATAGCATGTGTGACCAGCTGTTATTTGCAGTGCTCGAATAACTGTATCTGTGGTGAACTGTCTGATTACCTTGATGGGCAGGAAAAACAGGAGGGCAAGAAAATGATGGTGAGGAAGAAATTTCATGATGACTACTTGACATCTCTGGTGCAAACCATTTTTCAATGCTACTTGATGACTCATCACAATACGCCTATCTCAATGGAAAGTAAAAAAAAACTTTGTTGAAATTCCTCGAAAATATTTACAGAATTAAGCATGAAAAATAATTCCATTTGCATGACAGGAAGCACTTTGAATTCACTTTTCCCTATTAAAATATCCTTAATATTTTCATGCAGAGAGTTTTCCAATAAACTTTTCTTTTACAATTCGAACCCAGATAATCATCTGGTAATAAAAAGAAAAGGGCATGTAAACATTACCTCTTTTTTGTCAATTGTTATCTCCTCTAAGGCCCTCAGGTATACTGGCCCAGTACCAGTAATATGCTTCAACAACTTTCCATCTAACTCCTGTCCATTAGGTAGGTTAATAGGTATGATGCAGGTACCAGATGCTTTGACATATTCAAATCTATAAAATATTAATTGAAATTCTAACAATTGAAAAATAAATTTAAACCTGTTGCATAAAATAATACATATAAGTTATTTACCGGCTGGGAGGGCCGTACTGGAAAAATATTTTCCCGAGGCCTCAGAAGCGGCCCGAGACCGAAGGTCGAGGGCCGCTTCTGAGGCCGAGGGAAAATATTTTTCCAGTACGGCCCGACCTAAACGGTAAATAACGTATTTATTTTTTTCGAAATGATTGGAACTATTTATTGAGATAAATATGAGTTGAATTGCTAAAAAATTCGTGACGAAAAAAAACACTAGCTGTACACAAAATGTGCCCTCACTATGATAGCTATCATCGGAGAACATTTTTTCCACTAGTTTCAACAACTGATTTACATTCTCATTAAAACAATTTTCAAAATTTAAAGGCCACTTTGTAAAATCTTTAAAATTTGTAAACAAAAAATAACTCTCCTGCCCGCGGCCTAAATATCGTAAAAAGCCGCCCGCTCGCGTAGCCAATCAAATTGCAGGAAATCACAAAATAACACTAGCTGTACACAAATAAAAAAATAAATGTACATATGCACATCCAGGAGGAAAGGAAAGGATGAAATAACAGTATTTGATGTTACCGGGGGGGAGCTTTATCAGGAGGTTTTGGTATTCCATGTAACATCTTAAAACGTTTTGCTTTTCATTGGGCATTGGTCATCAATTATATACAAAAAAAATCTATTTTTGCCAAAGTAAAATATGAAAAAATTCCCATTGTACCCTTTTGTTTGACAGGCAAACATTATTACCTCACGACTTAATGGCTTACACAATGTTTTAATGCATTATTATTACAGAAAAAACATTATTACAGAAAATTATATACATTACCCAATGGGTTCCAAAGCACTTTCGTCTAGAACTGCTGAAAACAGCTGATGAAATTGCGTCGTTAGCTCTTCTAAATTCCATCGTTTGTCAATTACAAATGCATCCACCACAAAATTGTTCGTTTGCAGAAAGGCTTTCTTTTCTCTTCTTGGGACTGTTGCCCACGTGGGCTCTGGCAGAAGATACACGTCCTTGATGTATTTTGCGTGTGGATCAGTTGACTGCCCTCTGTTTCGCTTCCTCGGCTGAGTTTGTTGTTGCCGCACCTCTTGACGTTTTCTTTGTAAAATTCGAAATTGCCTTGTGCAGAAAAAAAACAATGTTGAAATCTCAACGTGAGCATCTGAAAACAGTCAAGTTGCTCTAGCCCATAAAAACATGAAATCGCTTCATGAACATAAAAACTGCACATCAATGGGAAGTACCAAATATAAAACATATGATACATAAATATGGGGAAAATACAAAATAGTATCAATAGCCGACAACGCTAACAATATCACGATACTTCCCATGTACAGAAATTTGTCGATAATGAAATAATGTAGAATGATGATAAAAATCAGTATTATTTAGGGCTGAACTTAAAATTTTGCAATTGCTTTCAAAATAGCCCCCCGATAGCTACGATAAAGGCAATACTGTCCTTTTGCATTGCAATGCACGCCATCCTTGGCAAGTAACACCCGACCGGGGTTGAAAAAGTCGCGATGTTCCCACAGAAAAATACCGGGTTCATCGCAGAGCACAACCGACAAGTATTGCCGCAAACGAGCGGCTTTGGCGTTAAAGCCATGGTCTGGTGCCTGCGAATAGGGAATATTACGATTGATTACTTGGCAAACGCCAACCACGCGAACATTATATTGGTCGCGGAAAAGGCGCGCAAGATCATCAATTTTAGAGCCCACAACCTCTGGGGCGCAACTCGAAAGGTCGTTGGTTCCAATTTCTAAAATAAGTATCTCAGGTTGGAACTGCTGCACAAACGCTAGGTCGTGCTTTATGGTCTTATCCACTGTGCGCCCACCCGTGCCCTGCAATTAAATAAATCCAGACTCAGGAAGATGAAAATTTTCACTGGCACGTGGGTCAAACTGCGCGCTTAAATCCTCACGCAAACGGCGTACAAAAGAGTGGTCAAGAACAAGAATCTTAGTAGCAGACCCCAACATGATAAACAATGACTATAATAAAGAATTTAAAACAGGATAATAAATTGAACAATACCTGTATAACTTTATTATAATAGCTGTATAGATCAGTCGTGAACTGTAGTCGACGTGCAGAGCAGAATTAATCGATCTCACATTCGACGCCAGTATATACCGACACCCCTATCCGTTTTCCCGCGCATTCCAATCATGTGATCAGAAATTCCTGGGAAATTTCTCTGGGGTATTCTGTGGTACATACACCTGTATAATATATTTTCAGTTATTTTAATGGAAGGGCTTCTTAAAAATACAACCTTTTGCATACACACAGCAACCAAAACACTAATTTTTGCAACTATTCTATAAACACCATGTGCCCACAACCAAAAATATAGCCAAGATAAAGTCAACAGTAAAGCAGATGTATTTTACAGTCAATACTGTTTGGAAATAATGAGAAAGTTGCTAGTAAACCGGGTTTGTTTTCGCGACAAACCATGTCAAAGTGAAGCCATGCCTCTTGGACATGTTGACAAAATGTTGACTAAAACATTTTGATTTTTAACTGCCTGTACGTAGAAATCAAGCAGTCAGAAATACATAAAAACAATAAATCTAGATTATTTGGTTACAGAGCTCCATTTGAAGGGGTAAATTGTCTACAGTGCTCTTACCGATCACTTTATTTATTCAAAACGTGTGACAGAGTAGTTTTCGAAGCCAGCTTTTTGCCAAATTTGCTTCACTCCTGTGTCAACTCAAAAGCAATTTTCTCGCGAATAATCCAATGGATTTCGCCGAAACTTACGTTTATGAGTCCTGATCACCTCTGCTAAAAATACAACTTTTAAACCAGTGTTTGGAGCAAAAGATAAAGCATAAAAATTTAAAAATATAGCTTCATTTAAAATACACATTTTCCGTCCCCAATTGGGCGCGAAATGGAAAAATAACCACTTTTACCGGCATGCATTGTGATAGCTGGAATTGCCCATTATGCAAGTAAATTTTATTTAAAATATATATTTTTATCATATATTTTTACCATAATACAATCTTTATATAGTATACCATAGATAGATAGATAAACCGTTTATTAGAATCATATGGCAGCCTTAGGCTGAATTACATGATCTTTACAATCAATAAATTTTATACATTTTTAAAAATTAGACTAATAATTTTAAACTACTATTCAAGTTGTTATAAGAAACAAAGTTACCTAAAAATATAAATATACAATATGACAATAAAAATATATCTATATAATCTACTATTAATGCAATCATTGGATAACTATTCTCCATTTAAAAGGCTTGATATTATAAAAGTGTCCTTAAATCTATTTGTACGATAGTTAGGAATATGAAATTGTTTTGATCTTCTTAAATTATAAGTATCTGGAACTTTCATAGGTAAGAGATGGTGAAGTTTGTGGTTCTCATCGTCAACAATTAATTTAAAAAGTTTAGTACTCAAATCCTCTCTTCTCGACCACAAGTTCTTCATATCTAGAGTAGTCAAAGCATCTTCATATGATAGCTCGGGATAAATAATACGTATCGCTTTTGTTTGGATCCTTTCTATTATGTCTGATAGATATTTTGGTGAACCATAATGGCAAACGTGGCAAGCATATTCTAGGATAGACCTTATTGAAGCAGTATAAAAACATTTTAAGTCATTACTGTCAAGACCAGATCTCTTGAGTTGTTTTAACAGATAAAGACGCTTTACAGCTTTCGTTGTTATTTTGTCAACATGTTCATTCCATTTCAGATCTTGAGTTATTAACAAACCAAGGATTATTGCCTTTTCTACCCGAGCAGTGGTTTGTCCTTGTAACATAATGGGGGCGAAATCAGGCCAGCTCTGTTGAAACTTGATTACCATTTCCTTGCATTTTGATGGGTTAAGTTCAAACTTGTTACGTAGGGACCAATCCACAATAGAATTTGTCGCTTCTTGAATGGAACTAGTACTAACTTGATAGAAGATGTATTCATAAATATTAGTGTCATCAGCATATTTAATCATGTCGCCCATAAATTGGTCATCTGAGATCGAAAGGTCATTAATCATTACGAGGAACAACCATTTGTCCCTTGTGGGACTCCAGCACTGACTGGTTTCCACATTGAAAAACATTTGGAATTAAGTTTTACTCTTTGGAATCTTCCACGTAGGAAGTCTCCAATCCAATTAAAAACCGATGATTTCAGCCCGTCTCCCTAACTTCTCATAGAGCATATTGTGATCTATCAGATCAAACACTTTACGATAGTCTGTTAAGAGTGCTTGCACAGTTCCGTCCGTCTTATCAACTGCCTCTGACCAGCGATGAATTAAGGAAATTAACGCAAACGTGGTACTTGATCCTGGTATAAACCCATATTGGTTAGGATCAATACCTTTCATTAACGTCGGTTTAAGATCCATAGTAATTACAAAGTCCTCTGCAATTTTACATAAAGTTGAAGTTAGTGAGATGGGTCTAAGATCTTTGTTAATGTCCAACACTTTTTTACTTTTGGGAAGTGGACAAACATTTGCCAACTTCCAAGCCAAAGGCAGCCGTCCTTCTTTAAAGGAACCATTCAAGATTACTGTAATGGACCATTCCCCTATTAAACTAACTTTTGAATTAGGAAATTGTATCAGTACAGCTGGAAAGAGCATCCTAAGTTTAGTAAAATTGCAAAGTTTGGTTGCAAAATGTCGTAAAATGTGGAAAATATAGCGCTGTAAAGTTTGTAAATTTTCTATATTTTTGTATTACGCACGCAAAACGGTTACCACTTTTTTAAAAGTGGTAACCGTTTTCCGCACGTAATACAAAAATATACAAAATTTACCAACTTCACAGCGCTATATTTTCCACATTTTACGACATTTTGCAACCAAACGTTGCAATTTTACTAAACTTAGGATGCTCTTTCCAGCTATACTGATACAATTTCCTAATTCAAAAGTTAGTCTAATAGGGGAATGGTCCATTGGGGCTGCCAAAACATCGGCAAACTTCCGAAGAACCCAATTTGGTAAATTGTCGGGACCGCTTTATTTACCCAACTTAATGCAATGTAGATGTGTCCGCACCTCCTACAGTCACCACAATCGGACATTGTTCTCAGTCATAGGAAGAATATTGTCATCCAAAGGGGAATAGTTTTGCATAGGTTCCAAGAAAGTGTTATTGATTGTATTGCTAAGTGTTACAGGATCCTGGATGTCGTGTTCTAAGTTCGAGAATATATTATTATTTCCTGATCCTGATGGAAGACCACACAGACGTTTCACCTCCTACCACCAATCTTTGGGCTTACTTTGTTTAATACCCTTTACCTTGGCTTCGTAAAACGCTTTCCGACACTTTCCTTGTTCTTTTAACTTTATTTTGTAACTGTTTGTATAAAACATCATTGTTCTGTGCAAAGGCTTGTTGTCTTTTATGGATAAGCGATTTAAGATTAGAATTCATCCACACTTGGTCATTTTCCCAGATTTTAACAGTTTTTAGTGGTGCCAGGGTATCTAATCCGCAATTAATAATATTAGTTAAAGTATTTAAATTCTGTTCACAAGAGACTTCAGAGGTAATCACGAGATCCCATGGGATTTCACAGAAAAGCTGTCCCAGGAGTCTTACTATGCTAGGTCTTTTATCACATACCTGGTATACTTGTGTTGTTTGAGTATCTTTCGACCTAAGCTTAGGTGAGGCAAGAACAATTAGATGATCTGACAGACCCAGTGGTGCGGCACAAAATGGTGTATCATAAAAACCAGCGAGATTAGTCAAAACTAAATCCAATTTACTTGGCCCTCTTGTTGGGAAATTGACAATTTGCTTAAGTTGGAATTGTCGAGAAATATGCTGGATAGGCAATTTGTTAAAGTCGCCTGTTATTATTAGTCCACAATTCGGGTATTTCGCTTCAATGGACTCCAGAGATGATTGCAAATATTCTAACATAAGTTTATTGTTTGCACTTGGGGGGTGATATAACACAGCTATAATAAGTCTGGAGAAACCTCTCGGTAAGCGACGTGGATTAACAATAGCCCAAAGAACTTCAAGACCGTTTTCACCAACCCTTCTAAAGGCTGTATCCCCTGTCCATTTTTATCACACCGAGGATGGTGCGTTAAAGGGAACCGTTGTGATTTCCAGCATACAGAGCCTGTTCGCGATAAATATAGAGTATCTTGCCCTTGCCTACGAAGGAAAGGTTTTTGTCTGAAAGGAGACCAATGTGATTTCTCCTAAAATGGTTTTTCTTGTGGTACCGTAGTTCCTGGGTCTGAGATGAATGCCCCTGCTTACCCTCCTCCTTGTTTAAGTTACGAACAAAGAATGACCGCAATGGACTTGGGATCGCAGCAAACAGGCATACAGTGCCAACCGAATTATTTTTACCAAGCGTGGCCCCCACAACCCCGACTGAAACCTCAACAAACGCTGTGAACAAATTTCTGAAATCAAAAATTAAAATTGCCCACCTAAACATTAGGTTGTTGAAGAACAGGGATCATCTTACTCAGTTTCGACTTCTGGCCCAACAGATTAAGCATGAAATTATTACGATCTCCAAAACTTGGCTCAACTCAACGGTAACTAATGCTTATATTGAACTTGAAGGTTATAAGATATTAAGACTCAACAGGCTTGGAAAAACTGGTGGCAGTACTATTGTGTGTACTATCATAACAATTTGAAAGTTTGCCATTTAAAATAACTGTCTGGTATCTCTGGTTGAGGATTCCATCAATTATGTTTAAAGATTCAGCACAGGAAGGTTAGATCAATCCTTGTGTGTGTGGTCTATCGACCTCCGGATTGCCCTACAACATGTTTGGTAGATGACTTCAATGAAAACTATTTAAAGGCTTTAACTTATGGTAAGGAACTCTTTGTGCTGGGCGATTTAAATTGTAATATGTTGAAAGACACAGCTGAATCCAAGGCTTTAAAATATCTTTGTTTATGTTTAAATTTATCCCAACTTATTACTTCACCAACAAGGGTAACCGCACAATCATCATCGCTAATCACTGGTTGTCGGAAGTGGAATACTGGAGACTCATGTTAGCGATCACTATTTGGTATTTTCAGTTCTTAATCTGAAAATGCAGAACCAGCGCCTATTTATATTACTGCACCAAATTATAAGAACTATGATCTGCACTCTTTTTTGGAAGATCTTACACAAATCAATTACCCTTATAGATGATTGTAACGAAAAAGTGGATCATTTTAATCTTTGCTTTCAATACGTACTGAACAAGCATGCTCCCTTGAAGTCTATGAAAATTAGATATCGTCAATGTCCATTTGTTAGTCAGGACCTAAAACAACAAATGTCGTCTAGGAATAAATTGCTTAAGACTGCTCTCTGCACTGGTTTACTTGAGGATTGGCAAAGATACCGGACCTCAGTTTTAAATTAGCATATAACTGAGAGGATTCTTAAGAATTTGTAACTTATAGATTTTTAGTAGTTATATTTAACATTGTAATTGATGCATGTTAACTTTTAGATTTTTATATAAAAATTAGTATGTATTAGATTAATTATGAAAAGCCCATTGGGAGAATTAATAAAGTATAATAATAATGTCCGAAATGTTAGATTTCAACCAAGTTTCTGTTATAAAAGCAAGACCGGGATTGTGAATATTTATTATCTGCGCTAACTCATCGATCTTAGGAACCAGGGACATGACGTTGGCCAACATAATGGAGGGAACATAGGTATTACTCGTTTTTGGATCAGGTATTCTTGGGTTTGTATTGGTCAAAGTAATGTTAATACAATTTTCTGGTACGTGGCACCTCTCACTGAAACTGGTAGGATTGCTGCGCTTTCGTAAATGGGCATAGTTGACTTTAGGAATGCTTGCTACCATATTATAGGGTAAGGTGGAGGAATCTCCATTAAAGGTTTTGGGTAGACTCTTCGAGCGGGTTGGGAAGGGGGGTTGGAACATTGCGGAGGGAGGAGGAAATGCGGTTTGTGGAAAGTGTTGAGTCTTGTTGAGTTTTATGCAATATAATATTAATCAGCAACGCCTTGTTATTGTACATGCTTATATACTCTCATGTATCTAGTAAGGTTAATTACTTAATCCTACTGTTATGCTAATATCTACACATCTAACTGAATACATTATAGTTACTACATCTCCCCCCTTTCAGATAATAGTCCTATGTTCTGGAATCGTTCTGGAAACGTTCTAAATCCTGTGTAAATTTGGTAATAAATATATATTTGGTTCTTTTCAATGTTTCTATCCTATACTAATATATTATACTTATCTACAGTATTCCTTCAATCTTCTGTCAAATACTGAAATCTTCTTCCGCGTGGAACTGCGAGGTCTCCCTGGGTTTGGTCCAATTCAACCGTCTCCCATGGTTGTTGTTGTGGCAATTCGGTCATCTTCGCTGGTTCGGTGTGAAATGTATTTGTTGCTATCTGACAACTGAAACATGATTGTACTATGTTCTCAATCTGGATATTCATTCCTGGGAACCAGTATTTGCTTCGGATAATATCCTTTGTCTTACTTGTTCCATGATGACCTTGATTATGTGCAATGTTAATGATTTTCTTTCGTATCGATTTAGGAGGAATAATCTTTTCGCCTCGAAGTACTACTCCTTCTGCTTCGTATATCTCGGTTCTCAGATCATGGTATTGATTCATCTTTACTGTCCCACTTTCCGGTTCTGATGGCTTGTATAAGTGTTTGAAGCTCTCAATCTTTGCTGGTTTCTTCGCGGACCCTGTCGAGTATAATGGCGTGGTTTGTCGCGATGACTGCTCTCACATGTTGTTCCAGATGTGTATCTTCTGTGTATGGCAGTGGGTGTCTGGATATATAATCGGTCATGTTCGATTTTCCGGGTATATGAATCATGGTAAACTCCAGATTCTGCATCTTCATTCTCATTCGTTCTAATCTGGGAGGTAATTTAGCCTTTGGATTATTGAAGAGTGGAACTAGCGGCTTGTGATCTGTGGCAATCTGGAATCGTGTGGACCCAAGAACGTACATTTGTAATCTTGTTGTTGAGAATTCTACCGCTAGAGCTTCTTGTTCAATTTGGGAATAGCGACTCTCCATTTCTGTCAATGTCCTGCTGACGTAATGGACAGGTTGATATCCATGTGCCGTCTTTTGAAATAATCGTCCTCCGAGGCCCACTGGACTTGCATCACAGATGATGGGTGGTATGGAATCAATACCGGTTCCGATGTGATAGCATTTTTCAAGTCGTCAACTTCTGCTTGTTGTTCTGCCGTCCACTGAAATTGTTGAGCAGTCTTTGTCAATCTTCGTAGAGGTTGACATCTACTGGAGAAATTTTCCACGTATCTGGACAAATATGCCATCATTTGAATGAACGATACCGACTCCTCCTTGTTCTTTGGCCTTTCCATGTCTTGGATGGCTTTAATCTTAGTCGGGCTTGGACACAACCCTTCACTGGTGAATAGATGGCCATGGAATTCTAACGATGACTGACCAAATTCAGACAGGTAATGTTGTGTACTCTTAGTCTTTCGAGTAGATTCTTCAAATTTCGATTGTGGTCTTCCCAATCTCTGCCTCCAACCATGATATTGTCCCGGTTATTGAGAACACGTGGAATGCCAGATATAATCTTGGACATCTCTTCGTCAAAAAGATCTTGGCTGTTTACTCCTCCAAAAGCCAGACGCTTATAGCGATAGTTCCCCCATGGTGTTGAGAACGTCATAACTCTTCTTGATTCTTCATCGAGAGCGAACTGGTGGTACCCATGATTTAGATCGACTTTGCTGAAGACTGTACAGTCCTTAAACTCATTGACGAAATCTTCAGTTATCGTTGCTTGGACCTGCCTCGTTCGTGACATGGATTGATTCAGGGTACGTAGATCAAGACTAACCCGAATGTCTTTGGGATTCTTTGCCTTTGGCTGAACTACGAGTGGGGAACACCATTCAATTGCTTTGTGTTCGGGAACTTTCTCGATGATATCACTCTCAACAAATTCATCTATTCGTTCTTCTGGCGGTCCTACTAAGTGAAACGGTTCGCGTCTTGGTTTCCGAGCAACTAGCGTTGTGTTTTCTTTCATTGGAAGGTGTATCTCGATATCTCTACCGTCTCTTTGTGCCCGTCCAATTCCTTGAAATCTGTCTTGGTATTTCTGAAGGATCTTTTCTAAGTACTGATTAGAAGTGCTGATCCTATTAACTTTCTTCGTGGCTTTGCTGGTTTGCTCTGACAACCGACCGGTTTCGTCAATGATCACCATACCCAGGTTGGATAAAGTAGGTCTCCCAATCAACGGTAACGAGTCCATCTTCCCTTTGATAACAATCATCCCTTTGATAAAGATCATCCGCGTACGAGTCTGTCGTGTTTGGTTTGTTATGATCACCGAGCATTTTCCAAACACCGAGATATCTTCAAGAAGTGATTTCAATTTAGTTTTTGATTTCTTTAGCTGAATCTCTGGTCTCAATGCTTGAAGTTGCTGAAACTGCCCTTCGTCCGTTATATTCGCCTTGGATCCGGTGTCCGGTCCAATGTTCGTAGGTATCCCACTTATGTTTACCGTGCATGATTTTGCAATTTTCCGTGCTTTCAATCGGGATGTATAATGAATGCGAAGGTGTTGAATGAAATCTTCATCACACAACCTGCTGCTGGAACTCAGGCTATCGCGATTATCTAGGGTTGCTTCGACGTGTCGAATACTTGGTTTTCCGGTGTCACGGTCTCGGCTTTCCCCCAGTCTGAGTTATCCCCTTTCATTATCTGCATGCGCAAAAACAGCGGACCGCTGAGCACGTAGCTAGCTGGCCTGAACGCTCCCCCAGTCTGAGTTATCCCCGTTTATATTTTTGCTTTTTATCTTTGCTTATTTACAAAAAAAGACTTTAAAAGTATTCTCATGAAGGCACATTATTGTTAGATATGGTAAGGCCGTTATGTATCGTATTATCTCTTTATAAATATGATCACTTTTGTATATTTTTTAAATGAGATCACTCAGACTGGGGAGTATCGAGTCATTGAGATTGGTCTGAATGCTCCCCAGTCTGGGGTAACTCCTGTTATAATTTCTTTTTAAATGAGATCACTCAGACTGGGGAGTATTGAAATTGGTCTGAATGCTCCCCAGTCTGGGGTAACTCCTGTTATAATTTCTTTTTAAAAGAGATCACTCAGACTGGGGAGTATCGAGTTGGTCTGAATGCTCCCCAGTCTGGGGAATCTCCTGTTATAATTTTTTAAATGAGATCACTCAGACTGGGGAGTATTGAGATTGGTCTGAATGTTCCCCAGTCTGGGTAACTCCTGTTATAATTTCTTTTTAAAAGAGATCACTCAGACTGGGGAGTATCGAGATTGGTCTGAATGCTCCCCAGTCTGGGGAATCTCCTGTTATAATTTTTTAAATGAGATCACTCAGACTGGAGAGTATTGAGATTGGTCTGAATGCTTCCCAGTCTGGGGTAACTCCTGTTATAATTTCTTTTTAAAAGAGATCACTCAGACTGGGGAGTATCGAGATTGGTCTGAATGCTCCCCAGTCTGGGGAATCTCCTGTTATAATTTTTTAAATGAGATCACTCAGACTGGAGAGTATTGAGATTGGTCTGAATGCTCCCCAGTCTGGGGTAACTCCTATTATAATTTCTTTTTAAAAGAGATAACTCAGACTGGGGAGTATCGAGACTGGGGAGTATCGAGACTGGGGAGTATCGAGACTGGGGAGTATCGAGACTGGTCTGAATGCTCCCCAGTCTGGGGTATCTCCTATTTATTTTTTTGCTTTTTTATAATTTCTAAAGGTGAAGTAATACGAGCAATAAATTGTTGCAATTTCTTGTCCATAATTATGTTCATATGAACATGGCATTTTAAATGCCAGTTTTCCCATTTAATTAACATCCCTTTGGGGTGATGTTGCATGACAAGGTCTGAAGTAATACTTAACACTCTCATTGAAGACATATGATACACACTTTCGATAATTATGTCAAAAATACTTTTTTGGCCTGGAATCCTCGCTCTCATTCATATAAAGGCAATTGGTTCACAAGAGCAGTCTTGCAAGCCATTCAAGATTACCTGAAAATCACCCAAAAGTTTGCACGACTAGATTTATATTGAAAGTGGCATCCCCTCTCCAGTCAGATGTTTAACTGATACCAGATTTATTCTGCAATGCACCCTACTCTGTCTTGCATGCTAATAATGCTAACAGACATTTCTGCAAAATTATTAGCAGAATTAACCTAATTAGAGTATATACAAGACCCTTCCCTTGAGGGGTAAAATTGTTTCGTGTTAAAATAATAAAGTAGGATGCATTGCAACTCAATGATTAACAACTGAATACTCCTTAAAATGATATAAGATTATTTTCCTAATTTTATTTACAATTTTATAGTTTACACATTATGTACAAGTATTTACAAATTATATTTTACAATTTTTACAATAAAAATATGTTTTGCTGGTAACAGTTCTGGGCACCTTGTCACATGATCGATGGAACCAATTGAAACATTTTGGGCACTCGACCATAAAAACACCGTCACTATATGGCATTCTGCAATGGCAGAATAAGTCTACAGTTTCTTCAGTACTAACATCCACCACACATCTTGATGACTTGACTGGAAATGCAGCTATCTCGTCACATTGAAGACAAAGAGCTGAATGTGCTCTCGTGACACTTTGATCATATGCTTGTAGACCAGGGTCATCACCATTGCAAAGGCTAACAGCAACTGCAAGGGCAAAAAGGCCACCATCTGAACAACCTTTTTGCTGTACCATTGATGGCCATTCGACCACTATGTTTGCCAAGGAGGTATTTATGTCTATCACTCTCTGGGAGTTTGGCGTAAAGAGAGTCATAAACTTTAACTCTGTTGCTTTCACAACCAATGTTGGTAACCGTCACCCAGTGATTTCCGCCAATGTTAATGACCTGCACACAGTCTTCCAATCCTCTCTCTACTTTTGGCTTTTTGCTTTGAAAGGCTAACACCGAGTGCAAACCTTTTGCATGAGGAAACTTCTTTGATATTAGCCATTGGGCATGATCGATATGTTCATCTGTAAGCCAGTAGTCCGCTTGAAGAATTGTTGACACCAATTTACCAGGCTTTGGATTTGCACTTGAATACAAAATCTGTTTGGGCGTTCTACTTCTTCGTTTGTTGTTTTTGTTGACTGTGTAGGATGGTGGCGGGAGAGTGTTTTCATCTGCTGGTGGCAATGGGTTGTCATCTGCTGGTGGTGGTGAGGTGTGGTTGTCGGGGTGTGGCGAGGGGTTGTCATCTGCTGGTGGTGAGGTGCTGTCGTTGGGTGGCAATGAGGTGCTGTCTGTGTCATCTGGTGGTAGCGAGGTGTTGTCATCTGGTGGTAACGAGGTGCTGTCATGGAGTGGTAGCAAAGTGCAGTCACCTGGTGCTGGTGAGGTGCTGTCGTTGGGTGGCAATGAGGTGCTGTCGTTGGGTGGCAATGAGGTGCTGTCGTTGGGTGGCAATGAGGTGCTGTCGTTGGGTGGCAATGAGGTGCTGTCTGTGTCATCTGGTGGTGGCAAGGTGCTGTCTTCTGGTGGTGGCAAGGTGCTGTCTTCTGGTGGTGGCAAGGTGCTGCCTTCTGGGGGTGGCAAGGTGCTGCCTTCTGGTGGTGGTGAGGTGCTGTCATCTGGTGGTGGTGAGGTGCTGTCATGGAGTTCACTTGTACTATAGGGTTGCAGTTGGTCATAAGGGACTTTTTTCTTTAAAGGCAAAGCACCATCCTTTAAGGAAATAAGGGTTGCCCTTCGCATTTTGTCAATTTCTGTCACTCTAAAAGAAAGAGGTTGTAACATAACTAATATTATATAAGGATTTATTAACCCTGGCAATGCGCCCAGATGCACCCTATTTTAGTATTTACTCTGTCTAATTCTGCCAGTAAATGGGTTAAACCCACAGGATAAAAATTCTAACCCACTAAATGTACAATGCACCCAAAATGCATAGCTCCCCTCTTATTATTTTGCCTTGTCATATCCAGACACAAAGTCAATAAAAGAAATGTTCGAACCTTATAACACCCAGCAGTTTAACCCATTAGAGTGCAAGATCCAGGTCTTAGGAGCTGAATGCCTCTTTAGAGTATACCTAAACTGTACTGTAAAGACTTCCTGTGGCATTAGAGTTAGTAAAATAATAAATTATGTACCTGTATGGCCCTATCCAAATAAGCTCCATCTTCCCACCTTTTCTTGACACGTTTTTCATCTGTTTTTTGAAAACTGTATCCCCAACCTTTATGACAAAAGTTTCTGCTGGGCGATGTCTATGTTCTTGAGAACCTAAAGCAAAATATATTGTAAAATAATAAATTAAACAAGGAAGTTGTTATTAATTCAGATTGTTTGGCTATAAAAGTACAACACATACCTGTTGGCATGTAGCCTCAGATAATACATTCTTTTCTTCTACTCGTTCATCCAGAAGATCTTCCGGTTGATCTGGAACAGGAGAATTGTCCTCCACAACAGTTATCTACAAGATTTTTAAATGTTGTAGATACAACAAGATTGTATATTTTGTGTATTACACATTTTTTCATGTGTAAATTGTTTTGTAAAAACCTATGTACTACAATATCATTAAGCACAATACAACTTACCTTCTCTGGTGAATTTGGATTCCGACCAAACATTAGGAAAAACGGAGTGTACTTAGTTGAAGATTGCTTTTGTGTCCGTATAGAATAAGCCACTTCATCCAAAAAGTCAGACCAATTATTTTGGTATTCGTTGACCAGTTTTGACAGCCGTTGTTTTAAAGTTTGATTCGTTCTTTCATCTAAACCATTTGTTTGAGGGTGATAGGCACTGGTGACTGATCTCTTTATTCCAAATTCTTTGCACACTTTATCATTAACTTGCGCAACAAACTCTCTTCCTTGGTCAGAAAGCAGTCGTGAAGGTGCACCCCATCTAAAGATAACAACATCCAAGACTTCAGACCCTTCCCTTGACCAGTTAAATCATCTGGTGTTGGACAGAGTCACAGAGTAGTAAAACAAAGTAGGTCGGGTTAATTGGGTGCATTAACTTTATTCTGTTCAAGATAAATTAATGTGGTACCTGCATGTAAATGTCTTGATGCATTTTGAAACACCAAGTGCACTTTTGTCCTTGATGGGGTAAAAATCAACAAACTTGGTGAAGTAGTCAATGAAGGTGCACACATACTTATAGCCATCTGCAGTTGTCGGTAGTGGCCCTACAAAATAAAAATTGAAATATTGTTAGTAGAAGAACTCACAAATGATATCACCTTGATTTTGGACAGTTTGCTACTTTGTGTAGCACAACAATTACAGATTATACAATTAATATATTATAATAATATGTAATTTGTTCCAGTTGATTTACATGTACATACCAATTAAATATATTCCAACCAACTCCAGAGTATTGTTTACTTTCATAGGGATTAGTTCTGGTGCTTGGGTTTTAATTTTCCTGTATATCTGACATTGATGACATGACATAATCTAAACATTAAAATATACAGTTTTTAAATGATTTAATTAAATAACTTTGCCTAAAACATACAACAATGACATCAAAATAAATAATACAATTAACTACAGCAAATAATTACAACACGGAAGGCAACCTCAAAGCCAATTACTGTCGACCCAACCAGTGTTGTAGTCACTTGTCAAGTATCAGATTCTTAAGGTTACATTTTTTGGTTTACACCAAATTCGAGACAGTCAGGAGCAGATCACTGGTTAAAACCACACAATAAGCCCTGTGAAACTGTGCCAGCATGATGAATACTGGCCAACAGAATTTTTTCGGTGGGTAGAACAAACCAAAATTATGGAAGCTGCAAGGTAGAAGATACACAGGACATTTGAATAAAGTATTCTATTCTAATAATATCAACTTACATATTCCTGGATGTCTTCTTTCATTCCGTTCCAATGATAATAACTGGAAACTTTGAATAATGTAGCATTGACACCACTGTGTCCTCCCATTGCATCACTGTGATGGTGATGCAAAATTTATTTAATTTCATCAACAGTAAGGACAACCTTTTTTCGGACCGTTTCCTTTCCATCCAATGAGTAGTACAAATCATTATCTAGAAATTACAATAAATAATTATGAACATGACAAATATATGAGAAACCATGAGAAATATACTAGCAACAGATGGTACGTACAATGTGGAAAGTCTTATTCCAACCAACTATACTACCAATTCTCCATGACAAAAGGTCTTCCCTCGAAACGTCGAGAAGTGTTTTTTTACCTTTTATACGTTTGCTTAATTTGTGATCATTACAAACAAGACTTTATTGCCATGCAGCAAGTTTGGTCAAAACTACCTGACAAATGGAGGCAGTTATTGAATAACTAGCTGAAAAAATATTTGTCAAAGGAATTTTTTGTCAGTGGTCAATGTCCCCAATGGGCCAGGGGGGATGCGTCACACAATTGACAAGATAATGCCCATGGGGCCATGTAGTGATGCAGCGAACCTCTAGATATTTTTCACCTAGATTTATTAAAATGCAAGCTCTGAAGATTCTTGAGGTACATTACTACACTAAACTTGAGTGCTTTTTCTGTTGGCTGATTGGTTCATAACTTCATCGTCTTCATGTGCCATATGCATGCCAATGTCATATGGTTGTAAAATTTTAATCAAATGATGAAAAATAGATATAGCTCAGTGTTTACTTTTAAAATAATGTAATTAATACACTTACTTATCTCATCCAAAATATAATTTTTCGCTTGGCCACGAACAGTACGCTGCTGATTTTTGGTCAAACCATCTTGATGTTTTCTATGGCGTAAATATTGCATGATACGCTCGCATTTTTCGTTCTGGAGGAAATCTTGTCATGCAAAACCGCTCACGCGTGCATGCGCATAGTAATAGAGGAATACTGAGACCAGGGGAGTATTGAGACTGCTACACCGGCATTAGATTTTCTTTGATGGGTCTTGTCCTTTGTCTCATCAGGCTGTCTCTTTCGTGACTTTGGTTCTTCTCGTTGAAACCGCGACGTCTTTCTGGTTTTGTTGCTGTCTGAAAATCCGCCGGATGATGATCTACAAACGGTTGCGAAATGATTTTGTTTTCCACATTTTCGGCATTTCATACCATATGCAGGAAACTTTCCTTTGTCGTGTTGCCGCCCACACCACCGACATGGTTTTTGCTTCGTAAATTTCACTCTTTGGTGGTCTTGTGTTTTTTCCAGCTCCCATTTCATTTCCAGCTCCCGTTTCATCTCCCCGCTTGTGTCTGGGCTTGTTCAGCGACAGCTGCTTCGTCGAGTATTTGTTGTAGCGTCCAGTTATTTCGTATTGCTTTTATTCGTATAACATTGTTCTTCATAGTTTTGATTAAATGGTCCCGTATTGCATCATTTTCATCTGTATAGCTACATTTCTTTGCGATTTCTCTTACTCGAGCATAGTACGTCGCCATCGGTTCGTTGTCGAGTTGTACGAGGTTTCCCAGTTTGAATCGAGCATAATATTTATTCTTTCTCGGCAGAAAATGTTGATCGAGTTTGTAAATAAGGCGAGTGTAAGCGTTTTGTTCGCCTTCGAGTATCGGGTCTGGTATAGAGTCGTCTAAATCAGCGATTTCTTGCCCTCCATAGATTAAGAGACCGTCTTTCTTTAGTTGAGGCTTTTCGATACCGAAGAATCTGAATTGTCGTTCAATATTTCGCTTCCATTTGTCCCACCGAACGGCTGTATCATTGCTGTCACTTGATAGCTGAAATGGCGGGATATTTAAGTGTCTGTTTATTACCGTTACGGACGCTTGTGGTGCTGCTACACCGCTTGACTTTGACGGTAGTTCGATCGCTTCACTGTCTGTCATTGTGTTTGCTTTCTAGGTTTATCCAAGGTTTATCCTCGTCGCCAAATGTTGAGTCTTGTTGAGTCTTATGCAATATAATATTAATCAGCAACGCCTTCTTATTGTACATGCTTATATACTCTCATGCATCTATTAAGGTTAATTACTTAATCCTACTGTTATGCTAATATCTACACATCTACACAGAAAGGACATTTTGATAGTCTTGCCTCGATCACATCTACACAGAAAGGACATTTTGATAGTCTTGCCTCGATCTGTTTCATAGACATCTGCAGACTTTCTAATAAAAGGAGGCTGTTCGTTGTTTTGTTGGTTGGGCAGGGATTGGTTATCGGACATACGTGGAAATTTACCATTGTGAGAAAAATCGCATGTAGTTCCTTTCTTACAACTAGGGATCCAAGGATTGTGCAAAGTTTCAAAGAGCCATAAGTTTTGAGGAAAATGGGAGTGAAAATAGGGGGAAATTCAGTAAGAAAAACGAAAGATTAATATGGAAGCACTGAAGTACTCTGCGGCGAAGACATATTTTTGTTGAATTTTGGATCCTGTATAAACACCATAATCTACAAGTAAATGCGAGTAATGTTTCAGGAAAATCTCTCCTTGATCCTACAGATAAAGAATATTTCACAACTCGCCGTGGGAAGTGTATTCGTATTTATTGCTGACGTAAATAGATGAGTCATGCATGGAATTATAGCTAGCAGTATTTATATGTCAAGATTGTCAAGTTCTCATGACATTTGTTTTTCGAAGGCCTATTTTTAACTTTGCTTTTGAAAATCGTATTTTTAACTCCAAGCGTAAACATACGCAGGCAAATTATGCCCCATTTATAATTACTTGTAACAAGAGACGGACCCTACCAAGCTTTCCAAGAAAATGATCATTGAAACTTTGCTTTTAGTAAAAAAGATTTTATTTGTAATCTTGAGAGAGGACAAAGTTATCAAGGCAATGAATGTTGTGGATGAATAGTTACAGTAAGTATTACGTTGTCGTTGTGTTGAAAGAAAAACATTCGTTAATCGTTATGTTTATGACTTATATACTCAGTATTAAGTTATAGAAGGACAAAGAGTAAAGAGTAGTTACATGTATGATATAGTTTAGTTTTGTAAATATATATTACAGGGTTCATATTATTATTAAATGTTGTGTTGAAAATTTTGTTTACAGTAACATGACTCTACTGTATATGTTTGCACTCTATAATTCCGGACTGTCACTTCAAATTTTGCACATGGGCGGCTATTATATATTAGCCCAAGTTAAGTAAGTCCAAGTCGGAAATCTGAATTGTTTGGTG
The DNA here is from genome assembly GCA_016169945.1 of Trachythela sp. YZ-2020. NCBI lineage: Eukaryota > Metazoa > Cnidaria > Anthozoa > Malacalcyonacea > Clavulariidae > Trachythela > Trachythela sp. YZ-2020. Next base: position 885,254 of record JADLSH010000374.1, on the reverse strand, counting down.
AAATAGTATAAAAACTAAGGGTGTATAGTCGGCCACTGCCTTCAACTAGAACACTGACGCAATTTTTAAGGGGATTTTTTTCAAATTATATCCCATCAATTCAAGGTATACTGTAAAGTTTAAATTAACACGACTATTGAGACTGCAGGCTTTGCAGCACGTTTATATGATTCCGTTTTATACCATGGAGGTTATAATATAAATCGGATACTATAGTCTACACTGTTTTGATAGTTCATAATACAGATTACAGATCGAATACATGCAGTATACTATATATATCCAGCCATCGACTTAAGGCTATAGTTGTATTTGAAATAATATAGCCTTTAAACTGCTACCACATTTACCTTCCTTATCATTTATATAATCTGCAAACTCGCATTTGAGATACAGTCTTTAAATATTCTATCATAATCATATTCTCGAAAGCAAATGTCAAATAATAATGCTCAGGAAGCGAAAATAAGTGAATTTCTACAACCTTCCCGTTGATTATCCAGTACTGAATTGAAGGCAAATTGGTAAGTCAGTTATAATGACTGATTTCTCTCCGGCTCATCGACATACTTATAGTTTATATACTTATATTGATAATTTGATATAATGATAATGTTCTTGTCGCTAGACTCACTACACGTGTACGAATCTCGCAATCACCTCGCGGCCACGCACTTGATAGCACACATGCATTTGTGATTGCACAAAAAATCGGGTGTTCCGGGGGAAAGGTCGCCAATTTAATGTCAATTCATCGTCTTCAGCAAATGTTTCAAGTTCAATATAAAGACTCTAATTCAGCATAGTTTGTGTAAAGTCGCCATAAGATCAAAAGAATATTTAAAGAAAAATGTGAAGCCCTGTCTTGAAGCACTAAATCACTAAATGTTAATGAAATTTAAAAAGAAACATAAATTGTATGCACCCCCCGGAAAGTTTACACTATGATTGAATGAATGAATGAATGAATGACTGACTGACTGACTCGTTTGAATTTTTGCCACTCACCACAATACTGCAAAGTTTCGAAGAAACTTTGCACTAAAAACCATTCTTACGCAAGAACGGGCAGGATACCTTATATTTTGGTACGTTGGAAAATTGACGATATTTTAGGTTATTAGCACGGTTTGGGTGGGAAAATCACACTTATCACCTTTTAAACACCAACTGCGTCGTGAGATGAAAGGGCATGGGGTATTACTTTTAGGTGTTGGTAGTTGAGGAAAGTAACCTTTATTAGGGTTACTTGAAGGCTTTGGATCACTAATTGTGATAGGATCAGTCCTGCTAGAACCTGGTGTTTCTTCTTTGGTATTCAACTTTGTGGGAGAAGGGGAATTGTCTAGGTGCTCAGAAGTGATCGAACAGTTATTCTTGTCAGAGGAACAGACAATAGATTTGCTGTTAATATATTCATTGACTGATTGTGTGCGTGGGATGATGCAACTGGGCCATTAGTTTTTGAAATTTTCCATCAGCTAAAGCGCTGATGCTTTCATGACGAGTTAGTGAAGCTTGCGATTGGGGATTCTCGGCAGACAAAAGGTTTTCTAAAGACAAAATTTTAGACATGAACAACAGATTACCTTGCTTGAGATTGATCATTTCCTCCTCTTGACTTTTGACTATATTCTCGAGGTCATTTTGTTTTAATTGCATTGATTTAATAGTAGACTCAAGAGAATTCAATTTTTGTTCAGGGACTCGATTAAATTGAGGCTGCAAAATTGCTAAGTCAAGTTTGATTCCCTGACATCTAACAATTTCACGCTTGACTGTTCGGCATTTGTAACAGGCGCTTTGGAATTATCCTTGTCTTGTCTGCATATCTGTTTACATAACTCTTTCACAAAAACACTCGCCTTCTCCCCATCAAAACTCAACAAATTTTTATTCTTCCTCCATGTTATAGTTAGTTTTTCTCCAGTGAACAGCTTTTTGTCACCTCCGGGATGTGACCAGATGCATTCGAGATGTAAATTCGACCCAAGATTGGGCTTCCTGTGGTTGCAGGCTGGGATATTTGCAGGCTACCCATGTTGGGTTATCTGAAATACTGCAAACCCTAGAATAGTATTATTTAAAAGCGTTCATTCAAACCAATACTGTTACCACAAAGGACGATGATCTTCGTATTATTATTGTTCTTCACTGTCATTTGAATTTGACGTTTTTTTTATACAAAACATGACTACAACTTCGTCTTCGCTCCTTTTCAAGTTTCCGCCATTTTGTATCATTTTAGGGTGATACTTCATGTTGGTCTATTTTTACTTGGAATACACATATCGCATATTGGCGTTTTAGCGTGCATTTTTGTCAAACATGATATAAGTATATAGTTTATCGAATTTCAAAAGCAAATTGATAGTAGAGAATGCCGAAGAAAGAGCTACTGAGTGGTTGTGCGAAACGAAAATTGAGAGAAGCGCTTGCCGTAAGCCAAAAAATGCCGAAAATAACCCATTGGATGTGTGATAATGCACATGAACAGACTGAAAACGTTGAAAAACTACCAGGACAATCAGACGGTAAGATAAACATTATGTTGCTGGGATTTTTATAAACATACCAAACTGTAGTATTTCCGTTCTTTATTCGTACTTTATACCCCCACCCCTGCTAAGTTTCAACATATATATATATACTATTTTAGCAATTTGTTTTAAAACTAAACTTTATTCTTTAATTAAAATATTATTTGTAAACAATAATTGCGTTTCTACAAGCAAGGAAAGCTCAGTAGCTTTAAGAATAGTGCCCAGAACGTCTAAAAATTGCACTTTCTGGCGTTTGTTTAATTGTTATACTACCACTGATTCAATGAAATTTTTGTTTTAAAGTAGGAGTTGACAGTAATGAAAATATTGATGTGGTAATTACTGAATGATGATTCTATGCTTAAAGAGAGGGATGATCGTGAAGACGTGCTTCTGAATTAACTACTGTTAAAGTGCTTGTAAACCCAAAATGGGTTTTTATTGATTCGGATAAGGCATGAAAAGTTAGTTAGTAAGTTCTAGATTAGTTTTTGGCTTAGACTTTTAGTTTCGGAGATATAAAGGCTCAAACAGGCAAATTTTGGCATTTTCTGAAAAAAAGTAGCGCGACCAAAATATCACCAAGGGGCCTGGATCCCAGGAACCCAACTTTGATAAACAACAAAGAAATATATTAGACCGCCGGCCAACTCTTAAAAATGTGCCCAGAAAAAGTGTTTGATGGCATTGTTTGTTACAAGCTGCCAACAGGCATTTTCTTAAAGCTCAGGCATTGACGAACAAGACTATATATGTTGCCATCTCTGATTTTGAATTTACAGCCAAAAATTTGATAATTTAAAAAATTTTCCTATTGAATTACTATAACAGCAAACATGTCCGGTGTACAACGGTGTTTGTTGGCACACAAATCGATTGAAGTGCTTCTACCTCTGAGAGATTACATACTGCTGTTATAGAATAATATATCATATATGTTTCAATGTGAAAATTATCACAACTTTAATGCCTTTATGGTATTTAACTAATATAAATCAATAGGCCATTCTACTTTTAGATTTCAACCTACTTTATATGTGGACTTTCAGTGTCTTGTATTATCCTACACATGTGGTCAATGTCAAATGTTTTATATGACAGTGAGATACTGATGCTATATGTTTGATTGATACATGTATTTAGCACAAAGTTGATCACCAAGTGCTGCACTGTCCCACTAGTGGAACCACCTTAATCTGAGTATCAGGCATTTCTGTGGTTAGGCCTTGGTTTGTTAGCCACCTATGTTGAAGAACCTTAGATAGTGGAGGAATTGATGTCTGGCCAGAAAGTTCTAGCAGAGAATCTAAGGAAGCAGCAAGAAGTCCTGGCACAACAGCAACAAATAATGACCACACTGGTCGGTCAATTAATGCCAGCTTATCCCAGATACGGAAGGAATTGTTTTACCTGTGGTCAACCAGGACACTTCAAGAGGGATTGCCCAGCCAACAAACCGCGTGGAGCCGCCGCTGACAAGAACGATGCGTCACCTCCACAGCAAAAGCCACCGTCAAACTAGAGGTCTCTGCGGTCGAGGGCCAATCCGCAGAGACAACTGAACACAGTGGTCCAAATATCTTAACGAAAGTCGTTGGACAGAGCCCGGTTGTTAAAGCACGAATGGGAGGCATTGAGATATCTTGCTTGGTGGACACAGGATCCATGGTGACCACTGTGAGCGAGGAATTTTTCAAGCAACACTTGCAGCAAACGAGTGGAAAACCAAAAATGGCCGGGAACTGGTTGAAACTTCGTGCGGCAAATGGGTTGGAAATTCCTTACATTGGTTATGTAGAGATTGACATAGAGGTTAATGGTATTAACGTACCCAAGCGTGGGGTACTGGTCGTGAAAGAGACTGCGGACACTAGAGAACAAAAGAAAGTGGTACCAGGATTGTTGGGTACAAACGTGCTCAGTTCGTTACCAGAGTTCGCAGAAATTCTAACTATTGATAACTTGAGGCAAGTTACGCGTCGGGGTTCGTCCGAATAGCGGGAATGAAATCTATCTTGGTGCCAGCACAGACGGTGACGAATGTGGTGGTTAAATCCCCAAGATGTGGTCCTTGTGCTTTGGTGGAACCCCTTCAGACACCTTTAACAGGAAACGTTCAAGTAGCAAATACACTTGTAGATTCTACAACCAAGTTTTCGATTCAAATGGCCAACACCGGATCAAAAGATGTTTGGCTTCGGGCTGGAACACGTGTGGGCAAGATACGGGGTGTTGAAATCGAGGCAGGGAGTCGGCAACTCCATTTCGAAGTACAGACAAACGAGGTTGTGGTGCAATATGAACCAAGTGAAGTCACTATTTCAGTCTTTAATGAATGTGCAATGTTTTGAAAGTTAGCGAAATGCAGCATACCGATTAATACCGTATTGTACTTCCTAGCTTGTATTGAAGACGTAATATTGGAGCGTACAAGGTTAGATTACCAATTATTATGGTAAGGCGATACGGAATAATTCTTCCACTTTTTAATAGCGATCAATTCACCAAGAGCTACATGTCAATTCACACTAATGCGTCGTCTTCCTAGGGCAAGTGTTTCAATTTCGGCATGCAGTAATAATAGTACTGTCGTGAACTTTTAAGGATTGACTTAAACTTACAGATTGATTATTATTTTGTACAATTTTATGTCACAATATGAAATGGCCCAATAGAAAGAAAACATATGTTGCCAGATCTGGAGAGCAAGAGACAAAGTTTATTGTTTACGCTTACTAATTACTGGGTCAGTATGTCGTTTTCAGCTAATTTTGACACTTCCAAAAAATTGTACATATACTATATAAAGTAAATAAATATCAATTCCAACGATCAGTTTTCGAAGGCTAAAATCAGTAAGGGCAGTAACTAGTAGTGGATACCACTATCAGGTCTTGTTTTTGATCCTATTACTAATCCATGGTTAATTTAATACAGTTTATCTGTTAGCAGCTGCTTGTCCTTTGCAGTATCCTAGCATGAAAGCATGTTTAAAATGTCCACTTTCCCTCATGTGTGCAACACTTCTCACTAGTGCTTGTAACACTTCTCTTTCAGCTGTGTCGTCTTCAACATTACCAATGCTGTCGATACCATCATCCCAAGCTAAAGCTTCTGAATAGCCAGTTACACATTCATTTTCAAGACTTATGAGTAGATCCTGAAAGTTGTCGACCAGCATTTCTTGATGAGAGCTTCCCATATACTCAGCATACAGTGCTTGGTTTGATACTCTTAAAGCAATCCTTTTACCTGTAGCTGGCTTAAATTTTCAATCCAGTTGTCGCCACTGGAGTAGCCCAATGAAGACAATTACATCATCTGCTTTGTCCTTTTCTTTACCTTTTACTTTTTTGTTCCACTCACTTCCTTTTAACTTTCGGTACTGTGAAAAAGACTTGAGTTTGCCAACTTTATTGATTGTTTCTGATCCCAAGGCACATCCGGGGTTTGAAGTGGATCTTGAACTGAAGCTTGAGCTTGGATTGGAGTTTTGCAAATTTTCTATCAAGATAAATATACTGTATAATTCTCTAATATCACTTCATTAACTGTTTATAATATATTATATGAAGTATCTAATATTTACACAAAACTTGGGTAACCCATTTCAAATGGAATGGGATAACAGTAGACTCAAAACATTGCTAAATTCTTATTCACCAAGGATTTTTTTGATATGACAAAACGAATTAATGCTGAAATTGGCAGTGCCCCTATCTTACAATATACAGTAATTTATTGTTGATAAAAATTGCTGTATGAAATTACGTAAAGAGGGAATATACTTGATTTTATAAACACATGTCCCCAAGGGGCCTCAGACTGAACCCAGTCCCTAGAGGGGCCTTAAAATAACATACTTATTTTTCACATGCATTGGAATATTGTTTTTAGCTATGTTCAGAAATACGTATGTATTAACAAAATCAACACCCAAAGGAATGCAACCAGAAGCCGGTTCATTGAAAAAGACATTTTAAAAACACAAAATATTTTGATATGACAAAACGAATTAATGCTGAAATTGGCAGTGCCCCTATCTTACAATATACAGTAATTTATTGTTGATAAAAATTGCTGTATGAAATTACGTAAAGAGGGAATATACTTGGTTTTATAAACACATGTCCCCAAGGGGCCTCAGACTGAACCCAGTCCCTAGAGGGGCCTTAAAATAACATACTTATTTTTCACATGCATTGGAATATTGTTTTTAGCTATGTTCAGAAATACGTATGTATTAACAAAATCAACACCCAAAGGAATGCAACCAGAAGCCGGTTCATCAAAAAAGACTTAAATTCAGCGTCGGCCACGGACATATAGGGGGCCCTGTTAGGGGGGGTGGTATTGTCGGCTGTCGCAGTTTTAAAATCGTCAATGTCGCTTTTTAAAACGTGTAAAATGTCGCCGTCGGAATTTCGCAAGAATAGTCGCAACCACGTGGACAACACGTTTCTTGTATATTGGTCTCATCGTACAACCATAGGAAACAATTATAGTAAACTGGCCTACATTTTTATGTATAAACAATCAATTAGTGGCATTAGTACATGGATCGTCTCTTATATTAACAAATTAAGACAAAATGCATTTGAAAATTATTTTCTCGACGCCTATATCGACTGTTTATGCTCGAACAAAACGGCCATGGACTGTAGCCGTGGTTGTACGAAGGCCAGATAACACTTTATAAAACATGTTTACTACGCGAGCTGTGATTGGTCAATACCCGTGCAGGATGAGACAATCATGCACGGAAAATTTTAGGCGCTTCGCGGGGTTTTTAAAATGTCTGTTGTTTCTTTGTCGTTATTTTATAAAATAATTACCAAATGGTTTTCCGAGTCTGTGGAAAAGTGGAATTGTGTCCACGCAAACGTTTTCCGAGTCTGATTCAACCGAATCACCGTCTCTGTTGCTGGCGTTTATACTATGTTCTCCTTCAGGACTCAAATCTTGAGAGTCTTTAAGGAAATTTGTTATTGATGTATAAACATCGTCGGTCAATTGTAATTTTTCACTGCTACATTCAACCTGATCAACCATCATTGCAATGCCATCTTTGTGCACATTCAAAGTTGAATGTACCAAAAACGTCAGGCAATCTTCAAAGCTTGGCGTGTAGATTTCGACAGATACAATGGCAACGTGGTCGTCATCCTCAACTTGTTCTTTCACTTTTCCAAGAAAAAATGGGGCGCTACTGATTTCGCAAACGAACGATGGTCGTACCACCACTGTTGCGTCTGCAGGAAATAGTATCCTCGAATCAGAGCGTCTACAATCGTTGCTTGTACGACCGCTACCACTGGTAGCACTGATTGATGCGGAACGTGAAATATCAAAGGCGAGAGGAGATGGAGTGCTGCGCGATTTCTGATAGGCGTAGATTGGAAGTGTCCCAACGTTGTCTTTTGTGGACTGGTTCCTGACGGTGACCTGGCGTACTGGTTGGCCGAAAGCATCTCGCCAGTTCCGAAGAGACTTTTGGTCTTCTCTAGACATACTGACCGACGACGCTTTTGGTATGGATGGCAAGTCGGTAAAAGTGAGCGGCATATCATCCGGAACTGTGTAGTAGGACGCGTCAGCAGTGTAATAGTGAAATCCACAGGCAGTTCGTTGCTTCAGAGCTTCTACGATAGTTGGACAGAGCAGCTGCGCAAATTCCAGAACAGTTGGCGTTTCATTTCTGGACCTCATTTTACTGAAGAAATGTTCGACCACGAGTGTGAGAAAAGACGAAAGCTTAACTTGAGTGCTGTACGAGGGATTAACTTTGTTGATGATCCTCTGAACTCTCTTTAGTGACAAAATCATTAGCTCCAAACTCAGAACACTTTTCCTTGATACAGTTCCTTCTGGTCCTTGGGTGACACACTCCTTTCCCATGCATTGCTGAATGTCTTTGATCCACGAGATGCAGAAATCGTATAGACGTTTGAGTGGAGGTATTGCTTCTTGCAACGAATACCATTCTGCTTTCTGCTTTTTCAAGTGCACACCAAACACTTGATATAATGCATTCAATTCCTTCAAGAATTTGCACATTTCTTCACATGGGGTTATCATTCGAATCGCTCCGACCGAGGTATCTGCTACATATAAAGTGTTTCCTTCAACACAAAGGGCGGTGGGTTGAGAGAACGAGGCGCAAGAACTTGATCCATCGTTTGATCCATTACTTTCGCATCCGGCAATTTCAGTAACCTCGTCATTGAGAATTTCTGCCAACTTTCTGCTTTCTCTGTCAGTGAAATATATCTTGCCATCATTGTTCACAGCAATTCCGTGAACAGTGTTACAATCGACAGTGCCATTGCGTACTACGACAGTAACTTCACGACTCTCGAGGTTTACTCTCAGAACTCCACCGTTGGGACTTGAGTCGCCAATATACAGGTGATTCTTACTATATGGCAACCCGTATGGCTCAGCACCTTGTGCTAATTTCACGATCTCGGTAACAGCGCCTCGAAGACAAGCTCCATTGTTAATCAAAGCAATTTGATAAAGAGTGTTTGTTTCAAGGTCACTTACAGCCAAAAGATCGCCATCTATAATAGCCAAACCAAGAGGAGAGTGGATAGGATTGTCCAGATGCAGTTGACTTAAATCACTTTCTGTAAACGCTGCAGATTTGCGCTGATCATTGATCCATTTCTGAAGAGATTCAACCAAAGCGTTCTTTAGAATTCCCTGGCAAAGAATTTCTCTCTTCTGCAACTCTTCCTTCAATTGTTGGACCTTTAGTCGTTTGGGTTTCAGAAACGTGTCCTTGTTAAGAGCAATATATGCAATTCTTTGGTTACCAGTATCAGCAACATACGCTACGCCAGAAGCATATACTACATCATGAGGTGATTGGAGAGATTTCGAAACCTCTGTTACATCACAAGGGTAGTGCAAACGGACGGAAAACAGACGGGATCGTGACTTGTCTGTGACCAAGATCATCCCATGCGACGCAATGCATACACCAACTGGATGTTTTAGTACGCCACTGGAGTTACCCTTATATAATTGAAACGGCTCTGGTACAATCATTTGCACAATTCTTAAAACCTTCTTTATTGATTCTTGCAGCTCAGGTTGGAGAAGCAGAAGAAGATCTTCGACTGACATTCTGTCTCTATTACGAACTGTAACTAAGGGTGATCGCCGCTCTAACATTCTTCTTAACTTCTGGATTTGGGTCGTTGAACAAAACTCAAATGTTCGACAAGTTAAATCTCTCGCCTGATTTATAGAGAAACCAGTTTGCAAAGCTTGACTTGAAACACTTTCCAACATGAACTGATTCAGGACAGGGAGAAAGATTCTGGCACGAATTATCAAGTTCCCCATTTTCCGCACGCTCCGCAAGCATCTGCATCGCCTTCTTGTTGTTTTCTTCACAGTCTGATGCCCATATAAGAACAATTAACTTGACACAACGTTTTCCATCTCGAAGGCAATCACTACAAGCACGTAATGACGTTTCAATAAATTCATGACCGAGCTCAGAACAGGTAACACAAACACTATCGTGGCTGTCCTGTGACAAACATTCTAAAACAATAACACAAATAAAATAACTTCGATAAATAAGTGTGCTTAGCTAAATTATATGAATATTAAATGGCAAATAATGAGAACAATAGGTCATGTCGTATTATTGGCCATTATTAGCCCAATTGCTACCAATAGCCTCCTAAACAATCTTATTTCTGTCACCACTAAATGTACTTACAGTTACTTGCACAAAGAGTTCCATCAGAAGTTATTATGTTCCTCTCAGTTTCAGTTAGGATCTGCAAACATCGTAAACAGATTTGTAACTGTCGAACCCGGCTTTGAATGCGACCAGCTACTTCTTCACCATTGCTGCTCTTCCCTACGTAATCAACACCAACAGGAAGTGACAGCTTGCCATCTAAGGTTGTAATGACAGCGTTAGCCTCAGTGATGAATGCCTTCTTCATTGACTCGGGTTCAGGTTCTGGTTTTCCTTTGTGTAAGCAAGTGTTATTGGAAACGTTAGACCAACAAGTTCTTTTAATCGACGGTCAAACTCTAAACCTGGCTTTAGACTCATTCCATCGGTTGCAAGGCATACTGGTATGACTTTCACGAGTGAGTGTTCAATAAGTGGTGTGACACCACTTTCTACTAAGTCTGCCATTAGAAGAAAAGACGTTAGCAAGCGTTTCACAACTCCACTTTTGGTCGTGTGGCCAGATTTTATCTTCTGTCTTGTAGATTTTCCAGGAACGAATGGTAGATTCCAATCTTTCCACTGAAAGTTAAATTTGCCACCCTTTCCTTGGCCACGGAAACCTGGACCTCTTAACAGATTCATGACCTTGTCCTTGCCATGGAATTCTAGAGTTTCAGCGTAACGCAGCACAGTCTCATCGTGATTGAACTGTTGCCTGGGATCATCCGACTTGGCCGAAAATTCTAATGCATTTGCCAAAACCTTGTAAAATATGTGGTCGTGTCTCAGTTTACCAGATTGTATTTCTCGCTGAAGAGCACAAACCACAGGATCCAATTCTTCCAATATCCTTTAGGCAAAACCAAAGACAAAAAACTCATAAGCGGTCGCATAATCATGGAACAAAAAAGTGCAGTACGTTGTTATGATTGTATGTCCTCATAGGCTTCATACAAGAAAGTATGCGTTCTCAGGGCCGTAGGAAGCAGGGGGGGGGGGGTCGAGGGACGGGGGGGATCGAGGGACGGGGGGGATCGAGGGACGGGGGAAGCGGCCCCCCAATATTATATGAGGGGGGCTGGAATATCTTTCGCCCCCCCAAAAAAACAAACTGAATTCGTATATGAATTATTCAAATATTTGCGATCGAGCCTACCGAATGAGGTAAATAAGACTCTGAAAAGGCCGTTTCCGACGATCTAGAGGCTCAAAATTTTAAAAATTTTATCGATCAGCACCAACCATGGTGGCGCCTCGTGAGTATGGCCCACCAATGTCGCCAAGCTTCCTACGCCCCTGTGCGTTCTTGCTAAACCCGGTCTGCGGAAGGTGTTGAGACTTTCTCCTTTCTCAGAACACAATTATTTTATAGGCCTTTTATACAGAATAACTGGTTGATAAGTATAACATGTTTAGATTTCGGAATACTAGTTTTGACAAACAGTGTTCCGAAAATACGTACAACTTTTTTTCACAGATCGGGTAAACGACAAATTATTAAACTCACGTAAAACCCGCATCTTCGTCTTCTTCAAGTTGACTATAGCTTTTGCTATCCATACTTGCGTCACTTGTGTCTGAGGCTATCCTACGACCATTAAATTAAACATGGAAAACCAATTACAAAAGCAGGAAATATAGTCACATTTATCATAAATTTTCAATCATAAGGTTAACCATACATCTGTGTTCAGTAGTATTACATTAAAAGTACAAATTGACTACAAGCCTTTATTTTAAAATTATAATTAAAATGAAATATTAAAGTAATAAGTGCCATAAGTGGTAATTTAGTAATACCAGTATTGTGGCCTATTGTTCATGTATACTACTATAGGCATGGACCGGAAGCTTACTCATCATCAAGTTGAACTGTCCTAGCTTGCATTGAAGAGAGCATTGTTAGAATGTTGCCACTTTTTACAGCAGGCTTGCATAACTTCCAGTGATCTGCAATGAAAATGTTAAACGTCTAATTGTATGGTACAGTAATGGTCTACAGTAATGCTACTATGTTAGGCATGTTATGGTTGAATTGGTATCCATACTTTGTGCAAAATGTTTGTGGTATCGTAGACGATTCAGACACTTGATTTGTTTGCATTTCCCACACTTTATTCTCAATTCATCAAGAGCAACTGACCCTGGGTAGGATGAAGCAACTTCTAAAGGTTAAAACACAGAATAACAAATTAATGAAAAATAATAGGTTGGTTTATGTGAGGATGCCTCCCCTCAGCAGAATAATTATTTTTAATGATTATTATTATATTATTTGGCACTTTATAAACTATTAGTCTTAAAGTATTCCATAGTGCGGCCTTTTCTTTCTTAGATATAAGCCTCCATATATAGCACCCTAAGAACCTGACATCTACATAAAAAAGTCAAAAACTTATAATTATGACTAGAAAGGTATTTTCCAATTAATATAGAATTATAGCAGAGAATCACTCATTAATATCACAGCAAACAGGTGTTTCGGATTTTTTCTTATTTTGGAAATGTACCTTCTTGAAGTTTCTGAAATAGTTCCACCATTTTTTCTGATCTTTTAAACCCTTGGATATGAGGATCATCAGATTCCAAACTATTGCTCTCACTGTGGTCCGATTTTTGCAGGTGTTCTCGCAATTTCTCATCATCACTTGCCCTTTTGTTGCGCTTGTAGGGTCCACGCACTACTTCTTTATGCCCTTTATTACTGCTGATACCCTTCATTTTTTGGATTTTGGTCTCAATGGACAGCACTAAGTAACCAAGAAGATTAAGTTAGATAACTGTGGGACTATGTACTTTTGTATTAGTATACACATGCATATATACAATAATTGAGACTGGCTGTCTTCAGGACCTAAACAAAATGAATTCATGATTATGATCACTAAGTAATTTTCTTTCAAAAGAGACGAATATGATGGTACATATACTCACCAAACAAAATATAGTCTCCTATATTGTTTCGAAGTCTGGTAATTTGGTTGCTCCATTCTGTCTGGCTGTTTGACACATAGAATTCCTTGTCTGTGCGATGTTGGATACCTAAATCAATACTAAATGTCCCAATGTTCATTCTATGTGCATCATCAGAGACACCATAGTCCTTACGAATGTTCTGCTTCATGGCAGATATATTATTGTGCTCATTCTTTAGAGTCACAATAGTACGCCTTTCATGACATGGCCTTGAAGTCCCAAAGCGAAACAGTTGGAACAAAGCATCAACTTGAAATCCTTCAGCATTATCCACTGGCTCCACTGATGTATTCTCCTTGGGCTCTTTAGATATTCCAGTGCCACCAAACTTTGTTGTAAAACAGGAGGTAACTGTGGTTTGAATTTGCGGCTTTACTCTGCCTACTCCAGTGCACAATTCTGTTATAATATTGCCACTTTTGCCTTTATTCTTATTGCCATTATCACTATCATCCCATGGGGGACTTTTATGGCTTTTATCAGAATGCCAGGAGCCATCAGAGGCATCAGATTGCTCAGATGTTGTCAGTGCATCAAACGGCTCTAAAAAACATACAACAGAATCAAGACAACACACACACACAAATCTGGCCAAATCTGCCAAGTCTAGCAGTTGCCTGTAGTGGTCAACTGTCACTGCCTAAGTGGCATTTAACTTACAGACCCTTACAGGGCTTACAGGGATGAGCAAAATTCTTTGTTTTGCCTTATTTGCATTAACGCTGTATTTACAACGCTGTAATAATTTGCATTAAAGGACGGGATGTAAATTCGTGTAGCCTAAATTATTTGGCCTTATTGCCCATTTTGTTCATTAAAGACGGTACATAATAACATACATTAATGGCATTAATACAATTTAAAGCTTTTAAGCTTACCATGACTGTACTTTGTTGCCTTTGTTGGTTTTGTTGCCTTTGTTCGATGGCGCTGTTTTGCCTCCTTCCTGGCTTTATGCCTCTTGTGAATATGGTCGTCATCGTCGTTTTCCTGTCGGTCCTTTCTCCGTGATTTGCCTGACGTTTTACTTTTTTTACGCTTTTTAGCTTTCTCGTAGTCATAGCTCTCGTGTTTGCGTTTCCCCATGAACTTAAAGGTCCTTAAATACCTTAAAGGCCCTTAAAGATCATCGCATTCGCGGCCATTCATCATGGCATTTCTTCGAACGAAATAATTATGGCCTTGGAAATTCCTTGGAAAGTTATTTGTGTACTTGACCAATCAAAACTTCATAAAACTGAAAGACTAGTTCTCATTGGCTAAAAACACAATTAAATATAATTGCGACGAACGCAACAGAATTTTCGTAAAATTTCGGGGTTTTCAACAGTTGAATGGCTTAAATAGCTTATATGCCTTATATAAATGGCTTAAATGGCTTATATAGACTGCCTAGACTAAGATGCCTAAGATGCATGAATTACGATGCTGTGGTGCCAAGACAGTGCCAATGTCGTTGTCGCTTTTTAAAAATATAGCGCTGTCACTGTCGAAAATAAATAAAACAATGTCGCTGTCGCTTTTTCGCTCTTCTTTACCGTCATTTGTCGGGATTTCAAAACTGTGCTGTCGCATAAAAAAGGGTCCTGTCGGCTGTCGCAACTTACCCCTACCAGGGCCCCATATAGAGATAAATCAGGGTTGATTCGTGTGTGCCTAAAAGATATAAACAAAATCTCGACGTTTCGAGCTAAAGCCCTTCGTCAGGAGAAATGAGTAGACAGATAAACACATTACATCAGCTTTTATAGCAACGCTATAAAAGCTGTCACGTGAACAAAATATTAACCAATGAAAATAAAGTAGTCAAAACAATCATAGCAAAATAGAATTAATATGTAAAGATATAGACTGCATGCAGGCTTCGGCCCGATTATAGGGTCGAAGGCCCGCGCGCACAGGCGTTACACTTATCAAATCGCTATAAATGTCGTACAAGGGAAGGGAAGAGGGGATATAGAGAAAAGAATGAGCTAGATGAAGGAGAGGCGCTCATTGATACCATCAGGCTGAATGGTGCTTTTCTTGCTTCCGACAGGTATCATTGCCACCAATAATGGGATGAATGGTGCATATTTTAATATCAGAAAAGGAGTGGTTGGCACTGTTGAAGTGCCTAGCAACCGGTTTGTTGTGCACATTGTTCTTAACATCACGCAAGTGCTCAGCAAACCTATCGCCTAAACGTCTTCCAGTCTCTCCGATGTAGAGCAAGCCACATTTGCAGCAAGAGATGCAGTAAACGAGGTTGGAGGAGATGCACATGAAACTGTGCTTGATGACAAACTGAGATTTTGGAGCCGAAATACAGGTGGCGAGGTTTAAATGCTTACAAGTGTAGCACTTAGCACGACCACAGGAAACAGTGCCAGCTGGTGACACAGAGTCCTGTCGCAGTGAGCTGTGCACTAGGGTTTCCCGGATGTTTTTACTGTGTCGAAAAGAGACTAGTGGGGTCTCTGAGAAAATGGAAGATGTTGCAGGGTCATTTTTAAGTAGATTAAAATTTCGGCAAATGATGTCCCTTACTTTAAAATTGAAGGGATGAAAGGTTAAAACTAAAGGTACTTTTTGATTAGAAATTGCAACCGAAGGTTCTCTTAAGGTGTCTGAACAGGGTATAAGGGAGGCCTTGCTAAGGGCAAGTATCTAAAAGGTGGGAAGGATAGCCACAATTCACAAAAAAGCTTCTCATTTCTGAACATTTGGCATCGAAGTCGTCGTCTTCACTGCAGAGGCGACAAAGACGTAAGAATTGAGAGTAAGGGATAGCAGTTTTAGTGTGCTTAGGATGACAGGATGAGAAGAGAAGATAGCTGTGGGAGTCAGTAGGCTTGTAAAAGACAGATGTGCTCAGCCTATTACCATTGATAGAAATGAGAATGTCTAGGAATGATACACTGGTCTCACTGATCTCCCATGTGAACTGAAGTGCTGGATGGAAATCATTAACAAAGTTAATGAAGCAATTCAGATCAGCACGCGAGCATGATGCAGTGCCTAAGCAATCATCAATGAACCGGCGATAGAAGTCAGGTGAGGGACCAGTGTATTGTTCGAAAATTTGTTTTTCCACATAACCAACAAACAAATTGGCATAGTTGGGTCCCATTTTGGTACCCATGGCCACACCACTTATTTGTTGGTAATGCTCACCATCAAACGAGAAATTGTTCAAGGTGAGCACTAACTCTGCCAA
This sequence comes from Trachythela sp. YZ-2020, assembly GCA_016169945.1. Classification (NCBI taxonomy): domain Eukaryota; kingdom Metazoa; phylum Cnidaria; class Anthozoa; order Malacalcyonacea; family Clavulariidae; genus Trachythela; species Trachythela sp. YZ-2020. Next base: position 868,831 of record JADLSH010000374.1, on the reverse strand, counting down.
GCGTACCAAGGTGGTGGTAGATGGATCCTGAATTACCCTTTGGTCTAAAAAGTATTTTAGTGCTTGAAGGCCGTCTTGATGCGGGATGACAGTGTAAAGTGATTTGACATCCATGGTGAAAATGAATTTGTGTGGACCCTGAAAATTGATGTAGTCAAGTTTGTCATCAAAATTGATGGTCAAGATTGTAGTCAAAATTGATGGACCCTGAAAATTGATGTAGTGATTTAGTTCCCTTTACACATGCCAAAGGCTTATTACAAAAGTTATTTTCTGCGTGCATGCAGATGCCTTTCATCAATGAAAGGAATTTATAATTGGCTGTCCATGTGTCTGGTCCGAAAGCCATGCTATAATTTGGGCATCTCCTCAAACAACCTTTTACACCTTTAATATACCATTAGTTATTAATTGGTTTTCAGACTTCCAAAGTTTATAATCAATTCGTGTTTGCGATAGCTAACAAATAACCCCAAAATGTTGTTTAGGGAAGATAGTATTTTAGGCTGTTCATACAATAGTGACCGTCGAAAATTGTAATTGGCCGTCCATAGGATGTCTGAATAGCTGTCTGACTAAAAGCCGAGGCTAATGTGTTGACACGTAACTCATAAGTCATATGTTAAGAAATATCCCCAATTGGAAGTCCCAGTACAATAATTAAATATTGTCAGTTCCAAGTAGATTTTACCCCATGGGAGGTATGGATAGTTTCTGGAACCACCTATTAACATTTCCAAGTCTTCCTTCTTACTATACTGTAAATATGCTGCAACTGATAAGGCTGGATGGTTTGGCCTGGTAAGCCAGGCATTTTGACAATTGAACAGCATATTAGGATGGGTTTTAACACTCAAGAATTGTTACAATCTCTGCATATTTCCAGTGTTACAGTGGCCAGTGGGTGGACATCTTTCAAATGAATAGAGCATGCAAACCTGTGTTCAGCAATTCCACTTGAAAACAGGCAAACTGCAAAATAACTATCTCCAGCTCACATTAGGTTTTGGTGGAAACCAACACTTGATAATTTAGTTTTTTAACCATTAAGGCGCAATGCGCCCTGGTGCGCCCTACTTTGTTATTACTAAACCAACCTACTTTGTTATTACTAACGCACCAGCTCACAGTTATGAATTTTTGGGGGGGAAATTGCAGTTGGATGTTGCTAAGTATTTAAAGTTGTTCTTTCATATCACAAGGTGTTCACAATGTATCCTAAACTTATTAATAAGAAAACCCAAATGTAATTACTACAGAAAGTCTAATATAGCATATGGGAAATAACTAGCAACTTGTCACCTCCACAAAAATTTTGGACAGTGAAATATTAATATGAAGTAAGTTATATCGCATCCACTGACACACACTATACATAGATAATTTTCATAGCTCCAACAAATTACACTTCAAGTAGCCCACTTGGCACATATATTTGTGGGTATGCATGATGCCGCCCCCATGCTTCCAAGCTAAAAATAATTGAGTCGATCTGCCTCCCCCCATACACACACTTCTCACCCATCAACCTTCACCCTCTCATTATTATCGACCTGCCCCTTAATATGTATATACAAGGTATATATACATAGAACGACAAGAACAACTGCAAATAATTTGCCTGGCCAAGATCTCAGTCTCTCTGTCTGGACCTAAATTTGCAAGGCAAATTACCTGGTCGCACCATGTAGGCAATCACCTGGGAAAACTATTATTTTTTTGCAAAAGCCCGGATCTCACCATTGCTTAGGTAACTTAGAGCCCTTAGCTTAGGCTCTGTAAACACTTTGACAGGTTTACTCAGGAAGCTAGGATTGAATGCATAAATAAAAGGTGCATAAATACTGTATATTACCTTGCATTTGAATATAATAATACAAACATACATCAGAATCATTAGGAAAGTATTCCCGATTTTCGCAGTCCATGCTGGTATAGGTTGGTTTTAGGCAGATGGTGGTTAACTTCAAATGGGGAAGTTGACATGAATTTACATACCAGGGGGCTCCACACAGCCACAGGGCTTAACGTAAATTTAAGTGCATTATTCAGCTAAATCACTCTTATTTTCACTTGCCACTATGCCCACTAAATACAAGACTAAATACATACAGTCAAACCTGTATTAAGCGGCCCTGCATTAAGGGGACACTTTTGTAAAGTCCCGAATTGAATCTCATATAATTCCTATCAATGAAACCTCTATTAAGCGGACGAGGATACCTAAATTGGCACATAAAGACACAAAAACCTGTGTAAACATAAAGACACGAAAAACGGACAAAAGTTTCTTAATTATTCATAATCTTTACAATTTTTGCGCTTTAGTAACTATATTAACTATATTCTGCAATCGGTTCAAAGTCTATTTGTTAATTCGACTAGTATACTAGAAATACATTCATGCAGTAATTATTCTCCCGAACACCCCAAAAGTTATTGTAACATGAAGTACAGAAAGTACTAAGTCGATTACTGTAACCATGGTAACACGCAAGCGAATAGCCGAATACTGTAATTGCTCGTTTGCAATCGACGCCATCTTGGTTGATTTTCGTGGCAACTAAAAACCTATATTCTTCATTCTTTGTCGTATTGTGCCAGAAATCGTATACTATTCATAATACAGCAAGATGTTTTCAAAACAAACCAAAAATATTAAAGTAACTCAACTATTTCGATGTAAACGGCTGGACAAAACTTTAAAATCAACCAAGATGGCGCCTAATGACACGTAGTGACGTCATGTGCAAGCAAAGAATACTGTATATTTATTTTCCTTTCACTGTACAAACAGGTAAATTAGTGATCAGATTTTCACTTTTAACTATAAAATTACCAATTGCCCGACTATATAAAGTTGGTATGTTATTTTGTACTCTTTCAGCTTTGATTTACTATAAAATTCAATCTTAGACGTCCCACAAAACGTTTGGAAATTGTCACAAAACTTCAACTGTTTTTTTAACAGTATTTTTATCGCTGTGACTATTTGACCGGCAGCCGGTCACGTAACATAAAATACTATATGACCGGCAGTCTAGAATTTTGTATTTTTTATAGATTAAACCACCCCCAGAATTAACCCCAACCCTAACCCCCATCCTAACCCTAACCCTAGAACGACGAAATGAGTAAGAATAAAGTTTAAAAAAACGTTTAAATTTTTTTATAAAACGTAGCTGCGCGGATTCGAACCCGCGACATACGACTCACAAAGCAACATGGTTTTTTGTTGTTTTTTTCTTAATTTTAATTTACATATGTACAGTTTTCTTTTCTATCTACTTTTGTATTTCAATACTTTTAGTGTTTTCCGTCGCTTTTTTCCGTTGCGACGAAGAGTGAACGAGACGCTACAATCTCTCCTCGTACTCTGTAGTCTACGGCAGATTTATGTAGTGCACAAAGTGCTGTTGTTAGTACCCAGTTTATAAGTTGTCATTTGTCTTCGTTAAGTTAATTGTTTCGTTGCTCTGTGGTGCCAAGTATTTTTGTTGAGTTGGTCAATTGTAACTTGTGTCCACTAATTGTGTCAATGAAAGGTGTGATGTACGTCCACACTCCACAGGTTTCTGGCGTTAGCACAGTGTAGTAAAACATGTTTGATTGTTTCTATTTCGTTGCATTGGTTACAGAGGTTGGTTTGTATTCTACACTCTCATTCTGTACAGTCTTTGTGCTGTAGGCAGTATTCTCAGCGTTATTCTCCAGTTAACATCTCCCTGCTTGTTTGTGATTAGTTTGGAGTATGTAGTTTTCCAGTGCCGTTGGTCTAAAGCGGAAGCCGGTTGTAAGTTTTGTCTCCAGTAATCTAGCGCTGGTATCGTGGTTTCTTTGTCTGTTCTTAGTTGTTCGTAAAAGTCTCGTGTTTTCAGCTGCGTGATATCGTTCGCTGTTTGTCCCGGTCCTGTGGGTGTTGTTTGAAAGCTAGGTTGTATCGAGCTTTTTCGTTCGGTTTGTCGTGTCTGATTCCAGTTAACTTTATTTGTCCAGTTCTGTGGTAGTGCATTTATGATTACATTTAGTTCGTGTTCTGTCTGGTCAATATGTTTGTTGGAGTTTTGTTCGTTCTCGAGCAGTATTTCATGAATGGCCATTAATGGCAAAAATCCTGGCACGACCTCGTAGCGTATGTCTCCTATCCATGTAATTCCTGCCGCTATCCATGTAATTCCTGCCGCTATCCAGTCTTTGTGCAGTAAGGTTTTGTTTTCGCAGTCAGTGATAAGAGAGTTCTTAAAAATTATTTCATTAGATATGTCAGCTGTTTGTGTTGGTATGTTTGATCTTTGGATGTGTTTGTGCCATGCGGTTAAAAGATATTTATGAAATTTCGGGATGTTTCGGTCAATCTCTTGTGCTGTGTAGGCTTTGCGTTAAGGTCATTTTACATTCTCTCATGTTAGAAGTCACTAGGAAGTATTCCGTTAGTCGTTTCCAATGTGCCGCTTCAGGATTTAATAGACGCCGTAACGTATTGAGTCTCGACGTTGTATGTTGAAGCCGCCCTGTGATAACGGTAGTGTAAGTACATCTCTGTTTATAAGTGGGGCTTTTTTGTTCCAAAAGAAGCGATAAATTATTTGTTCAAGGTCCTGTATTATCTGTGGTGGAATGTGTATTGTGGTTGCCATGTACCATATTTAGTAGTCCGTTTATGACAAGTGCTTTCCCTTTGTAGCTCAAGTCTCTGTGTGTCCAAACGTTTATTATTCCTTCAAGTTTCTGTACCTTGCCTTAGTATTCATACGCCTGGAAGTAAGAATACTAATGAGATGACGTAACGTAAAGCGTTGCGTAACATAAAGCGTTGCATAACGTTTAAATACCAATAGCGTTGCGTAACATCCATACCGAGAATATAAATTGAGGACATAGATGTTATTAGGTATTGTTTGTGACTCTTTGTATTCATTTTGTCACTGGTTGTGTTTAAGTGCGGAATGGATTTAATTCTGGATGAGCTTAAAAGAAATAACGTAAACATTGATATGAGAACGTTATCTTTTTACATAAACCAATGTCTTGAGCGGTACAGGGATACATTTCAACCTTACGTTGCAACATCTCCACATCTAACAACGGTATTCTACGAGGCAGAGGTTAACAATTTCGGTCGTGCCATAAGTTACTTAACTTTTGTCTATATGTTAAAAGACATCATCTCCGAGGAGGCGACGCGTGATGCTGTATGTCTAGTTGCCATATTTTAAAAACTATTGATTTTACAAGGTTCAAGATAGAAGAGGGTTTTCTCGACAGAATGCTTTCTCTCGCTAAACGTATCTTTCGACTATAAAGTACATGGATACGTAAAATAAAACTCATTGTGTGTTTTACCTATGAGCACTATGGATGTTAGATTTAAAACGGCAGCGAATTTTTATATTTGTGGACAAAGTCAGAGTGGGAAATCATATTTGGTTCACTCCATGCTACATAATTTAGAAGAACTGTTTTATCCTGTTCCGACCATGATTTACTGTTACGGAGAGTATCAAAAAGAATTTGACGAATTATCGAACGTTGAATTGGTGGAAGGTTTTCCCAGCGATTTGTACGATTTGGCGGATGGACATGATAACTCTCCAATCGTACTGGATGATTTAATGACCCAGTGTTCTAATGATCAACGTGCGTCAGATCTATTTACCTGTGGTTCCCATCATCGAGGCATATATGTGTTGTACCTTACGCAAAACCTATTTCCACCCGGTAAATTGTCACGAACGATCAGTCTGAATTCCCGTTACATGTTGATATTCCGAAATCCCCGCGACTCGCTTGGTATTTCAACACTTGCCAAACAAATGTTTCCTAAACACACCAACTACCTTTTGGAATCGTTTTGTGATGCTACAAGTAAACCATATGGATGTTTAATGATTAACTTTCATCAGCTGACACCAGAGAACATGCGCTTGAGAACCAACATTCTGCCCGAGGAAAGACATATTGTCTACGTGAAGCGTACTTAAGCTATGTGCGTCGCTTAAAGTCATCATTTCCATCATGTCCAAGCACATGAAAGAGAGCCTGCCCTATCTCCAGGTTATGACGAAATGTAAACCTAAACTTTGGAAACTGCTTATTGAACATTGTCCCGCGGATGTCATTACAGCTATTTGCGAGTGTTCACTGAATTTACTTAAAGGCGTTATCCCACTAACACCTTCTCAGAAGCGACATTTGGTGCGCTACAAGACACATCTCCGTGCCTTAGCAAATAACAAGGTGCCAAGAAAACAGAAGAAGAAACACCTTAATCAGAAAGGAGGGAACCTACTAGCTGCCTTACTGCCGCCTGTGTTAAGCGTGCTCAGTAGCTTACTTATAAAATGAAGCATACCAAACGAATGGTATTGGTTCCTGAGGATGTGTTGCATAGATACGAACAGAAACAAAGGCTTAAAGATACGGAAATGTAAAATATTCTCCAACGTACGGATATGGCTGATGCCGAAAAGCAAAAACTATACTATGCGAACATGGAACATTATCTAGATCTAAGACATCAAAAGGACAGTCAAATACCATATGGACAGTCAAATAACATATCTGACTTGATCAGCGATGCCATGAGGGCAAGAAAAAATTTTAATCCTACGGGCTCCAAGGAGTTTTTTCGTGCTTTATCAAAGATGAATATACCTAAAGATATCGTGAGAAATGAGGAAAGATGGAAGCAATTCGGTACATCGTCTGCAGAGGATGAGGAGATCCTTCATAGCCCACGACGTGCGAGCTCGTCGAATTATTTCCAAACCCTTGTAGAGAGACATGGAAGTACATCAAAACAACCTCAAAAAGAATGGCTTAGATATAAATAAACAATATGTAATTGTTTTAAAGTTAATAAATGTTAAAGTTTTTTTCTGTCATTTTTGGCACGGTAATAAGACTCTTCTTACTTGTAATTTTAGTTTTTTTTTAAAGCGCTAGAGGCATTGTGGGGCTAGAAATCAAAACACACATACATTGAATTTTTTAACATTTATTATAACATTATTTTTCAAACAGTTTTTTACTAAACTGATTAAGGCCAACATAGGGCTGTTTTAACATAACTTTATAATGAGTTTTAACAAACTGAGACACTTTTGCGTAATTTAACATAGTATCATTATTGAATAAATGTACGATTTTATTCATGCTTTGTCCTTGTGCTCTATGGCTAAAGTAAAATATGCAATACTGTCCACACACATCTGACTATGCACTTTGCAGTTTACGAGTGTTAAATTCCCAGTGATAGCTGCGCTATCGACCAATCCAAAGACAAACGATTTCGGTACAAGTCCATTAAAGATGTTATCTTTCCTCAGGGAGGGATTTCCTGCGGGAACAATGAAACTCTTGCACTCCACGCGACGAATAGGATAGATAGCCGGTCCTTTTTTCAAAGCAATTTCATGAGCCAAGGAAATGCTTGGACTAACTTTCACTTTACGTATCTTGAGATAGGCATCGATTAGCTTTACTCTGTAATCAACATCGTCCTCAGACGCCATCAGACAAAACTCTTTACTACTTCGATTCAGAATAACTTTCAAGTCAACAAAACTTAGCAGGAGACGTTCAGTGAAAAATACGTCGCTGAATATAGGTCCAGTCATTTCAATAGTTCCACTTGTCTTGCTGAATGCATATCTTGCTTTAAGACCAAGGTTGGCGTTGGCACCTGCTAATGTAGGATCGGCAACGTCCATTTTCCCTCCCGTGTCTTTATATTGGAGTGCCATTGTGAATTGGGATCTCTTCGCTGAGGGCCCATAGTTTAGGAGGGTTTCCAGATATGCACAGTACGCATAAGTTCCAGTGGCTTGTGTCACTTGCTTTTCTTTCAAAAACACGTTGACTTGTTTGAACAAACTGTGCAGAAATTGTTCACAACTCCGACCTTTTCGTCTGCGTCAAGATTTGCACCGTCTGCTTTAGTCACTTTTGCTCTCACCACAAGAATCGTTTTTGATAAATCGACATAATCTTCAGTGCCTGGAGACAGGAACGTGATTGGACCACCGTCTGATACACTGGAAACAGGTTGATGATCTATCCAATGTCCTTTTTCCAAACTGACTTGTGTTGGAGGTATAGAGAACAGATTGAGTTCTGTCTTTGTGCATTCTTGCGATTTGGAATGTACGAGATACATGTTTATCCGAATATGTCAGGAGCTGTTTTCCGCTTCTTGGTCTGACTGCTTATGGTAATAGATGCCGATGCCTTTCTCTTTTTAACTGTTTTCCGCTTCTTGGTCTGGTTGCTTCTGGTAGTGGATGTCTTTCTCCTTTTAGCTTGCTTTGTACGTTTTCCACTTCCTGTTTGAGCATAAGTTTGAAGTCGATTAACGGCTTTCCTTTACGCAACATTGGCGGCCTCCACTGCTCGCGCTTTTGCTGCTTCTTTCACATTTTTACCAGAGAGAACGTCACCCGCAAAGGTCGTACCACTCTTCAATGCGATATTTCCAAGAGCTTTTGCTCCAGTTTTAATCATGGGCATGACTGCTCTTGCAACGCTATGAAACAGGCCACAGAGTCCATAGCCCATTTGTCCATGACCCACATGCCATGGACTGCCTCTGAAAACAGGCATCCCACATCCTTGCTGTTGATCAAGATAGTAACGTATGTATGGCTTATTCATCTTTAGGTAAAATAAGTATGCCGTCTGAAGTGCAGTGTTGTCACCACCTTCCCGTGTTCAAATGGCACAGGATCGCCTGTGTCGTTCCTTAAAAGAATTTCCATGTCTTCGAATGATTTGGTTTGGACAGGTACGTATTGAATGTTTGGGAAAGTTTTAGTAATGACGTCACCAGACTTTCCCTCAACGGGAATGCTTCTGAGTAATTGGGCGCTCGTATCTCCAACGATCTGCGGTTGAACAATATCACAATAAACGTAGATGGTCGTCATCCCAAACAAGTCTGTCACATAAGGACTTTCGGTCGTTTTTGTGATCTTTAATTCTTTTCCACCAAACCCAAGCATAATCGACATTCTTCCTGTTCTTAGAAATAGTTGGTATCCATTTTTCAACTGAACTGTCACTTTTCCAGTGCGAGCATTAAACGTTAACTTAATGTTGTCATTAACATCTTTTGCCAATGCTTTATTGATGGCTTTGATAAGATCTTGCATTGTTTCGTAGTAACCGTAATCAATAATTGTCACCAAAAATATCCGCTTCTGTCCGCGCAATAGATATGACTGCCGACTCCCCTTGTTAAAGTATACCATGAGTTAGGGTAAGAGATGGAATACAAACCAACTTCCCAATCGCCATTCAAATCAATGGTTTGTGGTAATTTTACACGATAACTAGTCGTTTTGTTATCGGGAAAGACATCCAGGGATGCATTGCTAGGAAGCGTAAGATAAAAATGTGTTCCACTCATTGTCACTACTAAAGTATGAATAAAAGACACACAACACAGACGCTGGTTTAAATCTTACTTATTTGAGAAGCAGGTACCCACGAATTAAACTTGTTCGGGTACCCTAGCCATTTTACAAGATATTGTATATTTTTGCCTCTACCACGTTTTCTTCAAAACTTTTTCAACTTCGTAGACATCATCCTGCTTGATAACCTTTTGCAACTCTTTATCGTAAAACGTTCCTTCCAGTTCCTCACCATCATAATCTTTCAACTTATACACGGGAGGATCACGAGGTACTTGTTTGCTTACCGTAAATATTTCTTTTGAGAAGTTTGGCAAGTAACCTTTTTCAAATATACGTTTGATTTTACTAATTCTAACTTGATCACCAATCTTAAACTTATACTTTTTCTTGCTTATTGCACTGTGATCATCATACAAAGTGTGCCACACTTTCTTTTCGTTTTCAACAGTTACATCTGCTGGTTTTGTTTTAATACTGCGATGAACACTATGATTGTAAGAATACACTAAATCAGGCAGCATGTCAATGTATCTCATTGTTTTCTTCTCTGTGAAGTATTGCCACATCTTCGTCTTCAGAGTACGAATCAAACGTTCCACGATAGAGGCTTTCGTTTCGTTGTACGTGTTATACAGTTCTATGTCTTCTTCTTTCATCAACGCTCGAAAATGTTTGTTTAAAAACTCTGTTCCTTGATCAGTCATGATCTTTTCAGGCTTGCATCCAGAAGACAAAATGATTTTGAAAGCTTCAACCAGAGAAGGACCTGTTTTATTTTTCAAAGGAACTACCCAAGTATACTTTGAAAACATGTCAATGCAAACGAGCAGATATCGATACCCATCGTTAAACTTTTGCATGGACTGTGTGTCCGCTAAATCCATCTGCCATTGCTGGTCGATGCCACCCACGATCACTCGGTTTCTTTTAAAAGTGAGATGAATAGGTTTATGTAAAGTGTATGCATCCTGTTTCATCAGCCATTCTTTAATTTTCTTACGGCTAATATCAAATTTCCCCTCCTTTTTCACGTCATTGTACAAACGATCCACTCCACCATATCCCCCTGAACGTTTTGGATCGTAATAGACACTAGACAGGTACTCGTCCATGCCCGAGCATAGAATGAGAGAAATATTTTATTCTTCGACGTTTTGAATGGTGTGTTCGACATTTTGAATACTGTTAATGTGTTCGTCATTTGTCAAAGCATCGTTTTCAACAGGTTTGTAGTTTTTGATAGTTTTACTGTTATATCCCATCTGCAAATGTCCTTCGAGATTGAGATCATTGCGACCAACACTTATACCTACTCTAAACATTTTCTGTTTGTTATGATTTTTATTAATCTTTGGATTTTTGCTAGCAGAGTGACCCATGTTTACCCGATGGCTTCTACTATACTCTGAAGCATAGAGTAAATATTATATAGAGGGTTCACTCTCTTGGGAACCTTTGAATTTGTTGGGGTCGCGCATATCGCATTACGCATGTTGGCCGCCATTTCTCTGGCCAGTCAATTGCTTTTTCTGGCCAGTAAGCACGCCGAACTGGCTGATCCGCCATTTCTCTGGCCAGTAAACTGCATATTTTTGCATAAAAAACCGAGGACATGTTGCACTGCTGAGTGGCCCTTCTGTATACATCTTTATTCTGTGCTCTGAAGATACCAGACTTGTACGGGTGGTATAAAACCTTTTCAACTTACGAAAAACTGTCAAACATTCTCTGATAGTCGTGAAATAAAGAGCTAATCATGTATCGTTCGTCTAAACATTTCGACATTGACAATAAATAATTAGTTCTTCATCATCGTCAGAAACGTATTTCAAAGAAACTGTTGAAAAGTTATGCTGAAGAAATCGCGTCAATTATATCTCGCCTTGTTGAAAACTGCAATGGTTGTATCATTGATCATCCGTCTCAAACACAACATCAGTGCCTCATGATGGAAAAGGATGAGCAGTTATGTTTATACTTTGACCATGCTTTGGAAAAGATTTCAGAAGCAAATGTCATGGAGACTTTTACCAAACGTTTTAATGATATTAAACCTAGAGTGAATGGTCTTGAAATGCTCAAGTATACGTGTAATGATTGGAGAACTGTCTTTTGTGCAGATCAGAGACGGGTGCTAAAACAAGAGACCTTTAAGTTATTGTAACTGAACAGGAAGTGTAACAATCATGATTGTATAAAGTAACACGGTTTTAAAATGTGTCTTCAGTTTACAATATGCCTGGGAAGAGTAAAGACAGTTCCCATAAGAGATAGTCAAAGAGAAACGTTTTTGGCTCGTTACGCAATGAACCAGTTAAGAGAAACAATCGAAAAAGAACCATTTTGGGCCATAAGAGAAGCATAAAAAATGTTACGCGTCAGAATAAAACCGCATCACACAGAATGGTGGACTCGTAGACGAACAGACAACTATTCTACGATGTTCAAACGATCCAAAGTGGTGATTAAAAAAAAGCAGGAAAGTCACGTAACCTAATGAGGTTAAGACAGCATGTGGCTGATCAGGATGATCAAAATGATTTGCACATCGGAAGGTTTGGGAAGGCCCACTGATTGGAAAAGTGCTCTGAATTTGTACACAATTTTAAAACAAATAGCTGAACAAGTCTAGTTTTCACAATTTGTTGTATATTTTTCCAAGATTACTGAAAACACAACAATTTAACGTAAACGTCTCAACAAATGTCAAATCCCAAACTGTTCCTATCCAATATCAATCAAACTAAACTGTTTTTATACAGTCAATATCAACAATAAAGATTAATGTAAATATGAATAAATTGGCCAGGTTGCTTAAAATCTATCAACACAGCAGCATTTGTAATATATATGAAAAAGTTAAAACTTTTAATGCTGCTGATAATATAAGTAGTAAAACCTAAAATAGTTTTTCATTATCCAATATGGACATTTTAGTCAATATTATTTTAGTATTTTACTTCAAGTGGATTATGAAATATTGACATATAACTGATCAGAAAAATGTTTGCCCAATTTTTGCTAAATAGCTTTAAACAACTTGGCCTTTAACGTTTTGTATCTAACATATTCCCCTATATGTTGCAATTAGTTCATTCTAATTTAAGTCTTAAGTTTGTCCAAATCCTTTGGAATTTAAGATTGCAAATGTCATATCATCTTTAAAAGAGGCATATGAGGGGTGAAGAATTGGTAAACTGAGCTCACAGGCACAATTCCCTTTCCCCATGCAAAAACTTCACTGTTATTTCCAGGCCCAGTGGTGGGAATTCAAAACATCCACATATAAACATAAGTACATCTTTGAGCTCAAGTTGGCATTCACCCTCACTGGCATCCACTAAGAAGTCACCCCAGAAGCCTAATACTACATTCTCTACTTGAAAAGTGTTAGAGCCCTTTTCACTTCTATCATAACTTAGCTTAGCTTCAAAACACTCAACAGTTAGCCTGTTTGGGGAGTAGCACATCAGTTGCCTAAATATACTGGGAAATTGCCTCATTTTATCCAACACTCCCAAAACTTCAAGGCCTTTCTGAAATTGTAGGATGGCACACTGATTTCTACCAACCAGGAACCATTTTATTAAACTATTAATAATGCTTATCTTATCTTCAGTGGTTTTTACTGGTCTCCATGCCCCTGCAAGGTCTACAACTGTTGATAATCTTTCATTATTTTCAATAAATTGATTCACATCTTCTGGTATAACTTCATTAAGAGAGAGTATGACATATTTTGTTGCATCATGTATATTTTCCATATCAGCAACTGTGGGGGTTACCCCCTGAGCCCCATCTACTAATGCTTGAAAGAGGAGGTTTGATAGGCAGTGAGGGACTGGCCCTCCATGCACAAGAGAAAGTGCAATAATTATACCTGTTAACTTATAACCTTCTTCCTCAAATGATTTTTGGTTTAAAGAGAGATACCTTGAATTTTGGTGGCCAAAAAATAATGGAGACTGATACAATAAACTGTGTAATAACAAGGTGAAAAATTCACGCTTAGGGCCCCCCCATATCTACTGCCCCCTCTGATAAGCCTACATCATCCATAAACTTCACAGAGACTTTATGGCATGGATCAAATCACTTACGGTTTAGGGCCCGCTTTGCACTATTAAATATGTTGGTACGGACACCATTAAACTTAGTAATATTACTAACATCTACTTGCTGAGCTAATTCTGTAACCACAGCTTCCATTGTGAGGATAGTTTGATCATCATCCTTATCAGGTACAAACATTTCTACTGCATCATCAGAATGTATTTCTTCATTGGTATACAGTTCCTCCTGTTGATCATCAACAGTGAAAAGTGCAGAATAAGTATTGTCCACATTTTCCATTTGCAATGCCAATGCAATGGCGGCATCCGTCTCAATTTGCTCAGTCTGCTTTGGCTCTGTCTGCTTTAGTTCTGTGTTGGATGAAGTGCTGGGTGATCTAAGATCAACAATTGGTTTCTGGGACTTAACCATAGATGGCATACGACTTTTCAATTCGGTCTTTAATTTCTTGAATTGACTTTCTTCTGTATTACTCTCGCCTGAGGCTGAACTATAAATTGCTTCTTTCAACATCGCAATTTTATAGTTGCACAAATCTGTTTTCAATGATAGGTAAAATGTAATGCGACTGTAGGGCTTTCCAAACTCTTTCTTATACTTATGAAGTACAAATGGTTCGTCAGATTCTCGAACAAACCGCCATGTTTATGCTTCTTGCATGCGGTAGCAGAAAAAGGCGGGAAATACTGAATTTAATGTATTTTGAGACCGTGATAGGTCAGCGGTTTCTTTGTGGCGCGTGAATCGTGAAATTGTGGCGTGAATAGTGAAATTGTGGAGTGAATCGCGCATTTGCTAGAGTGATTTGGTTATTGTGGGATGATTTTAGGTTTTGTGTGCGAATGACCCTTATCGGCCACCATAGCTTTCTCCAACTCTACGCTACACCAAGTTCCCTGAATGGCTCTTTCGTTATCGGAATGGGTACAAGTATTTTGGTTACACGTATCTGCACAGGTTTTGCAAAGAGGGAACATCAACTTGTCCTGAGTGCGATAGGGAAGGACAGGATGAAACAGACCTCAAGATGGAAGCACGTACACTTGATCAAGCCAAAACAGGTGGAGATATCATCAAAGTTCTCGGTGATAATGCGTGCATGTCCGACAACCACTCGCGTCATCTTGTTGGACCAGGGATAGAGCGAGGTTTAATCTAGGTATCTGTAATATATGATGTCATAATTAGACTCTGACGTCATCACCCGATTTACTCTGTCGTAAGAATATAACAATGTACCTTATTTTCTCACCCTCTTTGCATTCGTGGTAGAGTTTCGCCGCGTTGGTTCGTCCTCCAAAAAAGGCATCACGAGGCTCCAAAGGTTCGACCGCTTCATAGTGTTCGAAATATCGCTCCATGTCTTCATCATGCTGTAATTCTCGTTTGATCTCGCATTCCCACACTTCCACCACATTGTACCCATGGCCTTTCAAGTACATCGCCTTTTCCATGGTGGATTGATGGAGATCCTGCATCGTTTTACCATTGACGGGATTCACGATATCTCGGGCATAACAGTTTAAACACCCTGTGAAAAAGACCAACTTTTAGAACACACACACACACAACCACTAACTTACCATGCCAGAAACATCCATTTATTTCATAGGCTGTATTGCTTTCTTCGTGATATCCATCCAATAAATAGTTGCCAACGCGTTTTTCTCCGCCATTGTAGGCATGTTTGATGTAGATTTCGTTCTTTTGAGAGGTGTAGGATAACCATTTTTGCGCCAGGAAGGATTGTTTGTTTTCCGGACAGTAACCATGTGGTGGAATGATAGCGATGGTGTTTTCTTTTAGGTAATTTGATCGATATACCAGATTACACGCTGACGCAATAGTAAGGCATTTCTCAAAGGGGTCGATATCGGTGACATCACGGAACAGTTCGCGAAACTCAAGACAACAACGACGGAGAATATCAACATCGGAACAGCAGTCATTTAAGATCTCTTGCTGGAAATTGAACACATAATTGTTCTGTTTGAGAGGTTGGTACCACTCGAAGAATTTCTTTCGACCGTCGGGAGACATACCATCTGGATCGTAATACCACGAATCAGGAAGTTCGCCAACATACTGTTTGTTCTCTTTCTTGTTGAAATGATGGGGAAAATAGCCTTTTGCAAGTTCGTCCAAACCAAAGGTTTTGGGGAAATCTGCAAGTTTCATAGGGATAAAGCTAGGGGGATAAGGTAAGGACCTTGGCACCCCGCATAATAACGTTGTACTTAACACCGTTCTCGCGTAGATATTGGAGAATGAAATAACTGTCGTAGCCTTGGAAGTTATGCGCCATCATGATACAGTTCGCATGTTCCTTAGTGAATAGCCATTCGCAGAATTCGTTTCGCGTGTTATCCCCTTGAAACACCCATTCGTCACCGGCTTCGTTTTGTATGATACACAAGTTCGGTTCATGGTTACCGTTTTCTTGACGGCATTCGAAATCGAAAAATAATAATTCATTGTATCCCCTTTCATGCGCGTTATCATCGGCTTCGGTATCGGACAAGTCTGCGTCTTCGACCGTGTTTCTTCGTTTTACAGGTTACATATAGGGCATCGCGTCAGGCCACAATGGTGCTTTTCTGGTTTTCTGGCACTTCGTCTGACGACCGTATTACAATCTGGGCATTTGACTACGTGTGCACAGATGGATTTTGTATTTCCCACCACTTGTTTATGTCTGTCAAAACACTCTTTACTCTTGAAATACCGGTTACATGCATCACAATGAATCCAGGACATAATAGGACAGTTTGGAAAATAGCACAGTTTACACGCGTCAGGACATATATGATCTCCCTGATTATTGTATGCTTTCTTGCAAGTATGACAGTACTTATTACGAGCGGAAAAGCCGGGCATACTCGTGATCACGTCGTAATGGTTGTCGTGCAGATAGAGGTATATTATTTTCTCTTTTTCCGGACCGGAATAAAGGAGTCTGCTTTGGTGCTCTTTAGACACGATGTTGATTTGGTAGTCGGAGAGAGTAGTTGAAACCGTTTCACCTCATTCATTCCGCATGGACCGAGGGGGACGCCAGCATTTTGATGTAGTTCTTGAGCTAAACGTGTTTGTAGTGGTCGTCGATGGTCAACTATACTCTTGTACTGTCTATCGTTATCAATTTTAGCTTTGGCAACAACGAGGGCTCTGGCTAGACACAATTCATCCTTGTTTTGAATGCGTACAATCGAACCTTTTTTAGCCAAATGCTTCTCCAATTTGTTTTCGCTTCGTGCATTTCCCGCCATGGGGCATTTCCACATGAATAAGGTTGACGTTAACAGCTTCGTTTAGCCCAAATTCATGATTGGATTGGATCACACGCTCAATTTCAACCAACACGCGTTCAGTCGTAAGTCGTTGCCGTGGCATGAATGGGAGAGACATGGGGTACTCCAGTTGAGGCGATCGCAACACAAAACTGACTTGATCGTGCATGGGAATATCTTGGGTGACAGTATCCAATAAACTTTGAAATATTTCGTGAAGGCGGCTGTGGTACTGCGAGAGTTCCAGTTTCAGTAAATTGAACAGTATAATTGACTTGAACTTGCTTCACATCAGTCACGTAAAGTTGTTTTCGTTAACCTCGCCAGCCGTACTTGTCTCAGCACCGTCGTTTACTTCATCGTGGGTCCTCTTCTGCCTTCGGCCAACCTGTAGCAGCGACTTGCCAATCACGATAGAAGCGCTCTCTTTCTTCGGGTAACCAGTGACGAGTTAATTCATGTAGCTGTGAATCCTCGTTTATTTCCAAAAGAGGCTCGTCCTTCTGCCATTCGTGCAAAAACAATTGTCTTTGCTGTGGAGTCCACGAATCGGTAAGGTTCGCTACAAGACCCATTTGTTCGTTTTCCATTCCCCATTCGAGCAAACGGTTGACAATTTCAAGTTTCTTTTCAAACACTAGGCCTTGCTCAATCGCATTCAAAACATACAGGTTTTCCAAAGCCTCGAGCTCCGTGATAGTTTGGCATACGGCAATTCTCGCTTCCATATCTAAACAAAACGTTTTGCGTAAGTTTATCTATTCACATATGATAAAGTTTACACAAAGTTTGTCAAACAAGAAACCTTTTAAAGTCAAAAGCAAGCATGAAACGTTAAATATATCCTGTAATGTTCTCTCTGTGAAAGCCGTGTGAACATCTATGCCCTCAATTTGTATTCTCGCTATGGATGTTACGCAACGCTTTATGTCACGCAACCCTATCAGTATTTAAACGTTATGTAATGCTTTATGTTACGCGACGCTTTATGTTACGCAACACTATTAGTATTTAAACGTTACACAACGCTTTATGTTACGCAACGCTTTATGTTACTCAACGCTATATGTTATGCAATAAACCCTTGCTATCACGTGCTGTATCACGTGCAATCTTCATCATGACCTTGGTCTCAAGGACCTTGCCTTTGACCTTGACCTTGGCCGTAAAAGCACGAAACTCTTGATATAAAGATTAATAATAGGCAGCTCTTGATATAAATATGGATAATAAGAAGAAAACCAATCAAGCGGAAAGATCCCAAAGGTTTCGGGCAAAACGGAAGGAAAAATTCATAAAGTATAAAACCTTCTACAACATTATGCTTGAGGAAAACCCCACGCGAGTGGCTCTGTATGAAAAAGAAGTGCAGAAAAGTCAGACAACTGCTCTGACATAGATACGAGCTGGTTGCCCGATCTTCCAGACGTTCCAGATTTTAATTAATAACTGCAGTTAAAATAAAATAAAATAAAAAATGAAAAAGTTACTCTATAGGCTTGAAAACACTGCAAACTCCCAACATATTGTTAAATTACACAATTTATTACAACGTTATAAAGCTTTAAATGAAATAAAACATATTAATTAACATGTTTTGAACCGAGTTTGATTACCATCATTAAAACTCTTGTAAACACTCTTTCTATTTATATACGTACAAACCCCCAACCATTCGGCAAGTGGTTACTGTGAGAACATTTGGTACGCATGCGCAGGATAGTTAACAGGGTTTGAACCGTTGGCTTAGGGATATCAAACAATGCGTTCTATATTCTTTTGTAAATGTGGTGGTTCTTAAAAGAACCGGGTTTTTTTTATCTTGTCTCTAAAGATTCTCCTGCATCCATAAGGTATTTGCTTCCACTTCGACTTTTGCACAGTGATGGTACGCATTGGCTTCGAGGTGGTTGCCACATGTTTCCAACCAGCCCAGCTGATCACAAAGTTTTTCGGCTTTGGGACAACCGAAGCATTCCAAATTTACGGAAGGGATTTTGAGGTTTGCCAGCAAAGCCCTCTCAAAATGACCCCCTTTGTAGGCAATTGTAGGGTTTGAGTTTACGCCTACTTCCCTGTAAAAACTCTCTACAATTGCCTCCAAATCGGAAATAGGGAATGCTTTGTTGCCCCGCAGCACTCCACACGGTAGCTTATGGATACGCCTTTGAACAAAGCTACAGGTCTTCCTGTCTTTTTGGGTGAGGTCATCCCAACTCATACCGATGTCGAAAAAGAAGGCCCATTCATTAGACCCAGCTCCTTACATAAAAATCTGTTCACTACAGTGTATCCATCCATGTCCATGACTGCCACAACATCAATTGGTTGACAATACATGTTGAGTGTTCGATACGCATGTATCGTAAATCCTTAGGTTATTATATACCCTATACATTGTGACGTCACATTTGTAATGTTACGCAACGCTTTATGTTACGCAACGCTTCACATAACTTAAAGCGTTTGCGTAACGTGAAGCGTATTAGTATTTAAACGCAACGCTATTAGTATTTAAACGTTACGCAACGCTTTATGTTACGGTTTTGATTGGTTGGCCGTGTCTGAACATGAACGAGCTGAGAGTATAAATTGGGAAGAACCAAGCAAACTTCTCACAATACATACGCAACTTAAGCTAGTAAAATGGAATGTTTGCATGGAAAACCTGCTTCTTGTTCAACCACGAAGAATGGTTCCTTCTGGTTTTGTGGGCAAAAACCAAGCTGTGGTTTCATTTGTACAGAAGACGATGGTTACCTATTTCAAAAAGCCCTGGCAGCCTGGAGAGCCATCGATTTAAAACAACCTATATGTCAAGAACACCACAAGCCTGCAAAGTTTCGCGTGGTCAAAGATTTGACGAAAGAAAGCTTTGGCAGACCTTACTTTACCTGTGCAGAACGTGAAAATCTGTGTTCCCTCAGGATGTGGGCTGACGAGAATCAAATTGAGAAACCGAACTGTTATCACAGCCAGCCGAGCTCCATGAAAAAAGTGAAAAAGGAAGGTCCTTACAAAGGTCGAAAGTTATTTTGCTGTTCCAACGAAACTCGGTGTGATTATTTTCAATGGGCACCTGAAGAACCAACAAACGTATCCAACGTTGAAGAACCTTTCATCCCGATGTTCTTCAAAAGCTTCTATCCCGACTCTCAGCAGAATTGTTGAACATTATAAACATTTAAAACATCTCAGCAGAATTGAAATATTGTACATTATAAACAGTTAAACTATTAATCTATATTAAAATTTACCATGTATTGTTCTTTTTGTTTTTAAATACATTATTGGCAACGTTGTAAATGTGTAATATTGATATTTTTCACAAGAGATTCCAAGTTCAACCCTGGAGGTTACGCAACGCTTTATGTTACGCAACGCTTTATGTTATGCAACGCTTTATGTTACGCAACGCTTTATGTTACGCAATGCTATTAGTATTTAAACGTTACGCAACGCTTTATGTTACGCAACGCTTTATGTTACGCAACGCTTTACGTTACGTCATCTCATTAGTATTATTACTTCCAGGCGTATGAATACTAATTACTTCCGCCGCTGGATGTATATGACCTACTTGCCTTCTAAGTTTTTTGTTGTGCAGTCGGTGTTTCCGAAATAGAGTCCAAGTATTTTGTCAGGTATATAGTCGTTGTACCAGTCAAAACCGAGCAATTGGTCTGTCCTGTTCTTGTATTGTCCTGTCCAAAGTCCTTTACACTTTTCAACGTTGATTTTCGCTCCTGATGCTCCTTCGTAAAGGTCTAACGTTTTAAAAACTTCATTTATGCTGTGGTCGTTTGCTAGTAGAAGTGTTGTGTCGTCTGCGTATTGTGATAGTTTTACTTTGTCGTCTGAGTTTGGTAGTTTAAGTCCCTGTATTTGTTTGTTTGCTCTAATGTGAAGTGCTAATATTTCAGCTGTTATATATAATGGCATACTCAGAGGGCAGCCTTGTCTTAACCCTCTCTATGAACGCGGTCATCCAGCCATTTGTTTTTACTGAGCTGCAGACTTGTTTTTTCAGAATTCTTACCCATTTTATAAACTGCGGTCCAAAGCCAAATTTCGATAGTGTTTTGACTAGGAATTTGTGGTCTACACGATCGAATGCTTTTGACTGGTCTATAGTTATTATAGCTAATTTCTTGTTCGTTATATTGCGTCTTGTATTAAACTTGCATTGTCATTAATGGTTCTTCCTTTGATACACACAGTTTGGTCAGTATGTATTATCATTGGTAGTACGTTTTTCAATCTGTTTGCTAAGGATTTGGTTAGGATTTTGTAATCAGACATCCGCAATAAATTTGTTTTAAAGTAATATTAGTCTAAAGTACAAAATTGCCGGTCATATAGTCATTTCGCATTTTTATACTATGAAGTTTTTGAGATAAAATATGTTGTTTCTTATTCTATATAACGCATTTGAATTAATACTAAAACAATTTTTAAGATTAGTCAACGTTGTATTCATGTATTGACCACACAGGATGAACTACGCATTTTCAAAAAGCAAGTATGCAAAATAAACAATTAACCGTTTAAAATGCTTTGAAACTCGGAAATCCTCTCCTTTCTCGGCCTTTCGACTGATTTCTTTTCCTATTGACTTTAGTAAGTGAAAGTGCTCTACAAAATTTTCATTTATCTTGTTTTGAAGACTTAATATTTGTCCGAATTAATATGTCCCGACTCCAGAGTACAATTTTGAAAAATATTTTCATATAAATGCCAAAACTTGCAAGTCCAGTCCAGTCCAGTCCAGTCAGTGAACTCTAAGTAAACTGGAACGCTAACTCCTATGATTAAGTCCTATGATTCGTTGAAGCCAATGCGTGGGAATTTGAACTTTTGAAAGGACTGATGAGAGTTCACAGGAGTGAGAAAAATTCTGTCAAAAGTTTGTTTTTGAGCCAAAATTTGCAAGAAAAATGCTTTTTTCATCAGAAGACTTCAATGGTTGTCATTTAAACGTGGTTTTGACTGTTTTACATCTATCTGCAGCAAAAATGAGGGGTATCGCTTTCCTTTAACTATGCTCTTTAACTCAGAACAAATACACTAGAAAACACTTGAAGTGTTTATAAAAATTGAGAGGCTAATCAAATCAATTGATGATGAAAATATAGAATTTTATATTTTGGGAGATTTAAATTGTAATATGCTAGAACCAACTTTGTCCACCACTAGAAGGCTTCAAGACGTTTTGGAATTATATCAGCTTACACAATTAATTAATAACCCTACGCGTATTACCCAGTCTAGCCAATCATTATTGGATGTAGTAATTGCGTCAATGCCTGAAAAAATAATTTTTTCAGGTGTAGTCCATCTCGGAATTAGTGATCACAGCCTCATTTATAGTATTCGGAAAATAAGTACAAGAATAAAAACTGATTTACAAGGTTCTGTCGAGTATAGAAATTTTAAGAATTTCAATGTTTCAGGCTTTCTATATGACTTACAAAATATACCTTGGGAAGAAATAAGATTTAAAAGAAATGTAGATGAAATGTGGCGGTTATGGAAAACATTCTTTGTAGATGTGCTGGATAAACATGCCCCTGTGAGAGTAAAAGACTAAGAAAAGGGGCAATATTCCTTGGGTAAGCCGAAGTAAAGGAAAAATTATTTAAGAGATGCTCTTAAGCGTAAAGCAATAAAGACAAATAAAGAAGAAGACTGGAGACTATATAAGTCATCTAGAAATGTTGCTAACACTGCTTTGCGCAGTGCTAAAAGAGACTATTATGCAAACAAATTCACAAATAATAAACAAAATCCTAAATATGCTTGGAGAACAATAAACGATATATTAGGTCGAAACAGAAAACAGACTACGATTAATGAAATTAAACTTCCAGGTAAAACTGTTACATCGACCGACGAATTAGTCGACATTTTTAATGATCATTTTAGTAATATTGGCCCAAAGCTTGCTGAGTCTATTCCAAATGACAATGACGTTAGTTTTCGAGATTTTATTACTCAACAAAAATCTAAGACAAAGAACAGTTTCTCATTTCGACCAGTGAGTGTAACATTGGTTTACACTCTTCTAGTTAATTTGTCTACCACCAAAGCGACTGGAATGGATAAAATTTCAGCTAAAATTCTACAAGTAGCAGCTCCAGTTATTGCACCTTCTCTTACTGAGATTTTTAAATATGTCAATTGACTCGGATCAATTTCCTTCTGATTGGAAAGCTGCAAGGGTTATTCCATTGTTTAAGAAAGGTCAGCGGTCCATGTTGGACAACTATAGACCGATATCAATCCTTCCTGTAGTAAGTAAACTTATGGAAAGAATTATGTATGATCAAATGTATGAGTATCTTAACCAGAATAATCTTTTCTCAAAACACCAATTTGGTTTCAGACCTTATCATTCCACAACTACTACATTATTGGATTGTACGAACGAATGGTATACCAACATGGACCGTGGGCTGTATAACTACTAAAGTAGGCTTTTAATATATAGATTTGATTTACTGCTAAATATTGGTTTCAATTTCTTCAATTAAAAGGTAGGTAAATGACTTTGTTACCGCTTTCTACATATATTCATAATATTTTAGTGGAATATAATCTGATATTATTTAAGCGTTCTTTGACTTATATATACCGCAACTATTCTACTAACCTCCCCCCGGGGGGGGGGGGCTTATTTATTCCAGAGGCATTGTGGCAGGGAGACTAATTAATGTGAATTAATTGCTAGGCCAACAGGCGATAAATCTAATAAGTATATGTTTAATTTTTTGTTGTAAAGGGAGCGGGGGGGAGGGGGTAGGAGAACTTAACTGAATTTAAAATGAAGGCCTTCATAAATATATTCCTCCAAAGTGGGAGTCATATTTGAGAGAGGCCTTAATAGATTATTGAGGGTTGATATATTACATGTTTCTAGAAATTCCTCACTTAAGTTATTTTTGTGGTATTCCAATTAAGATATGTACCCCGATTTACGACCTTTCCAACGGGTGATAGAGGCTTGGAGCAGAAGCGTAGCCATGGGGAGGACGAGTCCCCCCTACTCTACTTGAGGACCACCTTTGAGACATGTTTAAATCTGATGAGAAATGTTGCGGGGGGAGGACGTGTACACAATATATTACCGCAGCTAGCAAATTTGATTGCATTTCCTGGACTCTAATAGGCCTTAGATATACAAATTTTCTGGGGGAGTATGCCCCCCGGACCCTCCTAATATGCTCACTCCCCAACAATTTCTTGATGACGTCATAAATTCTCCCCTCCACTTCTGTTTTGCTGGCTATGCCACTGGTTTGGAGGCGGCTAATTTACAGGGTTACAGAGACAAAGGTTGTTATTTTGCAGTTATGCCTCAGGGACATTGGGTTTAAATTTGTACACATACATTAAGTCAATGACATTTTACTTTTATAGCTGCCATATGCTGTCTGAAGACTCTGATTCTGAAGAAACGAGCATCATGAAATTGATGAAGAGAGTATAATTACATATTACATATAACCATGGTTTTAGTTATGAAGAAATGCTACTATTCCTTGAAAAACGCCATAGCTGGAAGATGAGTCACAGTACATTACTACGACGACTGAATTCCTATGGTCTAAGTAGAAGAGGGTTTGCAAATAATCTGCACTCCAATTGTATTATAGAACAGGTTCGACAACATATCTGAGTACTTATTAATGGTCCTGCCTCATCAGGAGGGTATAGAACAGTATGGCATACCCTGGAGATGGAAGGATTGAGAGTGCCAAGAATGGTTGTGCAGGACATATTGAAAGAGGTTGATCCAGAAGGGACTGAACTGAGGAAAGCTCATCGTCTTAAACAGAGAGAATATTACAACCCAGGGCCAAACTATGCATGGCACATGGATGGATATAACAAACTGAAGCCCTGGGGTTTTCCTATTCATGGTGCCATAGATGGTTTTAGCCACAAAATTCTTTGGCTTAATGTTACTCGCTCAAATAATTCTCCAGATAATATCGCCAAGTTTTATTTGAAAACCGTGGAAGAGCAGAAAGGATGTCCAGTTGAAATGATGACTGACCTAGTAGTATTATCTATTCTGTCAACTTTTTTTTGGGGGGGTGTGAATATTTTTTTCAAAACGCCTAACAATCTATAGTAATTATTGCACAATAAATTTGTAAAAAATAGCAGAATCAGCAAAAAAGGGCTCTACGGACGGGGGAGCTGAGAGCAAATTAGCATTCAAAATGGCAGCCAAAATGGTGTGAACGGTCTCGTCGCCGCGTTGTTAGCATTTGTATTACGCTCGTGACGTAGGCGGTAATTGGATACGTGCGTGGGATGAGTATGCACACGCGCGTGGATACACAAAAAGGAGTCGAACCTTCGCGAGCACGCCGGTGTGTGTATGCGAACGCGGGCGCGCGGGACGCGCAAAATAAATTGGGTTGTCAAGAATCTCGGTCGAAGAACTCCGATCACTTTAAGCTTTTACAAAATCTGTGAAAGAGAACGTGTGTGTGTTATATAGTGAAAATTTTTTTAAAATGATTATAAATTTACATACCGGGTGTCCCAAAAAAAAGTACCTATCTTTAATTCAACATAACTTACAAACGAACTAAAGAATTACAATCAAATAATCCATATTTAGTTGAGTAATGTCTAACTTAAAGTTTGATATATTACATATGAAATTTGAACGAGTAGTTTCCGAGATATTCGCGTTTAAAGACAGTAACGTTTTGAAATTTGTCAAAAATCAGCAAAAAATGGCCTGTTAAATTTGTTTCAACAATACCGGTTTGTAACATGGTTTCTTGTAACTTATTTTTTAGTTTTTTGAGAAAATTCGTTTTTTACTTGTTCTTATTCATCTGCAAATTCATGTCCACCAGCAACAACACACTTTCTTGCCCGTGTCAGCATGCCATCAAAAGACCTTTGAATCATGTGGCCGTCCAAATTGTGACATGACCTAACAATCGCCTCGCGAAGTTCTCTCAAGTTTTGAGGTTGTTGGTCATGAGGAACTTCCCAAATCTGCTGCTTTAAATAGCCCCAGAGGAAGAAGTCACACACCGTCGGGTCAGGAGAGCGTGGAGGCCATGGCCAATCGCCGCGTTTACTCATGAGTCGACCAGGGAATTGTCCCTGTAGATATCGGATTGTTGCGTTGCTTGTGTGACACGAGGCGCCGTCCTGTTGCCACCACATTGAGTTTCTGTCAATGTTGTGCACTGGAAATTCTCTCTGAATAACGTTGTAGCGAATTATACGCATGTATTCTCTCGTATCGAGGTTTGCACGTGTAAAATGCAGACCAAGAACAACGCCCTGTCTTGTCAGCCCAACCCAGACCATCACTTGTTGTGCACCTTGCATATGACCAACGTAATGGTCGTATGGGTGCCCATCACCACGTGCTGCGTACTTCCTCACGTTTCGCGAGTTTATCTCGGAATTCAAGCTAAAGACAGCCTCGTCTGACACTATAAGCTTGTCAAGAAAATCGGGATTTTCGGCAACGGTGTTCAGGAGTCGGTTGCAGAAAGCCAGGCGTTGTGCTGGGTCGCCGTGTCTGATTCTTTGCCTTCGAATTATCACGTACGGGTGAAATTTGATGTCGAAGTGTACAATAAGCTGGAATGTGCTACGGCTCAATCCTAGGCCATTTCTTCGACACGACCTATTCCCGTTGTCCAGGAGCGATTCACGTACTAACTCGACGTTTTCTGCAGTTCGTCCCGTCCTTGGTCTGCCACTTCGTCCCTTGTTTAGGTCAAGACAACTACCTTCTTGTAGAAACTTGCGATAAGTTTTGACTACACTTCGTCTTGTAGGCCTCGGGTCGTTGTTCCATCGCTCATCCCATCGTCTTAAAACTTCATATGCGTTATTCGTTATAGCATACTCTAAGCAAACCCAAACTCTTTGATCTTTCGTCAAGCGAGGCATGTTTTATTGCGATATTAACTCAAGACGTTTGTCGCGATAACTTAAGAAGAACTACCGTTTCTTGCTTGCGTTCGTAAGTTGGAATTCCATCAGGTCCCAAGGGACATAAAATGATCGATGATGTAAAACTCAACAATAACTGAAAACTTACATGTTAAACCTTACAAATTCAGAAATTCGTATTATGGACTTAACAAATTTTCTCAAAAAACTAAAAAATAAGTTACAAGAAACCATGTTACGAACCGGTATTGTTGAAACAAATTTAACAGGCCATTTTTTGCTGATTTTTGACAAATTTCAAAACGTTACTGTGTCTTTAAACACGAATATCTCGGAAACTACTCGTTCAAATTTCATATGTAATATATCAAACTTTAAGTTAGACATTACTCAACTAAATATGGATTATTTGATTGTAATTCTTTAGTTCGTTTGTAAGTTATGTTGAATTAAAGATAGGTACTTTTTTTTGGGACACCCGGTACAAAAAGGAATCTAACCTTTTCTTTTAAAAAAGCATGACAGCGTGTATGTGTCGGGTTTTGTGAGAACCCTTTTTGCAAAAATTGAAAAGTGATTTACTGATAGTTTACTGAATTATAGCAAAGGCCGTATGATTGTAAGCGGAGCGCTTCGGTTATATAGACGACATTTTAAAAAAATGATTACATACAAAAAGGAATCTAACCTTTTCTTTTAAAAAAAAGCACGACAGCGTGTATGTGTGGGTTTTGTGAGAACCCTTTATGCAAAAATTGAATATGTACTTAAAAGAGAAGTTTATTGAAGACTGTATAGAAAATAAGCGGGTGCACTTCGGTTATATAGGAGATATTTAAAAAAAAATATTTTAAATAAATGATTTTTTTAAAAATAAAAAAACACAATATATCTACAGGAATTCAACCTGTACTTTGAAAAAAGGACGGCAGTCGATATTGTACGTGTGTGAAAGGATTTAAGGAATCATTTTAAAAAAATTGTAATTGTAATTAGACTAACTGAATATGATCGCCGAATGAAACATGTACGTGTATTAAATACGGTGGCCCACAACTGTCACGCCAAAAAACTTTAATTCACGCCAAAAAACTTTAATTCACGCCAAAAAACTTTAATTCACGCCAAAAAACTTTAACTCACGCCAAAAAACTTTTAATGTGGAATACACCAAGTAGCAAGAGATTTCCAAGATATACCGCTGTACCATTTCACCATCGACGCAGTCAGATGTTGTTACAGCGTGTTCAGCATCGAAAGGTTCGAAAATTCTTTCAACTTTTATATATTTTACAAAAAATTTACTGTGTCGACTGAATTTATATGTTTAGAACGATGTCATTCCACAGCAAACATAATATATTAATATTAAATAGAGCCCCTCCCAGGGGATTTGGTCTCTGGATGATAGGCAGTATATACATGGTAAAACACTCAACCTCATTCACATGGCCTTTTGTTGATTTGGGGTTAGGAAAAGGCCCTGGGAACGAGTTTGAAAAACACTATATTTATGCAAGTTTAGAAGTTTCCATATAAACACTTGCATTCAGCTGCTATAAGATAAACATAATTTTGCCTCTCCCAGCTGGGGAGACCAGATTTGTGTTCTGAGCCCCTGTGTTTTGCAAGCATCTCTGCAATCATCTGTGATTGGCTCTTAAAAATACACACCGTCTATGACACAGGCTAGATATTGTCAATAACTTTCAGGAAACATCTCCTGATTTGATTGTTAGGAACAAGGGAACTGGTCTAACAAAGTAACAGTAATTGAGCACCACTTTAAGGGTGTGTCACAGTGGTGGAATATTTGAGGTGGAGGGATAAATCTTAATTCATAAATTTCTGGCAAGATTGCATGGATTTCTCCGCAGCCAATATCCTCTTATTAACAAAGATGGAAAACTGGAAGAAGCAAAGCGTTTTAATATTTTTGCAAATAGAACTAATCAATATATTAGAACTACACTACCCCCCTCCCCCCCCCCCCCTCATAAGGACTGCAGATATCATATTTCACTGTGATTTGCCAAATAGGAGTGTGGGACAAATGCTTGTAAACTAAATGACTCAAAATATTTCTACAGGTTTTGTTGTATGTGTGCAGCTGAACTACGTGCTGGCAGCAAATTTTGCTGGAAATGCAAGGCTGACCAGCAGATGATAGAACAACAAAGTGCCAGTGGTCACTTTGTGCCAGGATGTCATCTTCAAATACTGACAGCGATAAAAGGTTAGTAAGTGGTGACACGTTACTACAGCTGCAGTACAATGAGTACACTGTACATGTATATATTTCTTAAAAATAGTGAGAGTGCATGTTATATAGTTTATGTTACAATCATAGAGTACATTAAAATGTCCTATTATGAGTCTCACCTAACTGTAGAAATGCACTAAGAATATATATTGCACTCAAAAATGCACAAACATTAAATGACCACACCCAAATTTGTATGTGCACATTAAATAACTTGAATATATAATTGCTGCTTTGTGATTTGTTGTTATTTTTCAACATTTGCTATTATGGTGTTTAACGTTGTGGGCGTGAGTACGATAGGAATGTTTAATGCATTTCCACAGTTCAGTGAAATCTGTAATAAGTACGTCGATTGTGCCACAATTTTACTGCCAGAGGTATAAGGTATAACTTAGATAAAATACAAAACAGTACAGTAACCCTGTACATGGTGAACACTTTTTAATGCTTTGAAGTTCAGTCTGTGTCTATTTGAAACTGGTTGAATGGGTTTGATATCTGGTTGGGAACATTGTGCTTATAAAATGCAAATTACATGATTATAGTGAGATGATCCGGGGGGAAGGTATAACAAAATACAATAATAGCCTGTACACAACATCAAATTATCTTGCAATAATAACCACAACAAACGGTTATATTTCTCACCTTTAGTACCACTGCTCCCCTGCCTTCATTCAAGCAATACAAGAAGGATAAGTCGAAGGAAAGAACTGGGTTGTGCTATCGTGTAGCAAAAAAAAAAAAGAAACATGATGATCCGAATGAGATCGTTACAATTAACATTGGCCATATGCGAATCAACGAGGACAACCATCTTAAAGCAGTATGGGGAAAACGTTTACCAGTGAAGGCACGTAAATGTTCAACTCACGCTGAAATTCTTGCCAGCTCCATCGAAAAGTGGAAAAAGTTTGACAAAAATTTCGATGCAGACCAAAAATATCAGTTGTTATACCCAGATGCTTCCCATGCATTGTTCATGCCAGGTGGCTGCAAAGATTTTTTTGAGTTGAGGGCATACAAAGCAGAACTGGGAAAAGAGTACAAAAACATTGTTCTCTTTTTGTGCACAAATGAGGAATTCGATGCTGTGAATTATGACATTGAAAGGCAGTTAAGTGATGAAGAAGTGGCTGCAGATGCAAAGGCATGTGAGCAAACAACTCCAGACACGTCATCAGAACTACCGTAAGTGAATTATGTGCAACAAACATATGATGTTTCCCCATTTGAGGTTAAGAAAAACACCCTAGCTGCATGACTTCGGCTTTTGTGCTCATGACAACTGCAATGACTTTGAGTAAGTTAAGTAGGTTATAACAACATGCTCATATATTCATATCTTGCTTAGTTCTTGAAGTATTTTGACTGAAAACTAGTCACAGTAGTCAGCAGTTTTTTACATGTATGAATAAGGAATGCTATTTTACCACATTTTTTGTGAAAGGAGCTGTGGTCGAGTGGTGAGCGATGCCGAATGCTAACGCTTTCTGTTGCGAGAAAACACCGGTCAAACCATAAGCTTTTAGATATTTTTTCTTTGTGTTTTGTACCTTTTTAAAGTATATTTTGCTTTTAAGAGGATAAATATCGATACTTTAGGCAATCATGCCTTTATGGGTTTCAGTCAGAGTTTGGTTCAGGGCATGGAACCGAATACCGGCTAATTTTTTTAAATGGACTATAAAATAGTCTAGAGACTCTAGAATTGAAACTATATGCATCAATCTTTGCCGGCTGTCTATTGACGTCGTCATTATTGGAAAGAAATCAACCAGCTATTTTTTTTAAATGGACTATAAAATAGTCTAGAGGCTCTAGAATTGAAACTATATGCATCAATCTTTGCCGGCTGTCTATTGACGTCGTCATTATTGGAAAGAAACCAACCAAAAAATTCGGCAAAGAACATGAAAAGAGTTGAGATCGGAAGAATTTAATATTGTTTACAAGCGCGAGTATTTTCATCCCGCGGGCGCACAGGAAATTTTATTGTTTCAGAGGCCGGAGCAATTCTGTATTTAGCGACTCGTAACAATGAGCTGTCCGCCATCTTGGAACGATGATTTTTGTGACGTCACAAGCGGAATTAGCCTTATAAAATACTCCTACGTTTCAAATGGGTTCATTCAATCTGAAAATTGTAATAGGTATCAAAGTACAGTTTTGAACACCTTTTGACTTTTGGCGGTGGATATAAAAATTGCGTGACCCCGCATGTGACGTATCATGCATATCCACAAAAAATCCAAGATGGCGGACTGCTCACTGTTTTCCATTGCTTTTAGTTAAAATATCTCAAGAATTAAACAAGATATGAAAAAACAGTAACAAAGTTTAATATATAATTTTTAATCTTTAATATAAGACAAACAATTTTTTATTGTCCATACTCTTTAAAGATATTTATAAATTTTCAAAATCGGGGTTTTCCTATCCAAACAAACAAGAGTGAAGAGCTGCGCCTGTTTTTACCTGAAAGTACTTATTTTGATGCTGGTAAATATGGCGGAGAAAGATTGAACACGTTCTTTTTGGGTAATTAAAAAACCTCGTTCCCAAACGCCCCCCCCCCCCCAATATCTTAGAATGCACACTGCTGTCAGAATTTTATACCAATTTAGACTACATGCATAAGCATTGTCTATACTGTACATGACCCTACACACTTCTGCTGGTAGTTGTAATAAGTGTCGCTATGGCCTATCAAATTAGTAATATTTTTTTGTTATTATTGTTACAGTTCTTCCGTCAATCATCAATGGAAACTCCATCTGCACCAGGAAAAAGTTCTCTGCCGTCTGCTCCAACAAATACGCCATACAACGACTATGTTGCCCTTGTTGACGCTGATGAAGATTTTAATGATGATGTTGATGATACTGAATTGATGGAAGCCATCGCCGCCAGCCTACAGCACAACAACGGGAACCAAAACCCCATTGATGAGAATAGCACACAAGATTTGATCACCGCCTTACAGCAAGAGAATTTGCCAGATGTTAATGATGAGCCAGTGACTATCACTATTCAGCGTAGAAACATCCTATCCAGCACGTTGAGGGCCATTAGACGCAAGAGTTTCAGTTACGTTCGAAGAGTTGCTATCACTTTTTCTGGTGAAGAAGCAGTTGACGGCGGCGGTCGAAAAGAGAATTCTTTAGGCTGTTGATGAAAGCTATAAATGAGATAGGTTTATTCTGTGGTCAGTGGTTTACGCATGATCTTACCCTACTTCAAGATAACAAGTATTTCATTGCTGGGCAATTGGTCGGATGGTGTATTCTCCAAGGCGGCTCTGGACCCAGATGTCTTGCGGAAGAAGGCTATCATGTACTCTGTAGTGCTAAGCTATGTTCTTTTAGATCCGCTATTGAGCTAGTCTCGGACAGCCGATTGAAGGTCATTCTTGATGAAATTGAAAAATGTTCTACTGCCGAAGAATTTGATGCAATTGTTCAGAAGCACACCGATAACATTTTATCTTATGGATTCTCGCGCATATATGTGGTTACATTTAGAGACAAGGATGAAGTCCTGGAATGCTTGCTTCGCCAATATTTTGTTTTTGGCTTTCAAGCAGAGATCGACCAATTTTTCGATGGCCTTAATCATGTTGCTGGTCTGGGTGCAATGCTTAAGAAGCATTTTTGTTTGTTCCATAGCTTCTTTAGTGCAAAGGTTTTGCCAGTTGATATGTCCGTGTTTAAGACACTCTACAAGGTTTGCTGGTCACCTGAAGGATCAAACGCACGAGCAGGAGAGGATACTACCATTTACTCGTGGGAGGTTTTTCTTCAAGATGCAGAAGAAAAACAAGTAAATGCTTCCATTAAAGATTTGTTAGTCTTCATTACAGGTGCGGATGAAGTACCGCCACTTGGTTTTCCAAAGCTGATCGACATCCATTTTTATGACTATGACGATCACTGCAAGAGGAGGCCATGGGTTTCAACATGTGCCCTCACCTTAAATTTGCCAAGAGGGTTCGACAAGCCTGAGGAGTTTTCGGAGTTGATTGTGGAATGTATTCTGAACAGTCCAGGGTTGGATAGACTCTAGAATATTTGAGAAGTAACCACACTCAGTTGCCCGAAAACCATTGTGTAGTCGTTGGATTTTACCAAATGTCTAGTTTGACGTTATTAAATAAGTTCTTTGTTAGAGTTACTTACAATAGGCCCTTTCATTAATACATATATAAGATTTCAAACACTCTAGTTTCTAATTCAAATATTTCGCTGCAATTTTCTTTAAATGCAGTTATTTAAAGAAAACGCCCCCCAAAACGTAACCTTCAACATCATAAAGACCCAATTAGAAACTGCATTTTTACAACAGAGTTGACTTAATTTTACTCGAGAATACTGCATGACGTGAAAATAGAACGCACAATGCGGCAGTGCAAAAGTTAGGAGGTTTTGCGCAGTCGTGTATGGCTATGTCATCTTACATTTGAGTATATTGCTTTAAGAGGAAAATATATCTCTGGGTTTTGCAATGTTGATTTCTTTTATTGACAATTTTTGTATCGTTTATTATACGTTTTTAGACAGGATGTTTCGGACCGAATTAAGTGGTGTAATTTTACAATTTGGGACCGACTTTTTGGAAAATTCACAAATGATGGGGGAGGTGTCACACACCCCCCCCTTAATGTGCGCCCCTGATAACACAAACACCACTACTAACATGTCAGCACCATACACCAATACAAAACCTATAAGTATTACCATTATTAATTATTACAAATTTACAATTGATATGTTCGAAAAAAAATTATACAAACCAAAATTATATATTAAACCTTTGTATAACACAATATATAATAGTTTGTAGTTATACGCGTTATAACCTGGCAAAACTAGACGAAATAATACTAATTATACCGAGAAAATTATTATACTTTGATTCAAATTGTAAAAACTAGCTAGTATGTGCCATCACATCTCGACGTATACGCGATAAATGCGTGACGCGTTATGCCATGTCACCCACGTAATATTACACGAGTCTGCTTATTTCGGATTATTGAATTAAACCTGTTTAATATACGTCAATGCCTGTGTAAATTAATCTTTTTGAGCAATTGCGCTGAATTAAAACTATTTTTAACAGTTATATAATTGCATATGTTTACTTACTATTCTACTAAACAAACTGTACAACTGAAAGCGACGCGATTACAAGTGAGATGATATAGTTTAGTCCTTATCAGTTCACAGATCAGATCTGTTTACTTATCTCGTTAACAGTTTTAATCATCCTCTATATTTACCTCAAAATACCTGATTTTTTTTTACCCAACATGTTGTGATTTTACCTGATTTCCCCCCGTTCATGTCAGTTGGGGGTGTTACACCCCCCATACCCCTCCGGTCGCGACGTCTCTGGGTACAAGCCGGGAGTTCACTCTAACGAGATTTATTTTACAGTAATCAATTCAAGGAAATATTCGTAATCATATTAATCGCAAGAGTTGTAGCCCTCGTCTACACGAATTTCTTGTACTATAAAACAGTATAATTATTTATCGTTTATAAATTATATATAAATTATATAATTTTTCCAACTAATAGAATGTACATAAAAATGTTAGCATGTCAAAACTAAATGTGCCCAAAAATCTACCAAGTTCAAGACTATTTCATTGTGGCATTTGTGCATAAATAGTTAAGTTCTACTGTACAATATGTCATTCTCTTCCATTTACAGCTATTGTTAGTAATTCCCTGTACAAGTTAAGAGCAGAATGCCAATCCTCCCCGTGATTTAATTCACTGTTCAAAATAAGGTGCTCAAAATAATTCTGGTAGGTGTTACTGTGGTCAACTTCAACAAGCTCATTAACTGCATAATTGAATTTATGCTCCGGAACTTCCATGAGTAAGTTGTTTTGACCACCCTGAATATCAGGAAAAGCAAACAACGAGTTAGGACGACCAGAAACAGATGTGTGCCTTGAAGGTCGTATGTGATGAGTGTTCCAATGTTCCTTTACGCTATCGAGCTCACTCTGGAGTAAGGCAGAAAAACAAAACCAGAGACACTCCATATGGAGCTCGTCGGCAGTATTAAGAATATCTTGCTCGATCAAGTCCTTTAAAGATCTATTGATTCGAGTTATTGCTTCAAAGCGCAAAATAAGATCAAAGCGCAATTTATGTAAATTCTGACCTTTACGAAAACGTTTTTATAATAATTTGGTATCAAATTAAACGTAAACTCTCAGTGATTCCGTGTATATATTTGTCGTGCCGTTAATCGGTGACTCCGATCATATATTTTGGATTTATATCGTGTTGTTGGCCGTCGTGTGTGTATCTTGCTACAATTTGTGAGCATTGGTTTTCGAACATCATCTCGCTGACGGTTTGGTGGATTTGATTATAATCTTCTCAGTACTATACATATTGTGTTCGTGTTATTGTGTCATGTTTTAAAGGATTGTGGTTCAGTGGATTTTAAACTACAACCATTTTAATTTTGTGACCGTTGGAACTTTTTAACTTATAATAACGTGTAGCGTCGCTCGTGATGGCAACAACATCGCCCACCATAGTATAAGGACAACTTTAATTTCTACCCTGGATTTGTGTTTGTCTGTCTAATTGTATCGTTTTGGCACTATTCTTGTACAATTTGACTGAATATTTCGTGTTTCATTAGTACTTTTGCCTTTTGGTGTTGTATCAGTACTGTCGCGATAAACTAAATATTTCCTGAATGTTTAATCATTGCCCATTATACCTGGTCTCATTGCCTTGGAGTCGTTGAAATTTGGCTGAGCAGTGGTCACTCGTAATCTTAACTTATCCTGCAAATTTCATCGTTTTACGACATTAGGAATTCAAACTACATCATTTCTAAACATTTGTTAACCGTCAATTTAGGGGAAAACTCGTCCTCGTTTTAACTTTTCACTTGACCTTTGAAACCCGAGATTTTGCTCCCTGATATTTTGCACATTCCACATCTTGGCTGCGGGATTTTCCCTGACATTTGTAAATCATGGTGGTTGGTTGCCTACTCCACCAGCTCTTGTTTATTCTACTTCTCTCCATACAAAGTTCTAAATATAACATCAATGGTACTGAAACCTCACCTTCATTAACAAAAGCACAGATGGATTTCAAAGTTTGCCCTACTTGGCACTCTGGAATTAATTTATCCTCAACTGTGTTCTTTCGTCGGAAAGGTTTTATGAAAAGGAGACTAAACTACTATCTCAACTGCTCTGCTTCTTTCAACCCAATAATGGTATCTGCTATACGTAGTGGAGACATACATCCACATCCAGGTCCTGTATCTCACAGCGCAAGTACCACTACCCCAAAACAAACTCAACACTCTTTCTGTTCGGAAATTAAGTGTCTATATATGAATGCGCGAAGCATAGTAAACAAATCAGCAGAATTACAATCTCTCGCCACAGACCTGGACTTAATCGCTATCACTGAAACTTGGTTAAAACCTCATATATTGGACTGTGAGATCTTGCCTGGTTTAGACTTTTCCATCCATCGACGTGACAGAAAGGATAAAACTGGAGGTGGAGTTATGCTAGCAGTAAAGAATTCTATAGAAACTCTTCGTCGTAAAGACTTAGAAGGTGATGCGGAAATTCTACTATGCGAACTTCGACCTGAAGCTAGGCGTAAAATCCTGGCTGTCGTGTTTTACAGGCCGCCCAACTCCAACCTTGACCATCTGAAAGAACTTAAAAAGTCATTACGCCACGCCTCTCAATTCAATTTCGATCAGATAATCATCTGTGGGGATTTTAATCTGCCTGATATTGATTGGTCTACTGGCATTGCCTCCTCTTCCGAATCATTGCACAACTACTTTACTAAATTTGTCAAAGACAATTACTTGTGGCAGTTGGTTCACTTTCCAACGAGAAACAACAACATTCTTGACTTGATCTTAACAAACGTTCCTGACAAAGTACATAATTTACATGGTTATGATGACATAATCTCTACCGATCACAAATTGATCGGTTTTGATCTAGATCTAAGGGTCCCTAAGAAACCGGACATTAAACGCACTGTCTACAACTTTAAAAGAGCAGATTGGTTTAGTCTGAACAACTCACTCCAGAACACCCCTTGGGACAAGTATTTTGTACCTAATGATGTGGATACCTCTCTCTCAAATTGGTGTGATGTATTTCTGACCGCTGTTAACCAGCACGTGCCTAAATCTAAGACCAGAAATATCCATGATCACCCATGGATTGATAAAGAGCTATTGTCTCTCATTAAGAGAAAAAACAGGCAAAGACTAAAAGCCAATAGAACGGGTTGTGTTCATGACGCTCAAAAGTTTAAAGATCTTCGACGCCTAACCAAACAACTTATCTCGCAGAAAAAGAAGGAGTACGCAATTAAACTCAGAGACTCTGTAACGGAAAACCCAAAACGTTTCTGGTCCTTCGTAAAATCCTCTACGTCAGTCAAAATCACCGCGAACTTCCTTCGAGATAATCAATCTTTTATTACTGACAGCCGTGACAAAGCTAACCTACTGAACTCCTTCTTCCACTCAGTCTTTAGTCCTGCTCAAGCTACCACTACAACATCTAATCTTCCATTGTCTTCCGACGCAGCCTTATCTCACATTCAACTAACAGAACACGAAGTCTTTAAAGCTCTTGACGGCTTGGATCCAAGCAAAGCATGCGGACCTGATGGGATACCTGGAAAGCTTCTTAAGATGACGGCTAACATAATCGCACCATCTCTCTGTCATATATATAATCTTTCATTGTCCCAGGGTGTAGTTCCTGCTAGTTGGAAGCTCGCAAACGTTACACCTGTGTTCAAGAATGACGATCCAACGCTCGCTTCTAACTATAGACCTATTTCCCTGTTATCTATCATCTCAAAAACGTTTGAACGCTGTGTATATAACCACTGCTATCCCCATCTATCACCACGTCTCTACCATCTACAGCATGGTTTCTTAAGGGGTAAATCTACGGTAACTCAACTACTCCACGTCTACCAAGAAATCCTCGATCACTTAGCCGGTGGGAAAGAGGTTGATGCTATCCACCTAGACCTGTCCAAGGCCTTCGACCGTGTTCAACATCACATGCTTCTGAACAAGCTTGAGCAATATGGCATATCAGGCTCACTTCTTCGGTGGTTTCATAGTTACCTGAGTAACAGACATCAGCGCGTTGCCTTAGATGGGACCCTTTCCGACTGGCTCCCCGTGACCTCTGGAGTCCCACAGGGATCCATCCTAGGACCCCTCCTGTTCCTAGTATACATCAACGACATGCCAGAATATCTAGGACAGGGCTCGAGTATTGCATTGTTTGCGCCTCCGCTTCACTCCAATACCACCTGAACGACAAGCCCCTGGAAAGTGTGTCACACATCACTGACCTGGGTGTCATCGTATCCAAAGACCTCTCCTGGGCAAATCATATTGAAGACATATGCACCAAGGCCAATAAAACCCTTGGTCTAATTAAGCGGGTGTGTGGTAGAGACGTTGTGGATACCAACACGCGAAAGCTTCTCTATTGTGCTGTTGTACGACCTAAGCTTGAGTACGCGTCGTGTGTGTGGTCACCTTACTCGGCTAAACAACGCAAATTATTAGAGAACGTTCAACGCAGAGCAACGAAATTCATTCTGAACTACCCTCCTCGTGATGTTACCTACAGAGACAGACTAATATCTTTAAACATTCTCCCACTTGAACACAGGCGTGAACTTTATGACCTAACACTATTACACAAAATCAGAAACAACCTTCTTAATGTCACCTTTAACCAATACCTTACACCTGCAACTAACCCCTATTCCACACGCAATTTCGACCCTAACAACTATAACAGAATCGTCTCAAATAATCAAGAGTTTTTCCAACACTCCTATTTCCCACGCACTGTCATCCTCTGGAACAATCTGCCACCGAACATCAAAGCCACCCATTCCCTACAGATCTTCAAGCACCATCTACACTCTTATTACAAAGTCAAACTGTCTACCTACATACCACCATAGATAATTATACTCTAAAATTGTTGTACAGTAGTATCCTATATGTTAAGTTGTACTCTGTGTTATGTTCGTGCACGTTTGTCTTCTTAGTTCTCGTATATCCATTAATTGTTAAGGGGTCGAATATCAATTGGAATTCAGTTTCTGTTTTCTTCTCCTGTCACAACGTTTCTAGTTATTGTTATTGTTATAATTCTATGTAAATGTATATCTCTTATGTGTGTGACAAATGAATAAATAAAAAATAAATAAAAAAGTTCATCCACCAATTGGTACGACTTTTCCGTAGATATGACCACCATGCTTCTATTCTTTGATTATGAGTTGAAGTAACATATTTGTGAGCTTCAAGACTGTCGCAAAAAAAACATTGAATAGTGGCAGCTGTACCATTTTCCGTACCCTTATCAGTAATCAATTGTACAGGGCATCCGTTGTGATTACGAACGCATTCAAGATAATACGAGGCTATAACATCCGGTGAGTTGTTTGATCTCGTTATTTTCAACCAGAGAACTTTTCGGCTCCAACCGTCGATACACCCATGCACGGGAAATCCGTATGGTTTTAACTTATCGTATCCGTCGCAATGCCATGCATGATTAGGCCCCGGGTTTTGATATTGCCTTCTCTTTAAACGATGTGCCATTCTTAAGTCGCGGCCTATCGGATCCATTTCTGCTAGTAGTTGTTGCACGATTATTCGGGGAACTTGAATGCCTTCCATCCTGAGAGTGTGCCACAACGATCTATAGCCAGCCATACAACCAGGACCATCGAGTTCAGCTTGTATTCGTCTTCTGAGTGCTGCCATGTCGTAATTTACGTGCCTCCTCCTTAAATCGTGTTCGTTTAATCGTCTTTGCAGAGTGCTCAGACTCATATCAATTCCGTGAAATTCTGATAAGAAACGAAGCATTTCATCATACGTGTATCCTTTCCGAAAATAATATTCAAGCACATCACGTTCGGCTTCACAATCAACATCACTGTTCTCTCCGTCGTATTCTCTTTCCGCCATTTTGTTTTTACTGCCTCTTGCTCATGATTGGTTAAGCCGTAAGGGGCTATAAATACTGCTTTAAAGTTTTTTGGCGTGAATTAAAGTTTTTTGGCGTGAGTTAAAGTTTTTTGGCGTGAGTTAAAGTTTTTTGGCGTGAGTTAAAGTTTTTTGGCGTGAGTTAAAGTTTTTTGGTGTGAGTTAAAGTTTTTTGGCGTGAATTAAAGTTTTTTGGCGTGAATTAAAGTTTTTTGGCGTGAATTAAAGTTTTTTGGCGTGAATTAAAGTTTTTTGGCGTGACAGTTGTGGGCCACCGTAATTAAAAGCTTTATATACCAACAGGAATCTAACCTGTTCTTTTTTTACAAAGCACGATAGTAGGTATATGTGTGTGGGTTTTTAAAAACCCTTAAAAAATTACTTGCCAATTAGCTCGACCATTACTGACTACTACAGACCAACTTAAGATATAAAAATTTTATTGTGTTTTTATAGCAAATTATTTACATTTTTTAAAGCGTTAATATATTCTTCGGAATTGATATTTTTTTTAACTCGTCTAAGGAAAAAGATGACGAAACAACATCGTAGCCATAATCTAAAAAATCAAAAAATATTTTTTAAATATTTTTTACCTTATACAAGACACTATGTAGAAATAAAATAAAAAATGGAGAAAGACAGAACTGACAGTTATGAGATTGATGTGAAACATGCAGAGTATGTAGACGTTAACAACGGCGACATTGGGGTAGTGATTTTTATTAGTCCGTGTGTATATAAGCGTGTGAGATGCGTGTGAACGATCAGAATTTTCAAAGTGTTTAAATCGCCTATTGTTATTTATCATTTTTTTTGTAAGAGTTTTTAAAAAACTCGTCAAATATACATGCTGTAGCACTTATTTGTACAGGTTAGATTCCTGTATGTATAAATAAAAAACAAAACAGATTTTGTATAATTTATTAGTAAATAAATTTTGACACATAAATGAATTTATCTTTTTTAATAACATCGTAGAAAGCGATTAAACCTTCTTCTTCAAATTCGCATTCTATTCTATGTACGAATAGTTTGTGCTCAATTTTCTTTACTTGATCTTTTACGTAATGATGATAGATTGGTGATGGTATAGACGTAGCCATTTTCTCTTTTTGTTCTAGAAGATTCTCATATTTTTTAACACGATTTGCCACGAGACCACGAGGTATATTGAAAGAAGTTCCATAACCTACCCATCTGCAACAATTTTTTCTAATGCGTTTTCTAACATTTTTTCTAACAAATTTTCTTCTTTTTCTTCTAAACATTTTACCGTTTTTTATTTCTAAACGGATCGAGCCAGCTACCAATAAAACCACCGTGCTGTTTTTTTATAACGTCGCGATAATCGTCGACGGTTATTAGAGAATATTCCTAGATTATCTAAATATTCTTGTTGAAATATACTCCCGCCTTAGAACGTTTTTTTTTCTCATTTTTTTAAACATTTTTTAGACCACAATCCCACACCAATAACGACGTCGCGATGATATATTTATAGCATTTTTTCTCATACTTATAACACTTGTGACAATAGAAGAGGTATTAGCCCAAAAAGACCACCACGTTGCTTATATTTTCGCTTACGATTGGACGAAATCATTCCGGAATTGTGGTAATTGTATTTGCGTCGAGAACGTTTTTTACTTGATCTTTTTTGTTTATACATTTTATTTTTTTTAAACCCTATACGGTTACCCTAGACGGTTAGAATAAGGAAAGTCTTTATTTATTCGTTTATCGTATTCACTACCATGACCCTTTAACCGCATACCAGCTTTAGCACCGTTTCTTATAAGCGAATTCATCATACGGACCAAAAATCCACCTCGTTGTTTTTTTTTTATAAGAACGTCATGGACGACGATATCGTACGGTTCTTTTTCTTCTCATCTTTGTTTATGGTTTAAACACTTTATTTATTGTGTGTATTATTTTGAACCATTTGCCCAACGTACAAGTTCAGCTTTAGACTTGGATTTTATATACGGATAAAACCTGCTATAAGAACGTTTATATTTTTTACAAGCTCTTCTTCTTTTATTCATTTTGTTTTTTAATTTAATTTTATTTCTTTTATAGATGGAACTAGAGAATTATTATACTTACGGAAAAAACAATTATACTATAGAACAATTAACAAAGATATAGACAGAATGGAAAAGTGTAAAATGTAAGATAATATTGTACGAATTAAAATGTAAAATGAAAAATGCAAAAAAAATTAAATAAAATTTTTTTAATTATAATCTTATATTTGATACAGTGCGTAGCTATTATAGTCAAAATATTCACAGTAATGATCGCTATGTTAAAAAAAAATTACATTGTCATCGTCAATTATATCTAAATCTTCATGACTGTCTTTTATGTATCCTGATACGCATACATTTTTTAACGTTGTTAACAGGAAAAAATCACACTTTTATATTTTTTTCCTTTTTAAACTCGATCACTCCTTTCCACCAATGTTCCAGAACATTTTTCCAACACCATATTTTTAAACCGTCAATATTTTTATTAAAAATATAACTATATTCTGTTAGCATATATCCTTTTTTAAATTAATTTGACCTGTGACGAACTTACTAAATATACAGCTTATATTGACACATGTTCTTTCTTTATAATCTACCTTCACAGTTCTAATGCGTGTTCTAAAATGATGGGAAGCGAGGTTAATAAAAGAGTTCATTTTCATGGTATTCTAAGCGAGCAGGAGATGAAAGATTCTGATGACGAAGATTTATTATCTGAAGAGATTGTCGAGCTGCCCGAATCTCTCGATGGTTCACGTATAAAATTCCACACACATGCTTCGCTTTCTATGTACGAATTATTGGCAATGAATACTGTAAAACAAGATATGGTGATGCAATATGAGAAGATTAACGAATCTATGCGATATGATT
Source organism: Trachythela sp. YZ-2020 (assembly GCA_016169945.1). Lineage (NCBI taxonomy): Eukaryota > Metazoa > Cnidaria > Anthozoa > Malacalcyonacea > Clavulariidae > Trachythela > Trachythela sp. YZ-2020. The sequence goes on along the minus strand of JADLSH010000374.1, from coordinate 825,861 downwards.
GGAAATTGATGTTGGCTTTAGCAGACGAAAATCTAGAACCGCTTGTAGATATGGTGTTTAATTATGACGCTGCGCTTGAACGATATCAAGACGAATTTAAAAAAACCGTAGGGGAGAATAGAAAACGTAAACGTGCTAGATTAGAAGAGAGTATAAAAGATGTGTAAATAAAAATAAAATCGAACAGTGAAAAACGAACATGGAGTTAGTAGGTGTGAACACACAATTAGTTTTTATTGAATTTTTAAAATTAGATATTAATGAATATAGCATTCGTTGTAATCGTTGTGGATATAAAATAAAAGTTATGGCGTGTTTTACAAGCGATAGTGGTGGTGTAGTACAGGATGGTCGGCTTTCTACACACTTGGCAACATATACGTTTGATAAAATAAAGAACAAAATTGAAATTTATTTTCGCGCTATGGAAGGTTATGTAAGAATAACTTGGGGATGTTATGTATGTAAAGATACTGACTTTGGTCGGTACAAGATATATGGAGTCGGAGAAAGATCGGTTATAATTTATTAAAAAACGATACAAAAACGAGTAAAAACGTAGTGAATAATTATTATTATAAACAAAAACATTGAATAATTATATAAAAACCGTAATATATACACATAAATTATTTATCGGCTTTTGCCTTCTCGTGACGAATATACATTTGAATGTTATTTAAAGTTTTACTTAAAATTTGACAATCTCTAGAGATTTTTGCACGTTCTAATATCTTTTTTTTCAATACTATAGCTACACCTTTCATAGAATCGTACGCTAATTTACTATGAACTATATATTCGGCAGTTGTTTTGTTCTGTGTTAATATATTGTATTCGCATTTGGTTTTGTGGTCTTTTTTTTGCATGTACATAATTTTTGCTCGAGCGCCGACAGTTTTTAAGTTTAATACTTCGTCTAATTCAACAGCTGTTTCGTAGGGATCGATGTCTTCGTCAAGGTGTGTTTCTTCGTTATTTCCGTTTATATAAGTATTATTACTGTCTATTAAGTCTTGATGATATAATTCGTCGAACACGTTTTTTGAATATTGTTCAAGATTTTTACCTTTACTTGTAATTTTTCGCGGTTTCTTGACTTTTTCGGTTTATCTGTTTTTTCTGCTACGTACATGGATGTTGAAGGATTTGTCTCATGCGAGAAATCTGGAATGATAATAGGTGTGTGTGCGACCGTTTCTACAGCTGGTTGTTGTAAGAATGTTTGTTGCATGACGTTGGGATGGTTCGGCGCTTCTGTAGTGTTGAGGAATGATGTTTGAGGAGGACTTTGAGGTGGACGCGGAGTGTTCTTCAAACTGATAATTGGATATGGGTAGAGGAGTTTGTGGAGCGATTAGAAAATCATCGTTTATCTGAGTTTAGACGGATCTAAACTCACTAAAAGAGCCGTTGCCGTTCCTATATCGTTCTGTACAATGTCGGGAATGACGCTGGCCGTTTTGGTTTTTTTGTTCGATGTAATTACCGATTCTTTATTTTTTCTTTTATCGCCACAACACATTTTAGTTATTTTTTCTTTTAATTTTTTTTCTTTACATAATAAGTCCTGTAGAGCTATTGCCATATCGTCCTCGTCGTTGTTTAAAGAGTAGTCATCCATTGTGAAAATATTTTGCTAACACTGTTTTTGTAAATGTGTTTCAGTACGAATGATTCTTACACTGTAGTAACTCTTTTTTTATCCTTATTTTAGAAATGAAAATACAACGACACGATTGGTTATAATACGATAATGTCTTGATATAGTAAGGAATGTTAAAACGATTTTTATTTTTTAGATCTGACCAATGAGATTTAAAACCTCCATATATGGCGGTTTTAACATGCAGACACAGAATGTTGAAACGATTTTTATTTTCTAGATTCTAAAATAGTTTTTGATTTTTATAGAATGCTTATAACGATGCCGAACCGTTTAGCCATGAATATATGGATTGAAGTATTAATTCGAAAGTTGACATATGTTCTTTACGTGTGACGGGATTATTAAAACCATTACCTTATAAACCCTTTTTGAAAGTAGTTCTAAATCGTACTTATTTGATAAAAAGGGTTTTTTTAAACTATAAAGACATCCAAGATTGGATAAGTGTATGTAAAGAAACTGGCAAAATTGAGATTGCCGATTATTTTAAAGTTCATCAGCTAGTTATTTTATCTAGCGGTGCTCAAACACCGTTCTATACCGTATTACCCATAAGAAAAACCCAACGCAGTTATGCGACGAAGAATGGAGTTATATTGAAGAAAATAAAAACGATATATTAAATAGTATAACACATATAATAGACATAGACGGTTGGATTGTTGATAGAGATACTCATTTATACGGTGAAGTTAGTATTTATGATGTAAATAATATGAAGAATGTACATATTTTCTTATATCATCCTGAAATAAAAATAACTAAAAAAATCTGGAGAACGATTACTTATATAACGATTTTATAACATGTATGGATGTGTGCGGTGTTTACGCGTATAAAGGTGGTAATATGGAGAAAAAAATTATGTAAAAAATATAATATAAAATGTGTTAATTTAGAGATGTTCGGATGTGAAAAATACGAGATATTAATAGATAAATATTATTTAAATACAAAAAAATGTGGACGACATTTATTATACAAGGGGGACATAAACCGTGTACATTGTTCTATGTACAAAGTATACGTATTTGCTATGTTTGTATATAAACTTTTAGAAAAACAAAATAAATATGATAACGTGTACGACATGTATATAAAGGAATGAAAAATTTTTAAAAAATAAAAATGAAAGTTATCGAAGCGTTTTGTGCGTTATTATGCAATTATAGATACGATTCTGTTCTATGGACTTTATATTATGTATGCAGATGGTTGTACGAGTTAAAACCAGATTTAAAAAAAAATAAAGGAAGAAAAAGAATCTATCCGTATTACGAATATATTAACGATTTTGAATACGAAGCAGATTTATATAAGAGACAGTTTGGTATTGTGAGGGAAGATGCTGTCTATATATATATTGAAAAAAATCGTTTCTATATAATTCCTAAAGAGTGGGTGTCCTACATATACGCAACAGGCGTAAAAAACGAAGATGAAAAAACATACGATACGGCCATAGAGAACGTAAAGAATAGAAAGAATAAAATGTGGAAAAAACCTGTAAAATTTTATCTACATTATGAGCGTATACTCTCAAGATACAATTTTTATGAAGAGTACACTTTATCAAGATCTGTTTATCAACCCATAGTGTTTCCAGAATATATGAAAATTAATCCTTACATATGTAGAATAGGTGTTGAAAAATATGGAAAGGATTATACGTATAGGTATTTTATGTGTATTTTTTCCTCGTGGGAGTATATATTACAATTAATCGTGGGTATGGATAACATAACTTTATTTAGAGAAGGTTTAAAGTATTTACAGATAATAAATATGCCAGTTTAGCTAATGCTAATCTTCCACTGGACCTTCTATGTAACAATATAACTGAGATAACAATATAACTATACAACTGTTGTAACTATATAACTACTTATGCATCTAATTACAAATTATGAAGAACTTATGAACAGATTAAGAAAGAATTTATAAACTTTATGCTTAAATATAGAAAACGACCCAGATGACTTAATATCTGGTGGTAACATATTATAAATAACTGCTCCGTTATACTGAAGTCCATTCCTAGTTATGGATAGCTTAAAGTTCGGTACCCACAAGTTCATATTGGAGGAGCTTCTGGTTCGACACTGAGAAACCGATGAAATTGGTTTAAACATGCTACTTAAATAATCTGGACTTAAATTATTTACAGCTTTGTAAACTAAAATAGCTACCCTATACATAACTCTGTACTTGATAGGTAAGATCTCCGACTGTTCAAATAGTGGTTTCGACGAATAAAGTTTAGGTTTATCATAAATAAGTCTTAAAATAAGTTTCTTGATATATGCGCCGATTGGCCCCAAATGGTGCAACAATAATCGATCCTTGGCTGAAAAAAACGTTTTATAGAATAAAATCCTTGTCTTAAGAGGTAAGTATATTTTGATTCTACGAAACAATGCTACAATTTTACAAAGATTGGATGCGAGCTCGTCAATGTGGTCTTTCCAAGACAAATGGTTATCAATGACTAACCCCAACACTCTTTCACACCTAACGTTCTTGAGCACAGATCCATTATGTTTTACAAACAGTTCTGTGGAGCCAATTCTTGTAGCCCTTTGGTACGTGGATACTACCATCGATTTTGTCTTTTTCCCATTAATGACGATCCCATTAGACGAGCACCATTGCTGAATATCCTCCATGGCTAACGACAGTTTGTCATTCAGTTCATCGATTGTACTGCCAGAGGAATGCGAGGTGGAATCATCAGCATAGAGATCAAGTTCCAGGTTGCTGTGTAAAGGGAGATCATTAACAAACAAGATAAATAACAGAGGTCCAAGAATACTTCCTTGTGGTACACCATGAGATACAGGAGCTGGCGACGAAAGATAATTCTTGATTTGAACACATTGAGTTCTACCAGTGAGATATGAGTATATCCATTTGATTAAAGTTTCATCAAAGTGATAACACTGCAGCTTGGAGACAAGGATGTTCACATTTATCATATCAAAAGCTTTTCGGAAGTCAATGAGAGTAACACCGTTAAGTTTTCCATGTTCAATATTGGTAAGCCACGTATCCACTAATTTAGTTATTGCAGATTCACAAGAATGGTAGCGTCGAAATCCAGATTGTCCTTTATACAACAAGCCGTAGAATGTTAAGAAGGCAGTTATACAGTTATGGTAATGACGTTCCAGTAGCTTGCTTACAATACACAGAATGGAAATTGGTCGGTAGTTGTTCTTGTCCTTACTGTTCGTAATGCATGATTTATAGTAGGTCGTTTTAGCCTCTCGTATCAAGGAGACACACTTGTTGCGCAAAATCTTATATTCTGTATAGTTCTTGATAGATTTACAATGGTCCCTTTGTCGCATGCACTCCAGTATGTCATGTGTCATCCACTCGGGTTGTTTGGTTCTTTTAACACGTTTTGTTTTAAATGGTAAATGTTTGTCAACAACACCAAGAAAGAGATTATACCATGTTTCCAAGTTGTGTTCAATATCGTTTGTATCATCAATTGAGTCCCATGGACAACGTTTTAGATCGTTCAAAAAATTTTGCTGGTCAAAGTTTTTGAATGAACGGTATTTTATGCTGGTGTGACAGTGTTTAGAACCAAAGTTATTTTTGAATACAACGCATGTTGGGTAATGGTCACTTAAACCTATTTTAGAAACCTTCACCGCTCTTACTTTGGCACAGGACGAGGTGAAAATGTGATCAACCAAGGTAGCCGAGTTTGACGATATTCTGGTTGGTTCGTTAATAACTTGCTGCAGTTGGAAATTTTCAACAAGATCGAACCATGATTTCACATACGCATTGTTAGCCAATAGATCAATATTAAAGTCACCCATTATTGTAAGTTGACAGCCTTCAAGGTATGTGTCGGTGATTTGGCGTTCAAATTCTTTCAACCACGTGGTGATGTCATACTGGGGACAACGGTAAGCAAAGCATATCAAATGCGCTGGACGTTTTGGCAGGCAAAGTTTTATCCAAAGCGTTTCAAGGCTCTTTGTCTCCAGATCTTTTCGTCTAACGTATGGAATACTTTTGTTGATATATGCAGCAATTCCACCGCCGCCAAGTTTTGTGAAAGGCAAGTTAATTTCAGCACAGTCAAGTCTTTTCGACACAATATCCAGAGATTTGAATTTCAGAATTTTTGAAACTGCTACTCAGCCAAGTCTCGGTTATACCCAAGATATGACATTCTTTACCAGGGTTTGATAATAACAGTCTTAGTTTGTCAAGTTTACAGTTGCCAGGATGAGGAGCAATGCTGTTTAAGTTCCAATGAACTATTTTCATACCACTTGGCATTTCACGACACAACGAAGCAGTAGAGGTGTTAATCGTATTAGGCCTTTGATGGTTGTGGTGTTGATGGTCCGAAGAACTATCTGGACCTGGGTTTAACTCTATATCTCCTGCACGCAGTAACAGTTGGAATGAGGCGGTGCTATTCGGATAATACTGGATGCGGGAGGATGCTCTACGCGATCGTCGTCTCAGTCGGGAAAATGTATTTCATGAAGTCAAGTTGTAATAAGGTGGCGATGTACCAGAAACGTAATATATTAGGCCGTATTCTGTGGCACGAAAAGTCGCTTAGAAAATGAAATTCGTTGCCCGGGTTCGGGCACTACTTTAAAACAAGATAAATAATTAGGATTAATCATACAAAGTCCAAATCCGCTTGTTTGCACTTCTAGAAACCTGCAGTTTTCGAGTATTTCTTCTTCGAAAATTCAAGAAATCAACATATTTCGCAATCGATCGCCGCCATTTTTTTCTGGGTACTTGGTGTAATATGCACTATATATAGTGTATTTCGTGGTTCCACATTGATTTTTACATGAAGTTTCTCAAACATCCGCTGACATAAAGTAAATATGGCGTTTCAGAATTATTGTTTTTTAGTCATTTTGATGGGGAAAATGACAAAATTTTACCGAGGTTTCATTCCAAAAGTTGTTTGGATTGACAAAATATATGACTATCGCTTGACAGGCTTCAAAGGGATGTTGCGTGGAGAAATTTTCAGTTTTATTCGCGGTAATGTGAGTGGATATATTAAGTGACAATACTAGTGAAAACATTTTATCACTGGCAGAGGTGAGAGGTCTTGGCAGATTCAATATAGGACTTTCCTTTGTGATGAAAAACTGTCTGGTTATCTGGTATCAGAACCTGTGTTGTTGGAAATCCTATTCCGTATAGATAGAAAATGCAAAACGGTGACATACACATTCATCAACAGATAAACAGAACAACAACAACAACAACAACATGGAACATTTCAACATTCAACAGTATAATTAGCCTTATATTTCAATCAATTCTAGCATTGCGCCATTGCCCCGTCCTGGCTACCCCTGGGCATTTGCAAACTTTTGTTGTGCAGGGACCAGGCATTAGTACTTGCAAAAGTTCCCCCTGGGCCGGGCATTTGTTCACCGGTGGGGCATTTGTCTCTCTATCCGGAAATTATTGTGGTTTCTGCAGCAGCTGCAGTGAACATGTGCACTTCCATGAATATGGATGAAAGTATTTGTGTCATACACATAACAAATAGAACTTGTGAAGCAAAACTTGCTCATCTTTACAAAGTTAAACATAATTTAATTAAGAATGTAAAACTCATATCCTGATATTCTACAAATCTATGTGTTGGTGTGCCCCGGGGCTGGCAGTTGGCATAATTTCTTTGCCCCAGGGTGGGGCATTGTTGCTCTTTTCCTGCCCAGCCCCAGGGAATTGTACACTTAGAGAAAAAATAAGTGCAAATGCCCAGGGGGGATGGCAATGCTAGAATTAACTGATGTATTATCTAGATTTAACTTGCTACTTTAATATGGATATTACACTACTGCCATAAATATAAACTGTGAACCTGAACCTGTTTAAAATGTAATACTGCTTGTAGTAACTCTCCTGTTGTTCTTAGTACTTGTATTGTTCTCTAAATTTAATTGTATATTATAGGGCCTGCAGTAATTGGTGTATACTGTTGTGGTGACCCTGACACTCTTTATGTGGCAAAGTTAAATAAAAAAAAATATTCCTTGGATTCTGTAGCATGTTCACTAGTCAGCTACCCTGGGGTTTCCCATCAAAGACAATGATAGGTGCATATTTATATCTACATTCTGTTTGGTGAGCATGAGTTCGTTCCTTTAAATAATATACAAATTAGAATTTTGAAGTTAGCTCTTTCAACCAGAGTTACAAATCATCAGAATCTGCAAGTTCTTCCTCATCAGAATGAGTCATATCATAATCCTCCTCATCTTCATTAACTCCTGCTTTATTCTGGCAATCACAATATGTACATGTACCCTGTCTTACACTTGCACTCAACACACTCAAGCAAGGATATGATAGCCTGTGTTCCAGTCCACTTTACACACACAATGGTGTAGTGGACTGGAATACAGGCTAGGATATGATAGATAGACTGTAGATATGCTCCTTTTAAATCCAGAAAATGTTCAGATGATGTCTCACCCCAACCTCTGACAGCCTTTTCCAACATATCAACAGAGCAAATTTTCAAACAGCATCATGGTCTCAGTGTTGGTGCTGGCTGGACACTCTCCAATCAAGAGCTGGAGATTGTCTGGATGGCATGTCCTCCCCCCCTGTGCTCCACAATCTTTGCTTGAGTGCAAGTGTAAGACATCCTCTGCATGTGGGCCCTATAACTAATACTATATAAATATATATTTAAATTAAAATAAGAGAACAATACAAGTGTTAAGAACAACAAGAGAGCATCGCTACGCAGGCTAGACCACGAGCAGTAACACATTTTAAACAGATCAATTTCCAAGTCCAGGGAATTTCAGGTTCATAGTTTATATTTATGGCAGTAGTGTAATACTGTAATATACATAAAGTAGCGATTTAAATCTGGATAAGGCTAAGGTATGAGTTCATCAGGAAGAATGTTCCATGTTGTTGTTGTTCTGTTGATGAATCTGTACGGAACAGTATTTACCACAACACAGGTTCTGATACCAGACAGTTTTCATAACAAAGAAAAGTTCTATATTGAATCTGCCAAGACCTCTGCCAGTATAAAATAAACAATTAAACACAATTTCCACTAGTGACTAGTATTGTCACTTATATTCCCTCACATTACCGCGAATAAAACTGAAAATTTCTCCACGCAACATCCCTTTGAAGCCCGTCAAGCGATAGCCATATATTTTGTCAATCCAAACAACTTTTGGAACGAAACCTCGGTAAAACTTTGTCATTTTCCTCGTCAAAATGACTAAAAAACAATAATTCTGAAACGCCATATTTACTTTATGTCAGCGGATGTTTGAGAAACTTCATGTAAAAATCAATGTGGAACAACGAAATACACTATGTATAGTGCATATTACACCAAGTACCCTGAAAAAAATGGCGGCGATCGATTGCGAAATATGTTGATTTCTTGAATTTTCGAAGAAGAAATACTCGAAAACTGCAGGTTTCTAGAAGTGCAAACAAGCGGAGTTGGACTTTGTATGATTAATCCTAATTATTTATCTTGTTTTAAAGTAGTGCCCGAACCCGGGCAACGAAACTGAACGATAACGTGCCACAGAATACGGCCTATATAGATAGTTCAATACTTGAGCTCGTGGTAAGAATTTCATTTCCAGTTGAGCATGAAACCGAGAAGAGCTTAATTGAGTTGGCCAGTAATATAAACAGTAGCAGTTTTAACCAGATGTTTGTCTTTGCATTCATTATTTAAATTAATTTGAAAAATCCACAGAAGTATAATTCTAATATAGAGGTTGATATATTAATTTCCTAAAAAGCAGCGAACACACAGAAACTCAGTTCAAGTTCTTTAAAAGGCTAACTCAAATTATTTGATTCTTTAATCACCAACCAGTTGTTGAGTTGAAGTCATAGGTCAAGTGGATCAGCGATAATACACCATACCGTAATCCCAGTAAGTTGTTGCTAAGAGACGCGACGCCAGACAAAATTTAAATTCCAAAAGATAAAATATAACGAAAGTTATATAAAGCATATATAGACTGTACGCTACAAACACCAAAGTACTAATAAATTACGAAATACTCCACCAAACTGTACGAAATATATATCAAAATGTTCACAGCGACGAGAAAACTATAGTTATAACAGTTAATTCCACAAACGAAACATACGGGAGGAGAATTCAACGGATACAAACGATAATACCACAAGTGATTCAGACGCGATTAAATTCAAAATGTATATCAACGGACAAATTACAAAAAAACAAATAACTTGACAACCATATAACTTGTGAACACCAAACTGCAACAAATACAAATCACTATCCACACAGAAGATTCCAAATAAATCCGTCAATTGGTTCATATATATAACAAGAAAACTAAAGTTCGGATTTCGTAGCGGGCGACACAACAATTAACAGCAAACACGACAATATATTCCAAATAACTCTTTCTAATTTTAAAAATCCAATATAATAATTAAATAAACAGATTCACCAGGTCTTTATCTTTCTTTTGATGTATAATTTGTAAAATTAAATTTACATTTTGTGCAGTTATTAATTGGTTAACACGGAGCGTACTCAAATCTGAACCGGCTACCAAACCATAGTCAATTTCATATCAAATTATATATAGACAAGTTACTGAGTCTTTTTACATTAGAACCTATATATTATCATTGTTTAAACCATATAGTGTTGTGTATTAGTTGCGATAAATACTTAAACCGTTATCTAAAACATTTGCACAGCGCTGTGAACGCTATGAACGATGTACGCTTAAACATATACACAATGAATTATAGACAGATTGTGGGTGTTTACAATAACGAGATAAAATTTAATAGCGAACATTTTTATCATCAAGCCATGTTTTTAGACAAATGCTTATGTAAAAATAGCGACGATACTATGATATATGCTAAAAAAGATATAGATTTTTATAGTGTTGACGATATGAGTATTTATTATAGCAAAGACTATATAAGTAAAAGAACATGTATGTATAGCATTACTTTTTAAAAAATGTCAGGTAAAACATTTTATTTTGTCACCACGTATGTTGACGAGTGTTATAATTTTTTTAATAATTACGAATGGTTAGAATGGGAGAAAAACGAAAACGATAATAAAATAAAATTTTATATTTTATTATGTTCAAAAAGTAAACAACGATTTGGTCGAAGGAATAATACAGTTTGAAAAGAGAGCAAACTATAATATTACAAATATTTGCAAGCACGGTGTTTTATCGTTAGGCTGGGGGGGGGTATAGGGATTATAAGACAATATTAAATAATGTTTTTTTTTCGTATAATAAAATAAAAGCAGGTGTTGAGCCAGAATATCGTTACGATAAAATATCTCTTAAAATTTTACAATCGTTAAAACAAATTGAAAAAATGCTACATGAAGGAGTATAAAAAACCTGTGCGTCAACCCGTTTAACCCGTTTGCTATATTGTTTACAGAAATAAAACGAAAACCGTTTGTAGAGATAGTCGATATTCATAGTATTTCTAATAGAATATCGCATGTGAATAAAAAAATAATAATAATAATTTTTCAAACATTATCCTCTTACGATATGAATGCTATCAACGTGAAAGAAGATCTACTAAAAATAATTCGATTTTTTTTACGTAATAAAAATCTATACGTTTCTTATGATTTAGTTTATTATTGGCTTTTATTCAACACTGTATTAAACAGCGTACTAAAATGTTCGTGCGGTTTATTAATTTTAGAATTATGTATGTGTAACAATGAAGACCGTTTCGACAATGAAATATACAATATGTTTTTTGATAAAAATTTTATATAAAATGGAAAAAACTATAGCTCTTTATTCATACGTGTGTTTGACTATCTAACAACGAACAACAAAATGCCTGCTTATCTTTGTGTACCGATTGACGATAGAAGAAAATTTTTAAGCGTGGTAAACAAAAATAATAACCGTCATGTTATTTATTCTAACACATTTTCGAAAAAACATTGTATGACATTATCCACACCTCACAATACTACGGAGTCGGCCAGCTTCAACGCGAATTTTCCCTACATTTTTCAATCCGTTGACGATGTTGGCGAATATTACCACGTACTGAGTAAAATTGATTTTACCAAACCGCCAACCAGTTTGTTCATTATCGTGTCGGTAATGTGAGAGATAGCACGTACGGTATTGAAGTAAGAAGACAGAAAAAAAGCGAAACCTTATCTGACGAACCGTCTGTTGCCGACGGCGATGAGGAGAACGATTATGATCTAGGAATGTCTTACCAAACAAAAAAATCGAATGGACGGATTGCCCGTACGATAATTGCACTTTGGGGAAAAATTTAGATATGAAATATTATCTAAAACGCTTGGAGGAATATTTGACCTGTTGGGATCGCGTTATTTTCTCCATCCGTACATCTCCTGAACTCGAAGTGCCAACGAAGAATAATAAAAGAAATAATGAAAAAGAAGATGATAAAAAATCTAAAAAACCAAAAGGTGATAACGACGATGAAATAATATGTAGATTATTTAAATATATGGACGTATATGACGAATGCGATGTGTCGTTGTTAATAGCCAGACACGGTTATGAAATAAGCGATGAGACAGGCTATGAAAAAAAAGTGTTGATGGATGTAATAAGAAAATATAATGCTTCAATATTGAACAACATCTATATAACAAATATTAAAAATGTTCTTTTATAGACAAAGCGGGACATATCATAGAGAAACATGGCGAAGAAAAAACCGAAGACTTGATGAAGATTTAGTTCGTAAAGCGGCTCGTCTACTAAAAGGAGAAAGCTTAACGAACGAACAAAAAGAAGACTATGCATTACATGACGGTGTGAGAAAAAAATATAAACGTTTATCAATTGACATTTCTAGAAAAAACGAACAATGGGCTATGGATTTAGCCGATATGAACGAATTAAAAAATTATAATTCTATGTATAAATATTGGCTTGTTCTAATAGATATATATTTTGTGAAATTGTTAAAAAATAAAACCTCAAATAATACTGGCAATAAATTTGAACAACTATTAAAGAATGGTAGTCCTGAAAAAATACAGTGTGACGAAGGAACTGAATTTCAAAAAATTCGTAAAGAATTAAGTAAAAAATACAATTTTAAAGTATTTTCTACATATAATCGTGAGATTAAGGCATCGCATGCTGAACGAGTAATTCAAACATTGAAGACTATGGTGCAACGGGTTCTTACCGTAACAAAGACATACAATTACGTAGATTATATGGATATAATCGTAGAACGCTATAACAAATCTCCTCATAAAGCGTTACATAACCTATCCCCGTACATTATATATTATGAAAAAAAAGAATTTCCTATACGCAAAGATATTTTTAAAAAATTGGATAATTTTAAAATTGAAAAAAAGTTTTAAAACACGGCACGATTGTAAGAATTGTAAGGGCAAAAAATCACGGGTTTGAAAAATCAAGTTTGCAACGATGGGTTAGAGAGAAATTTAAAATATATAAAGTGTATATTACCGATCCTATTACCTATATGTTAGTTGATCTACAAGGTGGTAAAATAAGTGAAAAATTTTATCGTCAAGAATTAAAAAAAATATGAACTACATATTTCCTAGCAACACGCAACTTTCGGATCGTACAAATTATACGAATGATTTTATAGTTCCGTTGCCTTCACCTATAGATGGGATGAACACGAATAAATATATGGAGGTGACGAACGTGATGTTTTCGCAAACTATTCAAAATATCGCAACCGACGAATATAGTTTTACGTTGTCGTTCGATTATGATAATTTATCACGCTTTAAACCGATAGATATGAATAAGTATGGAACATACGCACGTCTAGTATACAACGGATGTCTCTCCACGATGCGTTATGCGTTGAATACGGTCGTGCTCAAAAAAGGAGTGTATAATCTAGAAGAATTACTATACGTAATAAATACGCATATAGAAGAGTACGGTGTTAAACTTACTGAAAATACCAACGGGAACATTACGTTGACGTGGAACGCATATTTTGATCTATGGGTAAACCAACAAAAGGCTATACAGCCCGATCTAAGATTTAGGTCGGGAAGCGGCGGCTATCATGATTATTTTCAAGAAAAACACGGTAATTCTAACGAATTAAACGAACGTGTCGAATTTATACAATACAAAGCATATGATTTTGGCGACGTTAATCATTATCATACTTATAATCACACTTCGGAGCTGGTATCGGCTAAACCTGGAGCCGCATACTATGGTTTGCCGTATAAGAATAAAAAATACCGTCCGAAAGTGTTCATAGATATGGAATATATAATATGTGGAAAATGGATAGATTCGATGACGGATTTTTCTCTAACGTAACATTAACACTACGTTTTTCGCAAGGCTTACAATATATGCTAGGATTTGAAGACAGTGAAATAAAACATACAGAAAAAATAATGCACGGTGACGATAATACAGAAAGCGATACAATTTTAGGAGCCGTGCATAGAAATAAAAACGTTTATGTTTATGAGGGTAGTTTTTTACCTGACATAAAAGACGGTATAAATAAAATGTTTATATATTGCGATCAAGTGGAGAATGTTGTGGTGGGAAATCATAATTCAGAATTGATCGCTATCGTTCCTTTAAAAGTGCAGGACATTATTGGAGATACGGATTATTATCAGCCGGCGAAAAGTTTTAGAAAATTGAAAAAAAACTACATCGATCGTCTTCATTTTACAGTTAAAGACAGTTCTGGAAAGCTAATACAATTCGATCACGGAAGTGTGGAAATAGAAGCGTTGATACATTAAAATGTTAAAAATTACTTTAGAAGCAAAAAACCAGAAAAAAAACCTAATCGAACTTGTCGACTATCATGTACCGTACCCATATAACACATATAACGATAGAAAAATATATTTTGCATTACAACATACTACGCAGACAAATATTAAAGGAAATTTTTTTATATACCATGCTCAAAAAATAGATCTTAATCATAAAGATTTTGCTTATAAATTAAACGATGTAGAAACAAAAGATGGTGTATTAACGAACACTACAAGCATTGTGGTAAATCCATCGCGTACGCGATACTCTTTTCATCCCGTATATACCAAGACTACATTTCGATAACACGTATGATCAAGACGCATTTGCTACACATTTTTCGACGAACAATCTATTCGGCGTAAAACAAGATTTAGTATTTAATCGTTGTTTTTTTCTATACATAAACAAAGATATAAATCATAATAAAATAAACGATCGAGCAACACATATGCCCGCGTGTCTTCTCACCTCGTTTGACGATATAAAAAACAATTTTCAATTTTTTATGACGTACAAAGACGAGGCTACGCATGGAAGTTTTTTGACCGAAAAAGTTACGTTATATATAAATTTGTACGAAGAACACGAGCTATAACTTTTAAAAAAAATGAAAATGGAAAGTTTATTGTTAGGAGAATTAAAAGGCACTCCTTATTATAAAAACGCTTTTCGTATAAAAGGAGAAAATAAAACGATAATTGATAAAACTAAAGGAGATATAATACCACCTCCAAACATAAGTCGCGGTAAAAAGCAAAAAACGTCAAACACGGTTAAAACACAACATATAGATAAAAAAATATTAGATAAAATTTTCAAATAATGGTGAATAGAAAAAGATATCGTCGTCATTATCAACGTCAGATGGCGCTGGCGCTTTTAGAGGTTCGAGACGTCAAAGAGGTAGAAAAGCGAAACAAAGAGGTGGTGGTTTAGGAGCAGTATTGGCTTTGGGAATGGCGTTGCCGTTATTGACTGGAACGTTATCAAACATTTTGAAAGTTAATATATAAAAAAATATTTAAGTTATAAAAATGTGTAAAGAAATAAAATATATATATATATATTTTCATATGGGGTTTTTTATTTTCTAAAATACGTCGCAATCATGAGTAAACGTAAAAACGCGAGCGTTTTAACGCATCAAGAGGAGATGACCAAACAAAAACATGACGGTATTTTTATCGAACCGTTGGCTATGTTTCAAGGTGCACCAGTACAACAAGTATTTGAAGGTTATTTAGAAGAGACAATTTATGCGACGCCTAATGATCCACATAGCGACACGTACGAATTTCATCATTCATCGCAACTGACAGGAATAATTAAATTAGACGATGCAATGTTACAAGCAAAATTTCAATTAAAATTAGCAGCTGGTGGTCCCATGCCTGATGCGATTCAAGATATAGTATTATGCGTACCGTACCCGCTAAGAACAATGTGGAAAACAAAAGAGGTGTTTGTAAATCACACGTTATTGAATCCTGCAAGCAATCATGAACATTTGTTATCCTATTTAAAAGCTCTTGTGACTGAAACCCCTGATAATTATAACGAATCACCTGAAATTAATATGGCCTATTATGATATATCTGGACATTTTAATCATAATGCTGCACAAGATAATAATAACGGACGTAACACGGCATACGGTGTGATAGGGCGAGCATATCATACCGCTGACGGTGCTGGCGACGCTGATCCAGCCGGTACACAATTATTAAGTTCAGTAGCGTTCACACATCAAAAAGCATTATCGGGTATAAATAGTGTATATTTGGAGGACTTGTTAGACGTTCCTATGTTTAACGGTAACGGAAAAGCGCTTTTGATATTAGAATACGTCTTCAAAGAGCCAATTTTAATGTTGTTTTTATGGGTCTGAATTAAATGACCGAATTAAAACTTATTCTCCCTACATACAACCGTTACGTAAAGCATTCAATAGTTTGCTTGTCGAACAAAATGCCGAGTGCAAATTTTACACGAACGAATGGAGATTACGTTCCGAAACAATTCCTCAAGGTCAAGCTTATTATCAAGTTAGCAATCTTTTTAACGGTGCCTATCCTACAAGATTGTTTATTATGTTGCAAAAAGTAGATTGCTTTGACGGTAGTTTGACTACAAATCCTTTTGATTTTAAATGGAACAATTTAAATATGGTTACAATTAAAAAAAACAGTACAATAGTAACACCGCAAATTAAAAATAGTAAACAAGCTTATAATTTATTAAAGAAAAATCTTAAACGAAAATTTTCGCAAATGCCATTCAAATATGAAGATTATGAAAATGGTTATGCTATAATTATGTACGACTTATCGCCAAATCACGATTCGAATATGAACACGCTACCTTTAAACACTACTGGCGATTTATCGGTCAAACTTAATTTTGCTGCTAATATACCGGTGGGCGGTTTAAAAGCATTATTTGTCGGCGATTTTAGAAATCAAATTCAAGTATCGTACGTTCAAGAACCACAAACAGTTTACGATTATTAAAAATGCCTAAAGAAAAAAGTTGTATAAAATGTAAACGGGAAAAAACACCCCATAAATGTTATACCAATAAATATATACGTTCTACTAATCTTTGCGTTCATTATCCGTGCACGCCTCCTATAAACAACATTCCTTTTAAAAGAGAAATCGTTGTTAAAAAACCCGCCATTTCGACATACGCTACGAATGGATTTTGAAGAGCAAAACAATCGGGACGAGGAGGAGGTGGACGACGAAGAGGAGCAAGAGGAAGAGGATGAAGAAGATATAAAAATAGATGAGAGTAATGACGATGAAGAAGTAGATAAAGTAGAAAAAAAAGAGGATGAGGAATGTTATGAAATAGAATTACTATCCTCAGACGATGATGACGAGGACGAGGAACATGAGGAGGAAAAAGATTATGATGAAGCAATATTACAATTATTATCTTTAATTAATAAAAAAAAAAAAAAATGTAAAAAGAAGAATACGTATGGTTTAGTGAAAACATTTCTTAAATCCTCAATTGAAAAAAATACAAATTGCATGAAAAATATAGTAAAAAAATAGAAGAACGGTTAATATATATATTGGAGAATATTTTGACCAAAAAAATACCGTTAAAAATATTCGATACCGAGACATATTTAAGTAAAAAATAGATATAAAGAAACAGATAAAAAAGTAATGTTTATAGAGAATTTTCATTTGAACGTGCAAAAACGAAATTAGAAAAAAAAAAAAATGAATAATAAAATGCAGTTGGTGGATAGTGGTAAATTTAATAAACTTATACAAATGATGGAAAACAAATATAACAAATCAGAGCTAGCCGACAACATCGACAACCCTGCGCTAGAACAATTATCAAAAAGCGCTGATAAAATGCATGCGTCTGGAAACATTAACGAAAAAGAAATGAACGCTATACATTTTCTTAAAAAACGTGCAAAATATAAAAAAAGAAAGAATTATGAAGACGTGGAGGAGGAAAGCGATGATGAAGGCGTTGTTGTTAAAAAAGGTGTTAACAACAGACAAGCTACAGAAAGTAAATTAACAAAATTTATAAAATCAAATAATTTAACTTTTGATAATATTCACAATGAAGATCTTATAAAAGATTTAGCACATAATTCGCGAGGTAATTTTTTTACTGAGAAATGATAGACATGAAGCATTAAAAAAAATAAAAAATAAATATGCCTGCTAGTTATATATATAACAGACAAGCAATAGCGTATTACAAAAAATTACACTTAAAACCTCTCTCACCATCGACGCCGTCAACGTCTCAAGTGCATACTCCTCAACTTCCTACAACTTCTCGAAGGATACCGATATTGGATAGAAACATATTTCCTACCCCTGCCTCTACACCGTATATGGAACGTATGAGAAGTAGAAGGAAAAAATGAAAAATAAATTAATTTGTTTCTTAAACCGTTTTTTGAATACGGACGAATTAGACAAATTAGCTCATAAAAACGCTATATTAAATAATTTTTTTATCGGGACATATCCCGCAGACGTTATACCGCCGTTTAAAAAAACATGTTGGATATGGAATATAGATAAAAGCGATCAACCAGGAACACATTGGGTGGCGGTTTGGTTGAAAAATAATAAATTAGTTTTTTTCGATAGCTATGGATATAATATAAAGAAATACAAACGTCAAATATGGCTAGATTTTGCTGCAACTAACAACTTTTCTATTACGTATTTTAATACCGGATTTTTACAAAATATACAAACTAAAACGTGCGGAGTGTGGTCTTTACTCTATCTATATCAACAATGCCACAACGTTTCGACAAAATATAAATAATAGTTTTAAAAAATACAACAATTCTATTAAAAATTATAATGCGAAAATTTTAAGAAATACGTTTAGAAACGATGTCCTATTATTTATGATGGCAAAATCTATTTTTAAACATCATATCCTAGCCATATATGCGGCGAAATGTAATAGCAATAAACACACACAAGTTTGTAAAAATTTTATTTCTTATAACAAAATTTAATTAGATACAATATTTGCATACATATACGCGTGTTCTCATAACTGTTTGTTTTTCCATCGATAACTATGTACTTGTCGCTGCATTGTTTAATGTCTTCGCATATAGCATCTATACTAGACGAAGGTATATTTTTTTCATTAATATGCTATGAATATTTTTATGATTGTTAAAGTTGTAGAACACCACATGATATTGCGAATTGTTATAAATAGTATTTAGAATGCCTAATTTATAGGAGGAATCTTGAGAGATAAAAATAAGCGACATGTTGCGATGATGACTGTCGCGACATGCTAAATTATTTAAATTCTGTGTATTTTCCGCTCCAGAAGATTCTAATTTTAGACGTGCATACGTGGTGACATGTGCGGCTATAATCAGTGCTGTAAGTAACTTCGTTACAAGTAACGAAATTACAAGTAATCGTTACTTTTTTGAGTAACTATAGGGGTAACTAGTTACATTTTGCAACGAGGTAACTGTAACTGTAACTAGTTACTTTTTTGCTCAAAATGGAACGATAACGCGTTACATATGTTATCAGCTGTTAAAGTTACTTTTCCGTTACATTTTCAGGCTAACTTCTACCATTTAATAATTAATTAATCTACAGTCAAATTTGACAAATTCAAATTGTCAATTCATTACGTACTGTAATCGAACTATCGAAGTATTTAACATTTCAATATTTCATGCAAGGCAACATAACGTCTTGGCCAAATTATCAACGCTAATCTGCTGACCACTGGTCAGTGGTCACAGGCGCATTATTTTTGTAAATTGTATAAATCTCCACTAATAGTATTAAGTGCAAGATTAATTAGTCATGACTTCCTGCGAACATCCTTGGCCGTATTTGGCGGACATATTTGAATGCAAATCAATTAAAGACAAAAACGCAAAGCTGATTTGTTTGTTGTGCCAACCAAAGGTTAAAGAGTGTTCGTCGAATGTTACATCTATTTCAAATTTACGCAAACACATCCAGGTATTTATTTAAAGTTACTCACTGTTTCTAAATTTTAATATAATGATATACAGTACAAGGAAATGAATTGATGCAATATTTTATCAATACTTCCATTGCATCGACAGTAAGACTAAAGTAGTAATAAAATATTGTGTATTTGTCTTAAATTTCAGAGGGTACATCCACGTCATTTGGACAGATTTAATGAAATGTGTTCAAATTCTCGAAAGCGAAAACTGGTTAACAGCACAAGTGAAACACCACAGAAGCAGCAAAGAGTGGATGTAATGATGGCAGGTCCAGCAAATGCCAATTTAGTATCGCAAGCCAAAATTGATGACCTTGTTGTTGGTTTTATAACTGAGGGGCTGATGCCATTTTCAGTAGTTGAGATGCCATCGTTCAAGGAACTAGTTAAAGGTCTCCAACCAAACCGGTCAGTAATAAGTAGACCAACTGTAATGAAGAGGGTCAATGAAAAGGCAACCCTGGTTAAGGAAAAAGTAAAAACTGCAATGGCCAAGGCTCAACATATAGCGACAACAACCGATTGTTGGTCAGCGCGTCGACGATCTTTCATTGGAGTTACCTCTCACTGGATCGATGACGAAACATTAGAACGAAAGAGTGCTGCTCTTGCATGTCCACGTCTCAAGGGTAGACATACCTACGATGTATTGGCTGCAAAGCTGGAAGATATTCATAGTGAATATGATATTCAGACGAAGATAGTCATGACCACAACTGACAGTGGATCCAATTTTGTGAAAGCATTTTCTGTTTTCGGACCAAATTCCGAACAACCAAGTGAACCAACTGAGGACGAGGTAGATGACTGCGTATTTGAAGATACATGTGAAGACCTCACAAAAGCGGGAGAGAGCTTGGAATATCAGCTTCCACCCCACCAACGATGTGCTGCACACAGTTTAAACCTTATCTCTACTGTTGATGCAGAGAAAGCCGAAGAACATCCAACATATAAACGATTGAGTAGGAGCACTTTTTCCAAATGCCAGGCACTCTGGAATAAATCATCTCATTCTTCTCGGGCTGCAGAAATTGTTGAGGATGAATGTGGGCTTGTCCTACTGAAACCCAATGCAACCCGTTGGAACTCAATCTTTATGGCAGTTGAACGGCTGAACCGTATCGTGAAGGAGAAGGGTGAGAATGCTATCCAAAAGCTATCCTCAGACTTAAATTTACCTAAGTAAGTATCACAAGAGCAAAATACAAATTAAATCACACTTGGCTAATTTTGATTTTTGATATAGAAATCTCTTAGATTAGTTAAATTACTTAATAATATTACTAAGACTACTGTACTAACTAAGACATCTTTAAGAGGCCATTAGTACATTACCTTGACGTCATGACGTGAGTACATGTGACATACTAAAAGCTGGTCTGTACACTCGTTATTGCCTAAGCAACCGTAGATTTCTATAACAGAAAAACTACTACACTACTAGCTATAGTTAGTTTGAGAAGTATCAAGTGTCTTAGATTTCTCGGTGTATTCATGCCTTTCATGGTTTGTAAATGCTTAAATTAATATTTATGCTGGACCGCCGGTAAAGATTAATGGTTTCTTCATTTTATAATTGTTTTTATATGTATCCTTGTAGATTTAAACAAGCAGAGATTCAGTTTCTGAAGGACTATGCCCGTGTGATGAAGCCAGTGGCACAAGCATTGAACATTTTGAAAGGGGAAAACAATGATTCCAATGCTTATATGGGCTATCTTGCTCCAACTATTTCTATGCTTAAGGAGAAACTCCACCAGAAGAAAAGCTCAACACGGGTCTCGAACCTCTGGTAGATGCTTTGTTGTCGGGTATTGAAAAAAGATTCAAATCTATGCTTGAGGATGAGAAGATCATTGCCGCAGCCATTCTTCATCCAAAATTCAAAGACCAGTGGACAAATGACAATGATATTCTTCAGAAAGGTAAAAGAATAGTTTTGCAGGCCTTGGCTGGAATAACTTGCATAAACATTGAATAGTCATGTAATTGTATTAAAATACATTTTTTGCAGGCATTTTTTTAATCAGGGAAAAACTGGGAACTCAATCCATTGGTGAAACTGGTCAAGATTTGGTAGACACGGAGATAGACGATGATGACAATGAGTTTTTCCAAGTCAAGAAAAAAGCGTCTGTATCTGAGCTGGAGTTATTTCTTGATAGTCCTTCTGATGAATTGGCCATTTACTCAAGATTTCCCCAGCTACGTCAAGTGTTCATTGAATTGAATACACCATTACCTGCTAGTGCTGCATGCAAAAGATTGTTCAGCTGTGCTGGCTTGATCTTTAGGCCACATCGGTGTTCAATGAAAGATGAGAATTTTGAAAATTCTCTCCTTGTTAAGTTAATTAAACAAAAAGCATTGGCAATGATTTATTTTGCCATTCAAATTTCAGACATTTACATGAAATTATGCTGTGTATTGACTATTAAAGTGACTATAGTGAAAGACTGACAGTATCTTTTAATCTTGAGTTTGTAACTTTAACTTTTTAAAGGACTTTGTGTACTTGTGAGCATAACAGAACTGTTTAGTTAAGTTAAAAAGTTAAAACGTTAAATGTGTGTTGTTGTTAATTGTTATTAATAATAATAATAATATGTTGTTGTGTGTTAGACTACTAGTAGGAAACACCTTTTTTTAATGTTTGATGTTTGAATTCTGATTCAGTGTAAGGTTTATTGAGTAGTTGTTGACTTGTTCCTTCATTTAAAGACAGTACCAGTGTCACAAGCTAGAAATCCGCTCTTCTCCATACCCCTGCGGTTATTGTAAATACTAAATAGTAAACTGGGGGAATGTAACTTTGTAACTAGTTACAAACATTTTGAAGTAACTTTGTAACGGTAACTAGTTACGTTTTTTTTCATGTAACTTTTTATTTATTTATTTACTTTGCCATCTTACTTATACATTCATTGGCTGGGAAACCACAACAGCTATTGCCAATTACAGCGGCCCCAATAGTTATACGAAAACAATTTACAAGGTATACTAAGCACACACAATAAACAATACTTGAACAACGGTCATTGCATTAAGTCTAAATTACCAAATTAATTAATTACTAAATTACCAGTAACTAGTTCCTTTTTTGAACATGTAACTGTAACTGTAACTAGTTCCAAAAAAAAAGGAACTTTTACAGCACTGGCTATAATCACATTACGATTTGGCATGTTTGTAGCAACGGATTCTTTTTTCCTATACGTTACTCCCTATACGTTACTCGTGCTATTTTATCACTAATAAAATCCATAGTAGTAACATCGTTCATATTATCGTTTAGTAAAGACAATAGTTGCGTGTACGAATCTATAAAATCAACGGTGACTACGTTATCGTTTTGTGCTAATTTCCCCCATAACGAATTGAGCAATTTTTTTGCAATCGCACGCAAGGCCGAATTTTTTTTCAAATTATTTTTATCTAATTGTATTCCTTCGATACGTAAAAAATGAGCTATAAATTCGTCTACGTCCTCGTCGGTTATGCACGATTTAGGAATGCCAGAGCTTTCTTGTTTAATTTTTAAAAAAGTATTCACATATGTTTGAAAAATTTTTGCTTTTTTTTTATATTCGTATATTTCAACAATCTCAATCATCTTATATTTTTGTTTAATCGCTTCGTTCACCTCCGCGATACACCACGTTCCGTATATACATCGCTCGTTCTCATTATGCGTGCACAAAACTTCTTTTTCTATGGCACAGGTTCGACACAAAGGAAAAATTAATTTACCTTCCAACCGTAAAGGCAAAACGGGAAAATGTAAATTTTGTGGTGGTAATATAACACATTTTATCAGACCTATAGCGTTTTTTAAATTCACTTTTAAACATGCGTCATTGCCTACATGAAGTGTCGGATGTTTTATAGGATATAATCTATTTTTTTGCACGTCCGAATATAACGATGTGAAATCATGATATTTTATTTTCTCCTCGCTTTCTCCAATATAATACGGCTGGAGACAGTGCGTCTTTTGGATTAAGCGGTAAATGATTAAACAGTTTTTTTTTTCTCTTCCAATTGCTTTTTTGTAAAATTATTTTCTTCTAAAAAATCACATTCCCAAACCTCAACTACGTTATAACCATGCATTTTTAATTCGTTTGTAAATCTTTTTGTACTGGCATTTAGATTATAGAACGTCTCGTTTAACGTCATGTTATAATCACTTAAATCAAAACATTTTTTACAACCGTGCCAAAAACAACCGTGAAATTGATATACGGTGTTTGTTGTCTCGCAATATCCGTCAACAAAACGTCCTAATATTTTTTTTCACCGTGTAACGACAGCTTATAGTCGATGGGGGTCGTCTCGTTAATACCATTTAAATAGATTAAAGCCAATAAACTTTGATTAACATTTCCGCGGTAGCCTGTCGCAGGTAATAAAGATAATTGATTTTTTCTAATTGGTTTAATCTGTACACTTTTAACGCAACACCTGCTATTGTTATACATTGTCTATCATAAAAAGGTATCACGCTGCTAATTTTCTCTTGATTGTGTGCGAATAATATGGCTCCTTTTCTTAAAATATCCACATCTGTTTTACAGTAATAATATATTTCGTTTTCAAAAATATACGGTTTTCGACTTTTCTCCTCGTACCACGCGTTAAATTTCTCAAGTTCTTTTTCGTTCATTTTTGTTAAATCAAAATTAACCGCAGCATGCGTTTTGCTCTATAGAATTATCTGAAAATTTCTCCTCGCCTTCTTCAAAAACATCAGTTTTTACTACAAACGGGGTGCGGTCACAGTCGTAACAACATTTTTGTATAACA
This sequence comes from Trachythela sp. YZ-2020, assembly GCA_016169945.1. Classification (NCBI taxonomy): domain Eukaryota; kingdom Metazoa; phylum Cnidaria; class Anthozoa; order Malacalcyonacea; family Clavulariidae; genus Trachythela; species Trachythela sp. YZ-2020. The sequence continues at coordinate 801,018 of JADLSH010000374.1, read as the reverse complement.
CAATAAAAAGGAATTAGCTCTAAATCCTCATTTTCTTTCGTTTCAAAATCGTAAAAAAATAGCATAGGATGTGCGGGTTCAGACGGTGGTTTAAGTGGTTTCATATAGCACTTATGATTTTTTTCATATTTCACACAGCGATAACACATTTCTTTTTCGCAATCATGCAGAACATAATGATCGGATTTTATAAAAAAAAATCGCGGTTTAGTTATTTGACATGTTTTACAATAAAAAAATTGTTGGCATGGTGCCGACGAATTTTGTTTCTTATGTTGATTTGTAAATACTCGACATGTTAGATGATTCTGAAAACATTCTCCGTTTGTAAATATAACGTTGCAATTACTGCATTCATAATAGACACCTTCGTTTTCACACTTCTTAATCAACGAATAACATTTTTTACATGTCGAATCTATACGGCAAACATGATTAAATTCGTACTCGTAACGTCCAAAGCTTTTCATACATCTATAACAACTTATACTGTTTTTTGTAAATAAACCCATATTAAGAACCACGTCGTAATGTGCATTATTTAACCATAAAATAACCACGTCGTTAGTAAAACGTAATAATTCTCCATTTACACCGACCCGCGAATCAAATACAATTTTATTCTGATACTGATCCGAAAATATAATCAAATCGATATTTTGTTTCTTTAAAAAATTTTCATAAATTTTTTCATAATCGTTACCGCATACTTTATCGCCTTCTTTCACACCGCACACGCGATACAATTTTTGAATTTCCATTATTGTAAAAACATCTTCTAATTTTCTCCCTCTAATTTTACGATCTTTTTTATAGAAACATAACGCTACTAACAAAGCGATAATAAAACAACATGATTTTATAATTTTAGAAAAAAATTCGCAACTTATTTGAAAAACACCTTGTATTACATATCTATTATTTTTTTTAGGAAATTTCAACTCGTTTATACCGCCACCATCACTTTTACCACGATTTAAAATTTGTAAACGTCTCTCGCCTTTTTTCGCCGTTTTTTTTAACAACTTGTAAATTCTTTTTACTATTTTCTACAATCTGTATTGTAACAACAGCACTCGATCCCTGCCCTACAAGCTCCCTACCGCTTTGCATCATGTTTTCAAAAGTATCCATAAAATGTTTTACAGTGTAAAATTTTAACTTCATTAAGGACGTGCTAAAAAACATGCTCGGTGTGTTTGAAAAACAAAATCGCACATAGTCATCATCGCTTTGCGCGCGCATGTATGCTAAATCTATTAATTGTTGAAAAAAGAATGTAAGGTCTCCATAAATTGTATAAAATCATCATAAATATTCACATTAATTTGATAATGCTGTTCGGAGGTTAAAAAATTTGGAGCTTCTCTTCCGTGGATCCGCTTTATTTCGATATCTTGTGGGCGTTTTTTTCTTTTTGCTTTATCGTTATTTTTATACTTGACGTATAAACTTACTAATCTATCTATATCCTCTTCATCCATCTTTCTTCTTTTTAACCAACTACAACAACACGTTTTTTTCTTCGTTAACGTCGTCGGCACCGTCAGGACGATCTATTTCAATATTAGAAGATTTATTTACAATAACGCAATTTAAGTTTACTAAAGGATTTTCAATTCCTTTTAAACACGTATTCCCCATTTTTACGCTTCCCTCACCTTTTTTTTCGTCGTCGAATATTTATAATGACGTCGTGCTTTTTAAAATCCACAAAGAATATATTTTTAATTCTTAGTTATAAATATCATATAAATTGCTATCTTCTCATAGCTTTAAAAATGTCTAATAAATGGACGTCTGCTAACTGGACGCCGGTAAAAACTACGAGTAACAACGTAAAAAACGCCGCGGTTAAATAAGCGGTGTGAGAAAAAATATTATGATTCTGTAAGAGATGTGGTACGATGTAAAAGCAATACGTTAAAACGTGAAAGATGTAAAAAATGAACGGGAAAAACAGATAAATGTTGGATACATTTAGGGAAAGAGAATAATTTAAGAATAAAAAAATCTACAATTAACAATGCGGGAGAAGGTTTATTCGCGTACAAAAATCCTATCGATAAAAATATAGTAAAATATACAGGTAAAAAAACAACCAAACGTGCTATAGCTCGTAAGTATGGTAAACATTTAGCTGTCTATACTATATGCGCATCGCCAAGACAATGTATAGACGCGTATAAAACAACTCACAGACCGGGCAGATATGCTAACGATAATACCAATCGTCAAAAAATAAACGCAAGATTTACAAACAGTTTAAAAATTAGAAGTTTGAAAAAATAAATCCTCATCAAGAAATTTTTATTAATTACGGTGACGAGTATTGGAATGGGGAAAAAAAGAAAAATGCTTAAACAAGGTTTGGTAACGCAATTAATAAAAAAAACAAAATTTATAATACTATTATAAAACACGTTAATCCGTGCATATCAAAATTAGATAAAATGGTAAAAAAAAACTAAACATGTACGTTTTAATCGTCTTAAAAAAAAAGCAAATAGGCGGTACGTATTTCCCGACACGCAGGCGTGATATAAGATACGAATATTAATTGTTTGCACAATTAAAAGTTATTGCTGAACGTATGAATACCGAGGAGATGGGTAGTATTATTGCAGGATATTTTACAGCACGTCTTGCGGAGGTGATAAATAAAAAAATGAAGGAAATATACGAAGAAATAAAACAACAATGTATAACTCAATATCTCGACGCATATGGGTTAAAAGACGAAAAAGAATTAAACGATGAACAAAAAGGAAAAATCGTTGCAGAAACCTATAGACATTGTAACAATTCTGTCGTCCGTACGAACTAAATCACGAAAGTATGAGTATGTACTTAAAAACAACCGCGTCACATAAACTTTTAAAACAACAACGATAGTTATATTTTTAAAAAGGCGTACAAATCGTATTGGTTCGCATGATACAGACATATATTTGTATTTTTTAAACAACAATTACTATGTTCGCATAATGTACAGTCTATATAGTTATCGTTTTTGTAAAGCTCCAACAATGTGATGTTTATATTCATATATAATACTAATATAATACGTAGATAATAAAGTAGTGGAGAAATGTCCTCAATTGTTGTTATATATTCAATATAGGCTAAATGTTCGTTTATACTCTTTTTTAAATGATATATTCTGTGTAAAGGAAGAATACGTGTTGTGTCGTATGGGAAGAACACTTTATATTCCACATCTATTTTCTTAAGAATATTCTCAATCACGGCATTCTCAATCACGTCATCGTCCACTTTATACACGTCGCAGTTTCCAAAAATCACTTTTCTCCTGTTGTATTTTACACACTGCTTTCCAACACGACTGTTTTTTATTACCACTCGACACACGAGATTTTCACGTCTGAAATATACATAATAACGTTTATCAATCTGCGATTTAAACGCTAATATAATTGTAACTATTCTGTATCTCGTCGCGTCGTCATACTTCACATATATCACCATCGTTCAAAATTGTAATACGCTTTCCTAACAAATTTTTTGCTCTATCATGTCCGCGTTGCGCTAATCTCGTAAAATATCTTCCTTTATGTGGTTTATATTCTTTAACCGTTTCCACAACAGCATAGTCTATATTTATAAGTACTTTGCCAAAAACATCGTCAACAGCAATCAGTATAACTATAACGTTGGGATATTTAAGAACTAGATTTTCACATATAAAAAGGGGTAAAAAACTACTCACATCAACGTTCATATTGTCGTCTCCCACTCTACACTCTCATCCACGGGTAAATACATGTCCTTTATACTTTCGTATAAACGTTCCGTAAATAATGGTTGTTTTATCATCATCTTTAAAATGTTTTTCGAATTCAAATATATCATAAATAAATCGTTTTCTTTTTCAACGCGAAAATATATCGAGGAATAGTTAGATTTTTGTTCTTCATAATCACGCATCATACTCAGAGTATAGGGTAATAAAGAAAAAATAGTGGGCGGTTTTGCACAGTTTTTCATGTCACAATGAGATGTTTTACGGCATTGTTTTAATTTGAACACGTTCACATACTTAATACCTCCCGAAACATAATAAAAATCGTTTGTTAAAAAATATTCTGCCACGTCGCAAACCATATATTCGTTATCATCATCGTCAGCATACCAGTTTAAAGGAAAGAATATCTTACTCAACGATTGGCAAAACTGTTTACGCATTTGTGATAAAAACACATCGTCAAATTCATAAAACATATATTTAAAAAAAAATTTTCTTCTATTATACACTTCTATACATTTCTTAATTTTCGTTTCTAAATCCACCATGCTTATGGTACTACGACTGTTCGTTTAGAAACTTATATACATTTTTTTTTTCTATTTTATTTATGTTCATTCTAGTTAATCTAGTTTTTTTTCCGTCTACTTCAAAATTATAATAGTATCCATAATTGTCAGGACCGCAATATATATCTTCTATTGTTACGTAACAATTGTTCTCTTTGTTCAACACAACATGATAATACCGTCCCTTTCCATCTGCACGAAACATCATGTGAAAATTATTATCGTTACGTTCTTGTCCAACATACTTCGTTAATGTTTTATATACATGATTATTTTTTTTCTCTATTGTATCTACATGTATTTCAGTTAACGTAACCTTACAGCCTATTTCAAAATTACAAAAAAATCCATAATTGTTAGCTCCGCAATATATGTTTATACAATCCTTAAACGAATCCGCGGCAACATCTTCAAATTGTTCGGTGATCGACACATGACAGTTACAATTCTCGCACGACATAATATGATAATATTGTTCTTTTTGTTCGTTTACTCGTAACATTGTATGAAAATTACTATCCTTATGTTCTTTTACAATCGTTCCACCATGTAAGCACAATGTAGCCATAGCATATGAACAGTCTCTTTTCAGATTATTCATCACTGCTTGAAGTGGATAGCTTTCTTGCACGTGTTTTTCTCGCTAACAACGGCGACGAATGTTCTTTGTTTATCTCACATACCTCATCATCACAGTCAATATTCCAAAAGATTTCATCATATTGCACATACTCTTCGTAGGCGTCAGAGCTGTATTTATAGTGAATGGTGTGTTGCAGTGAATTTTCACGCACAAAATTTGGTAATTGTTTTTGAATCTCTTCGTCGTCAATAACCGTTTTTAAATTCTTATTAATATATATAAACGATTGATTCTCATAACGCTCGGAATCGTTGAAAAAGTTCAAAGGCACGTTCCAATACGGAATATCGTTAAAATTATCATCGCATTCGTAAAAAAACACTATCTCCAACGATCTTGGAACTAATTTAAACATGTCTTTGTACTTATTTTCAGAGACGTCTTTTAAAGCCGACGGTTTCACATAATCCACATCTACGCAACATATTCGTCTACCGATTGTTAAAGGTAAACGTACAGGTAGAACAAAAATTTTTTTTTCGTCTATACCAGCGATAATGTACACGTAATATTTTCGTAATTTATAGCTTTCTTCATAAATTCCGACGAGCGTGTGTCGAAAATGTTTATCTAATCTACGAATGCCGACACATGAAAGATGATGTTTTTTTTGCCACGTTTTAAAAAAACAATCAAACTCCGTTGTTACGTTTGATAAACCGTAAAAAATAAAATAGGTCGATTCAAGTGGTTCTAATAGTAATTGATCCACTTGAGCAAAACTACGATCAGATGTTGCATAACATTTCGCCTCCATGTTTTTTCACGAATAAATCCTCCTTACGTTTCGTCTTATTTATAGCCTTAAAAAGATTCTTAAAAATACTGTTCATAATTCTTAGACGTGTTTCTACACTTAAATCTCTATATAGCATAAGATTATTATGTCGAAAAAAATAAGTCATCATAATGATTTTTTATAAAAAAATAATCAAAATATTTAACATATTCCTCCATATATCAGCTCGTTGACACTACGAATCCTACACCAATACTTTTTATTTATAATAGGACATCCGGCGCAATGTATTGTCACATTATAGTCGGGAAAAAATCGTTTCATATATATTAAACCAACGGTGTCAAATTGAGGTGTGCTAAACTCGACAAATACACGTAAACAATTATTTTCCTTTTTTATATATAAATTTTCTATAACCTCCTTTAGAAAATCGTTTTTAAACCACAATTGTTGAAAAAATATGTCATCATGATTTATAAATTTAACTCCTTATCGTTTTTCGCCTTGCGCCGTAATTACGATCGGTTGTTTCAAAATGTAAATATCGCCAGACGTGTTTATTCTCTGGCAACAGGACACGCGTCATTCGATAGCTTATGACTTCCTCTTTAAAATTATATTTAGTTTGTCCCGGTTCATATTACATATGCAAATTAATTTGCATACATGTTCATAAATTATCTAAAAATTTTACAATTATTGTTGAAATAACCCTGAATTGCCAGAACAGGGCTCAGAATTTTCGAGCAAATGTTAGCAAAAAAATTAGCAAAATTGTAGCTCATATAAAAAGGAATATTATTGGAAAGTTTCATTGCATTTGAAGAAGTAGAAGTATTTTATTTTATTTTTTGAAAGTCGCATGCAAAATGCCGAGATCGTTGAAATTTGATTCCCGCACGCGGAAATTAATTACGAAATGCCATATAAGGTCAGTGTTGATTGCTATAAACCAATGAAAATCCGCCATCTAGGCAATTAAATCACGCGGAATCGATTGCCGGTACTTTCAATACGCTAGGATGCAAAGCCGTGGAGATTTAGCTTCCGAAGTTGCCGAGCGCGCCGACAAAACCGGGATTTCGCAATTAGACGGGATTTTCACGAGAAAAGTCGAGAATTGTCATAAAATGGCTAGTTTATTTAGTATGGATATTTAAATACATCCTTTCGAACAGGATTTTCAAGAGCTATCCAATGGTCACACTTAGGAGTTTGTAGCGTGTAAACCAAAGGTAGGAAAGCGAACTGAATATATAATTAGTTTGTATTATTGTTAATTTGTAAACAATACAAAGTTCAGAGGTGTTTGCAAGGGGCTAAATTGGCCGCGTAGCATTGTAAACAAACACAATTTACTTCTCTAAAAACGCTGTAAAACGCTGAATCGAACGGTGGTATTGTCATCTACATAGCATGCACTGAACCGACGATATGAAAACTGCAAAAATAGGTCGATATCGACCTAATTTAGTCAGCACAAAACTATTTGTAATGTGCGTAACGACTCATAACGACACATCCATTCGCATATCGTCACATATAAAAATTTTATCATAATCTTTTATGAACATCTCCTTGTTCATATAACGATCGCAATATAACTTTTCACATATCGTATAGCAATCCTTTACGATCTCCTCTCTTTTCATCTCACCGTACTCGCGTATTAAATCGCGAAAAGCTCTTTCATATATTCGTAACAGTTTATATACTTTAGTTTTTTAGGTTCTGGAAAATATCCTTCTACAATCGAAGGGGTATATAAAACACCTTTTAAATTACATATACATCTCCATCTTCGACAACATAGAGTTTTCGTAGTATGTCCAATTACTCCTACGAACCCTTCAGGACAACAAGCACAAGTTTGTACATAAGTCATTTTTTATTTTTTAGAACATATATACATCAGCTATATATATATATAGCAAATTTTATAAGATAATCATTTTTTTTGTTACACAGATATTTACATTAAAAGTAAGTAAGGACTTCGTACTATTCGTCTATTATTAGCAGCAAACGGTCTCTTTCGTTTTACGGCTTCGATCATTTTCTCTTCAGGAATGTTTTTTCATCATCAATATTCTTTTTTTCAATTCTTCAATACACTGTTCGTTATAATATAGTTTAATGATTTCTTCTTCGATCCATTCGCACAAAATATCTTCGGATCCTGCGTCTTCAGCTCTCTTCACCAACGTGTGCGTAACTTTTTTCATTTCATAACAATAATAAGAATTTTTATACGGAAAAAACACGTCGCGAAGCTGATCGATTATATTTTTGTTTGTCATATCCTCGTTATATCATCTTTGCTAAATTTCACACGTTTGTTTATAATGTTCATAGGAGGATGATCCAAAATTGTTTTGTTCGTGATAACTGTCCAATACTTTCTGCGACGATAACCAATTTTCCTTTTTCTATATTTACTCTTATAGCAATGGTAATATATTATAAAAACACTGTTATCGATTGTACTACAGGTCCTTCCCACATATAACGTACATCGCTTAACATGTCCACCACCTTATATATAGCCTTATCGTTTCTTTCTACGCATAAATCATCATAATCAATTTTCCCTCTCATAGGAAATTTGGTCATATTAAAAAAATTAGACATCTTCTGGCTATTCTGTTATACTAGCTATTTGAAAATCAATATCTCTTTTCTGTTCTTTTAATATATGACGCCATTCATCCTTAGCCATCACCTCCTCTTTATACTGCAAATTTTCTAAAAATGCTTTTTTTAAATCATCATTTTTAGAAAAAAACATTTTTCCGTTTGATTTGTCAACATAATAATAATAATCCTCGTCTAATTCCTTCACCTTCATGGTCTACAGCACACAACGGACCAATACGTGTTAAATCAATTTTTATTTTTTACTTCGCATCATGGAAAATGATCGGGTCTCGCTCTTTTAGGCATCGTGCTGTATTGTAATGAGCGGGGGGGGAAATGTGTGCGCGTTATGTACAAATTCGTTGGAAATTATCTGAATACGATGTTCGGGAAACATAGCATCCATTAGGTTTTCCATTTGCATCACCGTATAATATTTTTTCGTCTCTACACTCAACCATAAACGAGCGTGTCCGTTTATTCGTATACCTTGTGCATGACGTATAACAATTTTCTTAAAACAACTTGCCATAATGATTGAAAATCTAACGCCATTCTATCATAAGATAATACTTCATATAATGTAGCGTATACATTTTGAACAAACATTTCAAACTGACGCGATTCCGTACTCGACGACATTGTTGTTATTCGTTATAAAAAAATATTGTATATATATGGATACGGATGAAGAAATTAGTCAGCTTGCTACAAGCATTTGCGAAATCATTATCATTCTACATAATAAGCGTATTTTATGGAGAAAAAAAGAAGATTCTTTTTTAGATTTATAAATAAACTTGAAGAGGATAAAAGAGAAAAATTGCATTGCGTTCATGATCGAAGCATATTTTTTCAAGAAACGTTTTTTAATAATATCAACGGAATTGAAGAAGAGTATATTATTCGTCATAGAAGAGGTATAATGGAGCGTAAAATAGATTGTATATATATAAAAACTCTACAAACTGTTTAAACGTATATATCGAATACGTCGAAGATCAAACGGAAAACTATGTTATCGTATGCATGAACGATTTATTCCCTAGTTATAACAAAACTCTATGTCATAATAATAAAATAGATTTAAAAAATTGGTATTGTATACATGATCTTTGGGAGTGTATATTAGAAGAATGGAATTAAAAATCTCTCCTGGTGTTTAAGGTGGCAAAATGATCTATTTTATAGATCGTTTTGTCATCTTATACATCATTAAAGATGGGTGCGAATATAAAGCGACAGTTTCCTGAATCTATTTTTCACATTCATGCTGTTGGTAAAGGGGATTTTCCGGCTGCCTGAATGTTGGATTTTATTACCAATAACTGAACCGCATAGGTTTCTCTATTTTGTTTGGTTATTGGTAGGTAAAATGAAACGCTATTCAAAGATGAAAATTTTTTTAATGTGTGAGCGGGTCAGAACGATCTTTTTTTATAAAACACTGTGCTGATCAGTTCCCACATTCTAAAAAATATAACAGATGAAAAAACAAGACACATATAACAGATGAAAAAAATATTATATTTCTAAACAATGTACTTTAACTAAAAAAAATGTCTATTTCTTTTCAATGTTGCTACAAGATAACCGCAATCGCATACATACATAGTCTCATCGTTTAACTTTTTTATTTTTTCGTTCAACTCTAGTACACATTCATAATGCGATTTCGTGCAACAACAATATGTCTCTAGAGCATCCTCAACATCATACTCGTCTAATTTCTTCAGACATAGCATACAACATCGTTCGCTACGTCGACACATCGCACAGGTTAGGGGACGGTTCTTCTCTTTACATATATCATACCATTTCTCCAAACAGCGCTTATGACAGATGTGTCCACAACACGCCATTCTAGTGCCACGCACACAGTCTTTGAATACCTTTTCAAGGCAAAAATGGCATTCTCCTTCTTTATCAGAACGCGATAAAACACCAAAAAACCTGTCTCTACAAATTTTAAGAATATAATAATCATTTTTCTAAAATACATAAGTAACAATACCACTTATCTGACCAATGAGCTTTAAGATGATTTGGTCGTTTAGTCAACTAACAATACGTATAAGCTAAGCTATCAACACACACATACACAAGTATCTGACCGATAAGGTGTCCAAATTTAGTCAAGTTCATTTTCAAGTTCAGGTTCTTGAATTTTCCTTTTTTTAGTCATAATCTGACAACAACATACGCAAGAGTATTGGTTTAAATCCTTTTTTTCTCTCATTTGAACAATACATTCGGCGTGAGCGAACAAATTACAATAATTCAACATAACCTCTTCGACGGTGCGCTCGTCGTTTACAAATTTTTCTAAACATATAGCGCAATAATCACCATACGCGATATGAAACGTCACACGACACATTCCGCCTTCTGGATCTAATTTGTCAGCTTCGCGTGCCATCACCCATGACACGTATGTCCGCAGCACCACATTGTCACACATGAAAATTGATCTTTAGCTATATCTTCGAGACAAAAATAACATTCCCCACCTTTTTTTGCTTGCGATAAACATCCAAAAAGACTTACAACACTCGGCTTATCCGTCAGCATTATGCTAGGTCATCATCTCTTAAAAAAATATTTTCATATCTTTTTGTTATATAGGTGTTGTTCATTAGTATTTTGTGATGATAAAAATATTTGTGCTCATTAACGTTGCGGCTCATTAGGGTAGGTTCATTAGCAAATCTATATATATATAGACATATAGTTATCGACAATATATGAAAGCTTCTCCAATATTTTGCAAGCAAAAAACACAATTAATTTTTAAGGTGTACACACACCGCTAATATATTCACTGTTGTGTTTCTTTAAAAAGAAAAACAGGTTAGATTCCTGTTAATATAATTCCCTATATATATACATTTGCATACGCTAGCACGCATTCCAGATATGTTTTAAAGGTTGCCACTTGTGTTTTTCCTAATTTTTTTAGGAGCTTTAACGCTCCACGTCTATACTTGCTGTTGCGTCTCCTTATGGGAGATAACAGGTTAGATTCCTGTTAGTATAAAAAAAACATTTTTTATTTTTATACACTATATATACACCACACAAACACATAAATCGGTGTCAGTTCTATTTGGAATATTATTTGCAACAATTTTTTAAGGAGTCTTCACTCTGTAAACTATACTCGCTGTTGCGCACATTTTTTGTGAATGGGTTAAATTCCTGCCAGTATATATATATAACACATACACACATATTTAGTTAACAGTCGAGCATCATTGGCGGCAGCGTCCATGTTTCATGTATAATTTTTAAATAGGGTTTTAAAAAACCCTTCATACAATACACACGCTGTCGCGCTTTAAGAAAAGGTTAGATTCCTTTTTGTGTAATGATTTCTTAATTCCTACTGCTATATAAACACACATGCAAGTTTGGTGTTTTCACACATAATTTTTCATACATAATTTTTAAATAGGAAAAGGTTAGATTCCTTTTTGTGTAATGATTTTTTAATTCCTACGTCTATATAAACACACGGTGCACGACACACGGTGCATTTTACAGTCATATGTCAAGTGGTGGTAGTTGCATCGTACTAAAGTTCAATCTTAATTTTTTAAAAGGATCTTAAAAAAACCCTTCATAATACACACGCTGTCGCGCTTTAAGAAAAGGTTAGATTCCTTTTTGTCTAATGATTTTTAAAAATTTTTACTATATAAGCACACGCATCGTGTACGCTTTATCACAACAGTAGCATGAATGTTCGACTCCTTTTTGTGTATCCACACGCGTGTGCTTACTCATCCCACGCACGTATCCAATTACCGCCTACGTCACGAGCGTAGTACAAATGCCAACAACGCGGCGACGAGACCGTTCACACCATTTTGGCTGCCATTTTGAATGCTAATTTGCTCTCAGCTCCCCCAGTCCGTAGAGCCCTTTTTTTGCTGATTCTGCTCTTTTTTACAAATTTATTGCGCAATAATTACTATAGATTATTAGGCGTTTTGAAAAAAATATTCACACCCCCCCAAAAAAAAGTTGACAGAATAGATAATACTACTGACCTTGGAACTGAAAATGGTTTGGTGGCAGTAATACAGTGCTATTTCTGTGACAACCATGATGCATATCGCTACGTTCCATCTCCAAGAAACCAACGTATTGAAGGATGGTGGTATTTTTTTGTAAAGAATCGCTCCACATGGTAGCGAAACTATTTTTCTGATTTGGAATCACGTGAGGAAATCGATTTATCCTACGACCTAAGCAAAGAATGTGTATGGTATTGTTTTCATGATCTTTTACAGATAGATATTGACACGGTTAAAGAACACTGGAATACACATCGCATTAGAAGGTCAAGGTATAACACAGTTTCTGGTCGTCCTGACTCCCTTTTTTATTTCTCTGAAAGTCACGGAGGCGTTGGTGACCTTCTAATGGAAGTACCAGAGCACGAAGTCAATTATGCTCATGACGAAATCGTTCAGGTTGACCATGTTAACGAGTATCAATAATACTTTGAGTACGCAAGACAGGCTCTTGGACTTCCACGTGTACTTCAAAGAGAACCTCAGGGAGCATATGAATTGTACCAAAGACTCATGCATGTAGCGAAAAATGGTGTTTGAGTATTAAACATTGAAAATGTATGCTTTTAATAAGTTTTCAACTTGGATAAGTAGCAGTCAATGACAAACATTAAGAGAGAGAGCAAGGGAGCAGTGGCCGTCCCTAAACAATTGATATTGAAAAATGGGAGTTATAGTTTAATATATTTTAGCATTATTGGTCTCTTTTTTTAAAAATACTCTGTGCATGGTGACATGATTTAAAATACAACTTTATTTTAACAGCAACAAAGCCGTAAAGTCAAAGCCCCAAAGAGTAAATGTCAGGATAACAAACTGTATGATTCGGATATTGAATGGCACAATCATGATTAAACATGACCGAAATAGCTATTGTCTCCCCATTAAGTGGTTTGTGTTGCTGACCAGTTAGCCACCCCATTACACCTGCAGGTGTTAAATCTGGTTGGCTAAACTGTATGGTATCAGCATCATGATCGGTGTCAGCATCATAACAAGCAATGGCTTCGACAAAACCCACGTTTTCTTCATCTTCAAGCTTGAACAAAAAGTCTTGAAAGTGATCCATTATATTTTCTTCGATAGACCTCTTTGAACTTCCTTCGGGAGAATATTCTGGGACCATTGTGGAAAAGAGGTAATTGGCATCAACAACATCTTGATTCTGTGAATCAATGACAAACAATGACTTGCAAGCTTCAGGATAAGAAGTAACCAATCTTGCAAGATCAAATACACCAAGCCCTTTCATGAACTCTTTCAAGTACACAACTCTCTTCATAACAATGCTGATGATGATGGACTTGATGATCTCTTCTATGTCAGCTTCGTCAACTAGACCTGTGTAACCATGTTCGAGTATAGAATCTTGGTGCAAGGAAATATCATTTCTGACTGCTGTGAGGAAGCTTCCGTCAGCTGAGGTCAAATGCTTGTCTGCATCAAGTTCACTCATACTGACATCTGGATTGACCATGAGCATGTACACACTTTCATCAAGAAATTTAGGTGCTGGACCACCCTGGCATAAACTGGTTGCCACAATCTCACCACAAGCAATAAAACTACCATTTTCTACATTGGATGTGGAATCAACTGGACTTCCACAAGGAAACATTTTGCAACCAATTTCAGGAAGTGTTTTGGTGTAAAATTCTTTAGCTATTGCTCCTGAGTCAATACGTTGTTCACCCGAAAAGTGGACTCTTAAAAGACTCTTTAAGAAAGATGGATTCTTTTTAACTTCTCTTTTCCAGATTGAAAGTGTTCTTTGTAATGGTCCCCCTCTTCGCATAACTATAAATGAATGTTCTAATCTATCTACAGCTTGCAATATTGTATTAATTATTGAGAATGTATCATTTATATGTTCATCCTTTTCATCATCCAGTTCTTGTAAAGCTGATTCATCCTCTACCCTCTGCATTTCTCGAGCAAGCTCTTAATCTAAAACTATTTGCTCAGTAGTATGCTCATCCATGGGGTTTTCACACCGTCTATATCTTTTTGCAGGTTGATACTCTTCAGAAATTTTCTGCTCACTAGATACATTACCAGAATTAGATTCTGAACAGGAAGCATCACCAAATTCGGAATCTGATTTATCGAAATCAGATTTAGCACAAAGATAAAATGTTATACTTTTGTAATCCTTTCCTATTTCCGCACTATAACGGTTAAGTGAAAAAATTTCATCAGTTGAGCCAGGCAGCAAAATAGCAATTCTTCCATCTTCATATAGCAAAGAATAAATTTGACTGGGATCGTAAAGATTGCTATGGAAATTCTTCCACTTGTTTTCAGCTTCTTTCAATAAGGACCAGTATGACACTGTAGGCGAAACTCTCAGAGGTAATCTTTTACCATGTTTGCGTCTCAGTTCTTGGTCCTTATCATTCCATTCCATCAAACCAATGTTGACAACAACATCACTATCTGCTTTCTTCTTTTCACTCCTTCCAGACGTTTGACCTTTAGAAACACGCTTTTTCCACTCTTTGGCTTTACCTTCTCTGTAGTCTTTTAATGATTTGACATTACATTTACTTTCACTAGCATTCCTAATACCTAAATTCATTTAGATTGGAAAAATAAATGCAAATTGAAATTATTACCTTAACTTTCACTCTACTCACAACTATGCATGAAGTAATTTCCATGTAGTATTTTCCTCCACTGACAATAATTCAGGATGCGGTTTGAAAATTTTTAAGCTACTATACATTAACTATGACGACCCGCACGTTTTGAAAAACAGCGGGATTTGGAAACTCAGTTTGCAAACGCAGGAAGCGAGTAAGGCTAATCGCATTATCAGTTACCGTTATGAGATGTCGTCAATCCAGGTAAATTGTTTAAACAGTATGAAATCAAGCATGTAATGAGTTAATTTTCTGTTATACATTAAAATATGATTGTATATGTATGTTATATGATATTTTATATAAGAGTTAGTGCAAATAAATGGGCCTGATTCTTGACAAGTCACCTGAGAGCTAACTGACACTGGTTACTGCTAGCACGCAAATGTTGCTGCTGTATTACTGAGCAAAGCATTCTTGATAATATATATGTTAGAGTAGCGAGCGAAGCATGAATGATACTAAACCTGGTTGCTGCGAATGAACCGAAGTTTAGCTTGAGTTTCTAAAGCATACATACATACGTATTATACATACATACACACATACATACATACACACATACATACATGAATACGTAAGAATTTTTTATCACAAAGAGGTCGGGACTCGGGGAGAAAAATGGCGACAAACATGTGTTTGGGTATTACGTTTTGCATATTTATTCGCTTATTTTTACTTATGATTGTTTATATAAAGTTCTGTTTTTTGTACCGTTAATTAGAAATTTTTCTTGAATTGCAGAAGAATTGGATTTTAAACTAATCCTGGCTAAATGCCTCCTGAAGTCCTGCCTGACACACATGCATATCACCGAGGATGGGTGATACTTAGATGATGGAACATGCACTTGTCATTGGAGACACCACCCCTTACCAACATTGGACATGTGTTTACCATGTTTTTACTCAAATTTATTTTAAACAATGAACCCCATCTCCATTAAGCCTCCCCTCTCCAATTAGCCCCCTCCCCAACATACCTGAAATAAGGTAATCCCCAGTTTACATACAAAGCACATAGGGGGAAGCCCATGGCGAGGGTACTAACTCCACTCAGGTATTTACACCTAGTACACATGTTTCTTGAGCAAAATCCATTTCAAATATATAAACTAGTGGCTGCTGAAGCAAATATATATTTTATGAGCAAATTAATTCATTGCCTCTGGAATAAACTTCAGTACAGTTCTTGGGTTTATGAACATTTCAAAATGTTTTACAAAACATCAAAGGTTGCATTATACATTAAATTGAAGCTTACTGATGCCTAATAACATAACTACATATAATTGACAACTGGTAATTCTATAGTTAAAGAGGCTCCCTACAGTAATGCATGAGATGATCACGGGACGAGCGTCAAAAACGCGTGGCAAGTATGTGGACTTTCCCACACAAATTCGACGATCAAAAGTCAAAACAAAACAAAACAAATATATTTCGCCCGGTTTTTTTAAATAATTTTTACCATTCTGAAAAAACCTTTGAATAATCGTTAGTTTTATGTGACAAAGCATCAGTAACACCAATGAGTGATTTTAACTATGCTACAAATAACGCTTGGATAAAAAAATCTTGACAGTAATAAGAGTTTATTAAACATTTATTAACTATTGTATAAAAACTGTGAAAGGTTATAAAAGTCGTTTAGTGATACTTGCATGTTTTTTACAAGTTAAACAGTAAAATATCACAGTTCTATAGCAAAATACCGCCTTGTTCATCTTCAGCAAAATTACAAAACTAGGCAAAAATACATCTAGCTGTACGGCTGTTGAAGCTCGTGAACTGAGTAAATGGTAGGATTCAATTGGTTTCAATCTAAGAAGTTAGTTTAGACTTAAATCGATCTAACGTCAAAATCAAAAGATAAAAACAACATTTGCCACTCGCTTTTGCAAGATGAAAGCACATCTTGCGCCCGCGAACTATCATCATTCACTAGTCAGCAACGCTTTTATATAAGGGAAATTTTGTGAAGCTGTTGACCCAATTTTTTACCTTTATATGCGTTTTACTCTTTAGTTTCATCGGTAGCCTATCTTCAAATTTTTACCGCAAAAAAGATAGGTCACCAGATTCGTTTTTAAGATACAGACAATTTTGTGCGGATAATTAGCATGTTAAATGCTGTCGTGATGTTGCCATTTTGTATGATATTTTTTCCACTTATTAAATACTTGATCTTGAAACAATGTTTTGAAACTATAGTTGTTAAAAAGAGCAAAGGGTTGCTGCATGCATGTATTTCTAGTTAGTAGTTTCTGATGATTGGGGCAAAGTTAACATTTGCATATTTTATTATTTTTGCTAAAAGTTTACTCAGTTAAGTAGTTGACAAGTTAACATTAAATATTAAAGTCTCATCAGTTAGTCAATGAGACAATGACAGACTCAGTAGAATAGAGACAGTCAGACAGACACTTTGTTGTCCCAGATAAGTGATAGAAAATATGAACAAACATTCGGAATCAGTCAAAATGTTAATATTTCTTGTGTTAAAAACATATATGTTATTTACCGGTTACTAGGTCCGGATGAGAAAAACTGTGCCCTCGGTCTTGAAAGCCCGAGGGGACAGTTTTTCTCATCCGGGCCGACACTGCCGGTAAATAACGTGTTTATTTTTTATCATAGGTAAAATTTAAGAATTTATTAAAATTGAAAATTCCAGTGTAGCGAAATAATTTGAGATCAGTGCAATTGTGAATTCAAAGCGAGGCTGACAAAACGTGAACGTTAATAGAAAACACGAAGACGAAAACTCAAGAAAACTGGCAAGAAACTCACAAAAAACCATAGTTTCTGTAAAAATGTACACAATATTTTTAAATATGGCGGTAGAAAAGCATACGAATGAAAGGTTTTGGCCTGGTTTTCCGGTATTCCGCGTTTCTTCGACAAGGATATCTTCGTGTTTACTTGCTTTGGCCATAAAAAACTCATAAAGTGAATCATGCAGTGAATGCATGTGTTTTGACTTCGATCAATGCTTTCTACTAAAACTGGACAATGAATAAGGTATGCTGTAATTTGTTTCTGGTCATTTCGTGGTAAAAAATATATAGCCCCAACTTTGTTTGCCAAGGGCCACGGCTTTAATTTTTTTTTTGTTTACAATATGTATACGAAAAGTACTTACAAATGGGCAGAAAAATCATGTTTTCACTATACAGTTGGTCCATATTTTTAAGTTTTATGTATGGAGAAAAGTTTTTTCTTCTATGATATCTGTTTAAACTGAATTTTTTTAACTTTAATGTGGCCAAATACTGAAATACATGAGCAATAAAACAAATGTATTAGTTTTAATACAAGAGCATTTAAAACAAATGTATTAGTTTTCTCAACGCACCGTGCTTAGTATATGAAGCCTTTGGAATTGATGCAATTCATTTTTGTACTCTAACTATTGTTAGGCTAGCTTTTTGAACTTTTCGGGTAGATTTTTTAATCTAAAAATTGTTTCACTCCTGTGTTTTGTCGCGTAATCCAGAGCGGGCCGGATGAGTTTCAGAGCGGGCAGGATGAGTTTCAGAGCGGGCCGGATGCAAAAATCCGGACCGCTCTGAAACGCTCGCTAGCCAATCAGATTGCTTTATTTTCATAGATAAAAAATAAATATATTTATTTTGTCATTTGTTTTCAATAATATACATTTATACATTAAAGAAGACTCACCATTTCCACATTTCGAACAAAATTTGTCCTCTTGGTTTACTGAGGACCCACAATGACAAAACATTTTTCAAATTCTCTCTTGACTCTGAAGTCTGAACACAAACACGATGTTCAGAGGTTGACTGCGGTACAAAAATGGCGGGACTGAAGTTTGGTATTGTGGTGCCGGTGGTGGGCACTATTCAGTGATTCATTTTGCCATGAGTTTATAGTTTATTTTGTTTTGCCGTGAGTTTATTTTGCTTTGCCGTGAGTTTATTTTGTTTTGCCGTGAGTTTATGTTGTTTTGCCGAGAGGATCTATATCTTATTTTGCTGTGATTTAATTTTATTTCGCCATGAGTTAACTTTATCTTGCCGTGAGTTAATTTTATTTCGCCTTGAGTTTATTTTATTTTGCCGTGAGTTTATTTAGTCTGACCAAAGGGTGCAGAGGAGTCGATTTCGATTAGAAAAATAACCCATTACCTTGTTGATTATAATCTTTAATAGCAGAGTACAATAAAATTCCAATACATACAGTAAACATGTCTTAAAGTTGTGAAAATCAACAAAAATAAACCAAAATAATAATAATCTGAACGTTTCCGATGGATTGCCCCCCCCCCCCCGAAAATGTGACGTCAGTTCGAACTTGGCCGAGCAAAAAGACTGGGTCGAAATGTGACAGTGTGTTTTTTTTGTAATATATTTTTTATACTTTCAGGAATAAATGTGAAAGAAAACCTTGTTTTTTTTAATTCTTTGTTCGGTGTTTGGGCTTGTTCTGTTTGAGAACAAAGTGGTCCTTCGTTGTCGGATCGGCAGAGAAGTGAAAACAAGAGTTTCAAAGCGACAAAAGGCGTAAATACGACAATACGATGAGTGTAAACAATGACTTGGGAGAGGAAATTGACGACGACTTGGGAGCAAAATTAGACGAGAAGAATGACGATAGTGCGAGTAAAAACGTGACTAAAAGCCCGGAAAATGACCCCATTAAAGCCAGTCAAGGAAACAAACGATATCAAACGCTTTTAAAGCGAAAGGAAGCCGGATTTGTTTGATTTTCGAATGCAAAAAGTCATATTGAGGACTTGATATCAGCATATGACCAAGTAACAGGCAACCAAAGCAGCAAAACAAGCATTTTGCGAGCGATGCACAAGGTAAAATCGGAATATGCAGTTGTTCAAGAGATAATTACGTGTATTAAAATGGCGATTGTAGTGACAGACGAAGCGGAACCGATAAATATAGACAATATCATTGACAAATTAGACCAAGAACTAACGGATATGGGATATGAAGTAGACTACACTTTCAAACATGCTAATGAGCAATTGGACGAAAGACTTCAATGGAGAAAAAGAGTCAGACTTAGCTTCAAACTGGTCCAGCAATGTGTCATCAAGTAAAACAAAGTTTTCAAAAGTATCTATACTTTCTTCATCAGCTAAAATAAAGCAACGACAAGCCAAGGAAGCACAAGAAAGACTGGATAGACTTGAACAAGAACAAAGAACTCTTGAACAAGATTTAAAACAAAAGACAGACATGTTTGAAATGAACCAAAAAAGAATTGAAGATGCTCGTTCCATTGCCATGCTAAATGAAGCCAGAGCAAAAGCTGCTAGTATTGAAGAAATGCAAGAAACTGCCACCACACACCAAAAATATTGGTCAACAAGTTAGTACAACGGTTCAAGAACCTCCTGTAACAGTCGCAGCAAAGTCAAAGAGAGTACACCTTAAAGGTGTCGAGCTACCCATATTTTCCGGAGAGGATAAGACAAAATTTGAGCCATGGAATGCTGCCTTCACTTCAGTTGTGGATGATGCTGATATCCCTGTTAGAGAGAAGATGCTGAGACTTCAAGGCAGTCTACGAGGAAAGGCCTTACAGACGGTGAGAGATCTTGGCTTTCCCCAAAAAGCATATGAACACGCCAAAGAGAAATTGAAGAAAAAATATGGCGGAAAACGAAGACAAACTCTGACACATTTAACAACATTAAGGTTATTGCCAAAGATTTGTCGACATAATCTCACAGACCTGGAAGAGTTATTGGCCATTCTAGACAGAATACTTATCGCCCTTCAAGATGATGACCCAGATGGAGAGATGAGAAGCCAACACCTCAACCTTACAGTGAAGGAAAAGCTTCCTGAAGAAGATGTCAGAGCATATAAGTATTGGTTATATGAACACAACGAAGACGACAGCTTTGAAAAGCTAGTACAATGGATTGAGACACGAGTAGAAATAATGGACGAAGCCATGGAAGAGACCGAGGAGGTCAACAAGAAGAGGAATACTAAACCTGATGACAGACAATATAACCGAGGCTTCACCACTACAGGTAATCGTATAGGATGCATAGTGGACAAGTGCACAGAAGATCACCCACCGTGTCACCCACCGTGGGTGTGTCAGAAATTCAAGCGACTTGCGGTTACCCAACGCAAAGAACTTGTAGCAAAAAATGGTCGTTGTTTTCGATGCTTGGCAGCAGGCCACTTCAGTAAGAACTGTCCTAGAAGCCGAAAATGTGGTATCAATGGTTGTGAGAGTACATGGCACAGCAGTTATTTACATGATTCCAATCGTTACACAAATGGGAAAGAAGCTAGAGACCTGAAGAAACCTGATGGCGAACAATCATACACAACACCTGCAGATGACGATGAGACCAAAGTGACCAATAACAAGACATATATTGCCAATCAAATGGAACATGTGTCGCTGATGGTTCTACCAGCCCTTATTGTGAATCGCTCGAAGAAGTTAAAAGTTGTCATGTTAGACGGGATCATATATTACAGAGAACGCTGCTCAAGAATTACAACTCGAAGGCTGAATACAGAATTTAACCATCTCTGGAACCGCTGGAACTGAGGTAAAGAAACTGTCTCGTAGGGTCGAGCTGTCAATAGCTAACATGAATGGTGGTTTTTGCGCAAGAATTGAAGCCAATGTTCTCGACAACATTGCCGGTGACACCCCAGCAATCCAATGGAGTGAGATCAAAGATCAGTGGCCCCATCTGAAGTACATCCCATTTGAGAAGGTTTCCAGGCGACAACAAATCGGTAGCGACAATCCAGTCTTCCATCAGATCCTGCGAGAAGTCCCTGGTGATGGTGCGAATGATCCAATTGCCAGACAGACAAACCTTGGTTGGGTTTGCTTTGGTCCTACTCTTGAGTCTAACCTGCAATATAAGACACATTCTCATCATTCAACTTGTACATATCATAATCATGATGTGGACTTGAAAGAAACAAATGACTTGCATAGAAAGTTTTGGGAGCTAGAGTCCTTAGGAATCAAAGACAGTGATGTCCAAACTTGGACCCCAGACGAACTGACGGCAATAAAGATTGCAGAGAAAACACAGATGGTTAACGATGGGAAGTACGAGATTGGTATACCTTGGAAGAAAGGAGAACCAAAATTGGAAAATAACTTTGAAATGGCATATTCAAGATTGAAGAACCTGGAGAAGTCGTTGATGAAGAAGAACCAGGACGTTGCATCAGGCTATAACAAAATAATCGAGGATTATGTTGACAAGAATTATGTTCACAAAGTGCCTTTGAAAGAGGAAGAACAATGGCTACTCCCTCACTTCCCTGTCATTAAAGAAGACAGAACAACGACCAAAGTCTGTATTGTGTACAACGCCGCAGCGAAAGACAAGGGAAAAGGTTTAAACAACGCCATATTTTCTGGCCCAAAACTTCAGCGAGACCTAGTCGATGTGCTTATCCGTTTTCGTCGTGCCCCGGTGGCACTTTCTGCAGACATTTGTTAGATGTTCCTGCAGGTTAAGCTTAAAGAAAAAGACCGGCCATATCATCGGTTCCTGTGGTGCAACCACAGAGCGACAGGCCTAGAAATACCAGATGGCAATTTACCAACACAGAAGACCTTGGGTGTGTTATGGAACCCACAAGAAGATGTGTTTACCTTCCAAGTCAAGGAACCAAAAACGTCAAAAGCCTCGACAAAGAGAAACGTATTGAGCTCAATCGCAACTCTATTCGACCCCTTACAATTGTTGTCTCCGTTTACTGTCAGAGCAAAGATCCTAATGCAAGAGATCTGGCCGGCGGGTATAGGCTGGGACGACACTCTACCAGACAGCCTTCGGACAAAGTGGAATGCTTGGAGCACCGAACTGCCAGACTTGACAGAATTCAGCATCCCACGTTGTCTACGACTACCAGAGCCAATCGAAACGAAGCTTCATGTCTTTGCCGACGCTTCCATACATTCTATATTGGATTCGAAGTCAGAGCCGTTCATTTAAACTGTTCGTGCAAATAGAATAGGAGCAGACAGGATCAGACGTTTCGTAGACAACTGCAGACAGTCAAAAGAATCGAGGAAGATAACCAAGTATCTCCAGCCAGTCGAACTGAAGAAAGCACAGTTATTTTGGCTACAACGAACGCAGACGGAAACATTTCCAGACGGAAAGAAGGACAAGAGACTGTTTAACTTCAATCCACATCGAGATGAAGAAGGATTACTTAGAGCAGATGGCCCCCTTCGATTCGCTAAAGAACTTCCATATGACACCAGACACCCGATTCTACTACCCAAAGATCATCCAGTGACCAAGCTGATAATCGTCGACGCTCATGAAACACTGGGCCATGGCACAGGAGTGGAACATCTACTCACAGAGTTACGTTCTCGGTATTGGGTGACAAAAGGAAGACGAGCAGTTATAAACATGGTTGAGAGGTGCCCAGGAAGCCGCCGACGATTCGCTACGAAGCAACCTGGTCAAATGATGGCACCACTCCCGCGGGCAAGAGTGGAATTACCTTTGAGAGCGTTCTACAGAGTTGGAGTGGACTATGGAGGACCGTTCCTCACGAAACAAGAAAGACGAGAGCCAAGAGATATTTATGCCTATTCACGTGTTTGGCCACCAGGGCTGTACATCTTGAAATGAGCTATTCCTTGGACACTGATTCATTTTTGAATGCGTTCACACGGATGACTTCGAGGAGGGGGATGCCGTCTTATGTGGTGTCCGATAACTGAGGAAATTTCGTGGCTGGTGAGAAGGAGATTTGTGTATTAGTTGCAGCGCTTGATCAAGAAAACAAGACATCAAAGAAGCCAATTGAAAGGAAGTTTAATCCACCTTCAGCCCCACACTTCGGTGGAGTTTTCAAGCATGGCGGTTGGTAGCTATAGCTGCTTACGGCATTTGGTATATTTTATCCTTATCCACATTATATCCAAACCAAATAACAACATGGCAAATGAAGGAATTTACTCAACTGACTTGGTAGTGGGCTACGAAATAAGCGTTCCTAAAATATTACACCAAAATATTGCAACTAGATCAAACAAAGATACGGTCGGGGAAATCTGTAATTCGACACGAATAAGGATCCTAGTGAAGATTACAAAGATGGCTCTGATTGCGAATGTGATATTACTATCAGGAGATATATCAACTAATCCTGGCCCGGTATCGACCGCAAGTAACAACATCCGAACGAATTTATCCGAAGACACTTATATTTTCGCAAAGCCCCAAACATGTGGAATATCTATTGCTCACTTAAATGTCCGAGGCATTCGGTCGGCTCTCGACCACCTAAGAATCTTTTTATCTACCCGTACAATGGATGTTTTAACTGTGAGTGAAACCTGGCTTTCTGATCAAGTACTAGACGGCGAACTTGAAATTGATGGCTACACCCTGACCAGAAACGACAGACAACACGGTAATGGCGGTGGAGTTGCAGCCTACATTAACAATAAATTCGCATATAGGAGAAGACCCGACCTGGAAAATAACAACGTCGAAGTGCTTTGGTTTGAATTGGTAATCCCATACTCAAAACCTCTACTTCTAGCTTCAATCTATCGACCACCAACTGCAGATGAATCTTTTTTCACTAATCTAGCATCTCAATTGTCAATGATTGATCGCAGGACTGAGAGTTTATTATTGGGTGATTTGAATTGCGACTTTTACAGTAAATTGCCCCATACAAGAAAGCTCAAATCATTACTGGTAAATTACCAAATGTTACAGTTGATTACCAAACCAACACGAATAACCGAAACATCTGAAAGCCTACTCGATGTTATTATATCTTCGAATCCTGAGAAAATTGGTGAAACGGGTGTATTACATATGAGCGTCAGCGATCATTCTCTTGTTTACGTTGTTAGGCAAGCTAAAGGGCCTAAATTACCATCACGAACAATAACCTACAGGAATTTTAAACGATTTTTAAAGGATATAAACTCCGCGCCATTACACGTCGTAGAAGCCTTCGATGACCCTAACCTGGCCTGGTCATTTTGGAGAAGTATTATTGTAGACATATGTGATTCTCACGCACCCTTAATGACGAGGAAAGTGCAAGGTCAACAGAGTCCCTGGTTGACAGACGAAATAACAACTCTCATGAGACAGCGTGACTACCTGCATGGGAAAGCAATTAATACTAAATTACCGCATGACTGGCAAGCATATAAACTAGCACGAAATAAGGTAAACGGAGATATTAAGAAATCCAAGGGAAATTATTATAAGGATAAACTAATTGAAAATCGGAACAACCCAGCAGGCATGTGGAAAACACTAAAAAAGATCCTTCCT
This sequence comes from Trachythela sp. YZ-2020, assembly GCA_016169945.1. NCBI lineage: Eukaryota > Metazoa > Cnidaria > Anthozoa > Malacalcyonacea > Clavulariidae > Trachythela > Trachythela sp. YZ-2020. The sequence goes on along the minus strand of JADLSH010000374.1, from coordinate 775,635 downwards.
AAATCATCCAAAGGCCCGCCAAATTCGATTGAAGATGAAGTAACGAAGAAAACAATCACAGCGCCTACACTGATAGCGGAATATTTCAACAAATTCTTTGCAACAATAGGATCCACAATTAACAGAGCGATAATCAACATTACAAGAACAGCCAATCTTGATGACCCACCGCCATCATTTTACGGTGGCCCACAAGTGCAACATCAAATATTAAACGAAACATCAAATATTAAACAATCACATCAAATTAAAATTCATCACACCGAATTGAAATTCATCACACCGAATTAAAATTGATCACACCAAATTAAAATTGATCACATCAAATTAAAATTCATCACACCGAATTGAAATTCATCACACGAATTAAAATTCATCACATATCTGTGTCAGCGGTTATTTCATAGCGCTACTTGTACTTCATAATATAACTAACTAATAATTTTCTGATGACCGTTCAAACATGGCGAATTGTGATACTTGCGAAGCAGAAGTGGCGCTCAGTGACAACTTTTGTTGTTCATGTGGCTGCCAACTTTCAAGTGAGACTGTTGCTTTGAAATATTATTTTAAACAGGGATATGAATACAACGTGATCACAGAGTTTTTGTCCAAATTTCATGGAATTTCTATGTGTGTGTGAACCTTGAAGAACCGATTAAAGACGCTTGGTCTGCGTAGAAGATCAATGGACTTTGATGAACAAGAAGTACGTGCACGAATTCGGCGAGAAATAGACGGCCCAGGAAGTATGTCTGGTTATCGGGGTATGTGGCACACTCTTCGCCGAGAAGGATTTATGGTACCTCGACAAAAAGTTGAAAATTTGTTAAAGGAATTAGATCCTGAAGGTTGTCAAACAAGACGGGCTCATCGTCTAAAAAGAAGGGTTTATGTTAACCCAGGGCCAAACTATTGTTGGCATTTAGACGGCTATGACAAATTAAAAACATATGGGTTCCCCATCCATGGGTGTATTGATGGTTTTAGCCGCAAGATGTTATGGTTGCAGTTATCAAGGTCAAACAACAACCCACGTGTTATCTTGAGATTCTTTTTGGATACTGTTAATGCCTATAATGGGTGCCCTAGAAAAATGAGAACAGATTATGGAACCGAAAACGGACTAGCTGCAGCTGCACTGTGCTATTTTACAGATAACGAACAAGCACACATTTATGGCACATCCCAACATAATCAGAGAATTGAAGGATGGTGGTCCTATTTTAGAAGAAGCAGAGCCAACTGGTGGATAAATTTTTTTAAAGACTTAATTGAACGTGAAGTGCTAACTACCGGAAATGATATCGAAATGGAGTGTTTGTGGTTCTGTTTTGCTGGCCTAATTCAACAGGACCTAGATCATGTTAAAGACCACTGGAATACGCATTATATTCGAAGATCAAGGCATGAAACAGTTCCTGGGAGACCAGATGAATTATATCACCTTCCTGGAAGGCACAACGCGCAAGATTTTTTACAGCCTGTCAATGCTCAACAACGACAACATGTCTTGGAAACTTATCCTGACACCCAAGAAGAAGATGCAAATGAATACGAGGCTTACTTCAAGTATGTAATGGATGAATGTGGTTTACGCCATCCTGACGATTGGAGAGAATGCTTAGAGTTATTTCATAATTTAAAAAATCATGCAAATTGCCACTAACTGTTTCCCCGACCTGAGTGAAATGTCTTATTGTTTAGATTTTGGATTAGCCATTTAAAAATTGTATATAATATGTCTAATTGTTTACGTGCAAAGTTAATAAAATAGATAATATGGTTTAATGTTATAACAATGTGTATCAAATCTAAGTACATTACAATATAAACGAAAGAATTTGGTACTTGTTTGTAAATAAATGAACACAAAGGTCTCGTAATGTAATAAGATGGGTCAACGTTTTGTATCGCATATCGATTTGGCCGATGAGAAAAGACGTATGGAGGTTGGGGATTTGGGAGTTGTGATGTCTGGGAAAGATCGCAAAATATCGACAATTTGGAATCATCTTGGCAGATTAGAGTAAAACAACTTCATACCACTGCTGGTCCATTTGTTCAATATACATTTATATTGCTTATCCAAAATTTTAAAAATCTATTAATATCTGATACTTGATTAATAGGGTGATAATCAGAAAATGGAACTTTTCTGGAAAATATTCGTATATGGTATGCTTTGAAGTTGTTGGCTCTTACAGCAGTTTTTGTGTGGCTTCCCAAATGACGTTTCTCATGGGTGAAATCGATAGAAGCAGCTAACCTAAATCGCGTGAAAAAATAATGAGACTCTTCACATTTTGGTGATCTTTTTCACGTGTATTTCCCCCTCCCCCATTAACAATGTTGAAAACATATTATTAGATAACCCCTTGCCTCAAAATCGTTTTAACAACAATGCACGAGGGGGGCAAGAACCACTTGTTATAGGAGGGAGGGGCCAATAAACTGCGTGTCTCAATAATTTTTGCACGCGATTGTAGGTACGTCAAGACCTTCCTCATCGTTTCATAAATTTAAGGTTCTTAAATAGAACGAGTGGTTATGATTTGATCCAGTGTGCAACAACAAACTCGTTTAGAACAGTGAACATAAGTAAAAAATGTAAAAAATTTCTAACAGTAAATATCAACTTTAAATAGATCTGTTTTGTCCTTTGAGATGGCAAGTGTATATCAAAGCATTTTAAGGAGTTGCAAAAACACCACCTTTTCCAAGTGCAAGTAAGAAAACATCTCTGAATTCATCACTCTTGTGTATGTGGGGGACTGGCAATGTTAGTACCCTGCCACAAGCTCCAATAGTTGGGAAGCAGATGGTATGGTCAGGGTTTCTAACCAAACAATCATGATCAAATTTTACAATAACTGTCAGAGATTCACCATTCAACGGTACGTGACGTTGTCCTGTGAGCCATCCAAGGATACCAGCAGGGGTCAGATCTGCCGTTTGAAACTGGGAATTCTCTTCGGTTGCTTCTGCATCATCAGGGACTTGTTCTGTGGGATTTTCATCTTTCCATGCTATTGCTTCAGCATATCCACAGATGGATTCATCTTCAAGTGTTATTAAAAAGTCTTGGAAATTATCCATTATGGAATTTTCAAGGGCCCATCTTGAGGTGCCGTCATCGGAATATTCAGGACTCATCAAAGAAAATACATAATCTGCATCCACTTTCTGGCTTTCATTCACGAACAGATCTTTGGCGATTTCTATGTTAGCTTTTATAACATCGAAAACACCACAAAGCTTTAAACCTTCGGCGAACTCTTTTAAGTAAAGTAATCGTCTATTAATTATGCTTACCATCACTGTCTCGACAATATCATCTTTGTGGGCATCGTCAATGCAACCCGTGTACCCATTCTCAATGATCAAATCTTTGTGTGCAATAACATCTTTTTTTATGCTGTCAAGCAGCTTCTGACCACTAGCAGTAAAATGCTTCTCCAGATCTAAACTAGTTATGTCAATGTCTGGGTTAACGAGCATGTTGTATGCACTTTCGTCCAAGAAACACGGGGGTGGTCGGACCACGAGAAAAAATTGACTTGATCTGTCCACTTTCTTTTCCATCTCTTTTACCAAAGTGGGAAGGTCAGGACATAAACTTTGGGACGAGACACTTTCTCCTGTTTCATTATTGCTTTTAAAAGTTGGCGTGATATTCATTGTGTGGTCGTTGTCTAGCTGTAACTGTAGCTCTCTGGCAAGGGTCTCATCACTGTTGACTTGCAGTTCAATTTCTTGTGTGCCATTAACTTCACCCATACCGTCACCATGATATGTTTCAGTGCTCTGCGTTGGAGAATGATGGTTATCATTTTCAGGATATTCTTCTGTCATCCGATCACTATCATTGTTGAAGTATTCCTGTAGTCGTGATCTTTTGCTGGTTGATGGGCCGCTGCCATTATCTTCACCGTCTTCATGTACGCTAAAATCACTTCTTGTACATAAAAATAAAATAATCTTGTTATAGTCCTTGCCGAGGTCTTCCCGATATTTCTTCAGTGAAAAGAATTCTTTATGAGAGCCAGGAAGGAATAGAGCTTCTTTGCCATCCTCTAAAAGAAGCATATAATCTTCCTCTTCATCATAGCAATCGCTGTGAAACGATTTCCACTTGTCGACAGCCTTTCGAAGAATCTCTGCATAGGGTGCGATGCTTGAGACAGACAGTGATAGTCTCTTCCCCCGTTTTGGCTTCAGCTTCATATGCTTTAAATTCCATTCGTAAAGGCCAATAGATATTTGGACATTGCCATCTGGATTCTTCTTCTTTCCAATTGCTTTCGATACCAAAGTTTTCCACTGCTTCCCTTTCGCTTTTTGGAACTCACAGAATGTTTTCACTTTTTTCTTATCACGAGATATTTCCTTAGGAACATTATCTGCAAGAATAGGTGACAGTTTGTAATAAGGAAGTAAGAATACTAACTACTATTTTAAGGTTTTACTGTTAACATGTCCTTCGTGACATTAACATGTCCTTTGGGATCATATGTACGTTAAGAGCATATCACTGGAATGATACTGTACAAACCTCGATTTTGTAAATCACTCCTTGGCTCTTGTCTACCAGTATCCAATATTGGTGGAGCTTTTTCCTGAGCTAAAACATAAAGTCATATCCTTCAAAAGATTTGTTTTTTTATAAATACAGATTTAACCCATTAAGATGCAATGCACTGTGATGTGTGCCCTAGTTTTATATTTTACTCTGTATTTATCTAATGTATGTACTGTATGCCGAGCACTTTTACTTGTCAAGGGGAAATCATTGCATTGGTTTTTACTTACATTTTTTGTACATTTTCTACATTTAAAAATATACAAGAAGCTGTCATTAGAACTGTTTTTGCCCTTGACACACCCTGCCTTTGTAATGTTAAGGTTAGTCATACACTGATCTCAAAATATAACTAAACTAATGAATTAGTTACATAAAGTATAAAAAATACAGTTAAGCCAAAAATAAGTGATTAATAAGGGACCGATTTATATCCTTTCGAATACATTTAATAGACAATATTAACCCCTGCATCCTCCAGTACTGTGAAGACTCCTGTCCCCTGCTGATTGTTGTATGCAATACAAAAACTACCCTCACTGGTATATACACATGTACTGTATGTTCTTCCAGTCAAGTCTATTACAGGAAATTGCCCACTCTATCAGGTGAAGCAAGGGTTGTCTAATGTATTATAGTAGGGTATAATTTTTTTTTGCTTTAAATATGTGTTCTACAATTTAAAAATAGTTTGAACAGCATTTTAGGTCGTTATAAGAAGAACAATGTTTTATATGCTTTAAAGGGACCGATTGTATACCTCTATATTGTTAGAAACTGCCTTTTCAGTGTCTTCTTACCTCTTTCATACAATTTCAAATACCTCGCTCTACATATAAGTTCACATTATGTGCTGCATTTTTACTTTAGTTTAATAAATTGGGAGGGGACGAAAGCTGCATCTTCCAAAAATTCCTGACCCTCTTCAGCTAACAATTTTCTTGAAACCCGGCCCCCAACCCTCATATGCCTGCAAAAATCTTATGACTACCCCTACACTCTTACCCCCCCCCCCCCCCCCAACATACTTAATGTATAAATCTTCTAATGTAGGTTGCTCGTGTTCCTGAAAGATATAAAAATATCGACGTTTCGAGCAAAGGCCCTTCGTCAGGAGAAATTAGTAGACCACGGTATAATGAATGTTAAGGTGGTCCAATACAAAAAAAATAATTTTCTATCTTTTATTACTATTGAATCTCTACTGCTAATATGTTGTTAGGCTCGACACTCTGACAAAAAAAATATGTTGCTGCAAAACATTGTTGCCATGGTTACCGAGATAAAGCACCCCCTGTGGTGAAATTCGTGCAATTTTATAAACACAATAACTAAATAAGCATTAATGATAAAATTCTGGAATAAGTTTTATTTACTAGCAAATAATATTGTCTAGGGGTTGAACTAAAACAATCAACATTGATGCATTATCACCAGTTTTACAGGTCAAAAACTGGAAAGGCATTTGACGACTCGCATGGAAACTGTCGCCACTTGAAAACTATTCAACATAACTCAATTATTTTAGTTTACAACCTAGAGCTTGATGTGATGAGTCTATGCTGAAAATTTCATCAAGATAGCTTCAATACCTCTTCAGATATCCTGCGCGCAAATAATGGAATCGCAAATTTTTGCTTATTCGAGAAAAATGCATTTAAAGTTCAATGTTCGGTTTATGAACATGATGGTCACATTAAGGTGGTCTTATACATTGAAAACTATTTTTCCTAATTTAATACTTTTTCCTCATTTTTCCTCTAATATTATAGAACATGATTGGCTGACACAAAATCACTCACTGTTAGTACAATTTTTGGATTAGTGTTACAATGTTTAGTGATAGATAGATAGATAGTTGATTATAGTTTATATATTCGGTATATAAATGTGCCCATATAGATATTTGGAAATTATGTAAAAGTTATATTTGTATATGCCAGTTTAAATAAACAACATATTTGCAAGTGTATGCGCCTTGTATTGGAAAACCTTTTATTTACTTACATTATACGCACAAATGAAAAATTCGACATGGAGCTCCCCTATATTTAGTATGCAAATGAAAAATTGGGCATGGAGCTCCCCTATATTTTCATATGTTTAGAAATTATACTAAGACTAATTCGGGGTCGAAATCACATAGCCAAACACATCCTAAACGGGAGAGGTAGGCATATATATCATGAAAATGCCATGCTAGATTTTTTCAAAAATCTTTAACATGTACTATTTCAACACCTAAGTTTGGTTCCCAGCTGTGACCTCCGCCGTTGCCGTCTTTAAAAAGACACCAATGTTTAACCCTTCGGTTCTTTGAAAGGTTATGGCAGATCGACTTTCATCGGACTTTACATGATGTCCTCAATCAGTCATAGCCTTGAAGTGGAACCGTAATTACAGAAAATATATAGCACGAAAACAATTTGCTTTCACGCCATTATAACGCCTCTCCCGCCTAAATATAACCGACTTGTACTTGGTGTAATTTGAAATAAAATCGTTTAAAATCACTATATAGCTAGGGAGGGGTAGGTGGGTACTCATTTGGATAAAAAAATTTTGTCGTAAATGCTCCAATGCTTGCGATTTTCCAATAACATGTCGTTGCTATGGTGGTTGCTATGGGACAATATTTCAAACAACCTGCTCTTTTCCCCTATTTATCCATTTTACACCAAACAAATACAAAAATTAACACCACAAAACGAAAAAGGGATCATTAATGATGCATAATATTTCAAAATAGGATTTTCTTTTAAAATTTGGTATTGGACCACCTTAACCCCTTTTTAACCCGAATTGTTGTACTTTTACTCTACAACACCCCTGCTGTTAAAAAAATAATGATAGGTTTTTTGTAGTTGCTGATTTCTATTGTCTTGAAGGACCAGTCAACAACAGGGGTAGCGCTATCCAGTTATTCTTTTAGATCAGTGTAGCACATGTTATGCATGTCATCGCTACTATTGTCAGATTTTTAAACTGTTTATGTTTAATCCATGGTTTAATCTCATCAAGGCGCTATTTATTCAGCAAAATAATATAGAAACAGTTTATAAACTTAGTAGAAATCTATAACTGCATATGCACTACGAATAAAAAGTTTTAATCCAAGTTTGGGATGCCTGAAATCTTGTCAATCTACATATAATTTTCATTTAGTATTTAACAAAAATATATTAGAAATACTTACCACATCCACATTTCGAACAAAAATGTGCTTCTTCAGAAACACTCGCTCCACACGTTCGGCAAAACATAAGTCAAGTTGTCAATTCATTTCATGCCAGTGTTTCCACATCCAAAAAAAAAAATCCTTCTTTTTAACTTGAGAATTCCATATTTTCGGGCAAAATTCCTTGCAAAAATCTCTAAATTTCCTTCTATTTTTCCTTGCAGACGTTAATGATTTTTCAAGTTCTAAACAGCTTTTTAGCGTAACAAGAACCATAATGTAGGCCTTCCTATTACTTGCTAATGTATTTTGATGACGGATCGACGACGGCATCTGACTCATACCTATTTATAAGATGATTAAGATAATTATAAATACCACGCTCAACAACACGTATGTGAAATTGGTAAATACGTATCACTTTATTTGCCTAATTTGTCGCCATAATTGATAATTCCCGTACTTATTCGCGCAAAATGTTTGCGAGGTTTTGTTCGACTTTTTTTCTCGTGTATGTGGTCAAATATTACTATATTAGTGTGTTTTTCTTCACACACCCGCTATATTATACAATTTCATGTATATGGAAGCGACTTCACTGCATTTTATATTTATGCGATATTGGGAATATTTGAATTTACACTATTTAAAAAATATGATAAAAATCCTTGTAAATTCCTTGTGAGATTTAATTCCTTGCATTTTTCCTTGCAAAGAGCGATAATTCCTTTTGCAAGGATAAATCCTTGCATGTGGAAACACTGTTTTATGCTCAGTTGCTCACAAGCGTGTCTGTCTTCCGCACTGAACCGCCTGAAATTCTGCAGGTGTTCAAGGCTTAGATTAGTCGTATTCAATATTGTGTACATGAAGTTGCAATGGAATCATCGAGTCACCGCTGAACATCCAATAAAAAATTTTAAAATTCGGTGTGATGAATTTTAATTCGGTGCGATTAATTTCAATTCGGTGTGATGAATTTTAATTCGGTGCGATGAATTTCAATTCGGTGTGATGAATTTAAATTCGGTGTGATGAATTTTAATATGATGTGATGAATTTTAATTCGGTGTGATGAATTTTAATTTGATGTGATCGTTTAATATTTGATGTTTCGTTTAATATTTGATGTTTCGTTTAATATTTGATGTTTCGTTTAATATTTGATGTTGCACTTGTGGGCCACCGTATCATTTGAATTCAAACCCATTGAAATTGAAACAATATACAAACAATTGAAGAGTTTGAATGCAAGGAAAGCCATAGATCTTGATTATATTCATAGTAAACTAATCAAAGTTGCAGCGGACAAGTTGGCCCCTTCATTAACTTCAATATTCAATTTATCCATCACAAAAGGCATATTCCCAGATGAGTGGAAAATAGCCAAGGTTACGCCGGTGTATAAAGCGGGTGCAAGGCATGCCGTCGGAAATTATCGACCTATTTCTATATTGCCAGTGGTAGCGAAGATATTTGAAAGGGAAATTCATAAACAACTTTACGAACACTTAGTACAAAACAACTTACTGAACCCAAACCAGCAGGGATTCCGCCCGAAAAGATCTACACACACTGCATTGATAAAGGTGACAGACCACTGGCTTACTAATATGGACAAAGGATTAGTAACGGGAGTGGTTTTTCTGGATCTAATGAAGGCTTTCGATACGGTAAGGCATTCATTACTTCTTGAAAAACTTCGATCCCTTGGTGTGAATGGTGTGGGTCTTGATTGGTTTATTTCATATCTAAACGACCGCAAACAACGAGTATTTTACAACGGAGAGCTGTCAAAAAACTCAAACAGTTATCACTGGTGTTCCCCAGGGGTCAGCTCTTGGACCTTTACTCTTTATGGTCTATGTGAACGAATTGCCTAACTGTATAACCCAAAGTTCAATAAGTATGTTTGCTGACGACACAGCAATCTACTGTAGCGGAAAGAATACTGCAGAGATTGAACAAAAACTGAACTCTGATCTGGAAGAAATTTCTCACTGGATCACTACTAATGGACTTGCCCTTAACATAAAGAAAACAGAATGTATAATTATAGCCACACCACAAAAGCTACGCTATTGCGACCCGATCGATCTACGCCTCAATGGCATTTCTATTAATCAGGCTGAAACCTACAAGTACCTTGGAGTTATTTTGGATTGTAATTTATCATGGTCACCTCAGATTGATAAGTTATGTAAAAAGGCATCTTCCAGAATTGGCATACTTAAACGTATTATGCCATACCTCTCGAAGTCGTCTGCTACCCTTGTATACAACACCACTATAGTTCCTGTGTTTGATTACTGTGGGGTAGTATGGGATAGTTGTGGTGCTACATCAGTAATCAAATTGCAGAGGATGCAAAACAGGGCGGCGAGACTAATACTTGGAGAAAGTTTTGATACACCATCTGATGTAGTTCTTAGCCAAATTGGGTGGAGACCACTTAGCCATAGAAGACAAAATCATAAGGCTATCATAATGTATAAATACTTGCATTGTGATATTGATGGAATCAATTTCAATCTGACGAGGCATGAGGAAAGACATAGTTACAACACCAGAAACAAAGTAGATTACATACTGCCTAAACCTAGGACTAACCAAATGAAACGAACATTTGAGTATTCAACAATTTCCACGTGGAACTTATTACCACCAAATATCAAATCAGCTGAGAACTTAACAATCTTCAAAAAACTATTGTCAACAATGTGAACTTGGATTATTAACTGAATTAGGATTTTAGAAATTAACATATTTATCTTGTATTATAACCTTTTTATAACTTTTACTACATAAATATCATAGATTTCAGGGCCACTAGGGAGAACAGTTGTAATTACTGATAGTGTTACCCTGTCGAAATAAAGCTTATTATTATTATTATAATCGATGATCAAAAGTGCGAAGAAAGCTCTGCGAACTATTCTTGGAGACGCTGAAGTTAATGACGAAGAACTCCATACAGCAATCTGTGGCGCCGAAAGATTGATCAATTCAAGACCAATAACGTATGTCAGTTCTGATGCGAATGATCTAACGCCGTTAACACCAAGTCATTTTCTGGTTGGACAATTTGGAGGAGATTTCGCACCTGAAGTACCTGAAAGCGAAGTGATGAACCTGAAAAAGCGATGGCGTCGAATTCAGCAGTTACTTGGTCAATTCTGGAGAAGATGGCGAAGATAATTCTTACCAAGCTTAAATGATCGCGGAAAGTGGTTTCAAGCAAGACCAAATTTCAAAGAGGGCGATGTAGTCCTTGAACCAAAGGCAAAGCGTGGAGAATGGCCACTCGCTCGTATAGTTGAAGTGTACCCTGGTAAGGATGGCCCAGTGAGAGTGGTGAAGATTCAGATTGGAAATTCAATGTATCTAAGACCTGTGCATCATTTGTGCCCACTCGAGGCCTGAGAGAGGACAAAACTGTTATCTTGGACAATAGTTATGTTATAGTTTGATATTTTGTTAGCAAATGTGGTCACATTCGGGAGGGGGATGTTTCTGAACGTTTCCGATGGATTGCCCCCCCAGAAAATGTGACGTCAGTTCGAACTGGGCCGAGCAAAAAGACTGGGTCGAAATGTGACAGTGTGTTTTTTTTGTAATATATTTTTTATACTTTCGGGAATAAATGTGAAAGAAAACCTTGTTTTTTTAATTCTTTGTTCGGTGTTTGGGCTTGTTTTGTTTCAGAACACGCCCGAAGGGCGACAAATAAAAAATAGAGAAAGGGAGGAAACTTTACAGATCTTTCGTCGAATGTGCACCGCAACAGCCTATGACGGAAGTGAATAAAACCGGAAGTAGTCGTACTAATTGAGCTATGACCGATAACCTCATTTGACAATGATCGAATTTTGAATTTCAAAAATAAAAATATCCCTGTAAATTAAAAATTATGTTTGAAACATGGAGGGATTTCTTTTAAAAAGGTACGCGACGAATATCGACAAAGTTGAGGGGAAAAAATTATAAATTTCGAACAGAGAAAAGTATATATTTGTATCTATTAAAATTGTAAGATATTTCAATATAAAGTAAATTCATACACCGTTTTTACACCATATATTAACTAACGTCAGTTTATATGCTTCTAATTTTTACAGTATGTTACATAAGAATTGTCCTATTAGTTTTCTTCAAATGGAAATATATCCAGTATGAAAGCTCTGTCAACGTAAAGAAATAGTTATATGAACCTAAACACATGGGAAGTTTATACAGCTAAAGACCGATCATCTTGGAGGCAGACAACGAGGAAAGGCCTCCTACACTTTTGAACAGTACCAAGCAGTCTGAAGCAAAAAGACCGAGATGAGTGTGCCACGATTAATGTGCCACGATTAATTGATTAATGCCTAATATATCAGTACTTATATTATGCAATTATATATTCCTTTATAATTATATAAATGTACATATATTTGTGCAAATATACAGTCGTAGAAGACCAAGTTTAGCTAATATATGTTGGGAAATAGAGAAATGGAGATTATTAATGTGAGCTCATTGTAGTTCATTCTATATTCAGTTGCAAGTTCAGACAAAATACTTTAAATTGCCTGACTTTACTGCATACATATTTACAGTTTTAATACTATATGCTAACAAAGTAGGACCAATGCATCGGGGCACATTGCTGCTGGTTAATACCCATTAACATCCAACACTTAAGTTCCCTTGACAAATCGTCTGCCATTTAATATCTAGATAAAGTATGATATCAAAATATAATTAATGGTTTGATGATAGTATTTATCAACTATACTTATGAGTTTATAATGTGGTGCAGTATACATTATACTGATTGTTTGACTGTGTGGCATTGCTTCCATGAATGTTTCAGCCCCACAGTAATGCACTTGAACCCCCCTCCCCCAATATTCCGGGGTTTTAACAGGACTTTGCAGTGGAAATACAGAGTTTTAACGAATGTTGACACCATGCTGGCTAGGGTTTTAACACTGACACAAAAGTCGGGATATACTAGTGCATAAGACAATAAGAAATCTTGCATGTCTGAAACTACATCAAGTATTCATACACATTTTCATGCCCTGAACAGTTGTATATCAGACATTCAGGCAAAGCCCAAAATATGTACATGCATGGTCATGGTTATTGTGTAAATTATATTATAGTATTTAAAATTGCTACATTTTAAGCCCTCTTTCCCTTTTTATACATCTTTCCATCTCAAATGTACTGCGCGTGTTCTTTTGATTCAATGTCATTAATAGTTATGCTCTAGTGCTCAGGAAACAAAGAAATACGCTACATTTTGTTCTTATATTAAAAAGACATGCTTGAAATGGAAAACATACTTATTTATACACTAGCAAAACGTTAATTATGCATCTATATAAAGCATATTATTCATAAATTCTCACCTCCCAGTGTCACCATCTGTGTTTGTTTCGTCCATGTATAAAGCAGGTTTCAGTCTTTAGGATATAATATTATATAAGAACTGTGATATATAAAGTGATGATCGCTAAGTAGCTTCCCGCGTTTCTTCGCAAAAACGAGGGAAACAGAAAAATAATTGAACAAGAATCTGCTAAATTACTTCCTGCCATGCACCCACACGTCACTTCCGTCATAGGGTGTTGCGGTGCACATCGAACGAAATTAATCCATCAATATCGGTTTTAATGCTTTAATGCTTTAATGAATTACTCCTAAAACAGTATTAAACTATACTAGGAGGATTTAACTAATTAACTTATATAATTATGTATATATTAAAATGTAGAATAGATATACCGCTATATAAGGTAAATATTATCTAATTGAACAAAGAAAACAAAAACAAAAACAACAAAAAACCCAAGAAAAACACAAAACAAAACAAAACAAAACAAAACACAACAACAACAATATGACAATAACAACAGCAAGAATAACAAAATACAAACAAGTTAAACTGTGAAAGACTTGATTGAAGACATAGCGATTGTCTTGAAACTTGGGATACTTGATTTAGAGGAGGGATTAAATGGGATGTGATTCCATATAATCATATAATCATTTGTCAAATATGTAGGTTTAACGTCCTTTTATTGAAATTTAGAACACATGATTTCTAGATTGCACACCAAAAAGTATGGATTTTTAAGAAATATTAAGCAAATTATAGCAATTCTACAATATCAATCCGTGGCTGTTTCTTTCGGTCGGCACTTGTTTCCATCTACCAAACTGACGTGACGTCATATTGACATGACTAAATATCTTCGGTTTCGTATCGGCTTCGACTTGTCGTCATTCGGCGAATTCACTGGGCGAATTCCAAAACATCCAAAATTTGAAAGGCACAGGAGATATAAAGCAGCATAAGCTTATAAATACAAAAGTGGCAACAACTGAATTAATATATTTTCTGATGCTTTAAATTGAGAAGGTAAGTTTGAGCAAGTATTTATATTCTGGGAGAACTAGAGTGTATATAACCTAAATTAAACACGTAAAAACGTATAGTCTAGGACCTGTATAGGAGTTTGTATGCGTTTCATTTACCACAGGCAATCTCAACTGTTTTAGGGTAAAATGACCATGGCGGTCAACATGGCATATGTGCCAAAACCTGAATCCGGGACGAAAGTCCTGAAAATGACCCCGCCCTGAAACGGCAGTGCCGACATAGCTCTAACTTCCGAAAAGCAGAAGCGACAGCCTTTCTGAAGTGCTTATAGTGTTTAGAAGGTTGCTTTTGGGGGTAGTTATTGGAAGGAAAAATTTGTCTAAGTATAATATGTTACAAGAAAATGACCATGCACCACCCCAGGTCAACTGCTAATTATCCATGAAATAACTAATATACCTGGCAGAGATTAAATTTTCTTATTTCCTAACAATTTTTATCATGGGATGAAAAACTATGCTTAATTTAATATAATTATTGTAGATTTCATAAGGATTGACATTGTTTTGTTTAAATATAATACATTTTATTTCACTTACTCCCCACCAAAACACGATTTCAGCCATATTTTGCCGTCTTGTTTGCTTTTTATCGCCGAGTCTCGCAAGTATCATCCAATTGTTGTACTTTTACATAATGATAGATGGCTAAAGAGGATTTCAACCAAGTTTCGTCAAGTTTTGAAGCAGTGCAGTGTATTTTATCTTCGATATTGTGTCCTTCGATATTTCGTCAAATAGCGGCCATTGCAATGCCTCGCCGTTTCTCTTCCTGATAAATGCCACTTCTTCGTCTTCATATGTATTTAGATTACAGTATCCAAGAGTACTTCATTGTAGAATAGTCCCAATCGAAAAACTAGAGTAGTATAGTCGTACTTGAAAGGAAAAAACCTCCCATAACAAATTTAGGATCAGAATCAAAGACACAAGTTTAAAAATAATTTGAAAGTCGCGCGCAATCTTCGCGGAAACTCCTCGTGGGCTACTTGACAGGGGGGGGAATATTTTCCGAAACGCTGGTTCGCCACCACAGAACCCAGTAAATATATTATATTTATTGTATTTTTATGATTTATGATAAAAACAATAAATATTTGCGTATTTTCTATTGTTTTTATCATAAATCATAAAAATACAATAAATATAATATATTTACTGGGTTCTGTGGTGGCGAACCAGCGTTTCGTGAAAATATTTCCCCCCCCCTGTCAAGTAGCCCACGAGGAGTTTTCGCGAAGATTGCGCGTGACTTTCAAATTATTTTTAAACTTGTGTCTTTGATTCTGATCCTAAATTTGTTATGGGAGGTTTTTTCCTTTCAAGTACGACTATACTACTCTAGTTTTTCGATTGGGACTATTCTACAATGAAGTACTCTTGGATACTGTAATCTAAATACATATGAAGACGAAGAAGTGGCATTTATCGGGAAGAGAAACGGCGAGGCATTGCAAGATAAAATACACTGCACTGCTTCAAAACTTGACGAAACTTGGTTGAAATCCTCTTTAGCCATCTATCATTATGTAAAAGTACAACAATTGGATGATACTTGCGAGACTCGGCGATAAAAAGCAAACAAGACGGCAAAATATGGCTGAAATCGTGTTTTGGTGGGGGGTAAGTGAAATAAAATGTATTATATTTAAACAAAACAATGTCAATCCTTATGAAATCTACAATAATTATATTAAATTAAGCATAGTTTTTCATCCCATGATAAAAATTGTTAGGAAATAAGAAAATTTAATCTCTGCCAGGTATATTAGTTATTTCATGGATAATTAGCAGTTGACCTGGGGTGGTGCATGGTCATTTTCTTGTAACATATTATACTTAGACAAATTTTTCCTTCCAATAACTACCCCTAAAAGCAACTTTCTAAACACTATAAGCACTTCAGAAAGGCTGTCGCTTCTGCTTTTCGGAAGTTAGAGCTATGTCGGCACTGCCGTTTCAGAGCGGGGTCATTTTCAGGACTTTCGTCCCGGATTCAGGTTTTGGCACATATGCCATGTTGACCGCCATGGTCATTTTACCCTAAAACAGTTGAGATTGCCTGTGGTAAATGAAATGCATACAAACTCCTATACAGGTCCTAGACTAGTACCAAATATTGTTCTTTTGGGTATGACTAATTAGCGGAACTGCAGACCACGGAACCTGCGGAACTTGCGGATCTCATTAATTTTACCTTTTTCTTCTTGTAAAACATAGGTCCTTCAACAATCTATGCGATTTTAAGGTTTATTTACATGATTTTGTTAAATTTTGCCGGTAATCTGTTTTGTCAATAACAAAATCGTACTCGCCAGCGTTTCCACTTGGAAAGAAATAGTTTCAACTTTCAAAAGATAGATAAATTTCAAAAGAAAATTTTGAAGTATTTTTTAGCATTGTGGAGGCATGGCCGCATTACAGAATGACAGAATAGAAATAGGCCGCATGGAACATGTGGTTTTATACATTATGGCCGATTACGATGGACTCAAAAGCCCAAGGTGAGCTGTAATTCATGTTTTATTCATCATTTTAGTCGTCTGTTTCAATATATATATAATATACTTATAATTTATCACTGAATTATGTTAGTGATGCAAAACCTGTTGTTGTGGATTTAACATTAGAAAGGTTTGTATAAAAATATTGACCAGCCTGGTATAAATATAAAAAAAAACCACACAGTGTATAATTTTATTAAAACGTTTTTATCATTGTAGCGATGACGACATTACAGTTATTAAAGAGGAATGGGACAGGTAGACTACTTTTAGTATTTTATAACCGCATTGTACAAATAATAACATTTGAAATGGTCAGGAACAAGCATTAATAACTTTACTTATTATATTTTATTTTATAGTGATGAATTAATAACTGTCACTGGCACGTCCGCCAATATTTCTGGGGAGCAAAGTAGTTTAATAGGTGGGAGAGAATAGATATAGATTGTAGATAGATATATTATTTATTTTATAACAATCGATCATCTATAACTGATAGTCTACTTTGTTTGAATTGATGAGAACTTCTTTTTTGTTAATTCACTTTATTAAATATCATTTTCTGAATATTTTTTTGTAACTTTAGAGGAATCTCGATCAGGTGCAGAAAGTGACAATGATATAAGGTATGGTGGTGGAAGTCATTCACCATCAGCTACTAATTTTAAAATTTGACACAATGACATACTATACGTTTGAGCTGGAGGGCCCCTGGACTAGGAAGAGAAGATGACCCCTTAAATCCCCCCCCCCCCTTAAATCTCCCCCCTGCAAGAAACCCTATTGTATTGTTAGAACCTTGTGTTACGGCCTGATTTTAAAGGCCGTCTCAGTCAACAGTTTACACTAAAAAGCTTATCTCACACTACACTATATATTGTACTTGCACAACACTGGACAAAACATATAGTATTTGCTATACATACATAGCACTTGGAAATAAAGTAGCCCCTTGGAGCCCTCTGGCACAGGGGCCTCTAGCTTTGGCTATGGAGCACCCAAACAAGTTATGCCACAGATTTGACAACTTTTTGTACATCATTAACAATAAAAGTGCCTAAGACAAAATTATAAATTTAATGTTTGCCTAAATTACATGCATATAAATGGTTCATGGATGGTGTCAAAGGGGTCCAGGAGACATTTGTCAGAGAAGAAACTATGAATGTATTTTGTAGCAAATTATCCTTTACAATAGTTTTCTTGCCTGTAGGAACTTAGCTTCCTTTCAGAGACCTTAACTCCCTCTTCGGGCACTTTTTGGCACCACCATTGAATAGAATAATCTATTTTTCACTTGATTAGGATTTCAAGTTTGCAAAAATCTTTTCATGGACTTTCTCCATCCAAAAAAAGACAAAAGACTAAGAGGTGTGTATGAAATATGCTTCTCATGTATAGACCATTGAAATGAATAAACTGGAACATTCCCCAGAAAAATAAAGCCAACTGTGTTTTGACCTCTATGCATGCGTGAAAATCCTGACACAGGGAGAAAGTGTAATACAAACATGTGTATCTGCGGGGTTTTCAATAGAGGCCACTTTTTTACTACAATTTACTACAGACTGCCAGTTTTAGTTCCGGTTCTTTAGTTGCAGTTCTTTAGTTGCCAGCTTTAATTCTGTTCCTTTAGTGAAGTACATAACCGGCTATATTTTTCCATGGGGGGTTGCACAGGCAGATGCTTCCAGTCATCAAGTAGAGAGCTCGCAAATGCTGGAATAAAAAAATGACTAATGTTAAACATAAGTATTAAGTGTGAATAATTAGGAAAATGTACACCAAATTTATTCCTACTGTGAACTTCTTTAAGATAGAAAAAACATTTCTCCTGTTGCTACGAAGTAGAGAATATGAAATGCAATCTATTCACAGTCTGTTTGATAAATAAACTATGAAATAAATTAACTTGATTTTCCATCTCTCTGAAGACAATAGAGTTCCGGGTTCCAGCCATGCTTTTTCTGTTAGTTCCGGCCGGAACCGTAACTCTGAAAAATCGGGGTTCTGGCTGAACTAACCGGCTGGGTTAATATATCTTTAAAAGTGAAATTATCTTCAGGAAATGGATTTCATGTTTTTTTGGTTAATGCAACTGCACAAGGTTATCATATTTGTAACTACTTTCACTCCTATCTTTAGAGATAGCGTGGTATCTTGCATCAAGAGTTCAGATGACAGTGGTTCAAGGTGAATATATTATTAATATAAAATTATTAAAAAGAGTTCATAAGTTCTGATGTGCATGCAGGTAAATGCATGCAGGTAACCCTTTATCTTGCTAACCAAGCAGCTATATTTTCCAAAGATAGAGTATTTCAGAAGTTGTTGTCATGGTAACATGGCATATTTGTAAAAATAATGAAAACATCTTATTAACATGTTTGTTCGATAAACTTTGTATTTGAGTGTTTGTGTTTGACAATATAAAATCAATGAAAATACAGTAACATAAATACAATACATGTAATTTACGAAACAAATATTATACACTGGAATTATACCCATGTTCGATACATTCGCAGAAGGGTCTCTTATTGTGCTGTCTTCATTCACACCTATTCACCCATGAACTATAGTGACGCGCCCGCAATCATCGATGAACTAAACTTTGCTGAGTGAAATTAGCCGGGGGGAAATTCATACCTTCGCCATGGGCTTACGCTCATTGCAACAAATTTAAGCAACAAATTTAAGCAACAAATTTATCGACCTCTTCCTCGCTTTGATTAAGAGAACTTCGCATATGTTTCATTTTTACTTTTTACTGACACGGAAATGCGAGTGTTTATTTGTTTTTGTAATTTTATAGTGACTATGACGAGTTGCTGGAACGTACGTCATGGATGCCAGATCAGTCAAAACCTCCCACCCTTTATAACGGTCAAAAGAACACGCCTTTCTTTTACCGAGGGAAAAAGCCTGAAATTTCATTAGATGATGTCATCGATATTCTTCTTAAAGAACACTCAGCTCAATATGTGTGTCACAAGCAACCGATGCACGTTCAACAAAACGCCGTTTTTCTTATCAATTTGTCTGCTGTAAGTTTGCAAGACCTTCCTGCCGACGACAATGGGACTTATCGTCATAATGGAATGCGCACGTGGGTATTTGAGGTGGAATACGATACACGTGGAAGAATGAAAAAGAAAATGGTTGCAAAGACTGCCCTCAAACCTGATCAATTACGAAGTATAGGAAATTGCGTCACAATCAAAAGAACATACTGCAAGAACAAATCCTGTGAAGATTTTATGCAGGTCATTACATACGCAGAGCAAAACGGCAGTGTTGTAAATAATTTAGCAATACTGCACTATCTATTCAAAGGCGAAGAGTGTTCATTTCTTGTTACAGCACATGGTAACAAGAAAGACAAGGGTGTTTCTTTCCTTCCGGTAAATTCTACGACACGGCAGAAAATAAAAGAAACCGTCAAACACCAAAAAAACAAAGAAAGCATTGGCACAACTCGATCGAGAATCAAACATGATGAATTCAACAAGCAGCGCAGCGATTCCTCGTGATGTGAAGCAAATTGCAAACATGCGCAGTGCTGTGAAAACTAAGGAGAGGCAAGATCAAGGAATACCTGTTCACGAGAGTATAAGGGACATGCTTATACAGTGTGTTGATCATGGCTGTCGAAGAGCAAAGTAAGGAAGAAGAGAAATATATTCACAGTGTCACAGCATGGCCAGAAGCGATGTGTATTGTTGGTTTGCCGTATCAGTTCCATGATATATCGTGTTTTTGCTCAAATTCTCTTCAGTTTTATCCTCTTGGCATCGACATCCACTTTTAATCTCTGCGAATTTTATGTAACCCCCACGACGTACAAGAGTCTTATTCTTGAAAATGCCACCGATAGAAAATCCCCGACATTGATCGGCCCAACACTTATCCACATGAGCAGGAGCTACAGTGCATTTTGTCACTTGACTGCAAAGTTAAAGGAGATCGATAACGGGATTGGCGACCTTAAGTGCATTGTTACTGACGGTGAACTAGGTCTGATCAAAGCCTTTCAAGTCTTTTATCCTGAAATGCCTCTTTTGCGTTGCACTCACCATTTTCGACAGAACTGTGTTGACAAACTTAAGTCTCTCGGGATTAAAGGGGAAGATCAATGCTACTTTGTTCGCTGCATTTTTGGATCATCTGTCGAAGAAGTCTACCACGAAGGTTTATTAGATGCACCAGACTCCAAAACCTTTGACGCCCTACTCATGTCTCTTGAAGATGAGATAAACGAAAGAGAATTAGCTGTCAGGCCAACTGGAAGCTCTCCCCAGTTTTACTCCTGGCTTCAAAAGCACGACGTTATGATGAAGAGTTCGCTTACAGAAGAAGCCAGACCAAACGCTGGACTTAAAGCCGGTGAAAGAATTACGACTAATCCCTCCGAAAGTGTAAATCATGTTCTTAAAGAAGCCGCCGAATATGAAGAAATGTCTCTTCCCGACTTCATTGTTCTTTCAAAAGACGTTGCAGAAAGTCAATGTCAAGAAATAATGAGAGCGGTTATAAGAAAGGGAAAGTACCGTTTTAAACAAGAGTTCTCCTTTCTTGAAGTACCAGAATCACAATGGATGCACGAAATGAATCAGGATCAAAAGAAAAATCATGTTCTACGGGTCCTGCGAACTGAACTTGATGCAAAAAATAGCTCGAACGTCACAAGTTTTGATCCATCAAATGGTACCACTCCAATGCTATCCGTCTGGTATTCACAATTGCAGCTCAATGTTCCCGGTACTGTTCTTGCATCGATATGGAACAAAGCTTCTCAATACCTCGCTACTGAGAACGCAGTAGTCCAAGCGCCATCTGTAGAAAGCGGAGTCCAAAGATTCTCTGTTCATAGTCGGTCATCATCGTGCCCCAATTCTGTCACTCTGTCTGATAATGGAAAGATGACCTGTAACTGCTTGATGTTTAAGTCCAGTCCCAACGTATGCTCACATACAGTTGCCGCGGCAGAGAAAGCTAATGTCTTATCAACCTTTCTGGAGTGGGTAAAGCAAGTGAACAAGTCTTATAGTATGTATGACATTGCTACCGGTAATGTAAATAAACGGGCTGCGGGTCAGAAAGGCGGAAAACCAAGAAGAGTAAGAAAGACGCCACAGACAACTACTTCAAGTACGATTTCGTCCAAGGAATGGCTACTTGGTATTCCTCCCGATCACAACGTAACACACCGTTCCCGCTTCCATGGCATCTTCAGTCCAATTTTATACTGCCAACAACTATTGCAAATACTGAAACACTTCAGAATGCCAGTCCTGTATTGCCAAGTGCTCCCATCCTCACAAGCAGCTACTATCCACAAAGTAATCCATTGCCACAAAGAAATCCATTGCCACAAAGAAATCCATCGCCACAAAGAAATCCATTACCACAAAGATTTCGATCGCCACAAGTGCTGATACCCAACTGTCCTGGATCATCAACGGCTATGACGAGAGGCACAACCCTTTCCGGCAAAGCACCCTGGCACAATAACAATCCTTTTGTTATTTTGCCATTAACAGCAAGAGTGAAGAAGTGCGCTGGGAGATCCTCTGGGCCCCCCATTTATCGGTCTTGTTATCCAGCACAAAGAAAAAGATTATTACCCCAACAAGTTTGGAAACCGGAAGGTGTCAAACGAAACCAATCATTATTATCATTGTCAAATGGCTTGTATAATCGCGCGTCATCCTTACTTCCAAGTGCGGTCGTTGCAACTAGGACCAGAGACGGTGATAAACAGTATTCAGGCCAATTAACTTCTACAACAGTTTGGCTTGAATCTTTAAGTATTTCATCCGGGTGTGAGAATCATTGTTGATTATAATAAGTTTTGTTGCAGCGACAGAAAAACTGTTATTCGACAGCTGCTTTGTTGACATTGGCTTACTATATAAGGGCACATTCATAATTCATGTGGTGCGGACTATGTCACATTTTGTTTGTATTCTAGACCAATGTTAAAGGTTAAAAAATGAAAAAAAGTATAAAATGTTGCGCCGAAACCGCTCCCGTCTTTGTTAAGTCTAATATTCCTGCATATGTTCCAAGGCTATAAACCTAGTAAATCCCAGACATTCACTAAAATATTTGTGTCCGCCAAGACCATTTTCAACCTTATTATAATGAGGAAGTAAACTGGCTGGTACAATAGTTAAAAGTTAATAGAAAAAGAATA
Source organism: Trachythela sp. YZ-2020 (assembly GCA_016169945.1). Lineage (NCBI taxonomy): Eukaryota > Metazoa > Cnidaria > Anthozoa > Malacalcyonacea > Clavulariidae > Trachythela > Trachythela sp. YZ-2020. Next base: position 752,734 of record JADLSH010000374.1, on the reverse strand, counting down.
GATGCGAAAATCGTAAATTAACTGCTCTCAATATCTTATTGTGACCTCCCCCCCACCACTACTATAAATCCTCATAGCTCCCCACAGCGTACTATGAAAGCTGTCTAATATATATATATATTATGCATGGATAACAAGACTAATATATATATATACAAACATGCATGTCTGCAGATTTGACTATATATGCTCCTTCACTTTGTGTTGTTGAGCACTCTGTGAGGTTAATTGGTGGCTATAAGCTATAATGCAAAAGCTCACTTCCCTTGTGGTCGTTTGAGCACTCTGGCCCCAAGACACTTCACACATGTCTGGATGCGCATGTGTCTGAGTATTGTACCACATGCGCTTGGTGAGGGCAAGAGTATGGTTTTTTAAAAATACGAAGTCACTCGCATCTAGACTGCGTTACAAGCTGCACTGACGAGCCATTGAACGGCGAAACATGCATGTCTGCAGATTTGACTATATATGCTCCTTCACTTTGTGTTGTTGAGCACTCTGTGAGGTTAATTGGTGGCTATAAGCTATAATGCAAAAGCTCACTTCCCTTGTGGTCGTTTGAGCACTCTGGCCCCAAGACACTTCACGCATGTCTGGATGCGCATATGTCTGAGTATTGTACCACATGCGCTTGGTGAGGGCAAGAGTATGGTGTATAAATACGAAGTCACTCGCATCTAGACTGCGTTACAAGCTGCACTGATGAGCCGTTGAACGGCGAAACATGCATGTCTGCAGATTTGACTATATATATATATATATATATATATACGTGTAGGTTTAGGTCTACGAAACGGTATGCTCGACAACATATAGTTAGAGCAAATTATAGATTTTCGCTTACCTCAAAACTTGTCCGCAACAGGCTGTTTCATCTGTAAAAGAATCATCAGGCAGTTTTTTTTTTCTTTGTTTTTTTTTTAAAAAAACAACTGCCTGATGATACTTTTACAGATGATTGCAGACAAGTTTTGAGGTAAGCGAAAATATATATATATATAGTCAAATCTGCAGACATGCATGTTTCGCCGTTCAACGGCTCGTCAGTGCAGCTTGTAACGCAGTCTAGATGCGAGTGACTTCGTATTTATACACCATACTCTTGCCCTCACCAAGCGCATGTGGTACAATACTCAGACACATGCGCATCCAGACATGCGTGAAGTGTCTTGGGGCCAGAGTGCTCAAACGACCACAAGGGAAGTGAGCTTTTGCATTATAGCTTATAGCCACCAATATATATATATATGCATCCTTGCAAACGATTAGCAAAAGTGGATATTATTGCTTCGAATAATTATGTTCATATTCTATTCATGTTACGAGTAAGACCTAAGTAATAAAATATTACAGTATATTATAGTTTGATATTATCGATATAGCAAACGTTCAATAAATTACAACAAGTACAGTGCCCCTCATTTTCGTAATGTTTTGTTATTGACAAAACAGATTACCGGCAAAATTGAACAAAATCATGTAAATAAACCTTAAAATCGCATAGATTGTTGAATGAGCTATGTTTTACAAGAAGAAAAAGGTGAAATTATTGAGTTCCGCAGGTTCTGCAAGTTCCGCAGGTTCTGTGGTCTGCAGTTCCGCTAATTAGTCATACCCTGTTCTTTTATAGCAACGCAAATAGTGACCAATAGTAAAATATTTATGACACTATAAATATTGTCTTATTGCCTTGTACTACACGCTAATACACATTATACACGCTTTGTTAGAGGGCCCCAATGTTATGCATCAGTCAATTCTAGCATTGTAGCCCCACCTGCAACCCCCGGCATTTCCTTGCCCAGGGGCTAGGCATTAGTACTGGCAAAAATTCTCCTGGGTCAGACATTTGTTCACCGGGGGGGAGGAGGGGACTTGTCTCTATCTGAAATAATGGAAATGATTGTGGTTTCTGCAGCAGCTGCATGGAACATGTCTGCTACCATGAATATGGATGAAAGTATTTGTGTCGTACACACAAACAAATAGAACATGTAAAGCAAACTTGCTTGTCTATACAAGGCTTAAAACATCATTCAATTAAGAATGTAAAACTTCATCTCCTGATATTCTGATGAAATCTATGTGTTGGTGTGCCCCGGGGCCGGGCATTTGTTATCATTTCTTTGCCCCGGGGTGGGGAAAATCTGGCCTGAAACAGAGGAAAATATTAAAGTATGGCATATCTGGGCACATTGCAAGCTAATGGGTTAACCCAATGGAAATAGTGTTAATTAATATTTCACATGTACTCTGTTTAGTTGACAATCAACTAGAATGAAGGTGTCAAGTGGTGATGATATAGAGAGTTAAGCCCTAGATTTTTTGCATTTCATACAGCACCATTTTCGCTTTGAGTTGATTACCTTACTTGGGATATTGCAACAATTTGGGTGGTACCATTCTTGGCAAAAGAAGCACTGAACATACTGTTGATGGTCATTTGGTAGTCTGCATACACAGTAAATATCCACCAGTGTTTTGATGCAAGTCATCTGGCAAGGCACTCTCTTTGTTGTCTTCGGGAAAGGAACTATAACCTTAGTTTCCAAACAGCTGACGTAGTGCTGACGCATGACAGGTTGGTCATATTGCTCATTTACTGGATCCAATCCATGACACAAATCAGTAGCAAATGCCAAGGCGAAAAGACCACAATCGCCGTTGTTTCTGCACCTTTTCATTAAGAAATGTCAATGTAGTTCCACCATATGTTAACAAGCGGGAAGAATGTTCAATTGCGTTTTGACTTGGTTTGTTATATAAGCTATCAAAAACCTTGATTGTGCCAGAGTTAGGTTTTGTTGTAACAGTTGATAGGCAAGCCCAGTGTCCTCCAGTATTCAGAATTTGAATGAATGCTGATTTTGCAGGAACAACATCTGAACCAGTTACTGAAGGATCTCTAAGACCATCCACATGAGGGAAGTTGTTCTTCAGCAATATTTGGCCCGCTCTGATCTCAGTATTGTTGAGCCAGGTGAGTTTCCTTAACAGCCTTGTTTTAGTTTGCTCGTATAAAACCAATTTAGATTCATCATCTGCATCATGATTGTTTTCTGTTGTAACCCACACCAGGGGGTCAGGTGAGTTTTCATCAATGGTAATGCAGGTTGATTCATTTGTAGTAGAGACTGTATCTTTACTCTGAAATGTTTCCGTATCTTTTAGATGGGCTGTAGTGACACATCGGGTTTCATCTACAAGAGAAGCAGATAGAAAATCTTCTTCAACATCCATTGGGTTTTCCTCAATAACTGAACTTGAAGTTTGCTCAGTGATATCAGCAAGCGATTCCTTGTTCATCATACATATGCTATCACTAAAAGCGATGGTAGAAACAAGACTTGAGCCAAAGACGTCACACGTTTTCACGGGTTCTTTCTCATCTGGGACATCAAACTGTTGGTTTGAGTCAAAGAGTTTGCTTTATTTGATGAAGTTTTTGGTTGTGTCTTTCTTTTTTTCTTCTTGGGTTCAAAGTCGTCATCCATGGGAAGCTCAACTTCATAGTGCTTGCGCATCATAGATGATGTGCTCCAACTCGCTTAGTAAATCTATTCCTTATTGGTAAAGAAACATAGCTCTTTTTGGAATCCAAACTAATTGCTATATCTTTCTTTCTTTGGTTTATTAAATCTTCCTTGATCTTGACATTGTGAGCTTTTGCTATTCGTTTTGTCATTCGAATATTTTCCTTTTCATCCGTTAATTGATGTTTTCAAATTTGGACAGCATTGGCTTCAAAGTACCTCTGCATTCCATTTGTTCTTGTCGTATTTGCATTTCTGTACTTTCATGAATTTGCTGTCGTTCTGATGGAGGTGAATATTCTTCAGTACATGTAATGGGATCTGATACTTCTACTCGTGGTAAACTTTCTTCAGAACATGCAACTGGCTCGCTATTTAGCGGAGAACTAAACAAGTGAATCTTCGTCCAAGGAGATGTGTGGATTGTTGCGATATTCTGCAGGTAATGAATCCCATTGCCATTCCGGAAAGTGCTTAAACACCGCGAAGAAATGCCTGTATGGTAGACCATTTCGCGTAAAATCTATGCATTCACAACTGGGCATCTTATTCCCAACACCAAATGATAAGCTATACCAATGATCGCTTGACTGCGCTTTTAAACGGAAACATCCAGACTGATTTTCTACTTTCTTGATGTCGTTCAATTGGATTTCGTCAGCAGATGTTATCCGTTTCATGCAGTGTTCCAATAACTGTCGGGGTTTGTCGTGCAGGTATTTTGGTACGTCGGAGTTATAACGTCGATATCGTCCACTGCATCTTGTGTTTAGCTCCAAATATCTGCCAAAAAGATTAGGTTTCCTACTAGCGGCCCTACGCGGGGTTCTATACTTATGGCCTATATGTAAGATGTAATAAAAGCATGTCAGTAGACCAAATCACCACACTATTAAACTCTCATAAAACGTGAACAGTATACATTTACAGTACAATCGACATTGTTTGTCATTTAATGTTGAGCATATAATTGCTTGAGGCATGCTGAATTTTTCATACCTGTTACGTTTATCAGGAAGAAACTCTTCTATTAATATTGTTATCATCGCACTTAGGCTGCTGTTGGTGTCCCTCTTTAAATATTGGTACTTCAGCGACTCATTTTGACGTTCAATGCCATTATTCGTGTTTATACTGATCATAAATCTGTTCTGTCTGAATGCCCACACCCATCGCTAAACATTTCAAGTACAGAAACAATTTGCAATTAGTGACTAACAATAACACGGTTCTGTAGTCGGCAACGTTAACAAATAATGAGTTCTGAGGAAACTTTCGCTCAAATAATGGCACACCACGGAGCCTACCAATTATCAATTTTGCATGTTTTACTAACTATTAACATAAATTTACAAAAATTTGGAGTACTCCCATATTGTTTCATGCTTAGTGAATGGGTAGACGGTAAGGATTACTGCGATTCGTGAATTGAGGTAAAATGTACTTGTGAAAGAACAAATAGTGTACGTGTTCCTATTACTATTAAAAGGCTTAAGACATGTCTTTACCTTGGCTTCACCAACCACGTGTTTTCAAACCATTTTCTTAGCTTGGGACTCGCTAGCCAGAAGTTACTCTTCTTCTGAAGACTCAAATTCTCTTCAAACTCCTTTTCTGATGACGATTTAGCAACCTTGCGAAGTAACACCAGGACTTCTTCTCTGCTATTGGATAACCCATTATCACCTTTGCGAAGCCACCTTTCCCAACACTGCTCACGGTGAAAATCACAGATGTAGGTTGTAGTGTCTGCCAAAAGTACACTAGTTAATTTGTTTTCAATATATTGGAAGATATAGATTCAGCCAGGCCGGACAGCAACGAAACCGGAATGCTATAGCAGAACGTGAAAATGACACGATCTGCTGACATGCATATAATCAAGTGGAGTAGCGGTCAGACCTAATAACCATAACTTAATACTATAGTCGTATAGATATTATCACCGTACGAAGAACGTCCATCATCATGAACTTGCTCACAATGCAATTTTCTTAATTATAGTTTCTAAATAATAAAAAAACATGTAATTATTGGTATTTCGTGCGGTGAATTATTCTTACCTGTGAATGTATTTTCAATGGCATTTATTTCCTCTCATGGTTCCAGTATCGAAGCATCCCAAGAGCTTCCTCTATGGACTCTGTTGTTTCCTTCTGAATTATAAAACTACCAACAACCAGGTAGTTGACGTTGGTTTTCACCACCAGAAAAAATAGTGGGAGTTCGTATCTCATGGTTTTATAAGTGGCGTCAAGTAGCGTTATTTCGTTGCCATATCGAGTCATTAATCGTTTCTGCCACGAGGTTTGATGAACGAATAAAATATTTTGGGTAATATTTGCATCAACGCAATTTTCATGGCTTTGGGAATTTTCGTCTGGGGGAGAATTAACAGGAGATACAGCACAGGGCCGGAAAAAGAAAGAATCTTGTGTATAGCGTTTGTGCCACACTTGGATTTTCTTCTCTAAATTCTCCTGATCGATTTTGGACAGCATGTACTTCACAGATGCCCGATACATACTATTTCTAATGTCCAGGTCCGTTGGATAATATTGCCTGTTTGTAGTTGGTGCATGGTGGGTATATCTGATGAAAACAGCTCGTTTTGTACATACACCTTCAAGTGTTGTTTCATTTCATCCACAGTTTTAACACCTTCGCCAGACTTTTGTCCATGGGCTGAAGAATACCGCCAACCTGTATGAATAAAATATCCATTAAATAGATATAACTACATGAAACTTAAAGTTGCAACAGGAATCCACCTATACTGGCCCGTTATTAGTGTACAGAGGCACGTTTTATTACTAAACATGAATTTTAAAATACAGTACGTTAGCCTCTCAAAAACATTGTTCTATATATGGGATTGTGGGTTGGTCGATACATTATGTTTGAAATGGTCTGATCTTTAGAGCAGTTCAAATAATCATATAAGAGAAAAGACTAGATAGCTGTCATCATGAATGAGGGTTCCAGTGGTAGGTAGCGATGAACACTATATACTTGAGGAGTTTAAAGGATCAAACTACCTGAAAATATATATCCAGACAATCACTTATATTTGATGATGTAATATCTCAAGTAGACAAACCTCTCCAACAGCATGATCGTTGTGTTGATCCTCTTTTGGTAGTTGAATGTAGATTCTACGTTCAAACACAGGTTTATCAGCTATATGTCTCTTCAGTTTTTCTGACATATCCCTCCTCAGGCGCTCCGTATCATCTCTAATCTACAATTTATAGAACACTTCACAACGAGGTCGAATTATTGCAAATTATAACGCGATGTCAAACTAGCCTAGTTTCTGGCCTTCCAAATACGAGCGTGAAATTTACGCCATTCCCCAAGTTTCTAAACTCAGCGCGCCAAACATTGGGGAAGTGAAAGGCCAGGAACTAGCTGTCAAACATGATATTAACACCCTCGTAACTAAAGTCGTAAGGTGGTCGAAACTCAAATATTCCCTGAAAGAATCTTAAGTATTCGTGATCACGTAGTTTTCGCCTATGTTTTAAGCTGTCGGACGTCCTCGTCAGTTATTAAATGAGATACTTTTTGCACTCTCGTTGGTTTGCATTATACGAACTTGGCCTATACACTGTACGATATGGCCTCTCGTGTGACCACAAATAGCCTTCAAAGTACCCAAATACCCTTGCTTGTTAAGTTAGATTATAGTCTTTGTGAATGTGAAGAAAGTTTCCCATGATTTTAAGAAACACTGTACCTTATAATCAGGGTACTTTATGACCTCCGAAAGACGAACCTGCACGGGACAATTAAACTTTATAGTGTTTTGAAGCAGAAACCGTCTTTTTGTGAAAGCGTGGTCTTCATTCTGTAAATAAAGAAAAGGACAAAATTTGTTCGTTTAGATATCTTTGTAGATTGACTTAAATAGACATTTGTGAGTGGGGCATCCATCTACAGTTCTAGATTCAATATCGGGGTTAATTAAACTTTGATTATGACGCAGGGAAGGGGACTATGTTCATGCTGTACTATAATGTAGATGGGCATGGACTTCTTTATGTTCATTGTGTGTCGAAAACCCTGTGAATATGATCACAGATGGGTTACCGTGCGTTCAACTAGAATGCTGCGAGGTTCATATATGTTTTATGGATAGTTTGGACATTCGACGAACAGCCCTTATATTCCATCAGTTGTTAAACGCATAAAAATCGAAGAAATGTTTGCCGATTGTAGTAGCCCTGCATTGATAGAAGTGCATGCCAGTTGCGTTTTCAAGGTGAGATGATTTAATACTGTATATACGTAATTTTGGTTGACATACATTTTGTATATTTCAAAAAAATAGAAACGTTAAAAACAGATAAGAAATACACACAATGTGTTTACAGTACATAAATATCTTTGAATAAGAAATGATTTAATCAGTAAAAATGTAGTGAAAATTGATTATAATATATAAATATATTTGATATAATTCAGGGCATAAAATAGATTTTTTATTTGTTTTTTTATATTAATATTAAACACGCCATTGTTAGACTGATATTTAAGTCCTTTACCTTGACTTTGTTCCTACTCAATGTGTTTCTTACTTTCATGTGTAGTTCCACGACCCCATTGAAATCAGGGATGGATGTGGCCGGCTATGTAATATTGTCATGTTGTGGGAGTTTGATATTTTACCATCACCAACATCCCAAGCAGTCCCTCCAGGTGACCCGGATATTCAAAATGATGAGCTGGATAATGTACTTCCACAATACCTTTAGACAATCCAACTGAATGTAATTTGAGCAAGACACTAGCGCATTTCAACGCATCATGTCATCTCGACGGAAAAAGAGAGGACTACAAACAAATAGTCTGAAGATTGACGGAAAATTTATAAGTGATACGAACGAACTGCGTGAGGTATGGAAAGACCACTACTCGGAATTGTACACCCCTAAACCGAATCCAAATTTTGACGCAGAGTTTGCTTCTCATGTCGAAAGTTGTTTGAATGACTATGAAATTGAGAGTTTCAGCGCGAGCTTTGATGCCTTGAATACAGCTTTCACTGTTGAAGAAGTCAGAAGGGAAAAGCTGCCTTGATGCAACGTTGTCACTAAAAGAAGCTGCACTACATAACATTGAAAATGGTAGCAAAGTTTATTGTTGTTTCTTGGACACCACAAAAGCATTCGATACTGTGTGGATCCCTGGCCTCTTCTACAAAATGTTCAATCTTGGTATTAAAGGGAAAACTTGGAGACTCCTCAGAAATTGGTACTCCCAGTTAACAAGTCGCGTTATGTTTGATGGTGTACCGTCTGCCGAATTCCCGATTTTACAAGGAGTAAGACAAGGAGGTGTTTTGTCACCATGGCTCTTCATGGTATTCAACGACGATTTACCTAACATTTTTGACGAATGCGGTGAAGGCCTTTGGCTGAACAATCTCCAATGCAATCCAGTTATGGTCGCCGATGACATTGCCATAATGTCCACAAGGGTCTACAAGTCATGCTGGACTCTTTGGAACGTTACAGTATTAAATGGCGTTTTGAGTTCAGTCCATCCAAAACAACTATAGTAACTTTTGGCGAATCTACGCAAATGCGGAACAAGCTTAAGAATTCCCGCCAGTGGACTTTGTATGGTGTTAAAACAAGTTGGCCACATGTTGGAATAGAACTATCCGGGAATTTTTCGAGCGTAAAACGCACACTCAATGCTTGTACAAAAGCAAAATCAATGATGGCAAATGTTTCCAATATCGGCGCTCGTCCGAATGCTCTAAATCCAATTTGTGGTGCCAATCTATTGTGCACTGTTGTGTTTACGGTTGCGAACTTTGGAACAATTTAACTCAGCATGAAACAACATCAATTGAAAGAAGTCTGCGCTTCAATGCGAAGTGTATTCAAGGTTTAGATCCTAATACCAGATCTGAAGCAGCAGTTGGAAGTTTAGGCCTGTGGTCAATGGAAGGTTACATCGACAAGGCCAAGTTAATGTACTTCGGTCGATTATGTTTATCAAGTCCAACAATAGTTACAAAACAGATCTTCATCAATCGCCTTTTCTCATACCTTACAAATCCACGAAAACAAAAACTTAGCTTCTTTCCTGATATAATCCGCATTATACAAAAATACAACCTTACAAGCTATCTCACTACTTATATTGGCGAATTAACCTTTCCAACAAGGAACACCTGGAGGAAACAAGTTAATATTGAAATCAAGAGATACGAGGAGCTAAAGTGGAGAAACGGCATGTTAAACAAAGAAGAACTCGTTTTCTTTAAAGAAGTTCATATGAAACTGGAACCCCTACACCTCTGGAAGTTGGCAAGAAGAAATTCTCAATTTTCAATATTGAAAGTAGCAAAGATTGTTTGTGGAAATACTCCGAGACTTTTCAATTTGTGGACGAAATGTGATGAGACGACCCGCTGTATTTTTTGCAAAGTTCAAGTTTGGAATGTTAACTTCCATTTTATTATGAGATGTTCACACACAAGTAGCTGGCGGAACAAAATGTGGGACGAGATATCAGATAGTCTTCCGACAAGTATTTTGGCTATTCTTCACTCAATGGCTGATGTCGAATTATACATATGCTTACTCAGCAGACGTATTTCATGGATGCGGAAACGAAGGTCTGATGGACGAACTTTCTTTAATAGGCCGTAGGATGAGCATCCAAAAGATGCTTAGAAAACGGATTCCGTTGCACCCCTCGTGGAACTACATCATTTTCACATGAATCAATAGATAAAAACTTACTTTATCAGAATCCGTTGCTCCCCAAGCGAAACAGGTGCACAATTGGGAAAATAATCCCTCCAAAGTTTGCTATTTTCGCGCTTCGAAATATTCGAACCGCCATTGTTTTGGTAGCAAATATGCATGCGCATACAGCCAAACTCGCACTGCGCACGCGCACAAACACGCACATTCTTCGAAGTGGAAACACGCTTAGTTATGCAAAACAATCATGGCTGAAGATGTTTATAAAACTCGAATATCCTCATGTTTTATGCATTTTGATGGCGTTACGGAGCAACTTTGCAAATCGTACGAGAACATCGATGACGGATCTGTCAATTCATAGAATGGTACCATCATATGAAATGCTGGAAGAGATCTTGTGATGAAGAAAAGATCCGCAGACAACAAAGAAAAGAAGAAAAAGGAGGAGGAACTAGCTCTAAAACTTCTACCGAAGAACCACATGTGGAAGTGAAGCCAATAGAACCAAGGCGAAAAATTACACGTCAATCAGTCGCAGAAGCTTATAAGACCCTGCCTAAAAGAAACGAGCATTTACTCCCAGAGATATGTATTATTTGTGGAAGAGACGCCTCTTGGTTCTCACTAGACAAGGTATGGTCATTTTGATAGGTATAATACTAGCACAATGTGCACAACATTCTCGGGTTTGGTTTTAAAATATCTTGAATTGTGATCAATTAAGTTTATTCAGGGTAAAGTAGTTTCTAATGCTACAAACATCCAACCTTGTTATTAGCAGATATTTAGTTTAATAATTTTGTTTCACACCAGGTAACTAAGAAGAGAAGAAGAACCCCACTCATGTTGACAGAAACAATTGATGCTGGTCTTCTACGTACAGCTGCCGAGAGAAAGAATAATGAACGGATATCGTTCAGAGGTCATCGGAAATAAGCAAATAAAGTATATGAAAGATTTGCTGGAGAAATTTGTTATCATTGCTAAGGACACCGAGAATGTGGATGCATCTAAATATAGAGCTTTTAAACTCAAGCAACGACTGATGAAAAGTTATCCCCAACTTGTGTTCTGTGTACCAAAAATGAGAAATGTTAGTGAGATTGTATATGTGGAAAATTTGGATGCTTCTGAATTGGTTGAGGAACATATGTCAAATAAGTCTGAAAACAATGATGAAGACTTTGATGAAGAGAGCTGTACCATTGTTGATGATGATCTGAATTCCAACACAGAAACTGAGGGAACTTCTGAATTGTTCCTTGTTATTCTAGATAGTGGCTAAATACCAACTTATGTCACATGTAATAGTTCAAATACGAGAAGTAGAACTTTACCAGACAAAAGCCAGGACAGCTTATTGTAGAATACATGCAATCTCGTTTCGAGCATAGGTCCTTGGCCAGGATCCAATAAGTGAGATTTTATTGCACTGATGAAAATCTGGGCTCAAGGATGAAAACATTTCTTTCAATTATAGATAGTTATGATGAAATTATGGATTTTATATTTCCTCCCAATTTATCTTTTTTTGTGATGAATTTCGAGTTGGTGCCTTGGACATGTTTCTTTCACAGTTAAAGGTCCTTCTCTGGTGCAGTCCAGCTTCGTCGGTTGGAACAGATGGTTGGAACGAATGGAAAAGTTGGTCCACATCCAAGATTGGTATCCATAGAATAGCGATGGATGGAACGCACAATTTAAGAAGCGCCAAACATATCTTGCATAGTTATTCAATAATACATTAAAGATTCAATCAGAGGTTTTCCTAGGAGTTTATATAAATATCCCTTAAAGCCCAGGACAAACTGGGAAAATTGTTGTGCAAAGATATTTGTCATATTATTTGTCTTACCAATGTTTCGGTATGTCATATTGTCCTACCAGCGTCGGCAAATGCAGAAAGAGTGTTTCATCAAATGTTTCTGAATTTGGTAGGAAATATTTTTGCTTTCCGGGAAGCAAATTTTGTTTCTGCAATAAAAGCCAATGTTTCCAGATGTGGGAGACGGAAACATTTGAGCAAACATTGAAAATCACGAATATTTCCGCGACAGTGTATCTTACGTTTGGCCAAGGCTTGTTGTTAGGCTTAGTTTAGCGAAATATTTAATTTGTTCCTTGATCGTGTGAATGTATATTTATATATTCTCCGTCCTGTTTAATACAGGTGGGTTTTTTACCTCACAAATTTGTATTTGAATTAAGATGTTAATAAGTAGAATTAAACGTTAAAACGGTATTTTGAAACAATAGCCAATGAATTGAAGTGATTTAGCATATGAGCAAGCAAAATGTACAATGTGTTTTAAACAATATTTAATGTGTGTGTATCTATTCGTTAATATTACAAGGTTTGATCATGGTTTGATCGATCTATTCCGTGATTTTATTTTGTTGTTTTTACGGGGAAAACCCACAGGGAAAATCCATTTTTCCTGTCTGCGCGTGCGCAGTACGAGTTTGGCTGTATGCGCATGCGTATTTGCTACCAAAACAATGGCGGTTCGAATATTTCGAAGCGCGAAAATAGCAAACTTTGGAGGGATTTTTTTCCGAATTGTGCACCTGTTTCGCTTGGGGAGCAACAGATTCTGATAAAGTAAGTTTTTATCTATTGATTCATGTGAAAATTACGTAGTTCCACGAGAGGTGCAACGGAATTGCATCTTTTGGATGCTCATCCTACGGCCTATAATTGTTGTCAGACATATTAACATGCTGTTAACTATAACAGAACAAACTAGCTTTAATTAGAACTGACCATTCATGAAATTATTTTTTTTAAATTTTTTGTTTGTTGACATTTTATATATTTAAACATTTTATAGTTTTCTTTTAAATATTGTACTGGACGTGACCGTCATGGCGTACGGTCATGTACGGTGGCCCACAAGGGCCATCACTTTAAAAAGATGATTATAGAAAAAATAAAATCACAACACGAGTAAACATAATCACAACACATATAAAAGAGTCGCAACACATGTAGAATAATTTACTATGCAAGTAAAAATATTGCAACGCAAGTAAAAGAAGCCACGACGCAAATAAGAAATCTCACAACGCAAGTAATAAAAGCCACAACGCAAGTAAAAAAATCTCACAACGCAAGTAATAAAAGCCACAACGCAAGTAAAAAAATCTCACAACGCAAGTAATAAAAGCCACAACGCAAGTAAAAAAATCTCACAACGCAAGTAATAAAAGCCACAACGCAAGTAAAAAATCTCACAACGCAAGTAAAAAATCACACAACGCAAGTAAAAAAATCTCACAACGCAAGTAAAAAAACTCACAACGCAAGTAAAAAATCTCACAACGCAAGTAAAAACTTGTAACCGGTATAGGTAAAATCCGATTCATTCACTGAGTGGTTCACCCCGTAAACAAGATGGCCGAAAGAGAGATAATTACTCAATATTTTCATCTTGGTTACCCAAATGACGTTATTAGAGAGTTCTTATCGAACTATCACGGCATAGAAATGAGTTTAAGGACTCTAAAACGCAGACTGCGTGATTTTGGCTTGAAAAGGAATACGAATATCAACGAGAATGTTGAAGACAGAGTAAGGGAGGTAATTGAAAACGAAATATCAAATGGATCAGGTGCATCTTTGGGCTACAGATCAATGTGGCATGTGCTTCGATTGCAATACCATATTCACGTACCTCGTCGAGTTGTTGCACAGGTGCTTCAAGAAGTTGATCCCGAAGGTGTACAGCAAAGGCGACGAAGAAGGCTGTCAAGGCGAAGATACATAAGTTTTGGCCCAAACTTTTGCTGGCATGTCGATGGTGAGTGTAATTCCTCATTATATAGTAATATACAGTATGTGTATGTTTTCATACGGCTAATTGGATATTAGAGTGCGAATTTTACTTTTTATCTTGTGCAGGATATGACAAATTAAAGCCCTATGGATTTCCTATCCATGGGGCAATCGACGGTTACAGCCGCAAAATTTTGTGGCTAGAACTTGTACGATCAAACAATAAACCTGAAGTTCCTGCCAGATTTTACTTGGACTGTGTTAAAAATACCGAAGGCTGTCCACTTGTTGTGAGAAGTGACTGTGGAACGGAAAATGGAATACTTGCAGGCATGCAGTGTTATTTTCGTAAGGATGGAAATGACGTATTTTGTGGCAATAATGCGCATAAATATGGTACTTCACCTGCAAACCAACGAATAGAGAGCTGGTGGTCTTACTTTCGCAGAGCCAGAACAGGATGGTGGATGGACCTTTTCAAAGACATGATTGCGTCAGGTCAGTTAGAACTGGGGAACATTTTACACATGGAATGCTTATGGTTTTGTTTCCAGCCAGTCCTTTCGTCAGAGTTAGATGCCATCAAAACGCAATGGAACACACACCGCATTCGCCAAACAAGAAATCACGGTACAGTGTCAGGAATTCCTGATGTTATGTACTATCTACCAGAGCGTCTTGGTGCTGTTGAATGTAAGCGAGTAGTCAGAATTCAACAAATTGAGGAGATGGAGCAATATGCGCAGTTCGACGTGGAGTCAGAAACATCAGAAGATTATAAAGAATATTTTAACTATATAATGGAAAATGAAGATCTTCATCTTCCTCAAACGCAGCCAATGCATTTGAATTGTATCTGAAACTCGTTGAATTTGCATGTTCTGATAACTAACTTTTAGTAAATTGCATGGTTGTTGTTAATATTATTAGTATTCATGTATGGCGATTGTTTTTGATTGCATGTTTTCTATATTCATGTTTATTACATGTACACTGTATACCATCATAACGGCCTTGATGCACTTCCCTTGTAAGATTTACTGTAATTGAAGTGAAGCTTGTGGGAAAAGTGCGGTATTGAGAATTTTTTTGGTCAGTCTTACTCGACGTTTTGTTTCCTTGTTTTCTGCCGTCTGTTTCCGCGCGCGTTTGCACTCGTGCAACCCCTATTTTCCGTACGTGTAAATACTTGATATATACT
Organism: Trachythela sp. YZ-2020; assembly: GCA_016169945.1. Lineage (NCBI taxonomy): Eukaryota > Metazoa > Cnidaria > Anthozoa > Malacalcyonacea > Clavulariidae > Trachythela > Trachythela sp. YZ-2020. The sequence goes on along the minus strand of JADLSH010000374.1, from coordinate 737,494 downwards.
GACCACTTAGAACTGAAAATATGTCTTCAGAGCTACATTTATAACATAACTTGAATATAAAAGAACAGAAAAGAGACAGTATTACCGACTGATAGTTATATCATAAGATTCTTAATTGTACTATAACATTTATAACTTTCACGTTCATTTTATTGCACTAGAGTTTATACATTAGTTATCAATGAAAAATAGACATAACTTTCTATAACATTAAATTAAAAAAAGTAACGACAGTTTGTTACAAAGTTTATAAAAGCACTATTTGGCAAACTAACGCCAAATGATCGCCACCATTGCGATTACCCTGCGATGAAAACTGCCACCAGCTACTGTTCTGTGCATGTATATTATGGCCACCATGTCCATGATTGACTGTTTAATAACTTCAATTGTCGGTTTCTCTTACTAATTTCAGTGGTAAATTTGTGCCCGGTCTCCCTAGAAAACTTGGCTCCCTCTTCGGAAGTTTGGCCCCTCCCAGAAACATGGTCATAGATCTTAAAATTGAATAAAAATGTACAATGCAATGTAAAATAATCAATATAATGACTATATATCAATTCAATTAAGAAAACATTGCACTATAAGCTACCACGATGTTAAGTTTTCTGAGTTTATTTTATTAAGTATTTAATGATTCAATTGCTCTTGGGAGAATACTACGACTAAAATCAAACACAAGTGATACGAATTTTTGTGTGGGAGAATGGGTCATGGGGGTGAAGTACTCCGGTTTAACATACTGTACTGTTGTAAAGCTGTGTACATCCCAAAAGACTCATTAAGGCCTTATGCTTTCCTCCTGTGGGGGATCTATAAGCCCCACTAGGAGAGACTGAATGCCCTATAGGGGTCATAATCCCCAATAGAGCCCTGCCAGAAGGGTAGCGACCCCCTCTAACATCAACCTGAGCCACGAGGTCATAATCCCCTTGGCCAGTCCCTACGATTCGACTGATTATCTGTACATTAAGGTAACCTGAGTCTATGGGCCTGAAGGTGATCATTGGGAGCACTTCAACCCCGCATGACCATTTTATTTGTTACTACAAAGCATAAAATAAATTCAACAAAATACCAGTTCATATTTTACAAATAAGATTTTAATATGTCCTGAGGTACGATAGCAGTGCCCTCCAATGTTCGCATTGTTTCTAGGATATACCGTGACGTAGGTGCTTCCAGTGTTCTCTTTAGTACCAGTGCATATCCTCTGACTAGACGAGGTGGGTGGGTGGGTAAAAGTTTCGCAGCTTTGTAACCTGTAGTGTGCCTCGTTGGAACTTTAGAACAAAGTGATCTCTTGCGAGCATGCTTTATCTATTGTATTCATTTTCCTGGTTTATGATTGGTTACAATTATGTCAAATTAAGCAGGTAACATTCTGATTGGTTGTAGGAATTTTGTGTCATCTGCCGTGCACGTGCACAAATGATGAATACAAAGTAACCTTTGATATTTCAGACATGATATAAACCAGGTGACCTTTCATCACCATCAGCCGCATATTTTAGTTGTGATAACATGAAACTGTAATCAGACCCCTGAGTTATATAGCATTGAAATTGCCATTTGCCAATTACCGTGAGCATTGCTCCATTAACTTAAATTTATATTTTTGCATATAAATTGGCTTTAATGATTCAATTGCTCTTGGGAGAATACTACGACTAAAATCAAACACAAGTGATACGAATTTTTGTGTGGGAGAATGGGTCATGGGGTGAAGTACTCCGGTTTAACATACTGTACTGTTGTAAAGCTGTGTACATCCCAAAAGACTCATTAAGGCCTTATGCTTTCCTCCTGTGGGGGATCTATAAGCCCCACTAGGAGAGACTGAATGCCCTATAGGGGTCATAATCCCCAATAGAGCCCTGCCAGAAGGGTAGCGACCCCCTCTAACATCAACCTGAGCCACGAGGTCATAATCCCCTTGGCCAGTCCCTACGATTCGACTGATTATCTGTACATTAAGGTAACCTGAGTCTATGGGCCTGAAGGTGATCATTGGGAGCACTTCAACCCCACAAATACACAAAGTGTATTCCCCATAGACGAAAAAAGCCCACACATAAATATGCAAATTGGCATGTATAATATAAATATGCATATATGTATATATATGCGCACACACATATATTCTTAGATATAATATTATTCTCTCTTTTGCAATAGAATTAAGTTTTGGCCAGCATGGCTGATACTCCTGATAACGTAGAAGTAGGTGTCTGGATATAACGTTCATAGCAGTCAGATGACCACCGTCCTAAGGTTTTAATAAGCCATGACGGTAATTTTGCTTCCGCTGCAGTCGTTGCTGCACCTATTCTATAGCTATGACCAGCATAATTCAAAGCCTCGAAGCCAGATTTAGTGAGCAGCTTCCTAGTTTCAGTGGTTAAATTTTGTTTTGTGAGAGGTTTACCTGATGCATGGATAAACAGAGGACCAGTTGTGGGTGGTTGTAGTGACAGATAGTTTTGTAAAGCTTGTACTGGACAAATATCAGAATTAGTGGCCCCAACTGTTATAGTATGACCCAGGCGAAATGGGTCAGTCTTGGACTCCTTAATATGGACAGTCATGGAATCTGGACCTTTTGTGCCAAGTCTAGGTGCAAAGAGGACGCTATCTCGGGTAAGATGTATGTTCGGATTGAATTTACAGTTGCATGTTAACTCTCCAAGACGGAGAAACCCAAAAAAGGCTAATGTCATGGCTGCCCAGATCATCAGGGAATCAAAACTTGGTGTGTTGGGTATGCCAAGTAACATTCTAAAAAGCCGCAAATGGTGGATTGTGATTGGGAGGCGGACTCTAATTTTGTCGCCATGGGAGCGTTTAATTCCTCGTAACACAAGTTGCAGGCGTAACATTTTGTGCAAATTTAACTGGAAACCATGCCGAATGTGGTAGTGACGAACTGCTGCTAAATATGTTTTTATGGAAGGATATTTGATAGATTTTGCAAGAAATGCGACAAATTCTGTCAACAGCACTTCGTCAGCTGGTATACACTGGTCAATATTTTTTTTTCTCTTGTATAACTGGATGAATGTTATAAAGCGTTTTTCTCCAGAACTATAAGTTTGTTGTGTTGCAGATGCTAGAGATAAATTTATATAATGTTGGATGTCCTCATTCAGAGAGTCATTACAGTTTCTGGAATTTGGCAGGGACTGGTATCTGCATCCGGAGCCAATTGTCGAAACCTCTGAAATTGAAAACGAGAAATTGCATCGGCTATGTCATTGTGTTTACCAGGAATATGCACAGCGTGGATGTATATATTGTGCCGCAAGGTTAGGAGTGTTAGATGACGCAGTAAGTCCATAACCCTGGGGATTCGGGAACGTTTAGTATTAATAATGGTCACCACAGCCTCATTATCGCAATGAAACCTAACCCGGTGGTCCCGAAGGAGGTCACCCCAGATATGACATGCTACAACTATTGCAAAGAACTCCTGCCAAGATATACTTATACCAGGCTGGCCTAGTCTTTGATTTGGTTTCCATGCTCCCTGAAACCACTTCTTCCCAAAAATACCCCCAAACCCCAATGTGCCAGAGGCATCAGTATGTAGCACTAAAGTATCAGAGTCATGCCACTCTGAAGACAGAAAGAAATTTGCCCCATTCAGTTGGAAATAAACTTCTTCCACATTTCAAGATCTTGGAAGAAACCAGAATTTAGCTTAATGTGGTGATGTGGTTTCTTGATGTTTCTAGTTAGAGCAATCATGCGTTGTAAGAAGGGCCGCCCAGGGGGCACTACTTTACATGCAAAGTTTAGGTGCCTATTAAAGACTGCAATTCTTTTAGAGTACAGGACCGTCTATGTTGAAATTGCTCAAAGATGGCATGCAGCCTCTCAATTTTGTCTCGAGGTAGACTGGCTTTCATGTTTACAGTGTCTAATAGGATGCCTAAAAACTCAAGTACTTGCGAGGGCCTTGTGTTTTCCCTGGAGCTATTGGGATCTTAATGCTTTCAAAGGTAGATAACATTTTTGTTAAACTTTGTTGACAAACCCCGTCCAAAGGTGGTGTAACTGCTGGGGGCTCAATGAGAAGGAAATCATCAAGAATATGACATACAAATGAGATGTTACAGTTATGGAGTAGGATCCATTCAAGTGCATCTGAAAGTCGGTTAAAGATGGATGGGGCACTCCGTAACCCAAATGGTAGAACCTTATCATAATAATACTTCCTCCCAGCACATGCCTAACAGCTCATAGTCATCTGGATGGATTGGGACTAGCCTAAAGCCGATTCAATGTCGGTTTTGGCCAGGAAGCAGCCTGAGCCAAAACGCTGAATACCCTTGATAGCATCATCTATTGTGATATACTGGAGACTAAAATCTTCTTTCGAAATGCTATGATTTATGCTGGTTGAGCCTGATTTCGGATAAGACAAATGAAAAATTGTGCGGAATTTGCTTGAATTCTTTTTAGGTACCAAGCCAATTGGTGAAACCTGAAAATTCTGAAAGGGGGGAGAGTCAAAAGGGCCAGCCATGCGGCCAAGAGAAACTTCAGTTGCTAAATTCGAGGAAACAGTTTCCGGATTGGCAAAAGCAGTAGGCAAATTTTTTGAAAACCTGGGGGTGCGTTGCCCCTGAAAACCTATGTGCACACCATGAATAAAAACGTTACAAAGCTCTGAAACAAAATTTTTGTCTGGATGACCAGACAGAGCTACTTCTAGGTTGTGAACAGAAACAGGGGTAGGTAATGGTATTACTTCAGTCACGTTTTGATCTTGAAGTTTTGTGACCTCGTTTTGAGATTTGCTCATTATCCTCAGCTTGTGTGGATTTGAAGGAGGGCAGAGATACCCTGGGTGTGGTTGATTGCACCTGTTACATAGGTGGCGGTATTGGCATGACTGCCGGGAACACAGACCCATTCGGTTGAATTCATGACAAGAGCCTCCTCGTTCGCCCCCTGAGGAAGCCCGGTTTTGGGGTCCATTGGCAAAAATTGGATATTGTCGTGCAAGCATATCCGGTGCTGTGGTAAATATCATCAGCCAAAGTTGTTGATCAAGAATGGACCAGTCGAGACTAGGGTTAAGTGCGGCTTTACATCGGAATTTGTGGTCGTATATACACCAACCCAGGCCCCGGTGAGTTTGGGCAGCATGGCGTATCAAACTCATATATTGGATAAGTTCTTGGGCCCGACCGGGAAACTGATGGGTCATAACGCTCATATACGAGGTGTACGCGGTTGTCCACTGTTCAATATCGGTGATTCTAGCGGTTGGCTGAGATGCCTTTTTGGCCTTAATCACCGTGTTCTCAAGCGTTAAGATTATGGGCTCATCGGATTGGTTGCCCATCGACATGTTTTTAGGTAGAAGTTTAGCTAAGTCAAAAAACTCACCCGACTGGATTTGCTTGACGTATGTCGCAGGAACCTCGTGGAAGCCATTTCCGTAGGGAATTCGCTGTACTGTGGCGTTGGTCGACTGATTTGCAGTTAGTGTGGGAATATTGCCTTCGCGCACTTCGCGTTCGTCTAGGATGACTGGAATGCTGTTGGCCGCGTTGCTTCCACTAGCACAAGACGTCGAGTTTAACATTGCTTGGACGGCAGCCCGGGCTGCGTTGGACGCTATCTCGGCCGCAGCTTGTTCAATACAACGAGAGGCTATCGACTGAATTTGTGCCTGCTGCGCTTCTGAAAGAAGTTGTTGCGATTCCATAGGCAAGGTTAGTGATTCCGTAGGCGCTGGTTGCGAGTGTTGTAAGCGAGCAACTAACACATTTCGACGTCCATGTGTTGGTAGTCCTTTCTCGGCGCACTGTCTTCGAAGACTTGTAATGGTATTAACTACATTATGTCTGATGTTGGAAACGTTATTGCTTGACGCACTTCCTTCATTTGCATTTCGTATTCTTACGCGTCGAACTGGAGGCATAGCGATGAATTATTTATAAGCAATAGATGAATAAAAGTTTCGCAGCTTTGTAACCTGTAGTGTGCCTCGTTGGAACTTTAGAACAAAGTGATCTCTTGCGAGCATGCTTTATCTATTGTATTCATTTTCCTGGTTTATGATTGGTTACAATTATGTCAAATTAAGCAGGTAACATTCTGATTGGTTGTAGGAATTTTGTGTCATCTGCCGTGCACGTGCACAAATGATGAATACAAAGTAACCTTTGATATTTCAGACATGATATAAACCAGGTGACCTTTCATCACCATCAGCCGCATATTTTAGTTGTGATAACATGAAACTGTAATCAGACCCCTGAGTTATATAGCATTGAAATTGCCATTTGCCAATTACCGTGAGCATTGCTCCATTAACTTAAATTTATATTTTTGCATATAAATTGGCTTTAATGGTTACAAAACGTAAAAATAGAGCCGTAGGAACATCGGGAACATAAAATTTCTGAAGGGGGGGGCAAATTTCCTAGAATATATGGTATCCTGGGGATAATTCCTGCGACACTTGTCTCAAATATGCTTTCAACTTTATTGTATAACGGAACAAAAGAGCTTCTTATAGGCTCTTATAGACAAACCAATATTTGTTTAAGAAAACATGGAACTTTTAATATAAACATAAAAATTGAAAAACCAAAACTTTATCCTTCAGGTTTTATAAAGTCAGACGCATCCAAAACCAAAACAGTCTTTTAGTGCTGATGTCATGATTTCTTCCATTTCATTGATGTTACTCATATGAACTGGAATTCTCACCAGAAGATCGCACGTTGATGTTGTGGGACGACATTTACAATTTTCCTTGCAGCCATGTACAAAGGCAACCGAAAATTTTTTTGGAAAACCAAGAACGGGAATAGATTTGCACCCTGACAACCACTTCAACAACACAGATATTGATATATCTCCTGTTAAAAAAGTTCAATAGATTTAGGACTAACAATGCGTGAAAACATAACTGGTCAAGAGATTAAGAATAAGAAAGAGGTGAATGCGGTCAACAATGCCGGAGGTCCTCCTATACCTTCTGTACGGTATAATGTATTGATTGTGTTTACAACAAGTGTATGCCATATTTTCACCGCAATTTCAGGTTATAAAGTCATACTTCGATGCATTTACAAAAGGGTATTCATGGCAATCTACGATGGATTAAAGAAATACCGAATGGTTTTCCGTGCAGGATAGCGTGATCCATGCACGCGGGATGTTGCGAGACTTTCGGAAAGCGTACGCGTACCAATCAAATTGCGTGTTTCACTGTAGTTATTAGGGACGTTAAGATTGACGTTTTTTTCTACCGCAAACGTGAAGAAGTCACGTAGCTACATGGAAAACTTTACTAAAATATCAAGCGTGACCTACAATTTGCCGTTCACGTTTACACTTCAAGACTTGCTTCTGGAGGTAAGTCGTTTACCGCAAGGATTTTTTGCTATTTTACTAATTTAAACCCACGTTTAAATAATGTTGTTTTGCCGTTGTTTTAAGAACTGCAGTATTCAATTTTTAGCCGTTTACAGCTTATTTTAAGTACGAATTTTAACGTCTAATTTAACGTGTATAAATTTCACACGATTCCTTGCCATAATTACACTGCAGCACCTGTAATCTTAATTACCCAAAAACGCAAACGGATGACCTCGAACTGCGGTTTGCCGTAAACGTCAATCTTAATGTCCCTATGATATAATATATTATCCGCGTGTCACTTCAGAAAACACCAGATATACAGCCTCAAAAATATAGAAATCTTCTGGGGAGGGCCTTATGACTCCACCATACACCTTTTAAGCAACTCAGTGTGATAATGGTAAATTCAATTTTATGGTTAAAATAATTTGACACTCCCACCCTCCCCTTTGCTTTGTCCCTTAGGGGTACATTAACTGCAAGTATGAAAATGTAATTTAGCGTCTTCAGGCTTCAAACGACTTGAAATTTGTAGAAAAATTCATCCTGCAATGTACAAACACCAAATTAAAATTGACCTTATTCATTGTAATATGGGACACAAACCTTCAATTTCCAGAGTCTGCACATAGTCACAAAAGATCTTGTATACATCAATCTCCTTTTCTTTATAAATCTGCGAACTGCTGAATGTTGGGATAACTTCATCTAGGAATTTGTCCGGGGAAAGTTTATATGAATCATTATGAGGGTCAAACAATGGTTCCCACAACTTTAGATTTTCTCTCATAGAGGTTAATAGACCACAACTGTTTAAGCCCTCTTCCAACTGCATCATTTGGGGGAGAGCTGCAGAAAAGTGGCCCATGATACATATTGACCTGCAATAAATAAACCCCCGCAAAATTTACTGCAAACCATCCAACTACTGTATTTATAGTATATCTCACACTAACCCTTACCACTGACAAGTAGAATCGTCTGGTGATTTGCAGAGTAAGGCCTGGTTCACATGCATCCGATTGGATCATTGTCCCTTAATGGTAAGCGGTATAGCGGTAGTGGAAGTTAAATCTGAACCTCACTAATGTTTATGTTTGCACCGTATGGATTAACTATTTGCTGGCAATGTGCCTAAATGCAACCTACTTTTCATTGGTATTTTTCTCTGTCTAATTCCAAACGATTTTTTCCTCATTGGCAGGATAATGCAAATTGTTGATCACAATTTACTTACTGAACAATTTTGGAAATAGTATCCACTGTCTCTCTATGGGGAACACCAGTGTATCCAACTTCAGAAAGTATGTCAAGTACATCATCACTAACAAGTATCTCCCTCAACTTCTCATTATCACAAGCCTTTGTTATCTTCAAAATAACAGAAGTAAAGTAATATAAGCCCTTAATCAGATAATGAAGTAAGTTTTTAAAATATTATTTAGCAATTATTTTATCATTTTTAAATTTGTTTCTTAGGTCCATTTGAAAATCACGTTACAGCAACAAAGTACCTCTTCAGCAGTTTCTTTGTACTTGGAGTCAGGCATTCCATCTGTTGTCAGTGTCTGCTTGGTGATGTATCTGTAGACATCAGGATTTATGAATGATGGAGCTGGTCCACCTTGAAGTATTGACATTACCATAATTTCACCAGCAATGCGAAAATCTCCATTGATTATAGCAACTGTTGAGTTAATAGGTTTGCCATCAGAGAACAGCCTTCTCTCAATATGTTCCAACATTTCTGAAAGAGATTTTATTCAGATAATCTTATATAATTATGTGTATATAATCACACTTATTCATATATGATTCCAATATCCATAATTTTTAAACTTGCATGCATGTATTTGTACAGAGTATATATACATATCCAAAAAAGGTTGTCCTGTGCGTAAAGCGCAATGGGAAAACAAGTTTGTAGTTTAGAAACTAAATATGGGGACCATTTGATAGAGACATGGTATTTTTCCCAACCAGAATATTTCAATAACATGGCTACGATATGCAACTACTAAGGTTGAAACTTGTGCTCGGTTGTGCGTTGCACGCTTAAGGTTTTAGAGTTTATTAGGTCTGCAAAGGACAACCTTTTTTTAATTAACTCTCTATATATATCCATATATCGTGTGTCCCAAGTCCACGAGTTACCATAAAGCCATTATGGTGACAGCCGAGAGGGCGCATTGTATCATGATTTCATGTTTTGTTCAAATTAGCAACTTGGATGATTGTATATGTATATATATATACACATGAACTTGCTCACCAAGCGCACGTGGTACAACATGATCACATCAACGCATCTAGACATGCGCAGAGCGTCATGGGGCCAGAGTGCTCAAACAACCACAATGGAAGTGAGCTTTACATTACAGCTATAGACACCCATTAACTCCACAGAGTACTCAACAACACCAAAGTGAAGGAGCGTAATATATAAATCCTGGAAAATTATGTATAGTATTACCTGAGAAAAACTCTCTCCTTGGACCCCCATCATCAATGGCAGATTCGCCAACAAACACAATCTTCACACTGTCAGTGGGTGAAACTTTACCATTTGATCTCGACTCATTAAAATCAGACCATATATACTTTCTTCGCACATTCAATCTTACCACCCTAGGTGACAATGTTGCAGCTTTAATTTGCAATATGCTATCTTTCACATCCTCACTATCATCTGGTATTATCTCTCTCAGGACTTGCATTAGGACTGGACTCGTCACCACTTGTGTTGTCAGGATTAACTGCACCCACCCATATATCGCAACATATATCTGCATGTTCTGCTATTTCGTCTATTGAAAAGTATTGTAGACATGTTGGACATTCACATTCTAGCTCTTTGCTAGTTGATGGGCTGGTTGGGTGGTTAGTTGTATTTGAATGTGGTAGATTTGTTGGTTTACTTGTACTTGGATATGAGCCTGCAGCTAATGGGTTACTTGTACTTGAATGTGGGCTAGTTGATGGGTTTATACTTGTACTTGGATAATTTTCTGAGACTGGTAAAAGCATTTCTTCAGAAATGTCTGTTGATTCTCGGTCACTGTCCTCACAACACCTTTTGAGTTTTGAAATCTCAGCATACATATACGCAGACTTCAATGCAATGAAGAGCGTTATGCGATTATAGTTTTTCCCTATATCTTCCCTGTATTCACGCAAGACAAATTCTTTTTCAGTACCTGGCAAGGTTGTAATCTCATTACCATCCCCATTCAAAAGGATGTGTTCTAACTCACAAAGGAGGTTTTTGTCATGGTTAGCATGCTTTCTCACCGCCTTTTCCAAGATTACACTCTTTCCCGCACTTGGTAAAACTTTTATAGGTAGCGTTTTACCCCTACATCTTTTCAAATTTCCGTCGCTGTCGACCTTCATATAACCAATATTTATGCTTACTTCACATTCTTTCTCCTTTCCTTTACAATTATTCGGTTTGAATTTCTTGTTCTTTGGTTCGAATCTGCTTTGCCTATCATGTTCCTTTTGGCGCATGAAGTCTTTGAAGCTTAAAGTTTTAGCCGGTTGGGTCGTACCACCGCAGGTACTCCCTGAGGTCCTGCTTGTAGAATTCGACGTAGAACTGGAACTTCCAGGTTCAGCAGATCTTTCACCAGGTTCAACAGATGTGAAAGAGTAGCCACATTTATAACAATAATTAGCATCTGTTAATACGCTCTGAGTACCACAATTACAACAAAACATATTCGTTGCTTTATGTAAGTAGTACAAATGCTGAGTTCATGGTTTATACCATAGATAGTTTATACACAATCAAATTTACATGATATAAACATCATACTGTGATATTAACATGTGGGCGCCATTTTGCACGGATTGGCGCCAATGTTTCCACTTCACAAAATTTCCCTAGTATTGTTCCTTTTATTACTTGCGTTGTGAGATTTTTTACTTGCGTTGTGAGATTTTTTACTTGCGTTGTGAGATTTTTTTACTTGCGTTGTGTGATTTTTTACTTGCGTTGTGAGATTTTTTACTTGCGTTGTGGCTTTTATTACTTGCGTTGTGAGATTTTTTTACTTGCGTTGTGGCTTTTATTACTTGCGTTGTGAGATTTTTTTACTTGCGTTGTGGCTTTTATTACTTGCGTTGTGAGATTTCTTATTTGCGTCGTGGCTTCTTTTACTTGCGTTGCAATATTTTTACTTGCATAGTAAATTATTCTACATGTGTTGCGACTCTTTTATATGTGTTGTGATTATGTTTACTCGTGTTGTGATTTTATTTTTTCTATAATCATCTTTTTAAAGTGATGACCCTTGTGGGCCACCGTAGTCATGTTTCTGAGAGCTCTGTATGTTGACAGTTCTAACAGTCAATTATTGCTCAAATATATTTGTATTGACTATTAAATGAGCAAATAGAATTATCTCATCAGTGAATATGACAGATTCACTTCGAAATTGCCTTAGTTCGCATAAAAATCGACCAAAGGCAGAGATTGTCAATGTGTTGCTGAATAACGGAAATGTTGAAGATTTTACCAGTCTTAGAGTTACTTTAGTTGCTGAATGTCGTGGAATATCTAACTTTCCTCAAGGGGAACTTTATACTTGACGAAAGCCGAAGGATCGAAGCCAATAGCGTTGTCTCGACGTGACGTCACGAATTCCGACCCCCCGCCAAGACTCAAACAAACATTGGCAACTCTTAATATAAATTGTATTATGATTGAGAGCTTGCTGCGAGTTATTTTGATAATTTGACAGTTTGTTTAAAGTTTATTTGTGCGGAATCATACACACGTTGTACTTTTTGCTTTAGTCGAAGTGCCAGTGTCGATATTTTTGCTTTATCATCGCTTTAGTATGGACTATTCTGTCGCTGCTATAAATAGGTCTACTATCCTATATAGTCTATATTAATATATTGTTACTTTCGTGTTTATACTAAGTTTGGACGCTTAAAAACCATTTTTTGTCGATTTAGTGCCCATTATTTTGCTCTTTTGGTGTTTTATATTCGCTTTTATAGTGCCCATTATTTTTAAAATTTACTATTTTGTCGCTGTATTAGTATCCACTATTTATAGTCTATTTTGTTAACCTTTTAGTTTTAATACTATAAAAGAAGCTAGGTCTAGGATTGTATACTATTCTATCGACTATATTCTATATTTAAAATACGGATTTATTTCAAATGAAAGATTGTCACTTATACGTAAAATAATTTCAAATATAAACTCTTTTCACTGAGGAATCTTCCGTTGATAAGTAAAACTATTTTGCTTTGACAATAAAAAAATATGTTGAAAAAATATTTCACAAGCCGGTTAACTTATTGATTTAATAGTCTATTTTTAAATATCAGTTCTGTAAAAGAGAGAACCGCCCTTTGGCACTGTGTCTGGTTTAAAAATGAATTCTACAACTAGTGCTTCTCCGATAAATTTAACAACTCTCGCTGAAAACGATGGCGTTCCCGGCTCATATTTTGAGCATGATCCATCAGATTATACTGTTGATCAACTCAAGCGGTGGTTAAAATGTAGAGGCTTGAAGCAAAGTGGTAAACGCCGAAGGCCCTTTACCACTTTGGCCCTTTATCCGTGGGCCCTTTCTCGCCTGGCCAATGAACTGCACAAATATATGTGTTCCTATTTATCATTGATACATCAAAGTTTTTCCGCGAACATGCTGAAACCCAGCGACGAGACTTTTCAATTCCTTGTGACGGTTTTGGAAAAGGTATAAATACCTTTTGCCCAGAAGCTCTCATTTCCTGAAGCGATTTCGGCAATTTTTCTGGATATCTCGAATCACTTGCACACGTTCCCCAGCAACAGTGCTTAGTACTAATCATGTTCTAACTATGGTGTAAATTTGAATGAGTTTTCAAGTGCAGATAAAATAAAAAAATATGCCAATGATAGTTCGCTGCTAGTATAATTCTATATTAAATAGTAGTTTGTTTGTCTGAGTCTCGTGGGGGGTCTTAGCTGAGGGAATCTATTTTTAGCTACGTGAGACAACGCTATTCAAAAATCTTGAAGAACGTCTCGCGAATGATATTGTTATTTATCTGCCTTGACACAAAGTTGATCACAAGTGATATAAAAACTATGTTCAAACTATCGGACATTAATTCATCGTTAATACAATCTGGTCTAGAAACAGTAGCGCCTGTTGGGGCTGAAGGTGTAGAGAACTTAAATTTCTCTGAGGATGGAAATATTGATGAAACATCGTTTGGTTTCAATTATGGTACGCCACTGTTTAATGCTAGTCAAGGTGGTCGTGTTGCGGTATAATCAAGGCGGACACATAAGTCTTGTATAGAACGCTTTTCTGCTTTAGAGGCTGATTTATTTTTGCTACGGGAAAGATTTGATCGGGAAATTCAGAAAATTATCGTAGAATTGTCAACGAAAGAGGACATTATTAAGAAACAAGGAGCCGAAATCAGTAAGTTAAAAACTTCCAATCGTGAGTTACAACAAAATTTGAATATACTTAATGATAATTTAAGTCATAAAATGCCTGCAGACAATCACAATTGTTCTGAAAATAACTCTAAGGCATTGTATAGGGAAAAAGCAAAGAAGAATAGTCATGCGTTAAATCACTCGGCTCGGCTCTAGTCGAAAGGAATTTCTGATGTGAATGATGTATCACTATCTGTTCAAACAAGCCCTATTTTTAGGCTGAACAGCCCATTAACTGTCCAACCAAGTTCAAATAAACTTAACAAAGGTAATTCAATGGCTGAAAAACAATGCAGCAAGTCAATTGAGCTAATTGAATTAGATAACAATGTACCAAAAACTAATAGAGGAAATAACGACACACAATGCTTGATGAACAATGTTGAGCCAGGCACAATAGATAATGCCGATGAACAAAATAATTGTCAAATAGATATGGAAGGATTTGTGGGCGTTGAGCGCAAGAGAAGGAGAATTAGTCGGTTCCTCTTGACAGGTATAAGAGATAACGTGGTAGCAGATGATATTCGGTCGTAAGGGAGTTACTGTGACCCATCTTTGTGTCTTTCCGAGTAGACGTAAATGTACTCTTTCGGCGAAAATAAATGTCCCCAGTGTAGATGCAACTACAGTTTTACGTGACAGTTTCTGGCCCAATTTCGTTATGTGCAAACCTTGGCTGTCTAAAAGCCAACTGGAAAAAAAATTACGTGTAGTTAAAAATTTTCACAAGCCTATTGCTTCAGGATCCGAAATTGATTAACTTTCGCAGCTAATAATACTTCTAACATTTGTATCCAAAAGAGTCTGAAACTACTGTCATGGAATGTTACTGGTATCAAGAATAATCTTAGTTTTGTATGAACTTGTTTACGGGGATCGGATGTTATTTGCATTCAAGAACATTGGTTATTTTCAGAGACGTTATCGTTTTTGGATAATGTGCATCCTCTCTATAATTCCTGGGGTAGAGCTTGCTTGAATTCGTCTTCGGTGTTTAGCCGTGGTAAGGGTGGTATTGCATTTTTATGGAAAAAGGCCCTTGATAAATATATCACTAAAGTTGATGATTTTGGAAATGAGCGTATTATGGTTTTAAGCTTACATTTACCAGATAATCAAAACGTGTACATTGTTAATGTTTATATGCCACCTCAATCTTCTCCCATTGGCTTCTATCAAGATATTGTCAATGATCTTCTGAATGTACTGCAGCATTTAGAGCATAAAGGAACTTTACTGATTGCGGGGGATTTCAATGCACATTTGGGTCAAATGGGAGGGCCGCGAGGTTTTATCGATATAAATAATAGAGGACGGAGACTGTGGAATTTGTTAGAGAGGTTTGACTTTGTTTCTATTAATTCACAGACCATTGCCGCTGACCCTGTGGAAACGTTTTATGCTGGTGGTGGTGAAGTTAGAACAACCGTCGATCACATTTTCGTAAACTGTTCATTTTTGTCTTCCGTACGGGAGTGTGAAGTTCTTTCCGACTGCTCTGATAATCTCTCGTATCACTTGCCAATTTTCTGCATCTTTGATATTCCAACTATTTTTACGAAGTCAACCTCTTCGAAACCTAGTTTAATTTGGAGAAAACTTGAGGATCCGACCTTAAGAAATCGGTATCAAGTAGATATTGCTCAGGGTCTAAATGAGATAAGCGCCCATTACGCTAATCAAGATTTGGTTGAGCGTCTTGATGAGATTATGACAAAAACGGTTAATGTTTTTACATTCGTCAGCAAATAATAATGTCCCACGAAAAAAGGGACTGTGGACTTTGTATGGTGTTAAAATAGAAGAAAAGGAAAGTTGGCCACGTGTTGGAATAGAACTATCCGGGAATTTTTCGAGCGTAAAACGCACACTCAATGCTTGTGCAAAAGCAAAATCAACGATGGCAAATGTTTCCAATATCGGCGCTCGTCCGAATGCTCTAAATCCAATTTGTGGTGCCAATCTATTGTGCACTGTTGTGTTTCCGACTGCTCTGTACGGTTGCGAACTTTGGAACAATTTAACTCAGCATGAAACAACCTCAATTGAAAGAAGTCTTTAATAATAATTTAATAAATAATTTTATTAATTATCCATCTTTGGCATATAGAAATACAATGGATTTACAAGTTAAAAATATTATACTAAAATACATGTATAACCTATGAAAATGTAAAAATTAGAAAGTTTAAGAAATTTTATATACATATATACAATGATCTAATTTCATGAGTTGGTTAATCTACACGCCCTTGGGATAAAAGACGTACTATGCCTGTGTGTTTTTGAGAGCTGTCTTGGAGTGCTGTCTCTGGTCCTTCTCAGTTCGTAAGTGTGATTCTTATTACCAGATAGGAAACGATTACATGGGTTGTTTGGGACTTCCACGATCCTTTTCAGCTCGTTGCATGTTGCCTTGTCCCTTCTTTCTTTTAGTGTAGGGAGGGTATCTTTCTCCAATCCTAGGATTCTCAAGCTTCTTTGTTGAACACGTTCAATTTCTGCTTCAAGATATTTAGGGATTCCACCCCAAACTGGAGAGGCGTATTCAAGTATTGGCCGGATCTTCGACGTATAATGTAAGTCTGCGCTTCAATGCGAAGTGTATTCAAGGTTTAGATCCTAATACCAGATCTGAAGCAGCAGTTGGAAGTTTAGGCCTGTGGTCAATGGAAGTATACATCGACAAGGCCAAGTTAATGTACTTCGGTCGCTTGTGTTTATCAAGTCCAACAATGGTTACAAAACAGATCTTCATCAATCGCCTTTTCTCATACCTTACAAATCCACGAAAACAAAAACTTAGCTTCTTTCCTGATATAATCCGCATTTTACAAAAATACAACCTTACAAGCTATCTCACTACTTATATTGGCGAATTAACCTTTCCAACAAGGAACACCTGGAGGAAACAAGTTTATATTGAAATCAAGAGATACGAGGAGCTAAAGTGGAGAAACGGCATGTTAAACAAAGAAGAACTCGTTTTCTTTAAAGAAGTTCATACGAAACTGGAACCCCTACACCTCTGGAAGTTGGCAAGAAGAAATTCTCACTTCCAACAAGTATTTTGGCTATTCTTCACTCAATGGATGATGTCGAACTATACATATGCTTACTCAGCAGACGTATTTACCATGGATGCGGAAACGAAGGCCTGATGGACGAACTTTCTTTAATTGTTGTCAGACATATTAACATGCTGTTAACTATAACAGAACAAACTAGCTTTAATTAGAACTGATCATTCATGAAATTAATCATTTTTTAATTTTTTGTTTGTTGACATTTTATATATTTAAACATTTTATAGTTTTCTTTTAAATATTGTACTTAGATATCTTCAATATTGGAGGAATTAAATTTTTATATTATATTATATTATATTATATTATATTATATTATATTATATTATATTATATTATATTATATTGTATTATATTATACTGTATTATATTATACTGTATTATATTATACTGTATTATATTATACTGTATTATATTATATTGTATTATATTATACTGTATTATATTATATTATATTATATTATATATTATATTATATTATATTATATTATATTATATTATATTATATTATATTATATTATATTATATTATATTATATTATATTATATTATATTATATTATATTATATTATATTATATTATATTATATTATATTATATTATATTATATTATATTATATTATATTATATTATATTATATATATTATATTATATTATATTATATTATATTATATTATATTATATTATATTATATTATATTATATTATATTATATTATATTATATTATATTATATTATATTATATTATATTATATTATATTATATTATATTATATTATATTATATTATATTATATTATATTATATTATATTATATTATATTATATTATATTATATTATATTATATTATATTATATTATATTATATTATATTATATTATATTATATTATATTATATTATTATTACATTATTATTACATTATTGTTGCATTATTATTACATTATGATTACACTACACTACACTACACTACACTACACTACACTACACTACACTACACTACACTACACTACACTATTAATTATTTATTACAAATTTAACTTACAGGTGATGGGTCTTGCTTACATCCTAGTGTATAAAGATTAGTGCCATTAATGGTCATAACATAAAGATAATGTATACATATAAGTGGCATATTCTTGTTCTAAGAGTTTAAAATGTCTATAAATTTATAATGTTCCAAACATAGGTAACGTTCATCATTATGTACAGTAATATGAGTTTGATATTGATTATAAATATCAGCTTAAGCATATCATTCAGAGTTATCTGCATCCAAAGAACGCTCTGTTATTCCAAGATGTTCCCGGTAAATGTTTGTTGATCCTTGGATTGCGTCAGTACAACACAATTTCCTGAACAAAGAACGATAGCGTTTGGACATCCCAAGTTGTCGTAAAACGTTTTCATTGGCAGGATGCCAAGAACCAAGGGCGCCGATAACAAAACCAAAGACCTCACATTGCTTTCCTTGATCAACGAAGAATTGCTTTAGCCCTTCATATTTATTAAGTTTCCGTTGTTCAGCGTCACGGAGGGCTTCAGCATTATTGTCGAAGGGGCAACAGACATCAATAATTAGAACTTTGTTATCTTCTTCTACTATTATGTCAGGGCGAAGGCGAGAATTGGCGGCTCGAACTTGTTGGTCAGTGGTGATAGTTCCACGTTGAACGGCGTTGACGATGCGGTCTACTATGCTATTGTGTCTCCGCAGGATACTAGGCATGTTACGAAGGCAGTGGCACTACACTACACTACACTACACTACATTACATTACATTACATTACATTACATTACATTACATTACATTACATTACATTACATTACATTACATTACATTACATTACATTACATTACATTACATTACATTACATTACATTACATTACATTACATTACATTATTATTATTATATTATTATTATTATTATATTATTATTATATTATATTATATTATTATTATATTATTATTATATTATTATATTAATAATAAATATAATAATATTTATTATTAATAAACTTTATTTAAACACGGTACTATTTCACAAAAATACATACAAAAAAAAAAAAAATGTGATCTTCCAATGGGCCGTGTGTTTAGCTATGTTGCAAAATTATTTGCGGTATGCATTTGAGCTATTCGGCTATTGCATGACTTACTAGCATGACAATATGGAAATACTATTTAAATACACAATATCGAATTAATACAGTAAACTAAGTAGGTTAAAATAATCTTAAGACTTAATTGATGTTCTTGAGTTTAGTTTTAAAAATATTTATGTTTTCCGAATTTTTAGTTTCGTTCGATAGATTATTCCGGGCCGCTGCACCTCTGTAGCTGGGTGCCTTTTTCAGGGGGTTTGTTTTAGGCTTTGGTGGTAGGAATCGTGTTTAGCTTGTCTCGTTTTTTTAAACAGCTCTATTTTGTAATCGCTGCAGTCGATCACAAAGTGTGGTACCGAAGCCTCCCCAAACCTGGGAACAATAATCGAAATATGGTTGTACTAAAGTTTGATACGCGGTAGTCAATATTTTTATGTCAAAGAACTCCCGTAATCTCCTAATGGCATTCAAGCCCTTATTTACTTTTTTCGTAATTAATTTTACCTGCTCATCCCAGGTTAGAGTCTCATCTATCATTAATATCCAAGCGATTTTGTAACTCTAACTCTTTTTATATGATCATTGTCCAGAGTGATTGGTGGATCATTTTGAGTTTGGTGAAGTCTTTTACCTATAACCATGTATTCTGTTTTACTTGCATTTAGACTTAACTTATTTGCTTTCATCCAATCAGAAACGTTTGCCAAGTCTTTATTCAATATGTTAGCAATCGAATCAATATTATTGCTAGATGTATCAATTTGTGTATCATCAGCGAACATATTACATCTAGTCTATTTTAAGCAATTGGGAAGGTCATTAACGTATATTAGAAACAGTAGTGGTCCAAGTATGGATCCTTGAGGTATACCGCTGACCATTTCTAGTGGATGGGAAAGGTGATCATTTACCTGGCAATATTGCTTTCTGTTTGATAGATAAGATCTGAACCAATTGAGAGCAGATCCTTTCACCCCGTAGAGGTTTAATTTTTTTTAGTAGTATTTCATGATCTACTGTATCGAAAGCCTTCTTAAGGTCAAGAAATACCACCCCATCAAGTTGACCGATATCAATATTATGGAACCATTTGTTTGTAATTTCTAACATTGCAGTAACTGTGGAATGATTAGGTCTAAAACCGTGTTGAGAGCTTGTAAGCATGTCATTTGTTAGAAAATATGAATAGAGTTGATTATACGCTAACTTTTCCATTGTTTTTGCAATAATAGAAATAACAGATATTGGTCTATAGTTGTTCAGGTCTTCCCTTGGACCAGTCTTATAAACAGGGATCACTTTTGAGATTTTCCATTCGCATGGAAAGATTCCAGACATGATTGATTTGTTAAATATTGTCGTCAGTGCATGTGCTATTAAAGGGGCAGATAACTTTACAAGTTTGATAGATAGTCTGTCCATACCAGTTGCTTTATTGATTGACATGTTTAGTAAAAGAGTGAGTACCTCTTGTTCAAATATTTCTCGAAAGGTGAATATTATATATTATATATTATATATTATATATTATATATTATATATTATATATTATATATTATATATTATATATTATATATTATATTTTATATATTATATTGTATATTGTATATTGTATAATGTATATTGTATATTGTATATTGTATATTGTATATTGTATATTGTATATTGTATATTGTATATTGTATAATGTATATTGTATATTGTATATTGTATATTGTATATTGTATATTGTATATTGTATATTGTATATTGTATATTGTATATTGTATATTGTATATTGTATATTGTATGTGTATATTGTATATTGTATATTGTATATTGTATATTGTATATTGTATATTGTATATTGTATATTGTATATTATATTGTATATTGTATATTGTATATTGTATATTGTATATTGTATATTGTATATTGTATATTGTATATTGTATATTGTATATTGTATATTGTATATCATATATTATATATTATATATATTATATATTATATATTATATATTATATATTATATATTATATATTATATATTATATATTATATATTATATATTATATATTATATATTATATATTATATATTATATATTATATATTATATATTATATATTATATATTATACATTATGCATTATATATTATACATTATATATTTTATATTATATATTATATATTATATAGTATATATTATATATTATATATTATACATTACGCATTATGCATTATACATTATACATTATATATTATATATTTTATATTATATATTATATATTATATATTATATATTATATATTATATATTATATATTATATATTATATATTATATATTATATATTATATATTATATATTATATATTATATATTATATATTATATATTATTTTATATATTATATATTATATTTTATATATTATATATTATATATTATATATTATATATTATATATTATATATATATATTATATATATATATTATATATATATATTATATATATATATTATATATATATATGATATATTATATATTATATATATATATATATTATCTATATATATATTATATATTATATATTATATATTATATATTATATATTATATATTATATATTATATATTATATATTATATATTATATATTATATATTATATATTATATATTATATATTATATATTATATATATTATATATTATATATTATATAATATATAATATATATTATATATTATATATTATATATTATATATTATATATTATATATTATATATTATATATTATATATTATATATTATATATTATATATTATATATTATTATATATTATATATTATATACTATATACTATATACTATATATTATATATTATATATTATATATTATATATTATATATTATATATTATATATTATATATTATATTGGGTGGTATTCTTGGTGGTGGTGGTGGTGGGGGTGGTATTCTTGGTGGTGGTGGTGGTGGTGGTGGGGGTGGTATTCTTGGTGGATGGCGCATACGGCAATCTATATACAAGGTATGAAATAATGGAATAAAGCATTAATTTTTCCAGTGTTACAAATATGTGAAGCTGAAACATAAAGAAAACTGATTCACAAGTCACAACAACTATTCTCTATAAGGTAGAAGTATAATTTTAAACCAGCTAGGATTGATCTGCAAACTGGAATGAAATGTTGCTCCATATCATAATTAATATTGTCACAGAGCAATAAAAAACAACCATATTTGTAAAGAAATAAATGGTGCTTAAAGATGGTCAGATGGACATTCATTCAACATTCGAACGTCATAAATCTTTCTATAGATTACTAATAACCCATTTACTGACAGTACTGCTCCACTGACAAGCACTTTGTAGGAGTCAGCCTAATCTTTCTGCCAGGAAACTTTATAAAACAAAAAATATTAAATGCTTAAATAGTTCTTAGAACCACTCGTCATAATTATTACAGTCAAACCAGATGTTCTCTAGCTTGTGAGCAACATTGTCGCACAATATTGCAATTTTGACTGGGAGGAGATTGCGCTGAGCAATTGCTTGCAAACGATTATTGTGTACAGGTAAGACATTGCTGCTGACAGAGTGGCACTGGGGTACAAATAAAAATTCTTGCAATTTTCTGCCAATCCCATATTAGTCCTGGTTTTGGGATATTAGGGGTTTACATTGACTGACCAGTGCATAATTGTATTTGGCAAGACAGAAAACGTCAGAATATGATGTAATTTTCTTGATTATTACATGCTCTTCTCAAATTCATGAATAATTAATGAGCAAATACACCAATCAAAAACACATATTTCGTCACGTGCGTGAGTTGCGAAACCCCAGTAATAAACTAAAAATTGAATTAACAATTAGGAAGTTAGATAATAAACGCTTTAAACAATGAAAAGCGTGCATTACAACATTTCTAAATTATAAAAACAGTCCAAACAAAGAAAACTGTATTATTACCACAATTCTAAATTATAAATGCAAAACTCAACACAGAAACCAATTAAGTTAGGTTAATTTTAATCACGCAAAATGAATCGTATTAACGACATGCACACCGTCTATCCGACTTATCCAAAGGATTTAACGTTAATGAGCCATTTTTTCGTCAATATGCCTCTTCAAAGCGGCCACTAAACGATATAGGCTACGTGGTGGATATCTCTCTCCATCTTTCCTAACAACCTCCTGAACAAATTTCCCAAGCCAGTATGCCATGCTTTCGCCATTCATTTCTTCAAAAGGCGTGTCAACAGTTTGCACATTGTCATCAACATCGTCGCTTGTCTTGTGGCTTATCAGAATTCAGAATCCGCATTGTAAAGTACTCCCCGTTCGTTCCAAATATCGTATAATAAATTCTGAACAATTTTAATAATTTTATTCGATCTAAAATATACAAATACAGATACAAAACATTAACAACTAAATTACTTATCTTAAGAAACATAAAAACATACAATAGCTTACTTCTTTGGCCTTCTACTTTACAAATACATCCTCAATATATCGCTTTATTCCTGTCCAACATGTGCTTACTACTTTCCCGCTCTTTCAGTCACGTGAAACATAATTTATGCTAAATTAACTAAAGTTTGAACTAATATGAATATAATTAACCTCTAATTAACCAAGTCAACTGAACATCCTCCACCCCAATGAGGACATAGTTCTCATTTTATACGCTGTCCGCTGCGTGAATTACCGCGATCTTAGTGATCGGTCTACTATACATTCCCGTTTGTGTTTTTACTGTAACGTTTCTAACTCTGCCGTCCTTACCGGGATGCACTTCAACAATTCTTCCGATTGTCCAGTTACCTCGTATCGCATTAGAATCCACCATCATCACAATGTCATTCACTTTCACATCACGTCGCTGGACATCCCATTTCTTTCGAGGAACCAAACAGGGGAAGACATCTCGCGTCCATCTTTTCCAAAAAGAATCCATAATCTTCTGCAGAAATTCCACTCTATGCCGAGGATTCTTTGTCTCCAGAAAAGGTCCTTGTGGAACATGCGATGAAGCTCTGCCCAGTAAAAGATCGTTTGGACATAAATATGTGCCATCATCAGGGTCGTTAGTTGGTCTACCAATTGGTCGCTGGTTTACGAGATTTGCTACTTCTAATAAGACAGTGTATAGTTCAAACGGTGTCAGAAGGTGATCTCCCATAGCTTGTTTAAGGGCTACTTTGCAGCTTTTAACCAACGATTCAGCACACCCGTTGTGATGTGGAGCATTCGGTGTGATGAATTTCCACTCCATTCTCTTGTCAGCTGCATACTCCTTTAGCTTCTGAACATCCCAACCTTCGATCATCTTCGCCAGTTCGTTCTCTGCTCCGACTAGTTGTGTTCCATTATCGCTCAGCATTATTGAAGGGTAGCCTCTAATCGCGAAGAATCTACGGAGCACTTGAATGAGTTCCATTGTTGAATAATCAGTTGCTAGTTCTAGATGAACCGCACGCGTGTTCATACAAGTGAATAAAACACCATAGTGCTTAGTGGTTTTATTTCTTCCAATCTTGACTTTATAGGGGCCAAAATAATCACAAGCTGTATGGAAAAATGGAGGCGTCTGAGGCATCAATCGCATCTTTGGCAGTTCGGCCATATATTGCGTCTCGAGCTCTGGATGGGATTTCTTACAGAAAATACACTTCTTCTTGATCGACTTTGCCAATTTTTGGACTCCGATAATCCAAAACTTTCTTCGAGCCTTCGCTGCCGTCGCAGCTACTCCGGAATGACCAAACAGATGAACATCTTGGGTAATCAGGTACGAAATATGGTGATTCTTTGGAAGCAGTTTGAATCCTCTCGACTGACTACGTATCCACGTAAGGACTATCATACTGTCCGTAAAGAATATAACTCTCTCAAACTGTAAACGACACTCTTCGATTATGACCTTGTACAATCTACTTGCGATAACTGCTGCCTGCAATTCCAGGCGAGGAATTGTCAATTCTTTAAGAGGGGCAACTCTCGACTTAGCTGATATAAACCGACTTTCATAACTGCCACTTGACTTCCTCCAACGTAAATATGAACATGCTCCAAATGCATCACGGGATGCATCTGCAAAAATACAAAGTGTCGGTAGTCCAACAGTGTTCAGTGGTGTTAAACTTCGTGGAAACGAAACGACATTCAAGTCCTCGATTTCAGCAAAAAACTCAATCCACCACTTTGAAACCTCTGACGGAAGTTCTTCGTCCCAATCGAACCCGTGCTGCCAAAGTCGTTGTAAACCGATTTTCGCACGAATCAGGAACGCCGCTGCAAATCCAATTGGGTCAAATACACGAGCCACTTTACTGAGTATCTTTCTCTTCGTTAACTTCAACTCGGTTACATTCTCTTGCTCCGGTTTTGGTAACTCGCTAACTTTAACTTTGAACGTGAAAGCGTCCTTGCTGCTATTCCAAACAACGCCCAGAACCTTTTCTTCAGATTCACCTTCTAAAAACTTTACACTCGAGCTTTCTTCTGACGGTAGGTTTTCCTCTAGGACCTCGTTTGATAACCATTCTTTCACTTTAAACCCGCCGTTATCTAAGACTTCGTCCAAATCTTTCGTCAGCTGCTGTGCACTTTCGACCGTAGACACGGAGTCACAAATATCATCCATGTAAGTATTGTTTTTCAAAACTTCAGCTGCGTACGGATGAGAGCTTTCTGCTTGTTCGGCCGTCTTTCTCAGTGCGATTTGCGCCATTGCTGGTGCCGGCTTGTCTCCGAAAGTTAACACAGCTTTTACATAAGTGTCTGGTGGTTTCGTTGTGTCCATATCCCGCCATAAAAACCGATGTACATGCTGATCTTCCTCAGAAATTCCGATTCTGTGGTACATCTTGGAAATATCTCCACTTACAGCGACTGGCTGCTCTCTGAACTTAAGAATAACTCCAAACATGTTGTTCAAAAGATCAGGTCCTTTTACCCAGCAATCGTTAAGACAATGTCCTTTGTATTTTGATGACGAGTTAAATACGATTCGTACTGGTGTACTTTTCTTATCTGGTCGAACAACTTCGTGGTGTGCAATATAGTGCACAGGACCCTTGTAATTTCTCATTTCTTCTTCCGTAAGCCTTCGCGCAAAACCAAGTTCTTCCATTTGTTTCATTTGCTCTTGATAATCTTTCGCATGTTCTGGGTTTTCTTTCAACCGTCTCTCCGTTGCTTCAAGTTTCTTTACCACCTGTTCTCGGTTGTCAGGGAGGTCTTTTGGATCACTTTTCCAAGGGTACGCCATTTCCCACCGCTTTCCAACCAACTTGCATCCTTGCTCAATTAACTTTGTTTCTTCCTGCTCGATCTTGCTCAACTTTGACATTTCGGTATTTGGCTGACCAACTCCCATTGCTTCGCTCGTCCAAAAATCTGTTAGATTTATCGGTCTGGTGAAGTTAACGTGGAATACTCTACTCGTTTGCTGCAAACCTGGTATCGCTCCAAAGATAACCCAACCAAGAGGTGAATGCCTCGCGACCACGTCACCGACTTTCTTCGAATCTCCCGTATGCATATACGCATGGTCAATCCCAATAAGCATATCAATTGCGCCACATTCTCTGTAAATTCTCATGTCAGAAACGCCAATACTTTTCGCCATGTTGCCCGTATCAATTGATGAAATGTCATCGCTAATATGTGGTATCCCAACTGCTTTGACCATAAACTTCGCTCCAGACTCTAACGACGTAATAGGAACTTGATATGACTTTGTCTCCAACACTTCTTCTTCGCCGCCTACTTTCTTAATGGTTATTGAAACATCCTTTCCCTTTAATACCAAGTCCTTGGCAGTGTCCGTGCAGATTAGACTAATTTGTGCGCCCGAATCAAGTAGAATGTTCCCATGTTTGCGTTGATTGTTCTTTCCTGTTATTTCCACGGTGATAACTGGAAGCATTGTTTCAGTGTTATTCCCTACTGATGCAACACCCACAGATGCTGGAGGTTTTACTGGATGCAAAAGAACATGATGATAATATTTGCACTGAATGCCGCTTATTTTCTGAGTGCACTGTCTTCGTCTGCTACAGTTCGATGCTCTGTGATCACGTCCGCCCTTCTTAAGACAACTAAAACAAGCATGGTTTTCTTTTACTGTTTTCAGTCTCTCCTCTGGACTCATGGAATTAAACTTTTCGCATTGGTCTACCCAGTGAGTTGAATTGTTACAAATCCAACATCTTGGTGGCTTTCCCCCTGCTAACTGATTGATAGACTTTGAGCCCGAACTTCTGAGCGGAGCGCTAGCCCGCATTCTTGTTTTCATCTCCGTCTCTAACCAGGTTATCAGACCTTGTAAGCTTGCTGGCTTTTTCTCTCTTTCCAATTCACGAGCCCATATCTTTCTATCTTCTACACACATTTTTTGTTCAATCAATGATAGCATATGATTGTTGTCCAGGTCATGGGGCCTACCCACTCCTTTCATTGTGTTATAACTACGCTTGACTAAGTGCACCAAATCACAAAATCTCGAATCTTCACCGTCCTTCAATGGTTTAAATCTTGACAGATCTTCTGTTATCTGATCTGACACAAATCTGGGGTCTCCATATATCGAGTCCAAATACTGCCACGCCCCATCATAATCTGTCCCAATTCCTTTGATAAGTTCAAGGGGTTTTCCCTGTGGACAAGCCCTAAGATATGTCATGCAATCTCGCTTACTGTATCTCGATTCAATTGCATGCTTGAAATCATCCCGAAATGTACTGTATTCTCTGCAGTCACCACTAAATTTAGGCATTTTTGGCTTCTCCATTTTATAGCCACATACAGGTTGACTAGGTAAACTGCAATGAACATTGTCACTTGAATTTACATTTTCTTGACCTTGACCTTCAGGAGACGGGTCCAGTTCTGACCCCGGGTTAGCTGTATGCACTTGTTCTGCAGTGTCTTCCTCACCCACACCTGTACTCTGTTGATTTTCAGGGGATGGGTCTTGTACTGACCCCGGGTTAGCTTCCTGTTCTTGTTCCTCACTGTGATTAACATTTATCTCAACATTAACAGTATCTGATGACTGACCTTTTAGCTTTTCCTTTAAATAATCCTTTGTTTTGATCCTTAACTGCATATATTTCCTTTGACAATCGTCAATCCAGTCCTCTTCAGCCGCAAATTCCTCATCACTGTCCACTAACTTTATGTACTCATCATGTTTTTCAACCAAATTCTTAAATACAGTTTCGAAATTCGCTAGAGATTCTTCTACTTCCGGTATAGGCCTCTCGTTTATCAACAAATAATCCAAGCCGTTTCCTGCCCTTGTCACGCTCGATTTCGCACATCTTCGTTTCTTTTTCGCTCCATTAAACGCTTCTTTCGATACCTCCGTCATTTATCTGTTTTCCTTTAAGCCCTGGTCAGCAGAAATCGAATTTGTGGCTTATCAGAATTCAGAATCCGCATTGTAAAGTAGTCCCCGTTCGTTCCAAATATCGTATAATAAATTCTGACTACAATTTTAATAATTTTATTCGATCTAAAATATACAAATACAGATACAAAACATTAACAACTAAATTACTTATCTTAAGAAACATAAAAACATACAATAGCTTACTTCTTTGGCCTTCTACTTTACAAATACATCCTCAATATATCGCTTTATTCCTGTCCAACATGTGCTTACTACTTTCCCGCTCTTTCAGTCACGTGAAACATAATTTATGCTAAATTAACTAAAGTTTGAACTAATATGAATATAATTAACCTCTAATTAACCAAGTCAACTGAACATCTTGCTTTTCGTTTCTCTGTAATACTACACATCGACAGCCCACTTGTTCTTGTATCGGGTAGAACAAGGAATAGCGGTCTGAATAGCTTCTGTCTCTTCTGTTAATGTCCTAGCTTTTCGAAATGAACGGCCATCTTTGCTTTACGAATTCATATTCACCTTCGCTTGTGAACTAACGTATATGCTAATAATTTGAGCAACACACCCTGTTATATAATAGCACGCCATCTAATTAGGGAATTCTACAACAATAGACTATTGTCAACTGAGAAGTTATTTCATAAACTCGTGGCTCGTGTTTTACCAGAGTTTCCAAACACTTGAGAACAATTGAATTCACTCGACTGTTCACCGCGCGATTTTCATAATTGTTCTCTCGAGTTTGTAAAACACTCAAGACAACAAAAACCACTCGACCGTACCGGCCTCGTGTTTTCATTGCCCTTCGTGTTTTACAAACTCTCGAAAACAATTATAAAAATCGCTTGGTGAACAGCCTCGTGAATTCAATTGTTCTCGCGTGTTTGGAAACCCTGGTAAAACACTCGCACTCGTTTATGAAATATTACAAAGAGATCTGTTATGATACTTGCATATAATTGAATATACAAATTACAATTTATACCTTTGTCTTTGGTGATGTTGTGTAACTCTTAAACAAAGATCGACTGGTTGTTGAAGTCTTCTTGTTTTTCGATCTGGTTTCCCTGGTGTATCACCAATAGAAGTATATACACGCTTAGCAGTTTCATTTTCTTCCTCACTAATGACAGCATCGCTATTATTAGTTGCCATTATTATAATACTGCAAAATTTACTCTATAAATGAAAAAATACAATAAAATGTACTCAAATATAACGAAACCTAACTATAAAAGGTAACAATGAAATAAAATAAGTAGCAACACATGTGTATTTTCAAAATTATCATAGAAAATAGCGATCCATACAGTAGTTTTCGTCGCGCCAAAACTGACCACATCCACGCGGGTATATTCCCGCCATCAGGGTTAATAGAATATAGCAAAAATAGCTCATTTTCAAACCACGATAACTCTTCGGTTTTATGGAGTAAATTCATGTTTTAAAGTATCACTATAAAGAGTAAACATTCCTAAATTCACTGATATGATTTTATTTTAGTTTCCTTGTACAAAAGTATAATTTACTCATGAATATTTCAATGCCACTTTAAGGTCATGTTCACTGACCCGAAACATGCATAAATACAATGGGAATTTAACATAACTAAAATGCGATATATATACAAAATTATTCCAAAATTATTTTATTAAATTACTAACAAAAAAGTTATCAAAACATACCTTTGAGAAAACAAGATCTTCACAGCAAAAATCGCAATACATTTCGCAATACATACGTTGAGAATAAAGATTTTGAATAATAATGAGCCGCATTGAGGCGCGTTGCATTTCGGGAAGACCCTCATTCCTCCTCTGGTCACTTCACAGAGGAGGAATCGTCAGTATACCACAATGCATTGCGTTGAAAACACGAATTAACTCCTAAAACCGACGAGTAATCGCGGTTTGAAAATTGGGTATCTTTGCTATATTCTAAAATATTGGTTATTTATATTGCGATTTTTCGCCCCCAAAACTTCGAATTTTTGAATCTATTTTTTATAACTGTTTTATATGTGAATGTATTTCAACGATTTTTGACTTGTTTAGTTGATGTATCACGCTTTAGGTATCCCAATCACGCATTATATTTACCATTGTGTTGGGTCAGTACGCAAGCCTCGAAAATGACATGTAAACATGTAGGAGATTAAATGGGTAATTCAAGAGAAAACTCAATGAAAATCACATCACTGAAATCAGGGAAATTTTCCTTTTTACTAATACCAAAAAACCCAGATATTGCTGTTGGAATATCGGGTGTTTTTGGCTATATTCTGTCGGTAATGGCGCCATGTGGCGGGAAGATGCCACATGATTGGGGCATTTTAAAATGGGCTTCAAGCACTGATCTGAAAATATAGTACCATATTTTCAGATCAGTGGCTTCAAGTCAGAAGGTGTAGTGATTGACAGGTCATTTACATAACAATGAAATGCGCGGGAAAACGGGACATATGCCATATGGTAGCGAGAGAGAAAGTATCAAGTTTGTAGTTGTACAGTAAACTAAATAAATATATAAACGTAACGTGTGTGCTTAATTATTACATTGGCGACGAGGATAAATTCTCAAAATGAATGGCTTACAGCCCATGCCTTTGTTCGAACCGAAAGCTGATCCAACGAATACAAGCGCTCGATGGACACAGTGGATTCAGCGTTTTAAAACATATTTAGTCGCTTCGAATGTGAAGGACACTGCACGTCAAAGAGCACTTCTGTTGTATCAAGCTGGCCTCGAAGTTCATGAGATATTTAAAACACTGCCAGAAACGGGTGACGACAAAGATTACGAAGCAGCTGTCCAGGCCCTCACGAGATATTTTTAGCCGGAAAAAAATCGCGTATATCAAACATATAAGCGCAGCAAGATAATGAGACTATCGATGACTTTCACACACGTTTGAGAAGATTAGCAAAGTATTGTGAATTCGAGGACGTCGAATTTGAAAAAAAAATGCAAATTGTGTGCAACGGGACATCCTCGAGACTGTGTAAGAAAGCGTTGAAAGAAAGCAATTATTCATTGAAAGATATGTTAATCGATGGTCGGAAATCTGAAACCTGTAGTGCCCAAGCCAGTGGTATGGAAGAAAAATTTAAAGATGTACAAATTAATCAAGTTAAGAGAAAACCGGCTGAGTCTACATGCTATAAGTGTGGACTTGCTTACCCTCATGCGGATCGCCCGTGTCCAGCCGCAAACTCCACTTGTAACTCCTGTGGCATACTTGGTCATTTCTCTAGAGTGTGTCGAAAGAAAGAATCGCGTCGTTTCTCTAAGCCACAACCGGCACAAGAATCGCTCCGACGACGAGAACAACCAAAAGAGCAAACCAAGCGAAGAAATCATGCACAAACATCGCGATTCATCCACGGAGACCAGTTCAGAAGACGATTATGCGTATGCTGTGGAAAACAAACCCAAAGACGACCCAAAGACGACCCAAAGACGACCCAAAGACGACCCAAAGACGACCCAAAGACGACCCAAAGACGAAAACAAACATACGGGTAAATTCGATTGAAATCAAGTTCATTGTTGACACGGGAGCCACAGTTGCTTATGGCTCGGACAAACCACTACCTCTTAAAGGCCAATTTCAGGCAATCTTGGAATCGAACAAATGTTATACTGTCTCGGTTATTCAGGTTGTCGAAGGTAGCTCTGGAAATCTACTTAGTGCAAAAACCGCTCAAGATTTGGCATTAATTCAATTGGTAAGCAAAGTCACAGAACTTGAAACGCGACCGAAACCGGAAGTTTCTACACCGAAAACCGAGGCGGGGAATATGGAGAACACAGGTGAAAGGCGGCCAGCGCCTGCATTATCGCCGAAATGCGCAGACCAAGATATCCAGAAAATTATTGATAAATATGCAACTGTTTTTGTGGGTGAAGGGAAACTGAATACTCAACAAGTCGGGTTACACATCAACGAGAACATTAAACCGGTAGTTCAGCCGCAGTGCCGGATACCATATCATATTCGCAAAGATGTATCAAAGATGTATCAAAGGAGTTAAAGAAATTGGTGGAAGAAGATATGATCGAAAGAGTCTGTGACCAACCTACACCGTGGATTTCGCCAATTGTGTGCACCCCAAAGAAGGACGGTGGAACATGAATCTGCGTTGATATGAGAGCAGCCAATCAAGCGATTGAGCGCAAAAGACATGTTATGCCAACGCTCTCTGATTTCCGTGCAGAGATGAACAGGTTAAAATTTAACGCGCTATATAACTACATTTTCGACGCACGAAGGCCTATTTTGTTACAAGCGACTGAACTACGGAACGAACAGTGCACCAGAAATATTTCAGAATATTTTGCAACGCCATCTTAGTGACATTCGGGGAGTAAAGAATATCGCAGATGATATTATTGTTCATGGAAAAACACGAAAGCAACATGACAAAGCCTTAGAGAACTGTCTGAAACGACTAGATCAACTCAACTTGAAAGCGAAACCAGAGAAGTGTAGTTTCCTACGCAAAGAGATTAAGTTTTATGGTCTAATTCTCACGGCAAATGGAACACGACCTGATCCAGCAAGAATCACAATTTGGTCAAAGCCAGGGCACCAAAGAATGCCAGTGAACAGTACGAATGACCAAAGAATGCCAGTACGCAGTTTTTTGGGCCTAGCTAACACGTGCCGTGAGTATGTTCCAGAGTATGCTGAAATTACTAGGCCGTTGAGGGATCTCACAAGGAAAAGTGTCGCTTTCAATTGGAACAACACTCACCAAAGAGCTTTTGAGCAGATAAGAAGAAACTGACAAACGCTCCTACTATGGCATACTTCGATACAGAGAAGAGAAGCTTGCTTATCGTTGATGCATCACCTTTGGGAATTTGTGCAATCTTAGCACAACGAGAGAAGTCCGGAGAGTCGTACTGTACTATCTCTTACGCCAGCAGAGCCCTGTCTACTACTCAAGGAAAAACTACAATTGAAGAAAAAATTGCAGATAACTATGTGAATTACATCATTAACAATGCTATACCGAAGTCAATGACACTTCAATAAATCAAGGGAGCCACATTGTCAGACACCATTTTAAGGAAAGTTCTAGAATGCATGAAATCAGGGAAATGGGACGAGAAGGATGTGGAACTGAAATCTTATCACATGTGCGCGGAAGAACTAACAGCAACGAAAGCAGGGGACCTTCTTCTAAAAGGGAGCAGAATTGTTATACCAAAAACGCTACAAGACCGTGCGACGCAACTCGGACATGTGGGACACCAGGGAATAGAGAAGACGAAAGCGTTATTACGAGAGGAAATATGGTATCCTGGAATGGATAGTAAAATTAAGACCTTCGTTGAAAACTGTGCTGCCTGTCAAGCCGTTGGTTCGGGTAGTCCACCTGAACCGACGAGGATAACTCCTACCGCGACAGAGCCATGGCAAAGCTTAGCACTAGATTTTTATGGTCCAATACCCCACAGTGGACAGTATTTACTTGTCGTAACCGACACCTACTCTAGGTTTCCTGAAGTGGAAATTGTGAAGTCAACGTCAGCGAAAGCCTGTATATATCCCGAAGTTAGACCGCATATTTGCAACTCATGGCATTCCAAAAAGATTAAGACTGATAATGGCCCACCCTTAAATGGGAACGATTTCAAACGATACATGGCTGCATTGGGAATCGAATGGACAGCAAGCACTCCGTTATGGCCCCAAGGAAATGGTGATGCCGAGAGTGTGATGAAGCCGTTAGGAAAAGTGATAAAGACTTCTATATTAGAGGAGAAAAATTGGAGACAAGAACTTCAACTATTTCTGTTAAATTATCGCTCAACGCCGCATGCTACTACCAAGATACCTCCATGTGAATTACTGTTCAACCGAAAGGTGCAAGGAAGTCTACCCGAGCTGTCAACAAAAACGATCGTGAACAAGCACTAAAGTGCCAAGGAAAACATCGAGAAAAAGAAGATCAGGAATAAGCAATACTACGATGTCAAGAAAAACACCAGAACATCCACAATTAGGGAAGGTGACATTGTTATTTGCAAACAGAAACCGACCAACAAGCTATCTCCTAGATTCAATCCCGAGCGATTGACGATTGTCGAGAGGAAAGGAGCAACAACAGCTACTGCCAGAAATGACAGTCGCAGTATCACGCGTAATGTGTCTCATTTCAAAGTAGTTAAACGTGCAGAAGAACAAAGTAGTGATGAAGAGAGACCAAACAACGTGGATGATGTACAGGGCAGAGGATTGTAAGACGACATGCAGGACATTATAGTAGAACGTCAGCCGACACCAAGAAGATCAACGAGGAATCAACGAACTGTAAATAGATTTGGTAACTCAATACCGTCTGGACTTATTTCATAGAACTTTAGTATTACAAACAATAACAAACAATTCATAGTTATTCCGTTGAGTTTTGTTTAAAAAAAAAGAGAGCGATGTAGTGATTGACATAACAATGAAATGCGCGGGAAAACGGGACATATGCCATATGGTAGCGAGAGAGAAAGTATCAAGTTTGTAGTTGTACAGTAAACTAAATAAATATATAAACGTAACGTGTGTGCTTAATTATTACAGAAGGCTGAAGGCTTTGGATGGTCTTTTATACCATATTCATATAGCGCCACAAAAATAAACAACAAATTTGTAAGATTAACTCCACTGCTTATTAGATATTACTTTGTATATACATTTCCAAAATGACCATAAATTTCAGATTAAGCACTTACATTATTAATGGTTCAGAGTAGGTGTAATAATCATTCATGATTGATCTTTAATAACTGAGCAAGTTTCAGTTTTTGCTTCGCCTTGGGAAATATGGCCAGGCAACCTTCCTCGAACTGCTTTTTTGAGTCAAGAAAAGTGAGATTTCAGCTGTGTTTGGTTCCAAGTAAAAATACAGTGACATGCAGTGAATTTTTTTCTCCATGTTCTAACTTTTATATTACATATTCTAGGGAAAGTGTCAATGGGAATGACATGTTATGGTCAAGTTCATGGACTGAGTCTCATTTGCTGCACCACCTTTGGGTGATTATGTCATTATGATACTATTAACATACTATGTAGTATACAAAATAGAGCCATTTCATAACAATCCTTAACTTTTTGTATAAATAGCATTGAACCCAATTCTAATAGGAAATAATATAGGAATATTTAAGCCAATTTATAGATCACAATGTATAAATTTAAGTTAATGAGACAACACATTAACTTGAGGTTTGTTTTGCTATACAACAAGTGGGAAAAGCCTGTCAACACCCACTAAATTCACAACAAAATATCTCTGATCAAAATTCAAAGTTGTCCGGATACGTGCAATACGAATGCAATTTGCTCAGCCAATCGAATGACTCTATTGCCAATCATATTTCAATGACCATATGTAAAGCGCGCTATATAACGTCAAGCGTGTCACTTTGCCGAATGTTTCAACTGAATAAACACGAAATTCTGCAAGAATAAAAATTTACATAATATGCGAAGTGCTTTGGACGGCGTTATGGACGGTGCGAGAACTTAGGCGATTCGAATGCTAAATATGTCGATGCGAGACCTCCTTCGGCACAAGAACAAGACCCAACAAGATTAATGCGAACGACGGGCAGCATGGCGAATAACGACGTGGTTTTATATCTACAATCAGAACTCACTGATGCAGAGCAAGCATGACAGTTGTGGTATTATTCCTCCCATGGTCCAAGAAATATGCCAGCTCAATTCCGCTATAAAGTTAGTACGGACAGACGCCAACCAGTCAACAGATCCGACGAACACGACGTGCTGAATATAACACAATTGGTTGCCTCGCATGTGGCCCATGCGGGGCGTCGTAAGTATTGCCAGCAACTGACTCAAAGTCTCAAACGAATGGTATATTTCTTTTCAACCAATTTTAGTATATCTCTCAATTGCCATTCGATATCATAGTATTCTGGTACCATATATGTATAAATTATAACATGATATATCTCTGTAATATATGAATATATCCTATTGTTATATTGATGTCCAAAGTTTAATCCTTGTCTCGAGGCCTGAAAATATTTGTATTTACCGTAACATTTTACGGCTATAGAAACGAATACCATTATCGTTAAATCGGCAACACGTATTTTGTTAATGAATATTAAATACTACGATAAAATATAGTTCAGTGTTCAGTTGTCAAAATTTGGTTCGGAATTATGACACGTGCACTCGAGCGTGCGTTGGCGTATGTTCACGTGAACGTCTATTAGTCAGGATTATTGCCATCTTGCCATTATAATTATATAATTTGGGTTAACAGGACGGTATGTCCAATTTGAGCAGTATATGTCGCACTGGCATTGTCTCATTGTCAATATATCTAGTTCCTGGTAGGCACCACTTCTACTGACAGCAAGGTCAAAGTCTTTGAATTATAGCTGATTAACTGTATGTAAGAAAGTTACATCAATGATTTTCAACGACCAGGAAAGCCTTGATAGGCTATAATTTAATTAAAATTTTCATGTAATTTAGGCCAAAAGGTTTTAAGAACTCAGATTTGCAGCAACAAAAGAGTGGCTGTATGTTGGCAACCTAAGTCAGTACCCCAATATTTCACCAAATGTCCACCACTGTATATTAACCTACTTGATTCTATTGGTATATGCAGTTAAGTCAAAGGCTAAGCTTGTTGTCAAAGTTACTAAAATATATCATGGAAATAATGTGGCAGTTAATTATATTTTATTTTCAGATTGCAATTTCTTTATATACTACATAGTACTACCAACATTGTAGACTATGTTCAGATAATATTTCATATTAGCTCGTGCAAATCTCAATATGCATGTGACTGCTTTCACTGTTGTGTTCAAGCTTGAGTCAATATACTACATACACCACTGTTATCACAGTTTAGGGAAATACAGTTGGTGCCAATTTAATGTTAACCTTTAGAAAACAAATCTCGGATAATCGGGGGTCAAATGAACCTTATATATGATACACAAATCTGTTTGCTTGTTAATGTATGTAATTCAATTATTCAATCACATTCTCTGTATAGTGTATACTGAACCTGTTGCTGTTCAAATGTAGAGACCTTTTATCGTATAGCTCCGAGTTACATATACCAGACTGTTACGTCAGATGAATTAAAAAATAAATAATTAAATAAAATAGAAAATAACAAAACAAACATGCCTTGTTAGTCAGCTCTGTTGGTCGTGTTACCAACACTCCAATTATGAATTTGTGAGATAAAAAGCTTCGTGGGGGAGCTGCTGTATGTCTTGGGCCCCATCCAGGTTTCCTGTACTGCAGGTTTTTCCTGGCCTCCCTGACATCTCAGCTGTAGTATGAGTGATGGTAATGCTCAAATGGAAGTCAACTATCATCAGGCAAAAGCTGTCTTCTCTATGACTACAGCTTTGTGGGAGATGGGTTTCTTCGTCTATGGGGAATACACTTGCAGTGTATTTGTGGGGTTGAAGTGTTCCAAATGGTCAACTTCATTGCCCATAGACTCAGATTATTTCATGGAAATATAATCAGTCGAATCGTAAGGACTGTCCAAGGGGATTATCACCCATTGGTTCAGGTAATGTCGGAGAGGGTCGCAACCTTGATGGCAGGGCTCTATCGGGGTTTTTACCCCTAGGGCATTTAGTCTCTCCTAGCGGGTCTCATGTATACACCCGCGGGATGAAAACATAAGGCTAGAATGAGTCTTTGGGTTGACCAGAGTATAAATATTGGTTCACTTCAGTCTTCACCCCGAACCCGTTCTCCCACAAATTTGGCGTGTGTTTAATTTAATTACCGGTGAATTTTAGTATATAATGTGCTTGGATCATTAACATGGAGATAGAGATACGGCTGACCCAGGTTCACAAACTTGCCTGCTTTATCACTTGCCTGCTTAAACAAGTCGCAGTTTACGTCGCAGATATTCAAATTGTCCTCTAGGTAATGGCTTTGTGAAAATGTCAGCTACCATTTCATTGGTTGGACGGTACTTCAACTCAATTGTTCCATCTTGAGTTTCTCCCGCACGAAATGATATTTGATATCAATGTGCTTCGTTCTCTTGTGTACCACTGGATTTCTTGACATAGCGATGGTTCCCTGATTGTCTTCGTATAAGGTCATGGCTCTGGAACAATCTACTCGTAGATCTTTCATTAGTCGTCGCAGCCATACTCCCTCTTGGGTTGCTAGAGCGCAATGTATTCTGCTTCTGATGTTGAAAGAGCCACTGTTGGTTGTTTCTGGCTTGCCCAACTGATAGCACCGTCAGACATCATGAATACGTTGCCAGAGGTTGACCGTCGAGTATCTGAGTCAGAAGCCCAATGTGCATCAGAGTATCCCTCCCGAATTTCAGTTACTTGGTACTAGAGGTGCAACTGATCAGTTCCTTTCAAATACCTAAAAACGCGTTTGACAGCTGTTAGATGCGCTTCAGTTGGTGATGAGTTGAATTTAGCTAGTCTTGCCACTGTCTGAGCAATGTCTGGACGAGTAGCTATTGCTGCGTATATTAGACTCCCTACCATTGACTGGTACTGTACAGAATCTACTGGTTTGCTGTAACCATCGTCCTTCACTAGTTTGACTACTAAGATCCATTGGCGTTGACACGGTCTTGCAATCTTGTAATTTGTACTTCCACAAAATCTTGTTTATATATTGCTCTTGACTGATTTGTAGAAAGCTCCGGGAAATTAAAACCACGAAATCCCCTGGGCCAGACAAAATACCAAATATAGTTTTGAAGTCCTTTGCCTTTGAATTTGCTCCGATCATTACGGATATTTATAACTCATCTATGAAACAAGGTGTCTTCTCGGGAGGATTAAAGAGATCTGTTGTTTTGCCTGTCCCGAAAGTTCTCCCCCCTTCAAATATCGAGGATGATTTACGCCCAATTTCATTGACCTCGCAAATTGCAAAGGTCATGGAGGGATGTACCTTAGACAATCTGTTTCCTGAAGTTGTAAATAAAATGGACACTAAACAATTTGTCCTGCCTAAGAAATCGACAACTCCTGCTCTAGTGTATCTCCTACATTCAATTTTGGCCGCCCTTGGGAGAGGTTCCTGCAGTGCCCGGTTGTTTTTTGCTGATTTCCAAAAGGGATTCGACTTAGTAGATCACAATGTTATTGTCCACGAGCTTACTAATCTTGGAGTACACCCAGTGACTATTCGGTGGATTAAAGCTTTCCTCTCTAACGGAGAACAATGTGTGAGGGTTGGAAATTCAAATTCATCTTGGAAGAAAACGAACGGTGGTTTGCCCCAAGGTACAAAATTAGGTCCATTACTGTTTGCTGTTCTTGTAAATTCACTACTTAACGATTGGCCTGGCAGAATAAAATTTGTCGATGACTCCTCTGCTCTTGAGATTGTACCGCGATACTCACCAAGTTTAATGCCATTAGTGGTTAACGATATTTCGGATTTTGCCAAAGATCGAGGAATGAAATTAAACCCAAAAAAGTGTAAGCAGATGTTGATAAGCTTCCTTAAATATGGAGCACCAGGCACAAATCAACAAATTACTGTTGCTGGTAACCCGGTTGAAACTGTATCTTGTTTTAAACTTCTTGGCGTATGGTTATCAAATGACTTACTGTGGAATGTCCACGTAGATAAAGTCTTGAAGAAAGCAAACTCCCGTCTATACGCCTTGCGTTTATTAAAGATGGCTGGTTTACAGCCGTCAGACATCATTCAAATTTATTGCTCATTTATCAGATCCAGAATTGAATACGCGTCTCCAGTTTGGTCGTCAATATCTAAAACCTCGTCGGACCTCCTTGAGTCAGTACGAAAAAGGGCCTTAAGGATTGTTTATCCAGATTTATCCTACGATGCGGCCTTGGAAATCTCCAACCTCCAACGGCTGAACACACGAAGAGACGTGTCGTGTAGAAAATTTATTGAATCC
Organism: Trachythela sp. YZ-2020; assembly: GCA_016169945.1. Classification (NCBI taxonomy): domain Eukaryota; kingdom Metazoa; phylum Cnidaria; class Anthozoa; order Malacalcyonacea; family Clavulariidae; genus Trachythela; species Trachythela sp. YZ-2020. The sequence goes on along the minus strand of JADLSH010000374.1, from coordinate 697,101 downwards.
TTGCGTCGTGAAAACTCAGCTGCAAACCCCTTAACTAAAGTTATGGAGATTCGTCCGAGGTCCTGCACTCATGATTACATCCTCCGGAACGAACTGTCGAATGCCAATCAGAACCCTCCATTAATGTCTGAACGTTTTAAAAACTTTGTTACCGTAAAATATTATTGGTATTATTATATCAGTAATTATTATGTCATTATATATTCATATATAAGTACACATATATATCTTTTAATCTAATAATTATACTTAACATTTTAACTTAATTAGTCCTATATCTAATAATTTTAAGCTTTCCATGTAATTCAGTTGTTAAACTGCAATATGGTTTTATTAAACAGATTGATTGATTGATTGATTGATTGATTGTCCTTCATAGTCATATTAACTCCTAGACAGTAAAGAGGCTTGCCCATATCTTTCATCTTGAAATGGCTTACCAGGCTAGTCTTAAGATTGACCATCTCTTCTTCGGTTTCGGTTAGAAGTATTTGGTCATCGACATGAACAGTGACAATCGTCAGTTGATCCTTGACGATAGGAATGAAGACACACGGGTCTGCAATACTCTGATCAATTCCCAGTGATAACATGAATTATTTGAAGGCATTGTTCCAACTACGTTAGCTCTGCTTTAGTCCATAAAGCGATTTCTTAAGACGACACACTAGTCCTTCCTTTCCTGGTATATTTTTCTCTCTTTTTCAGCGTCTAGGACTTGGTGAGGGATCCCCCTGTTCGTTCACAGTCCTTGCATCTTCATCATTCACTTCCCTTTCTTCTCCAGGACATTCATTACACCCTCCATCAAATTCCATTAGAACTCTTGTAGGCCCAAAGTTAGTTTCATTGAAGGTTACATCTCGGCGTATAAAGATTCTTCGTCGGTTCTCATCGTATAGCCTGCATAGCCGACAAATCTCATCTTGACTGCCTTCTGATCACGTTTCTGGCGGGAAACGTCAGGAACATGAGCGTAAGCAGCGCAGCCAAAAACGCATAGATTAGAGACATCTGGCTTCTTTTCATACCATCTTTCATAAGGGGTTACACCAGTTGCAGTCGTGACGACTCGGTTTCGAATATAGGCTGCAGTGCAAACCTCTTCTGCCCAGAAAGCCTTGGACACTGCAGCATGCAGAATCATAGAAAGAACCGCTTCTTGAAGTGTTCGGTTCATGCGTTCAGCTACCCCATTCTGCTGAGGCGAATGTGGTACGGTTGTCTCATGACGAATTCCTTTCTCTTTCAGGAAGTCTTGAAAATCAGTGGATATGTATTCATTGTTTGTCCGAAAAGTCTTAATCTTGCATTCAGCTTGGTTTGTCACTGCTGACTCCCACTCTCTGAATTTTTTCAGCACTTCAGACTTATGCTTCATTGGGTAAACAGTGGCACATCTGGAGTAGTCATTGATGAAGCTCACAAAGTACTTCGCACTTCCAAAGCTTTCGGTCTTCATCGGTCCGACGACATCACTGTGCACCAGTTCTAGCCTTTTCGTTGACTGAATTTCTCCCACTGGTTTAAATGGCGCTCAATGTGACTTTCCTTCCGCACAAGTTTCACAAAAATCCAACTTGCCAGTTCCAGGTATGTCCGCACCTGCCATAGATCCAGTTTGGTGCTGGTTTCATTAGCAATTGATGCTTGTTTTGTCAGCTTGTTTTGTCAACTGCAATCAAGACGGTACATATTTTGCGCGCGCTACTACTTTGCCTTTGGGTCCTTAATCCAGCAGAGGGTGTGTCAAAATTGCACAACCTTGCCTTTAAAGGCTACTGCACGTGCACTAAAAAGATTAGCAGCTAACTTTGGAACGTATAGTAGCTTCGTCAGAATTGATTTCCGTTGGTCTTTCACTCCCCGTAACATAGTAATGTTTATCTCTCCACATCCATAGGCATTGACAGAACGACCATCAATTCACAATAGTTTACTAGCAAGTCACGATTAACAGTCAGGCTTCTCTTCTTCACTTATGAGTGCTTGATGCACTTGAGCTTGGGTAAGCTCATCTCCTTTTGCAGTCAGTGCAGTTTATCAGAGTGTTGTATGATCGTGGAAGACTGAGTAGCAAGGCCACGATATGTTCATCTTCAGGAATGGGTGCCTTGGTTATTTGACTGGTGTGAAGTGTGATGGAAAGTTTAAAATGAAGCCTACTAATTGCTCTACTGTTCTTTCTCTATTGAGAAAATTATGCAAAAACAAAGCTACTGGTTTGGATAAAATTTCAGTAAGACTTATTAATGAATGTGCAGATCTAATTGCAGACTCTCTTTGTTTAATTTCTAATTGCTCAATATCTACAGGAATCTTCCCTGAAGATTGGAAAATCTCGAAAGTTAATTATACCCTTATTTAAGCAGGGTGATCGTTCAGATTTAAATAAATAATCGCCCGATCTCAATTATTCCTGTGGTTGCAAAACTGTTCGAGAGGGTAGTCTACGATCAGATATTTGCATTTTTAAACGAAAACAATGTATTATCTGGTTACCAATCAGGATTCCGTTGCCTTCATTCTACGGTCACAGCTTTACTTGAAGCTACTGATAACTGGGCGTATGATATTGATCGCGGTAATGTCAACGCTGTTGTTTTCTTAGATCTCAAGAAAGCGTTCGATACAGTTGAGTATGAAATTCTATTATTTATAAGTAAACGCACGCTTTGAGGGAAATTAATGATTAAATGACCCCGCAAACCGAGGGAGGTTTAGTAAAAATTTATTAAATGATCCCGAGGTTTGCGGGGTGATTTAATCACCAATTTCCCTCAATACTACCGTATCTCAACTAAGTATCTCAATACTTGTAATTACATGGTAGCCGAGGGTATCGCGCGTGGTGTGTTGGTCTGTTTTGAATTCGGCGATGCAACATGTAGCCGGCTTTTTATGCAAAAATATGCAGTTTATTGGCCAGGAAAGTTAGTCCAGCTTGCTTATTGGCCAGAAAAAGCAATTGACTGGCTGCCAATGCGTAATGAGCGGCCACACAAAAATTCAAATGAGTGGCCCTACTGGTCGATCGTCTCTATACTGTGCTTTTGTCTTGTCCGGACAAAATATTTCTTTGTATTCTAATTTTCCCTCATCAAGCATGCAGGGGAAAATTAGAAGACAAAGAAATCTTTTGTTTTCAACTAAATTTCCCCGGGAAATTTAGAAGACAAAAGGGTATGCATGGGTAATGAGGGAAATACATATAATTATGTTATTTACCGGTTGCGAGGTCCGGATGAGAAAAACTGTGCCCGAGGTCTTGAAAACGGCCCGAGCCCGAAGGGCGAGGGACGTTTTCAAGACCGAGGGCACAGTTTTTCTCATCCGGACCGACGCTGCCGGTAACTAACGTGTTTATTTTTTAACATAGGTAAATTTAAGAATTTATTAAAATTGAAAATTCCAGTGTGGCGAAATAATTTGAGATCAGTGCAATTGTGAATTCAAAGCGAGGCTGACAAAACTTGAACGTTAAAAGAAAACACGAAGACGAAAACTCAAGAAAACTGGCAAGAAACTCACAAAAAACCATGGTTTCTATAAAAATGTACACGATATTTTTAAATATGGGAGTAGAAAAGCATAGGAATGAAAGGTTTTGGCCTGGTTTTCTGGTATTCCGTGTTTCTTCGACAAGGATATCTTCGTGTTTTAATACTTGCTTTGGCCATAAAAAACTCACGAGTGAATCATGCAGTGAATGCATGTGTTTTGACTTCGATCAACGCTTTCTACTAAAACTGGACAATGAACAAGGTATGCTGTAATTTTATTCTGGTCATTTCACGGTAAAAAAACATCCTCAACTTTGTTTGCCAAGGGCCACAGTTTTAATTTTTTTTTGTTTACAATATCTATACGAAAAATACTTTAACAAATGGGCAGAAAAATCATGTTTTCACTACAGTTGGTCCGTATTGTTAAGTTTTACGTATGGAGAAAAGTTTTTTCTTCTATGATATCTGTTTAAACTGTATTTTTTTAACTTTAATGTGGCCAATGAAATACATGAGCAACAAAACAAATGTGTTAGTTTTAATACACGAGCATTTAAAACAAATGTATTAGTTTTCTCGACGCATCGTGCTTAGTATGAAGCCTTTGGAGTTGATGCAATTCATTTTTGTACTGTAACTATCGTTAGGCTAGCTTTTTGAACTTTTTGGGCAGATTTTTTAATCTAAAAATGGGCCGGATGAGTTTCAGAGCGGGCCGGATGAGTTTCAGAGCGGGCCGGATGCAAAAATCCGGACCGCTCTGGAACGCTCGCTAGCCAATCAGATTGCCCTATTTTCATAGATAAAAAATAAGTAGATATATGTAACTTCTTTTTGTAAATCCTGATGAGTCAAATAAAGTTCAATACAATACAGTTGGTTGGTAATTTCTTTCATTCGGCGTAGATGTTCGTCGAGAGAGTCACATTCTTTCATTTTCAAAGAAAATAACTTCTGTTTCAGAAACAATCTGTTTGCTATATACAGTGTTTCGTATCCCAAATTTCCTTTGGTGTTTGACATTCAATAATGAGATGTACAAGATCCGAATTTATAGTCGTAATAAGGAGAGCTTTTGTCTTCTTTTGAGCCTTTTCAAAAACTGCAGGAGCCGATGAACTGCTGTCCTCTTTTGAGCCTTTTCAAAAACTGCTGGAGCCGATGAACTGCTGTCTGATACGTATATTTTCAGATCAGTGGTACAGCCGGGCTGGTTGCCGATCCATCAACGTGACCCCACAATTCTCTAGCTTCCAGTATAGCTAGCATTTGATATTTACCAATTTTTTGCTCCCTCTAGTTTATCGAGACATTACTAACGTTTTAATCCAGCAGAAGTTTCTTTGATTAAGAAATCGTAGTTCAGAGTGTGTCTGGGCCCATAACCTGTTCAATATATTTGATATATCAACGATAAAAAGACTTCTTAGGGCCTGTTCATATGGGGAAAAGTTATCTCGGTTAGCGAGAAAACATTTCGACAAGTTTACATGCAAGCGAGATCTCGTCTTGTTATGAAAATAATATGAAAAGTTACACAGCGTTCATTTGAGACGAAAAGTTTCCGTGTACCGAGATCTCACTTGTTGACAGGCGAGATCTCCGCGGTGACCGGGATAATGTTTTCCCCGTATGAACACAACATAGCCACAACGTTCCCGCTTAGCGGGAAAACTCAACAACATCAACTGTTCCACAACATCAGAATTCCTTGCAATTTAGTAATAAGTACAGAAAATTGAACAAGGTTGTTTACGATTAATCCAACTACGTAACGTAAGTTCAAAGCAGCCATATTTGTTTTTAAAATCTATTTTAAAGTTTTTTAACTTTTCCCGCCTTACGCGTCACACCAGTGCTACGTCACAGCCGGAAACTTTACCCGGTAATCGGGATAACGTTTCTCCATAATATATGAACAGAACAAAATTATTTGGCAAGTCGAAATGTTTTCTCGCTAATGTTGGAAATGATCAGTTGTTTGACACTTTAACTTAATTATCTTAAGTTCATATTTCAGTTATGTTTATAAGTCAGTGTTACCATGACATTATCGAATGATTTTTTGAGAGTTTACTGAGCGAACACGGAATATTCGGTTTTTCTATTGTTTTTATTTATATTTCTTTCAATTTTATATGTTTTGATTAAAACTATGTTTGTATTTTTAAGTGTGGAAGTTATTATTTTATCCAGTGTCGCGGGAAACATATAGCGAGGCCATAGGGCGCAAAAAATGTGATTTTTGAGACAAATTCCCGACACTAGAAGTGGCGACCAACGGCAGGATATCGAAGTTTTGAGTGGATTTGTAAGTTATTTACTGGGCAACTTATACTTTAGTACCGTGATTAAGCGATTTACTTATTGTGAAACTTCACATTTACTGGGAACTTGTGTATTTAAGTGATATTTACACGAAGTTAACGAGTCCTTTCTGGGTGAATTACGGTGTTTACTGGGAATTCGTATATTTGGACGATATTTGGACGATATTTATACGATATTTATACGATTTATACGGCGAACTTTCTGGATATTTTACGGGATATTGGTACATTCGAGCAACTTTACTGGGTTTATACGAACTTTATATGGTTTTCAACGATTTATTTGTGCCATTCAAAGGAAACTACTGGGTTTGATAACACATTTCGGCTTTTAATAAACTGATTAACTTAACTGAAGGATAGTCACGTGATTGACAGCAGTTCAAAGGTGAATAAATTATCTATATCTACAAAAGGGAACATGGCTACAGTGGAAAAGTTCAAAAAACGATTAGCAGTTGCAGAGCTACGAATTAGCGAGATAGAAGAGTTTACTACTAGTGATGAAATTGACGATGTAAAGCATGCATATGAACAGGTTGGACAGCTTATAGACCGACTAGAGAAAGCAAGAGACGCAACAACAGATTATCTTATGGACCAAGATAGTAATCTGGACTACATCAAAGGTTGGACCGAGCAGAACAAGGGTTCTTTGGCACCTTTTAGGGACATTCGTGCAAGATTAAAGAAACAGATGGAAAAGATTAACGATCAGCAGCGAGTTAACGAAGAGCAAATGAAATTCCAAGCGCTCCAGCAGAAAGAAAGGGAAGTGGCTGCGGTAGAGCAACAGAAAAGAGAGGAGCAGTGGTTTATGCAGAAACTTGAGATGGAAAAGCAATTTCAAGCCAGTTATGTAGAACCGTCGAAAGAAAACCACACTTCATCAACAAGTTTGGGCGTAAAACTCCAAACACCTTTCCGCGGGGAGTATAAGGATTGGTTGAGATTTTTGAACCAATTCATGGTTGAAGTGGATGGATCTGGCATAGCCAAAATAAGTAAATTCAACTACCTATTGGAGTTAGTGAAAGAAAAGCCTAGAGAAGACATCCTTGGACTGCCTCATACAGAAGACGGATATGACGAAGCAAAGCGAATTCTTATACAGAATTATGGGAAAGATGTCAAGGTACACAAGGCACTAATCAAAGAATTGGAGGAACTTCCAATGATTACCAGCATCCATCAGTTGAGTAACATTCATGACTTCTATTGAAGCTGGCTCGTATAGTGAGAACTCTGGTTACTATGAAGAAGTTAATAACTGCGCAAAGCTGTGTTTACACTTTAATAGACAAGCTTGGGCCGGTTCGCGAGATACTCGTACAGAAAGACGACAAATGGGAGGAGTGGGGCTTGGAAGAGCTCACAGAAAATCTTCGTTTATACGTTGAGAGAAATCCTTTGAGAGTGGATGAAAAGAATCCGACAAAAAGAGAAGATAATTGGAGAAACCGGACACGAAAGAGGGACAGCCTAATGTTTAATCGAGACGGAGATGGGAAGCCAAAAAGAAGATTTTCCTGCGTATATTGTAACTCAAACGATCATTTCAGCGGTAACTGTTCAAAAGTATTGAGCGTGGCTTCGCGGAAATCTATATTAAAGGAAAACAAGTTATGTTTTAACTGTACTGGAGAAGGACACTTGGCATCTGTGTGCAAGTCTGGAACATGCAAAAAATGCCAAAGAAAACATCACACATCTCTGTGTGAAGAACGGCATGTTACGGTTGACCCGGCTGGCAGCTCGAGATCGGAGAAGGGATTGAGTTCACATATGGAACAGACAACCACAGTACATGGGACTGTTCTCGCGAAAGTCGGAGCCCAAACGGTGCGAGTGATGTTCGACACGGGGGCCGGAAGCTCTTACATCTGTACGGAAGTTATCACGAAACAGAAGCCTGTGCGAATGGAACATCGATGCATCGAACAAATGTTTGGTACGATGAAAAAGAAGGTCGAGATCTATAATGTCAAGATTGAGTCGAAAGCCATCGAAGGTTTTTCATTAGATGTAAAGTGTATCAATGCTGGGAAAGACGTGTTGACTTACCTGCCTAATCCCAACGTCAGCAAATGCAAACAAAGATATCCACGTTTGAGAAGGCTTCCATTTAGCGAAGAGGAAACGAAAAGGGAGATGATACCGGTCCACATCATTCTTGGTGCAGCGGATTACCAAAGAATTCGAACGGCAGAACCTCCTGTTCTTGGTGCCAATCCTGATCAAGATCCAGGAGCGGAATTCACAAAATTTGGGTGGACGATGTATGGTCAACGACTGGCATCGGAACGAGAAGCTGAAAAGCAATTCATGCTACAATCTAGCAATGCCGAGTTTGAGAAGCTGTGTTCTCTTGATGTTCTGGGAATCACCGATGCTGAATCAGAGAATGCGCAAATTCACGAAGATTTCCTACAGCAGTTGACCAGGATGGAGAATGGTAGCTATGAAACGAAATTACCTTGGAAAGAAGATCATGTCCCACTACCAGAGAACCGGAACTTATCGAAAGCCAGATTGGAAAGTACGGTGAAAAAATTGGAGCGTATTGGAAGGCTGCAAGAGTATGACAAGATTATGCAAGATCAGATCAAATAAGGTATTATCGAGCCAGTACCTAGCGGTGTTACGGGGGAGAAAGTTCATTACGTACCACATCAGGCAGTAATTCGGGACAATGCAGAAACTACCAAGATGAGAATTGTGTATGACTGTTCAGCGAAGCCTAACCTGGAAAGCCCATCCTTGAACGATTGTCTGAAAACTGATCCACCTCTCCAACCTCTTTTGTTCGATATATTGGTCCGAAACCGTTTCAAGAAATATTGTGTGTCGGGCGACATTCAAAAGGCATTCTTGCAAATTTGGGTGGAGCAACAAGATCGGAACGTGCAACGTATTCTGTGGTATGACAATCTAGAAGAACGAACAGTGACTGACTATCGTTTTACGCGTGTGATTTTCGGAGCAACATCGAGTCCGTACATATTGGGTGCTACACTCCAAAAGCATGTCTCTGCGTTTGAGAGTCAATATCCTGATACCACCAAGTCTTTACTCGAAGATACGTATGTCGATGACATTCAAGGTGGAGGAGATACAGAAAAGGAAGCAGCTGCTTTCAAGGAAGAGTCGACAAAAATTCTCTCGAAAGGGAATTTTCCATTACACAAATGGCACAGCAACGTAGAATCTTTGGATTCACCTGGTCCAGACCAAGAGCCAAGTTATGCAGATAGTCTCGTTGGTGGAAAACGAAGCGAGAAAACCAAGATCCTGGGAGTTACGTGGAACAAGAACGAAGACACGCTTTCTATAAGTCTAGCATCCGGTATCCATGTGACATGTCCGTTGACCAAACGAAAGATCATATCAGCGATCAACAGTATTTATGATGTACTTGGATGGAGTGCTCCCCTTACTATAACTGCCAAGATCATTTTCAGCGAAGTTTGCTTCTTAAAGTTACATTGGGACGAAGAAGTACCGGACGTGGTCGTTAAAAAATGGAAAGCATGGACGAGCGGATTGACGAAAGAGCCAACGTTGACTGTTCCACGATGTGTTGTAACACGTTGTCAAAGTTACTTCGAGATCCATGGTTTTGCAGATGCGAGCAAACGAGCCGTTTGCGCTGTGATCTACGTGGTTTCCTACGATGACGAAGGTCCAGTTGATCAAAATATGCTCGTTGCCAAATCGAGAGTGGCACCACAGAACGTAAGCATTCCAAGACTAGAATTGGTGGCAGCACATACTTTGGCAAAGCTTCAGAACAACGTGAAGAAAGCACTCAAGTCTTTCACGATTGAGAGATTCCACAACTGGGTAGACAGCATCACGGTCTTGTATTGGTTGGCCAATCGCGGAGAGTGGTCAACCTTCGTCCGGAATCGTGTGAAAAAGATACGAGAGCTGACAAAAGCGACTTGGAAATACGTTCCAACCGAAGAAAATCCGAGTGACCTAGGCACAGAGGATGTACCCCAGATAAGCTTGACGAAACGTGGTTCAAGGGACCAAAATGGATCGCAGATCATTCCGCGAGTCCATCACAACCTGAGATATCGGAAACAAACAACGTAAAGATGGAAAGAGCAAAAGCTAAAACGTCGAAAGTGATGATGTTAACAGAAGACGCAAGGAACGACAAGGAAGTCTCGGAAACCGAAGGTGACGTGGCAGTTGAAGAAGACGTAAAAGCTGATAAAGATTGGGCAGATTCTCTTCTTACCAGCACCAATTACTGGAGACTTCTACGAATAACTGCTTATGTAAAACGGTTCATCGACGGGTGTCGAGGGAACAAGAGAAGCGGACCACTGATCAGATCGGAGATGTCTGAGGCGGAGATAATTTGGGTTCGGATAACCCAAGCGACAAACGAGATGAAGACCGACATGGAGCTCGTAAGAGACGAGGACAGAGTGGTTCGGTGCGCGGGAAGAATCCAAGGATACAACCCTATGTTCATCCCAAGAGAATCGATTCTAGCAAAACGGATAATAGAACATTGCCATCTACAAACCTTGCATGGGGGAGTCGGTGCAACGATGTCGAAGGTTAGAGAAAGGTTTTGGATTCCAAGATTAAGATCACTTACGAAGAGTGTCCGACACAAGTGCAACCATTGCAAACGGTTTAGAGCGAAAGCGATGAGTCCTCCTACGACAGCTGCCCTTCCAAACTTTCGAACAGAGTTTACGGAGCCGTTTAGCACGACAGGAGTGGATTTTGCTGGTCCACTATACTATAAATCTGGGAAGAATAAAACGAGCAAGTCCTACGTCGCCTTGTTTACATGTGCGAGCACAAGAGCAGTACAGCTTAGCCTGTGTAAAGATATGACGGCCAGGGAGTTCAAAACAACGTTGAAGAAGTTTGTTGCGAGACGTGGATCACCGGGCTTGATCATTAGTGACAACGCGAAAACGTTCAAGGCGACAAAGAAGTGGTTGGCAACTTTGGCTAACGATGATGATCTCTTCAACTACCTGGCGGTAAAAGGCATTGAATGGAGATTCAACATGTCACGATCGCCGTGGTGGGGCGGTTTCTTCGAAAGGCTTGTGGGTATTATGAAGAACAGTCTTTCGAAAACGATCGGTAAAGCATTTTTGAAATTCGACGAGTTGGAAGAAGCACTTTTGGACGTTGAAGTCTTTATGAACAATCGGCCGCTGTGTTACGAGGGAGAAGATTACGAAGCACCAGTCATAACGCCCAACATCCTAATACATGGACAACCCACTTTGTTTTTGGAGGAAAACGATGAGGAGTTAGACGAAGGCGGGGAAATGCACAGAAGATTGCGCTACCTTAGGTCGTGTCGACGAAATGCTCGAAAGCGGTGGGTTAACGAATACTTGCACGCCTTGCAAGAACGGTTTACTACACGAAATGGCGATGAGAAGCAAAAGATACCAGGGAAGAATTCGGTTGTTCTTCTGAAAGATTCAATCCAACGTCAAGCGAAATGGAGGATCGGGAAGGTGATCGACACGATTGTTGGAAAAGACGGCGTAACGCGAGGGCTCAAGATCAAAACGGGTAACGGGTATGTCATCGAAAGACCGCTGCAATTGATATGTGACCTAGAAATCGCGGGAACGGAAGAGGAGTCTCACCAGTCGGACGGTTGTGGTGAAGTGAGCGATTCGGATAAAGAGAAGCGATGCGAAGACGTGCGTACAGCGAATGATGACGGTTCACGGAGCACTCGAAAGGCCAAGAGTACGGCGGCGGATCGATTGGTGGGGATTATGGCGAACGAGAACGATGAAGATTAACGTTTATATTTAAGTCCATATAACTTAAATAGGGGGAGAGTGTTGGAAATGATCAGTTGTTTGACACTTTAACTTAATTATCTTAAGTTCATATTTCAGTTATGTTTATAAGTCAGTGTTACCATGACATTATCGAATAATTTTTTGAGAGTTTACTGAGCGAACACGGAATATTCGGTTTTTCTATTGTTTTTATTTATATTTCTTTCAATTTTATATGTTTTGATTAAAACTATGTTTGTATTTTTAAAGTGTGGAAGTTATTATTTTATCCAGTGTCGCGGGAAACATATAGCGAGGCCATAGGGCGCAAAAAATGTGATTTTTGAGACAAATTCCCGACACTAACCGAGATAGCTTTTCCCCATATGAACAGGCCCTAAATGTGAAAATATATTTATTTACTATACACCAACATGAACGTCACAACGTAAAACGAACGTCATACAGAGCCCGCGATAACAAGCGGTTATAAACAAAACATAGCAAACCCAAGATAATTAAACGTCTTATTAACTCAAGTCTAACAAACGTTGAGCGCTATTTACAACATTTAATACCCAAAATTTCACGCATTGTTTCAGCTTGGCCGAACTTACGAGCGCTAAACAGCTATATTTTGATGAAACAAAGACAACGACCCGTATAATTCAAGATTTGATAGTGACAGTGCCCAGGGAAAAAGTATACAGTTAATTACTTAATTGCAACATTTCCTTCGATAAATTAACATTTTTCACTGCTCCATATCGACTCTTTTGATTACAATATTTTCTTTACTCCGTCGTATTTATACTCCTCTTGCAACATAGTACGAAGAACATTTATATCTTATACAAAAACGATATATTTTCATGGTTTATATACGAAACATTGAAACATTCATATAATTTGTTTTGAGTTTCCCAACGCATGCGCAGTTCGGTCGACATACAATTTTTTGTATGTCTGGATCGGATTATCCCAGAGCTTGTGATCCTCTTGTTGGCCAAACGGATCGCATTAAGAAGCTGAGATTTGGGACAAGCGCCAAAAGTGGTCCGCATAATAAGTTTTGGTGTTTTCGGAATTATTTGGTGGGCACTTGTGTAGTTGCCTTTTTGGTTCAGGCGGCATGGAAAATATAGACTTAAATTTACTATTAAGAGTTCATTCCAAACTTGCTACACATAATTAAAGAACATGGACCTAATCTATTTTAGGCCGGGGTCTTATAGCCCCGCCCACCTACCCGCGGGCAAAATGTTAGCACCAGCCTCCGTACTTTAAGTGTCAGCAGTGTGCATATAAACCGCGGAAAACGTTTTGGATTGGGGGATTTCCAAATGCCCAGTTGTACTAATGTCGAATGCTGAAGGGGGGCATGCTCCCCCAGTATTCATGCTGCCCCATGTCGAATGTGAAATCTACAGTCTCTAAAATGCCATTTCATGCATTTTGTGGAAAATTTAAGATCAATGTTACAAGAATTCTTTCTAGATATTTCGTCAAACGAAAAGCTGCTGACCACAACGAATCCGTATTTACTGCCAAGACTGAATAATTTGGAAATAAGTGCCTAATTTTATACCTAAAATATCCACACCAAACCTGAAAGCAGTGCTAAAACGTCCGACGATTCCCTGCTAGATTTAAGTAACAATAAGCCTTGTTCCTTATAATCTTTGATCAGTGCATAACTTCTGGCCAAATGGCCCAGACAGCTGGGGCTGCAAGCCATCTTTTACGTTAAGTGGTGGGGCAATTGAAAAGGCCCACTGGGGCAAATGCCCACCATGCTACTGTACTAAAAAAATGTCCTGAATTCAGCCCGGTTGTCCAGGTACCATGTGACTCATGTGAGATCCCAACCAAACAGGGTGGCTGGTTTTCATATAAAGTAGAGTAAAACTGTTTTTTAATTCAAAACATTTGCATGATGCACCTCACTTAGAACGGTCACTACAGGCTCATATAAACACACCCAAAAGATATATTTTTTGTATTGCCGGTTAATTAACAAACCCTGACTCCTGACGATTTCCTTTGCCATGACCACCAAATAGTTACACTATCACTTCTTACAGCACAGTCAACAATTATAACAGCAACAAGATTACCAACAACAGCATCTTAGCGGAGATACACGAACGCTCAGCGTACCTATTTTTGTTATATTTCGAGCAAAATCATTGAAAATACAATCACTTGAAGTTATTTAATTATATTTTCTTGACCTTTAAAGTATTTTCTTGATTTAAGAATTTTTTTAAATCCGTTTTATGTACTTCGAGATTTCCCGCCATTATTGTTTACAGGTTAAAAATATCTAACGTTTTGGTCATTTTAAACCTTTTTTCTTTCTTTTTATTATCCAAACAGAACTTAAAACTTTCCTTGGATATAATGGTTGTTATACGGTCTGATTATTTTAATATTTAAACTCACTGATTTTTTTAATATTTAAAGTCGTATATTTTTAGTTAATTTTCACTCAGGCGTTCGCCGTTCGCGTTTTATAAACAAGAAGCCAGCGCGAAAGTCGAAGGAAGCCATCTAAATCACTGATCTGAAAATATAGTACCTGGATCGAGCTTCTATACCTCGAAAAACTGTTCGCGCGTGTATGTTGTTGTCAGCCATGAGTGAGCATATTTACGTGAAAATTTTGGAATAAATCGCCGTACTGTGCTTCTCGGCGTAGTAATCAAAGAAATTACAAGAAAGGAGACAGTTTCACATGGGAAAGTAATACTGGGCAAATAGTGATGGTGAAAGAGCGGCCTTAAAACGGGTTTTTGTGACGATTAAAGTCGACGAACTTTGCGTGTTGTAGGCTTGTAGCTACAATATGTTGCCTTCCGCAGTAATAGTAAATCAAGAAACGAGACAGGACGTCTTGTGGAAGTAATATTGCGCGTATAAATAATGAGGAATCACTGATTCAGGCTGAAAACGAATGTGTTAACAGAAACTTTACGCGTAAGTGGCCGTGATGCACTGTCGCCATATAGGACATATAGAATTTATAGTGCTTGTAAATAATAGTATACTTAATACGTTCTATGCTCAGTTGCTTCAAATTTAGTATTGTTTCGGTAGTGAAGTCATAAACTATTTTAATTTTTATACTGTATACTTCTTGTAAAAGTATGTTTTAAATTTCTGTGAAAGATTGTACCTGTCTGAAACTTCTGTATCTTGTGAAGAAATTTGCAAAAAACTGTATGCAATAAATCAGCATACCATCATAACTGGCCAATGCTATTGTAAAATTTCTCATTGACAAATGTTTTTATTAATTCAAATTTATTTTTAATATGTCTTAAACTAGATTTATACCATTAAGTTCCTAATCTACTTGTCAACTATGGTGTCAATTCCTTGGCACAGGAAAGAACAGGGGCTAAATATATAGGCCATCCTTGTTCACTTAATTCATAAGGAAACTAAATGCTACAGCATGATGTTTTATATAGACGACCTGTAATCAATCTCTTGAGACACAATAGACAAATTTGTAGTGGTACATTCTGACAAATTCTGTCAATCTGACCAGTATAATTTAGTAAATACATAAGTACTTTTTATTTATTGTGCTTCAGCAAACAATTAACTTTTTCTTGGACCTGTTAAATATACTGTCGTATTTGATACAAGTATGAACAACGTCTGTTCGCCGCGCAACAACAATCAACTATTAATTGTTGTAGCTACAACACGCAAAGTTTGTCGACTTTAATCGTCACAAAAACCCGTTTTAAGGCCGATCTTTCACCATCACTATTTGCCCAGTATTACTTTCCCAGTGAAACTGTCTCCTTTCTTATAATTTCTTTGATTACTACGCCGAGAGACACAGTACGGCGATTTATTCCAAAATTTTCACGTGAATATGCTGACTCATGGCTGACAACAACATATAGACGACCGGCCAAGCTTGAAAAAAGTGTCTAGAAAACACTGTCGATGGCATTTTTTGTTACAAGCATGAAAATACGCAAAATGTCTCAGGATAGTGTTTACTTTGAGGGTGAGAGTGGTTGCCAACCGTATTTTTTTATCTATGTGCTAAAATTTGAAGGTTTTTTCTAAAACATTTCGAAGGATGGGATTTTTTTCGAATGCTGTGTTTTATATCAGTGTTTTATTTTAATTGGCTGACTATCTAATTAACATTTGTAAAATTTGGATAATCTTCTTTCGTATAATTCAAAATGATATGCTAATAAGAAACATGGCGCAAATACATCAAAACACGACCTTTCAAAAAGAAGCCACAACAATATGTTTTTGTTGTGTTACAGACAGGCAACAATCACATATGTTTAGATTACATACGAATCGGTACTACACGCCCGGTTGCCACCCGTGTAACACAATATACTTCTGTTGAGCCAGTCGAGTTTTGGAATGTAAATGGTTGAAAAACAGCATGTTGGCGCAAACACGTAGTTTCACTATAACACATAGACCTTCAAAATCGGTAAATATTCGAAATAAAACGCAATAATTTACGAATTTAAGCCTTTGGGTAACCACTCGTTCTAATAAATCCATCTTTATAATGAAACTTGCCTCCACACAGGTATTTTAACAAGTGCCAGTAATACCATGTTTCTCATTAGCATGTCACTTTGAGTTATGACAATTAAGAAAAGGAGAAATTTGCACATGCTAATTAGGCAGTGAACCAATTACAATAAATCCATGATATCGAAAACTGCTTTTAAATGGAATCCCATCTATCGAAATGTCGTTATAAAAACCTTCCAATTTCGCTACATAAATAGAATAATTACGGAGGGCAACCACTTTCACCGTCAAAGTGAACACACTCCGATGACATTTAGTGTGGTTTCCTGCTTGTAACAAAAAATGCCATCGACAGTCACTTTTTTCGAGGCTGGCTGGCCGTCTAATACACACGCGAACAGTTTTTTCGCCGAAAAACGCCCGAAATCAAACCAAATCGGTCACTTTTAACAACTTTACATATTTCCAATTAAATTTCAATAATTCCATCGCCCAACACAGCGCAAATTGAAAATACTTCCTTCAAATTGCTTCGACTTACGACAGCCATTGGTGGTCACTCCAATATGGCCGCCAAACAGTGCTTCCACTATTTAGTTTTGAAATTCCTTACTTTCGTGTCAAAATTTCCTTAGATTTCCTTGACCATGGAATAAAATTTCCTTGAGAAGACTTTTAGTTATTTTACTGCTTACAGCCCTACCAAAGCCCTACTAACTTATCTTTAGACTGTTTAGTGTTATAGTGCTAATTTCAAAGGCATTGAAACAGTGAAATATTGCTGTAATGAATTTTGACATTTGTCAATTCAATTTGTGACAATGTGACTGTTGCGGCCATTGGTAAGGTTGGTTCATCTTGATTGGAAAGGTCAGATTCGAAGCCGTCTGACTCTGATGTCTGACCTTCATCAACAGCAAGAGATCGCTCATGACTTATTCATATTGCTGGACCATGCGACATGTTTGATTTCAGACATGTTGGCATTTTGCTAAGGTACCTGGGCCCCGGGCCATGTGATACTGGTATGAGCCAAGGAAACACTATAATACTTCATGTAATAATGTTCTTAAATTGTCTATAGATAAAAAATTGCTGCCAAATATGCCCAAAAATATATTTTTACTGTTTACAACTCTGTTTACAGACTTTTGACAATATTTCCTTAGATTTCCTTGGATTTCCTTAAATTTTTTCTATCCTTGAAAATTCCTTTTTGGGGTAAGAAAGTGGAAACCCTGCCGCCAAATCCAAAACTGGCTTTTTCATAGGTGTAGAAGCTCGATCCAGGTACTATATTTTCAGATCAGTGATCTAAATGCTCATGCGGGGGCTCTGAGGCGGGCATGGTGTAATTTGCGGGTAGTGGACTGCGGATGCGGATTGCGGATGTGGATTGCGGATGCGGATTGCGAACCCTATTTCAATATTTTAGCATAAAATCTACCATATCTTGCCTTTGACTGAGAAAAGACTCTATCATTGATCAGTAGAAACGATTTTTGTGTCACACTCAGTGAGTGTGACGTGTGAGTGAGCTTTTAGAATACAGGCGATACTGTAGTTCAACCAGCCTTGTTATTTTTAAATATACTGTTTTAAACTACAACACAACATCTACTTTATGGGGGCATAAAGTGGAAAACGCGGAGTCTGTCAAAAAAGTGCCAACAAAGTCTGTCGACAAAGTCCGCATGCGCAGTCCGCTACCCGCAAATTCCACCATGCCTCTGAGGCGGGGGTACACACGGATAGATGCAATATATTAAAACCTTCTAAATCTAACCATAAACGTTAACCCTAAAACTGGTCGACCTAAACTTAATGTCCTTAATGTAACCATAAAGCTAACGGCCTAAACTAAACGGTATAGTATATGGCTAAACCAAAACCAGACCCTAACTCTAGGACCAATGTGTGTTAGTTGATACGGAAGCTATTTCGGTTGGTATATACCAACTAAAAATAGCTTATTTTTTATTTTCATATATACTTTCTATCGAAGCAATAGCATTTCAATACGGCAGGGCCGGTTGTTCAAAAGCCAGTTAACTTAACCCTGGGTTAGTGGTAACTTTCATACAAGTTTCCCGACATCCGTTATATTAATATGAATACTTTTTTCTATCAACCTTGTACTGGGCGATAGAAGTTTTTGTTTATAAAGTTTTGAAATAAACAAACATGTAGAAGTATACAAACCAGAACAGCAGATTAAAATTTAACCCAGGGTTAGCGTTAACCGGCTTTTGAACCACCGGCCCCAGATGTTTTGCACGTAGTTAATGTCACAATGTGATGTCCATGCATGATCCTCATGGCCATGTATATTATATTTTATAAAATGCTTTCTTTCAGTCTAATGAATTATTTTGACGATTCCAAAAAATTTGGCCTAAAATTGTCAAAGTAATTCAAAGTAAAAGAATACTGGTCATCGAAGTTATTTTCGAGTTGAATTATTTAAAATCCGAAATATCCACCGTATAATTGAAACCTCCTTATTGTACGTCAAGTCTCTCGTTATACATTCGTTATACATCGTATTAAAATGCACTGAGCCCAGGGACGCCGGAGTTTGGATTAAGATTAAGTTTGTATTCAAATGTTAATATGGAAATTGAGCCGTAATCACGGTGAAAAATTATATGTTGAGCAAATCACGTTGAAAAGATGGAAGTTCAAATATACAGTAGATCGGCTACCGCGAGCTATTGTTGCTTGCTGTCCTTACGTCCCGGCGTGCTGGATGAAATTTTCTCACTGCATAGACCGCTAAACGCACCCCAAACAACAACTTGCAGGTGATGACACTTTACGACTTTTTACTTTCGACCGTTTATTAAGTAGAACATTATACATGCGTTAATAATAAATTGTGACAATTCTCCATTTCAAATTACCTATAAATTTAAATATAATCAAAAGGATAACACAGTTTATAAATCAGTTTCATTGCGTGTGCGTAAGTGTACCAGCTCCTCCTCCAAAGCCATAACCTTTTGGTCCGAACTTCTTGCCATAACAGGCTAAAAAAAGAATGTATACCAATATAAGAATGACTAAGTATAAACAAAACATCTTTTGAGGTTTTTGGTACGTAGTATCGTAGTTTAGTTTAGCACATATCCATGACAAACCCCCCACATGACAAAAATCCCGCCGACAAAACCCCACCGACAAAACCCCCACCGACAAGAAAACCACATTTTCTGTTTATCATTTTTTATATTTATTTACCAGAACAAACTTTTTAACACAATATAAGTGTAAAGAAAAGCATTGTGAAGGCATCATTCTGGCATCCTTCTGAACAAGGCTGCGGCTTTTGTTACGAATTGCTTTTGTCAGTGGCCCACATGTAAATTATTCCTTCAATGTCACTCAGGATTAATATGTGGGGCTGTATATTTTGGGGGTTTTGTCGCTGGAATCTGGATATTGTCGTTTGGGATTTTGTCGGTGGGAATTTTTTCGGCGTGATTTTTGTTATTTGGAAGTTTTGTCGGTATGTGAGTGTGTTTTGAGTGCCCGATACCATATATGGGATATACAAAGTTTATAAAAAAGACGGAACCATTTTTTATGCTAAATAATTTTCAAAAATTGATCCTGCATGCACGATAAAAGAATTTTGGTCTTGTTTTAAAGCTCGTTCTTTTCTCTTTTAAAGAAGTGGTTATTAGTTTTGTCTTTAGTGGCAGTAATAACGGCACTTGAAGAGAAAAATTCTAGATTTTTGGGCAACTCGGTCAATAGAACGGAATGTTAAAGGTTTCTGTGTAGATAGAAATATTAAGTGAAAATTTTATACATATTTGAGTCGAGACCTAACCAGGAATGCAGCTGTATTAGCCCTCCGGCAGGAATCGAACCTACGGCTCTGCGATTCCGGTGCAGCGCTGTGCATGCCAATTGAGCTCAGTGGTGAAGAGCTAACCACAAATTCATGTATTTATCGCAGGGCCACAGGTTCGAACTGCTCCTGTTTAGGTCTCAAATATGTATAATTAGTAAAATTACATAGGTGATTATTGAAAATTCTCAACGCTGATTGGTTGCGCTACCTCGGATTAATACGCGATAATCACCTAAAGCGTTTTTAAGCCGCTTTTATCGTAAATATTCAGTTAAAATATTATTGAAATGTGCATTTTCTATTTTTTTCCAAATAATCACCTATGTAATTTTACTAAAACAATTATTCGCCTCAGGCTCGGTGAATATCGGTGAATAAAAACCTCGACTTTGTCTCGGTTTTTATTCACCGATATTCACCTCGCCTTCGGCGAATAATTGTTAATTAATATTTTCATTTGAAATCTCCATCTACAAAGGAACTCTCAACGCTTTACTATTGTATGCATCTCGAATTCTCAATTCTCTACTCAGTCGTTTCAATTACAACAGTAACCCACTGTTGGAAAGCCGAATGACTAAGCTGTCTTTCAAATGAATGTAATGGTTGGAATCCAGGTATATTCATAATTACCTTATTTACCTCCGCCAGGAGGTTATGTAATCAACTGGGTTTGTATGTGTGTGTGTATCACTGATCTGAAAATATATGCGTGTGTGTTTGTCTGTGAACATGATAACTCAACAAATACCACACATTTTGATAAGAAATTTTGCGGATGTATTGGCCATAGGCCAAGGAAGAATTGATTAAATTTTGGTTAAGTTTGGAAGAGAATTAGACGAGAAATTTACAAAAGTTCGTCTTGCTTTCCCCAACTGAACAAACTGAATGCGTAATTAGTACATGTATAATTTATGCATGATATACGGCTCGCCTTGTTTACATATTGTAGAACATAAATAAGGCAAGGAAATGAGTCGAAACTTAGCTTAATCACGCTGGCGGAGGTATGCAGTCTCGGACTGCCCTCTAGTTTTCTTTGGGTTCATCCAGATTCAATTTCATGACGACGAAATAGAACTATTTTAAATTTAATCTGGATGAACACTGCAAAGCAAATTTTGATTCTTTCGCTTACAAATTTCACTGTCACACTGATTTATTCTTTTTAAATTTACATTTGAATCTAGGATTCCGCTATTTTATATACACCTTATTGTAGTTTGGCTTACCTCAAAGTCTTCACTACCCGTCGGTTTCACCCTAACGAGATCTTCAGCCAACTCTCAGGTGAAACCGACGGTATAGTGAAGACTTAATTCATGGTGAGCCAAACGAGTTATATTTCATGCACTGTTATTAGTTATAGATAAGTTAGTCTCAATGGCAACGTTGCTTGCCTAGATGTTCGGGTTACCCAAAGACAAAGCCTCGATGCTTTAGGTTTTCGACTAACCTGGTGCATCGATATGATAAAGCATATAATCATGCAAGCATAATTTCGTGTTTAAAAATTGATATTACCCATTCAATTTAATCTCAACTTAAATTTGGAACTTGCTGTGAAGTTATAGAGTATAATTAGGTTTTATTAATTGTACATTTATGCATGGTGTACACGCAGAACGTGGATTTAAGTCAAATACAATACTACATTGAAAAATAAGAAAGCCATGGGCATGGATAACCAGTTAATAAAGTTCGCATCAACCAGGCAGATAATTTAAAAGAAAACGTCCTGTCTTTCTGAATGATCTTAAGAGTTAAGTATTTACATATTATTTTGGATACGAAAGTTTAAAGTTGTTAATGCCATAGGCAGCCCAGCAAATAAAGTTATCCTCACAATAAACAGTTGTAAAATATATCTTTAACAATTAAATGTTTACAAATATGTTTAAAGTGCTTCTGGCTTTGCTAGCCTACTTGCAGGCTAGACTTTGCTATCCAGCGATTTACTTGTGTATCTCATTATCTATACAGATTGCCCAGTCGCATGGTTACGTCATTGTATTAGGTATAAATAGGACATGATACAATGACGTAACCACGCAACTGACAATATACGTAGATAATGAGCTACATAAGTAAACCGCTGGATAGCAAAGTCAGAAGTACTTTAAGCATATTTTTAAACATTTTAATTGTTAAAACCTGTGAGGATAACACATTTTAATTGTTAAAGATGTGAGGAAAACACTAGTATTTGGTGGGCTGCCTATGTGTATACTAGGCTCGTTGGATCAATTATTGCGTCCTTATTTTACTGTAGTTTTTGCACAAGTAGCTTAGGGAGAGACTTATATAACGCAGTAAAATTAACGGTGGTTTCACACTATAAAATAGAATTTTACCTTGACAGTAAATAGCTGAATCTCGACTCTTCAGGGAGCCACTGTCCAGTCCTTTACTGCAGTCAAAACAGCGCAAGCAACGAGAGTGGAATGACTGAAAACAAAAAGAAAAGAAAAAAAGTAGCTTGAAAATCATTCATGAAAACATTAAACTTAACCTACCAACTGATCAAATTCAGAGAATGTATTTTCCCATACGTCGATTACGAGGTAGGTAATTTTCGAGTTAAGCCCTTTTCGATTTAAGACCCCGACACTCCCTTTTTCGCTAGGTACTTAACTCGATGAACATAAGGCTGCTTTCGATTCGAGTTAAGCTCCAAAGAAAAGATGGGGCTTATGGCTCAAGCCACGATATTTGAACGAGGCAAACAGGTGACACATTAGAACGTACTTTATGATATTGTATACGCGCGTTATGATATTGTATACGACCC
Source organism: Trachythela sp. YZ-2020 (assembly GCA_016169945.1). Taxonomy (NCBI): domain Eukaryota; kingdom Metazoa; phylum Cnidaria; class Anthozoa; order Malacalcyonacea; family Clavulariidae; genus Trachythela; species Trachythela sp. YZ-2020. Next base: position 674,293 of record JADLSH010000374.1, on the reverse strand, counting down.
ATACGCCCATTCTTTTATTTATTTGGGGCTTAACTCGAACCTCGAAACCCGGGCTAATGTTCATCGAGTTAAGCCCTCGGCGAAAAAGGGCGTATCTGGTGCGTAACTGGAAAAGGGCCTAACTCGAGGGGCTAAACTCGAAAATGATCTACCCCGTCGATTGCATGTATAAATGTTCTGATATCTAATTCTGGTTCTTTCGCCCTTTTGATTTGAAATTTAAGAACGTTTTTAAGCTTTGGCATTCTCAATCGAATTATTCAGTATGTGTTGTTCAGCGGGAGTTGGGAGAGCACGGAAAAAGCGCAAGTGCGTTGGTCGAGGCACCAGGGAACACATGTATACAAAATAATGTTAAAAGATCACAAAATATACATGTATGCCGTTGTTTTTGGGCTATATTATCATGAGATTTTGGTGATAAACATAAATTAAGATACTATCAGTTACAAAGATGGTTAAAAATATAGTTTCACAGAATGCGTTATATATATTAATGTATGGTACGGTTGCGGCCAGCCAATAGCAGCAAATTGATGTGTCGTATATTGATATAGCAAGCCAATCTTATTCCTGAGTATATCTCTGATCTAATTTCCTTTGTCAAATTTCGAGTCAGCCAAATCTAATTTTATTAATGTTAACCTATATACATTGATATATCTGGTTTGGCGACGAGAGTGGCTGTACTGTAAATACATTTTCTCAGGTTGAACGATATGGCAAGATCACCTGATATAGTCATGGGCTACAGTACCTCCTTCACATACATTAAAATATTGAGTCGAAAGAGAAAAGATGATTAGTTGCCAGTCATGTCAGGGATGCAAGAAATGCATGAAAATCACTTAAAGACCTGCAAAACCCACCGGCGTCCCCCAATTTTTCCAAGCAGGAGTTGATATACGTAGTATACAAAAGAGGGGTTCCGAAGCAGGTGGTGCCGGTGGTGCACTTCGCACCATCCATGATATAATCAAGGTCAGTTACAAAATACAAGTGTGTAATGACAAGAAGATTATAAGTCTACAAATAAATGTTTTGAATAGATTGCCAAGCTATAATACGAAAGAAAGGTTTTAAAGTTTATAGTCAGAATACACACAAGCTTTGCTAAGGTGATATCCTAAGATAATGTATGATTTCCTAAGGTACCGCATGATATTCTAAGATAATGTATGATTTCCTAAAATACTGCATGATATCCTAAGATAATGTATGATTTCCTAAGATACCACATGATATCCTAAGATAATGTATGATTTCCTAAGATACTGCATGATATCCTAAGATACTGGCTATGGCAACGACTATGACTATAGTCTATGACTATGACTATAATCCATGACTATGGCTGACTATAGTCTATGACTATAACTATAATCCACGACTATAATCCATGACTATGACTATAGTCTCTGACTATGACTATGACTATGACTATGACTATGACTATGACTATGACTATGACTATAGTCCATGACTATGACTATAGTCCATGACTATGACTATGACTATAGTCCATGCGACTGCGACTGCCTGCGACTGAGACTAAGACTGTGACTAAGACTGTGACTAAGACTAAGACTAAGACTAAGACTAAGACTAAGACTAAGACTAAGAGTAAGACTATGACTCTATGACTATAGTCTATGACTATGACTATGACTATGACTATGACTATGACTATGACTAGGACTAGGACTAGGACTAGGACTAGGACTAGGACTAGGACTAGGACTAGGACTAGGACTAGGACTAGGACTAGGACTAGGACTAGGACTAGGACTAGGACTAGGACTAGGACTAGGATTAGGACTAGAGTCCATGATTATGACTAGAGTCCATGATTATGACTATAGTCTATGACTATGACTATGGCTATGGTCACAGTCATGGACTATATTTATAGTCATGGACTATAGTCATAATCATGGCCTAAAGTCTTAGATTATATTCATAGTCATGGACTATATTCATAGTTATGGACTATGACTATGACTATGACTATGACTATGACTATGACTATGACTATGACTATGACTATGACTATGACTATGACTATGACTATGACTATGACTATGACTATGACTATGACTATGGACTATAATCATAGTCATGGATTATAGTCATGGACTATAGTCATGACTATAGTCATGGACAATAGTCATGGACTATAGTCATGGACTATAGTCATAGTCATAGATTATATTCATTGTCATGGACTATAGTCATAGACTATTGTCATAGTCATGGATTATAGTCATAGTCATGGACTATCATCATAGTCATTGTCATAGTCAGTATCTTAGGATATCATACAGTATCTCAGGATATCGTACAATATCTCAGGATATCATACAGTATCTTAGGAAATCATACAGTATCTTAGGATATCATGCGGTATCTTATAGGATACCATACAGTATCTTAGGAAATCATACAGTATCTTACGATATAATGCAGTATCTTAGGATATCATACAGTATCATAGGATATCATACAGTATCTTAGGATATCTTTATATCCGTTTTACTATATCTGGCATGCAGATCTCACTCTCTTATTGATTCCCACCCGCAAACTGTGCTTATGCCTTTAAGTCTTTTGGCAACCCTAACACCTACACCCGCACAATAATATAGCCCTATCTATCCATAATAAACACTATTATGTAATTTTGGTTTTGCCTTTAATGCATAACAGAATTTAAAAATATATCTTGCTAAAATAGACTATCCACAATGTCTACTAACTCTAACAATTTATTCTAACCATAACTAAAACCTACCTATTTACGGGGTATACTTGGCTTGTGTTTGCTCAGACCAGTGTAGGCAGTTCATTGCTTGACTGTGTTAACGACTCTCTATGAGAGCGTAACTCTTATATACCTTTAAAAAACTCATTAATAATTCATGAGGAAAAGACAAAGGAAATCACTACAGTGTCAGTGGTTTTATATGTGATAAAAGATCATGTTAATTTACATAAACTTTAGCTTTGATTTTCTCGGCTTAGACAATGTTTATTTTTAAAATTACTTCGCCAATGAACTCATAAGATGGGTCGTTTTTAAGTCATTTAAAACACTCGCAGTTCGTGCTTTATCAGATATAAAACACGAGTGCGCAGCACTAGTGTTTTATATCTGATAAAGCACGAACTACGAGTGTTTTAAATAGTACTTATTATATAAAGTTAGTGCTTTATAGAGATTTCGAGCACTGATAAAACTGATAATCTCACATGTGAGATTATCGTTTTTGAAGTTTATGAAAATGGATATTTTATTTTATTTTATTTTGTTTGAAAAGACTGTCCTTTATATAATAAACAGAAATATGCTTGGAAATACCAGATTTATTTCTCGTGTTGAACATGATATCTCACTCGTTCGCTGCGCTCACTCGTGAGATATCATGTTCAACACTCGAAAATAAATCTGGTATTTCCGCGCACCCATGTATTATTCTCTATATAAAAGTTATGCTTGTGCAATCGCTTGGTAAACATATATTTTTATATATTGCTATATATGTTAGCATATATCTTAGCAACGCTTGTACATGTGTGTATTCTGTCTATGAACTCTAAAAGCCTTTCTTTCGTATTATAGCTGGGAAATCTATTTAAAAACATCTATTTGTAGACTTATAATCTTCTTGTCATTACACACTTGTAATTTCCGCTCACAAATAAAGTATAAAAAGTATAATGACTTTGACTATACCATGGGCGGTGCGAAGTGCACCACCCGCACCAGAGTCCAGAACCCCTCTTCCGTATACTACCAATATACATGTGTCACCAATTAGTTTGTCAAAGGCTAAATACTTTAGACACTTCTAAAATATGGCAACTTGATTACAGGTTACATGTCCTCAGCAACAGGTTTTATGTATGCATTATTAACGAGAATTACAAATATACATCAAGACATACCCTTCCTGCAGCCAGCTTCTTTTCAGCCGCGTAAACTTTCTTTCCACACCTGGGACAGTCATCTGGACCACCAGAGACGGGATTGCCATCAAATGTATTGGTTCCTCCTGGCTTTGACGCACTGGGTGCCGTAGAACCCGGAGCACTTTTTCCAAAATCCATAGAAAGCACTCCAGCACCTTGACCATATCCGTAGCCATGTAGTCCAAAGTTCTTACCGTGGCAGGATTTGCAGTAAGCTTTGTCTATTAATTTGTGCAATGTGCAAGTTAGGAATTTAAAAAGTATATTGTGCAGAGGGTAATGCACAGGTGGTTTTATGCTGGATAGGTTATGGTACTATTGTACAGGGTGTTCCAAAAAATGCTCCCCATCATATTTTGTGGTATTTCCAGGGACGTCGCGAAGGCATGAACATTGGGGGGTGTCCTGAAATTTTGACCAAGTTTTGGGGAACATTTTGACCAAGTTTTAAGTTTTGACAACGTCACTTACGTGAAGGAGAAACTGAATGCTTGTTGGGGGGGGGGGTTGTGCTAGGTAATTTAAGGGGTAACACCCCCCCCCCCAGTAGCGACGTCCCTGGGTATTTCTTCATTAGCTTTAACGGAAGATTACAATTTTTGCACTTAATTGAACAACAGACGTATCATGTCAATCCACTGATATTTGACTGATGAAAATAGCTAATAATTTGCCTTCTAGAATCAAGCAGGGAACGGATTTTGACCGAATTTGAATGGAAAACAGCAATTCGGCTGGGCATTTACCCATCTCGCCAGGGCGTTTGCCTCCTTTTTACTATAATATCTACATGGAATGAAATCCTGATAATGGGGGATCACAAATAACTGATAAGTTTTGGAGATGATAGGTACGTATTCTCTTGAAAAATCCTTCTAAAAGTATTGGAATACGTTTAATATATTTAACCAAATTTCAATAAATTGGACAGGTTACAAAATTGGTGTCGCCACCTTAAGTGATTCTAGAAGGCAAACAGTTGGTTACGTTGGTCAGTCAAATATCAATATTTTGGCATGATATGATAGTTATTCCATCCAATATAGAAACCTGAAACTTTCATTAAATCTAGCGTAGTAACACAACAAAATATGGTGGGGGGCATTTTTGGGACACTCTCTCACGGTAAAATCTATTTATATACTCAAGATTTTGTTGGCATCTCACTCGATTGAATAATAATCGAAGGGTTTTGTAGATGGAAAATTATTGAGTGTAAATTATATACATTTATTAGACCTAACCACAGTAACCAGGAACAGCTGCGAAAAATGCAACTATAGATCCCTGGCAGGAATCGAATCTGCGACCATGCGATTCCGGTGCAGCGCTCTAACCAACTGAGCTACAGAGCCAGTTGTCGAGCTCTAACCACAAGTTCATGTATATATACTAGGGTACTGCCGTGTTAAGTTGTGGGTAAATATCAAGATTTTGTTGGCATCTCACTCGATTGAATAATAATTGAAGGGTTGTAGATGGAAAATTATTGAGTATAAATTATATACATTTATTAGACCTAACCAGGAACAGCTGCGAAAAATGCAACTATGAATTTAACATAATTTACACTTAATAATTTTCCATCTACAAAACCCTTCAATTATTATTCAATCGAGTGAGATGCCAAAAAAATCTTGATACTTACCCACACTTAACACGGCAGTACCCTAGTATATATACATTAACTTGTGGTTAGAGCTGGACAATTGGATTCTGTATCTCAGATGGTTAGAGCGCTGCACTGGAATCGCAGGGCCGCAGATTCGATTCCTGCCAGGGAACTATATAGTTGCATCTTTCGCAGCTGTTCCTGGTTAGGTCTAATAAATGTATATAATTTACACTCAATAATTTTCCATCTACGAAACCCTATTTATACTCGTTTATATACATGTTTAAACTATGGTTGAACGTGTGGTCAACAGGACACGAGTCCCATATGACAACCAACGTGACAAAATTACAGAACATTACGGAATACACGGCACTGTTTGGCAAATAATAAAACTTGAGGCAGACGTCAGTGATGTAGATAAGAAATGGGTTAGCCGGGCTAATCTGAAATCCAGAGGGGCCATAACATCAATTCGTGGAGCTGGGAATTCGGGGCAAACTAGTGGTTACATAAGAGCTTACTGCGGTATACTTCAGTCCCCTCAGAAATTTTGAAATGTCTGCCTGCATGTATGTAACTAAGCTGAAGCATTTCTTGGATAAGAGTAGGTCAGCTTCAAGTATTATAATGTGTTCCTGCTCTTCTATGTCATCCACTAAATTAGGAATAACTGCATGTTCACTAAAGCTATAATTAACTGATCTAATCTAAATTCTTATGGAGACAATTACGCCGATTTCCACACAAACGTTTACACTAATACACCTGAATCTTATAGATTTTAGCACAACCACAGCTTAAAGCCGGTCCAAGAGTGTAACATAACAGTGGCCCGTTGCCCTGCTATTAATATACGTCACTGCATGGACGTTCTAAATATACACCCAAAGCAGAACAGAAGTCGACGCCCAGATTATGTAGTTTGAACTTTGAAATGAGACGTATTGCAGACAACTGAAGGGTATACTATACTTTTTGTTTTATATTGAAGAGTTTTTTGAAGTTGATTCGTTGGAGAGCCATAGGCTTCCAACGACGAAGATTTTGACCAATATCCGGAAACGACTGTCATGTGACGAGACAATGTTTTTTACAACATTATATTTGTGTAAACAAGGCATCCAGCCTGGGTCATTGCGTTTATATGGAAAATACCAGTCCAGTTTAAGCCCCGGAGATCCCGGGTTAGTCCGGGAAGCGGGATCTCGCTTAGCCGGATCAGTTCGGTTCCCATGTAAACGCAAGATGTTAGCCGCGATGAAATTTAATAGACAAGAATAACAAACGCCAGATCTCGACAAAACTGGCGAGCCCGGGTACCCGGGATGGCTCGCCCCATATAAACAACCCATTCGAGGTCGTTGAATTCCCTCACATTCTATAATTCTTAGAACACTGGTGACTACCCATGGACTCGTAGCCACGCTGCGACGACTTGCGATTTCCAGATACTACACTCAGGGACGTAGCGAAAGGGGGGTACGGGGGGGGGGTGCGGGGGGTTGCACCCTCCAAATGTTAACCTGTCGGATAACACAGCATTGACCACGCCCATTTTATCGGCAAATATAGGGCCTGCACAATTATGATACACTCGCTACGCCCCTGACTACACTCTATGCAGATGCATGTTTTCACGACTGATGGTGTATTTTGATTGGCAATTATCTCAATTTTTATCAGTGGTCTTTTAGATCTAGTTCCTTACCTTCGTGCATCGCAACAGTTGTGCTGTCTAAAAGCTTGTTGCATAACGAGCACTTAAGACACATTTTGTGGAACTCGTTACTCCCCTCTGCTCGCTCAGCATGGTAAACAGGTTTGCCGCATACTTTGCAATGACTTGTACCTCCAAAATCACTCTATTAGAGAAATAAAAGTATTTTAAAACATATCTTTAACCGTGGGGTTTTACCGTCGGCCGCGGCGTAGAATATAGATCTGGCGTTCACATCAATGAGGTACATGTCACCCACCCACTCACTCTGAAAAAGAAAGGGGCCCCCAGCCATCATGTTAGCCACCCAGTAAACTATTCTGGGCCCCCCGTTAAGGTCCCTTAAGGGGAGAACGACTTTGTTCAGAAGAGTGTCTTGCTTTTATAAGAAACCTTGCTTTTATAAACAAACGGTCACTGAAAATGCAGGAAATCAAGCTCCAGAGGCTCAAGAATTCGGAAATTTTCTGCGGGAGGATCCCCAGACCTCCCCAGACCTCCCTACATCTCACACACCTCCAGTTCTTCCGAAGCAGAAAAGGCCGGAGCAAAAATTATTTTCACGAGAGAAATGTCTTTGCCCCGCTTCGTCTAAAACCAGAAAAAGCTGTGGCCCTGCTGCTAACCTTTAATGGCTTTAATGAAAAAGTAGTTGCCCTGCCTATTGCGCCCACATATTTATCCCAATACTTTTTGAAACCGAAATTTGATGTCTACTATAGGAAGTAGTGAACTGAAAAAAATGTGAACTAGTAGGGTGTCTGGGGGTCGACCCCGGAAAAATTTGTGCTTGTGAGCCTCTGGGACTTAATGTCCTGTATTTTCAGACACAGCATTTTGATACATTCCGATCTAAAGACTGCAGGGCTTTCAGTATGAAATCAAAGTTTGGTTATGGGAATACTAAAAGACTAGTTATTCTTCCCTTTATTTGCTTATGTTTTATACAACTGGGAAGGCAAGAATGGTTTATTGGTCTTACTGGACGAGCTAACATGGGGGCTGGGGGGCATTGCCCCAGCTTATATCTTAAAAGAGCATACATGTCAGTTGAAAAGAAGAAACATGGTCTCCCTGCTGCAGAGAAAGGACAATTTTATGCTCAGAAATGAAAACTACAATAATTGTTAGTAATCCTGCCTCGAAGCAATTGAGACAAGTGCGGGAATATGAATAGAATATAGGCATGTGATCACGTACTGCAGACAGTCAATTTTATGCAGGTCAATCTCTTATTAGTTAAGATCGTTTTCTCGTATTGCGCAGGAACAACTTGACCACTATATGATATTATAGACGTTTGCGTTTTTCGAACATGTGCCTGTTCATCCAGTGGCGGATTACCAGTTACGGGGGCGTGTAGTGTAGGCTAAGTAAAATTCGCGGGCCTTGAGAATGATATTTTCACGCATGTAAACGGTGACACAACTTCTAGCGAGGTCCGCGCCATGTTCCGCCTAAATATTTGGAAATTTAAAGTCTCGGAAATGCTATTTCCCGCTTTCTGAGGCTGCTTTGCTGAACTAATGTCAAAAAATAGTAATAATTATAATAAAAAGTGCAATCACGGGCCTCTTGAAACCCCGGGCCTGTAGGCTTCAGCTTGCTCTGCCTACTTGGTAATTCGCCACTGTGTTCATCACGGTGCTATTTTATGTTAATTTATGCTATAACTTATGGGTTATATGAAAAAGTATATATTGCCCTGCCTTTCTGGTAGGTAAAATATGTTCTGGCCCCACCTTTTATACTCCGGTCGCACCTTTTGCTCTAGTGTGCTCCCTAAATTGCAGGAAACAGTGAAGCGCTGTGTAAAGGTATTGTAATACGAGCAACAAAATTGCTGCAACTTGCAACAAAATCTGATTTCAACGCATGTTAATTAAAAATGTTCACGCATAAGTTACAAAACATGAGACAACATTATTTTGTAAACATTTCTATTTAATATGCCTTGAAGTAGGTTTTTGTTGCAAGTTGCAGCAATTTTGTTTCAAGACATATGTCAGTTTGGTAGATGGAAACGAGTGAAAACCATTCAGCCAGTGGTTCAGCGTAAAAAATCAGTCGTTAAATCACACAAGAACTCAAGAAGGCACTAATAATAATTCGAATTTTCAGTTTTTTCGCGTGGTCGAAAGATGAGAGACAGGACGAAACTCAAGAAATACAGGGACTTTCAGTTACCTTTCGGACTGGAGGCAATGCTACTAAAGAAAAGGTAAGTGATAAATCATAAATAAGTATATTTATTGTAGAATATAATATTGTACATAAAAGTACAATTACAAATTACAATTTTATAACACAGAGACTTTCAGACCTTACATAAATATGCTTGGTACTACTTTTTCTAAAATTTATCTAAACTTGTTACCTTTGTATTTGCCAATTTCAGGAGTTTATTAACGCTAATGTTTGAGTTGAATAATTATTTTATGTTATCAACCAACACATACAAGTTAATAAATGTTAAAAGCTCACAAAGTTTTCATGTATTAATAGAAGCTAACAAAAGTACTAAAATTTGCGTGTATGTATTAGATTTGTTGCAGTATTGTATTGTATATTTAATTTGACCAGGTTTAATAATATTAATTTGAAACCTTCTGCATGTATACCATTAAATTATTTTGAGGTTATAGCCTGTACTTGGGGTTAAGACAAACATAAGCAGCAGTGTAGAGATGGGGGGGGGTGTGTGGTTATACCCTGTAGTTGGGGTTAGGACAAACATAAGCAGCAGTGTAGAAGGGGGGGTGTGTGGTTATACCCTGTACTTGGGGTTAAGACAAACATAAGCAGCAGTGTAGAGGTGGGGGGGGGGGTGTGTGTGGTTATACCCTGTACTTGGGGTTAAGACAAACATAAGCAGCAGTGTAGAGGGGGGGGGGTGCTATGTTTCCATAGTTTTCATTCTCCAAGCATCACTTATGACTATTTCAGGCATGAATATAGTAAAGAAATGTTATCATGGGATTGGGTGGTTACTTATGACATCACCGCCTGAATGTTTTCACCCTTGGTAACATGCTCGTCTAGAGAGCCCCCTAGTTATGAATTTAGTTCTACAGCACTGAACATAAGGGTGACTTTCCATATTACTATCCTGAAATTATGTCACAAGGATTTAATAGGGTTAGGATTAAGACTTTTACAGTAACAGGAAATTAAAAAAATAACAGGAAGTCAAAAATTTTCAAGAGGAAGTCTTTATTATTATGACTTCTAGTTCTTTATTTCAATTTATGAGTGTAAATTTTGTTTGAAAGGAATTAAATATAAGAATACAACGTCTCTCACCTTCGAATTCAACAAAACCAGTGAGTTTTTTCGCTCGAATTGTTAACAGGAAGTGAGGGGATTTAAACAGGAAGTGAGGAACTTTGGCCATTTTTGTGGTACATTTGTTGTGGATACATTAATGTAAACATAATTTGATTTTGCTTGATTTCACCGCACCAATATAGCACTTACTGAAACCGAGTTTTTGGGTGAGAAAAGGAAGGAGAATGAGGAACATTAGCGAGGGGACTGAATATCTGGAGGTCAACTTAATTAGTTCTCTCCCGCCAGGGGCGGCGTGGCCCACCGGGAGATTTCCCAGTGGGCCCCTGGAAATTGTGGGCCCCAAGCATGCGAAGGTCTACAATGTTTATAAAGTTTTGGGCCCTTCATTAAGTATTTGGGATGAATCACTGATATTTAATGATTTTGTATTTAATCCTATTTTTCTTCTCAGCAAATGACACCCCCCCAACGCAAGCAGTGGGTCCCTAGCAAAAGGTTTCCTGGGCCCTATTTTTAAGCCACGCCACCCCTGCCTCCCGCCCTAACTTTTTGAATCTCTAATAAGTTTGGACCCCATGGCAAGTTGCAGGAAATCCGAGTATTTCGCACTTAATGACCATATTGGGACTGTCTGTAGTGAAAAGGATATCAATCTCCTGAGTTAATAAATTAGTCAGTTATTATGCTTATAGTTTATAGAAAAGAATAATATTGTCTGTGATTTCATTTCAAATTTTTCGGCAAAGGGAAAAGGATTAAAGCTTATATGACAATAAGTTATCACAATGCTGGTGAGTGGTTATCTAAACATCTAAATGTCTAGCTGTCTTAATATCATGGTAGTTTTTACCATTGTGATTTTTTTGGTGGTTATGTCATTGTCACCTGTACTCTGTAGTTTATAATTTATAATCAAATATACAGACTATAATATATTGCATAATAGAGTTTATGTATTGTTGTATTCTACGATGTATTAGAAAGGTGAGGTAACACTGTGGTTATATTTTTAGTTATATATGTGTATATCGGGTATGACACCACAAGGTGTTTTTTGTCCAAAACTTTAAAATAAGTATAGTTAATAACTTGATTATGTTGACAATCCTGTAAAGTGTAAGCATTAGGCTGATTGACTACATAATGTAACTTTAGCAGCCCTGATCAGCCAAGCATCTATCTATTCTAGAAAAAGTAACTCGGTTAAACGTCTATTTTCACTCTTTCATGCGAGCTTTCATGCTATTTAATAAAATTGGTTAGCGTGTGATAGACATCACAGACCTCACACGAACACAATAACAAGTGCCAAATCACAAATAACTTTCTATTTGTAAACCTATATGTACTATGATCATTCTTGCCAGTCTATATATTTCTGCCACATGTATACAAGTATTACTCACTACACGAACACCCTATGGCTACGAAATCCATGGAACAACAATCGTGTCTTCAATCTGTAATATGAACTGATAATATCCTACGGGTATTTAGGCTATTTTATAGTGAATTCCAAAGCTAAATTACCGACAACTTGATTAATTCTGCGCAATTATGTTTTGGTTTTACAGTATTAAATACTCGAGAAGTAGATATTAAAAATAAATTATAATCATACCATCTTGTTTGGCTTTCGACAGTTCGAATTTGTTCTAATGAAGACCAGATGAAAGAAATATTCCCAAACTCTTTGTCGCCCTGATCCGACAACTGATCAACCGATTAAATTTTGTTTGGTATGTTAATATGGTGGAGCTTGACCATATATGGTGAGCGAAGTAGCTATTCAAATCTGAAATTTCCTGTACGTAACTTTTTGTCTGGGTTTATTATTATCGACGCTTTATAATGTACAGTCTAAAAAGGTAGATTCATCTGTTACATTATCTGTTACAGAATACAGTGTTAGGTCTCCAACTTTTCGAATCGATTCGCGTTAAAATTTGTATGCACGCAAATATATATTGTAATGTTGAATCTTTACAAATAATTATGATTTCTAACGCATAAGGTTTGATATTGATTTTGCCTAACTGACTACCTCAACTTCTCAAGGACTACCCAACAAGGCAGTGACTGAGTAGATCGGAGAATTTTTATTCAGAGCTCATCCATACAAACAATATGCTTTAAACAGACAAATAAATATCAAATATCAATTGAAGGCTTGTCTCCAATGTGCAATGATATCAGGGGCAGTGGAGTGATTGTTCGCATCGATGCACGGAATATTCCGATACTAGACGATAGGCGTCGATACACTATAAGCTGTGCCAGTCTTTAGGATCAAGCTACATGGAACATTCAACAAGGACTTCGACGTTTCGAGCGAAGAAAAGGCTACTAACTTCCAGACGAAGGAAATTCTTGTTTGATCCTAAAGAGTAAAGACCCGCAGCTTATCGATATGTTAAGGTAGCACGGGTGGCCGAAGCGGTTAGCGCGCTGCCTCTTACCACTGAGCCTGTTTCACAACAGGTCGAGGTCACTGTTGGTACTCGCATGAGATCGGCAGTGTGCTCAAATAACTCATGTAAGTTGAGATTCTCTCCTGTGCTTCGAGGGTTTTCCCCGGGTACTCCGGTTTCCTCCCTCTAATACTAACCCTTAGGAACTATTAACAATGGGGCCACAGTAATTGGCTGACGCTGTTGTAGACTCCCTGCCATTGAGGCGAAGTTGAATAAAAAAAAATAAAAAAAAAAATGTTGCATCTTTAAGTTTGTTGCGAATACGTGTAAACAATCCAAACGTTAATGTGTTTGTGTTACTAAGTCTAAGTAATACTACTTAAGTAATGTGACAAATACTCCTTTATATATATAATGGAGAGCACCAAGATTTAGAATCTTAGAAGCATTAAAATCGTTAACCTGACCAGACTGAAACGGTTGGATTTTAGTGCCCTAGCCGTACATTTTCAGTCTGCATGGACTGAGAACGTCATGAATATTCAAGACCTATGTTCAAAACTGAACCAAGGCCCAAAAAGTTGCAATTTTTACCTAAACTATAATAAGAGTGAAGAAAATTGCGTTCACGCTCAGGAAAGCGAATCCGGTGTGTGTGTATAGTACTTAGACTTAGGGATCTCATTCTCAAGTCACAATCACAGTCACGGTAACGGTAACAGTCTCAGTAACAGTCTGTCACAGTCACAGTCTCAGTAACAGTCTCAGCAACAGTAATCGACATGTACTCACTGTGCAAGACCTTGGAAAATATTATAAACTATTCAAAGTGAATACTCTAAAAAACTAAAAACAAAGTTTTATTTTTTGTATTTTAGCAATAGTTACAATAAAGACATTTAATACTCCAGCAATTGACAAGGAATAGACAGTTCCACTAATTTCCTCAAAAATGTATACAAATAATAAACATCGAAACGATGCATATTTATACTATCACTACGATTTAATGTCCAGTTATTCCGTATAATGGAATGTTCCTGCGCCCTGTCCAAATCCGTAGCCTTTAGCCCCAATTTCTTTGGAGTAGTGAGCCTTGCAGAACAGTTGTCCTGAAAAGAAATGAGTAAATATTATGTAGTGCATGACTAGTGCGTTCATAGTGAGGAGTCTCGTCAACACACCGTCGCGTTGTCTTTATACCTTGACCTTGGCACAGAATAAAGATCTATACAGAAGGGCCACTCAGCGGTGCAACGTGTCCTCGGTTTTTTATACAAAAATATGCAGTTTACTGGCCAGAGCAATGGCGGCCAACATGCGTAATGCGATATGCGCGACCCCAAAAAATTCAAAGGTTCCCAAGAGAGTGAACCCTCTATATAATATTTACTCTATGTCCTTGGTTACATAAAAGACGCTCATAGTTCACCAATAGCTCATCATATAAATCAAGTCAACTTTGGCGTTGAGAAATGGTGTTTGCTGTGAAATATGGCTACTTAGGATTTAAATATATGCTATAATATGGTCTCTTAGTTTCTTTGTGAAAACAAAGTGGTTGCTTCTAGGAGATTTGGATCATTTACATAAGTTTTCTCTTTTGCATGTAAATTAGTCAAGGGACAAGACAACAATAATGATAATTGGTATTGCCTACAAATTTCAGGATGCAACTACCTGAAATATATAGAAAATGCTTCGAAGTTTCGAGCGAAGGCCCTTCATATCACTAACTTCAAGAGAAAGGCAATTCGCTTGAAATGTTGAAGTATTTTCATTGATTTTAACTTTCAGGCAATTTGATCCTTTCAATATTGCTCATTGCATCCACTTTACGGTCTTTACCAAGCACTACCAAATTTTAGATCAAACTAGGCCTTATTTTATGACAAAAGATTTAAAGTGAAAAATTCCTGCTTCACAAACTCTTAAAATCCGAATTCTTATAGGCGAGTTTTTCTCTATTTTGTTTATTAATAGTAGCCGTTCATTTAATCACACGTTGGATTATTGCTAAGATTAAACAGGGCTTAAAACTTTCTGTGCATGTAATCAGAATTTTACATGTGTGCTTTGTCACAGGATTTTACCGCATATGTAGTTCACGAACAACAAAAAGACCTTGAAATGAAGCTCGGACAAACACATAGCGTCACTAAACAGAAAATGTTTTTTTGAAATGAAATTTAAATCACTGCATGTTATTAAGCCAAAACATTGCCACCTTGAAACGTCACCGTTACCATAGCAACGACATTACGTCTTAATAGCTTTTCAATTTCAACAGAATAGGAGACATTGCAGCAAAGAACGAAGTAAATGTAATCATACATAAAATGACTACACTTGTCTTATGGTGATTTGAAACACCGACCGGTCGAGTTTCTTAACATACTTTGAGTTCGAGACGTGTATGAAATAGATCCATGCAATATTACTAAAATTTCAGTCCGCGTTTCAAAGTTTGGTCAATCAATATGCGTATGATACTATGATGTGTATCAGCTAGTGTATGCGTATTCTGTATGCACAGAAAATTGCTGAGGGGATACTTAACGCGTTCCATTGAAATCGCTAATGTAATCGTCATGTTTGTTTGTCATCAATGCATAAATGCTACAAATAGTGAGAAATATTCATAACGAATAACCAGTCAAATCAAATGTTATGTTGTCTGCTTTGTCTGGGACGTACAATAGCCATATTGTGTTCATTGTATTTTACTAGTTGTCAATTAAAGCAGCTTTTGTGTGTAAACAAAGCCAAAAGATATTGTTTTATAGACATAAAATACTTCATCGTTATGTCTTATGTTTCACTTAGAACAATGACACGCCCGTCAATGGCGGATCAGTTTTCAATTCACCTTAAAGCCTTGGTGGGATGTTTTCTACATTTTGGGTTACCACAAAAAGAAACAACTTTATGGTTGCATAACTTCATTCAATAGACAAAAAACATTTCATGAAAGCATTTTCGATGACGGTACCTGCTGTATCTAAGCTCGAGTCTCATTTTTTGTCTCGCGATTAACATCTGTTGTCTCAAAACATATAGTTCATCTGTCGAGCTATAAAAATGCTAACTATGAAGCAATGAGAAGGCCCACTCTTTACAAGTACCAAACTACATAAATTGTATACAATATTTTGAAATAATACATTGTCCTTGAGCTTCAACGAGGAACAGACCATCAGGCTGGTAGCTGTTGAGAACAGATGTTTGGATCTTTATATGCGATAGAGCTAGACATGCCATATTCACAGGCAAATGTTATTTCAAAACCGCTTTCGTACGACAAAGTAAGTCCAGCCAAAACAATGTCTAAGCTTATATAAATATCTAAAAATGGTATTTGATTTGCATTCATGTGAACTTTAGATGATAGCACAGCTGCGCGACTAGGGTAGGTACAGGCGTGGCTACAGAAGTGAATCTTTTGAAAATCTGTTCATCCAACTGACAAGACTGAATCAGTGAAGAAATTCAGTATTCTTCATAGTTGTAGTTGCAGAGCAAAGCGATACACGTAGGACAAAGACAGTAACATAAACATTAAACAACAGAAAGTATTAAGTGATCACATTTGGATGTCTATTCATACAAACCTTTATGTTCGTTAAATGTCACGCTATCCAAACGTTTCTTGCAAGTGCAGCACTTCATGCACTGTTTGTGCCAAACCTGGCCTTCCTTTCCAGTAATCGCAGCCTTTTCAGCAGAGAAAACGGCTTGATCGCAAGTCTGACAGATCTCACCCATTGTAGTATAATAAATCTGTTTACCTGTTAGAACGAAATATTGAACGGAATAATAAGAATTTAGAGCTCTGCATTATTTCGCGAGTTACAATACTAATGAACTAGAAATAGTAAAATTTAAACGCTTACTTTCGCTAAGGACGAATCTTGCTTTTCACCCCGTATGTCAGACTCTTCGAGTGCTGTCTTCCTCGATGGTGTGGCGCATTTAATGTGCCCGTTGCCTGGACAAACTGTCCTTTTGATATGCAAACCGCATTCCAATGGATTTGGTTACATTGGCCATATATGGTATGACATACTCGTTGTGTTTCGGAAATTGTAAGGACGTAAATACCAAGATAAATCCAAATACAGACAAAATCTCGCTATGGTATTGACAAACAGGCCAAGTTTTAAATTTAGTATAAATGATGGTGCAAAAAATCCTTCTTTGATTTTTGGTTTAAATAACTGTGGTTTGATTGATTTCGTCTTCATGCGAAGTTCTTGTTTTCAATTTATTCAGTCTACTGGGAATCTGGACTGTCATTTTAAACTCACATTTGTGCGAAAGCGCCCTATGCATCATCAGAGCGCAAAGTAGTTGTGTAATTGTAGAAACGTGTGGAATGTTATGCAGGTCCGTAAGATATGTATGAAGACAAATAGGTATGATTTGATGCTATAATAGTCGAATGAACAAAAAGCCAGTTCGATCACGCATCCAAATGACGCGTTCTGCGTCGGGATAAAACTGCAGTTGAATCATACTGGAAGAATTTAAATATGGATATCCAAGTGTTCAACTGCTCAATCATCATTTGTGTTTCCATATAGCCACGAATGGACTGTCATTAAACAATTTTTATAGTAGCATATTTGTCTGGTGTGTAAAGCAAAATAAAGAAAGGTGCACTCGTTCTTCGAGCAACGTTTGCATATTGAAATGACGATTGACTCGATTGTACAATTACGTACAGCGGTCCCAAGTAGTAGGAAATAAGAATAACAAAGTTATATATAATCTAAAATATACATTTGGAATTATTGATATTATTATTTGTTAGTGTTGGTGATTATTAGTTACAATTAGTTACAACAGCGGACCTCATTAAGTAGATGACGTGCTACATTGCATTTGCAACAACTGGATTTCCATGTCCGCGGGTCTTCTATGTCGTAGTTTAATTGTAAAGCGGAGTGGTAGTAAAGCAGTAGGAGACTCTTGAATTTGGTCAGAGATATTTATTTATTTCTCATTTCGTAAGGTAAACATATTAGACACAGTTTTATTATATATTAATTAAATGTAAAAATAACTTTTGGTTCCTTGGTACTTTTAACTATACAGCATTGAGAGAGTGCATTATAGGGGCCCTATCGAAGAGAGGGAAGACGGGCTCTGGCCTCTGGGTACGAGAATATCGAAATTCTCACTACGGGTGTGCATAATTTACTTTGCATTTTATAATACTCAGGTGAACTGCATTACTCCATGTGGTATTGACTTTAAAATAATAATCGAGGGGTGTATCACTCCAAAGAAGCCTACGAGATTGTTTCGAGATTTTTGAGGGTTTGTGGGTTTTTTCGAGGTTTTTTTTGGGATTTGAAGGAATTTGTAGAGAGATTTTTAGGGATTTCATTCAGACTTTTTAGGATTTTCAGGAATTTCATAGAGATTTTTTAGGGATTTTATAGGGAATTTTAGGGATTTTGTTTCGAGGTGTACGAGATTTTTTGGAGTGATACACCCCTCGATAATAATGATAAACTGAACATTACTATTCACGCCTAACAGTAAACTGATATGCTCATGATCATAAATCATTATGAATACTATAAATATTTGCTCAATAACAATTCGAATATCATTGTAATGCATGTTAAGCTAATCATTATTATTATTCCGATTGATCGATGGGATAACGGTCGGACAAATATGGAGGTTGTCTGTATTAACGGTTCATGATTAGTTCTATTTGTGAAATGAAATTGGCGTACTCATTGTGGGATAGGAGTGAGGATGTCCATCTGGTACGCCCCACATTCTTAAGTAGTTAAAGAGAAAGAAGTTTGAAATAAATTGCAGCATCAGTATAATAATTACCAGATATTAAGGCGCTATCTTGGCTGTTATAAATGTCCTTTTGGACGATGTAGTCGTGTAGAGTGTGTTAGTGCACATTGTCATTGTACATTATTATGATTAAGCACAAGGTCAGAGAAGGTACCGGGTTATTATTCTCATAATAGCCGGGTAACAGTCTATTATCTTCGAATAATAACGTGTTATTCGGAATAATAATATCAGCTTATAATATCAGGTATTACACCAACACAGCTTCCTTAATTACAAGCCGATGTCAGAAATTCACGCACATAGTTGCTGAGAATATCGATCGAGCGACATCAAGAGTGTATATCGAGCTCTTATATTATTAGCGAGAGCCTATGACGGTCTATGACGTAGACTAAGAAAACGGTTGTCGTGATTCGTGAAGGCATTCAGGCAATCGAGTTTTTATGGCTGACACTAGTCATTTAACGTGTGATTAGTAAGTCTAAAAGGAAACTCCAAGCTTCGCGTCTACGAACGGGTTTATCCCGACTTATCCCTTATACCACTGATATAAAGATTAAAGAGTCTGAAATCTAAAATGTCTGCTTCATAGTCGCTAGTTTATTCCTTTGAAATTATACTTATGAAATATCACGACTCAATACTCTTCTTGTATAACAGCGCTGTTGATTAGAAACAGTAGAAAATATAAACGATTTAAATCTGAATTTTTTGGACAGTTACACGGAACAATGAAACGGGCAATAATATTTTTAATAAATATCTAAGAGTTTCATAACTGTCGTTGCTATGGCAATACTTCGTTGATATGAAGTTTCAATCAGTGGCGAAAATAACCTCGGTGACCTCCACGATTTATTGCATATATTGCTCCATTTTAGTATATTGAATGATTTTGCGATTTTAAAAATGCTGTCAAGCCAAAAATTTTCCAACTAGGCAAATATGATATTTCGTTTTTTTGCCTTTGCCTTTGGCATGATAGAATGTTTTAAAAATCTTCAAAATAATTCAATAAACTGAAGGAAAGCATTTTATCAAATTACATTTAGTGATCATGCATTGATCAGAGCGACGGACCTGATTTTATTCTGATCATCACTTTGAAGTAAAGTAAAAAAATTACACTTTGTCTTTGAAAAACTCGTCTTGCCTAGTTCATGTATATTGTCTATTGAATCTTTTTTTATTTTGTACAAAATTTCAAACTCTTTAGATATATGTATATGTCATGTATATACTCCTCGTTTTTCAACAAATAATTACTCTAAGGAATACCGTATTGATTTCCGGGCCGTGCATGATTCTCTGTTTCTTACACGCGGGTTGTTGCGAGACTTTCGAAAAGCGTAGAATCTGCTTTCGAAAGCAGAGAATCATGCACGGAAATCAATGCGGTATTTGTTTTATAAAATAACCACACAGAAATATAAAAAAAGGTTTATTAATATATTTGATGTACATTGCAATTCTCCCAAAAAACGGCAACAACAGCGTATACAGGCTGTTTTATGCTTTGTGCTTTCTGCTTGTACGCTATCCACCAACTCGTTAACTTGTTTATCCGACTTTAAGACGAACCTCTGTTTACTTTTTTCGCCATTATTTTCTTTGTCAAAGTCAAAAGTTGAACTATTATCGCCCGACATTTTTAAAATTTCAGGCGCGGGAAAATTTCCCGTGCATGATTCTCTCATCCTGCATGGGTATTGACCAATCAGCGCGCTCTATTTACTTCAGTTATTTTATAAACAAATTTCACTTGATTCAGGGTGTATAAGAAAAAACGCAACCATCTTTTATCCTCAATAATTTTCAAAATATTAATCCTTAGAAAATGATTTTAGTATTTTTTAAAGCTCATTCATTTCTCTTTCTAACAAGTGGTTATTTGTGTTTTAAGCGCAAGTAATGACACAAGAGAAAATATAGTGGAACACATCATTTTAGCTGTTATTTAAGCCTGGTTCACACTAGCATTTCTGCCGGCGATTATTCTCCTCCTGACGCATGCGAAAGAGTGGACTCACGAACAAAAGTATGTGACCATTATGGGATCGGTTTTACAAAGGCATACCTTGATCAGGTCATTCGCTAGCTCGATCACATCGATCAGGAAGAGGAAAATCGCCGACAAAATTGCTAGTGTGAACCAGGCTTTAATAGTCGCATTTGGAATTCTTGAATGTTCTTGTTTAAACTTTAATACTGTTGTTTTCACGCGAGACAAAGTACCAAGAAGTCTTTAAAAAAATACTTTTTAAAAGATGTTGAGCTGTGTAATTTACTTTAAGTACTCCTAAATCGATCCCAAAAAGTAATAAAAACAATCTGCCCGCAAGCTTAAACTTTTTAAACCAGCACCGTTGCGTATGGACAATTAGTAATAAGTTAAAAATGGTGCATAGAAAGCCGTGGTTACTTGATTTTGATCTGCTCTCAGCAAAAAGCTTTGATAGTTTCGGGGATTTTTGCGAAATGAGTTCGTCTATTTCAGGGCGCTTTATTATTGCATCAATTTTCCAATCAATTTTCCAATCTCAGTTGCAAAGGAATATTTTTCGCGAACCAATCGTTCAAATTTAAAAAGTAGCCCATCGTTGGAAAGCTGAATGGCTAATCGAGAATTACGTTTTTTTATACACCCTCTACGGCTGTAGAGCTACTGCAGGTGAATTCGAAACAATTATTTATCTATTTTAGAATTATGATATCCGTTGCAATTTCACACATAGGCACTACAACTGTTCAGAACACTGCAGTGGTGTGGTCCGGTAGTTGTCTAGTCCGGTAGTTGTCTAGTCCGGTAGTAGTCTAGTCCGGTAGTAGTGGTGTAACAAGGGGGGCTCTTCAAGGGAGGCCTTGGGGCATGAACCGCCTGAAAATGTTCGACTTTTGGGTCTCTGAAACACGATTTTAAGTGATATTATAAAATGTATCATATTAAGACAAGAAAATACAATCACGACGTGGCTCATACTCATTAGCCAGAATGACATCCTAAATATAAGGAAAATTAGCATTACTGGTCTGACCTTCAAAATTGAATGGAAAGAAATTGGAATAACTGAATTTTAACCGTACAATAATGCCAAAACGTATTAAATTGGCAAGAATTTGTTTATTATCAAAGATTATTTCTGTCTAGATAAAAATCTTAAGGGGGGTCAGCCCCCCAAATTGAAAGGAAATTTTAACAAGGGAGCCCCACAGAGCCCCCCTTCCACTGCACCCCTGAACACTAGAGTCTAAATTATTTAACCTTATTTAAGTCTAACAGGAAAAATCCTTAAGGATTGTATCATATATTCGTTACTCACTTGTAATATTTTTCTTCGATAAAATCCTCCATAAGACTCGATCTTTAAAATATTTGACAATTCCGACGCTACCCAAATATTGTACTTTTGCTTCCAAAATGATGTGTATTTAACTGTTGCCGTGAAATATAGTCAATAACATTAATCAAAATATTCAAAATGCATTCAATCAGTCAATCGGTAATTGATTGAAAGGAAATTAGGCAAAAATACCTTCGTTGTTGCAACACGGTTAGAGCAGGGTCACTTGTGCGCTATGGGATAGTGGACTGTTATCTAATTATCGGCATTCTATATTCACTATCCTAGACTTGATATAGTATAGGTCAGCGTCGTCTATATCCCATTGAGCAGACGTGACCATGCTCTAATCCTTGCACGTAACATAGAAATGTCTAATGAACCCCAGCCCTCACAAGATCGAAACCAGCGTCAAACAACCTTGGAGAATCAACAAAGAGGAAATAGGCAAATAAACCCTCCGTACAGATCACCCAGAACGAAAACCCTCTGATTATGATAGTCCCAAATAAAGTGTCGTACTCGATCATAAAAATCAGAGAGGAAATTGGCTTGGAAATCCAAAAGATATAAATGACTGATATAGCACGGCAAACTGCTAGGGCCGAAAACCAACTGAAGATACAAGCCACTCCGACGCGGTAATTAATCATGTACTGCTACAATTATAGTCTACATTGTCATGGACATGGTATTATTACTTTTATTGTGTATTTATACAAAATTATATAGGTGTAAAAATAGAAATGTTCTAGTATAAAAATACACTGCAGTGGTTATAAAATTCTTAGGAGCAAAAGGCAATTAGAGAAGCATATAATTTTATTGATTCTTACTCTGTATTGAACTAAATAAAGTACAAGCGTTAGGATTCATAGTGTCCAAGCTTTAGCGAAATGCCATGCACTTTCATTTACATTTACGGTCGCCTTGGGTGTAATGGAACGTTCCAGCACCTTGCCCAAATCCATAACCTTTAATATCACATACGCCGCAGTAGTGCGGCTTACAGTACAGCATACCTGTAGAAAAGTACACATCGTTATAAAGTTTGCAGTTTGCGCGATCAACTTCCTACAGTACAAACTACAGTTTACAAGATTTTCGAATACAAGCCATCAACGTTTGTGCAAAGCTCAACATGTACAGATATTTTATATTCTCACGGCATTGACCAAACACGAGTGCAGATATTCCTGTATATATACAGAGTCAGCTGCCCCTTCTATACATTTTACCTTATCGGACAAAAAAATTGGACACAAATTCACCCTTTTTGTTATTCGAGCTTTTGGCTCTTCGTCCATGCATGGGTATGGCTAGACTTGCTCCAAGTCTGTCTCTTAAAGGGGTTTTTATTGGGGAGTTATAAAGGATTGGGGAGTTAAAGGATTGGGGAGTTATAAAAGGCGCACGAAATGATAAAGGCGCACGAAAATGCGGGCGGGAGGAAATTAAGGCGTGCGGCCGTGCGGGAGGCGCTGCCCGCCTAAATTTCCTCCCGCCCGCATTTTCGTGCGCTCTTTATAACTCCCCAATCCTTTATAACTCCCCAATAAAAACCCCTTTAAGAGACAGACTTGGAGCAAGTCTAGGGTATGGCTTGTATTCGAAGGTTTATGGGATAAATTTTGGTCTTAATTAACCTGTCAATTCTAATGTTCACTTCCAATGTTATTTGAAATGCAGAATATTTACCATTGCATGATTTGCGTCTAACATTTGGTATTTTCCACATGTATACAATTGTTATTTGCCTCTGACTCGTACCCAGTCCCTGTCTGAATCGAATTCTTAGCTAAGCCAGAATTCAGTGCCGGTTATTTGTAGGCAAAATGAGGTTTGAAAAAGAATGATCATTCGACCTCGAACCACTGATATATTGTGTACTTACAATATAGTATGCATGTAGGGTCAGACTGTTAAGTTGTTGTTTATGAGTAGTAAGATATATTATATTTTCTAACAAACAAAAAATTATTTATACGCTAATACTGTAATAGATAACAACTTTACCGTCGTGCTCGTTGAAGGTCACGCTGTCTAGACCTTTACTGCATACACAGCACTTCATGCACTTTTTGTGGTACACATCACCCTTCTTTCCAGAGATTGCAGCCCTTTCGGCAGAGTAAACAACACTTTCGCAACACGGGCACACGTCAGACATTGTTTTACCTAAAATATTTTTTATAATTTTTATATCTTCATTGGGTTTAAGAATCAGATAAGACAAGCAAGGTCAAGGGAATGTCGTATGTACGTCCGATGAAATGATTGTGGCAAATTTCGTGAAGCAAAATTAAACCATAGTCATAGTCAATCAAGCATCATATTCAAATGATGACCTTTTTTGATGCTGAGCAAAATTTTCTACATTGTATGTATATTTGCTTTGGTCAAAGGTTTTGGTTAAGGCTTGTTTACACTATTGTCTATTGACGGTTTTTTTTGTTCAAAGACAATTTAAAGGTCGTGTCACACATTAGCATTGCTTGTGACGTCAGCCAAGCTCGAACTCGAATGTAAGGAAGCAAAAGTGTGCGACAGCGGTGTAAATCTCCTTCAAAGACATCATATTAGTATTTGAGTCAAAGTTTGATGATAATTATGTGATAGCAAAAACTTTGATAGTGTATATACCAGTAAGCTTGCTGTCGCTCTGACCAGTCGGCGAGCGTAAGTGTGGGCTTTGCCATTTTATTCTAGTGAGACAATTTAATTTACTCAGAGTCTCAGATGGAGATGTGCCCTTGGCCTCGCCCCTAAAGAATGTCAATGTCAACCGAGTGAGCGTCATCAATTTTCCATCTCGCTATCTGCGTGCAGCGCTTTTTAGTTTTACCGAACATTTCACGTTGTTTAACGATTAACTCGCGAGCAGCAACGTTTTGAATATTACGTTTTTAGTTTAGAGTAAGGCTCATCTTTTTTTGCTTTGAAAACTAGTTAAACGCCCGCGAAACATTCTATATTTCTTACAAACAGGAAATAAATCATATATAACAGAGAACATGGGTAAAACCAGTTTAGAAAATCGTACGTCAACATCGATAAAACGTACGCCAACTTTGCTATAGAGCGTACGACTTCGTACGGCATTTCTCAAACATTTTTTAAGCCGTAACGGTGTAGTGGACTGGAACACAGGCTATCTTATAATTGGATTGATCACAGACACACTGGAGTAACTTCTAGCCTACATCGTTTGGCGATGTCATGGGACTACCCGCAGGCTAAGTAACTGCATGTCAAGTAGGTCGGGAAAAAAACATATACTTTCCCAATAAAATTGGTATCCTGTCCATACAACGATTCTCGAAAAAAATTCATGGCTTCATCTCACAAACTATACACCACAGCCGGATATTTAATATTTTCTAATTAGAGCACTCCATTACGCGATATAGATTTTATGATACCAACTATAGCCTCAACTGCTAAAAGTATGTTGCCGAGGGTATGTTGCTTCAAAGCAAGGCTTGGTACCAATACTGGTAAAAAATGATACAGAATAGTCTTTGATGCATTCTTAATTCTCGCACCATGCTTTTGAGCGAAGCATGTTTCATGTGGCATATAAACAAATGAATTATAGGCCATTATAGTTGGCAAAATTGAATCGAGCAGTTTCTATTCCGCAAATTACGTTGCATACTCTCTCCTAGTTCTAGTAATAACTAATGTATTCGTATTTGATATTGAATATAAAGAAGGTGCGGCCCCTTCTTTTGTTTTTCAAACTTCTGCAACCTAAGCATGTCTGGTCCATAGTATGAACAGAAAAACGGATTTCTCTGTTTTTTGATACAACTTAGCGCTGTGATATCGTTAGCTGTTAATAGGGACAGCTTCTCTGAATGGCAGATAAATTTCACGCAAGTTCAATTGTATTGAACACATATACAGCCACAAAACATTAAAGTTTCAACGGAATTTCCTCACAGAGGGAGAGCATTCATATTTCCCCAAAAAAACTGTATGGAAAATTCTAATCTGGCACCACAGAATCTTCATTCAACTTGTCTGCGCATTGTTGTGAGAAAATCAGTTAGCATATAGCCAAAAAGTGACAAACACAAAACAGATGGCTCGAGAAGCTATGAACATGATATTTAATGCCTTATTAGAACAGATGATGGATTTGTCATCTGTTCTGTTGAGTGATATGTAATGTATACGATAAGTTATTTTTAAACTTAGATTATCTTCAAGTACAAATCATTGACCATATTATGATAATGTAATTCAACTTACCAGTGGATATTACGAAAACCACACTTGCAAACTAAGCGACTTTTCTGCAACAGAAAGCTTGTGTTAATGCCAGCCGACTGGTGAGTGATGAGTGGACTAGACTTCAACTCCGTAAAATACATTGGTACTTCAGTCAAAGCTGACGAGCCAATCAAAATGCAATATTAGTTATGAAAAACGCTTGCTATTGGCTGGATCTTTCCCTGGAATTCGACTTATTCAAATTGTTTATTTGAGTAAATTCTGTGTCATAACTCTCGAAAATTTGATGTGGAAAGTAGCGATTTAGAATCGAATGCGCAAACACAGTGTACTAAGGTTCAACCTTAAGAGATAAAATACGGGATTTTTTATATCCGAGTGATCGAATGGATCACCACAAGTCACCTGTACATGACACAAATTCCAGAGATATACATAATGAATTTTATTTCAACCCACAAATAGCCGCGTCATCTGGCATATCGATGGCTTTATTTGAAATTCCGTTCGATACAAAAGATTGAAGCAGGGGGCCGTATACTTGAATGAACAAGGAAATCTGTAGTAATTTTCGCCACTATGCTTTACTTAATCTAAATGTACTTTATCTATGCAAGCATATATCGAATGTTCTCAATAGTTTATATAATAGTTGCAAAATTATGATAACTAGCGGATAAAATCTGTGGAACATTTTTTAATTACGGCATGTTGCTAAATCGTACTGACCAATTTGACACATGCGGTGTTCCCTTCAATACATGTCGCGTTCTTTTGTGATTGGTCCATTTAAGGTATCGTCTATAAACTAACACTAAAGCAGTCAGTATATAGTAATAAGAGTTAAATTATTTTCGTTACAATATCTTGGCAAAAATAACGATTTTTTCTTCCGGTGCAAAAAAAGAGCGATTATTTATTAACCAGAGGTACAGACGTTTTTCTTCAGATGACCGGCAAAAGGTCGGATTCGCGTGCTTAGCAGTTAGCCGTGAAATGGATTTTGGTGTTTGTTCTACTGCGGCTACAGTGTATGCCCACGAACACATAAACGTACTATAAAAGCACGGTCTCCATTTAGTGACAGTCGCGATCAT
The DNA here is from genome assembly GCA_016169945.1 of Trachythela sp. YZ-2020. Taxonomy (NCBI): domain Eukaryota; kingdom Metazoa; phylum Cnidaria; class Anthozoa; order Malacalcyonacea; family Clavulariidae; genus Trachythela; species Trachythela sp. YZ-2020. Next base: position 646,778 of record JADLSH010000374.1, on the reverse strand, counting down.
ATAATTTAATGTTGGTCGATCTGATATTGTGTCGATATCGTTATATTTAGTTAATTAGTTCAATGGTCGATATATGTAATTCAGTAATATAATGTAAAATACTAATTTGCATACAGCATGCAAACCACAAGAAAGATCCAAACTATTTATAATCTCCGAACATGACCTGGTTACGGCAGTTACAATCAAATGGAAACAAGGCCTAACTGAAGACATGCAAGTGTTTCAATTTTTAAGCCCATCTGAGAATCTGGCATACTATAGAGACATAGAGTACAGGTGGCACTGCACTATCGTACAGCAGATGGTTGTCAACCGGCAGCTATAGTTATCAGAGTGAGAATATAATGTTCATTCGTTTGATTACTATGTGGTAGTCTTGTGTTTGGATGCAAATAAAATGGAGACATATAGTTTTTCTTGCTCCTATGATATCATTGTCAACAATACATCAACTGAAGTTGATCACAACCTGCTGTTTGAAACCTGCTACATGGCGTATGTAATCGACTCGTAATCGACAAATTTTACGCGACTAAATGTCGCATTTAAAATTTAGCCATCCCCGTACTGAAGACTAGGTGTCTTGGTCTAGGAAATGTAAAAGAGCAATATATAACCACAGAGTAGACACAACAAGAGGTCTCACTTCAGGCAAAATGCGTAACCGACTGTTATTCTGTCTGATGATGACTTCGGATACTTTTTGATTGTATTTATTATGTCCTGACTCCTGAGTATAATAAAATGAGTGCAAAACTATTTTTGAAAAAAGTATGCAAAATGGCAGTCTTCTCTCGGTCTGAACTCGCGCATGCGCATAACTTAAAAAACCGTCCATGACAAAATAAAATGGTGGACAACTTTGCATTCCGCTATGTTTTCACATACCCGGGTGTAAATATCCGAGCGGAATTAGTACCCTCGCACAGCGCTTCGCACCGGCTCGGGGATAATATCAAGTTTTTACTAAACTCATTTAATGACGAGATTTTCTCTTTGACTTTGTGCACCTTGTTTTTTTATATTTTATTGCGAGGCTACAAGTGACAAAAATTTTCTTTTGCTTCGAATTTTAACTTTTAATGCATAGTATTCTCGATGTTCTCCTAAACCATAATTCCATAAACTATTCCACGTGTTACTCACTAATCCGAGGTGTGTAAAAGAATGTGGATTCAATAACAAACGGGGAGGAAGGTAGGCACTTCATCTTGCAGGAATATTTTGGATCCATGTAACCCTGTTCATTGATATATAATTTACAGGGTGTATCAAAGAAAGGTAATCCAACTTTGGCATGCTTTTGCGAGCATTATATTTAGTTTATAGATTTACCTTTTTCACACAAATAAAGATCAGGCTTTTAGCTGTCAAATGTCATTTTTTGTATCTCTGCGATCAATAATGGCCAAATACGATCCGATGAAAAAAGAGTGGTCGAAATCACACTCTAACCTTTGGGAATTAAACGTCCTTCGAATTCTCGACCATTTGCCCAGCCAGTGGTTGCCTATTTGTGAAACGTTCAGCATTAGTCATAACCAGTTCATTCTGTAAACGTCATGTTCCGTAAACTGTTTCAACTACCAAATTTCACCGTTAAATCGCGATTTGAAACTTCTTTTTAAATTTACCAAAGCTTGATTACGCCATTTATTAAAATTCTTAAAATTGAATCCGAAATGAGAATAATTTCAATAGGCAGACAATAGCTTTGCACTCAACTGGCCAATAGTGGAAAAATGCATTTTCGACCGGCAATTTCAGTTTAATCGTGCCGTATTTGGCCATTTTTGATCGCAATGATACAAAATAGGTATCATTTGACAGTTAAAATGTCACGTGCGCGGTGCCAGGTGGGTAGAGTATAGCAAATACGGCGGTTGATTGTTGTGTAAAACTACCTGAAAAATACAATGAGAACTTCGACGTTTCAAGCGAAGGCCCTTCGTTCATTGTATTAGTCAACCGCCGTAAATAATAAACGCACGACAACATGCTAAAGTTGGATTACCTTTTTTGATATGAACTGTATGACCTCTATTATAAATCTGCAGAACGCTGGTGGTGTGTAAAAGCCTGCTCATACGGATCGTACATCACCACCAAATTTAATCGGATCGATTTGTCGGATCCGATTCTCCTCTTGACGTATGTGATTTACTGGATTTGCTAACAAGAGTAAGGCTATTGGCTCATACCTGGCGAACAGTGTAGTTGTTGGTGTATTGTGTGAAATCACATACGTCAGGAAGAGAATCTAAATCCGAAAAATCGGATCGTGTGAACATTCCTTAAGAATGTAGATGCAATAACAAACAGGGGGGAAGGTAGGCACTTCATCTTGCAGGAGTATTTGGATCCATATAACCCTGTTGTTCATTCTTTTATAATATATGGCTCTATCTGCAGAACGCCGATCTTAATTTATCCCGTGAGCCAGCAATTTATTGACCAGCGACGACAAAATTCCTACCGGTAACTACTTCATCTTGGAGAGCTATGTTCGATCCGTATGACCGTATATCTTATATATCTTTCGTTGTTTATTGTCGTTCATACGTTCTTTATTGTCTTTTGGCTAGAAAAGCGTCGACAGAGTCCATGTCAGATAGTACCTGAGTGGCGAAGAAGCAATAATATTTGTACAACGCCAAAACTCCAGGCCGAAGCGTTTCATTGCAGGGCTTTGTACGTATCATTATCTCGAAAAATGTATATATTTGTAGTGAAAATATATGTTTTCTTTATGCTTCTTGTCACTGTCCGAGTGTCCTGTTCGTGCTTTTAGGTCTCGTCAGCCATGATTTGATTACGCAATACCATTGATCTCAAATGGCATAGTTTGTAAAACTGGAATTTGTAGGATTCAATATACCATCGAGAAAAAAAATGAATACGTTATTTACCGATTAGGTCATAATATTTTCCCACGGTTTCAGAATCGTTCCCCGACCTTCGGCCGTTTCTGAGATCTCGGGAGATCCATTGCGGACCTCTCATCCCCAGTGATGTAGCCAGAGTGGGGGCGCAAATCGGGTTACAGACATACTTAACTTGAACGCGGTGGCATCATCCCCTAGGTCCCCGTACTTAAAAGTGGAAGGAAACCCCCCCAGGAGAGTCGCACCACCCGTGGGCCCTGACCGCTATGGATGAATAAAGTTACAAAGTATAGTAAGTGTGTGTTCACTGAACTTTTATATTAATGTTGAAGACAAAACCGTACAAATCTTGAACTAATTTCAAAATAAAATCAATAATAATTATTCTTTAGCGTAATGATATTACAACTGACAAGAAAAAGTGCGCCTGTTGGAAGAGTGGAGGGGATGGGGGTGGGTGATGGTTACCATGGGAACAACACATGAAGTTCATGTCTTTCGTATCAGCAAATGATATCCTACCATTTCATCCAAAATATGTTTGAAAACACAAACATTGAAAATTTGTCCAAGAGCACCTTACGAAAAAACGTACAATTCTGTAGCATTCGTCAGGTGATAAGTCACGTGGCCAATTCACGTTGGGTCTTTGGGATATATTATGTAAAAGACCATTATTGTCGTTTAAGGACATTTCGTTGTGTTGGGTATTGATAGAAAACGTGAACATTACAAACTCTTGGTGCGATTCTGTAACCGTTTGGTACAAGGCGTAACTATTAATGTTTACTTGGACAGCAATATTTTTTCTCCAACAGCCATACGGTTACAGGATATAATAAAATTTCGATTACTATAATTAATTTGGACTAACTTCTTACTGTTTTTCAACATTCTCATACACAGGGGCGTTCAATTTGGGTAATAACTTTTTGCTCAAAATCACATCAGACAGTTTCTCCGCCATCATTATAGTCGGTGCGTTAAGATTGCCACTCACTATACTGGGCATGATTGACGAGTCAACCACTCGAAGTCCTTCTATTCCATACACAGAACCACTAGGATTCACAACTGCCATAGGGTCATTTTCCGAACCCATCTTGCAAGTACCGCAGGGGTGATATGCTGTGTCCGCCTTTGCTCTCAGGAATTCATCAATGGCAGAATCACTGGTAACATCAACACCTGGGAATTTATATTGATAGTAAAAGAAATATAAAATATAACGTATCAAAATAGGTATGCTAAGTGTACATGTATCTGCGCAAAATTTTAACCTAACTTTGCATTGTAGCAGCCGTTTTTGTCACTGTTGTCGTTATTATGATTGTTGGAGTTGTTATTGGAAATAAGACCACTACATGTGGAATTGGCCACAAAGTTCAAAGTATTCATTCCAGTCGATACTTTAGGTGGAAACCTTCGTATTTCCACGTTTTTATCAGTTATGAACTATCGTCACATTTAATTTTGTCAATATATTCGACATATCAAATTTGCTCTCCGCCATGTTGTATTTAAATTCTAGCCTGCGAACTATGAGATCAGTGCTGCGAACAGGCATAATGAGATGACGTAATTCCTCAGGGAACATTGCGTCATTGTAAGCTAATCGTTCGCCACTTACGCGCATCGTAAAAATATCTGCAATCCCAGGACTTTTTATCGCGCCATAGGCTTGGGGAGCAGCAAAATCAATAGCAAAGGATTTAAATAGAGCAAAATAGATTACCTGGTGAAATTTCTGGTCCTCTGAAGGGTTCTAAAGCTTTCTGGGCGAAAATTTTCTTGCTATTTTCACAGCTTCTCTCAAATCGACGATATCTTGGGGATGTTCGAAGTAATTTGGTTGTATTATAGGGTCATGATACGGATTGGTTGGATTGAGTTTCATATGACCACGGCTGAAAGCTCGCAATGTGCCAACATGAGCCTAAATATTGAAGAAATACGCGATATTATTAATATTCAGGAGAGGCGAGAGCAGAAGGGGATGTTTGGGGGACAAAATCTTTATCCACTCAATCCGTTCCAATTAAAAATACCATATTTTAGTGTTTTTGATGCGTTGCTTATTTGAGGACGCCGCTTATTCGAGGACGGCGCTCTTAAAAATGATTCTATTTGTATAAATAGGGTAAGTAAATACGGTAAGTTCAATTAAACATTTCACACAACTTCGAAATGAGAACAATATATACTTCATATCAATATACATATATACAAAGTCAAAAACAATATTGAACCCAAAATTTTTCCTCTGATGTAAACAGGATGTAAATACATTCAAACTAACCTGAAATCCTTCCTTATTTGGCGGAATTCGTCCATGGTCTATGACGAGGGAAGGCAAAAAGTGAAATTGAACATCAGGGTGCGGTATGTCTTCTCGCGTGCTTACAAAACCGCCAGTTTCGAGATGGGAAGACGATGCAAGACCAGTCTGGAAAGCAAACCACTGGACTCCAATCGGCATCATATTCCAAGGCTTTTGAGCCGTATAAAGTGTAATAGGCTGTGTACATTCCTGGTATGATAGAATAGACACCAATTAGGAAATTAAACATAAAGCTTTGTTTGGATTTCCCGAAAGCCTCAATCTGAAACAGAGAAAGTATACTTCTACGAAGTCTTGAAGTGTCTATTATGTCGTTAGTAGGAAGACAGTAAATTATTTATGTTCACAAACTCTTTATCGTTCTACCAAGTCGTGAGGGGTTAGAACATTCTCGCACAAACTCTCGCATGACAACAATCATCGACTCTCGTGTTCCACGCATGTAGAAGTAACCAATCTTCGAATGAAGCTAGGCTATGCAGGGACAGCTTTGGGGCTGGGGACGAAAATGGGTCCTTAAACGGAACTCCAAGTGTGAGTTTCAGGGGACAGATTCCCCTCCCCAATAATCTTTTTGGAAAATCTGGCTCAAATTCTGGAACCTGTAACTCCAGAATTCTTAATTTAATTTTGCCCCTTATAGACTATGGAGTCTGTGGTGTCGTGATTTCTGCAGCCATGTCGTGTTCATTCGCCTGGCTTAAAGAATGAAAAAAATTCTCGCGTCAACAAGGACGACGTACCTTGTATGGAAACCACCACTGCTCAGACGTAACTCGTACTCGGAACCTATTTGGCAATTTTTGGTAACATTTACGCCCAAATTGCAAAATATTGAACACGAAGCAGGAAAAACATGCGTGATCATCATGACGCTTCACAATATCAACGTCGCAACTGGCAAACCTTGCACGTATTGGTGGATTGCAACTAACGTTTATAGTAGCAAATTCGATGAAGGATGAGATTATTTTTTAAAAGGTGCTAACAATATGGACGCCGTGATCTAACTGCAAGCTAAGGATAATAGCACTATATACTTACATGCTGGACATACACTTCCAAGTGATCCTGTAAATTATATCCGACCCCAGGTAAATGAAGAGAAACAGGCATCCCAAGTTCTTTAAGATCATCACCATTACCAATACCAGAAAGCATCATAAGCTGCGCAGAATTTATACCCCCACTGGCCAAAATCACCTAGATATTGGTTCAAAGGGTAAAAAGCACGGTTTTACATTCCTAGCTTTATACAGCTATTTCAATTAAGATTGTCATAGACAATAGTCAAATGTACAATATGAGCGCTAAAAGAATGATGGGAATAATCATAGTTTTAAATAAGTTTAACACATCAGTAGCCTCGTGGGAATACAAATATAGTATCTCAGTAGCCATTTGTATTCTCACGAGGCTACTGATGTGTTACACGTATTTAAAACTATGATTATTCCATCATTCATTTAGCGCATTATATATAGTTCATACAGTCTAACGGCAATCCGAAGATAAAGCTAAGATGCTGACCCCGCTGGTCTTAAATAATTTATCGACACTGAGTATCGATACTTAATTTACTTCGGCGATGTGTCCGCTAAATTGTTGACGTCATATAGAGTACAGGGTGTATAAAAAAAAACGCAACCTCGGAATTTCCCAAGAAATCCACTTTGTTCTTAAGCACAAAAGATTTTAGGCCCCTGGGGAATTTAAAATAGTAATACGACCTATTAGTAATTCGACAGTTATGCTCCTGGAATACGATTAGAAGCTATTTTAAATTCCCAGGGGCCTAAAATCTTTTGTTCTTAAGAACAAAGTGGATTTCTTGGGAAATTCCGAGGTTGCGTTTTTTTTGATACACCCTGTATAGTATATAGAGTATAGAGAATTTATTGACAACTCCCCATTTAGGGCTTTTCAGTGACAATATACAATACAACATATAAACTATATGAACTAAGGCTAAAATATTATTAAAATTATACTGTTATTACTCTAAGATAGTTCAAGCTGATTTCTGAGCTTGGACAAAAATCACGGACAAAATTCCTATTGAGTTTCATTGAGCCGTGAAAATGTGATTTTTGTGACTAACTAACTTCTCTAAACAGTAACTAAATAAGGTTTAGACATGCTAAAACAACACAGGGCCGGATTAAGGCAGCGCGGGGCCCGTGGCATTTTTTTCGCGCGGGGCCCCTTTGGCTTTTTCCGACTGCTCTTTTCCGACCGAAATTAACCCGTTTTAAGTATATATGCATGGTTGAATTGCAATATACAATTCAAGTAAGTACATTATTATTATTTCCTGGCAAGTACATTATCGTTTTTTCGTATTTCTTTCTATTTTTCTTTCTAGCCTAAAGCGCGGGGCCCCTTGAAGGCGCGGGGTCCGTGGCATATGCCGCTTCTGCCATATCTGGCCCTGAAACAACAACTTATACACAAAGATAGTCCTCGTTGTTCAAGGATTCTAGCGAGATATAGCTTGTTTTATAACTGTCAGAATTTTGCAAGATATATATAAGCGAAAACAATACGAAAGAAAGTTCCTGATCATGGTTATTATTGTACCAGAAACTTTGATCCAGATAATTATCGAGTTAATCTCGTAAAACAGGACTATTTGAGACATTCCTATTTTAATAGGGTAGTATCATTATGGAATAAACTACCTAGATATTTTAAAACCATTAATCACTTGTCTCTTTTTAAAAATAAACTACAGGTTTACTATAAGAGAGAATTTGAAACTGACTACTCTCTTCCTGGTGTTTTTTAACTTGTTACATTAATTAGTTGTAAATATTTGTAATATAATGTATTTTAGGTGATAGGAGGTAGATTTCAATTGGGACATTGAGTCCTGTTTCTTCCGCCTGTAGTTTTTGTAACTACACTATATACTGAATTATGACAAATTTTATTAAATAAATAATAAAATAAATAAACACTTCGATGAAATCCACGATAATGCCACCCAAAACGGCGAATTATTTAGCATGACGTAATATTCTCGCGTGACCGCAATATTCTCGCATGTTGTCAGTTGTCAATGAAATGTAAAACGATACTAAAATGAGGGTCCACAATAGGTTTTTCGGGATGCGGGATTTGGCTTATATTAATATCGGGAAGCGGGATAATAAGAAAATATGTCGCGGGATTCGGGAATAAAACCTCTGGCGGGAAGCGATATTTTTGCAATTCGTACCACGGCCACGGGATTCAATTCAATCCAATTACGTCTTTATTACAAATAGTGGAGTTAATTGATATGTAATACAAAAGATTAAATTATTTACAAAGTTATTTACATATTAGTCAGACTATAAATATAATAAAATATTAAAAATCATTAAAAAGACATTTATTTAAAATAGATTGTTTAAAGCGTTCTGTATTTACGTGTGGCAACCATAAATGGATGATCACGTTCTCTTAAAGGCCGTTGACGTTTTTTCTGGTAACAACTCGTACAGACAGTGTTCAGGATTGTTCATGATTTTTTTGAACAATAATCGATCTGTCTCCTTAATCATCTCAACCATTGAATGTTTTTTTTAGAGTATATCCATATCGGAATGCACGATTGAAAAACTTGTTGATTTGATCTACATACCTCGCTTGCAAAGCAGATCCCCATACTTCGATTGCGTAATAAAATAGTGACAGGATCAATGAATCAAACAATTTAGTAAGTTCGCTTTGCGAGTATCCGTAGAATTTACAGACCCTCAGGATGTACATTCTGCTTCCTGCCTTCGACAACAAGCTGTCTACTTGCTTATCCCAACAACGTGGGTTTTCCTGAAAGGTGACACCGAGTAATTTTAACCACTCTTTACGCCGTATTCCATTAATAGGAGGAGGAGGTGTAACAAGTGAACGACTACATAGTAGCATTTCCCATGTTTTTGACAGATTAAGTGTCATTCTATTGCTTCTGGCCCAACTCTCAATGTTAGTTATCTCGTCTAAAGCCGAATCGCCAGATAGCGTGACAGGAGCACTCACTGTCAAATCGTCAGCAAATTTAACCAAATTGTTCTTTTGTGGATGTTTAACCTTAATGTCATTGACCATTAATGAAAACAAGAAGGGACCAAGAACTGTACCTTGCGGTACTCCTCTGTTAATACTAACATAGTTGGTAACAGTTCCATCTACAGCAACTCTCTGTTTTCTACTCGATATGAAATTAATGAGCCAATTAATAATATATGGATTAAGATTTGTTGATTTCAGTTTCTGTGCTAAAATATCATGGGGAACACTGTCAAACGCTTTACTGAAATCGAAAGATATTACACGGACGAAATTGGCCTTATCGTCTAGCCATTTTAGCCAACAATGCTGACACTTTATGAGAGCTGCATTAGCGTTTGAGTTTTCTCTATAAGCATACTGATGCCTATCGATAATCGATTTTGAAGGATGACGAATACGAAGCTTTCGCTAGGCGGGATTCGGGATTTGAAATACGATCTTTGGAGATTTCAGTGTGTTCTAACCCTGTTCTGTCTGTTCTGAAAAGTATCACCAACGTTTATCTCATAAATATTTACTTGATAAATAGCCCATGGGTTAAGCCATCTTATTAAAATTCTTAAATTTGAATCCGAAATGAGAATAATTTCAATAGGCAGACAATGGTGGAAAAATGGGTTTTCGACCGGCAATATTTAATCGTATCGTATTTGGCCATTTTTGATCGCAATGATACAAAAAAGGTATCATTTGACAGCTAAAAGATTGATCGTTATTGGTATGAGGTTCGCTGCGCAAGAACAACCCAATGGTATGCTTTGTAGATGACAGCTTGTTTACAGTTTAATAATGTTCGTTTTAATGTTTCTTTTCGTTCATTGGCAAGGTTCGTTGAGTAATGCCAAAACGACTGGCTGTAGTTCTGGCACCACTGTAATATACCAAACGTCTTGTGAGTTCCAGGTAGATTTTTCACCTAACGGTGACCCTAATTATGGTCCATCTGCGCATCTGCTCCTGCGCAGATACAAAAATTGAAATCGCCCATAAAACAACAAATTGCGGTAAATATCATCAAGGCGAGGACCTATATGACGCAATATAAAGCAACCTAGCTACATTAAAAAGCCAGTTCGGAGTTTCGACTGCGCATCCAAATGACGCGTTCTGCGTCGGGATAAAATTGCAGTTGAATCATAACATGTAGCTGAGACTGGAAGAATTAAAATATGCATATCGAAGTATTCAACTGTTCAATCATTTGAATATGCAAAAGTTAGTTACCGTATGGTTGACTCGCTTTAAACTACAAACTTTATTCCCTCAAGTGCACCTTTCTTTATTTTGCTTTACACAGAAGGAAAAATATGCTAGTACAAAAATTACTTAATGACAGTTCTATTGTGGCTATATGTGAAACACAAATGAATGATTGAACGGTTGAATACTTTGATATGCATATTTTAGCAAAAGCATTACCCGTGGCTGAAATGGACCTAACCAAACCGCTCACCTCTTTCGTGGCCCGTATACTAGCAACATTCCTTCCAGCACTATGACAATCCACACCAACCACCGTATTATTTTCAATGTGTAGTTTTCTAGTGGAGGTCTCCGTGAGCACAACCAGGTTACTCCTACTGAGTGCAGGTTTTAAATAGGCGTTTGCTGTGCTCCAACGCTTGCCCTTGTGTATAGTCATATCCATGGGGCCAAAACCAGCTTGTCTATAGCCATTCATATCAGGTGTATATTTATATTCAGCTTGTACAGCTGCATCAATAAATGCCTGGTACAGAGGGTTATCCAAGCTGCCCTGACTGACATGCAGTGGACCATCGCCTCCTCTATAATCGTCTTCCCCTAAAGTTGAAACAAAAATAATGGGGTCACTAACACGAAAATCGAAAAATAGCCTCCAAAGCCAGGCAAGCGGGCTATTTAAACATTAGTTAAGTACTGAACCGAAATGTAATGCTAAAGTAAAGGCTTCTACTTGTCCGTAATGATTTTCACTTGCCCTGGGCAAGCAGGCAAGCGTTACACCCATAGATATAGGAGTCACAGATTGCTGACTCGTAATACGTCACTATATTGACAAATGCGCCAAAATTCAAACAAAATTTTCCCGGTTGAACAGCCATTTTGTATGATGGTGCCTCAAGTGACTCGTACGTTGACTAGGTCACTTGATGTTTTGCGCGCTTCATGTTGGCGCGTTCCGTGACCTCGAGTCAGCAATCTATACCTCCTATATCTATGGTTACACCACATGAATAGTGGTTAACATCAGAATGTGGTTAACATTTATGTTCATATTAGGGGAAGAACCTTGTATCAGACAGCAGAGTATGTTGGTGCAGCACATTGCAAACTGTGTACAAAGTACCTGCAGGATATTACTCTCATATATAATAGCCTTTTACCCAGTTATTTTCGAATAATAACGAGCTACCCGGTTTCTACTAAGCATTAAAATGCCCAAAGTGTTTGCATTGCTCGGAAGAAATAATATTATTGCCACTATAAACAACGAAACCTGTTTCATACTGCAATCATCTGGTCTCACAAAGAGCTTTCAAATGTAAAAAGAGCTGAGTTGCTTGCAATATCCGAAATATGGACCGACTACCCAACCAACAGGACTCAGTCTACCCCAATGAAACCAATTTGCACAGAAATTCACGGCATCGGAAGTAGTCGTTACTATAGCTGTAAATTAATGTATGTTTTATAAAGTTGAGCTTAGTACCTAAGCAATGGTTCTGAGCCTTCTTAAAATATGGCAAACAGTCGGCGTACGACCATCCATCACACCCTTGAACCTGCCAACGATCGTAGTCAAATGCGTGTCCACGAATATAAACCATGGCATTAAGTGAAGAAGATCCACCCCAAACACGACCACGGGGACAATATATTACTCTACAATGAAAACAGAATGACATCATGTGTCTGATTTGTGGTTGCAATAGAATGGATAAACACCAGTGAGCTCTATATATATCTGGAGTAAGAACTTCAGTCATTCGGCCTATGTGAAAAGTGAAGCCAAGATGGCGGAAATTGACGTCCAAAATCTGTGAAGGTCGTAAACAGTTTTCATACCATTTTCCCCAGCTAATTCCAGTTCTTTCTAACGGATCGTATCGCTAATCAAGTTATTTTATAAAATAACATGTATATAACGCGTGCTCTGATTGGCCGAAACCCGTGTTTGGATCAGGCCATCCAAACACGGAAGACTATCGTGTTGTTGTTATTTTATAAAACAATTACTTTATGGTTTCCGTGTTTGGATGGCCTGATCCAAACACTTGGGAATGTAAGAATGTTGCTCGAGTTAAGAAAAGCTCGCAAAATCACTCGCCTTCGGCTCGAGATTTCGCGCGCTTTTCTTAACTCTCGCAACATTCCCGCGTGTTTGGATCAGGCCATCCAAACACGGAAACCATAAAGTAATTGTATAAAGTTCATAAAATCATATTATTCATTAAATCGAAGTCAAAACACAAAATTTTGGGACACTCCTTGCCGCCTTGTGCAAACCGCGCAGACAAAAACAATAGAAAGGGACTGGCACTGGACGTCAATTTCCGCCATCTTTGGTTTCACTTACGAGTTCTCACTCCAGATATATATGGAACTCACTGATAAAAACTTGCTAGCTTGAGATCCCAAGATATAGTAATAGAAGCTCGTGAATATACAGGGTGTATATAAAAAAGGTGATCCAACTTTAAGATTTTTTTCTTCTGGGCATCTCGTTTAATAATAATAATAATAATAATAGCATTTATTTTAACACGATAGGTATTTACAGCATGAGCTGATGGGGTCGTGTAGTTATATCCTAACAATTAAAATTAAAAATTACACTTACAAAACAAATATATAAATAAGTTAGTGTTATTATTTACACTTCAGTTTTAAGAACCATGCAGTGTTTCTAGATATTAATAATTAGTCGAACATTGTATCACTCAAGAATTCTTGTTTGGCAACAGTATTTTTAAAAGTGTCCAAGGATTCTAATTTCCTGGATTCATTGTTAAGATTGTTCCACAACACTGATCCCTTGTAAGTTATGGATTTCTTCATGACTTCCGTTTTAGGTCTTGGCAAGGATAAACAGCTTTCATTTCTAAGATTGTATGTGCTTGATCGTTTAGCAAATAATTCTTGAATTGGGACTGGAGCATTACCATAATAGCATTTGTGTACTAATATTACTAATAACTTTAAGTACGTGCTTTTCAATGTTTTCCAATTATATTTCGTTCGTACTTCTTCAGTTGGAGTATTCCAATCTAAGCCAAATATAAATTTGGCTGCTCTCACATGCATCCTTTCAAGATTGTCAAATTGCGTTTTGTTAGTTGCTCCCCACTACTAAACCATAAGTTACCGAGGAAAAACCACTTTATAGTAAAAATCTAACCTAGCTTTAGTTGGTAAAAATACAAAGATTTTAATAGATTTATTTTCTGTGAGAAAGATTGTGTTAACTCCAATATGTGCTTGACCCATTTTAGCTCATCGTCTACTTCCATTCCTAAACATCTTTTGGAGTGAACTCGTTTGATGCAATAATCTCCTAACATTATTCCTCTGAGTGGTCCAATGAATTTTTTCCTTCCGATCAGCATATATTCCGTTTTTCCTGGGTGAGGTGTGAGGGAATTAATTCTACACCAATTGTAAAATTTACCCAATACTTCGTCAAGTCTAATAGTTACAATATCTACAGTTGGTCCGATAACATATAAGGTTGTATCGTCCGCATACATTTCCAATTCTGTATCATCATCCCCACAGAAAATTTCAGGCAGGTCATTACAGAATATGGAAAATAAAGTGGGGCCAAGTACCGAGCCTTGAGGAACTCCAAATTTAACTTTCATTTGTTTTGAATGACAGCCATTTACCACCGTTATTTGAGTTCGGTTTGATAGATAGTCCTTAATCCAAGACCATATATCTCCAGAAATCCCCAATCCATGAAGCTTATTCAGCAGTATAGATGTGATGTTTGATGGGAATAATAGTAGAAGGTGTTAGTAGATGGATATTCGAACGGAAATTTATATACATTTTTAGACCTAGATAGATAGATAGATAGATGTTTTTAATTGGTAAAACTTGCAGCCATAAGCTGAATTATGCTTACATTACATAAGGTCCAATCACTATAGCTATATTACACCAATTTTACAAATTACTTGAAACTACCCAAAGTTTGGTGAACAACAGATAAGAGGCTACTCTAGAAGACCATATTAAGATGATCAGTTCTAATATTTAGTGTTATTTATACTAATATATTTACATTGGTTAAAATTTTAGTGAACTGGCAATAAAAAAACTATTTTTAAAACGGTCTGTTCGGAAGTTAACGTTAAACTTATGTTTGGTCCTAAGGTCTGTGACACACGTGTTTCGGGGTGGGAGAAATTTATGAAGTTTATGATTTTCGTCCATCATAATGTCCAGGAAAAGTTTATTGGTTATCTTCTCTCTTCTGGTACCAAGATGTTGAAGACCAGTGAGTGTCAGCGCGTCAGTATATGGGGACCAGGGGTGGATTATTCTCAACGCCCTCTTCTGAATCATTTCCAGATCGTTGGATAGGTAGTTAGACAGGCTGTTATGAAAAACAGGACATGCGTATTCCAACATTGGCCTAATACATGTGCTGTAAAATAGAACTAATTCATCAATCCCAACCTTGGCTCGTTTAAGTTGTGTCAGAAAGTACAATCGCTTTCTTGCTTTCGCAATAATTTGGTAAATGTGATCATTCCATTTCAAATTGCTGGAAACGGTTAGTCCAAGAATTTTTGCACAAGGAACTACGTCCAAAGGGATATCGCTCACAATAACTGGATCAAAAACAGCACTTGGTTTACCAAAGCCAATACGTAATTCTTTGCATTTCTTCTCGTTCAGCTGAAATTTTAATTCAGAAATTTGGGTTGATAGATCATTAACTGAGGTCTGGATTCTGCTTTCGCTGTATTTGCTGATTAATTCGTCTACGGTGGTGTCGTCTACGAACTTCCACATGTCACCACTAGAGGTTGTTAATTCGTTGATCATTATTAAATACAGCCATGGGCCCAATTTCGTGCCCTGTGGAACTCCGGCGGGAATTTCAGCCCAATCCGAATAATCCTCTTGATTTAGCTTTACTCTTTGTTTTCTACATGTGAGAAAATCTATAATCCAGTTAATAACCCAGTGCGGTAGGTTATATGTATGGAGTTTAGCAACCAATAAGCCATGATCTATTAAGTCAAAAGCCTTTTTAAAGTCAAATAGGATGACTCTAACCGTTGCACCGTTTCCATCGGTAGAACCATTCCAGGAGTGTAACATGCTTAAAAGGGCGTAAGTCGGACTTGATTTTGGGATAGTACCAAATTGGTTAGGGTCAATTCTTTGGAGTACGGCAGGTTTAACGAAATTTTCTACAATAAAATCCTCTGCTATTTTGGATATGATGGGTGTTAAGGATATTGGTCGTAGATGTTTATTTACCTCCCGAACGGGTTTTTGTTTCGGGATTGGAATAATATGGAGCAGGATTTGGGCAAATGGTCGAAAATTCAAAGAATTTCGACCACTCTTTTTTCATTGTATGGTATTTGGCTATTGTTCAAGGTAGTGATACAAAAAAGGTGTCATTTTACTGCTAAAAGCTTCATCTCTATTTGTGTGAAAAGGCAAATCTGTAAACTAAAAATTATGCACACAATAGCATGCCATAGTAGTTGGATTGCCTTTTTTTGATACACCCTGTATAAAACGGGTAATATCGCAACGATGCTGGAACCACAAAAGTAATGAAGGATAGTTTCAGCACAGATCTTAGTTCGCTCCTCGGCAACGCGACATAGGGATGAGCCGATAACGAAAATTGCCGATTACTGAGGCCGATTATTTGTAGGCCGATTATCTGTAGGCTGATTATCTCAACTTATAGGCCGATTAATCGGTATCTGCCGATTATTGTAAGTAGCAAGACGGCAGTGTAAAAACCTTTCAAAGACGGCGGTTGCTTTGAACTTTGATCACAGAAACTTTAATGGACATAGGCATAGCAGAAACGCATTGTATGGAAGCTTTTACAATTTTGTGATTCTTTCGCAATATGTTCATAAAAATCCTGTAAAAAACAACCTATCTATTTGCTTGTATTTAGTATTTTAGCATGTGCTTGGCAACTGTGCAAAAAAGTCTTATGGCCGATTATTTTGCCAATTATCAAACAAAATAATCAGCCGATTACCCATTATTTAAAAATGGCAGATTATTTTCCGATTAATCGGCTCATCCCTAACTCGACATATTCAACTCATTCGCGAACCTGATGAGCAAACGAACATTCCACCTTGTGATACTTTAAAAAAGTCGAAACCATCTATATTACCATTGACTATGCATTATAGTTGTTGATACTTAATACCCATTATATACTTCCAGGACAATGTTAGCAGAAGCTATACCTGTCATTTAAATGTTTCTGTGGCTCAGTGTGATAAAACCAGTTATACTTATTATCCGCCAGGTTGTAAGTCAGCGCAGCTGGCATTTGAATCGTCCAAGTATTGTCTTTCGGGCCAGCTTCCAACAGGGCAACTCTATTTGACCTGTCCTCTGACAATCTATTAGCCAGAACACAGCCAGCAGAACCAGCACCCACAATAACATAGTCAAATTCCAGTGTTGGTGTGGAGAGATGGCGAACATTAGAAAGCCTAAATGATGATAGCTGCACAAATTTCCGAACATTGCCTCTCAGTGCATGAGGAAAACAAGACATGGTGATTTCTTAGAAACAAGCGTAACCTGAAAAGAGAAAAGTTATATTTACCATTGACAAAGTACTTTTGCCTTCATCTACTGCCAAGAGTGAGGCAACCTTTTCTGGGTTCCAAACAAGATATCTTCTTGTCTGACAAGATACATTTAGTGGTCTGACATATTTTACAAACAGCCACTGATCACACATTTAATTCTGACCAAATTGCACTGTGCTACTTGTCTCACTGCAAAATTTAATTATACCAGACAGCAAATTGCATACAACTACTTTTCTTGGCAGTGGCCCAGGAGGAACAAGGTGTCATTTAATAGCAACTATTGACCCAGATTCAAGTGAAAGTGTGAAACACTTATGAAACTTGCAAAGGCACTTCAAAGTTTACTCAGAATTGTCTTCTAAGTTTAGAATTTCCCTCAAGGCTCAATTTCGACGCAGTAATTTCGCTAAAATTTGTCTATGAAAAAAATATACGAAATATTTAAGTATTTACCTGATAATATTCCTTTATAGCGTCCCACGTTTATGATCCTTTCTTAATATTTCTTTAGCTTTTATATATAAATCATTTATAAAACGCATTCTGTGCAAAAGAGGTTGTCGTGCCTTGCATGCGTCATTGCGTCCATGCATGATGCATGTTTATATTTTCCATACGCCAGAATTCGAATTAAGGTGGCTCTCTAACATTTGTCCGTTCTTTTGACTAGACAAACAATGAAATAGCAATGTGGAATTGACTCCTTATATAATTTCTTGCTGACTGCTGACAGTGACTGCTGACAATTTGCTTGACGTTTACCTGACAACTAACATTCAAAGACCGATATTAAGACTTTTGCAGTACTGTTTCTTTTTGAACCGGACACTTGCGTCTTAATTTGACCGGACACTTGTGTCGAATTTAAGACTTAATTTCTCTTAGTTAAATATGTTAAAATAAACACTTTATGCTGTAGTTTGTTTGTCTTGCTTGTACAAGCTATTAAGTCAGGAAAAAATGCCCGAGTCCACACCGGGCTTGAATCCTCTCTCAAAGTTCTCAAACGACCATAAGGCTGGAGAAGTGAGCTTTGCATTATCGCTAATAGACACCCATGGGGAATACACACTGATCTGAATATAGGCTGGATAACGCATCTCATGTCAAAAGTGAAGCCGGAAGTCAAGCGGCCGATCAGTGCCGCCGCCACCCGATTCTGAGGCCCTACTTTATTATAGATAGTATTACAGAATCCTAGTTTTTTTGCTTTTTTTGCCTTTTAAACGTTTCTGGCCGGGCCAGTTTACTATCACAAAGATAGAAGCACACGAGAAGAAATTTGAGCAAAATTTGGAGTATTATGGTTTTATAACGCCGTGAAACTGGATTTACAAGTTCGAAGGAGTGAACAGCCACATGTTCGCGATGTTTTGTTTATGATATTTCAATTCAAAATCCACTCAAAATATAGAATTACTGCTACTGGACGAAGGCACT
The DNA here is from genome assembly GCA_016169945.1 of Trachythela sp. YZ-2020. Lineage (NCBI taxonomy): Eukaryota > Metazoa > Cnidaria > Anthozoa > Malacalcyonacea > Clavulariidae > Trachythela > Trachythela sp. YZ-2020. Next base: position 628,248 of record JADLSH010000374.1, on the reverse strand, counting down.
CAAGGAATTTGATGAAATGAACCAGCTCAGCTGCAGTATGAACAAAAGCGTGAATGTGGTAAGTTTTTAAAACAGGAATTAAATAGGTTATTAACTTAATATGTGTTCATTTCAGTACGTGAATATTGAACCAGTGTAGCACTGTTCCTAATTCCTGTTTTAAAAACTTACCACATTCACGCTTTTGTTCATACTGCAGCTGAGCTGGTTCATTTCATCAAATTCCTAGAGTGCCTTCGTCCAGTAGCAGTAATTCTATATTTTGAGTGGATTTTGAATTGAAATATCATAAACAAAACATCGCGAACATGTTGACTGTTCACTCCTTCGAACTTGTAAATCCAGTTTCACGGCGTTATAAAGCCATAATACTCCAATTTTTTTGCTCAAATTTCCTCTCGTGTGCTTCTATCTTTGTGATAGTAAAACTGGCCCGGCCAGAAACGTTTAAAAGGCAAAAAAAGCGAAAAAACTAGGATTCTGTAATACTATCTATAATAAAGTAGGGCCTCAGAATCGGGTGGCGGCACTGATCGGCCGCTTGACTTCCGGCTTCACTTTTTTCCATCAAATTATTAAGAGATGCGTTATCCAGCCTATATTCAGATCAGTGGGAATACAAGGTTCAGGGCCTTTTTTAACGGATAGGCTGGGCAAATGCCCCCCCCCCAGTCTCCCATGTTGGCCCCCCCCCAGTGAAGGTCCCTTTTGTCCAAAATATAAGCAAAAAAGGGGAAAATAGGAGTTTAGAAGAAATTTATGGTATTCTCACAACAAAACCTGGCTCCATTTAGATGGATATACCAAAATTGTCTCTGAAAATGCAGGAAATCAAGCCACAGACTCAAGAATACAAATATTTTCCGGGGGAGGACCCTCAGACCCCTTCAGCTTCCCACATGCACCAACTTGTTACGTCCCCTTTCGATTATGCCCCCCTTTCTTAAAAAAGGCCCTGACAAGGTTGTGCATATATCGAGAAAGCGACCAATCACACGAATCAGGATGAATTTGGAACCGCAAAACTTACTCAAACTTGCACGATTTCGCTGCAAAAATATTGTCGTCCTTGTTCGTCAAGTGCGCATTGTATTTTGCTAAATCAACCAATAGCATTCCTTAAACTAACCAATTGTTCACGACGTCACGGACGGACAACTAAGCCAAAACATGAAGTTGGGCGAAAATACAATGCACACGCGACGAACAAAAACCAAAATTTTGAATAAACTACTGCACAATAGATTAGTTATATTGTACATCCTTCGGAGTCTCCAAACCAAGTTTAACTATGGTGTGACGTAGTGCAACTGTGCAAGAATGTTCAAGTGTTTTGAGCTTGAGAACTGAAGCGTTGGTTGCATGCTATAGCCACACAAGAGTAACGTTTTGGTCTGATCATGAAGTTGGCTATGATATTTCAAGATGCTTTGACTGGCTTTCCTTGTTCATATCTCTTGATTTTGGCTAGGTGCGAACGCAAACGATAGCCAGTGTAAAGGAGAACTCGCGCGTTCATGAGAGTCCATACAGCAAGTTACTTCCCCCGCGCGAGCAAAGCGACCGTAATGTGGAAAACGGCCTTTAATAACGCAAAAAATAGTCAGTCCTTATACAGGTTTCAATTGTCTGGCGGCTCGCCCCAACCAAAATTTTACGAGTATCAACAATTTGTGCCTACGTCATTCAGCTGAGGCCTATTTCCTTACTCTCATCCGACAGTAAAAAATTTTCAAGAATATTCTGCACCATTTAAAGAGATATTCAACAATTCAAATACGTGCAGTATGTTATATATCACTTTAATTAGGTAGAAGCATCGCAGGCGTGTGATCTTTACTTTCTACAATGTCAGCCTTTTAGACAAAAAATATATCGTGAAACATTATACCGTATTTACTCGTTTACCCGACCACGCGGCGCTTAATCGAAGCACCGTTAGGCGGAATTATTCGAGGCGAATACAACTACAGTACACCTCAATCCTTAATCTGCCTCGAGCATTGATTATCCTGTACTACATTGTTCAAGTTTAAAGTGAGCATATTTTGATGCTCTGTCGGTTAAACTCTCTCAATCTCCAGAACTTTGGAAATGCGCAATTCCATTTTGAAGGCAGATACAAACAGAATCATTTTTAAAGAGCGCTGCCCTCGAATAAGCGCCGCATCAAAAACATTAGCGCCGCGGCGCTCAAACGAGTAAATACGGTATTGTCGGTATTACATTTTATGTAAACTTTCATTTCTTAACAGAAATAAACTTCAGGAATTAAACTTGTTGATCTAGGAACATAAAACAAAGTTTCTCAAAAAAAATGTAAAGACCACATGCCTAGGCCTACTAGGTTCAGATTAGATAGCATTTAAGGATGCTTCGCCAGATATATTTTTCTAATCTTCTTATCCTACTTGTAACATTTAATTACAATACTTATAGTAAGCTTTAAAATGACATGATAACATGCTTAGGTATATCTGATTGTTAATTATATCTATTATCGAAAAGGGTGCTTCTTTCACATCACAACCACCACATAAAGAGTCGCAAATTATCTAGTGCAATACAAATATATTTAATGCTGACGTGAGAAGTAAACCAAAATTAGGATTACCATTCCAGTTTTATTTTGCAATCTGTGCCTTTACTTACAAACAATCATTGAGGTGGAATATATAATTGGGTTGAACATATATAGCTACAGAAATAAATACCTGCATAGAAGAGTCAAAAGTTAACGCTTTCCTGAAAGCCTTGCTCCTTAAAAAGTATAACCCTAAATCGTAAACGATTTATATCAATTTTGTATGAGTCTTATCAGCAGATCTTATATACTGCGTGCACTGCATGATCAACAAAACAAGCTTTTCTATCGTCCGTTTCTCGGTAAACAAATTTTCAGTCTCGATAAAAAGATACTTCAAATTTTAATATTGTTATTAATATCGGATGTTTTATACATGATCATCTTAAGATGTCAAAACATTGTTCAGTAAAAGAGCAAATTCATTCAAAGCAAGTTTACAAATGGCCAAATAGATGTTATAGTTTAACCATAACTTTAACCATACATTAGCTTAGCATAGAAACCTTTTAAACCTTATCTTTGATATAAAGCTTCTAGCAGTTTAAAAAAGGATGATCTACCATCTCCATCCACGATTATTTCCTCTTGATCGCCCTCTTCCACGACGTCCACGAAAACCTCTGTTATTTCCTCCACGACTATATATGGCAGGCATTGATTTGCCCTCAAGATTACCATTGCTTGCGTCAGTTCGTCTGCTAGGTGGAAGATAGTATTCCATCTTTGTCTTCTTTTCATTTGCTGGCTTCTTTGGCGGTGAACTAGCATCAAACGTTATTGGAGTAATTCCAGCTCGTTTTCGTCTAAAACAATACAGACTTGATTTCTTAAAAATCGTGAAAATTTCATTAAGAAAATCATGACCGTGAAGGAGCTTTCATATCTGACACAAAATCCTGTTGATGTATATAAACTATAAGTTCTTTTTTCTCATCAAATATCATTCATGCATGTTGTTAAGGTTATTGAAGATCACGAACGTTTTCATCAAGACGAATCACAAGCTATATATATCACTCTACTGATAGCTCTATCAGTTATACTCCATTATCGGTCCAGTGTTTAAATATAGGATGAAACCTAAGATCCCAAACAAAATTCCACCATTGGGTGGCAAATTCCACCATTTCCATTGGACAGATTTAACATGGAAATCCAACATGACGGACATTAATCGTACGTCAACTTTCCTTAATAACTCGAGTTCTAGATATGCTAGAACAACAAACTATATACATCAAAATACTCCTTGTTGTTCAAGGATTCAGTATTTCGCAAGATATAAGCGAAAATGGCACTTCGATGAAAGCCATGGGATACATCACTTGAAAATAAAAACAACAACTTACTTTTCATCAAGAACGGTATCCATTTTTACATCTGTTTTTACATCTGTTTTTACATCTGTTTTTACATCTGTTTTTACATCCGTTTTTACATCTGTTTTTACATCTGTTTTTACATCTGTTTTTACATCCGTTTTTACATCCGTTTTTGGATTGCTTATCGTGGTAGACTGTAAAGAGAGTAACCAGTAAAATCTGGATCAAAGTTCCCAAATCATACGCGTAATATAAAGTGGCAATCAACTCCGTTCTGCTGACGCGTGTTTTGTCTACATAGACCACTTTCATAAAGGCTTGTTCACACGATCCGACTAGACGGATCCGATTCTCCTCTTGACGTATGATTCACTGGATTGGCTGACAAGAGTAAGGCTATTGGCTCATACCTGGCGAAAAGTGTAGTTGTTGCTGCATTGTGTGAAATCACATACGTCAGTAGGAGAATCGGATCTGACAAATCGGATCGTGTGAACATGCCTTAATAGAGACGGATTTAAATGTTCTTTTATGCGCATCTTAATACAAGCCGTTTTGGTCTCGTTTCTGTGACTGAAACTGAATAGAATTTTAGAATATGAACGAGGCTAAGTATAGGTTATCATGCGATGGCGAGTACAATTAGGGATTAATAGTACGAGTGATGTTTGGTAGCTCATTACGCATTCAATGGCGAAATCTGCAGCAATTTAAGCGGCGCAATTTTCCCTTTCGTAAACGGTCACCTCCTCGGCTTCGCCCACCTCTCATACCATGCTGGGAAAGAGGACTTCATAATCTCTGCTCATAGTGTAATATGAAAATAATTGTCGAAAATAATTTTATAGTTAAGACACGTGTTTTGCTTCTAGAAACTTTAGACCACTGCAATGCCAATGGCAACCCTATATCCTTCAAGTCTTATTGAGTTAATCAGCAATTAGCCAATAAGTGAAGTAAATAATCCATATTTGTTTGGGACTTCGACATCTCAATAAGTAGGTCTAAAAGCATTTGCAATGAGAGCAGAGATTCTAGACTGCAGCGTGGCAGATTCAAGTATGATCTTTCCCAGCGGGCGATAAGACGTGGGAGGAGCTGAACGTTTACGAAAGGGAAAAATTGTTTCGGCGGTTGATCGAAGTAAATGACGAATTGTACCGTCTCGAGAAGGGCTACAGCATGCCAGAGTACACATACCAAATGCTTCAGACTACTATTTCATGTAGTTATTCAACGTTCAAATTAATGTAGGCGCACACGGCACGATTGTAGTCGGTACATTATAGTTTGAATGCGTAGAAAGAGTGTGATTTATAAAAAAGGTAATTCGATTTAAGCATTTTGTCGTGATATTTAGTTTATAGATTTACCGTATCAATAAAGATCAGATCTTTAGCTGTCAACCAAATTTTTTCGTATCATTGCGAACAATGGTATTAAAGGGTGCACGATTAACACCTCCTGACTTTACTTTACCATATTATAACTTACGTTCTTTTTTGTAGTAATCCATGAAAGATTAACGTGGTTATTATATGAAGGTGGAGAGTGAAAAAGATCCTGAAAAAATTAAAAATTCTATTACAACACCTTTGCCACAAGTCGACTCGCATTTGTTAGATGCGCGATTGAGCTTATTTTCTTTTTAAACAGGGATTGATTTACTGCAGGGGATGGAGGTGCGCACCCTTCCTATCCTTGGCCAAGGGGGGTGCAGCAGGGGTGCCAATTCCCATATCAAATCCAAATTTTGGATTTGACAGGGCATTTATCAAACAAAAATAAAATATCGGACCATTGATGGGCCTTTTTGACCATCTATGCAATCTTATTTTTCACACATTTTCTGACAAGATGACCCCTTTGACCCTGTTGGGGGTCCTCAGTGATGATTCACCCTGCCTCGGTCGCCGGCCACGCCCAGCTTCATGACCAGCTCCCCCCTCCCCCATCAGATCAAGCTGGACCATCCCTATTTTTAAAGTGCACGGCCAGTTGTATACAACTTTTAACTACTCTTTTTAACTACGCGTTTTGTAGTTAAATAGCTGGTTTTCACGTTACGTCATCGTCGCCATGTTGGATGACAAAGGATTTTCCTTATTTACAATTCAAATTCAAACATGACGAAATCTATTTTTTCTTTGAATCCCTTGGGAATGGTTTCAAACCACCTGACCTATAGTAGTTAAAGTTCCAAGCGGTATACAGCTATTTCAATTAAGGTTGTCACAGTCAATAGTCAAATATTTCGAAGCGCGAACACCAAGATGGGTATACCTAATTTTAGTATATTTTTAGCTGTTTATAATGGTATCCGGACTATAGCTCCTTTTTGTTTTGGCACTTCCCAGAGTTATACATGCATACGTTTCTAGGTTGGCGTGGGTTGGCGTGTAAGTTGTCGGCGATAACGCGTACAGAAATTTACAAATTATCGACAAACGGTTGAAGTTTGTAAGTAAAAAGCTGCTTCTTTCACTTCCAGTCCTATTATTTCTGTCAAGAAAATAGTTCTCCATCGTAAGTCTTGTCGGTAAGCCTACGCATAGGGTAATCTTTGCTATATCAAGCGATGGATTTAAAGAGCTGTATTACTTGTAAATATATGCAAATATGGTAAATGCTCACCATGCACTTCCTTATCTCACGAGGCGATTTATAACAAATTTTAGCCTATAAAATATCTCATTCCATGAAACTCTTCGCGCTTTGATTATACATTTGACTATTGCTTGTGACAACCTTAATTGAAAAAGCTGTATCACCTAAACAAAGAAAGATGAAAATATTTTGCCAAATGACTTATTCTACAGTTTAAAGAGTTTTGTTAATCGGGAAACTTAATTTTCGATGTTAATTAAGATTCTGACTTTTTAACAATAATTAGTTCACAAAATTCTAAACAAGATGTATTTTTGCAGGCATATTTGAAGTTATGAATTTTGCTCGCAGGCACAAAATATTGACGAGCCTGGCAAATATCCTTTATTATAATCTTCTCTTCAAAGATTGACTAAGTGAAAAGACGCCACTTTGATCACAAAACAGCGCAAACCAGCGTTTGCACAAGAATGAAAATCGCGTATACGACAGTTCAGGCTTCATTAAACTTACCTTTACTAAAGTATGTATATTAGAGGTTGTTCGCAGAGCTATCACTTTAACTTTATATTCTTCGTCTTTGCCTGATTTTTCGTTCAATGACATTTTGATTTGTTTGATATACATTTGACAACGTTGGCCAACATATTGCAGTCTAATAGAAGAGAAACAGGTTATATAATTGCAACACAAAATCGCGTTGTATGCAGATTTTGCTATAAATTAGGGTCTATGCACCCGGTCTCGATTACCAAGAACGATACTGTTGTTGTAACGAAGACGCCAAACAGCCGACTCCCGGCCCGGTCTTATAAAGATTCACAAACCAACACACAAAACGTCGGGAAAAGTGTCTACTGAAAAATTACTTATAGCTGTCTGATAGACGATAGTTTCGCAGCAAAGTAATTTAGTAAATCAAATAGACCAATTTGTAATGTCGACTGCGCACCCAAATGACGCGTTCTGCGTCGGGATCAAATTGCAGTTGAATCATAACATGTAGCTAAGTCTGGAAGATTTAAAATATGCGTATCAAAGTAAATAACTGGTCAATCATTCATTCAATGCGTTTTTGTACTAACATACTTTGTCCTCTGTGTAAAGTAAATGTGAAATTAGTGAACCGTCCGAAGACTAATTGTTTTTTGAGCAACGTTTTGCCAGTAGTGTAACTTAACTTTTTTGACCACTTGCGATCAGGGCAAGTACGACATAAAAAACGGTTGCCCTGAATAAAATTCACTTGCCATTAGATCAAGCCTTGGTTCACATCATCACAAAATTGAAGCAAAGTATTGCAGTAAAAGCATGATATGTTGATGGATAACTACAATTTGCATTATATAACGCCAATCTACACCAATCACCATTCTCTTATTTTCCTTAAGTAGTTAAGAACTGAAGTTGAATTTAAGTCGAGGCACAATGTTCGTCGTACAATGGTCGGACAAAATGTCGGTCGAGGCATGTTCATATATATTCACATTTTTCAAATTATCCAGAAGAATGAATAGTTAACGTTCCTGGTCTATATTTTACTCACTTAATACTGTACTTGGGGATAATAACTTAAAGATGGTCAGCTTGTTCTGGCAAAGCTGAAACAGAAAGCATGCATGCAACTTACGAGATCGAGCAAGCAAGACGAAACTTCTACTTGCCCGTAATGATTTTCACTTGCCCCGTTACACCACTGTTTGCATATTCAAATTAAATTGCAGTTGTATTGTGGCTGTTTGTAAAACACAAAGAATGATTGAACAATTGAATACTTTGATATGCATATTTTAAAACCTTCAGTCTCAGTTACATGTTATGATTCAACTTCAATTTTATCCCGACGTAGAACGCGTCATTTGGATGGGCAGTCCGCAGTCGACACTACGAATTGGTCTAAAACGACACTTTTTCGGCACGCATGAACCTGTTATACCAAATTCATCATATCGAAAAATGACAAATCATAACTAAAGCCCCGGGCCAAACGAGGATGAGAGTTAATGAGAGTTGCAAGATACTTTGAAAATGATCTAATGCGCTTGACTATTGCTCTCTCGTTTGGAGTAACTGTTCCGAAACATTGAAATTAAATTTACGAAAACTCCAAAACAGGGCTGCAAGGGCCATTACAGGTGATAATTATGACGTCCGATCAAAAGAAATATTACTTAAGTTAGGCTGGAAAACTTTACAAGACGACTAAATCTCATGAATAAATGCAAGAGTAATCTGTAATGTACGGAAGATAATTGCCCTGAAATAGTAGATAACCTTTTTGAAAAATGTAACAATGTTAATTATAATTTGAGAAGCAATGGCAAATTATTGAGGCTATCTAAACCGAATACTAATTCTATGAAAATAAGTTTTAGTTATATATATGGGTGCTAAGGCGTGGAATCAGCATCTAACTGATGATTAATTGTAAATATTATAATTGTATGATTTTTATTGTAAATATTGCACGGCCCTATGAAAATCAATGTAAATTAGCCGAATTCATATATATTAGGGACGGGAAACTCGTCTAATATGAATCCGGGGGCAGACGAGTTTCCCGTCTAACTTTCCCGTCCAAACGGGTGGGAAAGTTAGACGGGAATCCCATCTAGACGGGAAACTAGTCTTAAATCCGTCCCTAAATTCATATTCAGACGGGTTTTCACAGACGAGTTTCCCGTCCCTAATATGAATTCGGCTATGGATAGGTAATCGTGTTGAAATATATTAATTCTCGCTCGCGTTTGACCGCCAACTCTTATCGACTCTCATCAAGTTTGAGCTTGTTCAAATTTTGATGAGAGTTGATGAGAGTTTTGCTCGTTTGACCGGTCATGAGAGTTGCATAAGAATTTTAAACAACATATAATCAGACTAGTAGTGTTTTGCACTTTCCATAAGAATTAGCTTAACAAAATAACACGGTATGACTGTGTATAAGAAGAAAAGCTAAGAAGGAAATTTAAACATTTTGTTAACCAAAATTTAAGAATTATTCTCAGGGCTCCGTTTCGCGCGCTAAATTATACCTGTCGCGACTCACATGCAACTCTTGGTCTCGTTTGACCGGGGCATGAGAGTTGAACAAAAACTCTCATGCAAACTCTCACTTGCCAACTCTCATGCATCAACTCTCATTGTCGTTTGACCGGGGCTTAAGCAGAGAGAAACATTGTGGAAAATCTTACCTTAACTTAAAATCACGTAGTTTATCAGCAGCTTCAGCAGCAGTCAGAAACTCTGGATACTAAAGAAAATAATACAACACTTGACCACACTAACTCTATTTCTGCTCTTTTGGACAAAGTGATAATCGAAACACGTTCAAACCAGTCCAACATCATCCTACACTGTTGCAGGGTGAAACATTGTTGGATTTGTTTGAACATTAAGTTTGGTAAAGTTGGCTGATGTTGGAACAGGTTTGATTTTATTCAAAAAAAATTCCAACATCGCGCAACCATTGTTGGACCAACAATGTTCGGCTGTGTTCGACTGGTTTCAATGGCCTTTACGTGAACGTCCGAAAGTCTCATTTCTGCATCTTAATGCAGGGAATTTAACTGGAAGATGTCAATTTGACGCAGTTGTTAATTTTGTCAAAATCGCCTGTGTACGGTGAACAATTAACAGGCGAGGTGAATATCGGTGAATAAAAACCGAGACGAAGTCGAGGTTTTTATTCACCGATATTCACCGAGCCTGAGCCGAATAATTGTTTTAGTAAAATTACATAGGTGATTATTTGGAAAAAATAAAAAATGCACATTTCAAAAATATTCTAATTGAATATTTACGATAAAAGCGGCTTAAAAACGCTTTAGGTGATTATCGCGTATTAATCCGAGGTTGCGCAACCAATCAGCGTTGAGAATTTTCAATAATCACCTATGTAATTTTACTAATATTTATTATTATTAACAACTTCAACTTCCCTGAATGGCAAAAACATTTTAATCACAAGCATTCAGTTGTCAGATCTATATCCTTCAGTGGGTTACGGATAAATGAATACGGTTATACAACGATATACGAAAGTGATAGCGTGGCCGATTAATTCGGCTCAAGTTCCATATTAACAACCTGATCTTAATCCTAACTCTAACCCTAACCCTTGAGACGTAATTTCGGGATAGCAATACAGAATTGTCACCCATTAATTCATTGATTACGATTGATAAATTAAGACTCGTAAAAGCGTTCGAAATATAGATGGATGTTCTTTTCACTAGAATAGAGAGTTTAAATCTTGTACTCAAACTCTGGCAAAATATTTCTGGGCCATGCACCCGGCCTTACATATACGCACCTTGCGAGCAACTTGATGGAAGCTATACATAAGACACTCGACAAATGAGAACTCAATTTGGGGCTCTGTGGATTCTTCACTCCCTTCAGCCGCCTTCTCTTCCTTCACAACTGGAAGAGGCATGTAGCGCTAAAAATAGAAATTCTGATTGTATATGATTGATAGAAAAAGAGGAGATTTACTGTACAGACTGTTCGTGAGCAAACATTGCGGCTTGTGAGTGGAGGGTAATGGCTCTTACTACTTAATAACACAGCGTTCATCGCTCTCTAGAACAACCTCGTTCTTTAAAAAATCACCATCTGTATTGATCTACATAGCTTAAGTTGAATTTAAGTATTAGAAAATTCCAAGATAAAACGTTGGTTTTTAAGAGAATGAGGCAATTCTATATTCGCTTATATCTAACATTCACAATACACCCTTTCGATAATTATGTCACGAATACTTCCTAGGCCTGGGAGCCTCGCTCTCGTGAATCAAGACGAAAGCTATTCGCTCACGATTCACGAGGCTCGGTGACGTAATTATCGAAAAGGTGTATTGTGTTTTTGCGGTACACGAAGAGCGCAGATAATGCTAAAAGCAAAGGTAAAAATATCATTTTATTCTCTACCAAAATTTCGCGGTGCACTTTCTTAATCGCGTATTGGAAAGATAAGATATGCGAGGGCAGAACATCATATAAAGGTACGTTCACACACAGCGATTTGTCGGGCCGATTTTAGGTTTTGCTGAATGTTAATGACGAATATTTTCAGTTGATGATGTCACCAGATGACGTTTGCCACGTATTTTTCAAATATCATTAATGTGCATCTGAAATCGGGCCGACAAATCGCAACGCAACGTGTGAACGTACCTTGAGGAATCCGATTTGTCGAATCCGCTTCTCCTCCTGACGTATGTGATTTCACACAATATAGCAACAACTACACTTTTCGACAAAACGCAGACGGAACAGGCCTTTAGACAAAACGATTTTACATGAAACCAACATCACAATGCATAAGGAGTATTTTACAAATGATTATTTTACAAATTATATTTTACAAATGCGAACAAACGTTTATATATTCTTACCAGTAGTTTGCTAAAGATTGGTTCCAATGACAAATGCAAAGTTTCGTCAGAAATCTTGTGCGTACATATCTCAGCAAAAATTTTATAAATGTCCAGCTTGAGGTCGCCACTCTCCACACCACTGCAAATGTCCTCAATGACTGGAAGAATCTTCTCCACCAAATAAATGAAAAAATTCTCGGCGCTGGCACCTTTCTAAAAATAAGAAAGTTCATTCCCTAACTTAACTCTACGACCCTTTTAACAACTATTCATGGTGCAAAGAACAGCAGTCTTATTATCCATGCCTCGTAGCCGCGAATGAGTTGGGAACGAGAGTGGAAAGAAACTCAGAGACCCCAAAGAAAGTGAAAATTTTCAACTGTTTCTATAAATTGCACTCGAAACCACGCTATTACCTAAACTAATATATATATAAAAATGTGTTAATCCCAAACAGCAGTGCAATTTTCTGTAATCACAATGCAAACATTTGTAATCACTATCAACCATAAACTACTGGGTGTGAATCTCGATCAAGATCTGACATTCGAAACTCATGTTGATGAGCTATGTAACAAATTATTACGGCGGATTGGTCCATATTTAAGACAAAATCAAAAGGCATATTACTATGATGCTGTGATAAAACCGCTTCTAATGTACAGCACTTCAATTTGGTCATCAAGCAATAAAACTTAGATAACGTTCTAAGGATACAAAAACGAGCTGCACGTATCATTCTGAATGCAGAACGGACGACTTCATCAATAAGAATGTTTAACAAATTGGACTGGGTGCCTTTCTTCACCGATGCATACATAAATCGTTGTATACTATGGCATACAAAAGGCCAAATGGACTTACTCCATTTTATATAAATTCCCTTTTAAAAACAAATTCTGAGGTACATCCAATTAATTAACAGTTATTCTACAAACTCGAGTCGTATATGAGCTGATAGCCGACGAGGCGCGATAGCGCCGAGTCGGCTATCAGTCATGTACGACAAGAGTGAGTAGAATAACTGTTTTATTATATACACAAGCTCTGGATATGAACAGAACATTTTGGCGTACTTTTTTCAAGTAATACTTGAATTTCCTCTTCATTTAATTGTCCAATTCTGCCAGCCATTTTTCTACTTTTCTCTACTATAGCAGGATATGAGCTAATATCCTGCTAGTAGAGAACCAATCAGATTGCAGAATACCTCATATCCACAGCCTGTGTATATAATAACACTAGATAATTCACATCTTAACTTTTGCCTAATCTTCAAAAGGGCAACTGAAGGTGGGAGAACTTTTAGTGTAAGAACAATTAAGGATTGGAACAGCTTACCTCCATCATTGAAACAAAGTGTCAACGTTAAATGTTTCAAAACGAATCTTTTTAAATCTATCTTAGAGAAGCAAATACTGTCTTGTACTTTTTCAACGTAACTTAATTGGTATAAAATGTAGTATGTATATAGTATAATTAGCCTATTTTTAAATTTAGTAACTAAATTAGACTATGTAACCTTTTAATATTTTACCTATTGTATTTAGATAAATTGGAGGGCCACTGGGTTATCAGTATCTTTGATACTGTCATGTGTCTACCCTCTTGAAATAAAGTCAAATCAATCAATCAAATTTGAGCTAAGTTCTGGGCAGATTGCTCAAAACAACATGGCGTCCGCTCGCCTAAATAGAAACTTGGGTTTTGGAAGAAAATGACGACTTAAAAGTTATTCAAAAGGTGGAAAATTTAGTTTGCATGAAATATATAAGAATCCACATGGTTCAGTTCACTTTCAAATGTTTGGCAATGTATACAAATGATATATAAAAGGCGCGAAAACTTTCTGAGTGGATGGTTCGCCGAAGCTGGTAAGTTGAAAATATAGTTGTCTCGAACATTAGTATAGGTAATAGCATGGTATATGCATGCGTGTTATATCCAAGTTGCACTCGAAACCACGCTATTACCTATACCAACAAATGAGATCGGAAACAATGTAGATATTCAGATAAAAATAAATGTATTATATCATATATATTCAACTCTTGCAAGTGACGTCACAACTTGCAATTGTTTGGCTTCCGTCACTTTGGGCGGCAAATTCCACTGGCAAATTCAAACTAATTAAAATGAAATCCAACATGGCTGACATTAACACGTACGCCAACTTTCCTTAACAACTCGAGTTCTACACAAGCTAAAACAACAAACTATACACCGAAATACTCCTTGTTGTTCAAGGATTCTAGCGAGATATAGCTTGTTTTCTAACTCTCAGTATTTTGCAAGATATAAGCGAACACGGCACTTCGATTAAATCCACGATAATGCCACCCAAAATAACGGATTATTAAGCATGCATGACGTAATATTGTCGCGTGATTGCTCGGGCCTAATAGCAAATGACCGCATGAAATGTTATGAAATGTTAGAAATCATCGACACTACAACTGTAATTGTGATAATTATCTAATCAAGATTCTAAAAGACAAATAGTCAACGCTATGATGCAAACGACCTAAAATGAACTGAATAACCAATATATACAGTATTTACCTGGAAAAATGGAAGAGCACTACGTGAACATGTGATAAACTTTTCCAGGGCTTCTGTGTCATTAGGCTAAAGAGAACATGGAACACATTTATAGTATACATTCCACAGACATTTTAGGTGAAATTTATACTGGGTGTATCAAAGAGGTAATCCAACTTTGGCATGCTATCGTGCGCATGATAAATAGCCCATGGGTTACGCCATCTTATTAAATTCTTAAATTTGAATCCGAAATTTGAATCCGAAATGAGAATAATTTCAATAGGCAGACAATAGCTTTTCACTCACCTCCCCCCAATGGTAAAAAATGCGTTTTCGACCGGCAATTTTTAATCGTATCGTATTTGGCCATTTTTGATCGCAATGATACATTTCACAGGTTAAAGATTGACATGAAATTTGGTATGAAAAACGTAAATATATACCGGGTGGCGCAAAAAAAGTACGACTATTTGATTTAGTATAAGTTAAAAAGTAAAAGAGTTATTACGCAGTTTCTTTGCATTCAAATTTGATATGTGCCATGTTCATTTTCATGCAATATTGACCGAGATAGCTGCGTTTAAACTTGAGTAAACATTTTTGGAAGTGTCGAGAATTAGCTGAAAGTGGCTTTTTTAAATAATTTGATAACCATTAGCATTTTACGTAAGCATTCGTTTCAATGAAGTGAAGTTGAAGTAAGAAGGTCAAATGTTAAAATAAAAGAGCATATCTATATTCAAGAAACATTTCGAACTTCAACTTCACTTCATTGAAATAATACTTACGATAAAATGGTAACGGTTATCAAATTAGTTTAATAGGCCGTTTTTAGCTAATTCTCGACAGTTCCAAAAATGTTTACTCGCGTTTAAACGCAGCCATCTCAGTCAATATTACATGAAAATGCACATGGCGTATACCAAAATTAAGTTAGACATCGCTGAATGCAAATAAACTTGTTTAAGTGTAATAGCTCTTTTAGTTTTTAAGTTATACTTGACGAGTTCTTTCAAACAATTTTTTGCTTAAGAAAGGTTGTATGAAGACAGTTACTAACCTGAAGCTCATTTTCTAGTTCAGCTTGTTCCGCAATTAAGGCAACCAGTTTATCATGTTCGGATTCCAACGTCTTCAACTTCGATAAGAGACTAATAAAGACTTGGAATTCATCACCAGTCACGTCTGGCATCGCCTAAAATACGCGTTGATAAGATAATATAAATATACATGATTTAAGAAATGAGATGTTAATTGTTAAGCATCCAACAACGCGCCCAAATGTACATGTCTGTGTAATGTCTCTGTAGTCGTAATGTAAATGGTTGTTGAAAAGCCCTGTAGGGAACAACTATTAAAATATCTATCTATCTATCTATGTACTCCATTTCTATACTTTACTCCGTCTAAACATATTCGAATTTTTCTCGTCAAAGGGAGTGTGTAATGGGATAACCACAATATCTACTCCCGAGTCCTGCCTCTTGGTAACCATACATGAACCAGCATTGCGCACAAATACCGTATTTACTCGTTTAAGGCCTGCCCATTGAAGAGCACCGCCCTCGAATAAGCGCCGAACTCATTCACAAATCACAACAACGCAGCACTTAATGGAAGCATCGTTAGACGGAATTTTCAAGCTGAAAACAACTACAGTACATCTCAATCTTTAATCAGCTTCGGACATTTCTTATCCTTAAGTTCAAAGTGAGTATATTTCAATGCTCTGTCGTTTAGCTCTCTCTTCAGACTTTGAAATTGCGCAATTCCGTTGTGAAGGCAGATACAAATTTTAAAGAGCGCCGCCCTCGAATAAGCGCTGCCCTCAAATAAGCGCAACTTTAAGGAGCTCAAACGAGTATAAATACGGTAGAGACTCGTATTCCTTGTGAGGAGGACTTAATGGTCAGAATTCATGCATTTTTAACTTAATGAAAAATATTAAAAAATATCAGTGGCGACCATTGGAGATGAAAGGAAGAGACAGGCAACTGCCCAGAAGAATCGTTATTCACTATAAATGCATGCCATTCTATTTTTCCGTATCCAGGTATCTATTGATTCAGCCATATAACTCATGGATGAAAATTACTTCACTACAGTTTTATTAATGATTTGTGAGAATATTTAAAATCCAAAAATGAGGACTCGTTTTCGCCTCAGACTGCAACAAACTGTTCTCGTTATCAGGTAACGTCCAGGTATCGGGGTAAATCGTCTCAAAAAAAAGACAAAAGAAGGAATGGAATTTTTTTGTAATAATGGGGGGGGGGGGGTACTCAAAGGGTTAGTTTAAAAATGGGGGGATGAGCAAAAAACTGTCATAACGATTGCTGAACAAGATGTTTTTTTCAAAGTGCAGAAAATCAAGACTGAATTTTAGGCCTTTCAGGGAGATTTTGGGGATGGTCTCTTACAGAGCCCCAAAATGGATTTATACTATTTTGTTGATGGAAGTTTCTTTGGATAATACATAAGCCTTAATAATTACGCGCCATTTGCAAGCGTTAACGTTTGGTCCTTGAAAAAGTTGTTGTAAAGTTTTGAAAAAAGGGAGAGATTGGTAAGGATGATTAAAAAAAGGGGGATAAGACACCCTTCCGGACTATGAACGTGTTACAAAAGCTTACAACAGCATGTAAAGGGGGTCCAAAATATGATAAATATACATAAAACAACAAACCTTATGAATTTCTTCGGTTAGTGCTACCACGGCGTCAGGATTAGGATCAAATACTTTCGGAATCATTTCTAACACGTTTTGTTTAAGAAAATTTACAGCATGTTCCCTAGAGTCATCATCGCCAGCGTTTACCTGAGAAAAGATACCAATTATTGCCCCTATACAAAACAATACAAATAGAAACTTAAAATTTTGATAGAAATATGACAGAGAATATCTACAGCTGTGTGAACAGGTAAAGCCCCCGCAATTTTCGACGGCAAACGACAATTGCTACCGATAATGCCGGCGAAGATGAAAATATCTGACGCAAGTCTTTGCCATTGAATACCAAACACTTATATCACCTATTATAGGTGGGTTTCAGTAAGAGTTTACAGAACAGCAGATGGCAGTCAACTTCAGAACTGTTGGACCATGAAAAGTACGCTATATCTCTTAGTTTGCCTCAAATAACATACTACCTACTATCATATAAGGCCACGCACGCCGGCCGGGTGAGCAGAGTTGCAAAATTCCATATCAAATCTGAATTTTGGATTGACAGGGCATTTATCAAACAAAAGTATCTGACCATTGATAGGCCTTTTTGACCATCTAGGCAATCATACTGGACTCTGCAGGGGGTCCCTAGTGATGATTCACCCTGCTTCAGATGCCGGCCACACCCTGTTTCATGACCAGCATCCACTTAGCACCCCCGAGATCAGATCATGCTGGATCCATCCCTGTGCTGTACGATAGTGCTTTGTGAAACTATACTGACAGCAATTCGGCTTGAGAATATTACGTCATGCTATATAACCGGCAATTTTGGGGGACAAATCGTGGATTTCACGAAGTGCCGTTTTCTTTTATATCTTGCGAAATACCGAGAGTTATAAGATAATCTATACCTCTCTAGAATCCTTGAACAACGGTGAGTATTTTGGTGTATAGCTTTAGCATGTCTAGAGATCGAGTTATTCAGGAAAGTTTGCCTACGCATTCCAATGAAAATGGTGGAATTTGCCACCCAAAAAACCGGAAGCCACACAATTTCGAGTTGTGACGTCACTTGCACAAGCCTAATAGAGGGGTTTTATCTCGCGGTACAAAATTTGTAATATATTAAAAACGAAAGCTGAAAAGATGATTACTTTATATGTTTTGTAGATCATTACACCGAGTTTTATTCAAAAATTCTAGGTTGATACAAATATTCTTTCCTGAGTTACAGAGTTTTTTAATAAGCCGCTGACGTCAGCATGATATTAGAAAAAGGACCGTTATTTAATGCATAAAGTTTGGTTATTCATATGTGGCTTATCTTCTTGTTAGTTCAATTTGGATATTTTATTTGAAAAAAATAATCATATTTCAAAGCACTTCAGCCCAAATGCTACTATTGTAATTTGGAACCGATTACTCATCCGTTTGAAAGCCAAACCAACATTTTTCAGTTACGTTGTGCATAAAAACAGCGTGTAACGACTTCTTAAATAATGCTGACGTCAGCAATTTCTATAACTAAAAACTGTGGAAAGAATAATTGCACAAACCTAATTTTTTTGTGGAATGTTCTTCATAATGATGGATAAATAATGCCAAAGTATCAGCGCAAGAAACTGGATTTTAAAAATCAGTTCTCAATGAATGGCACTGACACGTAAATTTTACACATACTGTACAATACATCAATATTTCATGTACCTTCAAATTGTCATCGAGGGTATGCTGTAAGGCTACTATGGGTAAAAACAATTAGATCAAGGAATAATTCTTTATTTGTGTTTCTCACCTTTAGGATCTAGTTGTATAACCTCCTTTAGAGCGTTTCGCACAATGGTCAATTCTAAAGCATTTCCTAACAAAAAACAGAGACGAATATTTTATTTTATTGACCAATCACAAGTGGTGCACGACTTTCCGGTTGTATAAAAGTCTTAACTACATTTTAACTATTCATTTTGTAGTTAAATACTAGTTAACTCTAAAATTCGCGATTCTATTGGTTTACTTTCGCACTAACTACCGGTATAGTTAACTTAACTACTTTTTATACAACCGGCACCAGGTCAACTTTTTGGGAAAGACCTAAGCTAATTGCGTGTGGTAATCTGGGTGTGGAGGACTTTGTATAGAAATTTTAACCTTTATATATGTCTCCCTGTCTGACTGAGTTGTTGCAAACAGCAACTTAATGTTACTCACAAAGATTCAGTTTCAGACAATGTAATGGTTTGTAAACATATTGGCTATCCTTCCGGATACCAAATCATTAGCCGAGAGATTGTCATCACAAACCAAATCAAGTGCATTTTTTCATTGAAAAGATGTTCTGCTATGTTTAGTGTCAGTTCCTCAATTGATGTTACCAGTACGTATGACGGTGGTATTTTGAATACTTTGTGGTCTTATAATAGCTGAAATTCGCCAGTTGTATAATATCACAGTATTAACTTTTTACTTACTTTTTTGAAACCTTATCGCAAAATAATTATGTACAATACAATTTCATGTTCGTCCATTTAGACGTACAAGACTAGTCAGAATCTCTTCGGCACCATTGATCAATTTTGCCATAGCATTATGCAGTTGACAATATACTCATTTTGCTGTACAATTCAACTGGTTATCATGTACAGTAAAAACTAAAATGCTTATCAAAGTTTATAATCAATCAAAAGGTGCAGAACATTAAACATACCTGTTGGAAGCAGTTGCGTTAAGACATCAGCTATCTTGGTTAGATGGTCTTTGGTGTCATAACAAAGAATTGGCAATGCTTTAATAGCCAACCTTCGAATCTAAAAGAAAATGTTGATTTGCTGATTAACCCATTTAGTTGCAATGCACCCAAATGCGCCCTATTTTACTATGCCTATGGGCGTCCAAAAGGGACAAATTTATGAACACACACAATTAAGTCCAACGCTTGTAAACACTATGAAAGCTCGCACATTTAATACGAAACACTCACAAGAAACATTCGAACCACGCACAAATATGTCGCACCTCACACAAACAAATCGAAATGTCACGCACGCGAGCTCCGTCGACATCAAACGGCTCTACCAATTCTGCTGTACGCAACGCTGTTATACAAAACAGAACAGTAAGTATTCTGATAGCGTTCAACAAATACGTGATTAGACCAACGGCAGAACTTGTCGGTTTGGGTAGGCTTCGTAGGCCCTTATTTCCTCAATATTTTTAAGCCTGGCCAATACTGGCACTTTCAGTATCACAATTAGTGTGTACAAAGAGTGTACAAAGAAAGACAACCCTAATCAGGCTTTGGGCGCTTTACCATTTTGACTTTAAACGGAGCTTACATCTTCTATTTTGTATGTAATGTATGTACAACTTTATTTAAACATGCTGGCCTCGAACAACAATAGCTGGTTTCCACGAGGGGCGTCACACAGTAACTATATACAAAACTATTTACAGAACTAATAAGGAGGTTAAAAATTATTACAAATTTTTTAATAGAAAAAGAGAAATATCATTGGTGCGATCCGCCCAATTAAGTTTGACGTATCATTCGCTTGAAGGAATGGAGTGTTTCAGACTGTTTAGCATCTTGCGAAAGACCATTCCACCGCATGGCACCGCTATATCCAAAGCTTCTCTTCAAAAATTCTGTTTTTGGCTTTGGCATGCAGGGATAAATCTGTTGCACTATTTCGAAGACTATATGTGTTCTGACATATATTTCTTTTGCAGAACAATTCTTTTAGATTTGGGGCAGTGTGGTTATTGAGAGTATTTTGTACATAAATATAGATTTACTTTGCGATCGTTTTATATCAAGTGTTTCCCAACCAAGAGTCTCCAAAACATCAACAGATCTAATATCGTAGCTGTAATCACTCTTGCCGCACGAGACTGAATTTTTTGCAACTTGTCCTGGAGAACTTTATCGCAGTTATCCCATAGAGGGAGCAGTAATCAAAGTAGAGCTGCATCAATGCTTTGTAAATTGTTTGTAGAGTTGCAGGTGGGGCATAGAGTTTTATGCGTCTCATCGCCCCAATTCCTGCGCTCACCTTACTATACATATTGTCTCAATGTGTTTCTCCCAGTTAAGTTTTTCATCTATGTCAACTCCTAAGCATGTATATGTATTAGTTTGGGGAACTGGGACATTATTTCGCTTGTGAATAGCCGCGCTAACATTTGACAGTCCAAACAGGATTTTAAATTATAATAAACTTTGCGCGCAGCAATTACATTAAAAGCATCGATCGGAGGTCTGCTAAAAGCGTTAAACCTTAGGATAGAGATTATACGAATGTAAGTATAGATTATCACAAATACAAAAACAGCGCACAAGTGATAAGGAGGACAATCCTAAGCTTTGTGCGTTTTATGTAGCCTTTATTATATTTTGTATCGCACCGTTACTTCTGACGCTCAGTTGCCCACGCTGATCGGTGGTTGTTACGTCAGACTAGTGACAACTAGAACACACAGGAACCACAGGTAATAGTGAAACAAACACCTTGCGATGCGCCACGGAAATAGTGACTTAGTTTAGTTTATTATGTTTACCACTCTGAGGTGGACAAAGGTTCCGAGGGTTAGTTAGTGGTTAGTGCCAAAGGGTTAGTTTTTAGCGAGGGAGGAAAACCGGAGTACCCAGAGAAAAACCCACGAAGCGCAGGAGAGAACCAACCAATCTCAACTTACATGAGTTTATCAAGCACACTGACGTTACCCAACCTAAGTAAATCCCTGCCCTCGACCTGCTGTATAGCCGGCTTAACTCAGAGGTAAGGGGCAGCGCGCTAACCGCATCTGCCACCCGTGCTTCCCTAGCTTAATAATTTATACTAGCTTATATTCGTGTCTAGATCCTAATATTTCTTACTGAAATTGATTCCATATTTCAATTTAAGGATAAATTTAAGGATCATTTAAGAAACACAGCCACTAATTTAAAGTAATATATAGTTTGTTTCTATTGTTTCTTTTTTGTTGTTGTTTTTTCTCTTCGATTTCTCATAATTTAGACCTCACTTTATTCCTCTAACTTAACTTGATAATGTCATCTTGAGCTAAATAACGGTAACCATTCTCTAAAAGCTCCTATGAGTTTAATAATGGTCTCCCTTACATATCTACGTAACTTAATTTCAGTTTTCATTATAATGGTCTTGTATTTATTGTAAATAGAATGTGTAATAAAAATATTATTATTATTATTATCCTAAGGCCAACAAACCTCCAATGCTTTTAATGTTATTGCTGCGCGCATAGTCTATCATTATAAAATTAAAACCCTGTTTAGACTGGCAAATGAATATATTCACCCACAAATGACAAATATATGGGATAGCTTAGGCAAAGCCAAATGTCCAATTAAGTTTACAACTCTAGATTATAACTCCTACGTTCGATACCCTTTAAGATCTAAATAGAAATCACAAGCAAAAATATAGCAGACCAAGCAGCGCTTAAAGTCAAGATAAAACGCCCAAAGCCTGCTTAGCATTGTCTTTCTAAGTACAAAATTACATACAATGTCAAAACACTGGCAGCTTGTAATTATATCTTTGACGAGTTTTACTATTATACGAAAAATTGAGTTATTTTTCACGAGTCCGAGTACGGGTTTCGTGGTGGCCATTGTCTAACGCTTGCCATTTTACTTTTTAAATCAGACTCGTACGGTCGTACCTCCCAATGGTACCTCCATGTTGTAAAATCATAACTCCCCCCTATCTCCCTAAATAAATTAACATGCTAATTTGCCGACTATTTCTGACTTAAATGTACGAGACATGGACTATTGTGTGCATGACATTTCGATTTGTTTGTGTGAGGTGCGAAATATTTGTGCATGGTTCGAATGTTTCTTATGAGTGTTTCGTATTACATGTGTGAGCTTTGGTAGTGTTTACAAGCGTTGGACTTAATTGTGTGTGTGTTCATAATTTTGGCGCTTTCTCGATACACGAGCAACTAACCCTAACCCCCAACTTAACCCTAATAATGCCTAACACTTATTTCGGTTGCTCATATATCGAGAAAGAGCTATAACTTTGTCCCTTTTGGATGCCCATAATTTTACTCTGTCTAACGCCAGATGATTTTACTCATCAATGGAAGGGTCTTGCACATTAATGGGTTAACAAAACTATCTGCCAATGCATCTTGTTAATCAATTGAGTTGCAATGCGCCCTACTTTGTTATTATACTCTGTCTAACGCCAGACGATTTTACTCGTCAAGGGAACGGTCTTTCACATTAATGGCATCTTTTTTGACATCTTGGTTTAACCCATCAGCTGGCAATGCGCCCAGGTGTGCCCTACTTTAGTTTTTTACTCTGTCTAACACCAGACGATTTTATGCATCAGTGGTAGGGTACTGCCAATTAATGGGTCAACAAAACTATCTGCCAGTGTCTCTTGTTAACCCATTAGCTGGCAATGCACCAGGGTGCACCTTACTTTAGTATTTTACTCTGTCTTATGCCAGACGATTTTACTCATCAGTGGTAGGGTACTGCCAGTTAATGGGTTAACAAAACTACCTGCCAGTTAATGGGTTAATTAAACTAGTTACTGAAGATGTTTTGCATCACAAACTTTTCACATTACTTACAGGTGTGTCTTCATCTTCACACAAGTCCAATAAGCAATTTAAGGCAGTTAATTGGTAGTCTGGGAAATATTTGAAGAAACGTGGAATGAAAGTGGCTCCCAATCGTTTCTCTCCATTGCTTCCTTTTGAACTGTTCAACATAGCTTGATACTCTTCAGGATGCTGAAATTAATGAAATACCAAAAAGTTAAATCATAATTACAATTTGAATCATTATATATTGAAATTTTATTCACGTTTTTGATGGTTGACAATCCCTGGCTAATTCTCAATATCCTATACACGAATCGCGAAATTCGGCCAAAAATCACAGTTAAAGAAAAACATGTAGCTGTGACTGGATGATTTAAAATATGCGTATTAAAGTATTCAAATGTTCAGTCATGCATTCGTGTTTTTATTGTTGTGATATGTAATCACGAATGCATGACTGAACATTTGAATACTTTAATACGCATATTTTAAATCATCCAGTCACAGCTGCATGTTTTTCTTTAACTGTGATTTTTGCCCGACTCAGAACGCGTCATTTGGATGCGCGCCGAATTTTGCGATTCGTGTATGGCTGTCATGTTATTTCAGCTGCTGTTGTGTTTTTTTTTCATCTTTCCCATTGTCCACCAGTCTAGTGGCATTCTTGTCTGTTTGTTTAAATGTATAATTAAACATTTATTGGATTTGGCTTAGTCTCAGTCTGAATAATTCTTGATATCATTCTCAGCCTCATCAAATAATTGATTATTACATAACATACTGTGCAAAAATAAGTAATAAAATTTAAAAAAATATTAACTTTCATGTTTAACAGAGATGGTTTATTTTTAGTATTTGAACGATTGGTTTGCAAAATACCATGATACTACTCCAGGTACTTTGATATTGCATTTATATTTTGATATACATTTAACCCATTAGATGGCAATGTGGCCAGATGCGCCCTACTTTAGTATTTTACTCCATCTAACGCCAGACAATTTTACTTGTCGGTGGCAGGGTACTGCCAGTTAATGGGTTATGGACAACGTGGAAGGATATATATATATATATATATATATATATACAGCTAATTCAAAAAGGTTGTCCTTTGCAAACCTTAACTCTAAAACCTTAAACTCCAAGTGCGAAAAGCACTATGGGAGCACAAGTTTCAAGTTTAGGAATTGAATTTGGCAGTCCTTTGTGAGTGAAGTTATGATTAATATCTCCCTACTGTACAAGGATATATCAGTCACAAATGGCTGCCATATTCAATTCTAAACTTGAAACTTGCGCTCCCATAGTGCTTTTCGCGCTTAGAGTTAAGGTTTAAGGTTTTAGACTTTAAGTTTTGCAAAGGACAACCTTTTTTGAATTAGCTGTATATATATATATATATATATATACAGCTAATTATATACAGCCAATTCAAAAAAGGTTGTCCTTCAAAATATCTTAAGCATGCAAGGTATGACAGGTATTACTTATTTGGGGTCTTAGTAAACCAAATATCCCTACATCGTAAGTGTTTATTATATACCCTTGCATTGTTACAAAGCAAATTTCCTGAGTTAAGGTGGTCTTATACATTGCATCTTCCAAAAAATGACTTTTTTGAAATTTATAAATTTTGGGCCTTTATTATATATACTTCCATGCTAGCATTATATTTTTGTCATATCTGAGTTCCTTAGGGGTTAAATTTTAAACTGTTCAGATGCCTATTCAAGCCTTTGAATTAGGATTGTTTCTCGGGAACATATCTATGAATATTTTAAACTTAATTTTCTCAAATTGTCAATTCACGAGTTGTCAAAAACTCTCCTGGGTTTGCTATTTATCCAATCAAGGTACAATTTTCAGCATGTACTCATTACTACTAAATCTGTGATGTGAACCTAAAAAATACCATATGTGAGTTATATTCACCACAGGGACAACCCTATTATTGAACTCCGCACCCCCATATTTTCATTCATCTGTAAAGAAGCATAAAATTTATACACTCTCTGCCTCCAGCTAAATATTTTTTCAATGTATAAGACCACCTTAAGGGCTCTAAAGAGGAAGTTATCCATCATCCCTTGTGCGCTCAATATTTAAGGTTTAAGATTTTTGAAGGACAACCTTTTTTGAATTGGCTATATATATATATATATATATATATATATAGTCAAATCTGCAGACATGCATGTTTCGCCGTTCAACGGCTCGTCAGTGCAGCTTGTAACGCAGTCTAGATGCGAGTGACTTCGTATTTATACACCATACTCTTGCCCTCACCAAGCGCATGTGGTACAATACTCAGACACATGCGCATCCATTTGTATATATATATATATATATACAGCTAAATTATATACATATATTTCTAAAATTCATTAATTTTATTCATAAGCAAAATACAAAGGAAACTCATGACCCATAGCAGATCTATATATTTGATCTAGACTTGCTCAAATTTTCTCCTCAAATTTTTACAGCGTAGATAACATCAATCTTCAAAATTCCAACGCCAGTGAGCGTACAAAACGAGTCATTTTAGAAGTCATATACAAACCTTGCAGTTCTGCCTTTATCAGATCTAAAACACTCAGCTGCACCTCGATGTTTTAAATCAGATAAACAGTTTGTATATATTACATATATATATATATATAGTCAAATCTGCAGACATGCATGTTTCGCCGTTCAACGGCTCGTCAGTGCAGCTTGTAACACAGTCTAGATGCGAGTGACTTCGTATTTATACACCATACTCTTGCCCTCACTGGCGCATGTGGTACAATACTCAGACACATGCGCATCCAGACATGCGTGAAGTGTCTTGGGGCCAGAGTGCTCAAACGACCACAAGGGAAGTGAGCTTTTGCATTATAGCTTATTAGCCACCAATTAACCTCACAGAGTGCTCAACAACACAAGTGAAGGATATATATATAGGAAGAATGGTCTTCGAGTGAATTATTCCAAACCGTGTAAGCAGAAAATACTGCTTGCCGTGGCTGGGATTCAAACCTGCGAGCCCTCGAAATGCTAGCTCGATGCTCTACCTACTGAGCTACACGGTCAAGTCCGATAATGGCCTGGGATTTATGAATTATAATGCTGAATTTTGTAAACATACTTGTTTATATCAATCCAGCATCGAACTATACTCAGTTCTACAATGATATGAAATGTTGCGATAAGTTCACTCGGTAATATGATAGGAAGAAATGTTCTTCGAGTGAATTATTCCAAACTGCGTAAGCAGAAAATACTGCTAATCATCATATAATCATCCTTTTGTTGCTGAAAATCTCAATTCTTAAAACCTTTTTGGCATAAATTTCAGGCAAATTTAGTTAAATTATAGCCTATCAAGGCTTTCATGGTTGTAAAATCATCGATACAGCTTTGTTACACAGTTAATCAGCTACCATTCAAAGGCTTTGAGAAATTGTTGGGGGGGGGCAACCGCCACCCCCTAGTGTCCGCCACTGCCTGGGATTTATTAATTATAATGCTGAATTTCGTAAAAATACTAGTTTAAATCAATCCAGCATCAAACTATACTGAATCCCAAACTCAAACTATTCAAATCCACTAATCCCAGCCACGACAAGCAGTATTTTCTGCTTACGCAGTTTGGAATAATTCACTCGAAGAACATTTCTTCCTATCATATTACCGAGTGAACTTATTACAACATTTCATATCATTGTAGAACTGAGTATAGTTCGATGCTGGATTGATATAAACGAGTATGTTTACGAAATTCAGCATTATAATTAATAAAACCCAGGCCATTATCGGACTTGACCATGTAGCTCAGTAGGTAGAGCATCGAGCTAGCATTTCGAAGGTCGCAGGTTCGAATCCCAGCCACAGCAAGCAATATTTTCTGCTTACGCGGTTTGGAATAATTCACTCAAAGAACATTTCTTCCTATCATAATATATATATATATATATATATATTATGCATTAAAAATGCGTACGAAGTACAGAAACGCGAAGTACAAACATGACACTGAACTGAGTAAATATATTTGGAGCTTAAAGGAATCAGACATAAGGCACTCTATCAAATGGAAAATAGTTAAGCAATGTGAGGCCTATTCGAACAAAACAAAAAGGTGCAATCTATGCTTGCATGAAAAGTTCACTATTATATGCCACCGAAACCTAAGCACACTAAACACTAGAAATGAGTTTATTTCGTCGTGCAGACACAGAAAGAAATACTTGCTATGCAACCAATAACCGGATATCTCAAATTATATTATATTATATATCACTAATTATTCATATCACACTGTAAAAATACCGTTACCCAGACAACTTATAACGCTTTAGACATATTGTATTTCAGGATTCTTTGGGCATGTAGATCAGACGCGATTTTCACCTGATGAGTGTGGCAGGCTCCACTCTCCATACGAAACAGATTTGTTGTGAATAAATTCAAATGAAGTAACTCGAGTTTGTATTTTTGTTTACTATATATATTATATATATATATATATATATATGTGTAGGTTTAGGTCTACGAAACGCAAAGAGTGCTCGACAACATATATATATATTACTCAATATATGAATTTATGAAATAAATTTTACAACTCTACAAGGTTAGAGTACATTGTAGGCCAGCTTATAGTGATTAGTGTGAACCTTCTCCACCAAAGCTACACCCTTCAAATACACCATAACCAAGCTATTACTGTGCATTCCAGTAAGCTGTGAATGTGTATAGAAACTCCATGTGCTTTAGATATGAGTGATTGTATGTTAATACATTTATAATACCCGATATAATATGTATATTTTGTAAATGTGTGTCTAGCTAATGTCTTCATCTTGAACATGTGATGTCAGTGTAGCTAGTGTCTATATAATAAGCTTTGGGCCTTTAGGATCAATACACCTGTGACGTTCAAACTTTGACGTTTCAAGTGAAGGTCCTTCGTTGATTGATCCCAAAGACCCAAAGCTTAAAGGCCCAAAGTCCCACATTAAGTTAATGTCGTGAGAAATGAAATGGTCATTTCCCCATGCATTTGGTCCCTTAATTGGTACATTAATTATTTTATTACTATTTGAATTTTTTAATTGATGTGTGTTTTATATTTGCCTTTAACATCTAATATGTAATCATATAATAAAGTAATGATTTCAATTGTCCCGTGCTATTTTTATTATGCAGTTTTTCACAAACTATTAAAATCCCTTTGCGCAGATAAATACTCAGGCCTTAAAATATCGGTCGGTCACGGACATTGTCCGACCCATTCGTGAAATTGTCAGACCCAGAAAGAAACGCACCGGACATTCTGTCCGACCAAAGGAAAATTGAGGTTTACCGTTTGTCCGACCCAACTGTATTGATGTCCGACCAAACTTTAACTTTGTCCGACGTAAATTTACCCCGTAAATGTTTATCAGAGCTGTTATGTGGTCCGCTAAGCGCCGGGTATTCATTTGACCAGTCAGATCGTAAGTCAACGCAAGTTTACTTGCGATGACTTGCGTTCTCGGACGTTTGATCGGGCCTTAAAGTATAAATGCATAACTGCCCAACATTTAGCGTCAGTATACGATTTTAAAAGAATACATTTTCGCGCCAAACTAAACATACAGCCATCGGACATAATTATAAAAATGTCTGCCCATTCTGAACGACACCGTACATTTTGACCGACAGCACTGCTGACCGATATTTTAAGGCCTGATACCTAATTTTAGTGTGCAGTGATAACCAATTTGTGCAGTGATAAAGTGAATCTGGCAGTGATAAACAGTAAAAATGTGCAGTGATCAATTCTTACTTAATTAATCGAACCCACTAAAACTTTTGAAATTGATTAACATTGCTTACCTAAATGTTCTATTGAGTTTAAAGGGGCAAACTGAGCTTAAAGTTGTAGAAACTTTAAGTATTTTGGTTTAACACTTTTCCATATAAATTATTTTCAGTAGACTATTTTCTATTTTATATGTGAAAAAACCTGATTTGGTTAAAATTATTGCCATGGATTGCTATTTCTGGGCGGATATGGTTAAGTTTTCAGTCAATCTAAAGGGTGTCGTCCGTCAAGTGGGGTATATCAGTACAGGGATGGAACCAGCTTGATCTGGAAGGGGGGGGGAGGTTCTGAACGGGCGTTGATCATGAAGCAGGGCACAACATTCGAGGCAGGGTGCATCATCACTATGCTCAGCTTGTCATAAAAGTTTTGAAAATATAGTTGCATAAATGGTCAAAAATTTGGATTTCATACAGAAATTGTCACATTTTATACGATTCATAAAATTAGGTATGCATAGTAGAAAGTATAGAGTTTGGTTTTTAGAGCAAAAACAACCTCATAAGAATCGCTAGGTCACTAGGTGGGATCATAAATATCAGGTGAGACAATTATTTGTGAATAGCAAATGAAAGCCTGCATACAGCTCCAGTACAAACGGCCATTTTTTGCAAAGTTAAATATTCCCGGAGGGGGAAAGGTTCGCACATAAGCCCAGTGTGACTACACATTTTGTCTTATTTTAACGACTGCTCTATTTCTTATAATTCAATTATTTACTCCATAAATTTCTTTAAAAACGTCCTAATCGTACCACAGAAACCCATATCTATCTAACAATATGACTATGATCATACCTCGCCTGCTTTGTCTTTGGCATCTGCTAGCACGCCAAAACTTTTATAGAGATGTTCCACACCGTCCATCACAAAGCCTTTGCACAATTAATTACTTTCCCTAGCTAGTTCTTAATACATCAAAACATAAACATTTGTCTTTATTCTATTTCAAACAGTTTACTCCATGTGCTTTTTCGACGATCGACATTCGACACGGCGAACCTTCGTGGACTTTCAAGCGTTTTACATGAAGTTTATCCAATGAGCGCGCAGAGAGTGGCGGGAATCTCTCACTGACCGCGTATATATATATGGAGTAAGTAGCCGATTATCGATTATATTACATGGATCAGGCTGGCCCGGTTAAGCAGGCCAGCCTGGCTAAGCGCGACGACTTTTCAATTACGATTACATGGTGTCATGAACCCGGCGAGCCCGGTTTTCAGGGGTATTTGTCTATTTGAAACAAGACAAAAATATTTTTTCATAAAGGTACGTTCACACACAGCGATTTGTCGGGCCGATTTTAGGTTTTGCTGAATGTTAATGATGAATATTTTCAGTTGATGATGTCACCAGATGACGTTTGCCACGTATTTTTCAAATATCATTAACGTGCATCTGAAATCGGCCCGACAAATCGCAACGTGTGAACGTACATTAACATCGACAATTTATTGCGTGTTTAATATTATTTATAGATAAACATATTTAACACAAGTTCAGTTTTCCAGGGTTTTCCAGGGTAGTTTGAAATTTCAGGACTTTTCCAGGGGTTTCCAGGATAAGAAGAAAAATCCAGGACTTTCCAGGATTTCCAGGGGGCGAACGAACCCTGGTAATCGCAATGCAAACTTTATATAAGATTGCTACAGTAAGTGGTAAGGCGGTCTATGACGTAGGCTAGGCCCATGTACAATCGGCCCCTAAGATATAGTTAAAAATTTATGCATCAGTCAATTCCAGCTGCGACCATCCCCTCCCGGGACAGTGCGGGGCATTTGCAAGCTAACTTGTCCCCAGGCCCGGGCATTTGCAGGCGCGCATTCACCCGGGGGACGGGCGTTTGTCAACATCGGGTAATGACCCTGGGCATTTGTCCTTAACGGAGCCGAACTGCCGAAGTCCGAAGAGGGCAACCACGTTTTAATAAAAATTCTAGGTATTAAATAAGTTTTATTGTTTAACGCAACAGTGGCGTAGCTATAGACCACTTTCATAATTCAGATAAGTTTAAATATTCTTTTATGTGCATCTTAATAAGCGTTATAAGCCTCATCGACCTCGTTCAGGTTAATAAATTCTATTCAATTTCAGTCACAGAAACGAGGCTGATAAGGCTTATTAAGATGCACATAAAAGAATATTTAAACTCATCTGAATTATGATCATGAAAGTGGTCTATATTTACCCGTGCATTTGTCCCATAGATATATCTATGATTTGTCCTGAGATATAGCCCGCACAACGTAACAGCCTGACGATGATCCCTGACAATGCCACCTGCGCCTGTGGATTCTTGGTCTTCGTGATCATGTCTGCCGTTTGAACGGCTGTCGAGCAAATATATCTATCGCCGGTATTTCAAAATTCACAAACGTTCATAATGGATATCACTCAACTTGCTCAAGTTTTGGCATGTACACTAGATCCAAATTTAAGAGTAGAGGCGGAGAGACAATTAAATGAGGTTCGATTGTTTGAATATAAAGTTGAAATATATATGGATTTTTGACATTTATAAAACACCACGTGTGTTTGAAATTTTTATTATATACACAGTCACAGGATAATATACTTGTTTATTTTTTAAACTGACTGTCGTTTTGTTTTGTTTTGTTGTTAACACACCTTATTTAGGTTTACAAGACGCCTAGGTTTGTGTCACAATTACTTCAAGTTGTAATGTCTACAGAAGTTCAACAACCTATTCGCCAGGCTGGTATGTATATATTAACATGGACATATTGGCCGTTTAATAATTTTATTATACTAGAGAGACATTATCCGTCTGGACGAACTTGGAGAAGCATTTGTAGTTTCCCTGGTTCTACATCCTAATTATAAAGATGGACACAAGAAGCATTATGTCCAATTATGCATGTAGCCAAGTATGATTGATACACAACCAATGACAGGGGCTGTCGACAAATAGATTTCTTCCCGCAATTGCGGACTTGTTCCGCAATGGGGGGGAGGGGTAGCAAAGAATCCGCAATTACATAATAAACTGGACAGACTTTTCTGTGTAAAAATGACATTGACTGGTCCGCGTTGGGATGGGGGAGGAGGGGGTTAAAGCAATCGCAGAACGAAATCTATTTGTGGACGGTTCCATAGTTTGTCTGGACGTATAATGTGTCTTTTGTATAAAGTAATTGGTTTTAACTGTTGTGGCGTCCCTGCCATTTGTTATTAGTGTTTAATTTTAGTGTGTTGTATAGTGTTTTTTGTGTGTTTGTAACTCTATTTGTTATTTTCTGATGTAAATGTGTCACCTGGCAAAGTTAAATAATAATAAACAGGTTTTTCTTGTTGATGTCTTAGCCCGGCTCTGGCCTGGCTAGCCTTGCTCATATAAATAGCTTCTTAGACTTGCTCCAAGTATCTATTTCTCTGATCCACTATAGTGCAAATAACATGACACGTGTGAGGGAGAATGAGAAATAGGAACTTGTCAACATTCTTCTTCTCTAATTCGTACCCTGATGTCATGTCATTTGCATTATGGTGGATCAGAGAGATGAGACATGGAAGAACAAGTCTATTCAGTGTCAGACACTTTGCAATATATTGCGGGTGCAAACTTAGGTTGCCAACATATAACCACCATTTTGTTGCTGCAAATCTTAGTTCTTAAAACCTTTCTGGCTTAAATCTCATACAAATTTACTTAACTTATATCCTACCAAGGCTCTTGTGGTTGTAAAATCATTTTAAATACCAAATGATTTTACCCATCAAGTTGAAAGTATTAAGTATTAAATATGCATTCATGATGAATATTGTCAGTTGATGATGATGTTTGGCACATTTTTAACCCATTAGCTTGCAATGCACCCAGATGCGCCCTACTTTAGTATTTTACTCTGTCTAACGCCAGACGATTTTACTAGTCAGTGGTAGGGTACTGCCAGTTAATTGGGTTAAAATGCTGTGGTTATAGGTCCGACACCAGACCTTTTAGTTCTACGGTTATAGATCCAACATTACTTAGTTACTGTCGGGACAGTCTGGTGGTGAAAATTGAAATCTAGGAATGCCTTCCCTAACACGCAACTAAAACCTAATTACAAAACATCATTCCCTCATTATGGAGACATCGAAAAAACTTAGATCACTGAAATCTGGAACTGTTAAATGGTGAAAATAGTGTCTTGCAGGGGTTAGAACTCGGGCATTTGTGTTGGCATGTCAATGTCTTACCACTAGACTACAATAGACGGCTTGAAAATCAATCACAAAAAATGCAGCTTATATGATATGGATGTGCTTTGGTGTGAATAGTCCACTTTGTTTATTCTTGAACAGGTATTTTTGTCATTTTTAGAGAACGAGACAGTTGTATGATAAGACGTTTTTGAAACAGCATGAATATTCTACAATCTAGCCTACTCGTGACTAGTAATGTTGGATCTATAACCGTAGAACTAAAAGGTCCGGTGTGGACCTGTAACCACTGTATTTTTAAAATGATTCCTGAGGATCGGAAAACTGCCTGGCCAATCATATGTTTTGCAAACATACCTTAATATATTGAACAAATTTGGGTATTTTAGGAGGTATCTACTTAAAGAATATGATAACACAGTGTTGGCGGGATAGAGATCCAAATAACTGCATTGATGGTGAGATACCATTTGTTATTTCCACGGAAGATAAAAACCTAATTCGAAACCATATGATCGAAGCCATCATTCATTCACCAGAACTAATAAGGTATTTATATTTTGATCAGATACATAGTCAGACTATCACATATGTTGCCTTTGTACTAAAGTTATTTTACAGGTTGACTCACCAACGGTATTGATGTCTAATTTATAAGTAGCAAAACTTTATGTCAAGAATTTTGTTTATTGTTAAAAGCGAAATCCAAATTTAGTCTCTTTAGGACAACAGTACACTACTTTTCAATGTAAATGACTGAAATAGGTCCACAATATTGATTCATAAGGTACTTTTATATATCAGACATGGATATTTCATGAACATGGAGTTGTAATGCAAAGATGCCATAATTACAGCTATCCATTTTGTTGATGTTTTGCCAGGTCTCTTAATTAAGGTTGCTCCCTACAATTATTGAAATATTGTAAATTTATGATTTAGTTTGATTTTTTTTGAAGAACTGTTACTTGTTAACAAACAAAAATAGTATCACATATATTGAGCAACATTCTAAGAGTCGGAAATTGTCCACAAATATGACGTCATTATCGTTGCTATGGTAACAATTGACATTTTGCTTTTATTTTTTATTTTATAAAACATTTTCGTCTAGCAGAATAGATCATAAAAAATTTAAAAATTCTGTAGAGCCAAATTTTTAAAAAATTAATAAACATGATTTTTCGTTATAAATATTTTCTGGCTCAACAGAATTGTTTTAATCTTGTTCAGATAATCTACTTTTCTACAGGAAAACGTTTCATGAAATAAAAATGGGGACAAAAGACAAAATATCGGCCATATTGAAACGTCATTGTTACTATAGGAACGGTGATGACATAGAATGTTGCTCAACATAAGTCGTACAATTTTTGTTTTGTAACAAGTAAAAATTATTTTAAAAGTTTGATCTAAATCGTAAATTTTCCACATTTCAAAAAATTGTAGGGAGCCACCTTAAGTGAACACCCCTTTTAAGCAGATACATATCTAGATAATCTATGGTCCCAATGTTAACTAGAGGGCACTCTGAGATTACATACCAGACTGCCAGCATATTTGACCCCTTGCCTTGCTTTGTTTATGTTTCTCTAAAAGTCAAAAGTTTTCTAAAGCTCTCAAGAGAGCTTCGTTATTGTGTTATTGATTGTTGAATCACAATAGAGAATATTATCTTTGTATAATCGGAATTCGTCTGGCAGCGAAATGTAAACAAGGCAAGGAGTATATTTATGCGCAAATTATACAGTCATGCACTAATTATGCATTCGGTTCTGTTTAGCTGGGGAAAGCAAGACAAACTTTTTTAAATGTCTCATCTAATTTTCATCCAAACTGAACTCACTTGTGTTACCATAACTCCGCCGGGCGGCAGCGTCCAGCACTCAGCAGTGTCGCCCAGCACTCATGCCAAAGT
This sequence comes from Trachythela sp. YZ-2020, assembly GCA_016169945.1. Lineage (NCBI taxonomy): Eukaryota > Metazoa > Cnidaria > Anthozoa > Malacalcyonacea > Clavulariidae > Trachythela > Trachythela sp. YZ-2020. The sequence goes on along the minus strand of JADLSH010000374.1, from coordinate 592,614 downwards.
AGACTCTTCGCCCGGCACTTGAAAGGTTTCAAATATGCAGTACGAAAACCCCAATGTTGTACTGTGTAATAGATATTTTATACAAGTAATTTTGTGTTTTTTTTTATCTTTGGCGAATTTTGTTATTTAAACATTAGTATGAGATAAAATTCAGTACTACCATGGGCATAATATTAGTAACTGATGATTCGGAGAAATACACTATCCCCCAAAGCCAGAAAGACGTCTGATGAAGGCTCTAATTACTTTGCACTTTGTTAATCGATGTCGCGCTTCAAGCTACTCTGAGACCAGTCAATCAAGTTTTAAAAGTTGTCTGCAGGGTGGGAGGGGGTCATGCCACCAGGGCTGCAGGTACCTGGCACTCGCATGGTCCTGGGCAGAACCCTGCATAACTCGTATTAGGCAGTCACCCAGGCTTTTAGGGCCATTAAATGATCTTGACATTAAATCTTGATCTTGAAACTCCACATGATTTTTGGAGTCATTAGCTAATACCTCTTGGTTTAGATAGCTAGCTCCACTGCCTCCACATCATTTTTGGAGTTGACTTCAGAATGCTTAATTCAACTAAGTTTTGAACAGTGAGCTCTTATGTAACCACTAGTATGCCCCGGATTCTCAGCTCCACGAATTGATGTAATTGCCCTCTAGATTTCAGATTAGCCCGGCTACCTCATTTCGTATCTACATTACTGGATATAATCCTTGTTTCTCTGCCATTGTATTAAAGTCCCTTTTTAGTGAGACTACCTCTCTCTTCAGGGACTTTAATTCACTCAGTACATCTAAAATGTGACAGTTTTGAAATATATTTGTCTATTTATGCTCAGGGAAAACCCCTGTATAAAGGGAAAACCCTTGTGAAAAGACATGAATTCCTGTACCTTCGCCATTGTCGTCAGGCGTTGCGCTGTCTCTTGGTTGTGCCACTAAAAATAAAAAAGGATTTGAGGCAATTCTTTTTTAAAAAACTGAACAAAGGAGTATATTGTTTATAGACTGTCGTCTTTAAAAGTCTTTGTTAATACCTTCATCTGCCGGAGGTAATAAAACTCTCCACGCAGTACTTGTCGTCCTGAAACTCTGTAGAATTTCGCCTGCCATTCTATTTTTTGACTTGGCAGTTCAAATTATCGCCTTGCCATTTTTCATATATGGCTTGTGTTGGGCATTGTCATGCAGGCTGCTATTTTGAACCCTTATTATGCAGGGCGCGAAATAACGGCCGGTCAACAGACAATGTCCGGCCAAAATGAGTAGTTTCATGCAATTTTCTCATGGATTAAGTTTCGAAGTTGCTGACAAGTGAAAATAGCCGGCACGCATGCAGTGGCTGCAACTGTCAAAACTTATGTTCTTTGTTAATTTCGTCTGATGTTGCGTTTACTTTGAATAATATTTACTGTACGGACTTTACAATAGAACTCAGAAGTGATTCTTGACTTCTACAGACATTTTTCTAGTTACATTAAGTATTTTACATTTAAGGAGACTTTGTCAGGCTTTAGTTTAGCTGAATAATTTGACCGGCCAGAAATGCGGGATGTCCGAGGTAAAGTTGGTTTGGCCGGTCACCTTGACCAGCAACCCTCCAGCCATTATTTCGCGCCCTGTTATGTAGCTAGTTTAAGTTGCGCGACGTTTCCGCTTTCACCAACTTCAATTTATTGCGGTCAGGTTCATTTTTATTACAGGCGTCCCATTACTATCTCCCTGATTCTGCCCTGCACCACTGGGGAACTTGGGATGTTACAGCTGCCCCCTGGCAACTCCCCTGCTGTTTAGGTAAACTCAATGCGAAAATGGGAACCTTGTTTAACATACATATCATGTACATCCCGAAGGTGTTCATTTAATTGGGGTTCAACTACAGTTTAATTATTACGTCACACAAACCAGGTTCAGTCATGCATGCTTACTGTCCCGTATATACTATGTGAGACATTTAAAGGTTTTGTTCATCGAGTTTTCCAAACTACAGAAAAATTCATCTGACATTCTTGATTTTTATAAGAAGACAGTCACTAAGCATGCATTTGAGTAGAGTAACGAAGCGAGAATAGATACTTGCACATTTTGACTTGGTTTACAACAACGCTTAAGCACATTACCTGTCTCTTCGTCATTTTCATTTTCTCTGCAAGTATACTGCTATCTCGCCAGTCATGAGTAAGAAGGCGATATAGGCAATTTTCTGAGTATAGTATTCCAGTGTGCTACTTGAACCCGAAGATGCTCAATACTGTTCAAGACTCGGCTGTCCCGTCATTGAATGGAATAGTCTTTTAAAAAGAAAAAGCACACACAAACATATCTTTTAAAAAGAAAAAGCACACGGCATGATTCAGCAAATCTGACTAAGCTGAATAACAATAAAACAGTTTTTTTCTGGATGCATGACCAGGATCGTTCAAGATATTGATAAAATATATGAGCTTTCGACCGCAGTCTGCAGTCTTTATTTGTCTGTCGAGGATTTCAGACTGGCTGTAGAAAGGTCGTAACTTAAATAATAATTTGAGCTGAGAGAACGTCTCATAAGCTTAACTTTATTACAGGTTACAGTTGACAGTATGCATTGGTAAAATATTAATACACGATTTCCCGGACCACTGGCCAACCGCTCCACGAACCATTCATAATTATCTGGCAAGTGATAACCAAGCATCTTGGTTTGGGGCACTAGTTGCTCTCTACCAAATAGTCAAGAAATACGAGTTTAAGAAAGCAGAACAACGAACCATTCTTCATGATACTATGAAAGAATTCCTTCCTCTAATGTACCAACGCTGTGCGAGTTTAATGCAAGATCAATCACGACCTGCTACTGAAATAAAGAAAATGGTCATAAAGACTCTTTTTGCAGTGTTTCAGGTAAACTCAATGAGGGTTTTAAGGCCCCGTTTACATGAGACCGGGACGAAGTCAGAGCGGGATGAAAATTGAAATTGTCAGTAGGTTTACATACATGAGACCGGTACGAAAAGCATTACACACTTTATTGCGTATATCAAAAGTGCAATCCACAATTGATGTTGTTAATCTTGTCTGCGGTTGTTTATTATCAGCGTTGTACCAAAATTCAGACCGACCTGAAAATAATTTGTTTAGCATTCATCCCGCTCCGAATTCGTCCCGCAGAGCTTGAAATATCGGTCGGACATCGGACATTTTCCGATCAAATTTCAGTTTGTCCGACCAAATGCTAAATTGATCGGACATTTTGTGTGGACAAAATGAAGTGTTCTCATACTTTAAGACTGAGAACTATTATTTACTGCTGATATGATTTGTCCAACGGATATTGAGAGACAAGATGAAAACGAAAAATGTCCCAGCAAATATGAAAATACCCGATAAAATTCCCTTTTGGTCGGACATTTTTTCCGGACAACTTTTGACCGTTAGTTAATACGTTATTTCAGGCTCTGCGTCTCGGTCTGAAGATAGTCGGTTCGGTCCAGCAAGCGGGATGACTTCAGACCGGTTTCAGCAATTTTTCGTCCCGGTCTCATGTAACCGGCCTAAGGCTTGTGCGAGATGAACGGGCTTTGCGAATTGCGATTGCAAACCATAGTCATAGATTGTGCTTTCCAAAGAGTGAATCACAAACACTTTTGTTCGATCACCGATCACTTTTGTTCCAAGAGGCATTTATTAAATCACAGACATTATTTTTTGTTGATATATAACTGCCAATGTCAATTAGTGATCGTCTGAAATACATGTTATGGTGTATATAATTGTCGTTTATGGAAGGGTTATATTAAGCCAAATGCATTTCCACTGTGAATGGTCATAAAGATCACCTGAGACAAGACCTATAATAGCTATGGACCAAAAGTCCATTTGATATTTTGATAAATTATTTAGAAATATTTTTTTGTATTATCCCATTTGCCGATGCCAATATGCAGTACAGTGGAACCCCGCCTTACGGTCACCCCGTTAATACGGTCACCTCGATAATACGGTCACTTTTTTTTGTCCCAGCAAAATACATTTTATAATAAAGTTACCCCGTTAATACGGCCATATTATTTTTGCCCGTTGGTGACCGTATTAACGGGGTTCCACTGTACAAGGAAACGATATGGCTGCAAGGTATGCTGCCAGTCACCATATTCAAAATGTTATACCTTTAGCTAAAAAAATAATGAACAAGTAGAACAATATTTTTGAAACTTGAATTTCCTATTTAAGATTTTGTGACCTCTTTTTAGTACTATCTTCCGACTGATGTACTTACCGAGCAGAATCTTCCTTCGTGGATACAGTTATATCAAGCTATTGTTGACCAACAAGTGCCTGAGGTATGTCTTAAGGGAAAAAACGGCCCCAATTTTTACCTCCTGCATGGAACTCTGTAGCGACTCCGTGTTTTTTTCATGTTACCCAGCGCGACTCGTGGAAGGCATGTCAAATTACACCTTGTGCTTGTTCAGCAAATTGCCGAAACTTGCATTCCAAAGGGAAGGGAAAGCCTTCCCGCCCGTGATAATTCTGAGTTTTGGAAGTTAGAACGGCAGCGACATAGAACAAAATGACTTACACTCAACAAGTCTTAATCAGCACCAGTCAGTTAATTCACATAACCAGGGCCGCCCAGAGGGGAGGGGGGCAGGGACGTCGCTACTGGGGTGTGTGTGTGGGGGGGGTGTTACACCCCCCCCAATAATTTTAAGCGGGAAAAGTTGGTCAAACTGGAAACATTTTGGTCAAAATAATTGGTCACTTATAAGCTGAAAGTGCGAAAGTATATAGTCAAAAACCAAAATACTTATTGACCAACAGGGAGCGAATTAGCATCGAATTGACATCCGGTTTAACAATCAACATTTTTTTTTTGTTTTGCGCATAAATACGAAAATATCTAGCTAAACCAGTAAACCTCACCTTGATTATCCACTATATCCTTGCAAGATGAAGTGCTTATCAGTCAATATAAGCTAAGTTGCTTTTCTAAGCTGAGTTCAAATAATTTGTAACAACTGTGCAGTAATTTAGTTTGGAGTAAAGATGTTAAACTTAAATTACCTAGCACACCCCCCCCCCCCCCAACAAGCATTCAGTTTCTCCTTCACGTAAGTGACGTTGTCAAAACTTAAAATTTGAAAGTTGGTCAAAATGTTCCCCAAAACTTGGTCAAAATTTCAGGACACCCCCCAATGTTCATGCCTTCGCGTTAATTGTTAACATTGTAATTCTCTGTTTGTGTGTTTTATTGAAATACTCTGCGGCAGCCGTAAATATATATATAAGCTATGAATAAAATGTAAGATAAAAATATGTAAGCTGTGTACAAGTTATAAAAGACCTAGTATAGTCAAATGAATGTTTTCAAATAGTTACAAATAATGAAACTCTTCTTAAAGCGGTCTATTGGCTAATCCATTCACCTCTGCGTATTTTATTTTTCGTTCTGAAGGAATGTACACAGTTAGAAGAAGATGAGAGAGAAAAATCTCCATGGTGGAAACTAAAGAAATGGGCTATTCATTCAATGTGTCGATTATTTGAAAGGTATTTAATTGATAACGTGTCCAGTTAGAAGGTACTATTTAAGCTTGATTATTTACACCCGGGTCAAGGAAAGCAATGCGATATCAAAAGTCATGAAGCATATAACTATGAATTCATACATGGGTTATCACCACTGATAGAAAAATACCAGGGACGTAGCGTATACGGGGGAGGGGGGGGGTTGTTACTTTTCAGTTACCAGTCGATAAATAAGTCAAAGGATGGAACGATCGGTAAACTGTAATCTATGGTCAGTAAAAGTTTTGGACATGAATCGATCAACCAGCTCAACGTTTGACTTTAAGGAAAATGTTTTACGGACGTCATTGCAGTCTGACAATTGCAACGACGTAGAACGGAACCAGCAATGTTCTGGCATTTTATATATTGCACATTATCACATCATGCAAACTCAAGTACCTTAAGATATTAATCCCTTCTTTGTCGGGATTCTTTTGCAAGTTGAAAATTGTATAAAGGCAGCTAACATTCGCGTAAATATGTAATTATAGAAGTGCTATGAAACTCACTGTATTCAGTATGTGCGTCTCAGCCCCTATGGTTTATTAATACTTTAATAAAACTAATTGTAAGCCATGCACATGTACATATTATTAGTCAGTAAATCACGCAAAGTAAACGTCTTCATCTCTCCGCTCGGGTTTTGATATTTGATTCATTGACAGTATATATATTTTACAACAATATCTAAATGAAATCATACTCTGAAGAGTACCATCATTGGCAACGAAAAATGCAGAATTTTATAGATGCATTACCGAGCTTTCGGGTGTTTAAGTTTTCAAAAACAATTTCGGGAGAACATCCACCCGAACCTCAGCTAGCAGAATTTGGCTCGCATTTTATATTTAAGACTTTTAAACTTGGTTACGGGTTCAAACATATAGCTTGAAAATACAAACACTCTACTTCCATATTCTCAAATGAAACACCAGCTTTTACAGTTTTAGGTAAATAGAGAATAATACATGGGTGCGCGGAAATACCAGATTTATTTCGAGTGTTACACATGATATCTCACGAGTGAGCGCAGCGAACGAGTGAGATATCATGTTCAACACGAGAAATAAATCTGGTATTTCCAAGCATCCATGTATTTTTCTGTTTATTATATAAAGGACAGTCTTTTCAAACAAAATAAAATAAAATATCCATTTTCATAAACTTCAAAAGCGATAATTTTCACATGTGAGATTATCATAAATATTCTCTCATGTGAGATTATCATTTTTATCAGTGCTCGAAATCTCTATAAAGCACTATACTTTATATAATAAGGTAATTAATTAATTGAAGGTTCAATAAATTTCCACCATAAGCAAACCCCAACGAGAAGTGTTTGAGCCATCCTATACATATTGTATCTTTATGTACTGTCGTTCTCAGTTTTGAATTAACTGTAAAAATTACCTGCCCTGGGTGCCAGAGGTTTTCAGATCAACGTTTCTCGTACTACACAGGGAACCCTAGCTAGAAACTCTCTGAAGCCTCTTGACTCAGGGTAAAAATTTCCCTGCCTTACCTAAAAATATAAGCCACGCCTATTTTATGAGGGCCACGCCCATTTTGTAGGTAAAATTGAAATGCTTCACATCCCCCCTCGCTCCCCAACTAAGCTACGCTGAGCTAAGCTACGCCGCTGGGAAATACATATGGCGAGTAATTCCTTAATGTAGTGGAACCGCGCTATGTCGAACTCGCTTATCTCAAATTCCTCGCTATCTTGAACTTAAACCCGTTTTCCGTGGATTTGCCAATACTATTTCCGTCATTTTTACTCGGTTATCTCGAACTCCCCGCTATCTCGAACAAATTTTGCTTCCCTTAACTGAATTTACACGGTTATCTTGAACTTTGATGACTGTTCGAGATAGCGGGGTTCTACTGTAATTTTAGAAAATATGACTAACTCGTTTCCTGTTATTGAGGCATAAAAATATAAACAGAAGCGAAAAATGATAAAAAATCGTTTTTTATGTTTTTCTTTGTTTTCCTTTCCCTTTTGGTAGAGTTGGGCGATATTTCGATATATCGACGCTATCGCGATATTTTCACTCATGATTATCATATCGAAGGTGAAAACTTGAGCCACAATATCGTTATTATCGTTACGGTCGATCCGTCGATGACTATATCGTGATGTTGCTTCAAATTTGTATATAGCTTTATAAAATATAGTTTTTAGAACAATTAAAACTATTTTCTGAAAGCTTGGCGCTAATGGAACCGGGGGCTACGAATTACGATACAAAAGCTAGTATTTAACACGCATTAACTCGCTGAGGTTTATGAAATGATGAAATGGAGCAAGGTTTCTATTTTAAGGTTATTATTTTTTTCAAATCGGATAGTTACTTTAATCTGTTGTTTATAATACGATATAGCATATATTTAACAATTATTGGATGAGGCGGAGCAGGATATCGATAATTATTCAGACCAAGGTCAACCGAGGTCTGAAAATTATCGATATCCTGCGTAAGCCGAATTCAATAATTGTTTTATTATTCATTTTGTAACATGCATTGACGAATAGAACAAGCAAATATTGAAAACAAAAATTTTATTATTGTTCATAAATATAAATACAGAAGAAATATGAGACAAAACAAACTTCAAAACAAACTTGAAGACAAAACAAACTTCAAACAAAACAAAACAAAACAAACTTCAAACAAAATAAAATTTCCCGCTTATTTGTAATTTTATGCGATATACCGCTGGAATATTCCGGGCGCCGTCCAATTATCTCTGCAGATTACTGTTTCCGCTGAAAAATAGCGCGGGCACCGGCAGATAGCCAATGAGAAAACGATAACACAGTACAATGAATAATAACATTAGTTATTAGTGACAGTGTAGCTTGTTATGGTTTTCATATTAATTTAAATTGAAACTGTTTGGTCATTGTTTTCATTGGATTTATCACGATATGATCGAATATCGTGATAATTTCGTAGACGATAATCATGAGATGAATTTTTAAATATCGCCCAACTCTACCTTTTAGCGTGCGTGTGAGTTCCTTTGGTTGCTAAATACTAATTGATCATGAGTATGATTAATACCAATTTCAACAAATATACATGTCTCTTTATGTCAATTTAGGTATGGCACTCCAGGATCAATTGATACGGCGTACGAAACATTTGCAACATATTTTTGTAAAACATTCGCAGGTCAGTACTCCTCTATATTTGAATGTAAAATGCGGTTAAACATAGATTTAAGCGAAGTTAACGGCAGTATCATGTCTGTGATCTTGTATTAACACCTTCGTTCACCATACTTACCCGTTTGGATCGTGAGGTATTAGCCCTCGTGACACGGAAGTGGTATCTTGAACTGGCCACCCCTACAAGAGCTAACACCTACACACCAATTAATCAGTTGGTGGAAATTTAAAACGAATCACGAAAAGACAATAAGACAAACAAAAAAAATTACTCCCAACACGTGGGCTTAGCACACAACCATAACTGATGTCGCATGCACGCTCGACCACTCTCACGTTACATACCCCCTCGGTCACGTGATGTGCTGACGTATCGACGCATGGTTACCTAGCAGTTAACCTTGGTTATTGCATAACCTCATTAACCAAATCCTGATGCCGCTAATCGTATGCGGACAATTTAAAATTCTTTTTATCATTCTCTCGATCGAATTTGGATTTGTCTTTATAAACTAAAAACGAGATTCCTATGAAGTAAAAGTGTAGTGTTTGCTAGATTTTTTGGGCATCTCAATCGATACAGAACTGAATGTGAAGACTTTTTGTATATGGGAATTAAGCAGTTGCGAAAATGCAACTATAGGCCCTCTGGCAGGATTGCTAGACTATCCAGCGGCTATTCCAGAGTTCTCCACAGTTGTGAGCGGGGCAGGTAAAAGAGGTGTCTGAACAGGTAAGCGTCCCGTAGCGCCGGAGGCTCGACAAATGTCTCAGGGGGTCCGGGGCATGATCCCCCGGAATATTTTGAAATCTTAAGTCTCTGAAATGCCATTTCCTGCATTTTGAGGGAAGATTTAAGCTTTTATAGAATTCTAAAGATTATAACAATAAATTGAATAAAACGTCATATCAATTATAGAACACATCACTTTTACACCAAACTGTGTTTACAACAAAATACCTTTACATAAACTCTAGGATTTTCCAGGCGGTAATCAGTAGTCGTGGAAACGGTAAATTTTACCGGTTACCGCCTGATAAGGAGAACCCTGCTATTCGCGTTTTAGCCTAACCAAAGTGAACATTGTTGTTGTGAAGTGTGAGACGTATTTAGTGAAATTCAATCACAAGGATTGCAAAATCTCCAAAATAGATGCGCTCGGATTAGTATGGATATGGGAAATGAAGTTGATGCTAAAATTGCATTAAGTTCGCTAGGATTGGAGACGCTAAAGGTCCAGAGAACTAGAGCCAATGCAAAAATTAATGTTCAAAATATTTTAAATAAGTTTGGTCCAAAGAGCTGCAGACCTTTTTACCTATAAGAATGGGAACACAAATTACCATCTCCGTTTTGCCACAGCCTCGCACAAATAGCATGAAAAAGAGTTGATGTGAAAATATGGAACTCTTTCTATCTATAACACACGATACCTGTCAAATGATACCTTTTTTGTATCATTGCGATACAAAATACGATACGATTAAAAATTGCCGGTCGAAAACGCATTTTCCCACCATTGGGAGTTGAGTGCAAAGCTATAGTCCACTTTCATAATTCAGATGAGTTTAAATATTGTTTTATGTGCATCTTAATAAGCCTTATCAGCCTCGTTTCTGTGACGAAATTGAATAGAGTTTATTAACCTGAACGAGGTCGATGAGGCTTATTAAGATGCACATGCATGAAAGAATATTTAAACTCATCTGAATTATGAAAGTGGTCTATTGTCTGCCTATTGAAATTATTCTCATTTCGGATTCAAATTTAAGAATTTTAATAAGATGGCGTAACCCATTGGCTACTTATCAAGTTTTGGTAAATTGAAAAAAGGTTCAAATCGCGATTTAACAACGACATTTAGTGTTTGAAACATTTTAGGAAAGAGACAGTTTGCAGACTGCACTGGCAATGCTAAACGTTTCACAAATGGGCAACCACCATTGCGAAAATGGACGAAAATTCTATTAACTAAATATTATGCTAACGGTAACATTCCAAAGTTTTGATACACCCTGAATATACATCACATCATTAAATTTTTAGTTGGAAACACGCAAACAGTACTTAAAGTTCTCGACCATCAGAGAAGGAAGATATATGTTGCTCCAAGAGTTGTGCAAATGGCTCTGAACTACCTTAAGAATGGGTAAGCGTGGAAGATTATTTGCAGTGATAATAATTAATTATTAGATGAAGTTTTTGTGATATCCAGAATTATTAAAGTTAAAACAAGAATTGTCAGTCGAAAGTTGAAGCGCGATCTAGTTTCGGATATCACAAAAACATAGTTCAAGAATTGTTTATGTTTACATAAACGAAATAGACTTACAAAACCGAAATACTGAAGTTTTTTTGCATCAAAAACTTTCAAGACAAAATGTCGTTTCACTTGTGTGGAAAGCTACCACTCTCTAGAATTTTGTACATCGCGGGCGCAACTTGCAGATAAATGAGTTCTTTTCTGGTAGGTGTCACGCAGGTTAACTGTAGATTGCGTTATTCCCATAACTTAATTATTGTAAACTGTATTTGTATAGAAAATATACGAGATCCGATATCAAGACTAAACATAATTAGATAAAGACGTTCACTGATATATATATTTTTATTAAGGAGCTTTCCGCTGTCGGACTACAGCCTTCAACGGGTTGAGATGTGTTTGTATATAATATATAGGTATAGCTTACCAAGGTATAAATTACCTAGGTATAAATTACCAAGCTATACCTCTATATATATATACAAACACATTACGTCATATCCTGCTTACGTGTTTGTATATATACCTATATAGGTATAGCTTGTTAATTTATTCTCAACCCGTTGAAGCCTGTAGTCTGACAGCCGAAAGCTCGTTAATAAAAATATATATATCAGTGAACGTCTTTATTTAATTGTATTTGTATACTTATTGTTTACCTGTATTGTACCTTGATAATTCCGAATATCACAAGAACCGAATTCATGCAATAACTGTTTTACTATACATTGCATTTTCATTAAACTCCTTCGACAAACAATGACATAAATTGTGTCGCGCAAAACAACGTTTAGTTCTCAAAAAAAGAAGTAGCAATAACGACATAAAAATATTAGAAACCTACTAAAGTTCCGTTAAATATGTCAAAAAAGTGTGCTTTTCCCATAAACAACATTCAAGAAAACATCATATGTTCATTGTGTTTATTTTTTATGTAAAGCTGCCAGCTTGCTCTAAAATTACATACCGTTGGCGCAACCTACAGATAACAGTGTTACCTGCTAGGATATAACTAAGTTGTCTCCAGGTTCCTTGATTTACATATTTAGCTATAAGCTATATTGGCCAATCAGAAAACACGTAGTGACTACAATGTATAATAATTAACAATTATTCGCCGAAGGCGAGGTGAATATCGGTGAGTAAAAACCGAGACGAAGTCGAGGTTTTTATTCACGGATATTCACCGGGCCTGAGGCGAATAATTGTTTTAGTAAAATTACATAGGTGATTATTTGGGGGGGGGGAAATGCACATTTCAAAAATTTTTTAATTGAATATTTACGATAAAAGCGGCTTAAAAACGCTTTAGGTGATTATCGCGTATTAATCCAAGGTAGCGCAACCAATCAGCGTTGAGAATTTTCAATAATCACCTATGTAATTTTACTAATATAAGATATTCGCAAGCACGTTAATAACAAATTATTTCACCTTCAATTTTTCTGATCTTTCATAACAGTGTTTCTAACGCACTCCACTGGAAAGTGATGAAACCACACATGCACGTACGTATTATATTCATAGCTTGTATAGTGTTCATATGTTACTAATTTCAAAATCACCATGATAATATACCCAGCGTTGCACAAAGTTTTCAACCTTCGTCACGGGTAGTACCCGCATACCCGCAGCTTTTTTAAATATAAACCAACTCTGAATATAAACCAATCCACCCACCCCCCTTCCCTTCAAAATGGTTAATCTTAGCATCTGTTTACTCTAGGCAATTATCGTCGAAATCGTATTTCCTATAATGTGTCACACGGATGAAGATGAAGAGTTATGGCAGGATGATCCATACGAGTTTATTCGATTCAAGTACGGTAAGGCGCAGGATTTGTGTGTATTCAACCCAGTACCTGAACTCTTACATGGCTGTATATTAGAGCAATGAATGCTTCTGTATTTCATTCATAAACTAGAGATCACTCCGAGACTGCATACCACCGTCAACCTTAGTCAATTATTCATGCATAAAAACAAAGTTTGTTAAAAGTGCTTGAAAAGTGCTTGAAAATCACACAATGTTAATTCAAAATAGAACATAATTATCTAATGAGGACATTTTCATAATTTTATCTAGCAAATACTGTAAGAAAGTCGCTTGTCTTCCATTCTTTTACTATGGTTATCGTTCAGCCGCCATCGTTTCATCTGAGTCCACTATATTTTTTCCTTATATTTGGATAGTGAAAAATTTCATTTTAGTGCTTGAGTAGTCCTTGAAAAGTCCTTAAATCTTCTTATTGGGAATTTGCACGAACCCTGAAATTGTACATGCACTAATTACGCATCCTGCATGGTCAGTTCTTTTTAGCCCTTGAAAGCGAGATAAACTGTTCTAAATTTCTCATCCAATTTTCATCGAAATTGAACTAAAATTTGATCGCTGTGTCCTTGGCCTCCACAAATTTTCGTATTAAACTGTTTGACAGACAGACAAACACACACACACAGACACAAACATGGTTTAATTAAATTGGATGTTCACAATTGAAGGTGGCCATTTTTTGTGCCCACCAATTTGGGTTTTACACTGGTGTAGCGATGCGCCACATGGTAATAAATGGCCTTCGACATCTGATTGTGACACACTATCGGTTTCTTTTCTTTCTGTTCAAGTGCAATGCTACAAGCGTTTTGTGCGTACGATTTGATAGTTTTGCAGTCAGCATTAAAAATCCAAAGAAAGTACACTTTGTTACATTACCGTATTCACTCGTTTAAGCGCCGCCCCTGAATGAGCGCTGCACCGAAGGGAATTGTTCGAGCTGAAAACAACTAAAGTGCAATCTTTGACCAGCCTCGGACATTTATTATCTTGTACTACAATGTTTTTAAGTTGAAAGTGAGTATATTTCAATGCTTTCTCGTTTAACTCTCTCCAGAACTTTGGAAATGTGCAATTCCAATCGAGAGCGCTGCCCTCGAATAAGCCCTGCCCTCAAATAAGCCCTGCATCAAAAACACTAAAAAATTAAAGATCGCCGCGGCGCTCAAACGATTAAATACGGTATTCAGTTTAGAAAGTATGAATATTTTAGGTACCAAAGCACAATATTTCAGAGCCATTTATCTTGTCACTTGCAACTGTATGATTTTGTTATTGTGTGACCAGTAACAAGATTTAAACCTAGTCCCAGTCACGTATAGTTAAGGCTAAGTACTTTCCAGAAGGGTGCATTGATAAGACAAAACCCAAACAAATCATGAACTATAATTAGATTGCATATGCGATAATTTTTAATTATGAAAAATCGTATAACTTAAGCCGTCCTAAGACCCTGCGTCCTTGCCTAACATTATTCTATGTTCAATATGAGCCCGTGTTGCTGTTTCGTTTTCAATTACTGTAATGTTTCATTTTAGACGTATATGAGGATTTTGTATCACCAGTCACTGCGGCTCAAAGCCTACTACGGGGCGCTACACAAAAACGGAAACAAATATTAGATCCTGTCATGAACTTTTGTGTACAAATCCTAAACACACCGTCAGAAACAAGAGATCCTAGACAGAAAGATGGTGTTCTACACATGATCGGTACTTTGTCTGATATCTTAGTAAAGGTAGGTAATATTTTTACAGTAACTTGTGTGTTGCATTGAGTTTTCAAGAACCGATTTTTTGTATATATATATATATTTTCCTCTTCTGCACTTTAATATAGTAATTGCTCCATCCTCTCATTGTTCCCATTGACTTCGCTATAACAACTCCCTGGTTACTTCTTAGGTCCCAGTTACACGATACCGGATTCACTTGTCACGACATCGAATTTAACAGTGTCAAGATTCCTTCGAGACGCAACATTTGAAGTTGGGATATGACAAAGTCCTGCAGGCCAACATTACTCCTGAACGGCATAATTTGATGTTGTAACAAGCGAATCCGGTATTGTATAGGGGCTTCCGTGGCGAAGTGGTTAGCGCACTTTCCTTTCACCTCTAAGGCCGCGCGTTCAAGTCTCAGTGAGAACATTCTCAATACGACTCGAACCCAGTCCTCAAGTGAAAAGAGTAAAGTCAACGCTCTGCCGAAAGTCGTGGATTTTCTCCGGGTACTCCGGTTTCCTCCCACAGGGAAAGTTGACAGGGTGGGTTAGGTAAAAGGGCCCACAGTAATTGGCATATGCTGTTGTGGTGACCCTGCCCTAGTTGGCGAAGCTAAATAAATAAATAAATAAAGTATAACTGGAGCCTTAGATAACCATTGTATACTTTACTGTTATTGGTATGGTATATGACAGACAAACTTTGTTGTTGTGAACAGATCGATGAATTAGATTTCCATAACTTCTTCTGATCTTGTGCCTACTCTTATCCTGATTCTGATTAGCAGATTTCATTGGCAAATACACATGTATAGACATGTATAGTGTGGCTGGATGTTAATTTTAATATATGCATGATCTAAAAGAAATTGCTTTTGACACGAGGATATCTCCTTCTGACGTATGTGATTTCACACAACACAGCAACAGCTAGACTTTTCGCCAGATATGAGCCAATAGCCTTACTCTTGTCTCGATCTTGTCAGCAAATCCAGTAAATCACATACGTCAAGAGGAGAACACTCCCTCTATGACAGTAAATGAATTGGGAAATTTTACAAGTATTTTCCTATCTGGATAGCTACTATATAATAAGTGAGCGAGCGATCTTTCAATAAAGTATTTCTTGTCTACTTGTTAAGTTGTAAAATCAGTGAACAAATCAATGAACGATGTTAGAGTGTTCAACTTTACATTAGTAAGGGTTTAGGTATGAATAGATATTTAGTACTTGCATGGTTAGTCTTTTTGTTAAAACATTGCCTCTTTATCATTGTGTTTTAGAAAAAGAAGTACAAAGACCATATGGAGTCTATGCTTGTTCATCACGTATTCGAAGAGACAAGAAATCCGTTGGGATATGTACGCGCAAGGGTAAGCACTGATAGATAATGTAAGCTCTCTATCATTTGCATTTGCTTGTAGGCAGTGATATGTGAGACACTGTAAGGAGGTTTTTGGGGGGTGGAAGAAATGTCCTTCTATAAATGAAGGCAGAATAAACCAACTAACTTCTTGACGAAGGGCTTTTGTTGAGAATCAGACTTCATTCTGGTTTTTCTGTTATTCGTTGCAGATATAACAACCTTGTTAGTGTAGTTTATTCAGGTATAGAAACTGAAGGTATAGCCCACTGACCTATATATACTAAATCGACTGAGCGCTCAATCTATTTCAACTGGAGCTTGGTGTCTGCGAAAATACTGATTAATTTTAAATATAATGATGCATGGCTTTTGTGTGTTTTTATACACGACGACAACAAGAGCTTTGCTCTCTTTGCTCGCAGGTCTTTGCTCTCATGCGGAAATTCGCTGACATGCAAATGCGTTGATTAAAGGCTCGTGTTTTTTATAATTTTGATATGTTTCAGAAAAAAAATGGTGTTTGAGGCGAGAAATTCCTGCGAAATCATTACAGAAATTAAGTCGGTTTATACTAAATGTGATTTTTAAGAAATTAGTTGTCTGTCAAGTATGTTTTCAATTGTGAATTAAAGCCTTATATGTTAGTAAAAAAACCTCGAAAATATAGCCGTAGGAAACTTCACAAAAACAGTCCTCAGTAAAATATCGGGAAAAATCGTCGGCAAAATGTTCTAATATCATCAGCAGATAACTACTTCTATAACACAACAAATTTTATGAAAAAAATAGCGTAAATACCAGCAATCATCGATGGCCCGAAGCTCTTTTTGTCGTCGTGTATAAAAACACACAAAAGCCATGCATCATTATATTTAAAATTAATACAACAGAAAAATATAGTTCTATCTTTGAAAGCAACACAGAATTGACAAAAAAATTAAGAAACTCGTGTCTTTTGAAAAACACAATTCGCCCACAATCACAAACAACAATAGGAAAATTTTAGTATGCGGTAATTTTCATCGACCTTTATGGACCCCTTTTGACCTCGAGCACTCAGTCCAGATATAGTATAGGTCAGTGGTATAGCTTCGGTCATGACTAAAGACCACTGCCCCGTTATCGTCAGGAGACAGCTTTCGTTATCTATATCTTCATTATAATACCCGGGAAATTCAGATATTTCCCACCGGGAGAAATATAGATTACTTCATGGTTGGTGAGTGCGTACGATTTTTATTTACGAGTTGTAAAGAATCGCTAAACAAACGAGTGAGCGCAGCGAACGAGTGCGTTTAGGAATCCTTCACAACGAGTAAATCATAAAAATCGCACAAACGAACCAACCATGAAGTAATTTGTTTATTATGTATAGAGATAAATATGTGACACTGACAGACTAACAGCGAACAACACGCAGGTGAAGTATATCTAGTCTCAAAAACAGATTTCTTACCGTTTATTTATTCATTTTCTTGCTGAAATTCCAACCAAAGAGGTAATATAGTCGCCTTAATAGGGAAAAACGCCACAAAGCTCTCACTTCGGCGTTTTCGCTAAAACTGTTGATTTCGCGCGGTTTCCGCTGATAAAAACGGCAGAAAAAAAAAAATCGTCAATCAAAACGCTGAGACGATAATTTTCACATGTCTGTGATAAAAATCAAGCGCCGAATACGATTTTTATTTTTCCAATCTTTCTACTGTATACAGATCCTATATACTATATAATAATTAATAAGTATCTTTCTCTTGGGAAACTCTTGAACGAATAGTTTGGAGGATGAATCTTCAAATAGTATTTGAATTCTTGTTGATTGTCTAAATTAACTGATGTTGACTTTTTCTTATCCAGGCCTGTTGGGTATTAAACTACTTTAGTAGAATCCAATTCAAAAACGAAGCCAATCTTCAACGTGCAGTAGAAGCCGTAAGAGTCTGTCTTCTCCATGATAAAGAATTACCTGTCAAGGTTGAAGCAGCTCTAGCCCTGCAGTTTTTCATCAAGAGGCAGGATAAAGGTGAGAAGTTGAAACGTCGATAGTAAAATAATCGGATAGATATTCCCCGTATGTTGAAGATGTTTGTAGATGGAAATTTCAAGCGAAAATTATATACGTATTTTTAGACCTAGCCAGGAGCATTAGCGATAAATGCAACTATAGGCTTTCTGGCAGGAATCGAACCTGCGACTATTTTTCTACCAAATGAGCTACAGAGCCCACCTGAACTACATCTTCAACATTCAGTTCTATCGAGCGAGATGCCCAAAATTTAGAATATTTACCATTATATCAAACGTTGGCATCACCCTAGTATATATATACATGAACTTGTGGTTAGCTCTTGACAACTGGACTCTGTAGCTCAGTTGAGAGAGCGCTGCACCGGAATCGCAGGGCCTTAGAGCGCTGTACCGGAATAACATGGCCGCAGGTTCGATTTCTGCCAGAGGGCCTGCATGCATGTAGTTGCATTTTTCGCAACTGCTCCTGGTTAGGTCTAAAAATATGTGTGTAATTTTCGCTCAAAATTCCCATCTACAAACACCTTCAACAATCAGTTCTATCGAGCGAGCGATGCCCAAAATTTAGAATATCTCCTCGTATTGCGCTACCACTGCATGCCTGACACATGTAAATCGAACGAAAAACCGTTGAAACGTGACATAATGTATATAATGTAATGCCTCCTATCAGGGGCGGATCCAGGATTTTTCGTACGTTAGTCAAAATATCTGACAATCCAAGTTTGCGCCGCAGGCGCAAAATTGGCCGAGCGCTGAAGGCGCGAGCAACCTAGAGGGGTCTGGGGGCATGCCCCCCCAGAAAATTTTTGATTTTTGAACCTCGGAAACACCATTTGCGGCACTCTGGGAGCAGCTTCAGCAAAAAATTAACCTCATAAGATGGGACCCATATAGCAATTTTCAGTCTCACTGACTCCAACAAATCACTCCTTAGGGATTTCACTTCACTTGATCAGACATTTAAATATTTGAATCATTGAATGTGTGCTCTTTGAAACTACGTCTGTGGCTGTGGATTAAAAACATGAATTTCACAAAATAACACATGATCGTATTACACATTTACACCAAGCTATGCCATGTGGTATTGCCTTTGTATATTGCTCCATATACATTATATAAATCCAGTATAGATATAGATAATTAAACTAACATTAGTCCACCAAAAGCATAAACAAACTTCCGATTCGCCTGGGTATAAAACTTGGTTCGCTGTAAATCTTATCTATAAAGTATATTATTATAAAGCGTCGAGTCTAAGTCTTGACCGCAATAATAATTATGTAAATCAGTTCACCTCATCACCTACGCGGGTCAATACTTTGCGCACAAATAAACAGTATAGGACCTTACCTTAGGGCCGTACAACAGTTGCTCTTTCGATCTCGAACGTACTTCGGGATGTATATGATTCGGCACCAAAATTTCTCCCAAGGCAAAAGCTTGTGTTGTTGATGGCGCTCACTAGCTCTTCAACAGAACTCTTCGGTGAAGCGTCTATTCGCTTCTTTAGATCAACTTCAATATCTTGAAGATATCGGCGATCGTTTTTCGCAAACGCGGACTGTACGGTCTCGTAAATACTAGCAGACATTGGGATTTCTGGCTGTGCTACTTTGTTGAACCTTTGCAGTTCTATAAATATATTCAGGCTGATCAGGCTGACTCGCTCTGATCGGTCAAAATTATGCAGCCAATGAGAACTCAGATATTTTTTAAGATTGGCCAATGGCAGAGCTTATATTTGTGCCCCTGATGAGTTGCCCGGTCAGAACTCCCCGGAAAGTGGTCAACATCGCTGCTAACCAATCAAATGACCAGATTTGCCACCAAGTCGGTCAAGATTCAAGCGGAAGACCGCTGTTTTGACTGATCATCATATTGCTTTACATAAACCTTTACCGCTGAACGCAATGTAATTACTGGACTACAAACTTAAATATGCTGACGCCACTGAACCAATTTGATAACTGGACCGCGATTTGAATTCGAATTAATTAATTTCGCAATTTTTTACCCTAGTCGCGTGACCGGGTTGACTACCCCTGGATCCGCCCCTGCCTCCTATGTAATGCCTCCTATGTAATGCCTCCTATGTAATGCCTCCTATGTAATGCCTCCTATGTAATGCCTCCTATGTAATGTATATACCAGGCGGCATATACTAGTACTACAATGATTATACAATATGTTATTGTGTACTTTAAGTAAGTGAGCCTTGCAGCATGCACATTTATATGAAATGTTTTTACCACTGCATAAGGCTTACGATGTATTATATTTTTCATTTTGACGTGTTTCACATCACGAAAATTAAGGTGAACTACTACGAGCAAAATCTGATTTCAACGAATGGTAATTGAAAATGTTCATGTATATAAGTTACAACACCTGCAACAAGACGTAGATATTCTTTCATTAACATACGTTGAAATCAACCATTTTTTAAGTTAGCATTTTTTATGCTCGTATTACTTTGCCTTGAGTCCCTCTATTTGAGTTGAACTTATATTTGTACTGTAGGTTAAACCGGAACTTTTTACGTTTCAGCCAAAGACTTTATTGAACCTTATATGCAAGCTGTTATTCAAGGTCAGTTTTTTGTGTAAGAAATTTACGAAAATCTGAGTGTATAGTGACAGCATTGTTTCATATACTGTATAAACATGATCTGCATGTTTCGGCGTCTAACACGAATGTCATTCCGTTGCCACCACACGCCGTTTTATGATTGGTTTATTATTGCGAGCTCGCAGCGAGTAAAAATAGTTCAGAATTTGTCTTAACGCCTCGTCAGAGGCAGCCCACATGGGGAATGGGGAACGACTCTCCCCCACTCTCCTTCAGGACCACCTTCGAGATATGTTTAAATCCGATGTGTGCACAATATACTTTACCGCAGCTAGCAAATTTGATTGCATCTCCGGGATTCTAAGAGGCCTCAGATATAAAAAATTTCTGTGCGAGCATGGTCCCGGACCCCTCTAGTAAGCTAACGCCTTCGGCTATCGCTAGCCTTACCGCCCCCAACCATTTCTTGATGACGTCATAAATTGTCCACCTCACTTCTGTTTTGCTGCGCCTCATCAGTGCAGCTTAGTATACGTTGTCTAAATACGAAGTGGCACCATATTTATACACATGACCTTCTTCTAACCAAAGCGCGTGCACGTGGTATAACACTGTGACATCTGCGCATCTGGACAAGCGTGAAGTGTCATTGCGATCAAAAATGGCCAAATACGATACGATTAAATATTGCCAGTCGAAAACCCATTTTTCCACCATTGGGAGTTGAGATTATTCTCATTTCGGTTTCAAATTTAAGAATTTTAATAAGATGGCGTAACCCATGGACTTTCTATCAAGTCTGGGTAAATTTTAGAAGATTCAAATCGTGATCGAAATTTGGTGGTTGGAACAGTTTACGAAGCATGAAGTTTGCAGACTGAACTGGCAATGCTGAACGTTTCACATAAAGCCAACCATCATTTGGGCAAATTGCGGAAATTCGAAGGACGTTTAATTCCCAAAGGACCCAAAGGACCCAAAGGTGCAAAATGTGATTTCGATCACTTTTTTATCAGATTGTTTTGGGCAGTTATTGATCGCAGTGATCATTTGACAAAGGTGTCATTTGAGCAATATACCAAAATATACCAAGCATGCCAAAATTGTTGTCAATCGTCTGTGATTTATTCGAATGATGTCGGACAAGCTAGTTGTATAGATTAGCTTTATGGTCATTAAAGTACAATTATGGTTATTATTGTACAATCCAAAAATATCTTACAAAAAGTTCTCTACTTTGTTCATTTGCGTGGGACTAAGAAATGAAATTGAATTGAATAATAAAACGATTTGCAAGAGGATAAAAGACAAATGACTCTTGAGGAAAATCCTTTTTTTCGGAGGGGAAATTCGTTTTGAAGGAATTTTTAAATCAAGTAAATAAAATATAATATTGGCCTCGAGTGATATTAAGCACATAAAGCGTAGGAAACCTAACGCAAATATTGATTCGTTGACTCCATATTCGTTAATTAATTATTCTTCCTTAGGACATCTTAATTTGACATCGTTTGGAGGGAGGTGCAATGCCACAAATTATGTTTTGTTGTCCGTACCGTGAATCTAAATTTTGACTTTATTAACTTTTTCCTAGAACTACTAAACGTTATTCGAGAAACTGAAAATGATGATTTGACCGACGCCTTGCAAGATCTTATAAAACAATATCAAGACGATCCAAGACTTGGACAAATGGCTGTTATAATCGCACAGCATTTGGTTGGTAACGAATCTCTATTTCTCTCAATTTTCACTAATAATTCACTTTTTACCTATCCTACCCTACCTTCCCTAGGCTTGCCTTTCCTCCCTTGCCTTGCCTTGCCTTGCATTGCGTTCGATTCGATCAGTCGATTACCGCATGACTTTATATACATACATTATTCAGCTCATTATCTGTTGGGGCTTTTCAGTGGCCGATTACGTCGAGTTTCTCGCTTATCTATATGAAGTACTTAGCCTACACTATATATTTTTACAACAATTGTGATATTACTTTCCTAATCTATATAACCTAACCAACCCAGTCAACTTTTCCTGTGAGAGGAAACCAGGAGTGCCCGGAGAAAACCCACGACTTTCGGCAGAGCGCTGACTTACTCTTTTCACACGAGTGGAGTCCCCAGCGAGAATCGAACCCACGACTCAGAGGTGAAAGGCACTTGCTCTGACGACTGCGCCACCGAAGCCCAGTTTATCGACTTTATCATTTCTTGCATTTCATTTTCTTTAGGCCATGACATTTAAGAATCTTCTCGACTCTGAAGAATCAGATGATAAAGCCGTCACAGCGATGGGCATTTTAACAAATTTTGATACTATGATGTCTGTAATTGAGTCAAAGGAAGTAAGTTGTCGTTGTTGTTTGTCGTTTGTCGTCGTCATTTCGTCGACTGAGAAACAAGGTCCAACTGCATTTTGCATGTTATTGAGAACTGAGTTTTACTGTTAGACAGCTGTCTAAGAGTAAAACTAACTTCTCAATACCATGCGAAATGCAGTTGGACCTTGTTAACTCTCGATTTGTCGTCGTCGTCGTCGTCGTTGCATGTTGTTGTTGATGGTGTTATCATGGTTGTCATTGTCATTGTTGTTTGTTGTTGCTATCTTTCCACATCATCAACATAAATTTCAGCCAAGTTTGTTGTGAATTTGCCATTTACGTTTCGAAGTTCCCAAGTTGGGCGTGAACTTCGCAACCAACTTGCGAAGTTCGATTCGAATTTCGAACTTCGCTAACAAGTATGAATTCGTTTAGTACGCAAGGAAAAGCATTGAGACAGGAAATTGTTAAAAACGGGTAAATAATGAAGGAATTACCGAAATATAGCGTGATTTCAATTGCATAAACATTTGTTTGACAGGCTATAGCAAGTTCAGCTCTGCGTATTTGATAATTACAGTCATAGCAATACGAAATGGAAAAGAAATTATCCTAATTCAATGCCGCATGAAATATTATAATATAAAACGAATTAACAGTACAACACTGTTCGTAAAAATATTACACTGTAAAATCAACACAACGAAAACCGTACCCGGCTACCCGCTTCACTTTATCTGTTTGTTTTGATTTACAGTTTGTAATTCCAAATCAACGCGACAAAAATAATCCAACCACCCATTTCAGCTTTTTGGTTCTACTAACACACTAATTTCCTGTCTAACTTTTTTAGGTAATGCTTTTCCTTGCGTACTGAACGAATTCACACTATATATAGTTAGCGAAAGAGCGTTTTCTTCAAAAACTGTACCTTGTAGTTTGTACGTTAAAGTGCCACTAATCCCAAATGATTTTTGATATGTGTAATATTTGTATCATTCTGAGAAGAAACCTCATCTTGATCAACATTTTCACTGTCAAAGTTTCCGGATATGATGTCATTAGGTGAAATTTAGCATCAAAAAACGAAGGAAAACTAATTGGGAATCCACCCAATGACATCATATCCGGTAACTTTGACAGTGGAAAAGTTGATCAAGATGAGGTTTTTTTACTGTAAAGATATATTACATTTCTTCTCAGAATGATACAAATATTACACAATATTACACAAAAATCATATTTGGGATTAGTAGCACTTTAAGTAAAAAGTTGAATATAGTTACGAAGCTTGAGGTCCCAATATTGTCTTTCCATGTGTATTAGGGATATTCTGGCGAAATTTAGATGATATCGAGCCACGTTTCTCTGTCCTAACCACCTAAATAGTTTTAGGCAAATACACACGAGAAATCTTAACAGGCTTGTAGCAAGCTTGTCAACAAGTTGTAACAATGTTGTCACTCGCAACTTGTTAACAAGTTGTTGAATTGCAGAATGATAACAAGTTGTTGGGACAACTTGTAACAAGTCTGTTGAGTCAACAACATTGTAGCAAGTTGTTAACAAACTGTTCACAACTTGTCAACAAGCTGGGAACAAGCAGTGCGAACACATCCTGATAACAAGTTGTACGTGTGTATCTTTAGCTAAGCAAGTTATGTACTTTATAGATTCGTGATGAGCTGGAAAAAATAGTATATAGTATAATCGAAGCAGTATTTAAACAAGGAATAATTGGTAAGTTGCGTATATGAATATCTTGTTGTGTAATTTGTCTTTCCTTGCATGTATAATTTGCAGTAATTGTAGAGTTACCGTAATGAATAGCTACCAATCTTTAGCTATAGCTCGAAACAGGTAGGTTTTTGCGTGTTTAGTTTATTATGTTTACCGCTGTGCAGTGGACGGGAAGCCTTAACAGGTTTTGCAACCCAATTGACAAAAGTCCCGAGGGTTAGTAAGGGTTACAAATCGCAGTATATAAACGTAGCTTTTAAATGTTATTGGTAGTAAGGATGGATTTACTGGGGGGGGGGGGGGGGTGCAGTAGGGGTAATTTCCATATCAAATCCACATTTTGGATTTGACAGGGCATTTTTAAAACAAAAATAAAATTGATGGGCCTTTTTTACCATCTAGGCAATCTTATTCTTCAAACATTTTGATGACCCCCTTGATCCTGCAGGGTGTCCTGAGTGATGATTCACCCTTGAGGGTGTCCTCAGTGATGATTCACCCTGCCTTGGTCGCCGGCCATGCCTTGCTTCGTGACCGGTGCCAGCTTAGCAGCCCCCCCCCCCCTATCATATCAAACGGGATCCATCCCTGTATGGTAGGATTTGGCATGAACTGATGAATATCTACTTTAATTGAACCCTTTTGAATCATATTTTATTGCATTTTTTAGATTTTTATGAAGATGTGCTTACCATTATGGTCACAGCTACACTATATCGAATATCACCATTAATGTGGAACTTATTTTATTTAATGTATGAAGCTTTCGAAAGAGATGGCTACGATTTCTTTACAGGTTTGTCTTAACCATACATTCTTGTGAAGTTATTTAAAACTTTATTCAAGTTGAAAGCGGCGCTTATTCATGGGCGGCGCTCTTGAAAAGTTTTTCTATTTAGTTTCACAACGGAATTGCGCATTTCCAAAGTTCAATTTTCAAAGGAGAGAGAGTTTAACGACAGAGCATTGTAACACGGTAGTAGGTTACAGACGAGCAAGTTTTCTATGACAATTTTTCATTTGGCAAGTTTTATTTGGTCGTCTGTATGCGAAACTTTGCCATTTTTTTCCACTTGTTTAAAAAATCTTTTAAAAATCTTTAATATCGAGCTTTCGACACTTAAAAATGTATAGAGAAACTAAAGAATGTTAAAAATAGTAAAATATAAATTTAAAGATCCTATGTGACGTTTAAAACTACTAGTTTCGTCTTTCGACCTCATCATGACGTCGCCATTTTGTTTATTTCCAAAAACTTTATGACCT
The DNA here is from genome assembly GCA_016169945.1 of Trachythela sp. YZ-2020. NCBI lineage: Eukaryota > Metazoa > Cnidaria > Anthozoa > Malacalcyonacea > Clavulariidae > Trachythela > Trachythela sp. YZ-2020. The sequence continues at coordinate 566,777 of JADLSH010000374.1, read as the reverse complement.
GTAGTGGCTCTTTGGTGTTGATTCTCCCTGCTTCGGACGCCGGCCACACCCTGCTCTATGACCAGCGCCGCTTAGCTCCTCCCCACCCGCAAAATTTTAATTATGTTAACCTTGTATATATCCTTTTAATATCTAAATATTAAGCAACATAATAATAATTTATTGCTGTTAATAAACTGTTCTTTGACTTGCAGATATGTCCAGTCCTCTACATAATTATTTAACAGTTGATCCAGAAGTATTTCTTTCCAACCCGAAACATATGGAGATACTTTACACAATGTGTCAAAAGGTATGATAATAGATACGACTACCATGTGACTTCGGTTAGTTGTTTTCACAGAAACGTTATTCGTAAGGCCAAGAAAGATTCTTTACCGTTCTCGTCAACAAATTCCGATCTGCGCCAAGTATAATGCAAGAAACGCCAGGCAGAATTTTAAGTTTTCAATTCAGTATTTTATTATGGCCATGATCATGGAATTAAGACTAATATTTCTTGTTGCTATACAGAAGAAGGGGCTATATCATGGTCCGGTTCATGTTTAAGATAGTCAATAATATGACACCATCCAAACATAGTCCCTATAACACAGTGTCTGGAAACGCGGCAAACTTGAAAGTTTATAGCATTGTCCGTGGGTTGATGTTGGGGGTGTACTGAGAGTGCACCAGGCCCGTAGCTGGAACCTATGTGCGCCTCAGCGGAAAAAATTGTGCCCCCAGCCCCCTCAGCATAAATAACAGTAACGTAAATTTTCATTTTGAAAAGTAAATTTGTTATATTATTTGAAAAGCGAATTTGTTATATATAAACTTAAAACTATTAAGTAATACCTTACTAACGCAATAGTATGATTTACAAAAATTTTTCTCATCCTCCCCACGACAAGAAAAAGAATTTCTGTCGGAAAAGGTAAAATATTTGACGAACGTGGATAAACAAACGTGCCTCTAAAAAAGCAAGGCCAGCTACGGCCTGGAGGACGTTTTCTTTGTTTTACAAATGTTAATATTCAGCTGCAGGGATTTTATTGGCTGCTTCCTTCATTGTGCTGAGAGAACAATGTGTTTACAGAGCGTGAAGGTGCACAAACATGAACAAAAACATAGAACAAAAGCTTTAGATGCGTTTCCAGACACTGTGTTATAGGGACTATGATCCAACTATCAAAAATACAGGGTGTATAAAAACAAGGTAATCCAACTTTAGCATGTTATCGTGCGTTTATTATTTAGTTTATAGATTTACTTTTTTCATACCAATAAAGATCAATCTTTTAGCTGTCAAATGATAACTTTTTTTGGTGTTTAGTGCAAAGCTATATTGTCTGCCTATTGAAATTATTCACATTTCGGATTCAAATTTAAGAATGCCGTAAGATGGCGTAACCCATGGGCTATTTAAGCCTGGTTTTCATATATCGCTGATGGTCGGCGATGCTTTCACATTGCCATTGTCTTTGATCATTGATGAGTAAAATCCTTTGTCTATCTGAAGTAATTTTCTCCTTTAACAACGAAATTTACTGAACTGGTAATGCTGAACGTTTCACAAATAGGCAACCATCATTATTTGGGCAACTGGTCGAAAATTCGAAGGACGTTCAATTCTCAAAGGTGAAAAATGTGATTTCGACCACTCTTTTTTATCGGATCGTAGTTGGCCATTGTTTAAGGTAGTGATACAAAAAAGGTGTCATTTGGCAGCTAAAAGCCTGATCTTTATTTGTGTGAAAAAGGTAAATCTATAAACTAAATATTATGCGCGCGATAGCATGCCAAAGTTGGATTACCTTTTTTTGATACATGCACCCTACTGTATAATGTAGGTTTCCAATAGAATTCCAATAATAGAAAGAGTGAATCTATTAATTTTTTCAATAGGAATATTTCCTCTATTAGTCTGACGAATTAACTATCGTCTACTATCCACATAATTTATATTGTAAATAGTACTTAATATTTTGTGTTCTTGTATTTGTCATAGTGTGTATAGTTAGTTATTTGTATTATCGTTGTATTTTAATCATCTACGCCCCACTTGGAAACCAACTTCAATTGAAGTGGCTAGCGTAGTTAAATATAGTTTTATTCTATCGTATTCTATCCAATCCTATCCTACAGAAGTAAATGGTCTTACAGTAGAAATAACAAGTATTTTGTAATTATTGCCCTCGAGTCTGTGGATACCTTTTCCTTATCAACGATAGTTAAAAGGTTTCTTAAATTTGTTTAGATATTGGCAGACGATGATAGTGGTGAAGATGCACAGTCCTATGCTGCTAAACTTTTAGAAGTCGCAATATTACAATTTCCTGGGCTTGTTGATCAGGTAACAAAATGAAAGTCGCTTGCTCTAACATACATTATGTGAGTATTCTTGATGTTTTTACCGTTGTTTTGTAGCATAGCCTATTCGATTTAATCAAATTTGAACTTGTTTTTAGTGGATTACATCGTTTGCTCAAGTGGCCTTGGCACGATTAACAAGAAATGTAGTAACCAGTGAACTTAGAGTAATGTGTTTGCAAGTGGTGAGTGTTTTAAAGGCTAGACATTCCTTATAAGGTAATTCGTAATTGATGAGGCACACATCATGATTGGGTATATAATTCCGGCGAATGCCCGGTGGGAAGGGTACCACTTCCCCTCGGCTATATAGGTGAGTATGTCAACCATCAACTTGCGTGAAAGGCAGAAGGCAAATGAACTAAGTCAGCTAATCTAGCCATAAGTTGGTATATGCCTCATGAAAAATTCCTCTCAATTCCTAGCAAAATGTGTTGGTCCTAAACAGTCAATTCAGACCATGAACGATTTTAGTAAATGCTGTATTTACTAACATCGTTCATATATATATATATATATTGCATGGGAATTGGCATCAAACTAAATGCATCATGCAGTTATATAAATATAATGTAAAGCGAAGATCTATATAACAATGAGAAAAGCTATAGACAACATATATTATTTCAATTAGTGGATTTTTATCCCCATTATTTGTTGCAACAGATCAAGATATTTTCTCCAGAGGAGAAAATATGCTGATCTCTTATAAAAACAGTATCCAAATACCTGTTTGCAATAAGTTATGAAAACATCTCTATAATAATATATATCATAGGGGAGACATTGTCTATACGAGGGAGACATAAGTCAGAGACTGCAGAGACTGTACAAGAGAGCTGATTGGAAGGTCTGAGGGCACATATGTCGTCTTTTTGTTCCAACTTTGTAAGGTCCACCTACGAAGAACGCTTTACCTCTGTGAACATGATGTGGATGCTATTTAAGAACGAGCTCCAAAATGCTATTAAGCGTGAAGTCCAAAAACGACTACGAGCAGCGTATTGGAAGTATGTGGAAGAGGTGATAGCCCCCGCCGATGACACACCTGAGGCAGTTTACCGATCGAACAAACGTGTCTGGTCTTTATTCAAACACGCAAAGGCTGACTTAACTGGCGTACCATCCCTGAAAAGTAATGGTCTGCTTGTTTCTGATGCTGCTGCCAAAGCATCCCTTTTGAATTCAACGTTTTTCTCTGTCTTCACAGACGGTAGTACAGACGGTAGTGCAGACGGTAGTACAGATCCCACCCGGCCATTTCATACTAGCAGCCCACACCCAATTATGCCCGAAATAAACATCACAGAACCTGGAATAGTAAAACTCTTGAAAAATCTAAGTCCTCATAAAGCCGCAGGGCCTGACAACATCCAACCTATTGTCCTAAAACAGCTGGCAATTATAATTGCGCCCATACTGAAGGAAATGTTTGTTGCGTCCCTTAAAGCCCACCAAGTTCCAGATGACTGGAAGCTGGCTAGGATTACTGTGTGTTCAAGAAAGGCGATAAAGACCGCGATGTAAATTATCGACCCATATCACTTACATGTGTATATGCAACAAGATTATGGAACACATAATTACCTGTAACGTAATGCATCACCTTGAACATTTTAACATCTTACATAACCTACAGCATGGATTCAGATCAGGTAGGTCCTGCGAAACCCAGCTTCTTGGACTAACTACCACGCTACACTCAAATCTTGCAGCTCGCACACAGACTGGTCTTGTTGTGTTGGACTTTTCAAAGGCTTTTGACAAAGTTTCACATAGTAAACTGTTGTCAAAACTCAAGTATTATGGCATAAGTGGAGACAGGACTTTCTTCAAAACAGACAGCAATGTGTTGTTGTTGACAGTGCACAGTCACCATCTCTACCAGTGTTGTCTGGCGTCTCCCAGGGTTCAGTGATCCGGCACTATTCCTCATTTTTATAAATGACTTACCAGAGTATGTCCTCTCAAATGTCCATCTATTTGCAGACGATACAGCCCTACTTCTGGCTATTAAGTCGAAAGAAGACTCCCTTAAACTGCAAGCAGACCTGCAGAGATTAGAAGAATGGGAACATGACTGGCAGATGACTTCAACCCCGAAGAATGGGAACATGACTTCAACCCCGAGAAGTGCGAGGTTCTCCGGATAAGTCGGAAGAGACAAGACATACATTATGACTATGTTCTTCATGGAGTGCTGTTGAGAACAGTCACCAGCTCAAAGTATCTTGGTGTGCATTTGACTAAAGATTTAAAATGGAACACTCATATTTCGAACATTACGGCTAAAGGTAACAAGACTATTGGTTTCCTAAAGAGAAATCTTAAGGTAAGATCACCGACCCTTTAAAAAGAGAAAGCATACAAGACCATCCTTAGACCTAAGATGTAGTATTGTTCAACTATATGGGACCCAAGGAAAGGTGTTGAGAGTAACGGTTGCCACAGGGTTGAAATGGTGCAAAGGCGCGCAGCCCGTTGGATAATGTCTCGGTATCAACCCTAAGAAAGCGTGACAGCTATGATCGATAAGCTCGGTTGGAATACATTGGAGAAAAGATGAGCCATTGCACGCGTAACATTATGATACAAGATCGTAAAGGGCCTCGTTGTAGTAAATACGTGTGAGAACTTGCAACAACCTACCAGGAAAAGTAGACACACCAAGGATCACTCTTTCAAACAAATCGCCTGTAAAACTGAAGCCCAGAGACTATCTTTTTATCCAAGAACTATTGAACAATGGAACTCTCTTCCAGAGAACGTATTCTTGCATGCCACGAGTACTGAATAATTTAAACGCATGATTTCTAAGCTTATCACAACTTAGTTACTGACCACACCGGCAAAAATCCTCACTGTTGAGGGGTGGCCGTATCGGAAAATAAATAATAAATAAATAATAGAGGTTTTGCACCATTACGTGACTAAATTCTAAAATCTTTAACGTGCAACCGATCAAGCTGGCTGTTTAACATGTTGTGTATGTCATTATAACAAGTATTCATAACAAATTTCAAGTCGATACAATTATTCCCTTGCGAGTTCAGAAGGTTTCAATAATTCATTGTGACGTCAGCATTATTTTCAAATGCCGTTAAAAACTACGTTTTCCCATCTGCTATCCAACATACTTGCCTTCCAACATGGCCGCCAAAAAGGCAAAAAACAAGTGCTCAAGGAAAAGCGTGTTTTAATGCACATCTCCATATTCTGTTTACTATGATACTATATATTGCTTTCGAAAGCTAAATTGAGCTTTTCGCGTTAGGTTTGGAAAACACGTAGCTTTTAACGGCATTTGAAGATAATGCTGACGCCAGCAATAAGAATTATTCAAACCTTAACTCGCGAGGGAATAATTGTATCGACTTGAAATTTGTTTTGAATACTTGTTATAATGACATACAAAACATGTTTAACAGCGAGCTTTACAGGTTGCACGTTAAATATTTTAGAATTTAGTCGCATGATGGTGTAAAACCTTAATAGGCTTGTGTTGGAGGTTTGCGAATTCGTTCTTATAGCGTTATTAATATCCTAATAATATGACTTTTTAGGTCGTGGCTACACTTTACTATAATCCAACATTTCTTACAACTATCTTGGATAAGTTGCATCTGCCAGAATCTAACGAACCGATAACTGTCCAGTTCTTTGCTCAGTGGATGGGTGACGCTAATTGCTTTTTGGGGTATGTATAATATCTTGTGTACCTTTTTGTACCTTCCAATTTTGTATATCTTAATAGTAACATCAATTTACTGTAATTATGAATGTTCTGTCCATTGCCTTCCTGGGGTGTCAGAGGTTCGTCCTCGCTTGCAAACAGAAAACGAGAATTTTAAGGTAGAAAGGCAGGGAAGCAGAAGATTATATTTCTTTCGATTCCCCATATATGCCATTTCATTGTAAGAAAAATCACGGCAATGTTACGAGCAAAATCATCATCATATAGTAATTCCTGTAGTTCGTATCTCGGCAAAGTCTTCGGCTGTTCGCTGCATTTAGCACGAAATAAATATATACGTGCGACATTTGCTATGCAACGTTATACACTGGATTAACTTTCGGTGTTTGATTTAAGCCTAGCTGAAAATTATTTGCAGCTATTGCACTGAATTACGCTGTATTTTGCATTTACGACCAGTTGAAAATACCTGAAATTACCATACACTTTATGGATATAAACTAGTCATAATCTGCATAATCTGCCATACATATAAACCTAGTCTTAGACTTTCTTGACTGCTTGAGTTTCAAACAGGTTTTGACAAAAAATTGCTAAGGAGAGTTCAGAAAAAGAAAAGACGTCGTAATTTATATTAATGAATTTATCGCTTACCTTTTCTACATATTTTCACTCGTTTGCTTGCCTTAATGTCGAAATTTACTGGACTTTCCGGGCTTAAATTTTTCTTAATTACCGGAGTCACTGAGCATTTTTACGAAAAACAAAACAACGGTAACTCTGAATACGAAAATTGTATTTTCTATGAATACGATTTCATATTCGAGCTTGTTTGGCAAAAGCTTTTTTCCCTTTTTTTTGTTTTATCTTTCTTCCAGTATTGACTTTCTTGCATGCACATTGGGGTTCTCTTGCTTTCTCCCAACTCTCTCGCGTTGCTTTCTTTTTCGTTTTCTGTTGTAAATTTTCCAGAGGCGTTTTTTAAAACAAATATTTCGACCAATGAAAGACTAAGGGATAACATAAAAACAGGGCCGTCCAGAGGGGGGGAGGGACAAAGGGGACAAAAGGGTGCCCCCAAATAGAAATGAAGTGAAATATGCGTATATATTACTGTCAAGTAGTCTCTGAGAATGCAGGAATTTGCCATTCTTGAGACCCTAGATTTCAAAATATTTCCTGGGGAGAATACCCCCGACCCCCCTAACTATTTTAGCACTGAATGCAGATTAAGAACGTTATTTAAAACGTTAAAGACTACAGGACGTAATCCAGAAGCTCAAGGGTATAGAAATCAGTTTTCTAAATAAGCACATGACCACAAAGATCTTTCATGGAGGATGGAAAATAACTGAGGCTCCAAAGTTATTAAGTTGCCTCGGGGCCCCAAATGCCCTGTGCGGCCCTGCATAGAAACACGTTGTGAACAGGGTGTGAACAGCTTTACGTACAGATATATTAAGATTTATTCTTTCTTTTACAGTTTACATGATCGGAAAATGTTTGTTCTTGGTCTATGCTCTATTCTTGGTATAAACAGTTCTTTGAGACCGAAGGGATTACATGATTGTGCGTCGAAAATTATACCTTCCTTGTTGATGATATTTTCTGGACTCCAAAGATCGTATGAAAGTAAGTTCTATAAAACTATTGCCAAGTTAACTTTTATGTAGAGTTGTAAATTGTTTTCTAGAAAGAATGACAACCATCATACCATCTTTATTCATCGACATTTAACTAATGAAAGTAGCCAAAATTTTGCTGGCAACACCGATATTCCTACTTGTCCAAATATACAAATTAGGTATAATAAAACTGGTTTGGGCAAGTTTCTTCATTTTAAAGGAAGATCTGATAAATTCAAGGGCCTTCGCTCGAAACGTCGTTTTATTTAAGAATGAAAAGTACATTGGCAAATATGACCGTTTGTCTGCACGCGAACTGATTATAAAGGTATTGGAAATATAGTTTACGTTTTGTTTTGGTGAAGCCTCGCATATCGATTTGGCCACGAGCAGGGGTCGATAACTTTTTTGTGTACCTGGGACCGCAAAAACTATTTGAAAATGTGCCTGCAAAATATCTCCATAAAAATGCGAAATCATAACGTGATGAGCCATGAATTGCTATATTAGGCTGACTCGGCTCAGCCCTTTATTGTTTTATGTACTTTCTCTACCATCATTAACTACTATTAATAGTAAAGACTAAAGTTATTTGTCCATAACTGGCAGTTTTGATGTTTCTTTTAACTTTCCATCAATGAATTATAGCAAGTTTTACAAAATGTGCCTGCAAGTTGTTTCATTTCTAAAATGTGCCTGCGACCGTCGGTCCCAGCGGTCCCCACTTTATTGACCCCTGGCCACGAGAACAACTTCATACAAAACCCGGTTATCATGTTATTAAAATATATATATTCAAAATATTTTAATCGGCAAGAAGGTCGAAGTGGCCACTATACAAAGCAAAAAATGGGCGTAATGAAATGTGGAAAGGAATCATTGTAGATATCTTCAATGAGAACAAATGTCAAGTTTTACTGTGCACCAAAAAATCGCCGAATTAAACTGCAAGCTCATTCAGTTTTGTTGAACTTTTCCTTTTTGACACAGATGCTAATCCAAATATTTTACAATTCCCAGAAAATTGTGGTTTTCTTTATTTTGGTGCTGTTTGCAATTTCTTTAATATCCCGTTAGGGTAAACTATGAGTGGCCAAATCACAAATACCAATTTTCAAATTATGGATTTATGGCCATTACCAAAGTCATTTTAATGGAACTTTCTTGAAGACCTTCCAAACAAAATCGAAGTCGTATAGGAAGTATTATTTAAAAAATAAGCTTCGGGTCTTTAGGATCAATCTATCTGAAAAGTACAACAAGAACTTCGACGTTTCGAGCGAAGGCCCTTCGTCTGGGAGTTAGTAGCCAAGTCTTTGAAAACGTTAGGGTTTTACTAACAGTAGTTTTGCACTTTTGCAGTGTTTATGTATACAGCTATGTGTGACGTTTCAAATTATGGCTAGGGGTCTTCAGAAAATGTCCATATGACGTTTCTCGTGTGTCAAATCGATATGTGAGGCTTCCCTTATAGAAACGGAAACACCGTCCAACATTTTTGAGCCAACAATATATGTTGGACGATGTTGGAAACATCTTCCAACATCAAATTTATTAACAATACCTACTTGTGGAAAGACAAAAAGTATCACACTTATAAAAACAGTGCCTAAATAGCATGAAATGATTTTTAAAATTTTACACTAGCGAAACAATTATTTTTCTACAAGAATACTTTTTATAGCATTAAAAAATGGTAGTCACGGGCGTTTTTTTCAAGTTAAATTAGTTTAAAGCCGAAATATCCGCCATATTCAAACGTCATGGTTGCCATAGCAACGGCAGTTACGATTCTTTTTTGAAAAACTCTTTAGTTATTGCTTTTTGTGTTCAGATACTTTTTGTTTTCCAACAAATAATAAATGTTGAAAAATTTGGATTAAAATCGGAGATCTTCCATTTTTTGAGAAACTGTAGGGAGCCACCTTAAATTACTTGAGGTAGTATCGTGCTGTATTGATGGAGAATCTTTATTTTTCTTTACCTAATCAGAGCAAGCTTTATTAGAAGATGAAGACAGTGACGAAGATGCTAATGAAATTGATGAAGGCGAGGATGGTGACGAAGGTATCTGTATATGATTACCTATGATTGATTGTATGGGTTAACTATCCACGAAAGACAAGCTTTCTGATTTGCTGCCTAGTTGTAAGGTGTTTTTCTTTATATTCTCACATTGCAACCGACCGCTGTAAAAATGGAAACCAAAAATTTTCCACTTTTATTAAAAAGGAAAAAGAAGTGGAATATATGAACAGTAGTGGAAAAGAAAGTTTTATTATCTAAGAAGACCCTTTCAAGCCTATAACAAGTCATTTAAGCCAATTCCTTCAAGCATGAATTGAAATTAAATATAACAAAATATGAAAATGTTTTGTATTGTGACCCTGTGATCTTTGCTGTCTGCTCATACCTACTTAACAAACTAATAAAAGGATCAAGCATTGTTATTTATCTCTGTCTATTTGTTTATTGATGTGTAGGAGAGTTAGAAAGTGATGATGACGAGTTAAACGAAGATGATGTGGTTTATGTTGAAAATCTTGCAAAACGGGTAATGCAATAATTGGCTTTGCGATTCTTTCTAAAAGAACGCCCTCCTTAAAGAGCCATTAACCTAAAATATGATATTTGTTATATGTGTAATATTTGGATTATTCTGAGAAAAAATAGAATATATTACCTTTGGTATACACATATCAAAAATAATATTTGGGGTAAGTGGCGGCACTTTGACCGGCTACAGGCCGGCCTCCACTTGCACGTACTGCCAGCGCGGCCGATTTTGCGCATGCTCTGTGACTCGAAAATGATCGCTAATCTTGACCGTCGCGGCTACCTTTTTGTACGTATGACAGTAGAACTGTATTCTACTTTCTGTGCGGCAGTCAAGTTTTTAACCAATCACATTTCACGCTAGCCGTACGTGCAATTGTGCGTACGTACGTGCAAGTGGAGGCCGGCCTTAAAGGTTGCTTGCTTTTCAGTTTCTAAGTTTCGCCCAATCTTTTGTAGGTGACTAATGCATTTCTTGATGAAGATGCTGATGAAGATGATGAAACGGAACTTGAAGCTTATACAACCACAATTGACAGCGAAGACGCTGTTGATGAGTACACGGTCTTTAAACAGTGCTTGTTGAGTAAGTAAACTATGGATGCGACAAGAAGTATTCGTTACTGTACTTGAGTATTATTTTTGAGAAGTGGGCATGTGGCGAAGTAAATTTTTGCCAGAGTACTTTTACTTGGAACGAAGTCGTTTTATGAATTAACGTTTTATTTCGTTATTTTCATTTGGTGGCGAAGTATTTTGTTACTTTCGTTAAATTTTGCCTGATTTATTCCTGAAAATATACTAAAAATAGACAGGGAAACCAAATGAATTTTGAATGACCATTTCCAGAGCGATCCTGACAATTTGTCTTCTCATAGTATACAATTCGCAAAGTACGTTTTAACAGCAATTCCCAAATCGCTTTTTCGCTAGAGTACGTTATAACAGCAGCACTGTTGGCAAAGTTACGCACATTCAACCGTAACTTTGGAATGGCCTGTTAGATAAACATTTGTCATGGCATATAAATGATAAATGCTCAGTGATTGTCCATTTTCATATACTAGATTGTTTTCTTTGTATAAGGTATAATGTGAAGTATACATGTATAATGGGAATTGGCGGAAAGCCAATGTAAAAAATGACGACTGTTGACGGAGTATTAACCCTCCCCCATTTTACAGGCTACAGACAATTGTACTTTTACTTTTTACTTCAAGTATTTTTGAAAAATAACGTTTTCCCCCCAGTACTGGCATATTTTAATTCTTCCAGTCTCAGCTACATGTTATGATTCAACTGTGATTTTATCCCGACGCAGAACGCCTCATATTTATGTGCAATCGAAATTACGAACTGACTAATAAAATATATTTATTTGAAAATTTCTGGAAACCATTGTCTTGTGCTTTGCCCTTTGGTAGTGCCCCATACAACCATGAATCAACAACAATAGTTTCCAAACGTTCGGGGCCCCAAAAGATGGGCGCTGTCAGATACAGTTTCTGCTGGTTTGCAATTCAGGTACGTTTACACACTGCGATTTGTCGGGCCGATTTCAGATGGAATTAAGTTGGAATTAAGTTGGAAAATACGTGGCAAGCATCATCTAACGTCATCATCAACTGAGAATATTCGTCATGAACATTCAGCAAAACCTAAAATCAGCCCGACAAATCGCAGCGTGTAAACGCATCATTAAGATGGTGGCATGGAGGATATGACCCCATGACCGTGTGAAATATCTCGGCATCTCTGGCATTAGGCAGTATGATAATATTTCTGCAACACGTTTGTAGATATTCAAGCTCAAGATCCGGGATGGTACAATCAGTTGACAAATAATCTAAATGAAGAACAGAAACAAGAGCTTCAACATTTATTTGTACTAGCTGATCAAAGGAGGGCAGCACAAGGTAAGAAACTATAAATGTATTTTCTAAATTTATGACATTACCTTCTTCCTGCCCAGCGCCCATTATTGTATTTTGATCCTAGGTAGGCGATATTATATAAATAATCAATGTTTATGAGTGCAATGGTAAAAATATTTTCATGAGGTGAAAGATGACATTTTCCATTCAAAGAGGTGACAGCCGATAATTAATATAACTATCTAAGAAACAAGTCCCAAAATGTTTAATGAAGAACATAAGATAATAATAGCATTATCATAAAAAAACAATATATTGTTACACCCGCCATTTTGCTTCGCACGAATTATGGATTTGCGTTAAATTCCATGGGCCTCGTTATGGAATTATGGTTTAAGTTAGACTATTATATAGAAGTAATGAATGTTTTCATTCCTGCAATGGTAAAAATATTTTCATGAGGTGAAAGATGGAATTTTAATTGGAATGGATAATTCCATCTTTCGCCAAATGAAAATATTTTTACCATTGCAGGAGAGAAAACATTCATTATTTGTTTTATATGACACCAAAATACATCAATGTTATTGAATAATTTAATAAAGTGTTATTATATAATCACTACTTAATGAATCTATGAAATGTATTATGGATTTTTACCTGCAATCCCAGGTGAATTTTTTTGTACATTCTTCTTCGTGGGTTCATGGACCTCGTGTGAATTTATCAAAGCTGTTGCTGTAGTCATAATCTTTTCTAATTATTTTCCTGCTATTCCTTCTATTCGAAGTGTTTCAGCATTATGTTTTAAGTTGTTCAAAAAAAAGGAAGAAGTGAAAGGATATTGCTGCTTTGAATAAGAACCCGTACATGCATTGTTTTTAAACAACAGGATAAGTAATAATATATACAGGCCGTTTAAGTGGTGAGAGGAGTCTCGTTTAATATTCAATGTATCAGTTATTAATGACTTTCGATCCTACATGAACGGCCGTGTTGTATGGACTATATACGAGTGATTAGTATAGGTAATAGCATGGTTTCCAGTGCAATTTCACGCGAAATCGTGCTAATATACATAAAATGTTAGAGACAACTATACTTTGAACGTACCAGCTTTGGCGAACCACGTGTGCTGATAAAGTTTCGCTTCTTTTATATATCATTTGTATGCATTGCTAAAGATTTGAAAGTGAACTGAACTATGTAAATTTGTATATTCTAGTTGAAAACTAAATTTCCTCCCTTTTAAATACCATCTAAGTCGTCATTTTCGTCCAAAACTCAGGTTTTAGTTTAGGCCAAGCGGGCGCCATATTATTTTGTTTTTCAGCAATCTGCCACCATGAAATTGCAATGTGATTACAAAAAATTGCACCGTGATTACAAATTTTTGCACTGCTGTTTGGAATTAACTCCACTGGAATCAGCCAATCAAATTCGAGGAACAGTTCTATGTATATTATTATATATATTCAATAGGAAACGAACGCGAAACTGTCAAATTATTTATTTTTTTTCTGTAGAAACGCGGAACCTGGACATGCAGGGTGGTTATAGTTTTGCCAGTACCGCCGTACCATCGAACTTCTCATTTGGACAGTCCTAGTATATGTCTCCATACGATGTGCCAACTGCTTCAAATATTGATGTCAAAACTACAGAACTACTGAACCTTAAAGACGGTACATTTTTCTACCTTCTTGGTTTGTGGACTAATTTGTAATGCCAAGCAACCAACACGACACAAATGCAACTGATTTTAACCTTTAGTATCTGATAATGTATTTATTTAAGTGTGGTTTTAAAATATCAATAATAGAACAATAAATAATATAGCGCTTGCTTATGGTAATGGAACGAAATTTCATTTGTTTCGATTGAAATAATTTATTATTAAGTCATAACATTTATATAAATTTATATATAATATATATATATATATACATCTATATGCATATATTGATTAAACGTTGTGACGTCATAGATTTATTCAACAAAAGTGAAATAGCTCGTTCTGCGATAAGTTGCTTCTGTCTGAACAAGTAAGTTTCCTTTTTATTACCCTTCAAGCACTGATAATCAAATAATAAAATATATTTGATTTTTCATGTTTGGCAATTTATGCCATCTTCAGTGCACGAATGTGATGCTATAAGCTAAGTATAATTTACTGTTACCTGTGTAAGTCATGTCGATATTCATGAATTTACTAAAACCTGCTATAGTTTGTTAATACGTGGTATAATCAGTCAGAGTAATGTCACGAAAAACCTGTTTGGATAGATGGCGCCAAATTAAATTACATACAAATTATTTTACATACACAACTATGAGATTTAATTATAGTTCATACTTATTGTAGATCATTAATGGGCTTTGGCAATAAATAATTATTTTTCCCTCTTTGAAAGAACTTCTAAAAGTATGTGGGAAACTCTTTTACAGCTTTTTCAAATTATTCTTAGTTCTTGAAATATTTTCATTGAAATAATAAAAAATCAGTGAGCTGTCCGCCATCTTGGATTATTGTGGATATGCATGTTACGTCACAAGCAGCGTCACGCAAATAACAAATTGACTGATAACATTTTAAACATCTGCTAATTGTTATTTGGTGACCTAGGAGTAGTTTTATATATGGCTAACCCTGTTTGTGACGTCACTAAAACTACCGTTCATGAGATAAAAAATTTTCCAAGATGGCGGACAGCGCCTATTGTTTTCAGACAAAATTTTCAACATAATTTTAAGAGTTCTTTCAAATAAGGCAAACTTATCATCAGCACATCAGTGTGACAGTGATGACTTGGGCTTATAGATAGAAAGCTTGTACGAAAACCAAAACAACATATACAAAACAACAAAAACTTATTCATAATTAGAAATACATTAAATTTACGTAACCTGGCTGTTATAAATGGACAGTACTATAGAAGTTACCTAACTTGTAACGTCATTTACTCCTTTAAAGCAAATAATATCATTATTCGGAATAGCAGTATAACTGTAGACAGGGTTGCAGTGTTCCATTCTTATTACGTGTGCGAAGTTTAAGTATACAGAATTGGTGAAATAGATGACGTCTTGACGTCTTATAGAACTTTATCTGCCAACACACTGGAATTTTTAACTTTTTGGCAAGAATTGCTGGTTGTTGGCCAACAAGGACAGGTCTGATATGGTTTCAAACTATATCCAATATGAAAGAAACGTGGAAAACTGTTGGACCAGTTTAATTCAATTTAACACCAAAAGCCCCGGTCAAACGAGGATGAGAATTGATAAGAGTGTATGGGAGTTGCAACTCTCGCTCGCGTTTGACCGCCAACGCTCATCAACTCTTATGCACTCTTATCAACTCTCATGAAGTTTGAGCTGGTTCAAATTTTGATGAGAGTTTTGCTCGTTTAATCGGTCAGGAGAGTTGCATAAGAATTGTAAACAACGATAGTCAGACTAGTGTTTTGCACTTTCTATAAGAATTAGCTTAACAAAATAATACGTTATGTCTACAACAAGAAAAGCTAAAATGAAAATTTAGACACTTTTTTAACCAAACTTTTAAAATTATTCGCAGGGCTCCATTTTGCGCCCTAAATTATTTCTGTCGCGGACACTCGTACAACTCTTGTTCTCGTTTGACCGGGGCATGAGGTTGAACAAACTCTCGTCCAAACTCTCACTTGCCAACTCTCATCAACTCTCATCTTCGTTTGACCGGGGCTTAAATGTGCAACACTTTCCCCTTGACAAAGAAAATAATCATCTAGCATTATACTGACTGATATAATTAATAAACCAGAAAGCTGTCAGTTGGTGCCCCAAAAGATGGCTAGAAAAGAATTTCATTGGACACCTTGCGAAAACACGTCTTTCAAAAATAGTACTTTTCATGCAAACACATATTTTGGGTTAGGGTTAGATTAGAGTTAAGATTAACCCAACCTTAACACCAACCCAAATCTTTGTGGCACAGTGGCACTCCACATGACCACTCAGCCTTTCACATTCACCACCTAAAATAGCACACAATATTTATTATCTGTCTAATGCCTGAATACTTTATTCTGACTATAATTAATGGCTTGACAGTTTTATTGCAAGCTAGAATGATTATTGCTACAATTTTTATTACATTGAATTCTCAGCAAGGATGATTATTTTGAAGTTCAGCGAAACAAGCAAGCCGTCGTTTCAATGTTTACAAAAGTGAAGCTAATGCGCATGAGCAGGTCGATATTTGCAGAGTGAATGTGTTGGGACACAATTGGTCTTATTTCACAAACCGATACCAACAATATTTGGTAAATAGTTATCTTTCTGCGAAGAAAAGAGTAGTATATGGGATACCCCAAAGATCAATACTTGGCCCCCTGCTCTTCCTAATTTGTATAAATAAACGACTTACCAAGATAGCTCGGACGTACCTTCATCCAACCACTCACCCTATATAATGACTTCATACCCTTGTGAAGGAGCAAAATGGTATTTAGCATAGACAGGAATCGATCCTGATTGCACACACATCTTACTCTCATCTGTATCCATTAGACTTGTCTGTTACTTGTTACCTTCATTTAAGTTAAGCTTTCGATATATTGCATTTTATTCACGGAAACGCTTTGTTGATTGACGAAAATAAGTCCCTAGGCAATTTTTTCAAACGATTATTTTATGGGTTGGATCAAGGCTGGCGAGACCCAGTAACGGAGCCAGGACAGGTTTGTGAACGCGGGTCCCCTCAGTCTCGCACCCATGCGCTTTGGTTTGCTCCGTTCCCACCGAACGTTCGCCAGGGACATGAACAGATGTGCAGTGTTCTGGCTCCACTATCATTTTCCACGCAAAATAGAATACTTTCGAGAGCTGCGAAAAAGACGTCTAACAGTCGCAAGAAGGATCGTTAATGCACTGATTATGTTGCATGTCGCTGTGGTTCTCACGTGATCGCTAAGAGCAGCGACTGATGAGGTAGAATGTCCAATAGAGCTCATATGCATAAAATTTGTCAGGGGAAAAATATTCTGACTGATTTGCTTTTAAAAACGTTTTAAACATAGAAGAGTTAGAGTCGACGGGCAGATTGAATAAGGATGAAAATCTTGAAGCTCTGCTTCGAAGACCTTGCAAACGCCAAAATGGTGGACCGGGCGGATGTGATGGCACAACCACCGGCAAACGTGCATACGATCCCCCAATATTCCAGGGTTTTGGACGAATAAAACCACGATTGAATAAAAATCTGGAATCCGCAATCCCAAAACCCTGTAAACGTCAGTGGGCAAACGGATGTAGAGAATAGGGTTTCATGCATATTCTAGCAACGAGACTGAAATCCAGTTTGAATAAGATTCGTTTGGGTTTTAGAAGTGTGATTTTAAAATAATCATGAATTTTATCAAGTGATTAGTTAAGCCTTATATACAACCTTTATAGCTTTGTAGTAATGCGTTAGGGACGATCTTTATAACTACGCTTAACTGTAAGTGTATAATCAGTTACCTTTACTAAGTGTATAATTAAGTTTATACGTACGTCGTACGTCGTAAGTTTATACATCTAACAATGTATGTCATTCTCTGTAGTGTCTTTTTTGTAATGCCTGTAATGTGTCATTTTATATCAACTAACTGTAACAGTAAGCTTAATAGAGCTTTAGAACAATCTTTTACTTCGAGTAGGTTTCTATTTTTCTAAAAATCTTTTTCAAAAGAACTGACAAGATTGATGCTGTGTATATGATTCTGGTTAAATAACGATTCTGGAACTGTGCCTGTGTGTATGATTCTGGTTTAAACGATTAAATAATTTCCAAGATTCGGAGTGTTAACGAGTAATTATCCACAATTTCCTTATAAAAAACATAGATGTAGTTCAGGTGTTGAAAATTGAACGACGTTTCACGAGAAGTTACCCCCTATATCAAACTACTCAAAATGGAATTGATGGAATGTTTTGTTTCAACTCAAGGCCTGTGCAGAAAATGAGACGTCTCATCAAGTGACCTACTTTTGATGTATTGAAATATGTCATGGCTATTGACTCGCGCGGTTTATTTTAGAGTAAAGAATTCAGGAAGTCAGCAACAGAAAGCCAGTTAAAAGGCGACGTATTAAAATAAAATTATCATTGCTTGTTTCTTTGAACATTGTTTGGCTCTAGGGTTTGTCTTACGTGCTGATTCATTTCAATACATAATATATACCCCGTTGTGCTGGGCATCTTAATAACCGATGTCATATACACAGCACTATTAAAGTGAAGTCACTTTGAAAAAATCACTATTTCAATATCTTTAAATAGAACAGCTCAGGGTGGAAGAACACTACAACCAACGTAGCAACTGCCTGTCCAACATCCATAATAGCTAAAAAATCTCCAACAATTTCATTTGTACCTCAGCGGCAAGCATTTCGCGAAATATTCGGGGTGTGAATTTAGCTTGACAACATATTACCGCTCTTCTAAATTGTTTTGGCTTAAATTTAATGATAACTTCATATGTAACATATACTGTGTTCATGCACAGGAATTTGTGCTTCAAATATGCCCTCACTGTATCTCTCTAAATGAATTAAGAGCGTGAGTGGTTGTTAATATGGAGGTTAAGATACCCCGGTTGCGACTTACGGGTGCGGATACCGTCATTTTGTTTAGTAATTCTCATCGATGTCTGTAATGTTTACTTGTAACTATCATACATATTCTACCGCAGTAGACCATAGTATATCACGAGAAAACAGAAAAACATGATCAAATATGCAGACATCAGTGAAAATAACTAAACAAAATGACTGCGAACCGTCGTATCTACATCTCTCTATTAGTTTGGTGGTGCAAATCAACTTTCATTACAGCTAAGCGCTGAATTGCAAAGGGGGTGGCTCGAAGGTTTGCTAGGGCGCCTCTGGCTGCCACCATTCAACCCATGTCAAAACACGATCACAGTTCTTAAGGTGGACGCTTTAGGTTTTGGTGAGCAAGAAAAAGCGGAATACCCGGGGAAAACCCCTCGAAGTACAGGAGAGAACCAACCACATATCTCTACTTACACGAGTTTTCAAGCATATCAATTAAATCAGAGCAGGGAGGTCGTCTATCTAAGTAGTGATACCCCACCCTCAACCTACAGTAAGGGGCTTATCTTGGCGGTAAGGGGCAGCGCCCTAACCAACCACATCTGCCTGTTCTGCCACGCGTACAGTATTGCTGTAGACCGTCAGTGATAATGTCCGAGCAAGTGAGATCTTTAGACCTTGTTTTCTTGCATGTTTCGATCCTGCGTAGTTGCAGCGAAGCGACACGTTTCAGGCCACACTTGACGCGGCAACATCAGTATTAAATCTTCAGCTAGTCTAGAAAAATATACAGAAAATCAATGACTTTAGCATCACAAGTTTTGCTTTTTAGCGTTGGCGGGGATACAATCAAACTTAGAAGCCAATTCACAGTGTCAATACATATTTTGTCTTCTGTCAAAAGCAACATAAGGAATGCTGCACTGTATTTTATAATTTAAAGCAAATTGCTTTTCGAGAAACTTTTGCATATTCAAATGTGATGCTACATGTTACGATTCAACTGCAATTTTATCAAGACACAGAACGCGTCACTTGGATGCGCAGTCTGATAGATCCGTTTAGCTGTGAACACAAGACGAACTATCCAGACGAACTAGCTAGAATACAGTGACTTTTACTGGCAACAGCCTGAAACAAACCATGCCGCCTTGGGTTGGTTGCGAAAATATGGGCGTGTCATGGATCTATGCAAGTAGACGAACTACTCAGATAGTCCGTCCTGACGAATAATAATAGACGAATTATCGGAATTATCTTTTCTTTGCCCATACAAGCTCGTAAAAACGGTAACAAAGCATCAGCCATCGGGTTTTCCTGATAGTTCGATATGGATATGGGTCAACCGTCACGGCAAACTACACACACAAGTTCGTTTATGTAGAACAAACTACACAGTGTACAAACAAGACGAACTATCCAGATGAATTAGCTAGAATAGAGCGATCTTTATATTTGCAATGGGCCTGAAACAAACCATGCCATCTTGGTTTAGTTGCAAAAATCCGCTAACTACGGATAACAAAGCATCAGTTTTTCCTGTTAGTTTGTCTTGTACACGTCTTATAGATCAATCGTCAAAGCGAACTGCACTCTACAGATACCAATTCGATCACGCAATTGGTTTTGAGAGGAAGGCGTAAATTATTTGAGTCTGATAACATTAAGTGCTTTGCCGAGAAATTTCTTAACATCTGGCACCCTGCAATAGGGTAAGGAAATTCATGGCAAAACATTAAGTGTGTGTTAGCTGTTCAACTCTTTGGCTGTATTGAAACGAAATTTGCGTGTAAGATGTAGGCTTATATCAGCTTCTCTAAATGTACGCGAAGTGTTTTGCTATATTTCTAAATTGTAAATTCGTAAACCATACGAATTGTCAGGCTTAAGTTGGTAGAATGTTATGTTTACAATTTCCACTTTAAAATTTCCCCCTTTCTGCAAGAAGCGCGCGATAAGCGGAAGTGAATTGGGGGCAAGTTTTGTTATAGATCCTTTGTGTATTAGGCATTTCCCAAGATAGCTTTACAACCTCATGAATTGCGAGCTTATTTTTGAGCGAAATTGATGTTTTGTTAAGTATATTTCCCGAGTTATGTTGTAATTTGTACAATGTTCTCGACGTTTGTACAAAAATACCGAGAGCACGAAATTACGTACATGCACTGTAATAGTTCAAATTAATATCTATGTACATAGTTCATGCTTCTACATAGACTTCGTTTTCTGTGCTCTTTTTTGTAGGGTTTTTGATAAGTTGTTAAATTGTCTTAAATTGGCGTGTTTCAGTACATAGAGACATCGGAATTTATTTACCCTCGAATTTACCGTAACCGATAGGGCGAAGCAGATGATAGTCAGAACTGATGACGTTTATTGAAACAAGCAACTTAAAATATAAGAATATATCTCTGAATTCTAGAAAATTTGCCTCCAAATACAACGGTTATACATATAACAAAACGAATTAAAATCATATTTACTCCAATAACTGCCAGTTGATCACGATCTGCTACATGATACTGCTTAAGAACTGCATACTCACACCCGCAAAGTTTTCTATCAATAGAAACCTATATGGAGAAAAGTTAACAAGTGAATATATGTTAATAAAAACTCCCAACAATGCATACCTGGTTATATCGACGGCTTCTTTATGAACTGTTGCGAATACTATTAAATGAAACGTTGCGAATACTATAAAAATTGCATTACATTTACGAAAATACCAAAACCTCATTTTGCACAGAGGCCTGGTGACGAGACTGTAAAATTTTAATCTTAGGTAAGGCAATTTTAAAACGTATTCTCGCCAGCCTATATGGTTTAAACTCAAAGTTAGTTGTAAAGGTACGTATAACATGGCTTTTAATTGAAATGATTTCATCTTTTACCAATTCATCAATACAATTTTTGTTATATCTTATAATTTTACGTTACATGTAAGCATTTTGCGTTACGGACCCTGTAGTCTTGAAAGTGCGGGCTTTTCTTCAAATTTTGACAGGGAAAAAACCCAAGTTCCTCAGTTTAGAGTTTGACAGTTGTATACAAAGGTGAAATATGCCACTCAATATGAATGATAGTGTAAAAGACCCCAAGTAAACAAGTCCAAAAAACCGGAAGTGCCCTAAAATATGGTATTGCCTCCCAAATAGCTGACCTAGTGCCAGAGGCATTGGAACCAGGGTACATATATAGCCCATTGAGGGGAGAGCCACCCATGTCTCCCCTGAAAGTGACATTTTTGCAAACAAAACAAAGGAAAAAATATGTTCTTCCTAAGGATCAAAAGGAATCACATTTCTTCATTTCCTGCCTAGTCTAGTTCTGACTAGAAATGGAACTTACCTTGTCAGAAAATCATTACATAACTAAGGACTGTTTCCTAAATAGTTGGAGCAATAAGAATGAATATAAAGTCCTCATTATTATAATAGTATATATATTCTTATTAATTAAAATGCTTATTACATTAAAAGTCCCAATTCCAGCCAATCTTTTCAATGAGTTCAAGCCAGCCCCAAAATTGATTTCTTGGCAGAATATGGAGTGCCGGAGCACCCGGAGCCCTTTGTAATCATAACAAAGTGTAACATTTGTAGGTTTGGTGTATTGAGAAAAAATGGTTTGGGCTGCACTAGGTATAATTTTTGGCTGGATAGGGTGATAATCATAAGACATTGTGCCTGGTACACTAACCTAGCTTTACACAAAGTAAAATAACAAAGCAGGGAGTATAAAGGGTACATTATAGCTTAACGGTAGTTGGCAATGCATCATATCATATGTGTACATGTACTTGTTCAATGTATGTTTATCATAATCAAATAACCCTTTTATATAGCCACAACTTTTTATTGTGAAATTTCCAAAATATAGGGTTCTAGTTGAAACATTACAGAAAATCAGTGCTTCAAACATTGTACAAGATACAATCAGGTATGTCTGCCATTCTGGCCTCACATCACCAATTGAAGTAATAGTTTCATAAAACACAACAAAATTTGAGTTTTCTCACCTAACCAAAGAGCATTCAGAAGCACTCACTCAGTGCAACTCGGTTTGTTCCTGTATGCCATAACTAAACATGAAATAAGTAGAAATTTTAGTGGTTACTCATCTCAGATTAAATGCCCCAATTGTGTAAATTTATTGAAATCTAACCACACTATTGATTTTACTAAGTTTACTTCAAAGGAAACTCTGCCAGCTTAAAGTAGATACATGTTCTGCATGGAGGTCAGTATGATCTGATTCCCAGGGCTCACTAATAGTTTTTGATGCCTAAGAGCAAAATCTAAAACTTCCAAGTTTGCCTGCAAAAATGTTAATTACTGCACTTTGTATTTTGTGATTGGAAAACTAAAATTATAAAATGTGGCTGCAAAAATTCAATAGGTGCCTGTGAGCTCATATGATTTTGATGAAACATGCTGATTTTCATTGCAATAAAGTCAACTGCTTAGGCAATAAAATAGTAGGTAAAGCAGTTCAATAACCTGGACTGATCACATTTCTTACAGCTAAAGTTAAGAACTGAACAAGAAAAACAAGCAAATATGGATATCATAATCGTATGGCTTGTCATTAATGAAAATGGAGACATTGAGATATACTTTGTCGTCATTATGGAATCTTACCCTGGTACCGGTATTCCAAATGGACTTGACTAGACTCAATGCATTGATATTTTATAAGTAGACCTAAATGTAATCACACAAGTATACCTAATGTAATGTTTTGAATACAGTTGAACCTCTATTAAACAGACACTTCTCTTAGGCAGACACCCCTTTTAAGCTGACATATATCTCAGGTCCTAATAATTTCTTTAAAGTAATAGAATACTATTATCATAACCCCTATTAAGCGGACACCTCTCTCTAAGAGGGGTTGACTTAAGCGGACAGACGACAGATGGTCTAATGCAATTTTCATAACAATCAACAGTAAATATCAATTCAAAGTAATTTATATGACATATACGATGATAGCCTTAACTTATTTTCTAGATTAATTAAACCCTTACTTCTATAATTTGTCTCTCAATCAGTTAGTTACAAGAGAAACTATCTCCTTGGAAAAATTAAACTCGCAGGGAAATTTCATGCCATAACCTGCCCCTCGGTTGACATGTTTACCCTTGATTAATCATTACATTTTTACCTCAGCAAGGTCTCAAAGGTGTCACCTTAATAGGGGTTTGACTGTACTTAGAAACAAGAAAAACACTATTAAATATATACATCAATGTATAATCTTTGTAATGTAATGTAATGTAATCTAACAAGATTCATTAACTTTCATTTTAAATTTGTAAAGTGTTTTTCTCCCATAAAATCCTAGTGCCAATCATAGAACTATTTAGAGATATACATGTTATAATAAAAGAAAGTTAACAGGGAATTACCTGTAAGATTAGTTTACGGTGCATTAACAAGAGACACTGGCAGATAGTTTTGTTAACCCATTTACTGGAAGTACCCTACCACTGACGAGTAATATCATCTGGCTCAGACAGAGTAAAATACTGAAGTAGGGCACATCTGGGCACATTGCCAGCTCATGGTTTAATGGTATGCAAATAGTGGGGTGCATAAGGGTTGAATATATGATTAGTCACCATCAAGCTATGCACACAGTTGCTTCAAGCTTCCCACCCAGGATTCTCCCACCCCTTGACCTCAATTTTTTTTCAAACTTGTAATTACATGCTCTGCCTCAATATTACTTGGTGGTGTCAATTTCCAAGGCGACAACATCATGGGATTACCCTGATGACTGGTTTGGTAATTAGCTTAGTTCTATTTTTTGCATAATTTTCCATCTTGACGGATGGCTAGTTGCTATTGGGGATGGAGGAGGTACCATTGGCTGGGTAGGGATTGCATTATTCTCTATGCTGGTATTGGTGCTTGATTCATGCTGACTCATCGTGAACAGCTACCAATTCCATCCCCATCGGCAACAGCGTGGGGCATCTTAGTAATGAATATAATAAAATGTAGTGTATTGGTCTCACATGGCTTGATATCATATTCAATGTTAATGCAAGACAGTTTTACTCATGAAGGGAAGACTCACTGTTGGTATACTTATGTAAAATCATCATTTAAAACAAAACTCACCTTAAAACTTAAACATCACCCCATGTGTTTTGCTATGGAACCATTCTCACTTGTCCAAATTTTTGGCCAGTTGTCTACAAAGTAGAATATTTATTCAGCATTTATTAAAGTGTATACACCAGAACAATGTAATTGGACCTAAATTGCTGTTGTATAGAGTGAGACATTATCAATGCTCTTGAATGTAACACAAAACCATAAGAACATCATTTTGAGCTTGGATAAAACAAGTTGACAGCTTCAATCAAACTTTCACCTAGATATGGACCACTGGCATTAGAGCAGTTGATACTTTAGGTCTATGTTGCCTTCAAATGAAACAGTGATTGTGGGAGTGGATGATTTTGAGTGGACGATTTGCATCTATTGATAATTTCTTGCCTTGCAGCACATAAAAAAGGCAAGGC
This sequence comes from Trachythela sp. YZ-2020, assembly GCA_016169945.1. Lineage (NCBI taxonomy): Eukaryota > Metazoa > Cnidaria > Anthozoa > Malacalcyonacea > Clavulariidae > Trachythela > Trachythela sp. YZ-2020. The sequence goes on along the minus strand of JADLSH010000374.1, from coordinate 541,557 downwards.
AACCTTTAGCTGCATATACAGTAGAGGAAATTTCAAAAAGATATGTGTATTCAGGCTGTTGTGGTATAGTCATATATCGATGACTGGCATACTTTAGACATTTCGACATTTGAAATCTGTTCAGTATTTAGCATGCACAACCATATCAGAAGTAGACCAGTAATTTGAAGAATTAAAATTGGTCAAATTGGTACAGGACTTTTGGTTAATTTTCAGTACAACCTGTACCCATATACATTGTGCCACACACAAACATTATGTGCAGGCATTTAGGAAGGCACCCGTCCAACTGTTGTACCGTAAGGACGGCCACTTTTGAATTTAGACTACTACTTTTTTATAGACGGTCATGGATGGCCTAAGAAAATATTTTCGGTTTGTTGAGGTCACTTTTCCCCAACAAAATGATTTAAAAAGTCTTTCAGAAGTCCAATTTGCCACATGAATTATTAAGTCTTTGTGTTTTAATAATTATTGCGCAGGGAGCGGTACTTCGGCAGTTTTTGTAAAATATTTTCTTGCTATGACGTTGGAGACTATGACTTAATAATTCAGATTAAAGTTTGTGTTCATGGCTTCAAGATGATGTACAGACAAAGGTTAGAAACCGTGTACACAGCTCGTTTAAATACCCCTTTTGATTCTGTAGTAGGGCTGCGCGACAGCTTAAGATCAGATATATATTTTTTGCTCACTGTTTAGCAGCCTATATTTCCCTCGCATAACAAACGCATAAATATTTGTTATCTTGCGTCTATTTCTTGTAAACTGTACAATAGTGTGCGATTATTGGTCATGCAAAGAAATGCTAAGAATAAGATATAGCAGGTAATATTCTTGTTAGTGTGAAGTGCTATTATTTGGTCCAGCGTATATACTTGTTTCCATATGAATAACAAACGCGTCTTTGAACATACAACGTGAACACAAAATGTGAGCGTTGTAAGTTAAGTATAGATGATTTATTTTATCACAAATTGCAAAAAAGCGAAGCTTCTCAAAGAGCAGACAATATGACAATATTATAGTCGAGAGTCCAGACAAACACAAACGTTTCAAGTGTCAAATAGCAAAGAGCTTTGGTGTTAAAAATACGACTGTAGACCTGTAGTAATAATACATGTATGTAATCTGTGTTATATATGAATTTTAGACCAGCGACGAGCATAAAGAAGTATAGCGTGCTTCTATTTACATTTGTTTGAGTGTTGTAAAATTTTCATAGCAAAGTAATGTGATACAATCCTGCAAATTGACCATCCTGCAAATTAAACAAATCCATAGATTCGGCGTGAAAATCAATGGGGGGTATGCGTGGGCAGTTCAGTGCAGCCATACAGCCAGCGCTCTCACTTTTGGGGAAATTCCCCAAAACGGGGAAATTTGCGGAATTTTGGGGAGAGATCTGGGGAATCACATTTTTGGGGGAAATTTTTTGGGAAATTTTTTGAAATAGTGGTCGAAGTGAATGGAACTGATCTTTCGACTGTTTTTGTGCATATTTTGTTTACCTTGTGTTGATTCTGGGTTTGAATATGATAATTTTGATTACATGTGACAGACATTCTCATATTCAGTCGATTCATGCACATGTATATACAATATTTATGTTTGATTTGCGACTTGCGAGTACCCACGTGCCAATAAACATGCATGGTGTTTCCAGAAATTATTCAATATTCACCTATACATGTTTTGAGTATTTTAATGCAAATGAACAAACTATAAGAAGTTAACATTAACAATTTAACATTGCTATCATTTCAGTAATATAGTAGCAATATCACAGTTTTCGCCTTCTTCGGAAAACGTGGGATTAAAATCGCTCATGTTTATAACATATTAACATATATCATTAATTTAAAATATTCAAAATTTATTTTCCACACAAATGACGTAATATTAATGAAATACTTCATGTTACCATGCTACGTTCATCTAAGGAATTTTACGGATATCTGGGGAAATTTAGCGATTTTTTTTGCGCAATCTAAGGAATTCTTAAATTCAATTGTGAGAGCACTGCATACAGCATAAAATTTATTCATTATTCAGGCTCGTATTACGAGCGCGTTCGCGTGTATTTCCATCATTGCTTTAAAGTGCACCTCACCTCAAATTTTTTTTTTGGCTTTATCAAATCTTGGGATCATTTCTAGTATATCCGTGAAATTTTTTTTTAATTTGGTCAAATCGTTCGATTTTTATGGCGTTTTGAACTTAGCTTTCGATGGTCCTTGGCCGTCGTATTTCATACCCACAAAGAGCCTGGGTCTAGCCCATTTTCTGACGTCACGCAAGGTAGTCGGCATTTAGCTTTGATCGGCTTGTATTCAGTTCGCCATTTCGGCTTTGCTTGCCTTGAATCAATCGAAGTTTACACTGTTTTTTTCTGGCTATCATGTCTAACCATGAACAGACTAGCACACAGGATATATATAATTGCTATATATGGATAGAATCAGCTTTAGAAGAGCTATCTAACAATATACCGCATTAAGCTATATCTGTAAGACTGTATTATTTAGTTCGAGTACGTTGAAAATCCAACTTCGCACGCGTGTAGGCATCTAAAACTACAACTTGTTTACACGATATAGGTCACTGCTATATATATACCAAAAAATCGCCTTTTTCTGGGCTATCTTTTGGTATGAAGCATGAGAATATATCTTGATTATTGACTTCAGGCGCGTCAAAAAAGTTTACCCCTACTGTACAATTAGTACACACGATATATTTTCGTCGTTTGACCCGCGAAACATACATCGATTTTCGTGCACATTTCCTTGAGAACTACATACGTTTCATACATCTAAGATGCGTAGATCGAAAGCTCTGTTCAAGAGAAACATTTTACGTACAGTTTCGTGCTTGTAGGTCTGATATTGGCTGAGTTATGTCACTTATGAAGCGATATCCAAATGGAATATTACTCACAAGTCTTTCGCAGCGCCAATGTGACCGCGGCGCGAAATGAACTTAGTAAAATATATTTAAAGCTATTTTGTTGATAAACACATGTTTTATGCATGGGTATAGAAAGCTGTAGGCATGACGAACACGCTCATAGTTGTTTCAAGGTTGTAGATTAAAAAGTTACAAAGTTATACGGGCAAATAGATCGGTTGTATATCTCTTTAAACCGGTATCCGTTCTTTAAAGTCCTGCGCTTGAAAGCTGAAAACATACAAAATTTGTAGTAATGTTTGAATGGAAATACACAAGCTATATAGACATATCATACATGAAAATAAAGCTCTCTTTATGACGGGATAGCTATTGGTTATTTCAAGTTCGTAGTTCATTATTTATGAGGTATTCGCCCACAGGCAAAGTGTACTAAAATTCAACGGCACTAAACTTCTAAAAATACATAATCGCGGGGAAACATACGTACATCGATTTTCGTGCACATTTTCTTGAGAACTACACACGTTCTATGGCTATGCATGTAAGATGCATAGATCGAAACCTCTGATCAAGAGAAACATTTTACGTACAGTTTCGTGCTTGTAGGTCTGATATATCATATGTAGATGGCCGACAGTATACATGGAATTTGCATGTGGGCCGAAAGTTTATTTTGACGAGTCCCTTGCGTGACGTCACGAAATTTACTCGTTCCAGACTCCTCGTAACGACGGCCAAGGACCATCAAAAAGTGCTTTTTGCCAACTTTAAACTGCCATAAAAATCGAACGATTTGACCAAATGAATTAAAATTTTCACGGATACACTAGAAATGATGCCAAGATTTGATATAGCCAAAAAAAATTTTTGGGGTGAGGTGCACTTTAATCGCTCGCTTGCCTGTTTTCACTGCTCTGGCTCCCCCGATGAATATAAATACAAATCATGTATAGAATTTTAATGTTTGAAGCGAAACCAGGATGATTCATATTAAGTTTGTAAACGTTCTCTGGTTATAATGTCTCGATCAATTCCATGTGTGCCCATCCCCCCCCCGGGCATTTGTCAGGCATTATACAGCTACACCTGTTCCTAGGGTCGGGCATTTGCTTCCTTCAGGTCGTCCTGGGGGTGGGGGATTTGTCGAGGCGTTCAATATCCACTGTATAATATATAACATAGGCAAGCGGTAAAAAGTCGCAGGTTTGTTGCTTTTTTTCGCCATTTAACCATATTTTAGTACGCGACTATAACAGATGGTTTTACACTATGTTTCACACTGCATTGTACTACTGCATACTGCATTATAACACTGTTGACCAAGTACATTATAATTCAGATTGAGACCTTGACTTTGGAGCGTTTTGTCTTGTTATTGTTCACATGATTACAACGTGTTAATTGTTAAGTTTTTGGAACAGCTCTATTTCTCAATTTTCACAAAATACTTCATTCTGCAAGGCTTAATAGATCTTTTGTTATTTATATACAGCACTTTGAGGTCAAATTGGGGACAATTGACACACAGGATGAAATGCAGCGTGCATTCAGATTTTATGGTTCGGAAATTGATTTTCCTATATAGTATTAATACAGATATTATAAAAATTTGCTAGCCAGAAAACTATTATTTTGTCCCCAAGGGTGGGGCATTTGCATCAATTTCAAGTCCCCTAGGTGGGGCATTTGCAAGGTTTTTTCGCCTAAATGTCAAATGCCCGACAAATGCCCGGGGGGGGATGGGCACTCATGGAATTGATCAAGACATAAATATTTATTAAAGTTACGAGCTTTCGACTGCCAGTCTGCAGTCTTCCGACGGGTAGATTTAAGATAACATATAGACATTTGAAAATCGTTTCCTTAAGCCCTTAACCCTAGTACTGGCGCGATGAAAATGTTCATAAAGAATAATAGGGAAAAAAATGCTTTTCAAAAGAAATTCAGCTTAAAGCCGGTTACAGACGAGCAAGTTTTCTATGACAAGTTTTCATATGGCAAGTTTTATTTGCCAATTGCACGTGTGTACGTACAACAAATTTTCTATGACAAGTTTTTGGTTTTCTGACCGCCATGATAGCTAATACAACAATAGATTGCTGACCAACCGCACCTAAGTGTTCAAATTACGTTGACAAGTTTTCTTTGTTGACCCATACAGACGAGAAAATTTTGTATTTTGCCAGTTTTTTCTGTGACAAGTACACTTGTTCAAAAGCTAGCATGTTAGCTTTTGAACAAGTGTACTTGTCATAGAAAAACTTGGCAAAGTTGCGTATACAGACGAGCAAATAAAACTTGCCATATGAAAACTTGTCATAGAAAACTTGCTCGTCTGTAACCGGCTTAAGAAATCAATCACTGTCCTTCGTCTTACTGCAGTATTGAAAGTGCAGTATTGTTTCATATGATTCATACCCGTATACATACTTGCGAAGCATACTTCTCGACTAGCGATATTCTTGGGGGTTTGTAGGATCAAATTACCCGAAAGATATAACAAGAACTTCGACGTTTCGAGCGAAGCCCCTTCGCTACTAACTTCCAGACGAAGGGCCTTCACTAAACCTCAAAACGTTGAAGTTCGTGCTATAATTTTCAAGTAGTTTAATCCTACAAACACCAAAAATATTGTTGAAACCTACCGTCACTGCTTTCTGTGTGTATACAACTTGAACACGAATTCTCTGTGGCCATGATTCGTTGTCCGAGCACAATGTCGCACTTTCAAGACTAACGTAAAATTATATGATATAACAAATATTGTATTGATAAATTGGTAAAAGATGAAATCATTTCATTTAAAAGCCATGTTATACGTACCTTTTACAACTAACTTTGAATTTAAACCATATAGGCAGGCGAGAATACGTTTTAACCACTCTCCTCCGCAGAGGCTTGCGAACGCCGTCGACGAATACAACAATAACATAAAATAGACCTATGAATAGACGGAGAGAGCAATGAGAGAGCAGGGCTTGGATTTTACCAGGCGGTGTGCGAACTGGCAGCGCAAAGCATGATGGGCGAAAATAAAAATCCGTTCATTTGCATGTTGACTATGCTTGAGTGAACATCAATTTCAAAAGGTTCATGAATATTCAATATGGGAATGGGCAATTCCAGCTATCGCAATGCATGCCGGTAGAAGTGGTTATTTTTCCATTTCGCGCCAAATGGCGGACGGAAAATGTGGATTTTAAACGAAGCTATATATTTTCATTTTTATGCTTTATCTTTCGCTCCAAACACTGGTTTAAAAGTTGTATATTTAGCAGAGGTGATCAGGACTCATAAACGCAAGTTTCGACGAAATCCATTCGATAATTCGCGAGAAAATTGCTATTGAGTTGACACAGGAGTGAAGCAAATTTGGCAAAAAGCTGGCTTCGAAAACTACTCTGTCGCACGTTTTGAAGTAAATAAAGTGATCGGTAAGAGCACTGTAGACAATTTACCCCTTCAAATGGAGCTCTGTAACCAAAGAACCTAGATTTATTGTTTTTATGTATTTCTGACTGCTTGATTTCTACGTACAGGCAGTTAAAAATCAAAATGTTTTAGCCGACATTTTGTCAACATGTCCCAGAGGCATGGCTTCACTTTGACATGGTTTGTCGCGAAAACAAACCCGGTTTACTAGCAACTTTCTCGTTATTTCCGAACAGTATTGACTGTAAAATACATCTGCTTTGCTGTTGACTTTATCTTGGCTATATTTTTGGTTGTGGCCACATGTGTTTATAGAATAGTTGCAAAAATTAGTGTTTTGGTTGCTGTGTGTATGCAAAAGGTTGTATTTTTAAGAAGCCCTTCCATTAAAATAACTGATAATATATTATATGCAAAGTCCTTTGTCTGCCACTACTCCAGACAGTAAGTAGTGACTACCAGTGATTGCTGAAAGTTGTTAACAAACAGCCCTTTCTTCCATGATATACTGTAGTTCAACTATAATTGTTTAGGGGCTGTTCATAAGAACCATGCTTGCTATGGCATCCTTGCCCATACCAAGATTACTTCATATATTGTTTTATATATACCTGTAACCTTGGGGTCCAGTGTCAGCTGCAGCCAAAAAATACAACATTCGGAAGGGTTGTTGTCGTTGCAGCCCATGACTGCCCGCTTGCTAGGACCAAGGCCAGATTTTGGTGTACATGCTGGGGGAGGTGAAATAAGTTTTAAGGGAGGTGCAGTGTAAAGTAAAAAATGTTACTTTATGTATGTAATGTATGTATTTATGCATTATGATTGTGTGACTCGTCCAATTGAAATTGTGTTTGACCAAAACTTGGCAAGTTGGTTGTAATGGTTCTGTTATTATTCAATATTAAATTTGATACATCATTTAACTGTTAACAAGGGGAGGTGTATAAATTACCAGGGGTGGCACAAAAATTCTCAGGGGAGGTGCAAAATTATCCCAGGAGATGTGCTCAGCTTCCCTCAAAATCCGGCCATGCTAGTGACTAAGTGGCCGTTGGACTAAGGCAACATCTCCACATTACTGGGTTCACATGAAACTTTCAAGTGGGTCAAACTGGTAGGGCTAGGCCTTGAAAGGTCTGGACTCCCCTCCAAGACTTCTATTGTCATCTTTCCAAATCTACAGGGGAAGGAGCTTAATTACAAATGTTCCAAGAGTGCTCATCAACATTCAAACGTTTTTCAATCCACACCAAACATTCTAGATTGTGAATCATTATTGGGAGGGAGGGGGGTTGGCAGTGAACAAACCAAACTGTTGTGGACCATCAGGTCAGTTTCTGCTTCTCTTCCTGCTTCATGAAGGGTCTGCAACTGTATGTCACTCAAGTAAATCAATTAAAATTTTATCAAGTTCACAGGGTGTGGATGAAATCTGGTTCAGATTGGCACATCCAAAGGGGCACCTTAGGTCCCTGTTTAAGACATCTTACTAAGAGGGGGAGATATCTTCCTAAGAGGGGAGTGGAGATAGTGAGCAAATTTCCCTTAGGGGGGAGTAATTTTCTGTAATTACCTATTTTGCAAAATATACACTAATTTCATTTTCCAGGAAATATGATTATATCATTTATTTCTGTTGGCTTGGATAGCCAACACATATTAGGCACATGACAAGCTTGCAAGGTGAGCTAGCATGATTTACCAAGGCCATCATCAGCCTACAATTATAACTCATGTGGACATTTAGGTGGGAATTAAATAAATAAAACCTTGGACTTCAAAAGTAAACAAAGGTAATTGAGTTGGCCATTATAATAATAAAGACAAAATCTTTAAAAATGCCAATTCTTACTATTGGGCACACTAAAACCACCCTAACCTCTTTATCTACAACAATTGTCATGAATGTACCAACTGTGATCAGCAGCAACATGCACCTAGTCAGCAACATGCACCTTTAATTTTCCCCAAGGTGTTCAACTTCCACAGCATTTACATTAAAGTAAGCATATCTGCATGAATGCATATTCAACAGTTATTACATGTTGGTTTTAGTTGTGTTGGAAAGAATAAATTGATACTTCCTAACTTCCATAAACTTTGTGGAAGAATAGGGGGCAGGTTATTAATAACTTTACAAACCCTAAAATTCAAGAACCCACTCTCCCTGGGACATAGACACTGCACCTCCCTTAAAACTTATTTCACCTCCCCCAGCATGTACACCAAAATCTGGCCTTGGTCCTAGCAAGCGGGCAGTCATGGGCTGCAACGACAACAACCCTTCCGAATGTTGTATATTTTTGGCTGCAGCCGACACTGGACCCCAAGGTTACAGGTATATATAAAACAATATATGAAGTAATCTTGGTATGGGCAAGGATGCCATAGCAAGCATGGTTCTTATGAACAGCCCCTAAACAATTATAGTTGAACTACAGTATATCATGGAAGAAAGGGCTGTTTGTTAACAACTTTCAGCAATCACTGATAGTCACTACTTACTGTCTGGAGTAGTGGCAGACAAAGGACTTTGCATATAATATATTATCAGTTATTTTAATGGAAGGGCTTCTTAAAAATACAACCTTTTGCATACACACAGCAACCAAAACACTAATTTTTGCAACTATTCTATAAACACATGTGGCCACAACCAAAAATATAGCCAAGATAAAGTCAACAGCAAAGCAGATGTATTTTACAGTCAATACTGTTCGGAAATAACGAGAAAGTTGCTAGTAAACCGGGTTTGTTTTCGCGACAAACCATGTCAAAATGAAGCCATGCCTCTGGGACATGTTGACAAAATGTCGGCTAAAACATTTTGATTTTTAACTGCCTGTACGTAGAAATCAAGCAGTCAGAAATACATAAAAACAATAAATCTAGGTTCTTTGGTTACAGAGCTCCATTTGAAGGGGTAAATTGTCTACAGTGCTCTTACCGATCACTTTATTTACTTCAAAACGTGCGACAGAGTAGTTTTCGAAGCCAGCTTTTTGCCAAATTTGCTTCACTCCTGTGTCAACTCAATAGCAATTTTCTTGCGAATTATCGAATGGATTTCGTCGAAACTTGCGTTTATGAGTCCTGATCACCTCTGCTAAAAATACAACTTTTAAACCAGTGTTTGGAGCGAAAGATAAAACATAAAAATGAAAATATATAGCTTCGTTTAAAATACACATTTTTCGTCCGCCATTTGGCGCGAAATGGAAAAATAACCACTTCTACCGGCATGCATTGCGATAGCTGGAATTGCCCATTAATGGTCTGTTGCCTTTTGTCAAAAAATACAGCAAAGAATGTAACTTGCAGATATTTTCGGGTGAAACTGCAGCAATAGACGCTTCTTGTTGGATACATAAGGCATTATGTGTATCTATTGACAGAACTGGAAGTCGCGAAAGGTAAGCAATTTCTTGGGAAATTTTGTTGAACATCATTCACATAAATTATTATAAAATAATTGTATGAAAACTATTATACACATGGTACGTTTAGCCTAAGACCTTATAACGACTCGACGTTTGTTTATATTTATACTGATATTTATAGACTTGGTGATATTTTTGAAGCACATCTACGGATAGTAAAAAAATCCGGGGTTATACCATTTGTTGTCTTCGATGGATTTGCCCTGCCTGCAAAAGCTAGCGAACATGAAAGACGGCAAATGTGAGTACATATTATAAGAAAGTCAATGTTGTTATTGTTTTGTCCAATATTCCCAGTCTGTTGAGACCCAAACTTGTCGTGTTTTATTTCTTAAGTTTTATCTTTTATTTGCAGTGTACGTGAAAAGATTTTAAAACAGGCTGAAAAACCAGGCATATCAAAATCTGAAGTAAATAAGTTACATAGCCGAGCTGCATCAATGACCTTCGAAGATATTGTCGTTTGCATAAATGTATGTAATTACATTAGTAGACAAACTTGTCTATGTAAAAAAATGATATTAATTTGTAGGCGAAATAAATAATGGCAGTGGTATTGCAGTGTTTTATAAACTATTGACGCATTGTCTATTTATTTTCTTTGAAAGATTTGTTTGGCACACAATGTAAAGTATGTTGTGTCACCTTATGAAACTGATGCACAAATTGCTCACATGCTTTTAAATGGCCATGCAGATTTTGGGATCACAGAGGATTCGGACCTGTTGGTTTACGGATGTCAGAAGGTTTGTAAGGAGGAACCTGGGGAATTATACTTTAACTCAACCAAGTAAAAGTTACATAATTATTAATATGGAACAACTGACAAGGTAGCCTCCATAACACAGGTATTGTTCAGCACAAAAACGTGTAGTTTGTTGGATGACTGCAAACATTATTGGACTGAGAGGCACATTCTCACGCAGTTAGTCATTTAAATTCCAGACACCACACCTCAGGCCCGCATACTCAGGGCAATTACCTCCTATTCACTAGTTTACCCCTTTATGCCTAGAGTGAGGGTTTGGTGGGGGTTTGCAGGAGGTTTTGAATGACTGGTGCATAACTAGTTTGTAAGAAGTTAGAAAACTAATTTATTTACATGTCTGCCTGTTAGGTGATGGTTAAACTCAAACTAAGTGGAGATGGTGAATATTTCCAACTTGAAGAAATATTGGGTGGTTTAAATCTAAACCAAAACCAGTTTCGGCAAATGTGTATAGCCGCTGGTTGTGACTACCTTACAAATGTGAAAGGTGTTGGCATATGCACAGCATTTCGTTTTGTAAAACATTCAACTGTGGATTTGTTGGAACTATTGATAAAGAAAGGAGGAACTGAGGACTACAAAAATTGTTTCAGCAAGGTTGAGAAAGTTTTCAGACACCAAACAGTATTTGACTTGAATACCAACTCAACTGTTCCCCTGGAGAAATGTGAGGTTGATCTTCCTGAAGATGTCCAGTATCTCTGTGGGAAGTATCCTTATACCGTAAATTAAATGATTGTCTATAGATTATCTGAAGAATTTGCAATACAAAATATTTTTTTCAGTTGAGTTATCATTCTTAACTTACTAAGTAAACTGGCAGATGGCTATGCAAATGAAATGGCTGTTGGCAACATCAATACAAAAAGTGGGGAAAAGGTTAATTCTCATTTAGTCAAGGTAATATATTGTGACTAGTCCTTCTATTATACCTGGGATTTTACTACATCCCGGGCGTTCTTTGTCAGTGCCCGCGATCATAATTAGGATTATCAGCGGTATATGATGATAACATTGAGAGTTTCCACGGGAGTGTTTCCTTGTCTTTCCTAATGTTTCCTTCTGATCCTTACTCCTAACCCTAACCCTAGCCCTAACCCAGAAGGAAACACTCCTCTGGAAACACTTAGCTTGCGGCTATTAAAGACAGGAATCTAGTCTGGGCTAGCCTGCGAACAGGCTTCAATCCGGCATGATTTGTACTACAACTTTTAAGTTTTTATAAAAATAAGACAAACCCCAATCCTAACCCCTTTCCTAACCCTAACCAGTCTTAGAAAGTGAAAATTATCGAGAGAAAAAAATTAAAAAAAAATTAACAAAAAAAATTAAGAAAAAGTGTTTGGCGCGGACTCAAACCCACAATACAGTTATAAGCCCCCAGCAAACGCACGCCCTAACCCAATACGCCACAGGCAAGCTCGCTGAAAAGAACGGCAAAAATGGTATTTGTAGTAACTTACTACCGCAAGTTCTGGAAACACTGAATGTTATCATCATATACCGCTGATAATCAGCGGGCACTGACAAAGAACGCCCGGGATGTAGTAAAATCCCAGAGGGAGGCTTGCGAGGCTCTAAGTGTTCCGGAAAACCCCCTTTTATCCTGGCCTAACCTGCGAGTCTTCCTGCCCGATCGTGATGCACCTTCAAAACTTCATGTTATACTAAATATTAAAGCTCGCTCTCTCCGTGTATTTTATGTTATACTAAATATTAAGGTTTCTCCGTGTATTCGACTATAAAGCGTTCGCGAGCCTCTGCGGAGGAGAGTGCGTTTTAACATGGCCTTACCTAAAACCACTGCCTAAAACACCTAACACGATTAAAATGCAGTGCTTCCACTATTTAGTTTTGAAATTCCTTACTTTCGTGTCAAAATTTCCTTAGATTTCCTTGACCATGGAATAAAATTTCCTTGAAATTTCCTTGAGAAGACTTTTAGTTATTTTACTGCTTACAGCCCTACCAAAGCCCTACTAACTTATCTTTAGACTGTTTAGTGTTATAGTGCTAATTTCAAAGGCATTCAAACAGTGAAATATTGCGGTAATGAATTTTGACATTTGTCAATTCAATTTGTGACAATGTGACTGTTGCGGTCGTTGGTAAGTTTGGTTCATCTTGATTGGAAAGGTCAGATTCGAAGCCGTCTGACTCTGACCTTCATCAACAGCAAGAGATTGCTTCATGACTTATTCATATTGCTAGACCATGCAACATGTTTGATTTCAGACATGTTGGCATTTTGCTAAGGTATCGGGGCCCCGGGCTGTGTGATACTGGTATGAGCCAAGGAAACACTATAATACTTCATGTAATAATGTTCTTAAATTGTCTATAGATAAAAAATTGCTGCCAAATATGCCAAAAAATATATTTTTACTGTTTACAACTCTGTTTACAGACTTTTGACAATATTTCCTTAGATTTCCTTGAATTTCCTTAGATTTCCTTAAATTTTTTCCATCCTTGAAAATTCCTTTTTGGGGGAAGAATTTCCTTGAAAAAGGAAATTTCCTTGAAAGTGGAAACCCTGATAAAATGTCTCCAAATGTCAACCACTGAGCTATATATACTATATTACTAGCCTGCGCGGCAGGCTCTTGGGATAAATAAGAGCCTGCAACAATCTCCAAGGAAATTTGATTCCGCCCACCTAATTATTAACAATTATTGGATGAGGCAGAGCAGGATATCGATAATTATTCAGACCAAGGTCAACGTTATCTGCCGAAGCGAAGTTGAGGCGGATAACGTTGACCGAGGTCTGAATAATTATCGATATCCTAAGCGTAGTTTAATTCAATAATTGTTTTATTATTCATTTTGTAACATGCATTGACGAATAGAACAAGCAAATATTGAAAACAAAGATTTTATTACTGTTCATAAATAGCAATACAGAAGAAATATGAGAATATTTCAAAAATACCTCTCTTGCCACTTTTGTACCTTTTTTGTGTTTGCCGAGTCTTTGTTTTCTACTATTTTCTCAATTTCTTCGTTTGAAAACGTTGCGAAACGAGCACTAGCCATTGTAAATATTAAAACTTGAAGACAAAACAAACTTCAAAATTTCCCGCTTATTTGTAATTTTATGCGATATACCGCTGGAATATTCCGGGCGCCGTCCAATTATCTTTGCAGATTACTGTTTCCGCTGAAAAATAGCGCGGGCACCGGCAGATATCGATAATAATTCGCAAGTTTTTAGCCAATAAGAAAACGATAACACAGTACAATGAATAATAAGAATGATAATTTATGTCAAATGCAACCAATCATATTCGAAATTCGTATGCGTAAGTAATTACTTTTAATAGTTCAAAATCAAAACACAACTTTCAAAGTTATTAATATTACAATATAATGTCGTTAAGAAATAAAAACGTACACTACACTACACAAAATTTTATACAAGCCAACGTCGCTTTAGTACGTACATAAATATGTGGTAGGCCGTTTCATGATGAACTATAAATGAATATATATAGCCGCCACAACAAAAATTTTGACTTCATAAACAGTTAATACCGATACTCACGCATATTCAACGGGCAAAACGATAAAACAGTCTAAATACAGCGACAGATATTCCAAACTTGTCTTTAGCTTTAATATGATACAAAATATTTGCCATAATTTCAAGTTGATGTCTGATGATACGTATTTATAATAGTTTATAGAATATAGTTTATATCCATGTTCTTCAACTTGTCAATGCAGTTATCCAATGAGAAAAACCGTCAAAACATCTCGACAATTGGCGGCTGTTCAGTTTCAGTTTGAAACCCAAATTTACACTTTCAAAAAGGACGCATTTATAACATTTAGTACCGCTTTTACAGTTTTATTTGGCCCAATTATACGTATTTTGGCATATATTATTATTTCAGCCAATAGCATTTCGCGGCCTCTCACGGCCGCGAAATACCAAATTTCTTAGAGATTGTTGCAGGCTCTTATTTATCCCAAGAGCCTACTATATTACTATGACGGGTGATTCCCGCCAATATTAAACATTTCATTTTGTGGTATGACTTTGAATTTTCGGATACAATTTTACCTTCGGTTGTTCTATATTATTATCAATATAGAAGGCCAAATGGGAAGCCGCCCTCTTCAAAACGTTCGCAAGCGCGGGCCGATAACGAATCGAACGGGCGGTAGCCTGAAAACAGACCTACGTTTCGCCCGCCCTAAAATTCACGGGTCAAGGAATGGCGAAACGTAGGTCTGATGAAAATGTTGTCAAAACGCTGTGGAATCCGACCGCCTGGCGGTCGGAATAGCTGATTGGATAATTCTCGCCGATAAGGTGTTTGATTGGTCGGTCGCTTACATGAAAGGTTTAGAATTAGTTTGGAAAGGTCAGCAATTTTCAGCAAGAAGGTCAAGTTGACAAAATTATGCTACGAGTTTATGAATCAAAATTTGAATATAAATCTACATAACAATAGCTGTTGCGTGTGGACATGTCGAAGGACGAGTTGTTTAAGAAGGCATTGGATTTAACTGTAGCACAATTTAACTACCGTTCGTTAAAAACCGAACAAGAAACGTGTATTAAAAAGCTTGTGGTGGATCGTGAGGATGTATTTGCTGTGTTGCCAACTGGCTACGGAAAGAGTCTAATTTATCAGATATTACCATTAGTGTTCACCGAAATGGATGTGCTTGAATACGGCCAGTGTAACGATACTCACACTGTTATTGTTGTTATTGTTAGTGTTATTGATGACGACGGAGACGTTCCGACTTGAGAGGAAAGTGAGTCATTCTTTTTTACTGCTTCACATATTTCCATAAATGTATTATACATACTTGTAACTTTCCGCGCACATTTCTTGCACACGGATCTGCGGTTGAACTTATCTTTTTGAAGTTTTATGCCGATATGTGACAAAAGAACACTCAATGTAACTGTATCTACATTTAACCCTTTTATTAGAGCGACAATTTCTTTATTATTAGTGCCAGTGAATAGCGGAACACTTGTGTGTTTATTGCCGCGAATTTTAAAATTGCCAAAACAAAAGGCACACTCGGCCGACATATTCGATATTGTTTACAAAAAACTATTCTAAACTTCTATTTTTAGGTGTTAAATGTGTCAATCTCATTGTTAATTATTACAAAATGTAAAGTGGGCGGAATGCACTTTTGACAACATTTTCATCAGACCCAGCCTAGACCTAGGCCTTCTAGTTTTATTTTTAACTGTGGTTTTATTTACATTTTTTAATATTCAGCGCTTTTTCACATGAAAAGACTGGGACTAGGTGATTTGGGGGCGTGGCGGAGGAAGCAAACCTAGAAGGCCTAGTGGATTTCCCAACAACAAGGCCAAAACTGCCCTGAAACTGCCCTGATTGCGAAATGCCCAATTATTGCGTTCTCAAACAGGATTATTTGCAACTTAACAGCGAATTTAAACCGATACAGGTACAATAAACTCATTTATAGTATAAATTTACTATTTTATTTGTATACACGCCTAGAAAATCGGGTTTTATAACACTGTACGGGCTAATAATATATGTATCCGTTCTATTTAATAATTGTATATGTGTTTGTATATTTTACAAACACAAGGCTGCTTCTTGCCAAAATTGAGAAAATATATATTAATGTATAGTTGTGTATAAGACAATATTTCATGAAAGATTCTACTTTTGGTATATATTTTGACTCATATTTTTGAGCTTTCGCTACACTTTGTCAACATAATAATAGTATAGTGTTGCTTCAAACTTTATGATAAAAACCCCGATTTTCTAGGCATGTATACAAATAAAAATAGTAACTTTAGACTATAAATGAGTTTATTGTACTTGTATCGGTTTAAATTCGCTGTTAAGTTGCAAATAATTCTGTTTGAGAACGCAATAATTGGGCATTTCGCAACCAGGGCAGTTTCAGGGCAGTTTTGGCCTTGTTGTTGGGAAATCCACTAGGCCTTCTAATTTTTCGCTTGCGTCAGATCACCTAGTCCCAGTCTTTTCATGTGAAAAAGCGCTGAATATTAAAAATATATAAATAAAAATAGAAGGCCTAGGTCTAGGCTGCATCAGACCTACGTTTCGCCATTCCTTGACCCGTGAATTTTAGGGCGGGCGAAACGTAGGTCTGTTTTCAGGCTAAACGGGCGGTAATTACGTGTCTTCTGCCCTGCATATGATTGGTCAATCGTGCGTCTCATGATTGTTTTCGACAAATTAATATTCAGAATTTTCAACTTGGCAAGGAAGCCATTTGAGTGCTCTCACTGCTCTGACTGCTCTCGGGCTTTCACGGTGTTTTCAACTTTCAAGAGACGAAAGTTGTGAAATTAAATATGGCTAGCTCTAGCGTGAATTCAACAGACGAAAATATAAATGTTTTAAGCCAGAGCTCTGACCTTGACAACCGTATCCACACTGTAGACAACATATTCAAATAGGAACTGTAAACATTTATCAAGGGCAAGGCACTACAGCATCTTCGCAGTCCACCGAACAGGCCGCAGAGACAAAGCGCCGTAGAATCGTGATAGACAGTGACTCTGACAGTGAGTAAATAGCCTTAGCTCACTGAACCGCAGGAAACTTTTTATAGTTTCTTTTACAAATAGCGGTAATATTTAGCCCGTTTGTCTTTTCATAAACTTCTTCCAGTTTATATTTTATATATTTTAATGCATTGTTAACTGTTTTTCCCTATTGTTAAAAGCATTCATTGTCTATATTGTATATTGTGTTGGTGTTAAGTTATATATTTATAATTATTTGTTCTTCTATATTGATAATAATGTTAATAACATGAGTTTTGTCGGGTCATATTGTTTATTTTTGGCCCTTGTAGTAAAATTTTCACCCTCGCTGCGCTCGGGCGAAAATTTTACTACGCGGGCCAAAAATAAACAATATGCCCTCCAAAACTCATGTTATCCCCTTATTGTCGGATAAATTTTGCATTTTCGGATGAATTTTTTAATCTTCGGATGAATTTTCTGTTGAATTTTGTATTTTATGATAACTTTTGCATTTTCCGATGAATCTTGCATCTTCGGATGAATCTTGCATCTTCGGATGAATTTTGAATTTTGTGATAAATTTTATATTTTCCGTTGAATTTTTCATTTTGTGATAAATTTTGCATCTTCGCAAATCTTCGGATGAATTTTGCATACGATGAGCCAGCTGGCTCCAGGTTCGCAGCTCCAGTTTCGCGAACCTGGAGCCAGCTCCAGATTGGCTCGAAACTGGAGCTGGGACGACAAGTTTGTAAACAAAGCGTTTTGGCCGCTTAACCAGTAATGTAAATGAATTTTTTTTGAAAGACCATTTTTACCTGTCATATTTTCTAGTACGTGACCGAAAATGAGAACTTTATTCCGTTTCGTTTGTCCACAGTAGCTTGTGAAAGTTGACTATTTTTTCTGACGAAGGGGCTGGTCAGCGGCCCGATTGATCGTATAGCTTTTTAAAACCTTATTTTTTTACCTTTATAATGGCAAACTGTAAAATTTGATTGATGACCGTTCTAGAGAAAGTATTCAAATATAATGTCAAGCAATAAGCGTACTTCTACATCGCGAAACCGCGATAAATAACTCTGGCAAAGTCGAGCCATCTATTTCACGCGCGGCCCGCTTGTATTAATTATTTAATTTCACACTTCCGTGAACACACAACTTTGGTATCGGTAAATTCGAGGGTAAATTTGCGTTTTGGAGAAATAACCTATTGAACGTTTAATGATATATTATTATTTATTGCACTTTTTTAAAGAGTAAACGATCGAAACATCTTCCATATCTGCAACACACAACGCAAACAAGAACGCGAAAAATGGTGTTAAATGCGGCTCAGATTGCCGAACGTCAAATACGTCTAGCATAGTACAAATTATTTCGCGAAATTTCCTCTTAAACTCGCCTTTCTGCGATTTTTCAAAAGATGACCCTTCTAGATTAATTGTCATTCTACCATATCCTATAGTATTTAAAATTTTAGGATGTATATCCAGCATGAACAACTCACGAGAACACTGGCATTCGTGACCGACATGAGAAATCAACTTTCAAGAGATGTAAATATATTAACGTAATTGACAACCAAAACAATCAGTCCATGTGCTTTGGCAGTGATGTCATTTGATAATCTCTGGGGAAAACCGTATCAAGTAAACAAGTTGATTTTAGTACAACTTTAGGAACAAGCTTGCATACATGTATGCTGAAATAGATCATATAGCCGTCTTAGCTGAATCGAAATGAACTCAAATGTCAGTGTGCTTGATTAACTCGTGTAAGTTGAGATTGGTTGGTTCTCTCCTGTGCTTCGAGGGTTTTTCTTCGGGTACTCCGGTTTTCCTTCAGTTTTTAGTGAAAAACTAACCCCAAGGCACTAACCTTAACTAACTAACCCTCGGAACCTTTCTCAATTGGGTTGTAAAACCTGTTAAGGCTTTCCGTCCACCTCAGAGTGGTAAGCATAATAAAAAAAGCCAAGATTATTTTATCAGACCATTTTCACTTCGTGCGACTTGTGTTTCGTTAGTGGTTTCTGCAGGCCTACGCAAACCTATAACAAAGGACATCCTATTGCGTAAACAGAGTGCTCACGAGGTAACTCTACTATATAACCAAGGCTATTAAGGGGTTCATTTCTTATCTGGGAGGGGGGGGGGGTTGAAATTTAGTGAGCTCTCTTAAATCTTTGGCATGGTCCATCCCCATGATAAACTTTTCCCACCCCTAAATAATGATATTTTTTTCATAAGACCCCCCTCCTAACCTCTCCTAAAAATCCAAAGTACATGGAACCTTAAAATCTCGTTTTTGTTAGCAAAACGTTTTGTGATCATTGCCAGCTGACTTTTACTACTGTAAATATATTTTCAAGTTATACCTAGCAACAGATAGAACAAGCTGTAACTATGTTGTAATATCTTGCTCAAGATGTGCCAGATCTATTTGAGCAGCAGTTACGAATTTGAACCTAACTGTGTGGTCTGCGTTGTCATTCTATAGGTCTTGAATAGCTTGGGGGTTAGGGGCACGCTCCCCCGGAAACTTTTGACATTTAGTATCCCTGATCTATCTAGTATCTTTTTTTTCTATGGCCGACTCCCTATTCCCCCAAACTGTCATTTTGCCTGTCCCATATAGGAATGTAGGAGTTAGGGTGTCCCTAGTAGCAGTAACCATACCCTAATTAATCTCGGCGGACGCATTCTCGTAAGATTTCAAAAGTTAATTCCGAACAATCAGCAATAGCCAATAAACAATATTTACTATAATCTTTGTTACAAAATAAATCCCTTGATGATAAAAGCCTTTTAATTATCAAACACAGACTAAGAAACAAATGAACTCCTTTCCAGCACCTGTAGTGACATGCGCAATAATTTTACAGTGCACGGACCACTGATCTGAATATAGGCGGCACGGACGGGTTTTTCCACTGGGTTTTCCCCAGAGATTATCAAATGACATCACGTGCCAAAGCACATGGACTGATTGTTTTGGTTGTCAATTACGTTAATATATTTACATCTCTTGAAAGTTGATTTCTCATGTCGGTCACGAATGCCAGTGTTCTCGTGAGTTGTTCATGCTGGATATACATCCTAAAATTTTAAATACTATAGGATATGGTAGAATGACAATTAATCTAGAAGGGTCATCTTTTGAAAAATCGCAGAAAGGCGAGTTTAAGAGGAAATTTTGCGAAATAATTTGTACTATGCTAGACGTATTTGACGTTCGGCAATCTGAGCCGCATTTAACACCATTTTTCGCGTTCTTGTTTGCGTTGTGTGTTGCAGATATGGAAGATGTTTCGATCGTTTACTCTTTAAAAAAGTGCAATAAATAATATATCATTAAACGTTCAATAGGTTATTTCTCCAAAACGCAAATTTACCGATACCAAAGTTGTGTGTTCACGGAAGTGTGAAATTAATACAAGCGGGCCGCGCGTGAAATAGATGGCTCGACTTTGCCAGAGTTATTTATCGCGGTTTCGCGATGTAGAAGTACACTTATTGCTTGACATTATATTTGAATACTTTCTCTAGAACGGTCATCAATCAAATTTTACAGTTTGCCATTATAAAGGTAAAAAAATAAGGTTTTAAAAAGCTATACGATCAATCGGGCCGCTGACCAGCCCCTTCGTCAGAAAAAATAGTCAACTTTCACAAGCTACTGTGGACAAACGAAACGGAATAAAGTTCTCATTTTCGGTCACGTACTAGAAAATATGACAGGTAAAAATGGTCTTTCAAAAAAAAATCATTTACATTACTGGTTAAGCGGCCAAAACGCTTTGTTTACAAACTTGTCGTCCCAGCTCCAGTTTCGAGCCAATCTGGAGCTGGCTCCAGGTTCGCGAAACTGGAGCTGCGAACCTGGAGCCAGCTGGCTCATCGTTTCTGTGCCTTTGGTCTAGCAACTGCGCCCGCGACATTTCAACAAGCCATGGAACTCGTTTTAGCTGGTCTTACATATAGTATTTGTCTTTGTTACTTAGAAGACGTCATCATTTTTAGTAACAGTATCGCTGAACATTGTGACAGGCTAATGCTCGTTTTCAGCAACACAATCTGTACTTAAATTTGTCAAAATGTACTTTTGCAGCTAGAAAGGTTGACTATCTAGGGCATGTGATATCCGAAAAGGGCGTTAGTCCCCTTCCATCAAAAGTTGAAGCAATAAAACAAATTCCTGTGCCTAAGACAGTAAAGGAAGTACGAAGTTTTCTAGGATTATCGGGGTATTACCGGCGTTTTATTAAGAATTATGCAACTATTTCGGCCCCTCTCACTAAATTGACCACAAAAACCAATGCAAATCAGTTTAAGGTGGTACACCACAACAAATTATTATTTTCTTAAAAATGGCTATTTCAATAATTTTTTTGCCCAGAACTATTCCTCTGATCAAATGATGACCAATGACACAGTTTTCAAAATTATGATTGCCATGGTTACCAATATAATTACCCTCAGCAGTCAAAGAATGGTGTCTCGATAAAAACGATTACAAGACAACCAAACATGACAAATCTTCAAAAATGGTAAAAATAGAAACCAATATATGACGTGTATGCTGTGAACTAGGATCTTTAAAAAATATTGAGTTTTAGTTATTTTTTTCTGAAGGAGTTGATGTCGCATATATTTTTATGTCGTTTCGGTCAGAAAAATAATGATTGTACATCACAGATTTAGCCAATTTCCAAAATCCTAGTTCACAGGATAGATAAGGTATACACAAAGCTTCACTGAAAATTTGAAGTCATTTGGTTCATTACTTTAGGGGATATCGTTTTTAGCGTACTGCTAATTAGGTCAGAATTGAAAACTGAATAAAAGCTACTTATATTATAAGCACAAATGAAAAATTGGACATGGAGCTCCCCTATATTTTCATATGCTAACAAAATATACGTTGACTAATTCGGGGTCGAAGTCACATAGCCAAACGTATCCTAAACGGGAGAGGTAGGCATATATATCATGAAAATGCCATGCTAGATTTTTTCAAAAATGTTTAACACGTACTATTTCAACATCTAAGTTTGGTTCCCAGCTGTGACCTCCGCCGTTGCCGTCTTTAAAAAGACACCAATGTTTAACCCTTCGGTTCTTTGAAAGGTTATGGCAGATCGACTTTCGTCGGACTTTACAGGATGTCCTCAATCAGTCAAAGCATTGAAGTGGAACCGTAATTATACAAAATATATAGCGTGAACACAATTTACTTTCACGCCATTATAACGCCTCTCCCGCCTAAATATAACCTACTTGTACTTGGTGTAATTTGAAATAAAATCGTTTAAATTCACTATATAGCTAGGGGTGGGGGGGGGGGGTAGGTGGATGTCGTTGCTATGGTGGTTACTACGGGACAAAATTTCAAACAAGCTGCTATTTTCCCCTATTAACCATTTTCCGCCAAACAAATAGAAAAATTAACACCAGAAAACGAAAAATGGATCATTAACGATGCATAATATGGCTAATTTCAAAAATAGGATTTTCCTTTAAAATTTTGTAGTGTACCCCCTTAACTGGACTCAAGAGTGTCAGCATGCTTTTAACACCTTGCAAACATGTCTGTGTAATTCGCCAGTTTTAGTTCATCCTAACTTTGGCAAATAATTTCTGCTCCACACACACGCCTCAGATAAGATATAGGATTAGGTGCAATACTCTCACAGCTTGACGACAATGGTTTAGAACGACCCATAGCATATGCATCTAAAATATTATCTCCTAGAGAGCGTAAATATTGCACCACAGAAAAAGAAGCGTTTGCGGTTGTATTTGGTATTCGCACTTTTCGAACATACCTTCTAGGCCGCCCGTTTAAGGTAATCACGGACCATAGCGCACTACAGTGGCTAGATAGAATACAACTCAAAGGGCGACTGGAGCGGTGGGTCATGGAATTACAAGAATTTCAATTTTCTGTTATACATAAACCTGGGAAATTTCACCACAATAATAATGCAGACGCACTTTCTCGTTTAGTAGCACATGATCAGTCTCCGGAAAGCACATGCAACTATGCAAGGACCGCCTAGTTAATACAAATCACAGTACAAGTACAGCGCGTAATTCACAGCCACCTGTACCAGATAACTGGCAATAACCATCAATCCGACAAACAATATAAGGAACTCTCAGCAAAATGATCCAATAATCTCTCAAATCATTAAGATGAAAGACAGCGTTACGCCGAAAAACAAACTAGCTGCATGGCGACGTGACGCTTTATAAATCATTAAAGCCTAAAAATACACACCCGGATCCAGCTATCGTAGTACCCAAATCATTAGAAATCGAGATATTAAAAGGTACGCACGATAGTCCATTTGCCGGTCACTTAGGAGTGACTAGATCACTAGAACTCTTGATCGCATTCGAAAACGTTTCTTTTGGCCAAAAATGCGGAAAACCGTTGAAAATTATATTAGGCAATGTGACATTTGCTAACAATGGTCAATGGGACAGCCCCACTTCAAAACTTGGAGGTTAGCGAACCATTTACATTTTGGGCGTTATATGGCCCATTACCAGAAAGTAGTCATGGCAACAAACACATCTTAGTTTTAATGGATCATTTCACGAAGTGGTGTGAGGCTTTTCCCACCCCAGATCAAAAAGCATCAACAGTCGCTAAAATACTTTTCGATAGAGTTTTCAGTCGGTTCGGTCCCCCAGTTGTCTTACAGTCTTACACTCAGATCAAGGGGCAAATTTCGAAAGCACATTAATGCATGAAGTGTGTGATATAATGGGAATTACAAAGAGTCGAACAACTGCATATCACCCTCAAAATACTCTCAGAGGAACATAGTCGTAAATATAGTAGTCGTAAATTTAACATTGCAATTCTTGTGGGCAAGAATATTATTGTTGGGAGATTGTGTAACGTGTTAATAAACAGACTGCTTCCGGACAGTTAGATATATATATTGTAATAGGATAGGCCCAAACTGGGCAGAGTGAGCATCCACCCAATGAGAAGGTCGCACATGTAAAGAGATAAAGATATTGTTAAAAACCGAGTGTGTGTTTCGTTGTTGTATTTCGGCACGCTACACTAATATACCTTCCAACCAATTCACAAGACTGAAGTAGTATACAATTAAAAATCCTATGCCATAACTCAAAATAATTACTTATTGTTTTAGATGTGAAGGCCCCTATGAGCATATTGAGATGGACCCAAGCAACAGAACAAAGTTCAGTTTGATCTTCGCTTCTTTCTATGCAGACGGGGAAATGAAAATATACATGAGATAACTAAAAAAACTTTTGAAGTAGTAACTGATCCATCTACAGGCTTAAAATACGTTTGCAAAGCCGAAGACGAGCTAGATAAAAATCATGGAGCTGATTCAACTGATATCGTCAGTGGTGTCATGCCAGAAATGAAAGGATTTCCTTCCTGCCCAGTTAGTTTCTTTCTGAAGTACATAGACTCACTACACCCGGACTGTCCATATCTATGGCAACGTCCCAAAACTACAGCAGAGTGCTGAAGAAAAAGGCAAAGATCCCTACTACTGAGAACACTCTTGTATACCCCTCAGACTTCGGAATAAGCTAGTATGCTAGTGTTATTATGTGTTATTATTTATTTAAATTCCTGGTTTCTGATTGGCTAACAGCCAACTGTGAAATCGTCATATCAACTCAACAACCTCGTGTCCAGGCTCTTTACGCGGCGACAGCTTGCCAAATATGGTCAAGCGAGTCAATATGATAATTATTGACGCGTCAATATGACTTCGTTGTCATGGTTATGGCGACGACAATCATATTGACTCGTTGACAATGACAAACTGCCAACACTGCCGTGGAAAAACAAATGGCTTCCTCAAGGTTCGCAAGATATTTTAATTTTTTTAAATAAATAATAAAACCATTATTGAACTCGGTTTTCGCGTGATATGAAGAATTATCATGCCCTCAGTTTGCCGTTTAATATCAACCTCAGCCTGCGGCTTCGGTTGATAAAGGCAAACGTCGGGCATGATAATTCTTCATATCACGCTCAACCAGTGTTACCACTCCGAAATTTCACCAAACCCCAGATTCGACCAAAAAGATGAAAAAATACGCCAGATTTCATAAAAAATACCCCAGGTCAAACAAACAAGCTGGATGTGGTGACCAATAACGCTGTTTGGCTCTGATTAGGGACGCGTAGGCTACTGAAGAGCTTGAAAATGATACTTTCGGCCACTGCAGTCCACGAAATACCGTAAACATTATATTAATGATTAATATTTAATAATTATAGGATCCAGGCCCTCTAATTAACGCTATGTATATATATTGTCAAATCATATATGGTCAAATCGAATCGATTAACATGGCGATTGATGAATTGATAATATTTTTTGTGCCCTTTGTACTTTGCCACCCATGCACATTGCACATGCATTGCGATATTTGCGACGAAAACATGTGCAAAAAATGTCCACGTGTACAGCACGTGCTGAACTAATACTTAGCCTGCCTGCCTAACTTGGATTTTTTTTATTTTGTTTTTTTTTATTAATTTTACAATCAAAAATAATTGAAGGCGCAGACAACAGGACCAATAGAGTCCCAAATTAAGTCCTGCCATACAAAGGTGTACAACATTATACTACATATACATATATATATATATATATATATATACTACATTACTAATTAACACAATTACATATTTACAGAGTTTCACACAATTACAATTGAACACAAAAATATAATCTTAAAACATGCACGTTTACGAACAACAAGACAAAATGCAAGAACGACATTTAGAACAAAATGTTTTCCAAGTCCTTGGCCTATTTACATCAAAGCATGCATTAAGTTTTTGGGTGTAGTGTTTATAGAGTTTTAATTTCAGCGACTGAACAGAGGGAGAGGATTTAATTTCATCTGGCAAGCTGTTCCATAGGGGTACTATCCTATTGAAAAATAGGTTTCGGAAAGAAGATGATCTGCAGCGGTTTGGTCTGTATGAATCAGTAGTGCTTAAACGAGTGCGGTGATGAGTAGGATTGACCAGTATATAGTTTTCAGGAGATAAGTCATAATATCCAGCTTTACATTTATAAAAAAACGTAATGTCTTTTATTTCGAACCAGTAAGAGATAGGGAGTATATCAAGTTGCTTTAAACGGTTGGTGTAAGATGAGGTGTAGTCTTGAAGGATATATTTGGTCGCTCGTCTTTGGATACCCTCTATTAAAAGAAGGTCCCTAGATGTTGTTTGGGGTGCCCAGATCTCACTACCATAACACATGTGGGTACGAACAAGTGACAAATATAGAGAACGTCGACATTTCACATCAGTTAAATAAGTGCAGTTTCGTCGTAGAAATCCAAGCATGCGGTTTGCTTTGGAAACGATATTCGAAATATGTGGAGACCATTTCAAATTGTTAGTAATGAGAATGCCAAGATCCTTTTGAGATGTTTTGAAAAAAATCTGTTCGGAGTCTAGGAAATAATTTGGTGTGTCAATAGAGCGCTTCCGCGAAAATTGCATGCCCGAGCATTTTTTCAAGTTGAACTTCAGCTCCCAAGTAGAGGACCATTGACACAGAGCTTGAAGATCTGATTGAAGAACATTGGTATCTTGTCGGTTGTTAATGATGTGATAGCATTTGCTGTCGTCGGCAAACATTGGCACTTTGCTGAGTGTTACTGCATCGGGAAGGTCGTTAACATATATTAGAAAAAGCAGTGGGCCAACAATACTGCCTTGAGGAACGCCAGATGTTACATCTAGATAGGTTGACGAGAAACCTTCAACGACTACGCGCTGTTTTCGTCCAGATAGATAGTCGGAGAACCAGTCTAATAGGGGCCCAGTAATACCAAATTGCGAGAGTTTCAGGATGAGTTTATCATGAGGAACAGAATCGAAAGCCTTGCAAAAATCAAGATAAACCATGTCCATCTCTTTTCCACAATCTAACGCCTTGCCAATGTTATGGACAACGTCGAGCAACTGTGTAATGCAAGATCTTCCTGAACGAAATCCATGTTGTTGGTCATGAAGGAGAGGTTTTACAATATACAATGCTCGATTGTGGACCACATGCTCAAGAACTTTAGATACGAGGGATAGCAGGGAGATTGGACGATAATTACTGACGATATGATTGATGCTGTTTTTGGGAACAGGAACAATGTTTGCATGCTTCCAATCTGTAGGAACCTTACCGAGAGCAATAGATTTATTAAATAAAGCAGTGAGAGACGGAGCAATAACATTCGAGCATTCTTTCAGTAATCTCGCCGATATCCCATCTGGACCCGTAGCTTTTGATGTTGATAGACTATTGAGAAGACGAATAACTTCTTCAACCGAAACTTCAGTAAATTCTGTTGGAGTGACCAGGGCAGTGTTTGATGGAGGGGAACATGGGTTGCTGCGGCAAGGAAGAAACACAGAGGCAAAGAATTTGTTTAGAGCATCAGCTTTATCACTCGATGTGCTAAATTCTGAGTCAGCTAGGGTCATAGTATCAGGTAATGTAGATTTGCTTGATTTTGATTTAAAAAATTTCCAAAATTCTTTGGGATTTGAATTTATTTTATCAGCAAGACTCCTAATATAAACACGCTTTTGGGTTTTAATCATAGGTTTAACTGACCTGCGTAGTTCACGAAATTTTTCCCAAAGCAATGCCGAATTAGATTTCTTTGCACGTTTCCTAGTAGACTCTTTTTGATGGAGTATGTAGATAATTTCGCTTGTAAAATAAGGAGGTGTATAAGTTCGCGAGGTTTGCCTGCTCGGTATATAGGTATCAACAGCAGCAAGGAAGGTATCCTTCCATTTGGACCATGCAATATCATTTTCACCGAGAACAAGATCCGTCAATGGCAAGAGATTTAAGGATTCGCGTAGAGCTACAAAATCACCCTTATTGTAGTTGTACATTTTCCTCTTCGCTGGCATTTTTGGCTTGTGATCGAGTAAGACATCAAACACAATCGACTTGTGATCAGATTTGAGAGAGACATCTTCATCATCCGTAGATTCGATATTTTCCACAAAGTACTCATCGGTTGTTAAGACCAAGTCAAGTATGTTTGAGCCACGAGTTGGGGAAGAAACAAGTTGAAACAAACCACGATCTTGTAATGAATCTGTGAAAGAAGTCTCAAACGATGTACCAGGGAATCCCGAGCCATTTATCCACTGGATGGTTGGAAAGTTGAAATCACCAAGCAAAATAATGTCTTTTAGATTAGATTTGAAAGCGAAATCTATAAAACTGTTTAAGTTTTGTAGGAAGTCGCTACCTGCGTTAGGTGGTCTATAACACACAGCAATAAGAACTCGTTTGAAAAGTGTTTTAATAATGACGCTCGTTAATTCCAGGGATTCACAATTGAATATGAAAGGCTCAGTACTTATAGAATCTTTTATCGCTAGCAAAACACCACCTCCACGCTTGCCAGTTGGACGATCTTTACGAAAGATTTGATACCCGTTTGGAATAATTTCATAATCAGTAATGGAATTATTTAACCAGGTCTCCGTAAGAGCAAAAACATCGAATTGGTTTGTCAATACAATGTCTTGAAAGCAGGACAATTTATTCTCGCGACAGTTGGTCAAGTTATCAAATTGAACAGACTTAAGGCTTCGTACATTTTGCAGAGTAAACGTAAGGGATTTAGTTGATGATATAGTGTTAGATTTACTTTCATTAGATGGACCAGGATTACGTTCCACATTAAAAGAGGCATCACTATTGGGATAGTACCGAAATCTCGAGGCCAGATATTTTTTACGCCGATTGAATTTAATGTTAATCAATTGTTTTTGGTCATACGCATCAGAACCCGTACATTCAAAGGTATTAACTGTATTTAATTGAGATTGGGCTGAGCCGCAAGACCTGAAAAAGTCGACGAGAAAAAATCCAAATAGAAATGAACAGAGCACCAAAGAAAATCCGTAGTTGCGCATCATGACGATTTATAAAACAGTGCGTATTACATGAGCATGTATGCCAGACAAAGCAGGGAAAATCCCAACTCAAAGAAATTGGAGCAGGTCAAAAGGTCACGTTGTCCAAACAAATGATGGCTTCGCTATACGAATACAAAGAACAATATTTTGAAAACAATACCACGAAACAAGTTAAACAATCCACAAAAATGAGGTAGTGGGTCACCAGAGATATTGATCAAGCGAGGAAAAACAAATAGACCATAAAGTATCTGCAATGAGCATATACTAACAAATATAGTTGTTGCCACGGTAACTCGAGGTGAGACGCCGCGAATTATTCAAAAATCCCAACGGTCAAAATTTGATAAAACTCGATAATTTAAGTTGTCTTGAATCAAATCAAATAGGATCTTTACACATCAAGACTAGGAACACGATTTACAGTTTGCAGAGAGATTTCCAAACAGAACCGGTGAATAAAAAGCGATATATTCAAAATCAACCACAAGTACACACTGTCTGTGATCTTCAGTATTATACGGTGACTACGAGAAAACAATCCACGATAAATATCAGTATTAAACGATGAAGTAACAGCGCAAAGAATATATCCAAAGAACCACAGGATGTTTATATATAATCTGAGTCCAAATTTATACAGATTCGAAGTATTTTGAAGTAGTAACTAGTCGAGAAATACGGAGGTCAGTTATTACCACCGCGGAGGTCAGTTGTCAACTTGAACTTGCGGGCCTTTAGTTGGTTTACTATAATTATATTCCTAATTAGCTCTAAAGAGATTGTTTTCGTGACCTTATACGGTAAGGATATCCATATTTAGACAGGTTTGAAACAAAGTCGTGTGCGTTTTCGAAACCAGGAATTTCACTTGCGTTTTCGGGCAAAATACCCCAGACTTTTGAACCAAAACCCCAGAACCCCAGAAAATTGTCAAAAACCCCAGATCTAGCGGAAAAACCCCATGGCTGGCAACACTGCGCTCAACCTCGTTCAATAATTGCTAATTATTCTTTCAGGTGAATCAGGTCTGACCAAAACATTAGGGTCCAGGCCTTTCCTAAGATATATCTTGTTTCCATAACAACTGCGCCACGTGAACTGCGCCACGTGAGTGGAGAACTGCGCCCAAAGCTGTTCTGCATTTTTGGAATAGGCCTTTCCCCTTTTAACAGCACGCGCGCAATGCATGACGGTAGTTGATTATCAAAATCAATTTTAGTTGTCATGGCGAAGTGTCCAGGAGCGATTTTGTTCTGAAGGAAATTTTACCGATTTTTAGCCCTTTTTACTTAACTAAAGAGATACTAACAGTGTCTTAGGAGAAATACAACTCCTAGCTATAAAATAGGCGGAATGACAAAGAGATCAGGGATCATTTTAGCGACAAAAACGGCCTTTCAATCAACAAGGAGCGAGCAGTTTATTTGACGAAAATGGCGTTCGAATCTAGGCTCCTTGTACTTTTAAGCGGTGAGTTATTTTATTGTGAAGCGATCAAAAGTCTATTTTGATATGTAGATAATCCCCTATTTTGTGTCTTTCAATATGACCAATTTTAGACTCGTTTGCACATTTCTTCGTTCATTTTTTGTTCATTGAACATGGCATGCGCTTTTAACTTTTCGGCCATCATTCGATACATATCTAGGCTTGCTTGAGGCTGTTTGGCTTTGCCCGTTTTGGCGCGAAAAATATACACATTTGCAGCCAATGTTGCAGTTTCAGTCTACGCTTTCATAGTATTTTCGCTTGTTGGGTAGTTTTGCTTGTTTTTGTCCTGCAAACCTTTGTAGAAGTCTCGGTTTTTATCTTCCCGTATTTGCCAGCATAAAAGTAGGTCCTAAATTTATTCTAAAATTCGAAAATATATTTATTATTGCTCACAAACCTTCCATATAAACCCGTTTTTGTGGACAAGTTTTGTATTAAATTGGTAGGCTACTTTGTATTAAATTTGTGGACAAGTTTTGTATTAAATTGGTAGGCAATACCAAAGGATGAGGCATTACAAAGAAAATGGGTTAATTAAACTTGTCAAAACAAAAGGGCTGAAAAACATTGGTCCAAATTCAAGAGTCTGTTCAAGTCACTTTCCAGGTGGAAAAAAAACATATTTGAATAATGTACCCACAGAGTTAGCAGTGCATAGGAATGTAAAGGCTCGAAGACAACTTTTTAGACCATAAATTTTAACCACAACTGTATTTGAAGATAAAGCATGCACTATAAATGTTGATGAAAATGTACCTAACAGCAAAGAAGTAGACGTGACTGAAATTTGTCCCCCAGTTCAAATGAAACCGAAATGAAAAAGGAGTTAGACAATCTAAAATCAAAGTGTAATGACCTTCAAAAAAGAATTGACGCAGTGACCACGATTGGGAGTGACCACGATTTCAAGTTCTATACTGGATTTCCTGACTATACGACTTTTAGTGCCTTCTTCGATTATCTTCCACCAGCATGTAAAAATTTGATATACTATGGCTCTAATACTTGTCAAACAAGTTCTGCAAACCCACACAAAGCACGGCAAGCCTAGTACACTATCCCCTGAGCAAGCCTGGAAATAAGCGTCCGGTCACGGTCATTGACCGGCACAAATACGCTATTTTTACTGTTTTGACAGGCAGAAATTTGATTGTGTCTGTCACTTTGTCCGGCGCTAATTTCATAAAAGAACATTCTGTCAAAACTCAACAAATTCTGTATCATTCGTCAAAAAATAAAATAATGTTCCTGCGGAAAGTCTCCATGATTTTTGCTTTTACTGGCTTAAATGATGCTTTGCAACGACCGACAACGCCATGTTTGTTTTATTGTTCAGTGTTTCCATTATGTAAAACTTTTTTTCGCCTACTGATACTGATAATGAAATTTTTTGATCAAATTTTATTCCAAGTGGAAACGCTACTTGGAAGTTTGGCGGGAAACTCCCAAACAAGCGTGTTTTATTTTCGTGACTCGGTGACTGAAAATGTCAAAAAAAATCACTAATTTTTTTGCCAGTACATCCAAGGAAACAACTTCAGCAGAAGCTGACAACACGAAGGTTTCCCAGAAAAAAACTCCTGAAAGAACGTTAAAAACGATTACATTAAAAAAGTGGATTAGCGAAGATTTGGCTGCATCCAACGCTTTTTTGTGGCTAAAGCATGAAGAAAATAAGAATGGCCAAGTCAAACTTATGAAATGTATGGTGTGCACAAGGTTTGAAGACAGAATAAAGCACAACCGGGATTTTTGTAATGCGTGGATACAAGGGACATGTAATCTTCGTTTATCGAACGCAAAAGATCACGCTGCAACAAAGTGTCATCAGCATGCGTACGATCTCTATGTTAAGGATTTAAAAGGCGAACTAGGTAGCAATATGGACAATCCTATGAGACCCCCACCCAGTCAACGTACTTTGGAAGATGGGTTCTCAAGGTTAAGTGAAACCCAGCTAAAACAAACTATCAAGAAGTGTGACATTGCCTATTTTGTTGCTAAAAAAGAGTTGCCATTTGCCGTCTATGAAGATTTAATTGCCCTGGAAAAACGCCATGGTGTTGACTTAGGTGATGTTTATAATAACCGAAAACAATGTGCTGAGTTTGTTGATGTTAATGCCCAATTTATTGCTCAACAGTTGAATGAAGATTTGACCAAAGCAAAATTCTATAGTGTCTTAACAGACGGTAGTACGGACAAGTCAGTAACTGAGAAAGAAGTTGTTTATGTTCTGTATTTTGATCCCCACTCTAAGTCAAATCCAGACGAAGTTGAAGTCAAATTATCGTTTTTATGTTTGAAAGACGTAAAGAAGGCAGATGCTGAAGGTATTACGAATGCAATTGAAGAAAGCTTCAAGTCACTGGGGATCTTGCCAAATGACTTGTATTCCAAATTAGTAGGTTTTGGCGCTGACGGTGCATCCGTAAATAGCGGCAACAAGAATGGAGTGAGAGCACTTCTGGAGAAAAATGCTCCATGGCTAGTGTACACGTGGCGTGTTGCACATAAACTGGAACTAGCTCTTAAAGACGCACTAAATGGTACCATATTTGACAGTGTTGATGATATGCTAACGAAGCTATATTCTCTGTATCATAAATCCCCCCAAAAAATGCACGAACTGAAACAACTTCATGATTTACTTGACTTTGAATTTGAAGAGGGCGCTGTGAAACCAAAACGTGCTTCTGGAACACGATGGATAGATTTCAAGCTATCTGCACTGCGAATTGTTTTAGACAAATATGGTGTCTACATACAACATTTAGAAAATTTAAGTAGCGATAAAGAAGTCACAGATCGTCAAAAAATCAAGGGGTATTTACGTAAATGGAAATCGAGTCGCATGCTGTTAAATATTGCATTGTTTATCGACGTTCTTAATCCTGCTGCAATTTTGTCTAAAGCATTCCAAGATAACGTAATTGATAGTGTTGGAAGTTGGAACTATACATAACCTTAAGCGATCCAAGCAATCCCTTGACCAGTTGATGTCTAAATCATTTGAAGACCTTCCATCTGTCAAGCATGTTTTCAACAAACTGGTGACTACAGAAACCACACGTATTTATCAAGGAATTGAATTTCCAGTCCAGAGTTTCGAGAAAGCCGTGGCTGATGTTAAAGCTTCAAAAAACACTGTCATAGAATCCATTCATTCTACCCTAGATGCCAGATTGGAAGGTGCCAGTACCATTGAATTAGAGTCTGTGGCGAAAATCTTAAACACGGAGCACTGGAAATCACTAGTAGAAGAAGGTGGAATTGAGTTTGCAGATAAGATGGTTACTGATCTTTTGGAGAAGTTTCATCCGATTTTGTTAAAGCAAGGTCTCTGTCCGAGCACCTGTGATCTAGAGATCCTTGAAGAGTGGCACGATATGCTAAGTCACGCAATAAACTTTCTTCAGTCAGAGAAAGCCAAGTTAGCCAACTACAAGAAGACGTGGAGGCTTTTGTTTGACTCCTCGTATTCCACCAAATGGAAGAACATTTTGCTTTTGATCCAACTACTGTTTTCTGTGCCAATCTGCAATGCAAAATTAGAACGCCTGTTTTCTAAACTCAAGAGAACGAAGAATGATGAAAGATGTTCTATAGGCGAGGACAGGCTAACGAATGCTCTCAGAATTGTAGAGGAAGGTCCGCCCCTTGATTCCTTTGATTCTGCTCCTGTTGTTCAGATGTGGCTAAACCAGAAAGTTAGGCGGCCGAATCAGAAGAGAAGAAAAAAATATAAATCGAGAAATAAGAAAGTTAAATATTATCATGCGTCTGAAAACGATGCCAATTTGATTGCTTCTGTTGATAATGTCGATGACGTCATTGATGCCACACCATTACCACCAGCGCCAGAATCTGACAATGATGGTACTGATTCATCTGGTTCTGGCCATGCTGCATCTCAATATTTCAGTGACACCGACAGTGAAGCCAGTGATTTTGCAGGTTTTTTGCCAGAGGACTTTTAGTATATATCTAGTTATTTACATAAAGAAATAAAGTATGTTTGGACCTTAGTATTATGTCAATGTAAAGTAACAACATTCGGTAAGGACTGAAGGACATTCACATTATGGAAATTCTGAT
This sequence comes from Trachythela sp. YZ-2020, assembly GCA_016169945.1. Lineage (NCBI taxonomy): Eukaryota > Metazoa > Cnidaria > Anthozoa > Malacalcyonacea > Clavulariidae > Trachythela > Trachythela sp. YZ-2020. The sequence goes on along the minus strand of JADLSH010000374.1, from coordinate 506,912 downwards.
TTTGTACATACTTGTTTAGTTGTTTTGTATATACCGGCAGGTGTATATATGTATTTAAAACTATTTAATGGTTTTAACCTTGTTTGTTTTGTATCCTATGTTTTTGACAGAAAAGTAGCATGACCAGTACATTTTGTTTTATGGCAGACACAAATTCATTGGTACTGGTCATTTTGACAGGCAGGTCCCTAAAAATTATTTCCAGGCCTGCAAACAACAATCTTTCTTCTCACTGTTACTCTCGCATTCTTTCTGGAGTGTTTCAAATGCCTCGGTAAGGAAACCAGGTTCACAGTTGATGGAACGTGCCCATTTCTGAATAAGGGAAGGGTGTGGCAATGGTAGTATCTTTCTCACATAACTGTAGGCTTTCGCGGAGTAAAATTGCAATGTTACTGCGAACTCTTTAACCTCGTCAGAATATCTCCTTCCTTTTGAAGCTCTCCTTGAATTCTTCATCACATTCTGGAACAGAGCTAGCTTTATTCCATCAAAGTTGTTATGCATCAAATCAGCTTCTTGCTTTGCAATCAGCATATTCTTCTTCAGTTGGTTGATAAGTTGGCTCATGCTTCTAACTTTTGAATTCCGTCTTCGTAATTTTTGCTGTAAGGTTTTTACCTAAAGTTATAAAAACAAAACATAATATGAAAATTAACAACTTGAAAGCCAAGATATGAGTCTTGGATATGAATTAATAAAATTAACTGTTCAACTGCAATTATACTGTATTACGTTTTAATTACTTTTTTTGAAAGTGTGAGCTGGTATTACTATTTTGTTTTTTTTCACCTTCACTTTTAACTTTTTTAGCCTTTTAGTGGGGGTTTCACTGTTGTTATTATCTTTATTGTTAAGCAGTGGGACATGAGATATGGTTGGTTCCTCAGATATGGTTGGTTCTTCAGATATGGTTGGTTCCTCAGGTATAGTTGGTTCCTCGGGTATAGTTGGTTCCTCAGGTATGGTTGGTTCCTCAGAGTAAGGTTTAGCATAGTTGTGGAATTCTATTGAAATTCTTTGTAACTTTCTGGGTGATATAATAGAATCTGTAGGTGCACTTCGTTTTGGACTGCTTTCTTCTCCTAATACTTCATTTTCTTTTCCAAAGACAGATGGTACTGCATTCTTTTTAAGGCATGGTCGCTTTTTACATTTTCGTAATGGATACAGGTAATCACTCGGCAGGAAATGCTTGCTGCATAGACGACTGTAGCGTGTCGCCTTCCAGTTTCCACCCTGCTTTCCAACAGCATATTCCCATTTTTGGGTTAATTCAACGTCTTTCTGAGGAAATCTACATTGTGCATGTAAATTATTATATAATTTGTAAGTGATTAAAAAGTTTTTTAGGCAGAGGATTGTATTTGTCAAGCAATGTCTCTGTGCATCATGTGTTAAATTTTTTTTCCTTTTTTTATAGGGCCCATATACTGTACTGTACTGAGCTTTCTTGCCAAATGGAAAAATGATAAACTGTACCAGTCATTAGTAAACAAGTTAATCAGTAAAGTGATCAGTTGAGCTGATTTTAGTCAATTCAAATTAAATCTACAAAGTAGCTGTACAGAATGAGAGATTTGACATCATCATGCATCCCATCATGCAACGCCTGATAGGAGTGAATAAATGTACAGCAAGTGGGGAGCAGTCTTTGATCTTGTATTAAATCTGGTGTGGCTGCAGTGAAACAAACATAACGGCTATTCGTAGGCTAGGGGGGGGGATTTTTGGGGGTGCACCCCCCAGCAAAATCCGTCCCTGGGTCCACCCCAGTTTAAAAGAAAGAGGCAAACTAATTTATTGTAAGATAATTTAAAAAAGTGAAACAATTTGTTATTAATAAAGTTTATTGTGAAAATACATGGTGTACTGTTGTCCCACACATCATTATGTACATTATTTGTTACAGTACACCCTTTCGATAATTACATCAGATTTTTTCTGTGGGAGCTGCGTTCTCATGATTTTTGAGGCAACTGCCTTTCATATCCATACATGAGACTAAATGAGAGCGAGACTCTAAGGCCAAAAAGTGTCTGTATTCTGTAATGTAATTATTGAAAAGGTGTATTCATACTATATGGAGGGTTATCATGAAAAAGATAGTAACTTCATCAACATGCACCTTACTTTAGTGCATATAACCATTCACTACTATAACATTGACCAGGGTTTTTAAGGATTTTGGAGTGGGGGAGGGGCAATGATCTAAGGGGACCCCAAACTACCTCCTCCGCAGGCTCTTCCCTATCCAGTTAAATTATGCAGATCAGTGGGTTAGAAAACGCGGCGCAAGGTGTGATGGCTTCTCATTTAATTATCCATGTCCACTTGCTTGCTCGCTAATTAAAATATTGGCAAACGACTGGGGATGAGGCAGGACCCCAAAGGCACGTGGTTATAATTATGTACTGTATCGCCACTGTTATATGCACCACACTGTGGTTATATGCGCCGCCACTGTCTTTTGCAGGCCAGTGGCGTAGGAAGCAAGGGGCAACCTGCCCCTAATATTTCAGGGAGGCCGGAATAGCCCCCCCCCCCAAAGAAGAAGTAATTATTAAATTTTAAAAAATGAACCTATAAGTAGAGTATAAATCAAAACAAAAATAGTCTAGAAAATTTCGGAAATGCCATTCGGATCCTACAATCTAGAGACTTTAAGTTTCAAATGTTTTCCCAATCAGCACAAACCATGGTCATAACCATTGTGGGGCTTTGTGGAATGGTGGAATTTAAGTCCCTAAGCTTCCTATGCCAGATTCAGGTCATAAATTATTGAATACTACATCACAATATTTGTGTCATATATATAAACTCAGTTGTAAACTCAACATTTGCCCAGGTAGTTATACTTATATATTTTGCTGTTTTTATATTAAATACCAATTCAAACATCTTAATTTTTAAGCCTGCATTCAAGACTACTATATATCAGTAAATGCACATGAGCACATGTTGAGTTTACTACAACTATATTTACACATTTGGCCATACAAATGTCAAATTTCCCACAATGTCATATTTGCCGGCAAAACATTAACTTGTGCTTTTGTATTAGTAAAAGCAAGTCATCATGTAGTCATTTTTATAAAAAATATATGAAAATATAAATTTCCAACTTAAAAAAGGAAGGAATTAATAAACTGCAGTCACAGTTCTTTACCACCACTCTACATCCTCTTCTTTTGAAAACTTTTCTAGTCTTCTGTCATTTATATTTATAGTCAAGCTTCATTCTATAAATATTATTTCATATCCACTATAAATCCATATATACTGGCCACGAAAAACTTGAACTACTTCATTTTTCTCGACTTTCTCAATCATTTTATCACTTTTTTGGCAATTTGTATTCAACAATTTAGTAAACTAGACATACAATCGTTTACTCGCACTCTGTGTAAAGTAAAACTTTATATTTCTCCTGTTTACAGTATTTCTCATCGCATAATTTTTCCGCCATGTTTCTTTGTCAAACACAAGCGAGGCGGGCTTTTTAAAAATTTAAATATTAATTATTTACAAACAATGAAATTACTGTAATTATTTCCGGTTTGGCTTTATTAGACCGCAATTTACACAAAACATTACTCTAAAACAACGTACTTTTTTTTTTTTTTGTATTTAATTTATTTTTTTATTGAATTTCCGCAATATAAATATTCGCTTACCTATGAAGAGCTACAGTTTTTCCAGTTGTTTTTTCGCCGCTCGTCTGTTTGCTTTTACATCCAGGTGCAACACAATACAACGGCATTTTCACATTTTAGCCTAAAACTTTATTACTGAAAGGTTCGTATCAAAGGAAATATAGTTATCTCTTGTATTTTTATCGACTTATTTTTGCTATCTAGAGCTTTTTGGACTAAGCAGCTGGAAATCGTGAGAAAAAACGCGTTGCGCCGGGTGAATCATATATGAAACCGCGCGGGGGACTAAAACTGACGTCCAACAGCGCCTTCAATTTCCGCCATCTTTGGCTTCACTTTGAGCAACCAAGTTCTTACTCCAGATATATATAGAGCTCACTGGCGCGTGCCATAAATTCCCGATAAATAAAAAAAAATTCAAAATAAATATTTCTAAAAGCCGTATCGAAGGCACGTTTTACAGTCTAAAGAAACAGATAAAAAGCTAAATTTCGACCATTAGAAGTCTTTCAAGATATTAAAGAAAAAATCTTTCCTCGTAAGAGCGTGCCGAAAAAATCTTTCCTCGTAAGAGCGTGCCGAGTTTGGAATTATCTTGCAGATGAACTGAACCTCACTATGGATACTAGCATTGTATTTAAATCGGATTTGCTCAAGTACTATTTTACATCGCTGAACATTAATTATGATCCTGAAAACTCTCGAACATTTAAGAGTATATGTCTAAAATGTAATTGTGTTCGTAGTCTGTTACGTCCAATATCGTGTTGCTGTTGAACTGTAAATAAGATCATAATGATAGTTAACTATATAGTGTGTGTAATGATAGTTAACTATATAGTGAATGTAATTTTATGTCGGGCCCGCAGTAATTGGCTAAACGCTGTTGCGGTCACCCAGCCGTGGTCATGTACTGTATTTCATTATGTACGTGTTTTTGTCCTGTTATGTAACGTAACATTATGTTTCATCGGCAAAGTTTATAAATAAATAAAATAAAAAGATATTAAAAGATATTAAAGATTGTTTGATTTGAACTGAAGTATGACTGGAGGTATGTTTGGGATTAAACTTTTAGTATTTTTGATTCTGCAATGTTTAGTCGGCAAAATAGCCCACTGTTAAAAAGCTTATTTTGTAAGGATTCCAATGGTGTTAATTTCATTGCCAGGGGGTAAATATTTTGCAAAGGAGATCGTACTTAAAGTGCTCTTGCGACAACTTGCGACAACATAATTAAAATGCGACCGTCCAGAAAGAGTTAATATTCAAACTCGTAACCAGCGCTAGGAATTTGCTGAACCATTCTGAGGCCAGCAGAGTGAGGCCAGCATGATCTCTCGCACCATGATGATATATGACATACCAACATACCAGCCTCGTACCCAGGCCACACTCGGGTCGGAACCTTTGAAGTTTTTGTCCTTGCGCTTTTCATGCCGCGTATGTTTGGCCGCCATGTTGGCAGTAAGGAAAGAGGAGTGAAGATGTTTAGAATTGTACTACAGAAACATGGTTTTTACACTTAAATGGCAATATTTTTCCGTTTTCTTTCGCCGATTGGCTTCAGATGGATAAAATAACAAATAGAGGAGGATACTGCTTAGTTTTAGACGCGTTTGGAGTAAAATAAACAAGCAAAAAGGCAGAAAATCGCGACGAAATATGTCAGCTGTTAGGAGTACGTGCGGGATATTGGGCAAAGCTCATTTATTATTACCATTGGTCTTAACAAGTGAGACAAAGGTTTCAATCATGTTGAAAACGGCGTGTATAAGAAGAAAGTCAAAGTTGTTCTCACAAACATTTGAAGTATTCCTGCAGGAACAGATTGTTCTTATTGCTGTCTAGAGAATACACTGATGGAACATGTACAACTTTACTGAGGGGCAGTTATCCCTCTTACCCGAGATTAAACGAAGCATGCAATGACTTTGTGGTATTGAAATAAGTCATTTGTTAATGATTCGGAAAAATAACATGATCCTGATCACCTGATGGCTTTGGATTTTGTTCTGTGGAAAAATCAAATGGCAAAATGTTGTTGAGCACTAATTCTTGCGAATATATATTTTTGCATTGATCTATATTTAAATTCTTGTTAGCATGTGCTTGTCTGGTTTCATAAGGACTTATTTCAATACCTCAAAGTACGCTTTGTTTAATCTCGGGTAAGCGGGATCGTATAAACTGCCCCTGAGAGAGACAACTGTAATTATTGTTTGGAAGTAATGATATTCAAGATACATTTGTATTGCAAAATATTAAAACTAGCATGAAGCTACTGTGTACACATCTAGGGAGAGGTTTATAAATCCTTGCTCTCAGTGTTAACCCATTGACTGGCAATGCCCCCAAATGTCAGACAATTTTACTCTCTAAGGGGAGAGTATTTGCCACCCACGGTGCATTCTGTGTACAAAAGTGCGAAGATCTCCAGCATGGATTTTCAAAATTCACAACACAATTCATAATAAAAGTCAAGGTAAAACTGCTGATCTTCTGCATTAACTTTACTTCACACAGAATGCACCTATGCTTGCCACTTATGTGTTGATATTAGCAGGTGATAATTATGTGTTCCATCACCCTTGCAGATTTGTATGGCCAAAGGTCAGTAGCTAGTGGTTCAGCACCCTGGTTTTATTAATGCCAGTGGCATATTGAATAAATTATCAACTTGATGTTTGTTGTGTTGTGTTCTTGTTATATTTAATGCTCAATTATTCAATCTCTTGAAATTGTTTGATCATTTAACTTAATGACATTTAGGATTAACTTGTCAACATACACCACATTACAGTAAAATAACAAAATAGGTTGCATCAATCAGGGTGTATTTCAACCTAGTGGTTAACAAGAGACTTGGCATGGTGTATTGTGCAAGAGCAAGAGTTTCCCTTGACTAGTTTACTTTATTGCTTAACTTTGTTACATTTCTGACAAAACTTACACAAATGTGCTCTTCTCAAATTTGGCAAATGTCACATTGACTGCTACATACAATATCAATTGAAATATATTTCTTTATTGCTTTATTATATAAAATTCATTTCATTATTTGTTTCTTTTGCAATCTTTGGCTAGATTACAATGTTTACCATATTTCATTGTGAACACAACACATGTAGTACTGTAGGAGTAGTACACTCCCACCAAAAAACCTGCAAGTGGTCAACACCCTTTTATTTTGCCTCCATGTGGATTTCTCTAAATCAACAATCAAGCAATGCATTTGTCTGTAGTCTGGTTTAAATTGTCACTTAGTTTGGCAAGTGCTTTTTTTATTCTGCCCGATAATGGCAGATGTAGTCATGTAGAGAACTTAGTTTCAAACCGAAAAGAAATCTAACACTAAAAGAAAACGTGTGGTGTTCAGCAGTTAACTGTTCGAAGAGTGATAGTTCAAGTTTCCATCTGAGCCAGAAAAGTACGTTTTACTTCGTCATATTTGTAATTATTCTAAAACTATTCCTCAGCCTCCTCAGCTGGAAATTGTGCTGCAGATTTTGATGACCTAATCGCTCAGTGTACAGAAACTACCAAGAAGTCAACATCAGTGCTGGCTACAATACCTCAACCTCAAACCTTGGCGATTGGACAAACCGACTACAAAGATCCAAATTGTCGTTTCCAACATGGTCGAGGAGAATACTATCACATATGTTGCTGGCTATCTGCTCCATAAGTGTTCACAAAAACACAGCTGCTCAACCTGCAAAGAAGCCCAAGAGTCCAATGATCTGGATGACAATAGGAAATTACTTTCAATTGTTACTTCAAGGCATATGACCAAGTCAAATCACAATTTGGAGGTCTGCATGCGCCTTCAGTTAGATTCCTGGAGTATGTCGTTCAACTTGAAGCAATCTTTTTCAAAAACTTCTTCATTTATACAAAGAGTTCTTCTGTTGGAGGTGATATCATCAAGTCACTCAAGAAAGAACCTGTGCCACTCCGGTACTGTGAATAATTCCTGCTGGAATATCTACAGAAGCTGTTCTTGACAATGAGAATATATTACTCGTTGAAATTGGCCAACCGTGATTTTCGGACAACTAAGAACAAAAAGGACAGCAAATATTTGAAGGTGTCACATCTTTAACCGACATGACTTCAGTCATTATATTCGTTCATATTTTTATTAACGTTTGACATTTATATTGACAATTTAGAACTTTAGAAGTGCCTATACAGTGGTCTAGCTACTGCCATAATTTGTTCAGGGAGCCTCTTAGAAGAGAACAAAAACCGATCAACTTTGTTTGGCACAGAGCTGAGAGGACCATATTTAATCATACTGAAAATATTATAAAATAAACACAGAAAAACAAGCTATAGACCAAAATATATAGCATACTGCCACGGCTGCTATTTAGTAGAGTCTAGCAGCCTTATAGTTATAACAAGTTAGAGCACAATTTGTCATTGAAATAGTTTTTCTATTTTACTAAAATTTGACAACTTACCTTTCTTTTACAAGTACTAGGCATAGAAAGAAAAATTCGTCTACAAAACCTTGAAATAGTGCCAATTTAAGTTTCAATCATGAAAGTAAACATTCAGCCCACTCCTAACAGCTGACATTCGTCGCGATTTTCTGCCTTTTTGCTTGTTTATTTTACTCCAAACGCGTCTAAAACTACGCAGTATTCTCCTCTATTTGTTATCTTATCCATTTGAAACCGATCGGCGCAAGAAAACGGAAAATTATTGCCATTTAAGTGCAAAAACCATGTTTCTGTAGTACAATTCTAAACAATCTTCACTCCTCTTTCCTTACTGCCAACATGGCGGCCAAACCGGAAGTCGGATGACTTCGTTGGACACAGTGAACTATAAGTATACTGGAACGCTAACTCCTATGATCAAGGCCTATGATTCGTTGAAGCCAATGCGCGGGAATTTGAACTTTCAAAAGGACTGAGGAGAGTTCCGAGGAGTGAGAAAAATTCCGTCAAAAGTTTGTTTTTGAGCGAAAATTTGCAAGAAAAATACTTTTTACATCAGAAGACTTCAATGTTTGGGATTCAAATGTGGTTTTCCGATTAGTTTTGACTGTTTTACATCTATCTGCAGCAAAAATGAGGCGGATCGTTATCGTATATGGGAAAAAATGACAAATATTTGAACGTGCCGAAGCAAACTTTGCTCTTTAACTCAGAAAAAATATACTAGAAAACACTTCGGCAGCCCCCAAATTGATTTTGCACTATACTCCAGGTATTGCTTTTTATCTTGAGCTTTTAGTCCTTGCTTTAACCCTTCTAAAATATAAACAAATTGACGATTTTCAAGTGGTGCTATTTTTGTCTTCGCGCCTTCTTGTTGGTCATCAGTGAGCACTTTGAAGATGACGGCTGAGCTACCTTATATAATCCTTATTTTAACTGTCAAAAATAAGTTACTGCATGCTTGAAAAGCAATTTTTTAATGTATCTTATATTTTTCTATATAAATTGTATCATAAAATCTCTTAACTCTTTTTGGAAAGTCTCATAACTCAGAAAAACCAAACATTTTCGCGCGGTTTTTTGACAAATTTTGTTTTTTTCCAGTAATATTTCAGAAACTGAACGACCTTTGTTCATTGTAAGTACTTGAGTAAAAAGTTTAATTGTTCTAGTGTAGTCAAAGATAAATAATGAAAGTATAAAAGGAAATTAAAAGGGTAAAATTTAGCAATATAAAAAGTGTATTTTTTGAAATAAATATGTTAAAAGGGACTGGCACTACCTACAAAGCACGGCTTCAATTTCCCCCCCTGAGTTAGCGTTCCAGTATACTTATAGTTCACTGGTTGGACCACAGGGAGCCCACCCTTGGTCTTGCTGGAGAGCAATATATATTATATTCTAATAAATATAGGAGCCCAGTATAATGTTTTTAAAACAGCCATACACAAATATATGTATAAAAGTTTATATAATATAAGTTTATATATATAGCTCAGCGTTGACGTGCGGGCAGATGCCTTGCATTTTGCAGGCTGGTGCGGGTTAGGGCGAGTGAGCAGAAGGGAAAAATAATAAAGGGATGTAACATCGACGAACGGCGGAAGGACGTGTTCCAGAGGTTGCTGTGACACGTTACAGTTCAACAAATCATCGGTTCGTGTTCGGATTTCGGCCACAGTTTCGGCGCTCAAATGTCAACAAAAGGAATTCTTTCGGATATTAATTCTCAGATTACGAACTTGTCATCTACAGCTACAACTAATTTACAAAATCCCGACAACGTTGCGGTTACGTGGTAAGTTATTCAAATTCTATTCATTAGTTTGAAACTTTTCGGTTCAGTGATTTCAAAATTGTCAACGGTTTTTTGATAACTTCATGTCTTTTTTATATGCGAACAGTTATACTATTTCATATTTTTACATAGAATTTTGAAGAGCTATGCAGTGTGTAGTGGGCAATCAATAAGCGTGACGACGTAGTCAATTTACTGTCACAGCAACCTATGGAACACATCCAAACATTCAAGATATGTAAATCGATCGGGAAAATCACCCTCTTGAGCGACGATTTTAAAGCTTTTAACCATGCGATATGAAAGAACAGTCCCCTGATGTATCTTCTAACACCATAAATCTCTAATTTTTTTATTTACACAAGCCGTATAGTGCTTTGCAGTCCGCCGTTCGTCGATGTTACATCCCTTTATTATTTTTCCCTTCTGCTCACTCGCCCTAACCCGCACCAGCCTGCAAAATGCAAGGCATCTGCCCGCACGTCAACGCTGAGCTATATATATAAACTTATATTATATAAACTTTTATACATATATTTGTGTATGGCTGTTTTAAAAACATTATACTGGGCTCCTATATTTATTAGAATATAATATATATTGCTCTCCAGCAAGACCAAGGGTGGGCTCCCTGTGGTTGGACACTTTGAACCCCGAGTGAGGTTACTGTCCAAACGCGTCTAAAACTACGCAGTATTCTCCTCTATTTGTTATCTTATCCATTTGAAACCGATCGGCGCAAGAAAACGGAAAATTATTGCCATTTAAGTGCAAAAACCATGTTTCTGTAGTACAATTCTAAACAATCTTCACTCCTCTTTCCTTACTGCCAACATGGCGGCCAAACCGGAAGTCGGATGACTTCGTTGGACACAGTGAACTATAAGTATACTGGAACGCTAACTCCTATGATCAAGGCCTATGATTCGTTGAAGCCAATGCGCGGGAATTTGAACTTTCAAAAGGACTGAGGAGAGTTCCGAGGAGTGAGAAAAATTCCGTCAAAAGTTTGTTTTTGAGCGAAAATTTGCAAGAAAAATACTTTTTACATCAGAAGACTTCAATGTTTGGGATTCAAATGTGGTTTTCCGATTAGTTTTGACTGTTTTACATCTATCTGCAGCAAAAATGAGGCGGATCGTTATCGTATATGGGAAAAAATGACAAATATTTGAACGTGCCGAAGCAAACTTTGCTCTTTAACTCAGAAAAAATATACTAGAAAACACTTCGGCAGCCCCCAAATTAATTTTGCACTATACTCCAGGTATTGCTTTTTATCTTGAGCTTTTAGTCCTTGCTTTAACCCTTCTAAAATATAAACAAATTGACGATTTTCAAGTGGTGCTATTTTTGTCTTCGCGCCTTCTTGTTGGTCATCAGTGAGCACTTTGAAGATGACGGCTGAGCTACCTTATATAATCCTTATTTTAACTGTCAAAAATAAGTTACTGCATGCTTGAAAAGCAATTTTTTAATGTATCTTATATTTTTCTATATAAATTGTATCATAAAATCTCTTAACTCTTTTTGGAAAGTCTCATAACTCAGAAAAACCAAACATTTTCGCGCGGTTTTTTGACAAATTTTGTTTTTTTCCAGTAATATTTCAGAAACTGAACGACCTTTTGTTCATTGTAAGTACTTGAGTAAAAGTTTAATTGTTCTAGTGTAGTCAAAGATAAATAATGAAAGTATAAAAGGAAATTAAAAGGGTAAAATTTAGCAATATAAAAAGTGTATTTTTTGAAATAAATATGTTAAAAGGGACTGGCACTACCTACAAAGCACGGCTTCAATTTCCCCCCCTGAGTTAGCGTTCCAGTATACTTATAGTTCACTGGTTGGACCACAGGGAGCCCACCCTTGGTCTTGCTGGAGAGCAATATATATTATATTCTAATAAATATAGGAGCCCAGTATAATGTTTTTAAAACAGCCATACACAAATATATGTATAAAAGTTTATATAATATAAGTTTATATATATAGCTCAGCGTTGACGTGCGGGCAGATGCCTTGCATTTTGCAGGCTGGTGCGGGTTAGGGCGAGTGAGCAGAAGGGAAAAATAATAAAGGGATGTAACATCGACGAACGGCGGAAGGACGTGTTCCAGAGGTTGCTGTGACACGTTACAGTTCAACAAATCATCGGTTCGTGTTCGGATTTCGGCCACAGTTTCGGCGCTCAAATGTCAACAAAAGGAATTCTTTCGGATATTAATTCTCAGATTACGAACTTGTCATCTACAGCTACAACTAATTTACAAAATCCCGACAACGTTGCGGTTACGTGGTAAGTTATTCAAATTCTATTCATTAGTTTGAAACTTTTCGGTTCAGTGATTTCAAAATTGTCAACGGTTTTTTGATAACTTCATGTCTTTTTATATGCGAACAGTTATACTATTTCATATTTTTACATAGAATTTTGAAGAGCTATGCAGTGTGTAGTGGGCAATCAATAAGCGTGACGACGTAGTCAATTTACTGTCACAGCAACCTATGGAACACATCCAAACATTCAAGATATGTAAATCGATCGGGAAAATCACCCTCTTGAGCGACGATTTTAAAGCTTTTAACCATGCGATATGAAAGAACAGTCCCCTGATGTATCTTCTAACACCATAAATCTCTAATTTTTTTATTTACACAAGCCGTATAGTGCTTTGCAGTCCGCCGTTCGTCGATGTTACATCCCTTTATTATTTTTCCCTTCTGCTCACTCGCCCTAACCCGCACCAGCCTGCAAAATGCAAGGCATCTGCCCGCACGTCAACGCTGAGCTATATATATAAACTTATATTATATAAACTTTTATACATATATTTGTGTATGGCTGTTTTAAAAACATTATACTGGGCTCCTATATTTATTAGAATATAATATATATTGCTCTCCAGCAAGACCAAGGGTGGGCTCCCTGTGGTTGGACACTTTGAACCCCGAGTGAGGTTACTGCTCAATACCTATACTGTGCCCAGGCGCTTTGGCTTGCTACACGGTTATGTCACGAGCGCGCGGGACAACACGCGAGGGGAGAAATGGAAAATTCGGCGGGAAGCGCCTGGGAGAAAATGCTTCCAAGATGGCGGTCAAAATTTGTAATCAAAATGTCAACAGAAAGATATTATGCGAATAAAGGCAATAAAACATTTTTCAAAACCATGGTATATCAAGGCAACGTGTGGAGTATTTACTACAATCTACAGCTGGAAAGGAGTAAAATAAAGACACTGTATTGTATCAGTGTGTCTCTGATTTTAATATTGAAGGATTTTCGCAAATCAGTGAAATCACTGAAAAATCTCAGTGGCTAGCCACACGTTTATATATTAAATTTTAATGCCGTATTCATCTGCATATTATTATTAAATTGGATAGATCGATAATACTTTATAACCTATCAAGGGAATAATGAGGTATATTTGTATACAATGTACTCTACATATACTGTACTCTACATGTAGATAGATAGATAGATAGATAGATAGATAGATCAACTTTATTTAAACACATTGGCCTTTTCAGCAAAAGCTGATTTCCAAAAGGGATGTGTACTTACAAATTATTATTTATATACTAGCTCTAATATTACATACATAACAAATACAATTATATACCTATTTAGACAAAAAATTATACTACTTTAAGTCGAGATTAAGGTCGAGGAAGATAGCTTTTTACAGAACGAATTATACGATACCGAATTGCGTATCTCTTCAGGTATCTGATTCCATAGTTTAGCCCCACAATATTGGAAGCTTTTTTTTAAGGATTCTGTTTTTGGTCTTGGAATATAAAACCTTGTTGAAGAACCTCTCAGATTATGGTCATGAATGGTATTCAGATTTTGGAAAGCTTCGCATAGTCGTTGGGGGGCTAAACCATTAACTGTCTTGTACATGAGCCTGGCTTTCATTTGTGCCCTACGCTCTTCAAGTGTTACCCAGCCTAGAGATTTTCGTGCCAAAATAGACTGACCATGTTCATTTTTAAGTTCATGATCAACCTAGCCGCTCTGTTTTGGAATTTCTGTAGACGTCGCTTAGGCCTTTATTAAGTGTATCCCATACTTCACAGCAATAATCAAAATAAGGTTGGATTAAGGCATTATAAACTTTTATCAAAATGTCTTGTTCGACATACTCCTCATTTTTCTAATAGCCCCGATACCTGATGATATTTTACTGCTAATATGGTTAATGTGTTTTTCCCAACTCAAGTTTTCGTCTAATTCAACTCCAAGAGCTTTGGTATTTTTAACTTTTTAATCAATTGATTATTTATTTTAACTCCTTGATGGGTATCAATATTACTTATTTTATGTCGTGTTCCAATTACAACATACTCGGTTTTCATAATATTTAGACTTAGTTTATTTGCACAAAGCCATTTCTGAACATTCCTCATGTCTACGCTCGCCCTCTCTTCCGCCTCACTAATTGTTCTGCCTACTGCCGTTAAGTTAGTATCATCAGCAAACATTCTTGGAGTTGTGCGTTCTAGGCAGCTTGGCAAATCATTTATATACATAATAAATAAGAGAGGGCCGAGTATACTTCCCTGAGGAATGCCACAAATGATTTCTTTCTCCACCGAGTATACTGGCCAATTGACAACTTTGAGTTCGGTGCGTCAAATAGCAACGTAAAAGATTTAATGCTTTCCTTTGGAAACCATACATTTCAAACTTACTTAACAGTATTTCGTGGTCGACTGTATCGAATGCTTTTTTTAGGTCAAGAAAAATAACTAAGTTATACAGCTCACGGTCCATGTTGGTATACCATTCGTTCGTACAATCCAATAATGTAGTAGTTGTGGAATGATAAGGTCTGAAACCAAATTGGTGTTTTGAGAAAAGATTATTCTGGTTAAGATACTCATACATTTGATCATACATAATTCTTTCCATAAGTTTACTTACTACAGGAAGGATTGATATCGGTCTATAGTTGTCCAACATGGACCGCTGACCTTTCTTAAACAATGGAATAACCCTTGCAGCTTTCCAATCAGAAGGAAATTGATCCGAGTCAATTGACATATTAAAAATCTCAGTAAGAGAAGGTGCAATAACTGGAGCTGCTACTTGTAGAATTTTAGCTGAAATTTTATCCATTCCAGTCGCTTTGGTGGCAGACAAATTAACTAGAAGAGTGTAAACCAATGTTACACTCACTGGTCGAAATGAGAAACTGTTCTTTGTCTTAGATTTTTGTTGAGTAATAAAATCTCGAAAACTAACGTCATTGTCATTTGGAATAGACTCAGCAAGCTTTGGGCCAATATTACTAAAATGATCATTAAAAATGTCGACTAATTCGTCGGTCGATGTAACAGTTTTACCTGGAAGTTTAATTTCATTAATCGTAGTCTGTTTTCTGTTTCGACCTAATATATCGTTTATTGTTCTCCAAGCATATTTAGGATTCTGTTTATTATTTGTGAATTTGTTTGCATACTAGTCTCTTTTAGCACTGCGCAAAGCAGTGTTAGCAACATTTCTAGATGACTTATATAGTCTCCAGTCTTCTTCTTTATTTGTCTTTATTGCTTTACGCTTAAGAGCATCTCTTTTAAATAATTTTTCCTTTACTTCCCGGCTTACCCAAGGAATATTGCCCTTTTCTTAGTCTTTTTACTCTCACAGGGGCATGTTTATCCAGCACATCTACAAAGAATGTTTTCCATAACCGCCACATTTCATCTACATTTCTTTTAAATCTTATTTCTTCCCAAGGTATATTTTGTAAGTCATATAGAAAGCCTGAAACATTGAAATTCTTAAAATTTCTATACTCGACAGAACCTTGTAAATCAGTTTTTATTCTTGTACTTATTTTCCGAATACTATAAATGAGGCTATGATCACTAATTCCGAGATGGACTACACCTGAAAAAATTATTTTTTCAGGCATTGACGCAATTACTACATCCAATAATGATTGGCTAGACTGGGTAATACGCGTAGGGTTATTAATTAATTGTGTAAGCTGATATAATTCCAAAACGTCTTGAAGCCTTCTAGTGGTGGACAAAGTTGGTTCTAGCATATTACAATTTAAATCTCCCAAAATATAAAATTCTATATTTTCATCATCAATTGATTTGATTAGCCTCTCAATTTTTATAAGCACTTCACTAGCGGAACATGGTGGTCTATAAATACTTGAAACTATAAAAGATTGACTATTAGCCTGCTTAATTTCCACACAGACAGCTTCAAGGCCTGTTGGAATTAGATCAGGGCGATTTTCATAATTTATATGGCGTCTTATATAAATACATACCCCTCCTCCATTTCTATTCCGATCAGCACGTAGCAAGTCATAACCTTCAATGCTAACAATCCCATCGGAAATAGTGGAGTCCAAACGGGTTTCATTAACTGCTAAAACATCTAGATATTTATCATGAAGTAATAATCGGATTTCATCAAGGTGTTTCGGAAGGCTAGCTACATTAAGCATAGCCATCTTAAAACCCCTTGTTTTCGGAATATTTAAACAGGCATCATTAGCACTCCTCCTCGACCCGTCCTCATTTCAATTATGCAAACTTAAGAAATATGAAAAGTTTGCCTGAAGCAAAGAGCTACCTTCTCGGTTTAAGTGCAGTCCTCTACTATTTAAATGAGAGCGACTAATATTACTATTGTCTAAAAATGCAAGCTTTTTCTTCAAGCAGCTTGACTTTAGTATATTGTTGGTCTCATTTACCTTCGTTGTAAGTTCCTCTCTATCGCATCTAGTGACTAAAGAAGAGATGATGACTTCAGTATCATTGCAATCCTTTTTAAAATTCTCTGCTAACTCGATAATTTTCTTTGCAATTTCTTTAGGATATAGATATATTTCAATAGCGTATGTCGTTTGTGCCTGCATGGATAATGAGCTTATCGGGTTGCTTTCGTGCAGTGGGCTTTAAGAAATCAGACATATCATTAACTGTTGCACCTGAGAAAGACTTAACTATTACGTTTCTGTCAGTGTTGGATACTTCCCAACCTTTTACATATTTTATAATCGAATCTCCAGCTATAACAACCGTTTCTTTAGTGCGTTGTCTTTCTGCTGTTATTTTCTCACTTGCCTTATGCGCTTCTCTTGTTTGCTCGTTTTCCTTTGCCTTTTGTTCATTATTCTTCACCTTTTGTTTCTTATTCTTATTATGCGTTTGTTCCTGATTACTCTGCTGTGACGTCTGCTTGTTGACTTTCGATTGAGCAGCTTTGTCATCAGATTCGCTCATTTGATTCTTACCAAAGCCCTTTCGTTGAAGGCTTAATTTCTCTTTTGTTTTTGTCGTGTTAGGAATTTCTTGATCATCAGATTCTTCATCGCCTTCGTAAATTAGACTTTCAAATCTGTTGCTAATCTCGACATTTGGATTGATATCAGCATCTATACTAGATGCGGACATCTGTTTACAACTACCGTTTTTTATAACAGAACCTTTGACAGTTTGCCAATCAGCCCCTTTATATTTCTCATTTAGATCTGATTGTAACATTCCCAAAGCTGTAATCAGGGATTCTTTCTCATTTTCGAATCTTTTAGCTTTAGTGTTTAGATCTGATATAATATACGAAAGATTTTCAGAACGCTCCCTTTTACATTTTCCCGCAAAATACTATCAACATATTCACGGGAGAGCTCCGTATTTAAACCTTCCTTTGCTTTCAAACTGTTTATTGATTTTGCGATATCCATAAAGTTATTATTCATTCGATCTTCGAGGAGTTCAACCTTGTCAGCTAGATCAGACCACTTACCGCATAAATCATTAGGCAGTAAGGTAGAATCACTGATGTTGACCAATTCGATAGCGTTAGTATTATCTCTGGCTTCGATATCTGCGGTTTCGTCGTTTGTAGCCTTGACATTTGTGGCTTCGACATTTGTAGCTTCGACCTTTGCGGCTTCAACATTGGTGGCTTCTACATTTGCGACTTCGACATTTCGCAAGTTTTTAGCCAATGAGAAAACGATAACACAGTACAATGAATAATAACATTAGTTATTAGTGACAGTGTAGCTTGTTATGTTAGTATGATTTTCATATTAATTTAAATTGAAACTGTTTGGTCATTGTTTTCATTGGATTTATCACGATATGATCGAATATCGTGATAATTTCGTAGACGATAATCATGAGATGAATTTTTAAATATCGCCCAACTCTACCTTTTAGCGTGCGTGTGAGTTCCTTTGGTTGCTAAATACTAATTGATCATGAGTATGATTAATACCAATTTCGACAAATATATCTTTATGTCAATTTAGGTATGGCACTCCAGGATCAATTGATATGGCGTACGAAACATTCGCAACATATTTTTGTAAAACATTCGCAGGTCAGTATACTAGCTGTAACACTCATACCATACTCCTCTATATTTGAATGTAAAATGCGGTTAAACATAGATTTAAGCGAAGTTAACGGCAGTATCATGTCTGTGATCTTGTATTAACACCTTCGTTCACCATACTTACCCGTTTGGATCGTGAGATATTAGAGACCTTTAGCATAGCATAAATTTTTCAGACCGCGAACCACAAACCGCGGTTTCAGGTTAGCGGTTTGCCGTTAGACGTTTGGGCAATTTGGTGCATTTAGCTTGACGTTTCATTCCTGCTTACCGCGTAATGAGTCCGCCATGTTTTGTTTACTTCCGCATGGCTATTCTCACTTGTGCGGTAATAATCGCCATAACTCTTGTAAAAGTTATAATCTCAGGATAAAAATTGCCATGTATCAAGAAAAAAGGCCAAAGAACTTTGCTTTAGTAGTTAAACGTGTGTTTGTAAACTTTAAATAGTGTTAAAACGTTGCCGTATGTCACTTACCGCTAGAACACCTTCTTGCGGTTGAAACGTCAACGTCAAACGCCAAACGCGACCGCAAGACCAGGGTCACGTGATATTTTGCGGTTTGCGGTTTTTTGCGAAAAACGCAATGCTAAAGGTCTCTAATAGCCCTCATGACACGGAAGTGGTATCTTGAGCTGGCCACCCCTACAAGAGCGAACACCTACACACCAATTAATCAGTTGGTGGAAATTTAAAACGAATCACGAAAAGACAATAAGACAAAAAAAAATTGCTCCCAACACGTGGGCTTAGCACACAACGATAACTGCATGATGCTGCATGCACGCTCGACCACTCTCACGTTACATACCCCCTCGGTCACGTGATATGCTGACGTATCGACGCATGGTTACCTAGCAGTTAACCTTGGATATTGCATAACCTCATTAACCAAATCCTGATGCCGCTAATCCTATGCGGACAATTTAAAATCCTTTTTATCATTCTCTCGATCGAATTTGGATTTGTCTTTATAAACTAAAAACGAGATTCCTATGAAGTAAAAGTGTAGTGTTTGCTAGATTTTTTGTGCATCTCGCTCGATACAGAACTGAATGTGAAGACTTTTTGTATATGGGAATTAAGCAGTTGCGAAAAATGCAACTATAGGCCCTCTGGCAGGATTGCTAGACTATGCAGCGGCTATTCTAGGGTCCTCCACAGTTGTGAGCGCCCCGCAGGTAAAAGAGGTGTGTGAAGAGGTGAGCGTCCCATAGCGCTGGAGGCTCGACAAATGTCTCAGGGCGTCCGGGGCATGATACCCCGGAAAATTTTGAAATCTGAAGTCTCTGAAATGCCATTTCCTGCATTTTGAGGGAAGATTTAAGCTTTTATAGAATTCTAAACATTATAACAATAAATTGAATAAAACGTCACATCAATTATAGAACACACCACTGTTTTACACAAAACTGTGTTTACAACAAAATGCCTTTACACAAACTCTAGGATTCTCCAGGCGGTAATCAGTATAGTCGTGGAAACGGTAAATTTTACCGGTTACCGCCTGATAAGGAGAACTCTGCTATTCGCGTTTTAGCCTAACCAAAGTGAACATTGTTGTTGTGAAGTGTGAGACGTATTTAGTGAAATTCAATCACAAGGATTGCAAAATCTCCAAAATAGATGCGCTCGAATTAGTATGGATATGGGAAATGAAGTTGATGCTAAAATTGCATTAAGTTCGCTAGGATTGGAGACGCTAAAGGTGCAGAGAACTCGAGCCAATGCAAAAATTAATGTTCAAAATATTTTAAATACGTTTGGTCCAATGAGCTACAGACCTTTTTACCTACAAGAATGGGAACACAAATTATACCATCTCCGTTTTGCCACAGCCTCGCACAAATAGCATGAAAAAGAGTTGATGTGAAAATATGGAACTCTTTCTATCTATAACACACGATACCTGTCAAATGATACCTTTTTTGTATCATTGCGATACAAAATACGAAAACGCATTTTCCCACCATTGGGAGTTGAGTGCAAAGCTATAGACCACTTTCATAATTCAGATGAGTTTAAATATTGTTTTATGTGCATCTTAATAAGCCTTATCAGCCTCGTTTCTGTGACGAAATTGAATAGAGTTTATTAACCTGAACGAGGTCAGTGAGGCTTATTAAGATGCACATGCATGAAAGAATATTTAAACTCATCTGAATTATGAAAGTGGTCTATGTCTGCCTATTGAAATTATTCTCATTTCGGATTCAAATTTAAGAATTTTAATAAGATGGCGTAACCCATTGGCTACTTATCAAGTTTTGGTAAATTGAAAAAAGGTTCAAATCGCGATTTAACAACGACATTTAGTGTTTGAAACATTTTAGGAAAGAGACAGTTTGCAGACTGCACTGGCAATGCTAAACGTTTCACAAATGGGCAACCACCATTGCGAAAATGGACGAAAATTCTATCAACTAAATATTATGCTAACGGTAACATTCCAAAGTTTTGATACACCCTGTATATATACATCATTAAATTTTTAGTTGGAAACACGCAAACAGTACTTAAAGTTCTCGACCATCAGAGAAGGAAGATATATGTTGCTCCAAGAGTTGTGCAAATGGCTCTGAACTACCTTAAGAATGGGTAAGCATGGAAGATTATTTGCAGTGATAATAATTAATTATTAGATGAAGTTTTTGTGATATCCAGAATTATTAAAGTTAAAACAAGAATTGTCAGTCGAAAGTTGAAGCGCGATCTAGTTTCGGATATCACAAAAACATAGTTCAAGAATTGTTTATGTTTACATAAACGAAATAGACTTACAAAACCGAAATACTGAAGTTTTTTTGCATCAAAAACTTTCAAGACAAAATGTCGTTTCACTTGTGTGTAAAGCTGCCACTCTCTAGAATTTTGTACATCGCGGGCGCAACTTGCAGATAAATGAGTTCTTTTCTGGTAGGTGTCATGCAGGTTAACTGTAGATTGCGTTATTCCCATAACTTAATTATTGTAAACTGTATTTGTATAGAAAATATACGAGATCCGATATCAGGACTAAACATAATTAAATAAAGACGTTCACTGATATATATATTTTTATTAACGAGCTTTCGGCTGTCGGACTACAGCCTTCAACGGGTTGAGATGTGTTTGTATATAATATATAGGTATAGCTTACCAAGGAATAAATTACCAAGCTCTACCTCTATATATATATACAAACACATTACGTCATATCCTGCTTATGTGTTTGTATATATATAGGTATAGCTTGGTAATTTATTCTCAACCCGTTGAAGGCTGTAGTCTGACGGCCGAAAGCTCGTTAATAAAAATATATATATCCGTGAACGTCTTTATTTAATTGTATTTGTATACTTATTGTTTACCTGTATTGTACCTTGATAATTCCGAATATCACAAGAACCGAATTCAATAACTGTTTTACTATACATTGCATTTTCATTAAACTCCTTCGACAAACAATGACATAAATTGTGTCGCGCAAAACAACGTTTAGTTCTCAAAAAAAGCAGCAATAACGACATAAAAATATTAGAAACCTCATTTACCTACTAAAGTTCCGATAAATATGTCAAAAAAGTGTGCTTTTCCCATAAACAACATTCAAGAAAACATATATGATGTTTATTGTTTATTTTTTTATGTAAAGCTGCCAGCTTGCTCTAAAATTACATACCGTTGGCGCAACCTACAGATAACAGTGTTACCTGCTAGGATATAACTAAGTTGTCTCCAGGTTCCTTGATTTACATATTTAGCGATAAGCTATTGGCCAATCAGAAAACACGTAGTGACTACAATGTATAATAATTAACAATTATTCGCCGAAGGCGAGGTGAATATCGGTGAGTAAAAACCGAGACGAAGTCGAGGTTTTTATTCACGGATATTCACCGGGCCTGAGGCGAATAATTGTTTTAGTAAAATTACATAGGTGATTATTTGGGGGGGGGGAAATGCACATTTCAAAAATATTTTAATTGAATATTTACGATAAAAGCGGCTTAAAAACGCTTTAGGTGATTATCGCCTAATTAATCCGAGGTAGCGCAACCAATCAGCGTTGAGAATTTTCAATAATCACCTATGTAATTTTACTAATATAAGATATTCGCAAGCACGTTAATAACAAATTATTTCACCTTCAATTTTTCTGATCTTTCATAACAGTGTTTCTAACGCACTCCACTGGAAAGTGATGAAACCACACATGCACGTACGTATTATATTCATAGCTTGTATAGTGTTCATATGTTACTAATTTCAAAATCACCATGGTAATATACCCAGCGTTGCACAAAGTTTTCAACCTTCCTTCTTCCTCAGAATAGCTCGAAATTTTCCCGATATGCAAGCTTTTGCTTGGATGGGTTTGCCAGTTGGCCATTGCAGTATTGCTATAGATTGACTGAGTGCTGACTGTTGCTACTAACAGTAGCCTGACTAGTCTAGTACTTACTGCTTTGCAATGTTTCACTCAGTGTTTCACTTTCAACCTTCTTCAATGCCATGCGGAAACTTCGTCATCGGTAGTACCCGCATACCCGCAGCTTTTTTAAATATAAACCAACTCTGAATATAAACCAACCCACCCACCCCCCTTCCCTTCAAAATGGTTAATCTTAGCATCTGTTTATTCTAGGCAATTATCGTCGAAATCGTATTTCCTATAATGTGTCACACGGATGAAGATGAAGAGTTATGGCAGGATGATCCATACGAGTTTATTCGATTCAAGTACGGTAAGGCCTAGGATTTGTGCGTATTCAACCCAGTACCTGAACTCTTACATGGCTGTATTAGAGCAATGAATGCTTCTGTATTTCATTCATAAACTAGAGAGCACTCTGAGACTGCATACCACCGCCAGCCTTAGTCAAGTACTCATGCATAAATTCAGGGTTCGTGCAGGTCCTTAAACTCCTTGAAAAATGCTTAAATTGAAGAGTCAAGTTCAAGGGCACTTGAAATGCTTGAAAATACAAAGTTTGTTGAAACTGCTTGAAAGGTGCTTGTAAATCACACATATTGTTAATTCAAAATAGAACATAATTATCTAATGAGGACATTTTCATAATTTTATCTAGCAAATACAGTAAGAAAGTTACTTGTCTTCCATTCTTTTACTATGGTTATCGTTCAGTCGCCATCATTTCATCTGAGTCCACTATATTTTTTCTTATATTTGGATAGTGTTTTCTTTGCAAGACAATAAAAAGAAAAATTTCATTTTAGTGCTTGAAAAGTCCTTAAATCTTCTTATTGGGAACTTGCACGAACCCTGAAATTGTACATGCACTAATTACGCATCCTGCATGGTCAGTTCTTTTAAGCCCTTGAAAGCGAGATAAACTGTTCTAAATTTCTCATCCAATTTTCATCGAAATTGAACTAAAATTTGATCGATTTGTCCTTGGCCTCCACAAATTTTCGTATTAAACTGTTTGACAGACAGACAAACACACACAGACACAAACATGGTTTAATGAAATTGGATATTCACTTGCCATTTTTTTGTGCCCACCAATTTGGGTTTTACACTGATGTAGCGATGCACCACATGGTAATAAATGGCCTTCGACATCTGATTGTGACACACTGCTCAACTGCAATGCTACAAGCGTTTTGTGCGTACGATTTGATAGTTTTGCAGTCAACATTTAAAAATCCAAAGAAAGTACACTTTCTTACATTACCGTATTCACTCGTTTAAGCGCCGCCCCCGAATAAGCGCTGCACCGAAGGGAATTGTTCGAGCTGAAAACAACCACAGTGCAATCTTTGATCAGCCTCGGACATTTATTATCTTGTACTACAATGTTTTTATGTTGAAAGTGAGTAGATTTCAATGCTTTCTCGTTTAACTCTCTCCAGAACTTTGGAAATGTGCAATTCCAATCGAGAGCGCTGCCCTCGAATAAGCCCCGCCCTCAAATGGCTAGCCCCGCATCAAAAACACTAAAAATTTGAAGATCGCCGCGGCGCTCAAACGATTAAATACGGTATTCAGTTTTAGAAAGTATGAATATTTTAGGTACCAAAGCACTTTACTCTCTTCGTCAGTCTTGACAGTAAATACTGATTCGTTGCGAAGGTACGATCAGTAGGTTTGGTAGTCAGCAGCTTTTCGTTGGACCAAAATTTGGAAAGAATATTTTGTGAGATTGCTCTTAAATCTTCCCCCAAAGTGTATGGAATGACATTTTAGAGACTCTAGATTTCAAAATTTTCCTGGCTGCATGCCCCCATACTCCCCCTAAAGGTCTCGCGCCTTCAGCACTCTAGTGTCACTATACGCCCTCGGAGATCTTTAGCCTCCCAATCCAAAAAATGCTCCGCGGTCCCTGAAACAAGCTTCTCTCGTACGTGTAACCTGTATTTCCTAAATCATTGAAACGAATTAGCAGACAGATCAAAACAAACTTCTGACCGCATATATTTTACAAGATCCTACATACTCCAAGTCTTTTATTCTTGTTTTCTGTGTATTCTTCTAGAAAATAACGTTTTAAATCATTGTCAAATATATTTTAACACCGCCATGTTTTCCACAAATTGCATGACTGGAAATACACCCTTCTGGTAAGTACTTAGCATTGGCAGCCTTATACAGCCTCGTTTTCGTTATTGAGACTTTGGCTTCAGAGCCATTTATCTTGTTACTTGCAACTGTATGATTTTGTTATTGTGTGACCAGTAACAAGATTTAAACCTAATGTCCCAGTCACGTAAACAATGCTCTATAGCCAAGGCTAAGTACTTTCCAGAAGGGTGCATTGATAAGACAAAACCCAAACAAATCATGAACTATAATTAGATTGCATATGCGATAATTTTTTATTATGAAAAATCGAATAACTAAGCCGTCCTGAGACCCTGCGTCCCTGTCTAACATTATTCTATGTTCAATATGAGCCCGTTTTGCTGTTTCGTTTTCAATTGCTGTAATGTTTCATTTTAGACGTATATGAGGATTTTGTATCACCAGTCACTGCGGCTCAAAGCCTACTACGGGGCGCTACACAAAAACGGAAACAAATATTAGATCCTGTCATGAACTTTTGTGTACAAATCCTAAACACACCGTCAGAAACAAGAGATCCTAGACAGAAAGATGGTGTTCTACACATGATCGGTACTTTGTCTGATATCTTAGTAAAGGTAGGTAATATTTTTACAGTAACTTGTGTGTTGCATTGAGTTTTCAAGAACCGATTTTTTGTATATATATATATATATTTTTTTCTCTTCTGTACTTTAATATAGTCATTGCTCCATCCTCTCATTGTTCCCATTGACTTCGCTATAACAACTCCCTGGTTACTTCTTAGGTCCCAGTTACACGATACCGGATTCACTTGTCACGACATCGAATTTAACAGTTTCAAGATTCCTTCGAGACGCAACATTTGAAGTTGGGATATGACAAAGTCCTGTAGGCCAACATTACTCCTGAACGGCATAAGTTGATGTTGTAACAAGCGAATCCGGTATTGTATAGGGGTTTCGGTGGCGAAGTGGTTAGCGCACTTTCCTTTCACCTCTAAGGCCACGGGTTCAAGTCTCAGTGAGAACATTCTCAATGCGACTCGAACCCAGTCCTCAAGTGAAAAGAGTAAAGTCAACGCTCTGCCGAAAGTCGTGGATTTTCTCCGGGTACTCCGGTTTCCTCCCACAGGGAAAGTTGACAGGGTGGGTTGGGTAAAAGGTTTGTTGTTGTGAACGGATCGATGAATTAGATTTCCATAACTTCTTCTTGTGCCTACTCTTATCCTGATTCTGATTAGCAGATTTCATTGGCAAATACACATATATAGACATGTATAGTGTGGCTGGATGTTAATTTTAATACATGATCTAAAAGAAATTGCTTTTGACACGAGGATATCTCCTTCTTACGTATGTGATTTCACACAACACAGCAACAGCTAGACTTTTCGCCAGATATGAGCCAATACTCAATAGCCTCACTCTTGTCTCGATCTTGTCAGCAAATCCAGCAAATCACATACGTCGAGAGGAGAACACTCCCTCTATGACAGTAAATGAATTGGGAAATTTTACAAGTATTCCTATCTGGATAGTTACTATAATAAGTGAGTGAGCGATCTTTCAATAAAGTATTTCTTGTCTACTTGTTAAGTTGTAAAATCAGTGAACAAATCAATCAACGATGTTAGAGTGTTCAACTTTACATTAGTAAGGGTTTAGGTATCAATAGATATTTAGTACTTGCATGGTTAGTCTTTTTGTTAAAACATTGCCTCTTTATCATTGTGTTTTAGAAAAAGAAGTACAAAGACCATATGGAGTCTATGCTCGTTCATCACGTATTTGAAGAGACAAGAAATCCGTTGGGATATGTACGCGCAAGGGTAAGCACTGATAGATAATGTAAGCTCTCTATCATTTGCATTTGCTTGTAGACAGTGATCAGTGATATGCTGAGACACTGTAAGGCCGTTTGGGGGGGGGGGGGGGGGTGTGGAAGAAGAAATGTCCTAAAGGAAGGCAGAATAAACCAACTAACTTCTTCACGAAGGGCTTTTGTTGAGAATCAGGTATAGAAACTGAAGGTATAGCCCACTGACCTATATATACTAAATGGACTGAGCGCTCAATCTATTTCGACTGGAGCTTGGTGTCTGCGAAAATGCTGATGTCATATAGGTCTTTGCTCTCATGCGGAAATTCGCTGACATGCAAATGCGTTGATAAAAGGCTCGTGTTTTTTATAATTTTGATATTTTCAGAAAACAAATTGTGTTTTGAGGCGAGAAATTCCTGCGAAATCATTACAGAAATTACAGACACCCCGCTATTGCGGACACCCCGCTATTAAGGACAGTTTGTAAATCCCCCGGCCGAAACTGCTAAGAAACTCTCGCTATTACGGCATTGCGGACACTTCATTTTGTCCTCAACAAACATTTTTATTTTTCTACTCTCGTTACAACGGACACCTTGGACGTATTTTTCTCCGGACACAATATAAAAGTTAATGACATTTTAATTTATACAATGACATATTTTACTCTTTCTATTTATCAGCGGTTGTACTTTGAAGACTCCGTGGGTCATCATTTTTGTCGACAAGACTGACAAACAGAAAAATATAGAATGTTCCGATCTTTTCTCGCTTTATTTACACTACTTTCGAGGCATTTTACTTTGACATGTACTTTGCACTCATGTATCACAGTAAACCTCAACTAGAAGTTGAAATAAACTGGACATTATAAACAAAACGGAGTAAACATTGTAGTCACATTTCACAACCTAAAATGACGGTCCCCAGGATTACGGACACTAAATGACGGTCCCAGGGTGTCCGCTTTTACGAGAGTTGACTGTAAGTCGGTTTATACTAAATGTGATTTTTAAGAAATTAGTTGTCTGTCAAGTATGTTTTCAATTAAAGCCGTATATGTTTGTAAAAACCCTCGCAAATAGCCGTAAACAAACTTCACAAAAACAGTCCTTTACTCAGTAAAATATCGGGAAAAATCGTCGGCAAAATGCTCTAATATCATCAGCACATAACTACTTCTATAACACAACAAATTTTATGAAAAAATAGCATAAATACCAACAATCATCGATGGCCCGAAACTCTTGTTGTCGTCGTGTATAAAAACACAAAAGCCATGCATCATTATATTTAAAATTAATACAACAGAAAAATATAGTTCTATCTTTGAAAGCAACACAGAATTGACAAAAAATTTAAGAAACTCGTGTCTTTTCAAAAACACAATTCGCCCACAATCACAAACAACAATAGGAAAGTTTTGGTATGCGGTAATTTTCATCGACGCGAAGACCAATATGACGTCAGCATCGGTGCGGACCCCTTTTGACCTCGAGCACTCAGTCCAGATATAGTATAGGTCAGTGGTATAGCTTCGGTCATGACTAAAGACCACTGCCCCGTTATCGTCAGGAGACAGCTTTCGTTATCTATATCTTCATTATAATCCCCGGGAAATTCAGATATTTCCCACCGGGAGAATAATAAGTATCTTTCTCGCGGGAAACTCTTTTGAACAAATAGTTTGGAGGATGAATCTTCAAATAGTATTTGACTTCTTGTTGATTGTCTAAATTAACTGATGTTTTTCTTATCCAGGCCTGTTGGGTGTTAAACTACTTTAGTAGAATCCAATTCAAAAACGAAGCCAATCTTCAACGTGCAGTAGAAGCCGTAAGAGTCTGTCTTCTCCATGATAAAGAATTACCTGTCAAGGTTGAAGCAGCTCTAGCCCTGCAGTTTTTCATCAAGAGGCAGGATAAAGGTGAGAAGTTGAAACGTCAATAGTAAAATGATCGGATAGATGTTCCCCGTATATTGAAGGTGTTTGTAGATGGAAATTTCAAGCGAAAATTATATACGTATTTTTAGACCTAGCCAGGAGCATTAGCGATAAATGCAACTATAGGCTCTCTGGCAGGAATCGAACCTGCGACTATTTTTCTACCAAATGAGCTACAGAGCCCACCTGAACTACATCTTCAACATTCAGTTCTATCGAGCGAGATGCCCATTATATCAAACGTTGGCATCACCCTAGTATATATACATGAACTTGTGGTTAGCTGTTGACAACTGGACTCTGTAGCTCAGTTGAGAGAGCGCTGCACCGGAATCGCAGGGCCTTAGAGCGCTGCACCGGAATAACATGGCCGCAGGTTCGATTTCTGCCAGAGGGCCTGCATGCATGTAGTTGCATTTTTTCGCAACTGCTCCTGGTTAGGTCTAAAAATATGTGTGTAATTTTCGCTCAAAATTCCCATCTACAAACACCTTCAACAATCAGTTCTATCGAGCGAGCGATGCCCAAAATTTAGAATATCTCCTCGTATTGCGCTACCACTGCATGCCTGACACATGTAAATCAAACGAAAAACCGTTGAAACGTGACATAATGTATATAATATGATGCCTCCTGTGTAATGTATATACCAGGCGGCATATACTAGTACTACAATGAGTATACAATATGTTATTGTGTACTTTAAGTAAGTGAGCCTTGCAGCATGCACATTTATATGAAATGTTTTTACCACAGCATAAGGCTTACGATGTATTATATTTTTCATTTTGACGTGTTTCGCATCACGAAAATTAAGGTGAACTATACTACGAGCAAAATCTGATTTCAACGAATGGTAATTGAAAATGTTCATGCATATAAGTTACAACACCTGCAACAAGACGTAGATATTCTTTCATTAACATACGTTGAAATCAACAATTTTTTAAGTTAGCATTTTTTATGCTCGTATTACTTTGCCTTGAGTCCCTCTATTTGTGTTGAACTTATATTTGTACTGTAGGTAACTGTAGGTTAAACCGGAACTTTTTACGTTTCAGCCAAAGACTTTATTGAACCTTATATGCAAGCTGTTATTCAAGGTGAGTTTTTATGTAAGGAATTTACGAAAATCTGAGTGTATAGTGACAGCATTGTTTCATATACTGTATAAACATGATCTGCATGTTTCGGCGTCTAACGCCTCGTCAGAGGCGTAGCCACATGGGGAATGGGGGAACGACTCCCCCCCCCACTCTCCTTCAGGACCACCTTCGAGATATGTTTAAATCCGATGAGAAATGTTGGATGGGGGGGCGACGTGTGCACAATATACTTTACCGTAGCTAGCAAATTTGATTGCATTTCCGGGATTCTAAGAGGCCGCAGATATCAACATTTTCTGTGCAAGCATGGCCCCGGACCCCTCTAGTAAGCTAACGCCTTCGGCTATCGCTAGCCTCACCGCCCCCAACCATTTCTTGATGACGTCATAAATTGTCCACCTCACTTCTGTTTTGCTGCGCCTCATCAGTGCAGCTTAGTATACGTTGTCTAAATACGAGGTGGCACCATATTTATACACATGACCTTCTTCTAACCAAAGCGCGTGCACGTGGTATAACACTGTGACATCTGCGCATCTGGACAAGCGTGAAGTGTCATTGCGATCAAAAATGGCCAAATACGATACGATTAAATATTGCCAGTCGAAAACCCATTTTTCCACCATTGGGAGTTGAGTGCAAAGCTATTGTCTGCCTATTGAAATTATTCTCATTTCGGATTCAAATTTAAGAATTTTAATAAGATGGCGTAACCCATGGGCTTTCTATCAAGTCTGGGTAAATTTAAAGAACATTCAAATCGCGATCGAAATTTGGTGGTTGAAACAGTTTACGAAACATGAAGTTTGCAGACTGAACTGGTAATGCTGAACGTTTCACATAAAGGCAACCATCATTTGGGCAAATTGCGGAAATTCGAAGGACGTTTAATGCCCAAAGGACCCAAAGGTGCAAAATGTGATTTCGATCACTTTTTTATCAGATCGTTTTGGGCAGTTATTGATCGCAGTGATAATTTGACAAAGGTGTCATTTGAGCAAAAAGACTGATCTTTATTTGTGTGAAAAAGCATACCAAAATATACCAAAGTTGGATTACCTTTTTTGATATACCCTGTATGATATTTTGTCAATCGTCTGTGATTTATTCGAATGATTTCGGACAAGCTAGTTGTCTAGATTAGCTTTATGGTCATTACAGTACAATTATGGTTATTATTGTACAATCCAAAAATATCTTACAAAAAGCTCTCTACTTTGTTCATTTGCGTGGGCCTAAGAAATGAAATTGAATTGAATTACAATAAAACGATTTGCAAGAGGATAAAAGACAAATGACTCTTGAGGAGTATCCTTTTTTCGGAAGGAAAATTCGTTTTGAAGGAATTTTTAAATCAAGTAAATAAAATATAATATTGTCCTCGAGTGATATTAAGCACATAAAGCGTAGGAAACCTAACGCAAATATTGATTCGTTGACTCAATATTCGTTAATTAATTATTCTTCCTTAGGACATCTTAATTTGACATCGTTTGGAGGGAGGTGCATGGCACAAATTATGTTTTGTTGTCCGTACCGTGAATCTAAATTTTGACTTTATTAACTTTTTCCTAGAACTACTAAACGTTATTCGGGAAACTGAAAACGATGATTTGACCGACGCCTTGCAAGATCTTATAAAACAATATCAAGACGATCCAAGACTTGGACAAATGGCTGTTATAATCGCACAGCATTTGGTTGGTAACGAATCTCTATTTCTCTCAATTTTCACTAATAATGAACTTTTTACCTACCCTAGTCCCTACCCTACCTTGCCTATATGGGCTTGCCTTTCCTCGCCTCCCCTTGCCTCGTCACGCCTTGCATTGCGTTCGATTACCGCATGACTTTATATACATACATTATTCAGCTCACTGTCTGTTGGGGCTTTCAGTGGCCGATTACGTCGAGTTTCTCGGTTATCTATATGAAGTACTTAGCCTACACTATATATTTTTACAACAATTGTGATATTACTTTCCTAATGTATATAACCCATGGATATCATATATAGACGATATCTATGATATAACCTAACCAACCCAGTCAACTTTTCCTGTGAGAGGAAACCGGGAGTTCCCGGAGAAAACCCACGACTTTCGGCAGAGCGCTGACTTACTCTTTTCACACGAGTGGAGTCCCCAGCGAGAATCGAACCCACGACTCAGAGGTGAAAGGCGCTTGCTCTGACGACTGCGCCACCGACTTTATCATTGTTCTATTTTGATGGGTTTGTTTTTGTATTTCATGCATTTCATTTTCTTTAGGCCATGACATTTAAAAATCTTCTCGACTCTGAAGAATCAGATGATAAAGCCGTCACAGCGATGGGCATTTTAACAAATTTTGATACTATGATGTCTGTAATTGAGTCAAAGGAAGTAAGTTGTCGTTGTTGTTTGTCGTTTGTCGTCGTCATTTCGTCAACTGAGAAACAAGGTCCAACTGCATTTTGCATGGTATTAAGAACTGAGTTTTACTGTTAGACAGCTGTCTTGGACCTTGTTAACTCACGATTCGTCGTCGTCGTCGTCGTCGTTGCATGTTGTCGTTGATGGTGTTATCATTGTTGTCATTGTCATTGTTGTTTGTTGTTGCTATCTTTCCACATCAGCAACATAAATTTCAGCCAAGTTTGTTGTGAATTTGCCATTTACGTTTCGAAGTTCCCAAGTCGCAACCAACTTTCGAATTTCGAACTTCGTTAACAAGTATGAATTCGTTTAGTACGCAAGGAAAAGCATTTAGACAGGAAATTGTTAAAAACGGGTAAATAATGAAGGAATTACCGAAATATAGCGTGATTTCAATTGCATAAACATTTGTTTGACAGGCTATAGCAAGTTCAGCTCTGCGTATTTGATAATTACAGTCATAGCAATACGAAATGGAAAAGAAATTATCCTAATTCAATGCCGCATGAAATATTATAATATAAAACGAATTAACAGTACAACACTGTTCGTAAAAATATTACACTGTAAAATCAACACAACGAATACCGTACCCGGCTACCCACTTCACTTTATCTGTTTGTTTTGATTTACAGTTTGTAATTCCAAATCAACGCGACAAAAATAATCTAACTACCAATTTCAGCTACTAACACACTAATTTCCTGTCTAACTTTTTCAGGTAATGCTTTTCCTTGCGTACTGAACGAATTCACACTATATATAGTTAGCGAAAGAGCGTTTTCTTCAAAAACTGTACCTTGTAGTTTGTACGTTAAAGTGCCACTAATCCCAAATATGATTTTTGATATGTGTAATATTTGTATCATTCTGAGAAGAAACCTCATCTTGATCAACTTTTTCACTGTCAAAGTTGCCGGATATGATGTCATTAGGTGAAATTTAGCATAAAAAAACGAAGGAAAACTAATTGGGAATCCACCCAATGACATCATATCCGGTAACTTTGACAGTGGAAAAGTTGATCAAGATGAGGTTTTTTTACTGTAAAGATATATTACATTTCTTCTCAGAATGATACAAATATTACACAATATTACACAAAAATCATATTTGGGATTAGTAGCACTCTAAGTAAAAAGTTGAATATAGTTACGAAGCTGGAGGTCGCAATATTGTCTTTCCATGCATGTGTATTGGGGATATTCTGGCGAAATTTAGATGATATCGAGCCACGCTTCTCTGTCCTAACCACCTAAATAGTTTTAGGCAAATACACACGAGAAATCTTAACAGGCTTGTAGCAAGCTTGTCAACAAGTTGTAACAATGTTGTCATCTTATCAAGTTGGTACAAGGTTGTCACTCGCAACTTGTTAACAAGTTGTTGAATTGCAGAATGATAACAAGTTGTTGGGACAACTTGTAACAAGTCTGTTGAGTCAACAACCTTGTAGCAAGTTGTTAACAAACTGTTCACAACTTGTCAACAAGCTGGGAACAAGCAGTGCGAACACATCCTGATAACAAGTTGTTGAAACAGCATTGGGTACGTGTGTATCTTTAGCTAAGCAAGTTATGTACTTTATAGATTCGTGACGAGCTGGAAAAAATAGTATATAGTATAATCGAAGCAGTATTTAAACAAGGAATAATTGGTAAGTTGCGTATATGAATATCTTGTTGTGTAATTTGTCTTTCCTTGTATGTATAATGTGTAGTAATTGTGGAGTTACCGTAACGAATAGCTACCAATCTTTAGCTATAGCTCGAAACAGGTAGGTTTTTGCGTGTTTAGTTTATTATGTTTACCGCTCTGCAGTGGACGGGAAGCCTTAACAGGTTTTGCAACCCAATTGACAAAAGTCCCGAGGGTTAGTAAGGGTTACAAATCGCAGTATATAAACGTAGCTTTTAAATGTTATGGTAGTAAGGATGAATTTACTGGGGGGGGGGAGGGTGCAGAAGGGGTAATTTCCATATCAAATCCACATTTTGGATTTGACAGGGCATTTTTAAAACAAGAATAAAATTGACCATCTAGGCAATCTTATTCTTCAAACATTTTGATGACCCCCTTGATCCTGCAGGGTGTCCTGAGTGATGATTCACCCTTGAGGGTGTCCTCAGTGATGATTCACCCTGCCTTGGTCGCCGGCCATGCCTTGCTTCGTGACCGGTGCCAGCTTAGCAGCCCCGCCCTTATCATATCAAACGGGATCCATCCCTGCATGGTAGGATTTGGCATGAACTGATGAATATCTACTTTAATTGAACCCTTTTGAATCATATTTTATTGCATTTTTTAGATTTTTATGAAGATGTGCTTACCATTATGGTCACAGCTACACTATATCGAATATCACCATTAATGTGGAACTTATTTTATTTAATGTATGAAGCTTTCGAAAGAGATGGCTACGATTTCTTTACAGGTTTGTCTTAACCATACATTCTTGAAGTTATTTCAAACTTTATTCAAGTTCTCTTGAAAAGTTATTCTAATTAGTTTCACAACGGAATTGCGCATTTCCAAAGTTCAATTTTCAAAGGAGAGAGAGTTTAACGACAGAGCATTGAAACATGGTAGTACAGGATAATACATTTCCAAGCCACGAGTAAAGCAGGTTACAGACGAGCATGTTTTCTATGACAATTTGTCATTTGGCAAGTTTTATTTGGTCGTCTGTATACGCAACTTTGCCATTTTATTCTATGACAAGTACACTTGTTTAAAAAATATTTTAAAAATCTTTAATATCGAGCTTTCGACACTTAAAAATGTATAGAGAAACTAAAGAATGTTAAAAATAGTAAAATATAAAATTTAAAGATCCTATGTGACGTTTAAAACTACTAGTTTCGTCTTTCGACCTCATCATGACGTCGCCATTTTGTTTATTTCCAAAAACTTTATGACCTGTAGTGGCTCTTTAGTGTTGATTCTCCCTGCTTCGGACGCCGGCCACACCCTGCTCTATGACCAGCGCCGCTTAGCTCCCCCCCACACCCCCATCCCTGTCTATTTCAACCCTGAATATTAGCTAAGATGAAAACCTTTGGTCATTTTAAACTTTTAATTATGTTAACCTTGTATATATCCTTTTAATATCTAAATATTAAGCAACATAATAATAATTTATTGCTGTTAATAAACTGTTCGTTTGACTTGCAGATATGTCCAGTCCTCTACATAATTATTTAACAGTTGATCCAGAAGTATTTCTTTCCAACCCAAAACATATGGAGATACTTTACACAATGTGTCAAAAGGTATGATAATAGATACGACAACCATGTGACTTCGGTTAGTTATTTTCACAGAAACGTTATTCGAGAAAGATTCTTTACCATCTCGTCAACAAATTCCGATCTGCGCCAATTATCATGCAAGAAACGCCAGGCAGGATTTTAAGTTTTCAATTCAGTATTTTATTATGGCCATGATCATGAAATTAAGACTAATATTTCTTGTTGCTATACAGAAGAAGGGGCTATATCATGGTTCGGTTCATGTTTAAGATAGTCAATAATATGACACCATCCAAACATAGTCCCTATAACACAGTGTCTGGAAACGCGGCAAACTTGAAAGTTTATAGCATTGTCCGTCGGTTGATGTTGAGGGTGTACTGAGAGTGCACGTTTTCTTTGTTTTACAAATGTTAATATTCAGCTGCAGGGATTTTATTGGCTGCTTCCTTCATTGTGTGAAGACACAAGCACACAGAGCGCGAAGGTGCACAAACATGAACAAAAACATAGAACAAAAGCTTTAGGTGCGTTTCCAGACACTGTGTTACAGGGACTATGATCCAAACTATCAACAATACAGGGTGTATAAAAACAAGGTAATCCAATTTAGCATGTTATCGTGCGTTTATTATTTAGTTTGTGGATTTACTTTTTTCATACAATCAAGATCAATCTTTTAGCTGTCAAATGATACGTTTTTTGGAGTTTAGTGCAAAGCTATTGTCTGCCTATTGAAATTATTCACATTTCGGATTCAAATTTAAGAATGGCGTAAGATGGCGTAACTCATGGGCTATTTAAGCCTGGTTTTCATATATCGCTGATGGTCGGCGATGCTTTCACATTGCCATTGTCTTTGATCATCGACGAGTAAAATCCTTTGTCTATCTGAAGTAATTTTCTCCTTTAACAACGAAATTTACTGAACTGGTAATGCTGAACGTTTCACAAATAGGCAACCATCATTTGGGCAACTGGTCGAAAATTCGAAGGACGTTCAATTCTCAAAGGTGAAAAATGTGATTTCGACCACTCTTTTTTATCGGATCGTAGTTGGCCATTGTTCAAGGTAGAGATACAAAAAAGGTGTCATTTGGCAGCTAAAAGCCTGATCTTTATTTGTGTGAAAAAGGTAAATCTATAAACTAAATATTATGCGCGCGATAGCATGCCACAGTTGGATTACCTTTTTTTGATACATGCACCCTACTTTATAATGTTTCAGAATTCCAATAATAAAAAGAGTGAATCTATTAATTTTTCAATAGGAATATTTCCTCTATTAGTCTGACGAATTAACTATCGTCTAATATCCACATAATTTATATTGTAAATAGTACTTAATATTTTGTGTTCTTGTATTTGTCATAGTGTGTATAGTTAGTTATTTGTATTATCGTTGTATTTTAATCATCTATATACGCCCCACTTGGAAACCAACTTCAATTGAAGTGGCTAGCGTAGTTAAATATAGTTTTATCCTATCGTATTCTATTCTATCCAATCCTATCCTACAGAAGTAAATGGTCTTACAGTAGAAATAACAAGTATTTTGTAATTATTGCCCACGAGTCTGTGGATACTTTTTCCTTATCAACGATAGTTAAAAGGTTTGTTAAATTTGTTTAGATATTGGCAGACGATGATAGTGGAGAAGATGCACAGTCCTATGCTGCTAAACTTTTAGAAGTCGCAATATTACAATTTCCTGGGCTTGTTGATCAGGTAACAAAATGAAAGTCGCTTGCTCTGACATACATTATGTGAGTGTTCTTGATGTTTTTACCGTTGTTTTGTAGCATAGTCTATTCGATTTAATCAAATTTGAACTTGTTTTTAGTGGATTACATCGTTTGCTCAAGTGGCCTTGGCACGATTAACTAGAAATGTAGTAACCAGTGAACTTAGAGTAATGTGTTTGCAAGTGGTGAGTGTTTTAAAGGTTAGACATTCCTTATAAGGTAATTCGTAATTGATGAGACACACATCATGATTGGGTATATAATTTCGGCGAATGCCCGGTGGGAAGGGTACCACTTCCCCTCGGCTATATAGGTGAGTATGTCAACCATCAACTTGCGTGAAAGGCAGAAGGCAAATGAACTAGGTCAGCTAATCTAGCCATAAGTTGGTATATGCCTCATGAAAAATTCCTCTCAATTCCTAGCAAAATGTGTTGGTCCTAAACAGTCAATTCAGACCATGAACGATTTTAGTAAATGCTGTATATATATATATATATATATATATATATATATATATATATATATATATATATATATATATATATATATATATACGTGTAGGTTTAAGTCTACGAAACGCAAAGAGTGCTCGACAACATATAGTTAGAGCAAATTATAGATTTTCGCTTACCTCAAAACTTGTCTGCAACAGGCTGTTTCATCTGTAAAAGAATCATCTGTAAAAGAATTACAGATGAAACAGCCTGTTGCAGACAAGTTTTGAGGTAAGCGAAAAACTATATATATATATATATAGACGAGTATTGGGTTTAAAATCATATGCGTAGAGTGCTCGATACCGAAGCAGAGCGGAATAGTAAACAAAAATACAAACTCGAGTTACTTCATTTGAATTTATTCACGACAAATCTGTTTCGTATGGCAAGTGGAGCCTGCCACACTCATCAGGTGAAAATTGCGTCTGATCTAAAAGCCTTTTAAAAGGCTTTATTTTAAGTAAACAAAACAATTATAAAGCTCTACCAATACCAGGTGTTGAGCACTCTTCAAGCTGTGCATTAATACTTTGTTTGAAAGTATTATTATAACTATTATTATTACTATATATATATATATATATACATATACGTGTAGGTTTAGGTCTACGAAACGCAAAGAGTGCTCGACAACATATAGTTAGAGCAAATTATAGATTTTCGCTTACCTCAAAACTTGTCTGCAACAGGCTGTTTCATCTGTAAAGAATCATCAGGCAGTTTTCTGAACTGCCTGATGATTCTTTTACAGATGAAACAGCCTGTTGCAGACAAGTTTTGAGGTAAGCGAAAATCTATATATATATATATAGTGCGGCATGGGGTGGTCAACTTGAAATGCACTAGCATGCAGTTATGGGACAATGAAATATAATGTAAAGCGAAGATCTATAGCCATAAACAATGAGAAAAGCTATACAAGCTGGTTGGGGAGAAAATATCTTAGATCTGTTTGCAACAAATAATGCATCTCTTATGAAAACAGTATCCATAATACCTGGAATAAGTGATCATGACATTGTTTATATCGAGGGAGACATAAGTCCTATTAGTTACAAGCAACAGAGACTGTACAAGAGAGCTGATTGGAAGGTCTGAGGGCACATATGTCGTCTTTTTGTTCCAACTTTGTAAGGTCCACCTACGAAGAACGCTTTACCTCTGTGAACATGATGTGGATGCTATTTAAGAACGAGCTCCAAAATGCTATTAAGCGTGAAGTCCAAAAAAGACTACGAGTAGCGTATTGGAAGTATGTGGAAGAGGTGATAGCCCCCGCCGATGACACACCTGAGGCAGTTTACGGATCGAACAAACGTTTCTGGTCTTTATTCAAACACGCAAAGGCTGACTCAACTGGCGTACCATCCCTGAAAAGTAATGGTCTGCTTGTTTCTGATGCTGCTGCCGAAGCATCCCTTTTGAATTCAACGTTTTTCTCTGTCTTCACAGACGGTAGAACAGACGGTAGTACAGATCCCACCCGGCCATTTCATACTAGCAGCCCACACCCAATTATGCCCGAAATAAACATCACAGAACCTGGAATAGTAAAACTCTTGAAAAATCTAAGTCCTCATAAAGCCGCAGGGCCTGACAACATCCAACCTATTGTCCTAAAACAGCTGGCAATTATAATTGCGGCCATACTGAAGGAAATGTTTGTTGCGTCCCTTAAAGCCCACCAAGTTCCAGATGACTGGAAGCTGGCTAGGATTACTCTGTGTTCAAGAAAGGCGATAAAGACCGCGCTGTAAATTATCGACCCATATCACTTACATGTGTATATGCAACAAGATTATGGAACACATAATTACCAGTAACGTAATGCATCACCTTGATCATTTTAACATCTTACATAACCTACAGCATGGATTCAGATAAGGTAGGTCCTGCGAAACCCAGCTTCTTGGACTAACTACCACGCTACACTCAAATCTTGCAGCTCGGACACAGACTGGTCTTGTTGTGTTGGACTTTTCAAAGGCTTTTGACAAAGTTTCACATAGTAAACTGTTGTCAAAACTCCAGTATATAATGGCATAAGTGGAGACACTCGTATGTGGATACAGGACACAATGTGTTGTTGACAGTACACAGTAACCATCTCTACCAGTGTTGTCTGGCGTCCCCCAGTGTTCAGTGATCGGTCCGGCACTATTCCTCATTTTTATAAATGACTTACCAGAGTATGTCCTCTCAAATGTCCATCTATTTGCAGACGATACAGCCCTACTTCTGGCTATTAACTCGAAAGAAGACTCCCTTAAACTGCAAGCAGACCTGTAGAGATTAGAAGAATGGGAACATGACTGGCAGATGAGTTTCATCCCCGAGAAGTGCGAGGTTCTCCGGATAAGTCGGAAGAGACAATACATACATTATGACTATGTTCTTCATGTAGTGCTGTTGAGAACAGTCAAGATCACCGACCCTTAAAGAGAAAGCATACAAGACCATCCTTAGACCTAAGATGGAGTATTGTTCAACTATATGGGACCCAAGGAAAGGTGTTGAGAGTAACGGTTGCCACAGGATAGAAATGATTTGCCACCCAGCATGGCCGCCAAAAAGGCAAAAAACAAATGCTCAAGGAAAAGCGTGTTTTAATGCACATCTATTGCACATAATTATATTGCTTTCGAAAGCTAAATTGAGCTTTTCGCGTTAGGTTTGGAAAAAACGTAGCTTTTAATGGCATTTGAAGATAATGCTGACGCCAGCAATAAGAATTATTCAAACCTTAACTCGCGAGGGAATAATTGTATCGACTTGAAATTTGTTTTGAATACTTGTTATAATGACCTACACAAACATGTTAAACAGCGAGCTTTACAGGTTGCACGTTAAAGATTTTAGAATGTAGTCGCATGATGGTGCAAAACCTTAATAGGCTTGTGTTGGAGGTTTGCGAATTCGTTCTTATAGCGTTATTAATATCCTAATAATACGACTTTTAGGTCGTGGCTACACTTTACTATAATCCAACATTTCTTACGACTATCTTGGATAAGTTGCATCTGCCAGAATCTAACGAACCGATAACTGTCCAGTTCTTTGCTCAGTGGATGGGTGACGCTAATTGCTTTTTGGGGTATGTATAATATCTTGTGTACCTTTTTGTACCTTCCAATTTTGTATATCTTAATAGTAACATCAATTTACTGTAATTATGAATGTTCTGTCCATTGCCTTCCTGGGGTGCCAGAGGTTCGTCCTCGCTTGCAAACAGAAAACGAGAATTTTAAGGTAGAAAGGCGGGAAGCAGAAGATTATATTTCTTTCGATTCCCCATATATGCCTTTCATTGTAAGAAAAATCACGGCAATGTTACGAGCAAAATCATCATCATTTAGTAATTCCTGTAGTTCGTATCTCGGCAAAGGCTTCGGCTGTTCGCTCACGCGCTGGCCTGCATTTAGCACGAAAGTAAATATATACGTGCGACATTTGCTATGCAACGATATACACTGGATTAACTTTCGGTGTTTGAATCGAAAATAATATTCATATCTTGTAATATCCTCTATATATTACTGTCAAGTAGTCTCTGAGAATGCAGGAATTTGCCATTCCTGAGACCCTAGATTTCAAAATATTTCCTGGGGAGAATACCCCCGGACCCCCCTAAGTA
Organism: Trachythela sp. YZ-2020; assembly: GCA_016169945.1. Taxonomy (NCBI): domain Eukaryota; kingdom Metazoa; phylum Cnidaria; class Anthozoa; order Malacalcyonacea; family Clavulariidae; genus Trachythela; species Trachythela sp. YZ-2020. The sequence continues at coordinate 465,672 of JADLSH010000374.1, read as the reverse complement.
TTTTAGCACTGAATGCAGATTAAGAATGTTATTTAAAACGTTAAAGACTACAGGACGTAATCCAGAAGCTCAAGGGTATAGAGATCAGTTTTCTAAATAAGCACATGACCACAAAGATCTTTCATGGAGGATGGAAAATAACTGAGGCTCCAAAGTTAGTTTTTGTCTCGGACCCCCAAATGTCCCTGTGCGGCCCTGCATAGAAACACGTTGTGAACAGGGTGTGAACAGCTTTACGTACAGATATATTAAGATTTATTCTTTCTTTTACAGTTTACATGATCGGAAAATGTTTGTTCTTGGTCTATGCTCTATTCTTGGTATAAACAGTTCTTTGAGACCGAAGGGATTACATGATTGTGCGTCGAAAATTATACCTTCCTTGTTGATGATATTTTCTGGACTCCAAAGATCGTATGAAAGTAAGTTCTATAAAACTATTGCCAAGTTAACTTTTATGCAGAGTTGTAAATTGTTTTCTAGAAAGAATGACAACCATCATACCATCTTTTTTTTCGACATTTAACTAATGAAAGTAACCAAAATTTTGCTGGCAACACCGATATTCCTACTTGTCCAAATATACAAATTAGGTATAATAAAACTGGTTTGGGCAAGTTTCTTCATTTTAAAGGAAGATCTGATAAATGTTGAAAAATTTGGATTAAAATCGGAGATCTTCCATTTTTTGAGAAACTGTAGGGAGCCACCTTAAATTACTTGAGGTAGTATCGTGCTGTATTGATGGAGAATCTTTATTTTTCTTTACCTAATCAGAGCAAGCTTTATTAGAAGATGAAGACAGTGACGAAGATGGTAATGAAATTGATGAAGGCGAGGATGGTGACGAAGGTATCTGTATATGATTACTTATAATTGATTTTATGGGTTAACTATCCACGAAAGACAAGCTTTCTGATTTGCTGCCTAGTTGTAAGGTGTTTTTTTTTATATTCTGACATTGCAACCGACCGCTGTAAAAATGGAAACCAAAAATTTTCCACTTTTAAAAAGGAAAAAGAAGTGAAATATATGAACAATAGTGGAAAAGAAAGTTTTATTATCTAAGAAGACCCTTTCAAGCCTATAACAAGTCATTTAAGCCAATTCCTTCAAGCATGAATTGAAATTAAATATAACAAAATATGAAAATGTTTTGTATTGTGACACTGTGAACTTTGCTGTCTGCTCATACCTACTTAACAAACTAATAAAAGGATGAAGCATTGTTATTTATCTCTGTCTATTTGTTTATTGATGTGTAGGAGAGTTAGAAAGTGATGATGATGAGTTAAACGAAGATGATGTGGTTTATGTTGAAAATCTTGCAAAACGGGTAATGCAATAATTGGCTTTGCGATTCTTTCTAAAATAACGCCCTCCTTAAAGATCCATTAACCTAAAATATGATATTTGTTATATGTGTAACATTTGGATTATTCTGAGAAAAAATAGAATATATTACCTTTGGTAGTACAAATCCTCATGCCGCATATGATCTCATTAAATGAAGATGCGCTTTTATCCAAAGAAGATATATTACGTTTTTTTGGAATGACCCAAATATTACATAATTATTATTTTGTATTTTATTTAGTATTTTGTAAAAATACCCAATAGTTAGTTCCCGCAATTACACATATCAAAAATAATATTTGGAGTAAGTGGCGGCACTTTGACCGGCTAAAGGCCGGCCTCCACTTGCACGTACGGCCAGCGCGGCCGATTTTGCGATGCTCTGTGACTCGAAAATGATCGCTAATCTTGACCGTCGCGGCTACCTTTTTGTACGTATGACAGTAGAACTGTATTCTACTTTCTGTGCGGCAGTCAAGTTTTTAACCAATCACATTTCACGCTAGCCGTACGTGCAATTGTGCGTACGTACGTGCAAGTGGAGGCCGGCCTTAAAGGTTGCTTGCTTTTCAGTTTCTAAGTTTCGCCCAATCTTTTGTAGGTGACTAATGCATTTCTTGATGAAGATGCTGATGAAGATGATGAAACGGAACGTGAAGCTTATACAACCACAATTGACAGCGAAGACGCTGTTGATGAGTACACGGTCTTTAAACAGTGCTTGTTGAGTAAGTAAATTATGGATACGACAAGAAGTATTCGTTACTGTACTTGAGTACTATTTTTGAGAAGTGGGCATGTGGCGAAGTAAATTTTTGCCGGAGTACTTTTACCTGGAACGAAGTCGTTTTATGAAGTAACGTTTTATTTCGTTATTTTCATTTGGTGGCGAAGTATTTTGTTACTTTCGTTAAATTTTGCCTGATTTATTCCTGAAAATACACTAAAAATAGACAGAGAAACCAAATGAATTTTGAATGACCATTACCAGAGCGATCCTGACAATTAGTCTTCTCATAGTATACAATTCGCAAAGTACACCCAATTCGCCTTTTCGCTAGAGTACGTTATAACAGCAGCACTGTTGGCAAAGTCACGCACATTCAGCCGTAACTTTGGAATGGCCTATTAGATAAACATTTGTCATGGCATATAAATGATAAATGCTCAGTGATTGTCCATTTTCATATACTAGATTGTTTTATTTGTAGAAGGTATAATGTGAAGTATTCAAGTATACATGTATAATGGGAATTAAAGGCGTAAAGCCAATGTAAAAAATGACGACTGTTGACGGGGTATTAACCCTCCCCCATTTTACAGGCTACAGACAATTGTACTTTTACTTTTTACTTCAAGTATTTTTGAAAAATAACGTTTTCCCCCCAGTACTGGCATATTTTAAATCTTCCAGTCTCAGCTACATGTTATGATTCAACTGTGATTTTATCCCGACGCAGAACGCGTCATATTTATGTGCAATCGAAATTACGAACTGACTAATAAAATATATTTATTTGAAAATTTCTGGAAACCATTGTCTTGTGCTTTGCCCTTTGGTAGCACTGCTAAACATAGTGCCCCATACAACCATGAATCAACAACAATAGTTTCCAAACGTTCGGCGCCCCAAAAGATGGACGCTGTCAGATACAGTTTCTGCTGTTTTTCAATTCAGTTACGTTTACACATTGCGATTTGTCTGGCCGATTTCAGATGGAATTAAGTTATGTTTAAAAAATACGTGGCAAACATCATCTAACGACATCGTCAACTGAGAATATTCGTCATGAACGAATATTCAGCAAAACCTAAAATCGGCCCGACAAATCGCAGCATGTAAACGCATCATTAAGATGATGGCATAGATGAAATGACCCCATGACCGTGTGAAATCTCTCGGCATCTCTGGCATTAGGCAGTATGATAATATTTCTCCAACACGTTTGTAGATATTCAAGCTCAAGATCCGGGATGGTACAATCAGTTGACAAATAATCTAAATGAAGAACAGAAACAAGAGCTTCAACATTTATTTGTACTAGCTGATCAAAGGAGGGCAGCAAAAGGTAAGAAACTATAAAACTATAAATGTATTTTCTAAATTGATGACTTTACCTTCTTCCTGCCCAGTGCCCATTATTGTATTTTGATCCTAGGTAGGCGATATTATATAAATAATCAATGTTTATGAGTGCAATGGTAAAAATATTTTCATGAGGTGAAAGATGAAATTTTCCATTTGTTTTATATGACACCAAAATACATCAATGTTATTGAATAATTTAATAAAGTGTTATATAATCACTAGTTAATGAATCTATGAAATGTATTATGGATTTTTACCTGCAATCCTAGGTGAATTTTTTTCTATTGCATGTACATCCTTCGTGGGTTCATGGACCTCGTGTGAATTTATCAAAGCTGCTGCTGTAGTCATAATCTTTTCTAATTATTTTCCTGCTATTCCTTCTATTCGAAGTGTTTCAGCATTATGTTTTAAGTTGTTCAAAAAAAAGGAAGAAGTGAAAGGATCTTGCTGCTTTGAATAAGAACCCGTACATGCATTGTTTTTAAACAACAGGATAAGTAATATTATATACAGGCCGTTTAAGTGGTTAGAGGAGTCTCGTTTAATATTCAATGTATCAGTTATTAATGACTTTCGATCCTACGTGAATAGCCGTGTTGTATGGACTATATACGAGTGATTAGTATAGGTAATAGCATTTTCAGATACATCTTGTGAGTCAAGTTTTACCGATGCACAAGATCACGGTCTCTTTCAACTGGTCAACTCATCAACTCGTGGCTCAAACATTCTGGACTTGATCCTAACAACTAATGTTTGCCTATTAGAAAACATCGAAACCACAGTTGATGAAGCTGCCTCTGTCCATTCTGATCATAAAGCGATTACGTTCGACGTCACTCTTGACCTTAAACCAAAATTACCAGCGAAAAGAAAAAAGTTTAATTACAACAAGGGTGACTTCGCAGGTCTCCGAGAATCTCTAAATCTCCTGCCATTGACTGATATCGTCCTCAGTGAAAATGATATTGACACCGCCTGGCTCAAGTGGAAGGATTTATTCCTTGCTGCAGTAGATACGTATATTCCAAGTAAGCTAACATCGCGATCTTATACTCCTCCTTACTTCAACAGCGAAATATTACACCTACTGCATCAGAAGGAATCCATGAGAAAACGAGCGAAAAAGTCGAACTCGGCAGCATTATGGGATAAATTTCGTGAATTACGGCGGCTCGCTAAACGCATGATCAAAACCAAGAAACGAGATTATATTAGAAACATGGCTGAGTCTATAATAACTAATCCTAAAGAATTCTGGAAATTTTTCAAATCAACATCTAATAAATCTTCACTTCCTGATATTATGACTCTAGCTGACTCGAAATTTACTACATCAATCGCCAAAGCTGATGCTTTAAACCAATTCTTTGCATCCGTGTTTCTTCCTCGTCGTATTAATCATTGTGTTCCTCCACCTACTACAGCGTCCGACATTCCAAGTGAATTCTCTGTCTGTTATCTGGTTTATCCACAGCGAAGGCTACGGGTCCAGATGGGATATCTGCGAGATTATTAAAGGAATGTTCTGAAGTTCTTGCTCCGTCGCTAACTGCTCTTTGTAATAAATCGTTGGCCATGGGTAAAGTTCCTTCAGATTGGAAGTTTGCAAATATTGTTCCTGTTCCCAAAAATAATGAAAAGCATGTTATCAGCAATTACCGTCCAATGTCTTTGTTATCTCTCGTGTCTAAAATTATGGAGCATATAGTTCACCGCCGTGTCCTATATATCGTCAAACCTCTCCTTCATAATCAACAGCACGGTTTTCGTTCAGGAAGATCATGTATCACTCAACTCCTCGACGTTGTTCACAATATTGGCAAGGCGTTAGATCATGGAAAAGAAATGGATATGATTTATCTAGATTTCTCCAAGGCTTTCGACTCTGTACCCCACGATAAACTTATTCTTAAGCTCTCTCAATTTGGTGTAACTGGTCCACTTTTAGACTGGTTTTCCGATTATCTTTCTGGACGCAAACAGCGAGTAGTAGTGGATGGTTTTTCGTCGACTTACCTAGATGTGACATCTGGTGTTCCTCAAGGCAGTATTGTTGGTCCATTACTCTTTTTAATCTATGTCAATGACCTTCCTGAAGCTGTAACACACAGTAAAGTACCAATGTTCGCTGATGATAGTAAATGTTATAATGTTATAGACAATTCAAACGACATCAATCTTCTTCAAGCAGATCTTCAAGCCCTGTGTCATTGGTCCTCTACTTGGGATTTAAAATTTAATCAGAAAAAATGCTCCGGTATAAGATTTTCAAGGAAGCATTCCATCGGGTCACCTGAATACTCATTAAATAATGATCAAATCCCTTTCAAGACAACCCAGAAAGATCTTGGAATTCTAATCACCAACAACCTAAAATGGTCTCCTCATATTTCAAACATCGTTTCAAAGGCAAACCGTATGCTTGGGTTCCTGCGACGTAATTGCACATATCTGACTAATATAAAATGTCGACGCTCTTTGTATTTTTCACTTGTTCGCGCTCATCTGTGTTATGGCAGTGAGATATGGGCACCCCAATCAACATCCAGGGATCTTCTTTGTATAGAAGGTGTCCAAAGACGAGCGACGAAATACATTCTTCGAGATTACAGTTCCTCTTACACCGACCGGTTAAAGAAACTTGAAATTCTTCCCATCCCATACTGGTTCGAGATAAAAGATATTTGTTTTTTCTTCAAATGTAAAGTTGGACATTATGACTTAAAACCTGATGACTATATACTAGTCAATCCATCTCGTCGTCAAACTCGCCTTAGCTCTACTGATTCGTATCGACCAAACATCTGCAGGACATCATCATTCAGAAATCAATTTTTCAATAGAATTGTACCGCTATGGAACAGTCTGCCGGATGAAATTAAATCTTCTCCTACAGTTCAGTCGCTAAAATCTAAACTTAACAAACACTATAAAACTAAACTTTATTCATATTTTGATGTTGATAGACCACGAACTTGGAAAACATTTTGTCATAAGTGTCGTTCTTGTGTTATAAATTGTTGTTCATGAAAGTATTATGTTTTGTAATGAATTTTATATTTATATGTATGTGTGTGTACGTGTATGTGCGTGTGTATATGTTTATGTATATATGTTTATGTATATATGTATGTATGTGTATATATGTGTATATATGTGTATATATGTGTATATATGTGTATATATGTGTCTACATATATATAATTATATATTAATGATTCCGTTATGTAACTATAAATGATGTACATTTGTTGAAGTCATAGTGATGTAAATGTAGTATAGTGTATTCATGTCAGGCAGGACTTAATTTAGGACTCTATTTGAACTGAACTATGTAAATTTGTATATTCTAGTTGAAAACTAAATTTCCTCCCTTTTAAATACCATCTAAGTCGTTATTTTCGTCAAAAACTCAGGTTTTAGTTTAGGCCAAGCGGGCGCCATGTTATTTTGTTTTTATGCAATCTGTCACCATAAAATTGCAATGTGATTACAAAAAATTGCACCGTGATTACAAATTTTTGCACTGCTGTTTGGAATAAACTGCACTGGAATCAGCCAATCAAATTCGAGGAACAGTTCTATATATATTATAATATATTCAATAGGTCACGAACGCGAAACTGTCAAATTCTTCTTCTTTTCTGTAGAAACGCGGAACCTGGACATGCAGGGTGGTTATAGTTTTGCCAGTACCGCTGTACCATCGAACTTCTCATTTGGACAGTCCTAGTATATGTCTCCATACGATGTGCCGACTGCTTCAAATATTGATGTCAAAACTACAGAACTACTGAACCTTAAAGACGGTACATTTTTCTACCTTCTTGGTTTGTGGACTAATTTGTAATGCCAAGCAACCAATACGACACAAATGCAACTGATTTTAACCTTTAGTATCTGATAATGTATTTATTTAAGTGTGGTTTTAAAATATCAATAATAGAACAATAAATAATAATATAGCGCTTGCTTATGGTAATGGCACGAAATTTCATTTGTTTCGATTGAAATAATTTATTATTAAGTCATAACATTTATATAAATTTATATATAATATATATATATATACATCTATATGCATATATTGATTAAACGTTGTGACGTCATAGATTTATTCAACAAAAGTGAAATAGCTCGTTCTGTGATAAGTTGCTTCTGTCTGAACAAGTAAGTTTCCTTTTTATTACCCTTCAAGCACTGATAATCAAATAATAAAATATATTTGATTTTTCATGTTTGGCAATTTATGCCATCTTCAGTGCAGGAATGTGATGCAATAAGCTAAGTATAATTTACTGTTACCTGTGTAAGTCATGTCGATATTCATGAATTTACTAAAACCTGCTATAGTTTGTTAATACGTGGTATAATCAGTCAGAGTAATGTCACGAAAAACCTGTTTGGATAGATGGCGCCAAATTAAATTACATACAAATTATTTTACATACACAACTATGAGATTTAATTATAGTTCATACTTATTGTAGATCATTAATGGGCTTTGGCAATAAATAATTATTTTTCCCTCTTTGAAAGAACTTCTAAAAGTATGTGGGAAACTCTTTTACAGCTTTTTCAAATTATTCTTAGTTCTTGAAATATTTTCATTGAAATAATAAAAAATCAGTGAGCTGTCCGCCATCTTGGATTATTGTGGATATGCATGTTACGTCACAAGCAGCGCCACGCAAATAACAAATTGACTGATAACATTTTAAACATCTGCTAATTGTTATTTGGTGACCAAGGAGTAGTTTTATATATGGCTAACCCTGTTTGTGACGTCACTAAAACTACCGTTCATGAGATAAAAAAATTTCCAAGATGGCGGACAGCGCCTATTGTTTTCAGACAAGATTTTCAACATAATTTTAAGAGTTCTTTCAAATAAGGCAAACTTATCATCAGCACATCAGTGTGACAGTGATGACTTGGGCTTATAGATAGAAAACTTGTACGAAAACCAAAACAATTATATTTTTCCCCATATACAAAACAACAAAAACTTATTCATAATTAGAAATACATTAAATTTACGTAACCTGGCTGTTATAAATGGACAGTACTATAGAAGTTACCCAACTTGTAACGTCATTTACTCCTTCAAAGCAAATAATATCATTCGGAATAGCAGTATAACTGTAGACAGGGTTGCAGTGTTCCATTCTTATTACGTGTGCGAAGTTTAAGTATAAAGAATTGGTGAAATAGATGACGTCTTGACGTCTTATAGAACTTTATCTGCCAACACACTGGAATTTTTAACTTTTTGGCAAGAATTGCTGGTTGTTGGCCAACAAGGACAGGTCTGATATAGTTTCAAACTATATCCAATATGAAAGAAACGTGGAAAACTGTTGGACCAGTTTAATTCAATTTAACACCAAAAGCCCCGGTCAAACGAGGATGAGAGTTGATAAGAGTGTATGGGAGTTGCAACTCTCGCTCGCGTTTGACCGCCAACGCTCATCAACTCTTATGCACTCTTATCAACTCTCATGAAGTTTGAGCTGGTTCAAATTTTGATGAGAGTTTTGCTCGTTTAATCGGTCAGGAGAGTTGCATAAGAATTGTAAACAACGATAGTCCGACTAGTGTTTTGCACTTTCTATAAGAATTAGCTTAACAAAATAATACGTTATGACTGTGTCTATAACAAGAAAAGCTAAAATGAAAATTTAGACACTTTTTTAACCAAACTTTTAAAATTATTCTCAGTGCTCCATTTTGCGCCCTAAATTATTTCTGTCGCGGACACTCATACAACTCTTGTTCTCGTTTGACCGGGGCATGAGGTTGAACAAACTCTCGTCCAAACTCTCACTTGCCAACTGTCATCAACTCTCATCTTCGTTTGACCGGGGCTTAAATGTGCAACACTTTCCCCTTGACAAAGAAAATAATCATCTAGCATTATACAGACTGATATAATTAATAAACCAGAAAGCTGTCAGTTGGTGCCCCCAAAATATGGCTAGAAAAGAATTTCATTGGACACCTTGCGAAAACACGTCTTTCAAAAATAGTACTTTTCATGCAAACACATGTTTTGGGTTAGGGTTAGATTAGAGTTAAGATTAACCCAACCTTAACGCCAACCCAAATCTTTGTGGCACAGTGGCACTCCACATGACCACTCCACCACAATATTTATTCTCTGTCTAATGCCTGAATACTTTATTCTGACTATAATTAATGGCTTGACAATTTTATTGCAAGCTAGAATGATTATTGCTACAATTTTTATTACATTGAATTCTCAGCAAGGATGATCATTTTGAAGTTCAGCGAAATAAGCAAGCCGTCGTTTCAATGTTTACAAAAGTGAAGCTAATGCGCATGAGCAGGTCGATATTTGCAGAGTGAATGTGTTGGAACACAATTGGTCTTATTTCACAAACCGATACCAACAATATTTGGTAAATAGTTCTCTTTCTGCGAAGAAAAGAGTAGTATATGGGATACCCCAAAGATCAATACTTAGCCCCCCTGCTCTTCCTAATTTGTATAAATAAACGACTTACCAAGATAGCTCGGACGTACCTTCATCCAACCACTCACCCTATATAATGAATTCATACCCTTGTGAAGGAGCAAAATGGTATTTAGCATAGACAGGAATCGATCCTGATTGCACACACATCTTACTCTCATCTGTATCCATTAGACTTGTCTGTTACTTGTTACCTTCATTTAAGTTAAACTTTCGATATATTGTATTTTATTCACAGAAACGCTTTGTTGATTGACGAATGTAAGTTCCTAGGCAATTTTTTCAAACGATTATTTTATGGGTTGGATCAAGGCCGGCGAGACCCAGTAACGGAGCCAGGACAGGTTTGTGAACGTGGGCCCCCCTCAGTCTCGCACCCATGCGTTTTGGTTTGCTCCGTTCCCACCGAACGTTCGCCAGGGACATGAACGGCTGTGCAGTGTTCTGGCTGGACTATCATTTTCCACGCAAAATAGAATACTTTCGAGAGCTGCGAAAAAGACGTCTAGTCGCAAGAAGGATCGTTAATGCATTGATTATGTTGCATGTCGTTGTGCTTCTCACGTGATCGCTAAGAGCAGCGACTGATGAGGTAGAATATCCAATAGAGCTCATATGCATAAAATTTGTCAGGGGAAAAATATTCTGACTGATTTGCTTTTAAAAACTTTTTAAACATAGAAGAGTTAGCGTCGACGGGCAGATTGAATAAGGATGAAAATCTTGAAGCTCTGCTTCGCAGGGGTCATCCTAAGAAAAAATTAGAACTGCCCATTTTGGCGGTGGAACAGGCAATGGATCGCGAATTCCCTCGCGCGGGAGGGGGCGGAAGATATGTATTATTGGAGGGGCTTATAATGTGGCTCTACCAACGTAGGCAGATTGAATAAGGATGAAAATCTTGAAACTCTGCTTCGAAGACCTTGCAAACGCCAAAATGGTGGACCGGGCGGATGTGATGGCACAACCACCGGCAAACGTGCATACGACCCCCCAATATTCCAGGGGTTTGGACGAATAAAACCACGATTGAATAAAAATCTGGAATCCGCAATCCCAAAACCCTGTAAACGTCAGTGGCCAAACGGATGTAGAGAATTGGGTTTCGTGCATGTTCTAGCAACGAGACTGAAATCCAGTTTGAATAAGATTCGTTTGGGTTTTAGAAGTGTGATTTTAAAATAACCATGAATTTTATCAAGTGTTAGTTAAGCCTTATACACTACCTTTATATAGCTTTGTAGTAATGCGTTAACGATCTTTATAACTACGCTTAACTGTAAGTGTATAATCAGTTACCTTTACTAAGTGTATAATTAAGTTTATACGAAGTATATCTAACAATGTAATTCTCTGTAGTGTCTTTTTTGTAATAGCCGTAATGTGTCATTTTATATCAACTAACTGTAACATAAGCTTAATAAAGCATTATAGACGGCCAGCCAGCCTCGTAAAAAGTGACTGTCGATGGCATTTTTTGTTACAAGCAGGAAACCACACTAAATGTCATCGGAGTGTGTTCACTTTGACGGTGAAAGTGGTTGCCCTCCGTAATTATTCTATTTATGTAGCGAAATTGGAAGGTTTTTATAACGACATTTCGATAGATGGGATTCCATTTAAAAGCAGTTTTCGATATCATGGATTTATTGTAATTGGTTCACTGCCTAATTAGCATGTGCAAATTTCTCCTTTTCTTAATTGTCATAACTCAAAGTGACATGCTAATGAGAAACATGGTATTACTGGCACTTGTTAAAATACCTGTGTGGAGGCAAGTTTCATTATAAAGATGGATTTATTAGAACGAGTGGTTACCCAAAGGCTTAAATTCGTAAATTATTGCGTTTTATTTCGAATATTTACCGATTTTGAAGGTCTATGTGTTATAGTGAAACTACGTGTTTGCGCCAACATGCTGTTTTTCAACCATTTACATGCCAAAACTCGACTGGCTCAACAGAAATATATTGTGTTACACGGGTGGCAACCGGGCGTGTAGTACCGATTCGTATGTAATCTAAACATATGTGATTGTTGCCTGTCTGTAACACAACAAAAACATATTGTTGTGGCTTCTTTTTGAAAGGTCGTGTTTTGATGTATTTGCGCCATGTTTCTTATTAGCATATCATTTTGAATTATACGAAAGAAGATTATCCAAATTTTACAAATGTTAATTAGATAGTCAGCCAATTAAAATAAAACACTGATATAAAACACAGCATTCGAAAAAATCCCATCCTTCGAAATGTTTTAGAAAAAACCTTCAAATTTTAGCACATAGATAAAAAAATACGGTTGGCAACCACTCTCACCCTCAAAGTAAACACTATCCTGAGACATTTTGCGTATTTTCATGCTTGTAACAAAAAATGCCATCGACAGTGTTTTCTAGACACTTTTTTCAAGCTTGGCCGGTCGTCTATTAGAACATATCTTTTACTTCGAGTAGGTTTCTATTTTTCTAAAAATCTTTTTCAAAAGCAATGAGGATATTATGGCGACTGTTCGAGACTCTTTATTTTTTGTTTTGCCATTCAAGAGCTGAATCAACTATGCTCCTGTATTTATACACGACAAAAATGCTTTCCTTGACATGTCTCTTTGTTTGGTTTTCAGTACAGATCTTTTTCTTGTCATTTAAACACGCAAACAAGTCGAAGACGCAGACACTTTCCTTGTTAACGAAAGACCACGTTTACACTAGCCAAAGTAAAGACAATTCATTCGCTAAAGTTTCCGCATTCGAGTATCGGGACAGCCTCGTACCCAGGCGCTTTAGAGAAAAAGATAAAAAGGACCCGTCTCGCTCATCTTAGCCACTGACACAGAGTAGACACAGACAGAGGTCTCACTTCAGGCAAAATGCGTAACCGGCCGCTATTTTGTTGCTATTCTGTCTGATGATGACTTTAAAATACAGTCGAAAATTTGCAGTCTCTCAAACTCATCTTGTTTTATTCATATTTTGAATTTCAAAATGACAATATTCTTCGAATTTTTTTTTTTTTAATTCTTAAATTGTCGGTGACCGCCATGTTCCTAGCCAGTGCGGTAACGTGTGGAATTTACCCCCCCCCCCCCCCCCCGAACAAGATGGCGGCCGATATTTTCGGAAAATAACCGGCGTAAGAAACCCAGTAACAAGGGTTTTACCTTTACTTTACCTTGACTGAAGTTGTGATTTACAACATTAAATGGTTAACTTGAATTTTTGTGGTATTTTTACGTCTAAAAATGCCCGCCATTTTGAATGTTTCGGGGGGGTGACAGCCTCTACCTAGCGTACTGGCTAGGATAGGTTACGCTCAAACATTAGCTTTTACATGGAGTGAGACCTCTGTCTGTCTTCAATGGTCTGTCTACTCTGTGCCACTAATCTCTATATAGTAGCTTAGCGCGATTTTTTCTCTTTACCTCTAAAGCGCCTGGGTACCGGGATATAAAGACAGGTTTTCGGATACGAGCGTTTAGACTGGATGAATAACAAACACAAACCTCCTATAGGCTATAAATTCAGTTGTCGAATAAAAATAAAGTGAATATAGATTATAGTCTCTGGTAAAAAGTTTATCAAACGCTCAAGATGGTAGTTACTTCAAAACTTTACAGTTACAAGTGCGCTGAAATTCATCTTGCTACATCCAAGGCCGGCTAGACCCAGCCCAGGTTGGTGAACGCGGGCACCCCTTCCTTCCCCAATCTTGCACTCGTGCGCTTTGCTCCGTCTTCATTAAATATTTAACGCTCGCAAGAGACGTGAACGCTGTGCAGTGTTCTGGCCCCACCACTATCGTCCGGGAATTTATTGCAAAACGTTTCTATATAGTTTGGGTGCGTGTTATCGTTGGACAAAAACACTTTAGATGAGGTATATACTTTATTCTTTGTGTTTGACTGACATGTTATGGTTCTATTATGCCATTTATTTCAGAAATGTATAATATATTCAATAAATAGGCACACATAAAAGCTTGACAAGAGACACGATCACCACTACCTAACTTTTCTGGGCCCTCCCCCCCCCCACCCTCGCGCCGGGCTTGGTTACATCATCTAATTAGTTTTATCAAAAATTGCATCTACGAAACTAAAAACCTTTGTTTTTAACAAATTTCAATGTCTGATTAGTAAATAAGATGACGTCATTAGCAAGGTAAAAATTGATTGAATCAAAGCATCATAAGACTTTTTTCTCAAATTTCCACGCTCCATATTTACTCTTTGATGTGGCTTTTTGTTTTTGGATGATAAATTGAATACAGCACAATATATACCAATGACGTCATAGATATAAATAATTTACAAACTGAAAGATCTCAAAAACTAAAACAGGTATCGAGAACATGTAAATTTCTAACTAGAGACCCATTGCCTGCCATTTAAACTGTTGGTTTTGTCCCAATAAAAATGTACTTAGGGACAAGTCCCCAAACTGTTGTGGCACTTTAATAGGGGTTTCCCCTTTGCCATAATGCAAAATTCGAAGTGTTTACGTGTCAATTATCCAGATTTTTCTTTACCAGAAGCGCATGTTCAGGTGTTCAAAGTTAAACGATGTTTCAAGGGAGGGTTACATCCTCGACCAAGATATAGCCACTGAATAAAATAGCTCACGATAGAATTGACAAGACTGATGCTGTGTATACGATTCTGGTTAAATAACGATTCTGGAAATGTGCCTGTGTGTATGATTCTGGTTTAAACGATTAAATAATTTCCAAGAGTGTTAACGAGTAGTTATCCAGAATTTCCTAATAAAAAACATAGATGTAGTTCAGGTGTTGAAAATTGAACGATGTTTTGCGAGAAGTTACCCCCCATATCAAATTACTCAAAATGGAATTGATGGAATGTTTTGTTTCAACTCAAGGCCTGTGCAGAAAATGAGACGTTCTCATCAAGTGACCTACTTTTGACGTATTGAAATATGTCATGGCTATTGACTCGCGCGGTTTATTTTAGAGTAAAGAATTCAGGAAGTCAGCAACAGAAAGCCAGTTAATTGCTTGTTTCTTTGAACATTGTTTGTCTTACGTGCTGATTCATTTCAATACATAATATATACCCCGTTGTGCTAGGCATCTTAATAACCGATGTCATATACACAACACTATTAAAGTGAAGTCACTTTGAAAATATCACTATTTCAATATCTTTAAATAGAACAGCTCAGGGTCGAAGAACACTACAACCAACGTAGCAACTGCCTGTCCAACATCCATAATAGCTAAAAAATCTCCAACAATTTCATTTGTACCTCAGCGGCAGGCATTTCGCGAAATATTCGGGGTGTGAATTTAGCTTGACAACATATTACCGCTCTTTTAAATTGTTTTGGCTTAAATTTAATGATAACTTTCATATGTAACATATACTGTGTTCATGTACAGGAATTTGTGCTTCAAATATGCCCTCACTGTATCTCTCTAAATGAATTAAGAGCGTGAGTGGTTGTTAATATAGAGGTTAAGATACCCCGGTTGCGACTTACGGGTGCGGATACCGTCATTTTGTTTAGTAATTCTCATCGATGTCTGTTAGTAATGTTTACTTGCAACTATCATACATATTCTATCGCAGTAGACCATAGTATATGATATATCACGAGAAAACAGAAAAATACCCATGATCAAATATGCAGACATCAGTGAAAATAACTAAACAAAATGACTCCCAACCGTCGTATCTACAGCTCTCTATTAGTTTTGTGGTGCAAATCAACCTTCATTACAGCTAAGCGCTGACTTGCGAATTGGGTGGCTCGAAGGTTTGCTAGGGCGCCTCTGGCTGCCACCATTCAACCCATGTCAAAACACGATCACAGCTCTTAAGGTGGACGCTTTAGGTTTTGGTGAGCGAGAAAAACCGGAATACCCGGGGAAAACCCCTCGAAGTACAGGAGAGAACCAACCACATATCTCTACTTACACGAGTTTTCAAGCATATCAATTAAATCAGAGCAGGGAATTCGCCTATCTAAGTAGTGATACTCCACCCTCAACCTACAGTAAGGGGCTTATCTCGGCGGTAAGGGGCAGCGTCCTAACCAACCACATCTGCCTGTTCTGCCACGCGTACAGTATTGCTGTAGACCGTCAGTGATAATGTCCGAGCAAGTGAGATCTTTAGACCTTGTTTTCTTGGATCCTGCGTAGTTGCAGCGAAGCGACACGTTTCAGGCCACACTTGACGCGGCAACATGGGTATTAAATCTTCAGCTAGTCTAGAAAAATATACAGAAAATCAATGACTTTAGCATCACAAGTTTTGCTTTTTAGAGTTGGCGGGGATACAATCAAACTTAGAAGCCAATTCACAGTGTCAATACATATTTTGTCTTCTGTCAAAAGCAAAATAAGGAATGCTGCACTGTATTTTATAATTTAAAGCAAATTGCTTTTCGAGAAACTTTTGCATATTCAAATGTGATGCTACATGTTACGATTCAACTGCAATTTTATCCCGACACAGAACGCGTCATTTGGATAAACAGTCTGATAGATCCGTTTAGCTGTGCATGAACACAAGACGAACTATCCAGACGAACTAGCTAGAATACAGCGACTTTTACTGGCAACAGCCTGAAACAAACCATGCCGCCTTGGGTTGGTTGCGAAAATATGGGCGTGTCATGGATCTATGCATGTAGACGAACTACTCAGATAGTCCGTCCTGACGAATAATAATAGACGAATTATCGGAATTATCTTTTCTTTGCCCATACAAGCTCGTAAAAACGGTAACAAAGCATCAGCCATCGGGTTTTCCTGATAGTTCGATATGGATATGGGTCAACCGTCACGGCAAACTACACACACAAGTTCGTTTATGTAGAACAAACTACACAGTGTACAAACAAGACGAACTATCCAGATGAATTAGCTAGAATATAGCGATCTTTATATTTGCAATGGGCCTGAAACAAACCATGCCATCTTGGTTTAGTTGCAAAAATCCGCTAACTACGGATAACAAAGCATCAGTTTTTCCTGTTAGTTTGTCTTATGCGCGTCTTATAGATCAATCGTCAAAACGAACTACACTCTACAGATACCAATTCGATCACGCAATTGATTTTGAGAAGAAGGCGTAAATTATTTGAGTCTGATAACATTAAGTGCTTTGCCGAGAAATTTCTTAACATCTGGCACCCTGCAATAGGTAAGGAAATTCATGGCAAAGCATTACGCGTGTGTTAGCTGTATCTTTGGACTTTGGCTGTATCTTTGGCTGTATTGAAACGAAACTTGCGTGTATAAGATGCAGGCTTATATCAGCTTCTCTAAATGTACGCGAAGTGTTTTGCTATATTTCTAAATTGTAAATTCGTAAACCATACGAATTGTCAGGCTAAGTTGGTAGAATGTTATGATGTTTACAATTTCCACTTTAAAATTTCCCTTTAAAATTTTCAGCAAGAAGCGCGCGATAAGCGGAAGTGAATTGGGGGCAAGTTTTGTTATAGATCCTCTGTGTATTAGACATTTCCCAAGATATCTTTACAACCTCATGAATTGCGAGCTTATTTTTTAGCGAAATTGATGTTTTGTTAAGTATATTTCCCGAGTTATGTTGTAATTTGTACAATGTTCTCGACATTTGTACAAAAACACCAAGAGCACGAAATCACGTACATGCACTGTAATAGTTCAAATTAATATCTATGTACATAGTTCATGCTTATACATAGACTTCGTTTTCTGTGCTCTTTTTTGTTGGGTTTTTGATAAGTTCTTAAATTGTCTTAAACTGGCGTGTTTCAGTACATAGAGACATCGGAATTTATTTACCATCGAATTTACCGTAACTGTAGGGCGAAGAAGATGATAGTCAGAACTGATGACGTTTATTGAAACAAGCAACTTAAAATATAAGAATATATCTCTGAATTCTAGAAAATTTGCCTCCAAATACAACGGTTATACATATAACAAAACGAATTAAAATCATACTTACGCCAATAACTGCCAGTTGATCACGATCTGCTACATGATAGTGCTTAAGAACTGCATACTCACACCGGCAAAGTTTTCTATCAATAGAAACCTATATGGAGAAAAGTTAACAAGTGAATATATGTTAATAAAAACTCCCAACAATGCATACCTGGTTATATCGACGGCTTCTTTTATGAACTGTTGCGAACACTATTAAATGAAATGTTGCGAATACTATAAAAATTGCATTACATTTACGAAAATACCAAAACCTCATTTTGCACAGAGGCCTGGTGACGAGACTGTAAAATATCTTAGGTAAGGCAATTTTAAAACGTATTCTCGCCTGCCTATATGGTTTAAATTCAAAGTTAGTTGTAAAGGTACGTATAACATGGCTTTTAATTGAAATGATTTCATCTTTTACCAATTCATCAATACAATTTTTGTTATATCTTATCATTTTACGTTACATGTAAGCATTTTGCGTTACGGACCCTGTAGTCTTGAAAGTGCGGGCTTTTCTTCAAATTTTGACAGGGAAAAAACCCAAGTTCCTCAGTTTAGAGTTTGACAGTTGTATACAAAGGTGAAATATGCCACTCAATATGAATGATAGTGTAAAAGACCCCAAGTAAACAAGTCCAAAAAAACCGGAAGTGCCCTAAAATATGGTATTGCCTCCCAAATCTCCCAAATAGCTGACCTAGTGCCAGAGGCATTGGAACCAGGGTACATACATAAGCCCATTGAGGGGAGAGCCACCCATGTCTCCCCTGAAAGTGATATTTTGTAAACAAAACAAAGGAAAAAATATGTTCTTCCTAAGGATCAAAAGGAATCACATTTCTTCATTTCCTGCCTAGTCAGTTCTGACTAGAAATGGAACTTACCTTGTCAGAAAATCATTACATAACTAAGGACTGTTTCCTAAATAGTTGGAGCAATAAGAATGAATATAAAGTCCTCATTATTATAATAGTATATATATTCTTATTAATTAAAATGCTTATTACATTAAAAGTCCCAATTCCAGCCAATCTTTTCAATGAGTTCAAGCCAGCCCCAAAATTGATTTATTGGCAGAATATGAAGTCCCGGAGCACCCGGAGCCCTTTGTAATCATAACAAAGTGTAACATTTGTAGGTTTGGTGTATTGAGAAAAAATGGTTTGGGCTGCACTAGGTATAATTTTTGGCTGGATAGGGTGATAATCATAAGACATTGTGCCTGGGTACACTAACCTAGCTTTACACAAAGTAAAATAACAAAGCAGGGAGTATAAAGGGTACATTATAGGTTAACGGGGTAGTTGGCAATGCATCATATCATATGTGTACATGTACTTGTTCCATGTATGTTTATCATAATCAAATAACCCTTTTATATAGCCACAACTTTTTATTGTGAAATTTCCAAAATATAGGGTTCTAGTTGAAACATTACAGAAAATCAGTGCTTCAAACATTGTAGAAGATACTATCAGGTATGTCTGCCATTCTGGCCTCACATCACCAATTGAAGTAGTTTCATAAAACACAACAAAATTTGAGTTTTCTCACCTAACCAAAGAGCATTCAGTCGGTTTGTTCCTGTATGCCATAACTAAACCTGAAAATAAGTAGAAATTTTAGTGGTTACTCATCTCAGATTAAATGCCCCAATGGTGTAAATTTATTGAAATCTAACCACACTATTGATTTTACTACGTTTACTTCAAAGGAAACTCTGCCAGCTTAAAGTAGATACATGTTCTGCATGGAGGTCATTATGATCTGATTCCCAGGGCTCATTAATAGTTTTTGATGCCTAAGAGCAAAATCTAAAACTTCCAAGTTTGCCTGCAAAAATGTTAACTTACTGCACTTTGGATTTTTGTGATTGGAAAACTAAAATTATAAAATGTGGCTGCAAAAATTCAATAGGTGCCTGTGAGCTCATATAATTTTGATGAAACATGCTGATTTTCATTGCAATAAAGTCAACTGCTTAGGCAATAAAATAGTAGGTAAAGCAGTTCAATAACCTGGACTGATCACATTTCTTACAGCTAAAGTTAAGAACTGAACAAGAAAAACAAGCAAATATGGATATCATAATCGTATGGCTTGTCATTAATGAAAATGGAGACACTGAGATATACTTTGTCGTCTTTGCAGAATCTTACCCTGGGACCGGTATTCCAAATGGACTTAACTAGACTCAATGCAATGATATTTTATAAGTAGACTTAAATGTAATCACACAAGTATACCTAATGTAATGTTTTGAAAACAGTTGAACCTCTATTAAACGGACACCTCTCTTAGGCAGACACCCCTTTTAAGCTGACATATATCTCAGGTCCTAATAATTTCTTTAAATTAATAGAATACTATTATCATAACCCCTATTAAGTGGACACCTCTCTCTAAGGGGGTTGACTTAAGCGGACAGACGACAGATTGTCTAATGCAATTTTCATAACAATCAATTCAAAGTATTTATATGACATATACGATGATAGCCTGAACTTATTTTCTATATTAATTAAACCCTTACTTCTATAATTCATCTTTCAACCAGTTACAAGAGAAACTATCTCCTTGGAAAAATTAAACTCGCAGGGAAATTTCATGCCATAACCAGCCCCTCGGTTGACAAGTTTACCCTTGATTAATCATTACATTTTACCTTGGCAAGGTCCCAAAGGTGTCACCTTAATAGGGATTTGACTGTATTTAGAAACAAGAAAAACACTATTAAATATATACCTCAATGTATAATCTTTGTAAATGTAATGTAATGTAATCTAACAAGAACTTTCATTTTAAATTTGTAAAGTGCTTTTCTCCCATAAAAGCCTAGTGCCAATCATAGAACTATTTAGAGATATACATGTTATAATAAAAGAAAGTTAACATGGAATTACCTGTAAGATTAGTTTACGGTGCATTAACAAGAGACACTGGCAGATAGTTTTGTTAACCCATTTACTGGAAGTACCCTATCACTGACAAGTAATATCATCTGGCTCAGACAGAGTAAAATACTAAAGTAGGGCACATCTGGGCACATTGCCAGCTCATGGTTTAATGGTATGCAAGTAGTGGGGAGCATAAGGGTTGAATATATGATTAGTTACCATCAAGCTATGCACACAGTTGCTTCAAGCTTCCCACCCAGGATTCTCCCACCCCTTGACCTCAATTTTTCTTCAAACTTGTAATTACATGCTCAGCTTGCCTCAATATTACTTGGTGTCAATTTCCAAGGCAACAACATCATGGGATTACCCTGATGACTGGTTTGGTAATTAGCTTAGTTCTATTTTTTGCATAATTTTCCATCTTTGACGGATGGCTAGTTGCTATTGGGGATAGAGGAGGTACGACTGGCTGGGTAGGATTGCATTATTCTCTATGCTGGTGTTGGTGCTTGATTCATCGTGAACAGCTACCAATTCCATCCCCATCAGCGACAGCATGGGGCATCTTAGTATAGTATAATGAATATAATAAAATGTAGTGTATTGGTCTCACATGGCTTGATATCATATTCAATGTTAATGTAAGACAGTTTTACTCATGAAGAGAAGACTCACTGTTAGTATACTTATGTAAAATCATCATTTAAAACAAAACTCACCTTAAAACTTAAATATGACCCCCATGTGTTTTGCTATGGAACCATTCTCACTTGTCCAAATTTTTGGCCAGTTGTCTACAAAGTAGAATATTTATTCAGCATTTATTAAAGTAATGTGTATACACCAGAACAATATAGCCTATGGTAGCATTTCCATCAGTGCTGGCCAGATTGAGGACAAACAAAGGGTTAAAAGGCAGGGAAAGAAAATTATATAAAGCCACAAACTAACACACAAGTTATTTCTAGATATGTTGAGCAGCTTACAGAGTGCACTGAACATTTTTTACAGATTTTATATTTTCTTGTTGACATTGTCTAAAGCTAGTTGTGCCAGTTTTTGGGCAAGAAAAGCTAGAATATGATTATAGCCAACAAGGAAAACTTAATTGCTTCTCTGTAATGGGCTTAATAATCAGAAATTTGTCAAGGAAAGCTCGTTAATCTTTTTCTCATACACAAAAGCAAGTTGTAAAGGAAAAATTGCTTGTCAGTAATTGGACCTAAATTGCTGTTGTAAAGAGTGAGACATTATCAATGCTCTTGAATGCAACACAAAACCATAAGAACATCATTTTGAGCTTGGATAAAACAAGTTGACAGCTTCAATCAAACTTTCACCTAGATATGGACCAAATGGCATTAGAGCAGTTGATACCTTAGGTCTATGTTGCCTTCAAATGAAACAGTGATTGTGGGAGTGGATGATTTTGAGTGGATGATTTGCATCTATTGATAATTTATTGCCTTGCAGCACATAAAAAAGGCAAGGCAACTTTTAGCTGCATATATAGTAGAGGAAATTTCAAAACGATATGTGTATTCAGGCTGTTGTAGTATATTGATATATCGATAATGACTGGCATACTTTAGATATTCGGAATCTGTTCAGTATTTAGCATGCACAACCATATCAGAAGTAGACCAGTAATTTGAGGAATTAAAATTGGTCAAATTGGTAGAGGACTTTTGGTTCATTTTCAGTATGATCTGTACCCATATACATTGTGCCACATACATAAACATTATGTGCGGGCATTTAGGAAGGCAGCCATCCAACTGTTGTACCGCAAGAATGGCCACTTTTGAATTTAGACAGCTACTTTTTTATAGATGGTCATGGATGGCCTAAGAAAATATTTTCTTCAATTGGCAACTTTTCAATGCTTTTTTTTGTTGAAAACACACTGATGTAAAATCGTTATTTATAGCACTATGTTTTTCGCCGCCACTACGAAAATTGGTGGCCACACCCACAGTATTTTTTGGATGGCCAGTTTTGGCTTTCAGCCTAAAAGCCTAATTTGTGAACATTTACTGAACAACATAAAGGTGTATCCCTCTCTATTGCTGTTTTAAAAAGTTAACCTATTGTAGTTAGGTGAAAATTAAGTTACAAAATTTACTACTAAATATTAAACTCCAATGCGCCCTAAAGCACCCTACTTTGCTATTTTACTCATCGAGGGGGAAATGCTGAGCATTTATATTAAACTTTAAATTTCATTGCAATTATTAATCCATGACTCAATGAATCTTCTCTTGATCTTGATAAGTAGAATCGTTCTGCCATTAGGCAAAGTATAAACACAATAAAGGAAGGCCTATACAGTATGATTAAAAGGTTTAATATGCTGTAGAGTATTTTGTGCAAAAATAAAACGAAAATGAATCGCACCAATTAATCAATGGCAAATTGAGGAAAACAATGACAACATTTGCTTATTTCACGACGTTTATTTATTTCAAGTTGATCTACAAGGGGCCGATTACATGGACCAGGCTAGCTCACTAAACCGGGCTAGCCCGCTTAATATAATAATCTTATATAAATTTTGCATTGCGATTACATGGAAGCCGGGCTAGCCCGCTTTGGCGGTTTGCCAGGATGAAAATCGTCAAGTAATCGCTTCATCCCAGCAAAAACCGGGCTGAAAATCGCACACGCACAGCCTTTTATATTAAAAATGTAAACAAATAACGTTAAAAGAAACTGAAACTAGCATTAAAACATTGTTTTTGTGTTTCATAGACGCTTCAAAATTTCAGACAGTAAAGCGACTGCATTTTACGAACGTACATGCAAAGAAACTTGTTTACGCTAATACTGAATAAAATTACAGCAACACACATCAATCGATACGTGAGGAAGCCCTTAAATGCAGCATATAAACAATATTCAATTAATATATAGCAATGAGTATTCAACAGTTGAAAAAATGAGCATTAACGAGTTTATTTCATCCCGGTCCATGTAATCGGCCCCTAAATGTGGGTGTCATCGTCAACGTTCGTTTATAATCACAGTAAGCCTCTCCAATCCCCAATAACTTGCTAGGAAGGGGTCCCTAAAGCAAGGTTGCGCTAATCTCATGCGGTTTGTTGAGGCCACATTTCCCCAACAAAATGATTTAAAAAGTCTTTCAGAAGTCCAATTTGCCACAGTAATAAACAAAATAGAAAATCAGAGAAAATGAATTATTAAGTCTATGTGTTTTATGCAGTTTCATCAAAAATTATTATTATTATTATTATTATTTATTAAAATCTATAATTATTGCGCAGGGAGCGGTACTTCAGCAGTTTTTGTAAAATATTTTCTTGCTATGACGTTGGAGACTAGGACTTAATAATTCAGATTAAAGTTTGTGTTCATGGCTTCAAGATGATGTACAGCCCGGCGTGTGCAATCGATGAAATCGATAATCGATATCAATTAATATTAATCGATTGATATTGAAAATCGATGAACAATCGATGGTGAAGGTTTTTGTGACCTTATTGATTGGTATCGATTATCGATAGCAATCAATAGACCAATTGCGTTCGATTGGTATTGATTATCAATAACAATCGATGAACTAACAGTGTTCGATTGGTATCGATTGGTATTCTCGACCATGCCAAAAAATTGTGGTCAACATACAAGAGTTATCTTGATCTTCCGTTCCGGCTTGCTAAATTCGAAAGGCAAATCTACAATCTTGAAGACTTTGTGCCAAAACACTCTCATGAAATTCAATATTTAATGTTAATTTAGTGGGAAATGAATTGGCAATCAAACTGCTTCTAGAGAGACGGACTTGATCCAAGTCTAGAAATTCGGCTGCTCAATTCATTGTACGATCAAGACTTAATTGAACCATGTAGAGAACGGAAGGAATCAAAATACAAATGTATTACTATTATAGTATTCTTGTGCTATAATAGTATTATAGTATTTCTGGTTAATTAAGTTGTCAGTTGTGTATCTCCCTTAAAAGTTTAAGATTGCAAACTGTGTGATATTGACCGCGATAAATATAACAGGATATTAGCTGTCACCACTATTATCTCGTCGTCTTTGGCCATACTCGCTTTCGGTGAAGCTTATATAATTTATAAACCTATATCTTTTTGTTGTCAGTTCTTCTATAAATTCTTAAGTTCTCTAAGTCGTTTGTTAATTTGATGTTTGTTTTTTTTCTTTTTCAATTGACATAAAGATAGATACAAACGGAACATTTTAATAGTGCACACTGTTTGAGTGGGTGAGATTGACATTACCAAATTTGCCTTATTAGCCACAGCCGCACAGGCAGATTTGTCATTTACGCCCAATGAATAAGAGCCCAGCAAATTACTTTTAAGCCACACATAATATATAAGAAAATGTTATTAGCTAACGTTTCGTTGTTTACAGTACAACATGTTCAGAGCATTTTAAACAAATTTACACGGTATGTTATAAGTTATATATTTACAAAAGACAAATCAGCTAGACCGGGAATTTAAAAAATCGATGAAATCGATACCAATCGATGAATATCGATTGACAAACGGACTGAATTTTGTGACTATCGATTGGTCATCGATTGGCAAATACCAATCGATATCAATTAATTAATTGGTATTGATTGATATCGATTGATCGATTGGCTTTCCGATCATCGATTTTCATCGATTGCACACGCCGGGTGTACAGACAAAGGTTAGAAACTGTGTACACAGCTCGTTTAAATACCCCTTTTGATAGCCATTTTGATGCTCCCGGCCATGTTTACATATTTGTAGTAGGGCTGCGCGACAGCTTAATAGGAATGTACGATCAGATATATATATTTTGCTCACTGTTTAGCAGCCTATATTTCCCTCGCATAACAAACGCATAAATATTTGTTATCTTGCGTCTATTTTTTGTAAACTGTACAATAGTGTGCGATTATTGATCATGCAAAGAAATGCTAAGATATAGCAGGTAATATTCTTGTTAGTCTGAAGTGCTATTATTTGGTCCAGCGTATATACTTGTTTCCATATGAATAACAAACGCGTCTTTGAACATACAACGTGAACACAAAATGTGAGCGTTGTAAGTTAAACAAATTGCAAAAAAGCGAAGCTTCTCAAAGAGCAGACAATATGACAATATTCTAGTCGAGAGTCCAGACAAACACAAACGTTTCATGTGTCAAATAGCAAAGAGCTTTGGTAGCAAATAGGATGGCGTGGTATTGCGTGGGCAATCGCCGCCATTTTGCCAGTAAGTGTCACATACGTCATCTAGCGTGTGCAATTCGTGATCGTTCGTGATCCGCGAGGCGAAAATCGTGGACACGAAAATGTTAGGGAAAGATCCCAGTGAGACATCTGGTTCAACTCTATAATCTGTGCATTTAAAAAAATTTTGCTAACTCAGCACAAAAATGTGTAAGTTTGTGTTACCTTCATGGGGTGAGACAAAAAAATTTGGGGGAAAACGCATACTCAGGCGAAAAATGCCGTTTATTTTTACCTATTTTACTATATTATATTAAGGATCGTATTACGAGCGCGAGCGCGTTGGCTAATCGCTCGCTTGCCTCTTTTCACTGCTCTGGCTCCCCCGACCACAGGCGGCCCAATTTCAGGGTGAGTGATCAGGAGTTGCGGGTTTTTAACGGCTTTTTATAAACAAATTTTATACTCCACCAAAACTATTCTAAAAACATTCTTAAATTAGTCAAATAACTACACTTTAACAATAAAATATAGTTGACATGATAGTATAATGCCTTTGCATTCTTTTAATTACGCCATGGGCTCATTTAGAGCGGTTTATGCAACCTTTTCTGTGGCCTATATGTTGTGTCAAATTGTGTGTTGCTCGTCATATGTGTATAGAAGGTAAAGGCTAATTACTCGCGGCCCGACCGTATCGCTTAAAACTCAAATATCTCCGCTCAAACTTGTCGTACGGCAAAAAAAATTCGATCAGATCTTTTCACAAAGGTTTCTCTTTCTAACGAATATGGTTTGATCATAACTCGGGCAAATTTAGCGACGAACGGAGACAAAATCTCTCAATTTCGGCTATGTTCATAATACTACGAACTGTTCGGGCATGATCGTGGACGTGACGTAAACAACTGGTAACAATACCGTCTTACGCGGGGTGGGACAGCAGTCAAATTCGTCGCTATAGAATTTTCATGTATAGAATTTTAGTGTTTGAAGCGAAACCAGGTTATAAATATCTATTTTTAAAGTTACGAGCTTTCGACTGCCAGTCTGCAGTCTTCCGACGGTAGATTATAACATATAGACATTTGTAGAATCATGAAAATCGTGTCCTTAAGCCCTTAATAACCCAAGTACTGGCGCGATGAAAATGTTTATAAAGAATAATAGGGAAAAAAAAACTTTTCAAAAGAAATTCAGCTTAAGAAATCAATCACTGTCCTTCGTCTTACTGCAGTATTGAAAGTGCAGTATTGTTTCATATGATTCATACCCGTATGAAACTTACATGCATACATATTAATAATACCGCCATTTAATACCATGTATCTTGTTGATCACCTTGCGAAGCACATTCTCGACTAGCGATATTCTTGGGGGTTTGTAGGATCAAACTACCCGAAAGATATAACAAGAACTTCGACGTTTCGAGCGAAGACCCTTCGCTACTAACTTCCAGACGAAGGGCCTTTACTAAACTTCAAAACGTTGAAGTTTGTGCTATAATTTTCAAGTAGTTTAATCCTACAAACACCAAAAATATTGTTGAAACCTACCGTCACTGCTTTCTGTGTGTATACAACTTGAACACGAATTCTCTGTGGCCATGATTCGTTGTCCGAGCACAATGTCGCTTTATATAGAAGCCACAAGCTGACGACATACGGTAGCCATTTTATAATGACACGCTTCTTTCGTAGAAAATAATACTCGTTCCTTAGAATATAGCATGTTTTCGATCCGTAGAAATGCAGTGTTATTCCGTAGAAGTGTGCGAGCAGAGAACGTAGATCGTGTACGTCTAGCTTTAACAGTCGTGCCAATAGAAGCGTTCCGAAAAATGTTGATCGTTCGAAGTTGATCAGTCAGCAGCACAGTCTGCATACGAGCACTGATGTCTATTATTAGATCAGTGCATACGAGTCACGTGACTCTTGTAGCAACTCTAATAAGGTCTGCTGTGATTGGTCAATGCACTATTAACAAAAATATTTGACGTCATATTTATGACGGTTTATTAACTCTTTCTGCACGGCAGCGTCGAATATCAACCGCCAACGGATGATGATTTTGAGCGCTTGTATCTTCACAGGCATCCCAAGTATGGGGCGCCAAATGTGTTTTTATTATTTAGCTGTTTTATGTAGAGTTTTTTAATGATTTAATTTATTATATTAAATAACCAAAAAGCTTGAATTGGTTATTTCAAATAACCACTTTTTGTACCGAGATTTTAGTTGGTTATTTCAAATAACCAAGTAATAGAAAAGTTGGTTATTTCAAATAACCACTTCTGTGTGCGTGCATTGATTTGGTTATATCAAATAACCAACTTAGTACATATTGGTTATATCAAATAACCAATTTAAGCCGACGCGATTTAATTTGGTTATATCAAATAACCAACTTCAAATTACTTGGTTATATTAAATAACCAATTTTAAAAATGTGATTTAATTTGGTTATATCAAATAACCAAAATAATTTTTGAACACTTGGCGCACCAAATGACGTAACAACACAAAACACATTAAGCCACCCCTCCCAGAGGCGTAGATTGTACATTTTCGGAACGTTTCCCACGTTGTGACACAAGGTTCAAAGGTTGTCGCCATTTCCTTGTTTTCTCCTGCTTTGTCATGGCTTCAGATAGATTGGAAAGATCGTTAACCGAAGCTATCGGAAGGGCAATTCAAGAAACATTCAGGCGCGAAGTAAATTCACCAAAATATATTCACCGTTCATGTCTTATGAATATTTATAATTGTAAACAAATTTCTAGCCGAAGCGCTACTGACCCGGCGGAGCCTAGTAGAATCTTGGCATATTCAGACCTTTTTACGAGCTAGGTCGGCGTATGTGGTGATTTAACGTTCTTTATATAATAAGGACTTAGAATATCAATGTGACATTTTGTATTCGCCACTTGCATTTCAGTGATCTCATTGACTAGAATATTAATAAATGTATCGTTTTACTATGCTCTTTGACTTTGTGTCACTGTAACCATCGCAGGAACTAGCAGAAGGGAAGGGCAACTACAGGCTAATCGCTCTCAGTATAAAATTATATTCATGAATAATGGCTACTCCAATGCAGCTTCGAATGTCTGCTTTGTTCATTCCAGAAATGGCGGGAAAAATTGAAGTGGCCCCAGGGGCACTCATGTCACGCATTCAAAATGTACTGAAAATGCAGTCAAAAATTTCCTGAAGGCATGTCACGATATTTGCTATATTACACTAGCCTGCGTGGCCGGTCCTCGTTGTAGGGGAAAAGAAGAACAGGGAATGAGGGCCTGCAAGAAAACCCAGCTTTCATGACTAAACGCCGTTCAATTTTTGAACGTAGAAATGTAGAATTTGATTGCTCAACACCAATAATTAATTGACATGTTTACGCACACAGAAATATATTATTACATTTCTTCGTCTTGATTGACATATTTATGCACAAGCGAATACATTTCCTTCTGTTTGGGGTTTCCCCTATAGTCCAGCTGCATTTGTATTGGTCAATTTTAATGAGCCTTTATTAGGGCGTTTAGTCATGAGCAAGACGGAATAATTCCATGTCCTACAAACACGAATAGGGTTAGGGTTTGGATTAGAGTTTACTTTCGTTATTTGCTGGACATGGATAATTCCATAGAGATAATTCCAATGCAGACATTTGAAGCTGCATTGGAGTAGCCATTATTCATGAATATAATTTTACACTGGACTCATCTGTGAGCGATTAGGCTGTTGTTGCCCTCCTGACCCAGCCTCGTACCCAGGCGCTTTTAAGGAAAAGAAAAGTTACGCATTCAGCTAATTTATAGAGATCAGTGGCTAAGCGAGCGCGCGGGGGTGCTTGGGGAGGTCTTACCTCCCCAAAATGCACCGCGTTTCAAGTTCGAATTACACTCTCTATTGTTATTGGTTCATTACATTGTTGTCGCGTGAACGCGATTCGAATCAACCAATAACAATAAAGAGTGTAATTCGAACTCGCGAGCTCTCAACTGAATATCCCCGGGTATCGACAGCCACGGAGCCTGAGATTGTCAGAAAATCGAACAAATTATGGATTTTCACCGACAAAAAATCTCTTGTGTTTGCTGAAGACGATGAATGTGATGTGAAATGTAATGGGCTTTATGGATCTGTTGTTTTTTTGGCGATTCGATGCATTATTATGCGACGCGAGAAGGATTTGTGAAGCCGATGCGAGTTCGTTGGAGCTATATTTACCTGCCTTCTCCTTAATATTACATAGAATACCATCCCCTCAAAGTGGATTTAAAATCACACCAAGTCAACACCGAAAAGTCGATTGCAACTTGTAGTAGAAGTAAGTAACTTTATTTCTACATTTGACACAATATTTTAGCAATTTTTTGACAATATATATTTGACTATTAAGTCTACTATAATTTGCTAATATGAAGTACCCTAACCATCAATAATAAATATATATTTAATTCCATCATACCATTTCTGGCACATAACATAACAGACATAACACATACACATAATATACCATAAAATACAAACAGCAATAATAAAAAATTATTAATAAAAAAAAAATTAAATAGCAACAATGTGAGCTTGGGATGCCTGTGGTATCTTTGGCGCCCCTCACCCAAAACGGACGAAAATACCACCAATCGATTACAAATCGATTCAGCAAACACACCTGTTCTTGGCTAATGCCAACCAAATTGCTAAACACATTGTTTTACAGATCTCCGTCAGTTTTAACACCTTTGTAATCTGATATTTATTATTATCGTAAACTAATTATATATTCAGTACCTTTGGTCGATTATAACTTCTGTTTTAAAAACCGTGTGATCTTCGCTAATACACCGTTTTATAGAGCTTTAAAAACAGTACATACTGACCAAGTTGCAAAGAAACACAATAAAAATTGACAAAGTTACGGCGAAATTTGAAATGTAGCGTACGGGCACAGAGTAGACACTATAAAGAGGCCTCACTGTGTATCAAATCCTAATGTTTTGAGCGTAACCGATGCTTAGCCAGTGCGCAAAGGAGAGGCTCACCCCCCCCGAAAACATTCAAAATGGAGGGCATTTTTAGACGTAAAAATACCGCAAAAATTCGAGTTAACTATTTAATGTTGTTAATCACAACTTCAGTCAAGGTAAACCGTTATAAAGAAAATAACAAGGGTCTCTTATGCCGGTTATTTTCCGAAAATATCGGCCGCCATCTTGTTCGGGGGGGTGAATGCCTCTCGTTACCGCACTGGCTAGGAACATGGCGGCCGGCCGATAATTTAAGAAAATAAAGAAAAAAAACAAATTCTGGAGAGTAATGTCATTTTGAAATTCAAAATATGAATAAAACAAGACGAGTTTGAGAGACTGTAAATTTTCCACTCTATTTTAAAGTCATCATCAGACAGAATAGCGGCCGGTTACGCATTTTGCCTGAAGTGAAACCTCTGTATAGTGTCTACTCTGTGGTACGGGTCAAACCGGAATTTCAGACAAAAACAACCGGAAAAGGCCCAAACACAAACAAAGACTGTTGCTATGGTTTTTTAAGTGGCCGGAATGAATTCCCCAGGGTACAATACCCTATATAAGATCTTTTTGTCGGGACTGAAGCGCGTGGGCAAACCATATACAGTGAGCTCTATATATATATATCTGGAGTGAGAACTTATGTCCAAAAAGTGAAGCCAAAGATGGCGGAAATTGACGTCCAGTGCCAATCCCTTTCTATTGTTTTCGACCGCGCGGTTTGCACAAGCCGGCAAGGAGTGTGCCGAAATTTCGTGTTTTTACTCCGATGTAAACAATAACATCATGATTTTATGAACTAATAACTTGATTAGCGATGCGATCTGTTAGTATAAACTGGAATTAGCTAGAAAAATGGTATGAAAACTGTTTATGACCTTCATGAGTTTGGACGTCAATTGCCGCCATCTTTGGCTTCACTTGGCCTATTGGCCGAACATTAGAAGTTCTTACTCCAGATATATATATGGAGCTCACTGACCATATATAGTCAAACTACGGCAAGCGCGTGCATGCTGGAAAATTCCCGATAAATAAAAAAAAATTCAAAATAAATATTTCTAAAAGCCGTATCGAAGGCACGTTTTACAGTCTAAAGAAACAGATAAAAAGCTAAATTTCGACCATTAGAAGTCTTTCAAGATATTAAAGAAAAAATCTTTCCTCGTAAGAGCGTGCCGAAAAAATCTTTCCTCGTAAGAGCGTGCCGAGTTTGGAATTATCTTGCAGATGAACTGAACCTCACTATGGATACTAGCCTTATTGTATTTAAATCGGATTTGCTCAAGTACTATTTTACATCGCTGAACATTAATTATGATCCTGAAAACTCTCGAACATTTAAGAGTATATGTCTAAAATGTAATTGTGTTCGTAGTCTGTTACGTCCAATATCGTGTTGCTGTTGAACTGTAAATAAGATCATAATGATAGTTAACTATATAGTGTGTGTAATGATAGTTAACTATATAGTGAATGTAATTTTATGTCGGGCCCGCAGTAATTGGCTAAACGCTGTTGCGGTCACCCAGCCGTGGTCATGTACTGTATTTCATTATGTACGTGTTTTTGTCCTGTTATGTAACGTAACATTATGTTTCATCGGCAAAGTTTATAAATAAATAAAATAAAAAGATATTAAAAGATATTAAAGATTGTTTGATTTGAACTGAAGTATGACTGGAGGTATGTTTGGGATTAAACTTTTAGTATTTTTGATTCTGCAATGTTTAGTCGGCAAAATAGCCCACTGTTAAAAAGCTTATTTTGTAAGGATTCCAATGGTGTTAATTTCATTGCCAGGGGGTAAATATTTTGCAAAGGAGATCGTACTTAAAGTGCTCTTGCGACAACTTGCGACAACATAATTAAAATGCGACCGTCCAGAAAGAGTTAATATTCAAACTCGTAACCAGCGCTAGGAATTTGCTGAACCATTCTGAGGCCAGCAGAGTGAGGCCAGCATGATCTCTCGCACCATGATGATATATGACATACCAACATACCAGCCTCGTACCCAGGCCACACTCGGGTCGGAACCTTTGAAGTTTTTGTCCTTGCGCTTTTCATGCCGCGTATGTTTGGCCGCCATGTTGGCAGTAAGGAAAGAGGAGTGAAGATGTTTAGAATTGTACTACAGAAACATGGTTTTTACACTTAAATGGCAATATTTTTCCGTTTTCTTTCGCCGATTGGCTTCAGATGGATAAAATAACAAATAGAGGAGGATACTGCTTAGTTTTAGACGCGTTTGGAGTAAAATAAACAAGCAAAAAGGCAGAAAATCGCGACGAAATATGTCAGCTGTTAGGAGTACGTGCGGGATATTGGGCAAAGCTCATTTATTATTACCATTGGTCTTAACAAGTGAGACAAAGGTTTCAATCATGTTGAAAACGGCGTGTATAAGAAGAAAGTCAAAGTTGTTCTCACAAACATTTGAAGTATTCCTGCAGGAACAGATTGTTCTTATTGCTGTCTAGAGAATACACTGATGGAACATGTACAACTTTACTGAGGGGCAGTTATCCCTCTTACCCGAGATTAAACGAAGCATGCAATGACTTTGTGGTATTGAAATAAGTCATTTGTTAATGATTCGGAAAAATAACATGATCCTGATCACCTGATGGCTTTGGATTTTGTTCTGTGGAAAAATCAAATGGCAAAATGTTGTTGAGCACTAATTCTTGCGAATATATATTTTTGCATTGATCTATATTTAAATTCTTGTTAGCATGTGCTTGTCTGGTTTCATAAGGACTTATTTCAATACCTCAAAGTACGCTTTGTTTAATCTCGGGTAAGCGGGATCGTATAAACTGCCCCTGAGAGAGACAACTGTAATTATTGTTTGGAAGTAATGATATTCAAGATACATTTGTATTGCAAAATATTAAAACTAGCATGAAGCTACTGTGTACACATCTAGGGAGAGGTTTATAAATCCTTGCTCTCAGTGTTAACCCATTGACTGGCAATGCCCCCAAATGTCAGACAATTTTACTCTCTAAGGGGAGAGTATTTGCCACCCACGGTGCATTCTGTGTACAAAAGTGCGAAGATCTCCAGCATGGATTTTCAAAATTCACAACACAATTCATAATAAAAGTCAAGGTAAAACTGCTGATCTTCTGCATTAACTTTACTTCACACAGAATGCACCTATGCTTGCCACTTATGTGTTGATATTAGCAGGTGATAATTATGTGTTCCATCACCCTTGCAGATTTGTATGGCCAAAGGTCAGTAGCTAGTGGTTCAGCACCCTGGTTTTATTAATGCCAGTGGCATATTGAATAAATTATCAACTTGATGTTTGTTGTGTTGTGTTCTTGTTATATTTAATGCTCAATTATTCAATCTCTTGAAATTGTTTGATCATTTAACTTAATGACATTTAGGATTAACTTGTCAACATACACCACATTACAGTAAAATAACAAAATAGGTTGCATCAATCAGGGTGTATTTCAACCTAGTGGTTAACAAGAGACTTGGCATGGTGTATTGTGCAAGAGCAAGAGTTTCCCTTGACTAGTTTACTTTATTGCTTAACTTTGTTACATTTCTGACAAAACTTACACAAATGTGCTCTTCTCAAATTTGGCAAATGTCACATTGACTGCTACATACAATATCAATTGAAATATATTTCTTTATTGCTTTATTATATAAAATTCATTTCATTATTTGTTTCTTTTGCAATCTTTGGCTAGATTACAATGTTTACCATATTTCATTGTGAACACAACACATGTAGTACTGTAGGAGTAGTACACTCCCACCAAAAAACCTGCAAGTGGTCAACACCCTTTTATTTTGCCTCCATGTGGATTTCTCTAAATCAACAATCAAGCAATGCATTTGTCTGTAGTCTTTGGTTTAAATTGTCACTTAGTTTGGCAAGTGCTTTTTTTATTCTGCCCGATAATGGCAGATGTAGTCATGTAGAGAACTTAGTTTCAAACCGAAAAGAAATCTAACACTAAAAGAAAACGTGTGGTGTTCAGCAGTTAACTGTTCGAAGAGTGATAGTTCAAGTTTCCATCTGAGCCAGAAAAGTACGTTTTACTTCGTCATATTTGTAATTATTCTAAAACTATTCCTCAGCCTCCTCAGCTGGAAATTGTGCTGCAGATTTTGATGACCTCATCGCTCAGTGTACAGAAACTACCAAGAAGTCAACATCAGTGCTGGCTACAATACCTCAACCTCAAACCTTGGCGATTGGACCCACCGACTACAAAGATCCAAATTGTCGTTTCCAACATGGTCGAGGAGAATACTATCACATATGTTGCTGGCTATCTACTCCATAAGTGTTCACAAAAACACAGCTGCTCAACCTGCAAAGAAGCCCAAGAGTCCAATGATCTGGATGACAATAGGAAATTACTTTCAATTGTTACTTCAAGGCATATGACCAAGTCAAATCACAATTTGGAGGTCTGCATGCGCCTTCAGTTAGATTCCTGGAGTATGTCGTTCAACTTGAAGCAATCTTTTTCAAAAACTTCTTCATTTATACAAAGAGTTCTTCTGTTGGAGGTGATATCCTCAAGTTACTCAAGAAAGAACCTGTGCCGTTCCAGTACTGTGAAGAATTCCTGCTGGAATATCTGCAGAAGCTGTTCTTGAGAATGAGAATATATTACTCGTTGAAATTGGCCAACCGTGATTTTCGGACAACTAAGAACAAAAAGGACAGCAAATATTTGAAGGTGTCACATCTTTAACCGACATGACTTCAGTCATTATATTCGTTCATATTTTTATTAACGTTTGACATTTATATTGACAATTTAGAACTTTAGAAGTGCCTATACAGTGGTCTAGCTACTGCCATAATTTGTTCAGGGAGCCTCTTAGAAGAGAACAAAAACCGATCAACTTTGTTTGGCACAGAGCTGAGAGGACCATATTTAATCATACTGAAAATATTATAAAAATAAACACAGAAAAACAAGCTATAGACCAAAATATATAGCATACTGCCACGGCTGCTATTTAGTAGAGTCTAGCAGCCTTATAGTTATAACAAGTTAGAGCACAATTTGTCATTGAAATAGTTTTTCTATTTTACTAAAATTTGACAACTTACCTTTCTTTTACAAGTACTAGGCATAGAAAGAAAAATTCGTCTACAAAACCTTGAAATAGTGCCAATTTAAGTTTCAATCATGAAAGTAAACATTCAGCCCACTCCTAACAGCTGACATTCGTCGCGATTTTCTGCCTTTTTGCTTGTTTATTTTACTCCAAACGCGTCTAAAACTACGCAGTATTCTCCTCTATTTGTTATCTTATCCATTTGAAACCGATCGGCGCAAGAAAACGGAAAATTATTGCCATTTAAGTGCAAAAACCATGTTTCTGTAGTACAATTCTAAACAATCTTCACTCCTCTTTCCTTACTGCCAACATGGCGGCCAAACCGGAAGTCGGATGACTTCGTTGGACACAGTGAACTATAAGTATACTTATAGTTCACTGGTTGGACACTTTGAACCCCGAGTGAGGTTACTGCTCAATACCTATACTGTGCCCAGGCGCTTTGGCTTGCTACACGGTTATGTCACGAGCGCGCGGGACAACACGCGAGGGGAGAAATGGAAAATTCGGCGGGAAGCGCCTGGGAGAAAATGCTTCCAAGATGGCGGTCAAAATTTGTAATCAAAATGTCAACAGAAAGATATTATGCGAATAAAGGCAATAAAACATTTTTCAAAACCATGGTATATCAAGGCAACGTGTGGAGTATTTACTACAATCTACAGCTGGAAAGGAGTAAAATAAAGACACTGTATTGTATCAGTGTGTCTCTGATTTTAATATTGAAGGATTTTCGCAAATCAGTGAAATCACTGAAAAATCTCAGTGGCTAGCCACACGTTTATATATTAAATTTTAATGCCGTATTCATCTGCATATTATTATTAAATTGGATAGATCGATAATACTTTATAACCTATCAAGGGAATAATGAGGTATATTTGTATACAATGTACTCTACATATACTGTACTCTACATGTAGATAGATAGATAGATAGATAGATAGATAGATCAACTTTATTTAAACACATTGGCCTTTTCAGCAAAAGCTGATTTCCAAAAGGGATGTGTACTTACAAATTATTATTTATATACTAGCTCTAATATTACATACATAACAAATACAATTATATACCTATTTAGACAAAAAATTATACTACTTTAAGTCGAGATTAAGGTCGAGGAAGATAGCTTTTTACAGAACGAATTATACGATACCGAATTGCGTATCTCTTCAGGTATCTGATTCCATAGTTTAGCCCCACAATATTGGAAGCTTTTTTTTAAGGATTCTGTTTTTGGTCTTGGAATATAAAACCTTGTTGAAGAACCTCTCAGATTATGGTCATGAATGGTATTCAGATTTTGGAAAGCTTCGCATAGTCGTTGGGGGGCTAAACCATTAACTGTCTTGTACATGAGCCTGGCTTTCATTTGTGCCCTACGCTCTTCAAGTGTTACCCAGCCTAGAGATTTTCGTGCCAAAATAGACTGACCATGTTCATTTTTTAAGTTCATGATCAACCTAGCCGCTCTGTTTTGGAATTTCTGTAGACGTTCGCTTAGGCCTTTATTAAGTGTATCCCATACTTCACAGCAATAATCAAAATAAGGTTGGATTAAGGCATTATAAACTTTTATCAAAATGTCTGGTTCGACATACTCCTCATTTTCTAATAGCCCCAATACCTGATGATATTTTACTGCTAATATGGTTAATGTGTTTTTCCCAACTCAAGTTTTCGTCTAATTCAACTCCAAGAGCTTTGGTATTTTTAACTTTTTTAATCAATTGATTATTTATTTTAACTCCTTGATGGGTATCAATATTACTTATTTTATGTCGTGTTCCAATTACAACATACTCGGTTTTCATAATATTTAGACTTAGTTTATTTGCACAAAGCCATTTCTGAACATTCCTCATGTCTACGCTCGCCCTCTCTTCCGCCTCACTAATTGTTCTGCCTACTGCCGTTAAGTTAGTATCATCAGCAAACATTCTTGGAGTTGTGCGTTCTAGGCAGCTTGGCAAATCATTTATATACATAATAAATAAGAGAGGCCGAGTATACTTCCCTGAGGAATGCCACAAATGATTTCTTTCTCCACCGAGTATACTGGCCAATTGACAACTTTGAGTTCAGTGCGTCAAAT
The DNA here is from genome assembly GCA_016169945.1 of Trachythela sp. YZ-2020. Lineage (NCBI taxonomy): Eukaryota > Metazoa > Cnidaria > Anthozoa > Malacalcyonacea > Clavulariidae > Trachythela > Trachythela sp. YZ-2020. The sequence goes on along the minus strand of JADLSH010000374.1, from coordinate 427,427 downwards.
AGCAACGTAAAAGATTTAATGCTTTCCTTTGGAAACCATACATTTCAAACTTACTTAACAGTATTTAGTGGTCGACTGTATCGAATGCTTTTTTTAGGTCAAGAAAAATAACTAAGTTATACAGCTCACGGTCCATGTTGGTATACCATTCGTTCGTACAATCCAATAATGTAGTAGTTGTGGAATGATAAGGTCTGAAACCAAATTGGTGTTTTGAGAAAAGATTATTCTGGTTAAGATACTCATACATTTGATCATACATAATTCTTTCCATAAGTTTACTTACTACAGGAAGGATTGATATCGGTCTATAGTTGTCCAACATGGACCGCTGACCTTTCTTAAACAATGGAATAACCCTTGCAGCTTTCCAATCAGAAGGAAATTGATCCGAGTCAATTGACATATTAAAAATCTCAGTAAGAGAAGGTGCAATAACTGGAGCTGCTACTTGTAGAATTTTAGCTGAAATTTTATCCATTCAGTCGCTTTGGTGGCAGACAAATTAACTAGAAGAGTGTAAACCAATGTTACACTCACTGGTCGAAATGAGAAACTGTTCTTTGTCTTAGATTTTTGTTGAGTAATAAAATCTCGAAAACTAACGTCATTGTCATTTGGAATAGACTCAGCAAGCTTTGGGCCAATATTACTAAAATGATCATTAAAAATGTCGACTAATTCGTCGGTCGATGTAACAGTTTTACCTGGAAGTTTAATTTCATTAATCGTAGTCTGTTTTCTGTTTCGACCTAATATATCGTTTATTGTTCTCCAAGCATATTTAGGATTCTGTTTATTATTTGTGAATTTGTTTGCATACTAGTCTCTTTTAGCACTGCGCAAAGCAGTGTTAGCAACATTTCTAGATGACTTATATAGTCTCCAGTCTTCTTCTTTATTTGTCTTTATTGCTTTACGCTTAAGAGCATCTCTTTTAAATAATTTTTCCTTTACTTCCCGGCTTACCCAAGGAATATTGCCCCCTTTTCTTAGTCTTTTTACTCTCACAGGGGCATGTTTATCCAGCACATCTACAAAGAATGTTTTCCATAACCGCCACATTTCATCTACATTTCTTTTAAATCTTATTTCTTCCCAAGGTATATTTTGTAAGTCATATAGAAAGCCTGAAACATTGAAATTCTTAAAATTTCTATACTCGACAGAACCTTGTAAATCAGTTTTTATTCTTGTACTTATTTTCCGAATACTATAAATGAGGCTATGATCACTAATTCCGAGATGGACTACACCTGAAAAATTATTTTTCAGGCATTGACCTAATTACTACATCCAATAATGATTGGCTAGACTGGGTAATACGCGTAGGGTTATTAATTAATTGTGTAAGCTGATATAATTCCAAAACGTCTTGAAGCCTTCTAGTGGTGGACAAAGTTGGTTCTAGCATATTACAATTTAAATCTCCCAAAATATAAAATTCTATATTTTCATCATCAATTGATTTGATTAGCCTCTCAATTTTTATAAGCACTTCACTAGCGGAACATGGTGGTCTATAAATACTTGAAACTATAAAAGATTGACTATTAGCCTGCTTAATTTCCACACAGACAGCTTCAAGGCCTGTTGGAATTAGATCAGGGCGATTTTCATAATTTATATGGCGTCTTATATAAATACATACCCTCCTCCATTTCTATTCCGATCAGCACGTAGCAAGTCATAACCTTCAATGCTAACAATCCCATCGGAAATAGTGGAGTCCAAACAGGGTTCATTAACTGCTAAAACATCTAGATATTTATCATGAAGTAATAATCGGATTTCATCAAGGTGTTTCGGAAGGCTAGCTACATTAAGCATAGCCATCTTAAAACCCCTTGTTTTCGGAATATTTAAACAGGCATCATTAGCACTCCTCCTCGACCCGTCCTCATTTCAATTATGCAAACTTAAGAAATATGAAAAGTTTGCCTGAAGCAAAGAGCTACCTTCTCGGTTTAAGTGCAGTCCTCTACTATTTAAATGAGAGCGACTAATATTACTATTGTCTAAAAATGCAAGCTTTTTCTTCAAGCAGCTTGACTTTAGTATATTGTTGGTCTCATTTACCTTCGTTGTAAGTTCCTCTCTATCGCATCTAGTGACTAAAGAAGAGATGATGACTTCAGTATCATTGCAATCCTTTTTAAAATTCTCTGCTAACTCGATAATTTTCTTTGCAATTTCTTTAGGATATAGATATATTTCAATAGCGTATGTCGTTTGTGCCTGCATGGATAATGAGCTTATCGGGTTGCTTTCGTGCAGTGGGCTTTAAGAAATCAGACATATCATTAACTGTTGCACCTGAGAAAGACTTAACTATTACGTTTCTGTCAGTGTTGGATACTTCCCAACCTTTTACATATTTTATAATCGAATCTCCAGCTATAACAACCGTTTCTTTAGTGCGTTGTCTTTCTGCTGTTATTTTCTCACTTGCCTTATGCGCTTCTCTTGTTTGCTCGTTTTCCTTTGCCTTTGTTCATTATTCTTCACCTTTTGTTTCTTATTCTTATTATGCGTTTGTTCCTGATTACTCTGCTGTGACGTCTGATTGTTGACTTTCGATTGAGCAGCTTTGTCATCAGATTCGCTCATTTGATTCTTACCAAAGCCCTTTCGTTGAAGGCTTAATTTCTCTTTGTTTTTGTCGTGTTAGGAATTTCTTGATCATCAGATTCTTCATCGCCTTCGTAAATTAGACTTTCAAATCTGTTGCTAATCTCGACATTTGGATTGATATCAGCATCTATACTAGATGCGGACATCTGTTTACAACTACCGTTTTTTATAACAGAACCTTTGACAGTTTGCCAATCAGCCCCTTTATATTTCTCATTTAGATCTGATTGTAACATTCCCAAAGCTGTAATCAGGATTCTTTCTCATTTTCGAATCTTTTAGCTTTAGTGTTTAGATCTGATATAATATACGAAAGATTTTCAGAACGCTCCTTTTACATTTTCCGCAAAATACTATCAACATATTCACGGGAGAGCTCCGTATTTAAACCTTCCTTTGCTTTCAAACTGTTTATTGATTTTGCGATATCCATAAAGTTATTATTCATTCGATCTTCGAGGAGTTCAACCTTGTCAGCTAGATCAGACCACTTACCGCATAAATCATTAGGCAGTAAGGTAGAATCACTGATGTTGACCAATTCGATAGCGTTAGTATTATCTCTGGCTTCGATATCTGCGGTTTCGTCGTTTGTAGCCTTGACATTTGTGGCTTCGACATTTGTAGCTTCGACCTTTGCGGCTTCAACATTGGTGGCTTACATTTGCGACTTCGACATTTCGCAAGTTTTTAGCCAATGAGAAAACGATAACACAGTACAATGAATAATAACATTAGTTATTAGTGACAGTGTAGCTTGTTATGTTAGTATGATTTTCATATTAATTTAAATTGAAACTGTTTGGTCATTGTTTTCATTGGATTTATCACGATATGATCGAATATCGTGATAATTTGCAGACGATAATCATGAGATGAATTTTTAAATATCGCCCAACTCTACCTTTTAGCGTGCGTGTGAGTTCCTTTGGTTGCTAAATACTAATTGATCATGAGTATGATTAATACCAATTTCGACAAATATATCTTTATGTCAATTTAGGTATGGCACTCCAGGATCAATTGATATGGCGTAATGAAACATTCGCAACATATTTTTGTAAAACATTCGCAGGTCAGTATACTAGCTGTAACACTCATACCATACTCCTCTATATTTGAATGTAAAATGCGGTTAAACATAGATTTAAGCGAAGTTAACGGCAGTATCATGTCTGTGATCTTGTATTAACACCTTCGTTCACCATACTTACCCGTTTGGATCGTGAGATATTAGAGACCTTTAGCATAGCATAAATTTTCAGACCATGAACCACAAACCGCGGTTTCAGGTTAGCGGTTTGCCGTTAGACGTTTGGGCAATTTGGTGCATTTAGCTTGACGTTTCATTCCTGCTTACCGCGTAATGAGTCCGCCATGTTTTGTTTACTTCCGCATGGCTATTCTCACTTGTGCGGTAATAATCGCCATAACTCTTGTAAAAGTTATAATCTCCAGGATAAAAATTGCCATGTATCAAGAAAAAAGGCCAAAGAACTTTGCTTTAGTAGTTAAACGTGTGTTTGTAAACTTTAAATAGTGTTAAAACGTTGCCGTATGTCACTTACCGCTAGAACACCTTCTTGCGGTTGAAACGTCAACGTCAAACGCCAAACGCGACCGCAAGACCAGGGTCACGTGATATTTTGCGGTTTGCGGTTTTTTGCGAAAAACGCAATGCTAAAGGTCTCTAATAGCCCTCATGACACGGAAGTGGTATCTTGAGCTGGCCACCCCTACAAGAGCGAACACCTACACACCAATTAATCAGTTGGTGGAAATTTAAAACGAATCACGAAAAGACAATAAGACAAAAAAAAATTGCTCCCAACACGTGGGCTTAGCACACAACGATAACTGCATGATGCTGCATGCACGCTCGACCACTCTCACGTTACATACCCCCTCGGTCACGTGATATGCTGACGTATCGACGCATGGTTACCTAGCAGTTAACCTTGGATATTGCATAACCTCATTAACCAAATCCTGATGCCGCTAATCCTATGCGGACAATTTAAAATCCTTTTTATCATTCTCTCGATCGAATTTGGATTTGTCTTTATAAACTAAAAACGAGATTCCTATGAAGTAAAAGTGTAGTGTTTGCTAGATTTTTTGTGCATCTCGCTCGATACAGAACTGAATGTGAAGACTTTTTGTATATGGGAATTAAGCAGTTGCGAAAAATGCAACTATAGGCCCTCTGGCAGGATTGCTAGACTATGCAGCGGCTATTCTAGGGTCCTCCACAGTTGTGAGCGCCCCGCAGGTAAAAGAGGTGTGTGAAGAGGTGAGCGTCCCATAGCGCTGGAGGCTCGACAAATGTCTCAGGGCGTCCGGGGCATGATACCCCGGAAAATTTTGAAATCTGAAGTCTCTGAAATGCCATTTCCTGCATTTTGAGGAAGATTTAAGCTTATAGAATTCTAAACATTATAACAATAAATTGAATAAAACGTCACATCAATTATAGAACACACCACTGTTTACACAAAACTGTGTTTACAACAAAATGCCTTTACACAAACTCTAGGATTCTCCAGGCGGTAATCAGTATAGTCGTGGAAACGGTAAATTTTACCGGTTACCGCCTGATAAGGAGAACTCTGCTATTCGCGTTTTAGCCTAACCAAAGTGAACATTGTTGTTGTGAAGTGTGAGACGTATTTAGTGAAATTCAATCACAAGGATTGCAAAATCTCCAAAATAGATGCGCTCGAATTAGTATGGATATGGGAAATGAAGTTGATGCTAAAATTGCATTAAGTTCGCTAGGATTGGAGACGCTAAAGGTGCAGAGAACTCGAGCCAATGCAAAAATTAATGTTCAAAATATTTTAAATACGTTTGGTCCAATGAGCTACAGACCTTTTTACCTACAAGAATGGGAACACAAATTATACCATCTCCGTTTTGCCACAGCCTCGCACAAATAGCATGAAAAAGAGTTGATGTGAAAATATGGAACTCTTTCTATCTATAACACACGATACCTGTCAAATGATATCTTTTTTGTATCATTGCGATACAAAATACGATACGAAACGCATTTTCCCACCATTGGGAGTTGAGTGCAAAGCTATAGACCACTTTCATAATTCAGATGAGTTTAAATATTGTTTTGTGCATCTTAATAAGCCTTATCAGCCTCGTTTCTGTGACGAAATTGAATAGAGTTTATTAACCTGAACGAGGTCAGTGAGGCTTATTAAAAGATGCACATGCATGAAAGAATATTTAAACTCATCTGAATTATGAAAGTGGTCTATGTCTGCCTATTGAAATTATTCTCATTTCGGATTCAAATTTAAGAATTTTAATAAGATGGCGTAACCCATTGGCTACTTATCAAGTTTTGGTAAATTGAAAAAAGGTTCAAATCGCGATTTAACAACGACATTTAGTGTTTGAAACATTTTAGGAAAGAGACAGTTTGCAGACTGCACTGGCAATGCTAAACGTTTCACAAATGGGCAACCACCATTGCGAAAATGGACGAAAATTCTATCAACTAAATATTATGCTAACGGTAACATTCCAAAGTTTTGATACACCCTGTATATATACATCATTAAATTTTTAGTTGGAAACACGCAAACAGTACTTAAAGTTCTCGACCATCAGAGAAGGAAGATATATGTTGCTCCAAGAGTTGTGCAAATGGCTCTGAACTACCTTAAGAATGGGTAAGCATGGAAGATTATTTGCAGTGATAATAATTAATTATTAGATGAAGTTTTGTGATATCCAGAATTATTAAAGTTAAAACAAGAATTGTCAGTCGAAAGTTGAAGCGCGATCTAGTTTCGGATATCACAAAAACATAGTTCAAGAATTGTTTATGTTTACATAAACGAAATAGACTTACAAAACCGAAATACTGAAGTTTTTTTGCATCAAAAAGTTTCAAGACAAAATGTCGTTTCACTTGTGTGTAAAGCTGCCACTCTCTAGAATTTTGTACATCGCGGGCGCAACTTGCAGATAAATGAGTTCTTTTCTGGTAGGTGTCATGCAGGTTAACTGTAGATTGCGTTATTCTACAACTTAATTATTGTAAACTGTATTTGTATAGAAAATATACGAGATCCGATATCAGGACTAAACATTATTAAATAAAGACGTTCACTGATATATATATATTTTTATTAACGAGCTTTCCGCTGTCGGACTACAGCCTTGAACGGGTTGAGATGTGTTTGTATATAATATATAGGTATAGTTACCAAATTACTTAGGAATAAATTACCAAACTATACCTCTATATATATATACAAACACATTACGTCATATCCTGCTTACGTGTTTGTATATATATAGGTATAGCTTGGTAATTTATTCTCAACCCGTTCAAGGCTGTAGTCTGACAGCCGAAAGCTCGTTATTAAAAATATATATATCAGTGAACGTCTTTATTTAATTGTATTTGTATACTTATTGTTTACCTGTATTGTACCTTGATAATTCCGAATATCACAAGAACCGAATTCAATAACTGTTTTACTATACATTGCATTTTCATTAAACTCCTTCGACAAACAATGACATAAATTGTGTCGCACAAAACAACGTTCAGTTCTCAAAAAAAGCAGTAGCAATAACGACATAAAAATATTAGAAACCTCATTTACCTACTAAAGTTCCGATAAATATGTCAAAAAAGTGTGCTTTTTCCATAAACAACATTCAAGAAAACATCATATGTTCATTGTTTTTATTTTTTATGTAAAGCTGCCAGCTGCTCTAAAATTACATACCGTTGGCGCAACCTACAGATAACAGTGTTACCTGCTAGGATATAACTAAGTTGTCTCCAGGTTCCTTGATTTACATATTTAGCGATAAGCTATTGGCCAATCAGAAAACACGTAGTGACTACAATGTATAATAATTAACAATTATTCGCCGAAGGCGAGGTGAATATCGGTGAGTAAAAACCGAGACGAAGTCGAGGTTTTTATTCACGGATATTCACCGGGCCTGAGGCGAATAATTGTTTTAGTAAATTACATAGGTGATTATTTGGGGAAAGGCACATTTCAAAAATATTTTAATTGAATATTTACGATAAAAGCGGCTTAAAAACGCTTTAGGTGATTATCGCCTAATTAATCCGAGGTAGCGCAACCAATCAGCGTTGAGAATTTTCAATAATCACCTATGTAATTTTACTAATATAAGATATTCGCAAGCACGTTAATAACAAATTATTTCACCTTCAATTTTTTCTGATCTTTCATAACAGTGTTTCTAACGCACTCCACTGGAAAGTGATGAAACCACACATGCACGTACGTATTATATTCATAGCTTGTATAGTGTTCAAATGTTACTATTTTCAAAATCACCATGGTAATATACCCAGCGTTGCACAAAGTTTTCAACCTTCCTTTTCTTCCTCAGAATAGAATAGAATTTTTCCTGATATGCAAGCAGCTTTTTTGTTGGATGGGTTGCCAGTTGGCATTTGCACAGATTGACTGAGTGCTGAGAGTGCTGACTGTTGCTACTAACAGTAGCCTGACTAATCTAGTACTTACTGCTTTGCAATGTTTCCTCAGTGTTTCACTTTCGCCTTCTTCAATGCCATGCGGAAACTTCGTCATCGGTAGTACCGCATACCCGCAGCTTTTTAAATATAAACCAACTCTGAATATAAACCAACCCACCCACCCCCTTCCCTTCAAAATGGTTAATCTTAGCATCTGTTTACTCTAGGCAATTATCGTCGAAATCGTATTTCCTATAATGTGTCACACGGATGAAGATGAAGAGTTATGGCAGGATGATCCATACGAGTTTATTCGATTCAAGTACGGTAAGGCGCAGGATTTGTGCGTATTCAACCCAGTACCTGAACTCTTACATGGCCGTATTAGAGAAATGAATGCTTCTGTATTTCATTCATAAACTAGAGAGCACTCCGAGACTGCATACCACCGCCAGCCTTAGTCAAGTACTCATGCATAAATTCAGGGTTCGTGCGAGTCCTTAAACTCATGAAATGCTTAAATTGAAGAGTCAAGTTCAAGGGCACTTGAAATGCTTGAAAATACAAAGTTTGTTGAAACTGCTTGAAAGGTGCTTGAAAATCACACATTGTTAATTCAAAATAGAACATAATTATCTAATGAGGACATTTTCATAATTTTATCTAGCAAATACAGTAAGAAAGTTACTTGTCTTCCATTCTTTTACTATGGTTATCGTTCAGTCGCCATCATTTCATCTGAGTCCACTATATTTTTTCTTATATTTGGATAGTGTTTTCTTTGCAAGACAATAAAAAGAAAAATTTCATTTTAGTGCTTGAAAAGTCCTTAAATCTTCTTATTGGGAACTTGCACGAACCCTGAAATTGTACATGCACTAATTACGCATCCTGCATGGTCAGTTCTTTTAAGCCCTTGAAAGCGAGATAAACTGTTCTAAATTTCTCATCCAATTTTCATCGAAATTGAACTAAAATTTGATCGATTTGTCCTTGGCCTCCACAAATTTTCGTATTAAACTGTTTGACAGACAGACAAACACACACAGACACAAACATGGTTTAATGAAATTGGATATTCACTTGCCATTTTTTGTGCCCACCAATTTGGGTTTTACACTGATGTAGCGATGCACCACATGGTAATAAATGGCCTTCGACATCTGATTGTGACACACTGCTCAACTGCAATGCTACAAGCGTTTTGTGCGTACGATTTGATAGTTTTGCAGTCAGCATTTAAAAATCCAAAGAAAGTACACTATCTTACATTACCGTATTCACTCGTTTAAGCGCCGCCCCTGGATAAGTGCGGCACCGAAGGGAATTGTTCGAGCTGAAAACAACTACAGTGCATCTCAATCTTTGACCAGCCTCGGACATTTATTATCTTGTACTACAATGTTTTTAAGTTGAAAGTGAGTAGATTTCAATGCTTTCGTTTAACTCTCTCCAGAACTTTGGAAATGTGCAATTCCAATCGAGAGCGCTGCCCTCGAATAAGCCCCGCCTCAAATGGCTAGCCCCGCATCAAAACACTAAAAATTTAAAGATCGCCGCGGCGCTCAAACGATTAAATACGGTATTCAGTTTTAGAAAGTATGAATGTTTTAGGTACCAAAGCACTTTACTCTCTTCGTCAGTCTTGACAGTAAATACTGATTCGTTATGAAGGTACGATCAGTAGGTTTGGTAGTCAGCAGCTTTTCGTTGGACCAAATATTTGGAAAGAATATTGTGTGAGATTGCTCTTAAATCTTCCCCCAAAGTGTATGAAATGACATTTTAGAGACTGTAGATTTCAAAATTTTCCTGGCTGCATGCCCCCATACTCCCCCTAAAGGTCTCACGCCTTCAGCACTCTAGTGTCACTATACGCCCTCGGAGATCTTTAGCCTCCCAAAAAATGCTCCGCGGTCCCTGAAACAAGCTTCTCTTGTACGTGTAACCTGTATTTCCTAAATCATTGAAACGAATTAGCAGACAGATCAAAACAAACTTCTGACCGCGTATATTTTACAAGATCCTACATACTCCAAGTCTTTTATTCTTGTTTTCTGTGTATTCTTCTAGAAAATAACGTTTTAAATCATTGTCAAATATATTTTAACACCGCCATGTTTTCCACAAATTGCATGACTGGAAATACACCCTTCTGGTAAGTACTTAGCATTGGCTATACAGCCTCGTTTTCGTGATTGAGACTTTGGCTTCAGAGCCATTTATCTTGTTACTTACAACTGTATGATTTTGTTATTGTGTGACCAGTAACAAGATACAGAGCTTTAAACCTAATGTCCCAGTCACGTAAACGATGCTCTATAGCCAAGGCTAAGTACTTTCCAGAAGGGTGCATTGATAAGACAAAACCCAAACAAATCATGAACTATAATTAGATTGCATATGCGATAATTTTTTATTATGAAAAATCGAATAACTAAGCCGTCCTGAGACCCTGCGTCCCTGTCTAACATTATTCTATGTTCAATATGAGCCCGTTTTGCTGTTTCGTTTTCAATTGCTGTAATGTTTCATTTTAGACGTATATGAGGATTTTGTATCACCAGTCACTGCGGCTCAAAGCCTACTACGGGGCGCTACACAAAAACGGAAACAAATATTAGATCCTGTCATGAACTTTTGTGTACAAATCCTAAACACACCGTCAGAAACAAGAGATCCTAGACAGAAAGATGGTGTTCTACACATGATCGGTACTTTGTCTGATATCTTAGTAAAGGTAGGTAATATTTTTACAGTAACTTGTGTGTTGCATTGAGTTTTCAAGAACCGATTTTTTTGTATATATATAGATATTTTCCTCTTCTGTACTTTAATATAGTAATTGCTCCATCCTCTCATCGTTCCCATTGACTTCGCTATAACAACTCCCTGGTTACTTCTTAGGTCCCAGTTACACGATACCGGATTCACTTGTCACGACATCGAATTTAACAGTTTCAAGATTCCTTCGAGACGCAACATTTGAAGTTGGGATATGACAAAGTCCTGTAGGCCAACATTACTCCTGAACGGCATAAGTTGATGTTGTAACAAGCGAATCCGGTATTGTATAGGGGCTTCGGTGGCGAAGTGGTTAGCGCACTTTCCTTTCACCTCTAAGGCCGCGGGTTCAAGTCTCAGTGAGAACATTCTCAATGCGACTCGAACCCAGTCCTCAAGTGAAAAGAGTAAAGTCAACGCTCTGCCGAAAGTCGTGGGTTTTCTCCGGGTACTCCGGTTTCCTCCCACAGGGAAAGTTGACAGGGTGGGTTGGGTAAAAGGCGCCAGTAATTGGCATATGCTGTCAGGGCATCTGCCTAGTTGATGAAGCCAATAAATAAATAAAGTATAACTGGAGCCTTAGATAACCATTGTATACTTTACTGTTATTGGTATGGTATATGACAGACAAACTTTGTTGTTGTGAACGGATCGATGAATTAGATTTCCATAACTTCTTCTTGTGCCTACTCTATCCTGATTCTGATTAGCAGATTTCATTGGCAAATACACATGTATAGACATGGATAGTGTGGCTGGATGTTAATTGCTTTTGACACGAGCATATCTCCTTCTGACGTATGTGATTTCACACAACACAGCAACAGCTAGACTTTTCGCCAGATATGAGCCAATACTCAATAGCCTCACTCTTGTCTCTGATCTTGTCAGCAAATCCAGCAAATCACATACGTCAAGAGGAGAACACTCCCTCTATGACAGTAAATGAATTGGGAAATTTTACAAATATTCCTATCTGGATAGTTACTATAATAAGTGAGTGAGCGATCTTTCAATAAAGTATTTCTTGTCTACTTGTTAAGTTGTAAAATCAGTGAACAAATCAATCAACGATGTTAGAGTGTTCAACTTTACATTAGTAAGGGTTTAGGTATCAATAGATATTTAGTACTTGCATGGTTAGTCTTTTTGTTAAAACATTGCCTCTTTATCATTGTGTTTTAGAAAAGAAGTACAAAGACCATATGGAGTCTATGCTCGTTCATCACGTATTTGAAGAGACAAGAAATCCGTTGGGATATGTACGCGCAAGGGTAAGCACTGATAGATAATGTAAGCTCTCTATCATTTGCATTTGCTTGTAGACAGTGATCAGTGATATGCTGAGACACTGTAAGGCCGTTTGGGGGTGTGGAGAAGAAATGTCTGTTTTTTTCTAAAGGAAGTTGCAGAATAAACCAACTAACTTCTTGACGAAGGGCTTTTGTTGAGAATCAGACTTCATCTGCTTTTTTCTGTTATTCTGCTGCAGATAATAACACCTTGTTAGTGAAGCTATTCAGGTATAGAAACTGAAGGTATAGCCCACTGACCTATATATACTAAATGGACTGAGCGCTCAATCTACTTCGACTGGAGCTTGGTGTCTGCGAAAATGCTGAATCCCTGATGTCATATTATATAATGATGCATGGCTTTGGTGTGTTTTATACACGACGACAACAAGAGCTTTGCTCTCTTTGCTCGTAGGTCTTTGCTCTCATGCGGAAATTCGCTGACATGCAAATGCGTTGATAAAAGGCTCGTGTTTTTTATAATTTTGATATTTTCAGAAAAAATTGTGTTTGAGGCGAGAAATTCCTGCGAAATCATTACAGAAATTAGCTATTAAGGACAGTTTGTAAATCCCCGCTACTAAGAAATGTATTGAAGTAACTCTCTTCATTTTGTCCTCAACAAACATTTTTTCTACTCTCGTTACAACGGACATGACATTTTAATTTATACAATGACATTCATTTTTGTCGACAAGACTGACAAACAGAAAAGATCTTTTCTCGCTTTATTTACACTACTTTCGAGGCATTTTACTTAACTAGAAGTTGAAATAAACTGGACATTATAAACAAATGACGGTCCCTGACTGTAAGTCGGTTTATACTAAATGTGATTTTTAAGAAATTAGTTGTCTGTCAAGTATGTTTTCAATTGTGAATTAAAGCCTTATATGTTAGTAAAAAAACCTCGAAAATAGCCGTAGGAAACTTCACAAAAACAGTCCTCAGTAAAATATCGGGAAAAATCGTCGGCAAAATGTTCTAATATCATCAGCAGATAACTACTTCTATAACACAACAAATTTTATGAAAAAAATAGCGTAAATACCAGCAATCATCGATGGCCCGAAGCTCTTTTTGTCGTCGTGTATAAAAACACACACAAAAACCATGCATCATTATATTTAAAATTAATACAACAGAAAAATATAGTTCTATCTTTGAAAGCAACACAGAATTGACAAAACAATTAAGAAACTCGTGTCTTTTGAAAAACACAATTCGCCCACAATCACAAACAACAATAGGAAAATTTTAGTATGCGGTAATTTTCATCGACGCGAAGACCTTTATGGACCCCTTTTGACCTCGAGCACTCAGTCCAGATATAGTATAGGTCAGTGGTATAGCTTCGGTCATGACTAAAGACCACTGCCCGTTATCGTCAGGAGACAGCTTTCGTTATCTATATCTTCATTATAATACCCGGGAAATTCAGATATTTCCCACCGGGAGAATATAAATCGCACAAACGACAACCATGAAATATGATTTTATTATGTATAGAAGTCAAATATGTGACACTGACAGACTAACGGCGAACAACACGCAGTGGAAATGTATCTAGTCTCAAAAACAGATTTCTTACCGTTTGTTTATTCATTTTTCTTTACTGAAATTCCAACCAAAGGAGAGTAATAAGTATCATTTTCTTGCTGAAACTCTTGAACGAATAGTTTGGAGGATGAATCTTCAAATAGTATTTGAATTCTTGTTGAATGTCTAAATTAACTGATGTTGACTTTTTCTTATCCAGGCCTGTTGGGTATTAAACTACTTTAGTAGAATCCAATTCAAAAACGAAGCCAATCTTCAACGTGCAGTAGAAGCCGTAAGAGTCTGTCTTCTCCATGATAAAGAATTACCTGTCAAGGTTGAAGCAGCTCTAGCCCTGCAGTTTTTCATCAAGAGACAGGATAAAGGTGAGAAGTTGAAACGTCGATAGTAAAATGATCGGATAGATGTTCCCCGTATATTGAAGATGTTTGTAGATGGAAATTTCAAGCGAAAATTATATACGTATTTTTAGACCTAGCCAGGAGCATTAGCGATAAATGCAACTATAGGCTCTCTGGCAGGAATCGAACCTGCGGCCCTGCGATTCCGGTGCAGCGCTCTACCAAATGAGCTACAGGTTCCACCTGAACTACATCTTCAACATTCAGTTCTATCGAGCGAGATGCCCAAAATTCAGAATATTTACCATTATATCAAACGTTGGCATTACCCTAGTATATATACATGAACTTGTGGTTAGCTCTTGACAACTGGACTCTGTAGCTCAGTTGAGAGAGCGCTGCACCGGAATCGCAGGGCCTTAGAGCGCTGCACCGGAATAACATGGCCGCAGGTTCGATTTCTGCCAGAGGGCCTGCATGCATATAGTTGCATTTTTCGCAACTGCTCCTGGTTAGGTCTAAAAATATGTATGTAATTTTCGCTCAAAATTCCCATCTACAAACACCTTCAACAATCAGTTCTATCGAACGAGCGATGCCCAAAATTTAGAATATCTCCTCGTATTGCGCTACCACTGCATGCCTGACACATGTAAATCAAACGAAAAACCGTTCAAACGTGACATAATGTATATAATATAATGCCTCGTATGTAATGTATATACCAGGCGGCATATACTAGTACTACAATGATTATACAATATGTTATTGTGTACTTTAAGTAAGCTTTGCAGCATGCACATTTATATGAAATACTTTTACCACTGCATAAGGCTTACGTTGTATTATATTTTTCATTTTGACGTGTTTCACACCACGAAAATTAAGGTGAAGTATACTACGAGCAAAATCTGATTTCAACGATTAAAAATGTTCATGTATATAACTTAGTAGTTACAACACCTGCAACAAGACATAGATATTCTTTCATTAACATACGTTGAAATCAACCAAGTTATAGTCCCTCTATTTGAGTTGAACTTATATTTGTATAGTTATAAGTATAAGTTATAACTTATATTTATAAGTTTTGAGTTGAACTTATATTTACGTTTCAGCCAAAGACTTTATTGAACCTTATATGCAAGCTGTTATTCAAGGTGAGTTTTTTTGTGTAAGAAATTTACGAAAATCTGAGTGTATATAGTGACAGCATTGTTTCATATACTGTATAAACATGATCTGCATGTTTCGGCGTCCGATTTCCAGCCGCACGAAGCGCCTCGCATTCGCTGCGAGTATACTCACACAAAATGTCATTCCATTGCCACCACACGCCGTTTTATGATTGGTTTATTATTGCAGAGCTCTCGCGAGTACAAGAGTACGACCTATTTCCGCCAGGCGGCAAAACACTCGCAGCACGTCTGCGAGTACTCGCAGCGAGCTGCGAGGAGCTTCGTGCGAGGACTGGAAATCCGTCTTAACGCCTCGTCAGAGGCGTAGCCACATGGGGAATGGGGGACGACTCTCCCCCACCCCCCACTCTCCTTCAGGACCACCTTCGAGATATGTTTAAATCCGATGTGTGCACAATATACTTTACCGCAGCTAGCAAATTTGATTGCATCTCCGGGATTCTAAGAGGCCTCAGATATCAAAATTTTCTGTGCGAGCATGGTCCCGGACCCCTCTAGTAAGCTAACGCCTTCGGCTATCGCTAGCCTTACCGCCCCCAACCATTTCTTGATGACGTCATAAATTGTCCACCTCACTTCTGTTTTGCTGCGCCTCATCAGTGC
This sequence comes from Trachythela sp. YZ-2020, assembly GCA_016169945.1. NCBI lineage: Eukaryota > Metazoa > Cnidaria > Anthozoa > Malacalcyonacea > Clavulariidae > Trachythela > Trachythela sp. YZ-2020. Next base: position 411,517 of record JADLSH010000374.1, on the reverse strand, counting down.
AGCTTAGTATACGTTGTCTAAATACGAAGTGGCCCCATATTTATACACATGACCTTCTTCTAACCAAAGCGCGTGCACGTGGTATAACACTGTGACATCTGCGCATCTGGACAAGCGTGAAGTGTCATTGCGATCAAAAATGGCCAAATACGATACGATTAAATATTGCCAGTCGAAAACCCATTTTTCCACCATTGGGAGTGGAGTCAAAAGCTATTGTCTGCCTATTGAAATTATTCTCATTTCGGTTTCAAATTTAAGAATTTTAATAAGATGGCGTAACCCATGGGCTTTCTATCAAGTCTGGGTATATTTAAAGAAGATTCAAATCGCGATCGAAATTTGGTGGTTGAAACAGTTTACGAAACATGAAGTTTGCAGACTGAACTGGCAATGCTGAACGTTTCACATAAAGGCAACCATCATTTGGGCAAATTGCGGAATAATTCCCAAAGGACCCAAAGGTGCAAAATGTGATTTCGATCACTTTTTTATCAGATCGTTTTGGGCAGTTATTGATCGCAGTGATCATTTGACAAAGGTGTCATTTGAGCAAAAAGACTGATCTTTATTTGTGTGAAAAAGCATACCAAAATATACCAAAGTTGGATTACCTTTTTTTGATATACCCTGTATGATATTTTGTCAATCGTCTGTGATTTATTCGAATGATGTCGGACAAGCTTTATGGTCATTACAGTACAATTATGGTTATTATTGTACAATCCAAAAATATCTTACAAAAAGCTCTCTACTTTGTTCATTTGCGTGGGCCTAAGAAATGAAATTGAATTGAATTACAATAAAACGATTTGCAAGAGGATAAAAGACAAATGACTCTTGAGGAGTATCCTTTTTTCGGAAGGGAAATTCGTTTTGAAGGAATTTTTAAATCAAGTAAATAAAATATAATATTGTCCTCGAGTGATATTAAGCACATAAAGCGTAGGAAACCTAACGCAAATATTGATTCGTTGACTCAATATTCGTTAATTAATTATTCTTCCCTAGGACATCTTAATTTGACATCGTTTGGAGGGAGGTGCAATGCCACAAATTATGTTTTGTTGTCCGTACCGTGAATCTAAATTTTGACTTTATTAACTTTTTCCCAGAACTACTAAACGTCATTCGGGAAACTGAAAACGACGATTTGACCGACGCCTTGCAAGATCTTATAAAACAATATCAAGACGATCCAAGACTTGGACAAATGGCTGTTATAATCGCACAGCATTTGGTTGGTAACGAATCTCTATTTCTTCCAATTCTCACTAATAATTCACTTTTTACCTACCCTACCATACCTTCCCTAGGCTTGCCTTTCCTCCCCTTGCCTTGCCTTGCCTTGCCTTTCCTCCCCTTGCCTTGCCTTGCCTCGTCTCGCCTTGCATTGCGTTCGATTAGTCGATTACCGCATGACTTTATAATATACATATACATTATTCAGCTCACTGTCTGTTGGGGCTTTTCAGTGGCCGATTACATCGAGTTTCTCGCTTATCTATATGAAGTACTTAGCCTACACTATATATTTTTACAACAATTGTGATATTACTTTCCTAATCTATATAACCTAACCAACCCAGAAAACCCGGAGAAAACTCAAGACTTTCGGCAGAGCGTTGACTTACTCTTTTCACACGAGTGGAGTTCCCAGCGAGAATCGAACCCACGACTCAGAGGTGAAAGGCACTTGCTCTGACGACTGCGCCACCGAAGCCCAGTTTATCGACTTTATCATTGTTCTATTTTGATGGTTTGTTTTTGTATTTCATGCATTCCATTTCATTTTCTTTAGGCCATGACATTTAAAAATCTTCTCGACTCTGAAGAATCAGATGATAAAGCCGTCACAGCGATGGGCATTTTAACAAATTTTGATACTATGATGTCTGTAATTGAGTCAAAGGAAGTAAGTTGTCGTTGTTGTTTGTCGTTTGTCGTCGTCATTTCGTCAACTGAGAAACAAGGTCCAACTGCATTTTGCATGTTATTGAGAACTGAGTTTTACTGTTAGACAGCAGTCTAAGAGTAAAACTAACTTCTCAATACCATGCGAAATGCAGTTGGACCTTGTTAACTCTCAATTTGTCGTCATCGTCGTCGTCGCATGTTGTTGTTGATGATGTTATCATTGTTGTCATAGTCATTGTTGTTGTTTGTTGTTGCTATCTTTCCACATCATCAACATAAATTTCAGCCAAGTTTGTTGTGAATTTGCCATTTACGTTTCGAAGTTCCCAAGTTGGGCGTGAACTTCGCAACCAACTTGCGAAGTTCGATTCGAATTTCGAACTTCGCTAACAAGTATGAATTCGTTTAGTACGCAAGGAAAAGCATTTAGACAGGAAATTGTTAAAAACGGGTAAATAATGAAGGAATTACCGAAATATAGCGTGATTTCAATTGCATAAACATTTGTTTGACAGGCTATAGCAAGTTCAGCTCTGCGTATTTGATAATTACAGTCATAGCAATACGAAATGGAAAAGAAATTATCCTAATTCAATACCGCATGAAATATTATAATATAAAACGAATTAACAGTACAACACTGTTCATAAAAATATTACACTGTAAAATCAACACAACGAAAACCGTACCCGGCTACCCGCTTCACTTTATCTGTTTGTTTTGATTTACAGTTTGTAATTCCAAATCAACGCGACAAAAATAATCTAACCACCAATTTCAGCTACTAACACACTAATTTCCTGTCTAACTTTTTCAGGTAATGCTTTTCCTTGCGTACTGAACTAATTCACACTATATATAGTTAGCGAAAGAGCGTTTTCTTCAAAAACTGTACCTTGTAGTTTGAACGTTAAAGTGCCACTAATCCCAAATGATTTTTGATATGTGTAATATTTGTATCATTCTGAGAAGAAACCTCATCTTGATCAACATTTTCACTGTCAAAGTTGCCGGATATATTTGTCATTAGGTGAAATTTAGCATCAAAAAACGAAGGAAAACTAATTGGGAATCCACCCAATGACATCATATCCGGTAACTTTGACAGTGGAAAAGTTGATCAAGATGAGGTTTTTTTACTGTAAAGATATATTACATTTCTTCTCAGAATGATACAAATATTACACAATATTACACAAAAATCATATTTGGGATTAGTAGCACTCTAAGTAAAAAGTTGAATATAGTTACGAAGCTGGAGGTCGCAATATTGTCTTTCCATGTGTATTAGGGATATTCTGGCGAAATTTAGATGATATCGAGGCACGCTTCTCTGTCCTAACCACCTAAATAGTTTTAGGCAAATACACACGAGAAATCTTAACAGGCTTGTAGCAAGCTTGTCAACAAGTTGTAACAATGTTGTCATCTTATCAAGTTGCTACAAGGTTGTCACTCGCAACTTGTTAACAAGTTGTTGAATTGCAGAATGATAACAAGTTGTTGGAACAACTTGTAACAATTCTGTTGAGTCAACAACCTTGTATAGCAAGTTGTTAACAAACTGTTGACAACTTGTCAACAAGCTGGGAACAAGCTGAGTGCGAACACATCCTGATAACAAGTTGTTTAAACAGCATTGGTTACGTGTGTATCTTTAGCTAAGCAAGTTATGTACTTTATAGATTCGTGACGAGCTGGAAAAAATAGTATATAGTATAATCGAAGCAGTATTTAAACAAGGAATAATTGGTAAGTTGCGTATATGAATATCTTGTTGTGTAATTTGTCTTTCCTTGCATGTATAATTTGTAGTAATTGTAGAGTTACCATAATGAATAGCTACCAATCTTTAGCTATAGCTCGAAACAGGTAGGTTTTTGCGTGTTTAGTTTATTATGTTTACCGCTCTGCAGTGGACGGGAAGCCTTAACAGGTTTTGCAACCCAATTGACAAAAGTCCCGAGGGTTAGTAAGGGTTACAAATCGCAGTATATAAACGTAGCTTTTAAATGTTATTGGTGGATTTACTGGTTAAGGATGGATTTACTGGGGAGGTGGTGCAGAAGGGGTATTTCCATATCAAATCCACATTTTGGATTTGACAGGGCATTTTTCAAACAAAAATAAAATTGATGGGCCTTTTTGACCATCTAGGCAATCTTATTCTTCAAACATTTTGATGACCCCCTTGATCCTGCAGGGTGTCCTCAGTGATGATTCACCCTGCCTTGGTCGCCGGCCATGGCTTGCTTCGTGACCGGTGCCAGCTTAGCAGCCCCCCCCCCCCTATCATATCAAACGGGATCCATCCCTGTATGGTAGGATTTGGCATGAACTGATGAATATCTACTTTAATTGAACCCTTTTGAATCATATTTCATTGCATTTTTTAGATTTTTATGAAGATGTGCTTACCATTATGGTCACAGCTACACTATATCGAATATCACCATTAATGTGGAACTTATTTTATTTAATGTATGAAGCTTTCGAAAGAGATGGCTACGATTTCTTTACAGGTTTGTCTTAACCATACATTCTTGTGAAGTTATTTAAAACTTTATTCAAGTTGAAAGCGGCGCTTATTCATGGGTGGCGCTCTTGAAAAGTTTTTCTATTTAGTTTCACAACGGAATTGCGCATTTCCAAAGTTCAATTTTCAAAGGAGAGAGAGTTTAGCGACAGAGCATTGTAACACGGTAGTAGGTTACAGACGAGCAAGTTTTCTATGACAATTTTTCATTTGGCAAGTTTTATTTGGTCGTCTGTATGCGAAACTTTGCCATTTTTTTCCACTTGTTTAAAAAATCTTTTAAAAATCTTTAATATCGAGCTTTCGACACTTAAAAATGTATAGAGAAACTAAAGAATGTTAAAAATAGTAAAATATAAAATTTAAAGATCCTATGTGACGTTTAAAACTACTAGTTTCGTCTTTCGACCTCATCATGACGTCGCCATTTTGTTTATTTCCAAAAACTTTATGACCTGTAGTGGCTTTTTAGTGTTGATTCTCCCTGCCTCGGACGCCGGCCACACCCTGCTCTATGACCAGCGCAGCTTAGCTCCCCCCCCACCCCCATCCCTTTTTAAAAAACAATAACCTCTTATACCGATTCCAATCTGGCTTCAGACGACAGCACTCAACGGAAACTGCCCTCATAAATATTTATGACAGGTTAATGAATAATTTGGACAAAAATTTCATTAACGGAATGGTGTTCGCTGACTTTAGGAAAGCTTTTGATCTTGTGGACCATCAAGTACTAATTGATAAACTGCGTATTTATGGCTTGGAAGGTGTAGGCCTGCAGTTGATTACTTCGTATCTTACCTCACGCAAACAACGTACTTCTATTAACAATGTACTATCCTCGTCCCAGTACCTCACCCATGGTGTGCCTCAGGGTTCTGTGCTGGCTCCCATACTATTTTTGGTATTTATAAACGACCTCCCCGAAGCGATATCCCATCCTTCTATTGTGGACATTTTTGCTGACGACACCACGATAAGTACCTCTGCCCTCTGGTCGGATTCACAGAGTCTGTGCGATGACCTAAGTAGAAGCACTTTGAACCTGGAGCACTGGACAGAGAATAACCATCTCCAACTGAATACAGACAAAACGAAATCGATGCTTGTCACAGGCAAAAGATTAAAGGCTAAACTTTCCCCAGATGAACAAGTATTAAATATCACCACAACTAAAGGCGTGCTACTCGAACAAGTCCCGTGTTACAAAGCACTTGGAGTTATCTTTGACCAGAACTTAAGTTTTAATGATCATATTGACGCGCTATGCAAAAAACTGACCAAGAGGATCGGACTATTGAATTCCATAAGACATAACTTACCAAATAGAGAACGAATTCAATTCTACAATGCTATAATTAAACCATTGTTCATGTATGGTGGTTTGGTTTGGTCGATGACAAGTCAGGAAAATCTCGGTAGATTGTTTAAACTTCAAAAACGTGCAGCGAGAGTCATTTTAAATACCAGGTTAAGAGAAGAGAGAACCATGACTTTGTTCAAAAAACTAAAATGGATACCTTTTACCGATGAACTCAAAATAAATAAATGTTGTATGGTTTTTAAAAGTTTAAACGAATTAGCCCCTTCTTATGTTGCTGAAAAATTTGTAACGGTTAGTCAAATATCGTCGCGAACTTCACGATATGGCAAAATAACTGTTGTTTGTCCCAAATACAACCGGGAAACGGAAGGAGGGAAATCGTTTTTAATATCGGCAGTAAAACTGTGGAACAGCATTCCTACTGACATTAGATCGTGTTCAAACATAGGTATTTTTAAAAATAAATACCGAACATTTTTAACTGAACAATATCTAGATATAAATCATTTTTAACATTTTACTGTTTGTAACATAGTATAAGTATATAATAATTATAGTGCATGCTTCTTGTAATATTCTTAGTGTAGTGAGGGCCACAAGTTTTTCAGCCTTCGGCTGTAATGTGTTTTACCCTCGTGAAATAAAGTTGCTTGACTTGACTTGACTTGTCTATTTCAACCCTGAATATTAGCTAAGATGAAAACCTTTGGTCATTTTAAACTTTTAATTATGTTAACCTTGTATATATCCTTTTAATATCTAAATATTAAGCAACATAATAATAATTTATTGCTGTTAATAAACTGTTCGTTTGACTTGCAGATATGTCCAGTCCTCTACATAATTATTTAACAGTTGATCCAGAAGTATTTCTTTCCAACCCGAAACATATGGAGATACTTTACACAATGTGTCAAAAGGTATGATAATAGATACGACTACCATGTGACTTCGGTTAGTTGTGTTCACAGAAACGTTATTCGTAAGGCCAAGAAAGATTCTTTACCGTTCTCGTCAACAAATTCCGATCTGCGCCAATTATCATGCAAGAAACGCCAGGCAGGATTTTAAGTTTTCAATTCAGTATTTATTATGATCATGGAATTAAGACTAATATTTCTTGTTGCTATACAGAAGAAGGGGCTATATCATGATCCGGTTCATGTTTAAGATAGTCAATAATATGACACCATCCAGACATAGTCCCTATAACACAGTGTCTGGAAACGCGGCAAACTTGAAAGTTTATAGCCATGTCCGTGGGTTGATGTTGGGGGTGTACTGAGAGTGCACGTTTTCTTTGTTTTACAAATGTTAATATTCAGCTGCAGGGATTTTATTGGCTGCTTCCTTCATTGTGTGAAGACACAAGCACACAGAGCGTGAAGGTGCACAAACATGAACAAAAACATAGAACAAAAGCTTTAGATGCGTTTCCAGACACTGTGTTATAGGGACTATGATCCAAACTATCAACAATACAGGGTGTATAAAAACAAGGTAATCCAACTTTAGCATGTTATCGTGCGTTTATTATTTATTTTAAATATTTACTTTTTTCATACCAATAAAGATCAATCTTTTAGCTGTCAAATGATAACTTTTTTGGAGTTTAGTGCAAAGCTATTGTCTGCCTATTGAAATTATTCACATTTCGGATTCAAATTTAAGAATGCCGTAAGATGGCGTAACCCATGGGCTATTTAAGCCTGGTTTTCATATATCGCTGATGGTCGGCGATGCTTTCACATTGCCATTGTCTTTGATCATTGATGAGTAAAATCCTTTGTCTATCTGAAGTAATTTTCTCCTTTAACAACGAAATTTACTGAACTGGTAATGCTGAACGTTTCACAAATGGACAACCATAATTTGGGCAATTGGTCGAAAATTCGAAGGACGTTCAATTCTCAAAGGTGAAAAATGTGATTTCGACCACTCTTTTTTATCGGATCGTAGTTGGCCATTGTTCAAGGTAGAGATACAAAAAATGACATTTGACAGCTAAAAGCCTGATCTTTATTTGTGTGAAAAAGGTAAATCTATACACTAAATATTATGCGCGCGATAGCATGCCACAGTTGGATTACCTTTTTTTGATACATGCACCCTACTTTATAATGTTTCAGAATTCCAATAATAGAAAGAGTGAATCTATTAATTTTTCAATAGGAATATTTCCTCTATTAGTCTGACGAATTAACTATCGTCTACTATCCACATAATTTATATTGTAAATAGTACTTAATATTTTGTGTTCTTGTATTTGTCATAGTGTGTATAGTTAGTTATTTGTATTATCGTTGTATTTTAATCATCTACGCCCCACTTGGAAACCAACTTCAATTGAAGTGGCTAGCGTAGTTAAATATAGTTTTATTCTATCGTATTCTATTCTATCCAATCCTATCCTACAGAAGTAAATGGTCTTACAGTAGAAATAACAAGTATTTTGTAATTATTGCCCACGAGTCTGTGGATACTTTTTCCTTATCAACGTAGTTAAAAGGTTTGTTAAATTTGTTTAGATATTGGCAGACGATGATAGTGGAGAAGATGCACAGTCCTATGCTGCTAAACTTTTAGAAGTCGCAATATTACAATTTCCTGGGCTTGTTGATCAGGTAACAAAATGAAAGTCGCTTGCTCTGACATACATTATGTGAGTGTTCTTGATGTTTTTACCGTTGTTTTGTAGCATAGCCTATTCGATTTAATCAAATTTGAACTTGTTTTTAGTGGATTACATCGTTTGCTCAAGTGGCCTTGGCACGATTAACAAGAAATGTAGTAACCAGTGAACTTAGAGTAATGTGTTTGCAAGTGGTGAGTGTTTTAAAGGTTAGACATTCCTTATAAGGTAATTCGTAATTGATGAGACACGCATCATGATTGGGTATATAATTCCGGCGAATGCCCGGTGGGAAGGGTACCACTTCCCCTCGGCTATATAGGTGAGTATGTCAACCATCAACTTGCGTGAAAGGCAGAAGGCAAATGAACTAGGTCAGCTAATCTAGCCATAAGTTGGTATATGCCTCATGAAAAATTCCTCTCAATTCCTAGCAAAATGTGTTGGTCCTAAACAGTCAATTCAGACCATGAACGATTTTAGTAAATGCTGTATATATATATATATATAGTGCGGCATGGTGTGGTCAACTTGAAATGCACTAGCATGCAGTTATGGGGCAATCAAATATAATGTAAAGCGAAGATCTATAGCCATAAACAATGAGAAAAGCTATACAAGCTTTCACTTATTCCAAGTATTATGGATACTGTTTTTATAATAGATGCATTATTTGTTGCAAACAGATCTAAGATATTTTCTCCCCAACCAGAGGAGAACATATCTTAGATCTGTTTGCAACAAATAATGCATCTCTTATAAAAACAGTATCCATAATACTTGGAATAAGTGATCATGACATTGTTTATATCGAGGGAGACATAAGTCCTATTAGTTACAAGCAACAGAGACTGTACAAGAGAGCTGATTGGAAGGTCTGAGGGCACATGCATATGTCGTCTTTTTGTTCCAACTTTGTAAGGTCCACCTACGAAGAACGCTTTACCTCTGTGAACATGATGTGGATGCTATTTAAGAACGAGCTCCAAAATGCTATTAAGCGTGAAGTCCAAAAAAGACTACGAGTAGCGTATTGGAAGTATGTGGAAGAGGTGATAGCCCCAGCCGATGACACACCTGAGGCAGTTTACGGATCGAACAAACGTGTCTGGTCTTTATTCAAACACGCAAAGGCTGACTCAACTGGCATACCATCCCTGAAAAGTAATGGTCTGCTTGTTTCTGATGCTGCTGCCAAAGCATCCCTTTTGAATTCAACGTTTTTCTCTGTCTTCACAGACGGTAGAACAGACGGTAGTGCAGACGGTAGTACAGATCCCACCCGGCCATTTCATACTAGCAGCCCACACCCAATTATGCCCGAAATAAACATCACAGAACCTGGAATAGTAAAACTCTTGAAAAATCTAAGTCCTCATAAAGCCGCAGGGCCTGACAACATCCAACCTATTGTCCTAAAACAGCTGGCAATTATAATTGCGCCCATACTGAAGGAAATGTTTGTTGCGTCCCTTAAAGCCCACCAAGTTCCAGATGACTGGAAGCTGGCTAGGATTACTGTGTGTTCTAGAAAGGCGATAAAGACCGCGCTGTAAATTATCGACCCATATCACTTACATGTGTATATGCAACAAGATTATGGAACACATAATTACCAGTAACGTAATGCATCACCTTGAACATTTTAACATCTTACATAACCTACAGCATGGATTCAGATCAGGTAGGTCCTGCGAAACCCAGCTTCTTGGACTAACTACCACGCTACACTCAAATCTTGCTGCTCGCACACAGACTGGTCTTGTTTCATGTGTTGGACTTTTCAAAGGCTTTTGACAAAGTTTCACATAGTAAACTGTTGTAAAAACTCCAGTATTATGGCATAAGTGGAGACACTCGTATGTGGATACAGGACTTTCTTCAAAACAGACAGCAATGTGTTGTTGTTGACAGTGCACAGTCACCATATCTACCAGTGTTGTCTGGCGTCTCCCAGGGTTCAGTGATCCGGCACTATTCCTCATTTTTATAAATGACTTACCAGAGTATGTCCTCTCAAATGTCCATCTATTTGCAGACGATACAGCCCTACTTCTGGCTATTAAGTCGAAAGAAGACTCTTAAACTGCAAGCAGACCTGCAGAGATTAGAAGAATGGGAACATGACTGGCAGATGACTTCAACCCCGAAGAATGGGAACATGACTTCAACCCCGAGAAGTGCGAGGTTCTCCGGATAAGTCGGAACATACATTATGACTATGTTCTTCATGTAGTGCTGTTGAGAACAGTCACCAGCTCAAAATATCTTGGTGTGCATTTGACTAAAGATTTAAAATGGAACACTCATATTTCGAACATTACGGCTAAAGGTAACAAGACTATTGGTTTCCTAAAGAGAAATCTTAAGGTAAGATCACCGACCCTTAAAGAGAAAGCATACAAGACCATCCTTAGACCTAAGATGGAGTATTGTTCAACTATATGGGACCCAAGGAAAGGTGTTGAGAATAACGGTTGCCACAGGGTAGAAATGGTGCAAAGGCGCGCAGCCTGTTGGGTAATGTCTCTGTATCAACCCCAAGAAAGCGTGACAGCTATGATTGATAAGCTCGGTTGGGATACATTGGAGAAAAGAAGAGCCATTGCACGTTGTAGTAAATACGTGTGAGAACTTGCAACAACCTACCAGGAAAAGTAGACACACCCCTTGGTGTGTCACTCTTTCAAACAAATCGCCTGTAAAACTGAAGCCCAGAGACTATCTTTTTATCCAAGAACTATTGAACCATGGAACTCTCTTCCAGAGAACGTATTCTTGCATGCCACGAGTACTGAATCATTTAAACGCATGATTTCTAAGCTTATCACAACTTAGTTACTGACCACACCGGCAAAAGTCCTCACTGTTGAGGGGTGGCCGTATCGGAAAATAAATAATAAATAAATAATAGAGGTTTTGCACCATCACGTGACCAAATTCTAAAATCTTTAACGTGCAACCTATCAAGCTGGCTGTTTAACATGTTTTGTATGTCATAACAAGTATTCATAACAAATTTCAAGTCGATACAATTATTCCCTTGCGAGTTAAGAAGGTTTCAATAATTCATTGTGACGTCAGCATTATTTTCAAATGCCGTTAAGAACTATACAATTATTTTTCGCGTTTTGTGTTTTTTGACAACCTTAAATCACGCGGATAGCCAGAAGCGCGCGAAAAAGCGCGCGCGAAGGGAGCCGAAGGCGAGTGATTTTTGCGAGCTTTCTTTAACTAGCAAGCTGATCAGGCGCGTCAAACACGCCCAACCACGAAACCATAACCATATAGTAATTGTTTTATAAAACAACACGATAGTCTTCCGTGTTTTTGGATCTAGTCAAACACGGGTTTCATTCAATCAGAGAGCACGCGTTATAAGCATGTTATTTTATAATATACAATGGTTTTTGGGTTTCTCTGACCGAATAGACGCGGAATGTGCCAGAAGGCAGCGAGGAGAAAGAAGCGCGCGAAGGCGAGTCGAGGCCGAGCTTTTCTAACTCGAGAGCTTTCCCAAGTGCTTGACTGTAGCCATCCAAAACACGGAAACAGCAAAGCAAAAACAAAATGTTGTTTAAAAATAACAACAACACGATAGTCTTCCCGTGTTTGGATGGCCTCCAAACACGGGTTTCATTCACTGGTGAGCACGCGTTACATTATATTTATTTTATGGCCACGTTTTCCCATCTGCCATCCAACATATTTGCCATCCAGCATGGCCGCCAAAAAGGCAAAAAACAAATGCTCAAGGAAAAGCGTGTTTTAATGCACATCTACTGCACATAATTATATTGCTTTCGAAAGCTAAATTGAGCTTTTCGCGTTAGGTTTGGAAAAAACGTAGCTTTTAACGGCATTTGAAGATAATGCTGACGCCAGCAATAAGAATTATTCAAACCTTTTTAACTCGCGAGGGAATAATTGTATCGATTTGAAATTTGTTATGAATACTTGTTATAATGACTTACAAAACATGTTAAACAGCGAGCTTTACAGGTTGCACGTTAAATATTTTAGAATTTAGTCGCATGATGGTGCAAAACCTTAATAGGCTTGTGTTGGAGGTTTGCGAATTCGTTCTTATAGCGTTATTAATATCCTAATAATACGACTTTTAGGTCGTGGCTACACTTTACTATAATCCAACATTTCTTACGACTATCTTGGATAAGTTGCATCTGCCAGAATCTAACGAACCGATAACTGTCCAGTTCTTTGCTCAGTGGATGGGTGACGCTAATTGCTTTTTGGGGTATGTATAATATCTTGTGTACCTTTTTATACCTTCCAATTTTGTATATCTTAATAGTAACATCAATTTACTGTAATTATGAATGTTCTGTCCATTGCCTTCCTGGGGTGTCAGAGGTTCGTCCTCGCTTGCAAACAGAAAACGAGAATTTTAAGGTAGAAAGGCGGGAAGCAGAAGATTATATTTCTTTCGATTCCCCATATACGCCATTTCATTGTAAGAAAAATCACGGCAATGTTACGAGCAAAATCATCATCATTTAGTAATTCCTGTAGTTCGTATCTCGGCAAAGTCTTCGGCTCGTCGCTCACGCGCTGGCCTGCATTTAGCACGAAAGTAAATATATACGTGCGACATTTGCTATGCAACGTTATACACTGGATAACTTTCGGTGTTTGATTTAAGGCTAGCTGAAAATTATTTGCAGCTATTGCACCGAATTACGCTGTATTTTGCATTTACGACCAGTTGAAAATACCTGAAATTACCATACACTTTATGGATATTTGCAGCTCGTTCTAATTATGGTCAAAAAAGTCGACAATTCATTAATCTGCCATACATATAAACCTAGTCTTAGACTTTCTTGACTGCTTGAGTTTCAAACAGGTTTTGACAAAAAGATTGCTAAGGAGAGTTTGCTAAGAAAAGACGTCGTAATTTATATTAATTAATTTATCGCTTACCTTTTCTACATATTTTCACTCGTATATCTTGCCTCAATGTCGAAATTTACTGGACTCTCCGGGCTTAAATTTTTTTAAATTACCGGAGCTACTGAGCATTATTACGAAAAACAAAACAACGGTAACTCTGAATACGAAAATTGTATTTTCTATGAATAAGATTTCATATTCGAGCTTGTTTGGCAAAAGCTTTTTTTCCTTTTTTTGTTTTATCTTTCTTCCAGTATTGACTTTCTTGCATGCACATTGGGGTTCTCTTGCTTTCTCCCAACTCTCTCGCGTTGCTTTCTTGTTCGTTTTCTGTTGTAAAATTTTACAACGGCTTCGCAAATTTTTCGGACGCGTTTTTTAAAACAAATGTTTCGACCAATGAAACACTAAGGGATAACATAAAAACAGGGCCGTCCAGAGGTGGGGGACAAAGGGGACAAAAGGGTGCCCCCAAATAGAAATGAAGTGAGATATGCGTATTTATTTTTTATCTATGAAAATAAAGCAATCTGATTGGCTAGCGAGCGTTTCAGAGCGGTCCGGATTTTTGCATCCGGCCCGCTCTGAAACTCATCCGGCCCGCTCTGGATTACGCGACAAAAGTCACAAAACACAGAAGTGAAACAATTTTTAGATTAAAAAATCTGCCCAAAAAGTTCAAAAAGCTAGCCTAACGATAGTTAGAGTACAAAAATGAATTGCATCAACTCCAAAGGCTTCATACTAAGCACGATGCGTCGAGAAAACTAATACATTTGTTTTAAATGCTCGTGTATTAAAACTAACACATTTGTTTTATTGCTCATGTATTTCAGTATTTGGCCACATTAAAGTTAAAAAAATACAGTTTAAATTAAACAGATATCATAGAAGAAAAACCTTTTCTCCATACATAAAACTTAAAACTATGGACCAACTGTAGTGAAAACATGATTTTTCTGCCCATTTGTTAAAGTACTTTTCGTATACATGTTGTAAACCAAAAAAATTAAAGCCGTGGCCCTTGGCAAACAAAGTCGAGGATGTTTTTTACCGTGAAATGACCAGAAAAAAATTACAGCATACCTTGTTCATTGTCCAGTTTTAGTAGAAAGCGTTGATCGAAGTCAAAACACATGCATTCACTGCATGATTCACTTTGTGAGTTGGCCAGCAAAGCAAGTAAACACGAAGATATCCTTGTCGAAGAAACACGGAATACCAGAAAACCAGGCCAAAACCTTTCATTCCTATGCTTTTCTACTCCCATATTTAAAAATATCGTGTACATTTTTACAGAAACCATGGTTTTTTGTGAGTTTCTTGCCAGTTTTCTTGAGTTTTCGTCTTCGTGTTTTCTTTTAACGTTCAAGTTTTGTCAGCCTCGCTTTGAATTCACAATTGCACTGATCTCAAATTATTTCGCCACACTGGAATTTTCAATTTTAATAAATTCTTAAATTTTACCTATGTTGTAATAAACACGTTATTTACTGGCGTCGTCGGATGAGAAACAGTGCTTCTGAGTCCTCGCCCTTCGGGCTCGGGCCGTTTTCAAGACCTCGGGCACAGTTTTTCTCATCCGGACCTCGCAACCGGTAAATAACATATATATATTACTGTCAAGTAGTCTCTGAAAATGCAGGAATCTGCCATTCCTGAGACCCTAGATTTCAAAATATTTCCTGGGGAGAATACCCCCGGACCCCCCTAAGTATTTTAACACTGAATGCAGATTAAGAATGTTATTTAAATCGTTAAAGACTACAGGACGTAATCCAGAAGCTCAAGGGTATAGAAATCAGTTTTCTAAATAAGCACATGACCACAAAGATCTTTCATGGAGGATGGAAAATAACTGAGGCTCCAAAGTTAGTTTTTGTCTCGGACCCCCAAATGTCCCTGTGCGGCCCTGCATAGAAACACGTGAACAGGGTGTGAACAGCTTTACGTACAGCTTTACGTACAGATATATTAAGATTTATTCTTTCTTTTACAGTTTACATGATCGGAAAATGTTTGTTCTTGGTCTATGCTCTATTCTTGGTATAAACAGTTCTTTGAGACCGAAGGGATTACATGATTGTGCGTCGAAAATTATACCTTCCTTGTTGATGATATTTTCTGGACTCCAAAGATCGTATGAAACAAAGTTCTATAAAACTATTGCTAAGTTAACTTATGCAGAGTTGTAAATTGTTTTCTAGAAAGAATGACAACCATCATACCATCTTTATTCATCGACATTTAACTAATGAAAGTAACCAAAATTTTGCTGGCAACAACACTGATATTCCCTACTCCAAATATACAAATTAGGTATAATAAAACTGGTTTGGGCAAGTTTCTTCATTTTAAAGGAAGATCTGATAAATGTTGAAAAATTTGGATTAAAATCGGAGATCTTCCATTTTTTGAGAAACTGTAGGGAGCCACCTTAAATTACTTGAGGTAGTATCGTGCTGTATTGATGGAGAATCTTTATTTTTCTTTACCTAATCAGAGCAAGCTTTATTAGAAGATGAAGACAGTGACGAAGATGGTAATGAAATTGATGAAGGCGAGGATGGTGACGAAGGTATCTGTATATGATTACTTATAATTGATTTTATGGGTTAACTATCCACGAAAAGCTTTCTGATTTGCTGCCTAGTTGTAAGGTGTTTTTTTTATATTCTGACATTGCAACCGACCGCTGTAAAAATGGAAACCAAAAATTTTCCACTTTTAAAAAGGAAAAAGAAGTGAAATATATGAACAATAGTGGAAAAGAAAGTTTTATTATCTAAGAAGACCCTTTCAAGCCTATAACAAGTCATTTAAGCCAATTCCTTCAAGCATGAATTGAAATTAAATATAACAAAATATGAAAATGTTTTGTATTGTGACACTGTGATCTTTGCTGTCTGCTCATACCTACTTAACAAACTAATAAAAGGATGAAGCATTGTTATTTATCTCTGTCTATTTGTTTATTGATGTGTAGGAGAGTTAGAAAGTGATGATGATGAGTTAAACGAAGATGATGTGGTTTATGTTGAAAATCTTGCAAAACGGGTAATGCAATAATTGGCTTTGCGATTCTTTCTAAAATAACGCCCTTCTTAAAGAGCCATTAACCTAAAATATGATATTTGTTATATGTGTAATATTTGGATTATTCTGAGAAAAAATAGAATATATACCTTTGGTAGTATAAATCCTCATGCCGCATATGATCTCATTAAATGAATATGCGCTTTTATCCAAAGAAGATATATTACGTTTTTTTGGAATGACCCAAATATTACATAATTATTATTTTGTATTTTATTGTTTAGTATTTTGTAAAAATACCCAATAGTTAGTTCCCGCAATTACACATATCAAAAATAATATTTGGGGTAAGTGGCGGCACTTTGACCGGCTAAAGGCCGGCCTCCACTTGCACGTACTGCCAGCGCGGCCGATTTTGCTCTGTGACTCGAAAATGATCGCTAATCTTGACCGTCGCGGCTACCTTTTTGTACGTATGACAGTAGAACTGTATTCTACTTTCTGTGCGGCCGTCAAGTTTTTAACCAATCACATTTCACGCTAGCCGTACGTGCAATTGTGCGTACGTACGTGCAAGTGGAGGCCGGCCTTAAAGGTTGCTTGCTTTTCAGTTTTTATGTTTCGCCCAATCTTTTGTAGGTGACTAATGCATTTCTTGATGAAGATGCTGATGAAGATGATGAAACGGAACTTGAAGCTTATACAACCACAATTGACAGCGAAGACGCTGTTGATGAGTACACGGTCTTTAAACAGTGCTTGTTGAGTAAGTAAATTATGGATGCGACAAGAAATATTCGTTAATGTACTTGAGTGTTATTTTTGAGAAGTGGGCATGTAACGAAGTAAATTTTTGCCAGAGTACTTTTGGAACGAAGTCGTTTTATGAAGTAACGTTTTATTTCGTCATTTTCATTTGGTGGCGAAGTATTTTGTTACTTTCGTTAAATTTTACCTGATTTATTCCTGAAAATATACTAAAAATAGACAGAGAAACCAAATGAATTTTGAATGACCATTACCAGAGCGATCTTGACAATTAGTCTTCTCATAGTATACAATTCGCAAAGTACACCCAATTCGCCTTTTCGCTAGAGTACGTTATAACAGCAGCACTGTTGGCAAAGTCACGCACATTCAACCGTAACTTTGGAATGGCCTGTTAGATAAACATTTGTCATGGCATATAAATGATAAATGCTCAGTGATTGTCCATTTTCATATACTAGATTGTTTTCTTTGTATAAGGTATAATGTGAAGTATACATGTATAATGGGAATTAGTATAGGAAATAGCACTTGTTCTCGAAGTATTAATGAAAAATTGCACGCGTGTTTGGCGAATATTTGGTATTTGGTGTTTGGTATTACGAATATTTCGCCAAACACAAGTGCAATTTTTCATCAATACTTCGAGAACAAGTGCTATTTCGTATTAATATTATTATTAACAATTTTAACTCAATTTTTACCCAATTTTACTCAATTGACGTTGCTCAATTTTTACTAGGGGTATTTGGGAGAAAATACCACATGTGGTATTTTCTCCCAAATACCCATAGTAAAAAGAATTAAGAGAAAATTTTGATGTTCTTAGCCAATCAGAAACGAGGAAAATTGTTAATAATGATATTAAAGGCGGAAAGCCAATGTAAAAAATTGACCACTGTTGACGGAGTATTAACCCTAGGCTACAGGCAATTTTTCCTTTACTTTTTACTTCAAGTATTTTTGAAAAATACTTTGTACTTTATACTCAAGTACGTTTTCCCCCCAGTACTGGCATATTTTAAATCTTCCAGTCTCAGCTGCATGTTATGATTCAACTGTGATTTTATCCCGACGCGGAACGCGTCATATTTATGTGCAATCGAAATTACGAATTGACTAATAAAATATATTTATTTGAAAATTTCTGGAAACCATTGTCTTGTGCTTTGCCCTTTGGTAGCACTGCTAAACATAGTGCCCCATACAACCATGAATCAACAACAATAGTTTCCAAACGTTCGGCGCCCCAAAATATGGGCGCTGTCAGATACAGTTTCTGCTGGTTTGCAATTCAGTTACGTTTACACATTGCGATTTGTCGGGCTGATTTCAGATGGAATTAAATTATGTTTGAAAAATACGTGGCAAACATCATCTAACGACATCATCAACTGAGAATATTCGTCATGAACATTCAGCAAAACCTAAATTCGGCCCGACAAATCGCAGCATGTAAACGCATCTTTAAGATGATGGCATAGAGGAAATGACCCCATGACCGTCGTGAAATTTGGCGTTTATTTTATTTCCACTATCATAACCACACAGAAGCCCGCTGCGAGTGCTTGCGTCTAATTAAAATTAACTAAATTGGCTTCTATGTTATACCTGCCCGCTGGGCAGTGTGCGCGTCTAATTAAAATTAACCATCGAGCATTTCGATTGATAAAAGTACTCGCAGCACGAGCTTGGTGTTATTTGCGATGAGTGGAAAGAGCCTTTAGGCAGTGTGATAATATTTTTGCAACACGTTTGTAGATATTCAAGCTCAAGATCCGGATGGACAATCAGTTGACAAATAATCTAACAAACAAGAAACAATGAAGAGATTTAAGAGGCTACTGATCAAAGGAGGGCACAAGGTAAGAAACTATAAAACTATAAATGTATTTTCTAAATTTATGACTTTACCTTCTTCCTGCCCAGTGCCCATTATTAAAGGATTACCGAATGGAATTTATCAAAGCTGCTGCTGTAGTCATAATCTTTTCTAATTATTTTCCTGCTATTCCTTCTATTCGAAGTGTTTCAGCATTATGTTTTAAGTTGTTCAAAAAAAAGGAAGAAGTGAAAGGATCTTGCTGCTTTGAATAAGAACCCGTACATGCATTGTTTTTAAACAACAGGATAAGTAATAATATATACAGGCCGTTTAAGTGGTTAGAGGAGTCTCGTTTAATATTCAATGTATCAGTTATTAATGACTTTCGATCCTACGTGAACGGCCGTGTTGTATGGACTATATACGAGTGATTAGTATAGGTAATAGCATGGTTTCCAGTGCAATTTCACGCGAAATCGTGCTAATATACATAAAATGTTAGAGACAACTATACTTTGAACGTACCAGCCTTGGCGAACCACGTGTGCTGATAAAAGTTTCGCTTCTTTTATATATCATTTGTATGCATTGCTAAAGATTTGAAAGTGAACTGAACTATGTAAATTTGTATATTCTAGTTGAAAACTAAATTTCCTCCCTTTTAAATACCATCTAAGTCGTCATTTTCGTCCAAAACTCAGGTTTTAGTTTAGGCCAAGCGGGCGCCATGTTATTTTGTTTTTGAGCAATCTGCCACCATAAAATTGCACCGTGATTACAAATTTTTGCACTGCTGTTTGGAATTAACTGCACTGGAATCAGCCAATCAAATTCGAGGAACAGTTCTATATATATTATAATATATTCAATAGGACACGAACGCGAAACTGTCAAATTCTTCTTCTTTTCTGTAGAAACGCGGAACCTGGACATGCAGGGTGGTTATAGTTTTGCCAGTACCGCTGTACCATCGAACTTCTCATTTGGACAGTCCTAGTATATGTCTCCATACGATGTGCCGACTGCTTCAAATATTGATGTCAAAACTACAGAACTACTGAACCTTAAAGACGGTACATTTTTCTACCTTCTTGGTTTGTGGACTAATTTGTAATGCCAAGCAACCAATACGACACAAATGCAACTGATTTTAACCTTTAGTATCTGATAATGTATTTATTTAAGTGTGGTTTTAAAATATCAATAATAGAACAATAAATAATAATATAGCGCTTGCTTATGGTAATGGACGAAATTTCATTTGTTTCGATTGAAATAATTTATTATTAAGTCATAACATTTATATAAATTTATATATAATATATATATATATACATCTATATGCATATATTGATTAAACGTTGTGACGTCATAGATTTATTCAACAAAAGTGAAATAGCTCGTTCTGCGATAAATTGCTTCTGTCTGAACAAGTAAGTTTCCTTTTTATTACCCTTCAAGCACTGATAATCAAATAATAAAATATATTTGATTTTTCATGTTTGGCAATTTATGCCATCTTCAGTGCAGGAATGTGATGCTATAAGCTAAGTATAATTTACTGTTACCTGTGCAAGTCATGTCGATATTCATGAATTTACTAAAACCTGCTATAGTTTGTTAATACGTGGTATAATAAGTCAGAGTAATGTCACGAAAAACCTGTTTGGATAGATGGCGCCAAATTAAATTACATACAAATTATTTTACATACACAACTATGAGATTTAATTATAGTTCATACTTATTGTAGATCATTAATGGGCTTTGGCAATAAATAATTATTTTTCCCTCTTTGAAAGAACTTCTAAAAGTATGTGGGAAACTCTTTTACAGCTTTTTCAAATTATTCTTAGTTCTTGAAATATTTTCATTGAAATAATAAAAAATCAGTGAGCTGTCCGCCATCTTGGATTATTGTGGATATGCATGTTACGTCACAAGCAGCGTCACGCAAATATTTTACCCAGAAAGCCAATGGTCATTATGAGCCCAATATTCTACTTCTGTTACTATTTCAAATAACAAATTGACTGATAACATTTTAAACATCTGCTAATTGTTATTTGGTGACCAAGGAGTAGTTTTATACTTTTATATATGGCTAACCCTGTTTGTGACGTCACTAAAACTACCGTTAATGAGATAAAAAAAAATTCCAAGATGGCGGACAGCGCCTATTGTTTTCAGACAAAATTTTCAACATAATTTTAAGAGTTCTTTCAAATAAGGCAAACTTATCATCAGCACATCAGTGTGACAGTGATGACTTGGGCTTATAGATAGAAAACTTGTACGAAAACCAAAACAATTATATTTTTCCCCATATACAAAACAACAAAAACTTATTCATAATTAGAAATACATTAAATTTACGTAACCTGGCTGTTATAAATGGACAGTACTATAGAAGTTACCTAACTTGTAACGTCATTTACTCCTTCAAAACAAATAATATCATTATTCGGAATAGCAGTATAACTGTAGACAGGGTTGCAGTGTTCCATTCTTATTACATGTGCGAAGTTTAAGTATAAAGAGTTGGTGAAATAGATGACGTCTTGACGTCTTATAGAACTTTATCTGCCAACACACTGGAATTTTTAACTTTTTGGCAAGAATTGCTGGTTGTTGGCCAACAAGGACAGGTCTGATATAGTTTCAAACTATATCCAATATGAAAGAAACGTGGAAAACTGTTGGACCAGTTTAATTCAATTTAACACCAAAAGCCCCGGTCAAACGAGGATGAGAGTTGATAAGAGTGTATGGGAGTTGCAACTCTCGCTCGCGTTTGACCGCCAACGCTCATCAACTCTTATGCACTCTTATAAACTCTCATGAAGTTTGAGCTGGTTCAAATTTTGATGAGAGTTGATGAGAGTTTAATCGGTCAGGAGAGTTGCATAAGAATTGTAAACAACGATAGTCAGACTAGTGTTTTGCACTTTCTGTAAGAATTAGCTTAACAAAATAATACGTTATGACTGTGTCTATAAGAAGAAAAGCTAAAATGAAAATTTAGACACTTTTTTAACCAAACTTTTAAAATTATTCTCAGGGCTCCATTTTGCGCCCTAAATTATTTCTGTCGCGGACACTCGTACAACTCTTGTTCTCGTTTGACCGGGGCATGAGGTTGAACAAACTCTCGTCCAAACTCACACTTGCCAACTCTCATCAACTCTCATCTTCGTTTGACCGGGGCTTAAATGTGCAACACTTTCCCCTTGACAAAGAAAATAATCATCTAGCATTATACAGACTGATATAATTAATAAACCAGAAAGCTGTCAGTTGGTGCCCCAAAAGATGGCTAGAAAAGAATTTCATTGGACACCTTGCGAAAACACGTCTTTCAAAAATAGTACTTTTCATGCAAACACATGTTTTGGGTTAGGGTTAGATTAGAGTTAAGATTAACCCAACCTTAACGCCAACCCAAATCTTTGTGGCACAGTGGCACTCCACATGACCACTATTCCGCCATATTGATATTCAAGATGGCGAGCGGTCAGACAAATGAGTGCTCTTCAGAAATTAGCTCTTTGTCGCTACAAAAGCATTCTCAAATCTGTAATTCGACTCATAATAAAACAAGATTAAGTAATGAGCAAGATGACTCGCTATCAAAAAGCAAACTAAAACTAACTTGGACAGGGGATTTTGCATCACTAAAGTCGTTTGTGTGCAACGATATGAACCTTCAAGGTGTGTGGGATCAACCTGGTGGAGATAGAAAAGTATTTATTGGAGAATCGTTTCGCATTACGTGGAGGAAAGGCAAAAAGCTTCTTAATTTCGAAGGTACAGATTCCCAAAAGATCAAACGGACCTTTTGTATGAAATTCTGTGACATTCAAGAATTTAAATATGATGATCAAAGTGCGAATCCGGTAGCTGCGTGTGCCGCTATTCCTCCGACGTGTAAATGTAGTGAGTTGTCTGTCGATCTGGAAGGTATTAAATTGGAGCAAGTGATATCGCAAAATGATGTTAAAGTTAATGATCACAAGGTGGGAAAACTTAGCGATGTAGTAATTCAACTTAGAAAGGAAGTGCATGACATGCGAGAAAGGTTGGATAAACACGTTGTAAATTCGGCTTCGTGTTTATTAAAAGTCATTGACTGTTCAACCCAAACGTCCAGCCCTGAGTTGGGACCTCTCGACGATACTATATATTATAAAAATAGAAATGCTCACAATAGTGAACAAAAGCCGAGTGAGCCCGAATATGTAAACAACTATATAAAAACTCGCCCTCAAGGC
This sequence comes from Trachythela sp. YZ-2020, assembly GCA_016169945.1. NCBI lineage: Eukaryota > Metazoa > Cnidaria > Anthozoa > Malacalcyonacea > Clavulariidae > Trachythela > Trachythela sp. YZ-2020. The sequence continues at coordinate 388,294 of JADLSH010000374.1, read as the reverse complement.
TTGTCTCGTGAGAACCGATCTATCAACCCTAGGGAGAAATGCCACCAATCGGATTTGGACTCCGAAACATTCGAAGCGGCGATTCAAAGTGCTGATGCTCTGGAAAACCATCCCAAAAACACTTTGCCGCAAAATTCTGTATATCACGGTAATGAAAATTCGTTAGCGGTTAATTGTCCAACTATGCATGAATTTTCCTTTGTGGAAAATCTTGAGGGGAATTCAATAGAATCCTCTCAGCTATGTAATTTTAAATCCCAAAGTCATACGCCCGGGAAATACGGTGGCACACATAATTACAATCAAATCCCAGTTCGTATTACCAGACTCGGAGAACAACCGAGGAAAAGTCATGCAAAACCAATTCGAAGACCAAAAGATCGGAACCTTGTCGTTAATAATTACTGCACTGGTAATGATGTACCTTTACCGCAATATGAACGAAAGTGTAAATCTGGGAATGGCAAACCTAAACAAAACAGTGAAGCGGATTTTTGTACGCATCCCAAGTGGAAATACCAATCAATAAACTGGTTCCGCTATCATTATTAAGTGATTTCCCTAGAAGACATAATCCCTCAAATTGTATTTCCATTAAAGCAAACAACCAATGCACTAACAATCCGATACAAACTAATCTTAACGTACGTTCGAATGTACAAAACCGCTATCAAAGTTCAAGACTTATTCTTGCCCATTTAAATGTTAGATCGTTAAAAAATAGAGACAACTTAATACAGTTGAGACAATTAACACATGAACAACATGAAATCGTTTTTACTATGTGTTGCCTATAGACCGCCGGATTGTCCAGTTTCATGTCTTGTGGAGGATTTTATGGACAATTACTCGTATGCTCTTACCTTTAGAAAAGAAATATTTGTAGCGGGTGACTTAAATTGCAATTTATTAAAAGTCAGTCCAGAATCTGAAGCGCTGAATGAAATGTGCAACAGTTTGAACTTATCACAACTCATTAAAGAACCTACTAGAGTGACTTTGCAGTCCTCCTCTCTCATTGATGTGATCCTGGCATCAAATACAAGTTTGGTTGAGAAAAGTGGTGTTGAAGTGACGCATATTAGTGACCATTACCTGGTTTATTCAATATTAAAACTTAAATTACCAAAACAATTGTCTGGTTATATAGTCACAAGAAGTCTCAAGAATTACTCCCCTGAACGATTTACCAGAGATTTGGCACAAATTACCTGGCAGGAAAACTCTATTGATAATGATTTAAACATGCATGCTCCTATAAAGGCTATAAAGATCAAACGTCGTTTGTGCCCTTTTGTCGTTTGTGCCTTTTGTCTTTGATCAAAGATGCTTTGCCCTACATTCTTCATCCCCTACATTCTTCATCCCCTTACGGACATTGTAAACTGCTCGTTGCGAGAATCCACGTTTCCCACTGCGTGGAAGTTATCGGAAGTCATTCCATTGTTAAAAGAGGGTGACTATGAAATAGCAAATAATAATCGTCCGATTTCCTTGTTATCGGCAGCATCAAAGATTTGCGAGCGTGTGGCTTTAGAACAGTTAACCGACTATACGACACAGAAGAAATGTTTAAGCGAACACCAAAATGGAAACAAAAAGATGCACTCAACCGAAACATTAAATTTATTAATATCGGACAAGATTTTAAAATCCATGGATGATAAGGAGGTCGTGGCTATAGTTTTATTAGATCTCTCAAAGGCCTTTGACAGTATAGATCATGCGTTACTATTGAAGAAGCTCAATGTGTTGGGCGTATCAAATACGGCAACATGTTGGTTCAAAAGTTATTTGACAGAACGCAAACAGGCTGTGCGTCTTGGATCGACACTCTCTGAAGAACGCGAAATTACCCATGGTGTTCCACAGGGTTCGATTCTTGGACCGATGTTATTTAACATTTATATAAATGATCTACCGATGGCACCAAAAGTATGTTCCTAAAGTCGTTTGTGGATGATTCGAAACTTTTTCTGTCCTTTCCAATCAACGAAATGACGTCAGCGGTTGTCAATCTTAACGAGGATCTTCAAAGAGTTGCTTCCTGGTGTTCGTTAAATAGTCTCCTCATTAATCCAGAGAAAACGAAACTGCTCATGTTTGGAACTCGTTACATGTTGAAACAGATACCTACAAATTTTCAAATTTCCTTATTGGGGAAAGAACTAATTCCTGTAACTTCGGCCACAGATCTAGGCGTTACATTGGATAGCAGCTTAAAGTACGACGAGCATATTACTAAATTGGTTTCCTCTTGTGTAGGAAGCCTATGTCAAATTAACAGAGCAAAGCATATTTTTGATAAGAAAACATTACTTCGTATAATAAACGCTTTAGTTTTTAGTAAACTCTATTACTGTTCAACTATATGGTCAAATTCATCAAAGAAAAATATTGCAAAATTGCAAAAAGTTCAAAACTTTGCTGCACGTATCGTCACGGGAAAAAGGAAATTCGATCACATCACACCATCTTTAAAACAGCTAAACTGGTTACCAGTTAGTTACATGTTGCGTTTTAGAGACACCGTAATGGTTTTTAAATGTATCAGAGGTATGGCTCCATCATATTTGTGCTCCATGTTTGAGACAAGATCGCAGCTACATAATTTGAATACGAGAACTAGTGGAAATTTACAAATACCTTTTTGCAGGACGACGACCGGACAACGTTCTTTTAGCTATCGTGCTGTATCTATATGGAACAGTTTGCCAGAATGGTTGAAAGACAATAATTTTAGTTTGCAACGATTTAAACATGAACTTAAAAGTTTATTGTTAAAAGAATTTTTTGAAGATCAGGAATGACATTTTTAATAGTTCTTGAATAGTTTTTATATATAGTATAGTTCTACAATCTTCGAGGGGTTTTTATAGTTTGGATAACATTTTGTAGTTTAGATAACATTTTATAGTTTAGATAACATTTTATAGTAATCTTAGAAAACATTTTATAGTTTAAATACTTTATCATGTAATTAAGCACTGAAAAACCCTTTTGGGAGTGTTTAAATGTAATAATAATAATAATAATAACCACTCCACCACAATATTTATTATCTGTCTAATGCCTGAATACTTTATTCTGACTAAGTAATGGCTTGACAATTTTATTGCAAGCTAGAATGATTATTGCTACAATTTTTATTACATTGAATTCTCAGCAAGGATGATTATTTTGAAGTTCAAGCAAAACAAGCAAGCCGTCGTTTCAATGTTTACAAAAGTGAAGCTAACGCGCATGAGCAGGTCGATATTTGCAGAGTGAATGTGTTGGAACACAATTGGTCTTATTTCACAAACCGATACCAACAATATTTGGTAAATAGTTCTCTTTCTGCGAAGAAAAGAGTAGTATATGGGATACCCCAAAGATCAATACTTGGCCCCCTGCTCTTCCTAATTTGTATAAATAAACGACTTACCAAGATAGCTCGGACATACCTACCCTCATCCAACCACTCACCCTATATAATGAATTCATACCCTTGTGAAGGAGCAAAATGCTCTTTAGCATAGACAGGAATCGATCCTGATTGCACACACATCTTACTCTCATCTGTATCCATTAGACTTGTCTGTTGCTTGTTACCTTCATTTAAGTTAAGCTTTCGATATATTGTATTTTATTCACGGAAACGCTTTGTTGATTGACGAATATAAGTTCCTGGGCAATTTTTTCAAACGATTATTTTATGGGTTGGATCAAGGCCGGCGAGACCCAGTAACGGAGCCAGGACAGGTTTGTGAACGTGGCCCCCCTCAGTCTCGCACGAACGTTCGCCAGGGACGTGAACGGCTGTGCAGTATTCTGGCTCCACTATCATTTTCCACGCAAAATAGAATACTTTCGAGAGCTGCGAAAGACGTCTAACAGTCGCGAGAAGGATTGTTAATGCTCTGATTATGTTGCGTGATCGCTGTGCTTCTCACGTGATCGCTAAGAGCAGCGGCTGATGAGGTAGAATGTCTAATAGAGCTCATATGCATAAAATTTGTCAGGGGGAAAATATTCTGACTGATTTGCTTTTAAAACTCTCTAAACATAGAAGAGTTAGAGTCGACGGGCAAATTGAACAAGGATGAAAATCTTGAAGCTCTGCTTCGAAGACCTTGCAAACGCCAAAATGGTGGACCGGGCGGATGTGATGGCACAACCACCGGCAAACGTGCATACGATCCCCCAATATTCCAGGGTTTTGGGCGAATAAAACCACGATTGAATAAAAATCTGGAATCCGCAATCCCCAAAACCCTGTAAACGTCAGTGGCCAAACGGATGTAGAGAATAGGGTTTCATGCATGTTCTAGCAACGAGACTGAAATCCAGTTTGAATAAGATTCGTTTGGGTTTTAGAAGTGTGATTTTAAAATAATCATGAATTTTATCAAGTGTTAGTTAAGCCTTATACACTACCTTTATAGCTTTGTAGTAATGCGTTAGGGACGATCTTTATAACTACGCTTAACTGTAAGTGTATAATCAGTTACCTTTACTAAAGTGTATAATTAAGTTTATACGTACGAAGTATATCTAACAATGTAATTCTCTGTAGTGTCTTTTTTGTAATAGCCGTAATGTGTCATTTTATATCAACTAACTGTAACAGTAAGCTTAATAAAGCATTAGAACATATCTTTTACTTCGAGTAGGTTTCTATTTTTCTAAAAATCTTTTTTCAAAAGCAATGAGGATATTATGGTGACTGTTCGAGATTCTTTATTTTTTGTTTTGCCATGCAAGAGCTGAATCAACTATGCTCCTGTATTTATACACGACAAAAATGCTTTCCTTGACATGTCTCTTTGCTTGGTTTTCAGTACAGATCTTTTTCTTGTCATTTAAACACGCAAACAAGTCGAAGACGCAGACGCTTTCCTTGTTAACGAAAGACCACGTTTACACTAGCCAAAGTAAAGACAATTCATTCGCTAAAGTTTCCGCATTCGAGTATCGGGACAGCCTCCTACCCAGGCGCTTTAGAGAAAAAGATAAAAAGGACCCGCCTCGCTCATCTTAGCCACTGACACAGAGTAGACACAGACAGAGGTCTCACTTCAGGCAAAATGCGTAACCGGCCGCTATTTTGTTGCTATTCTGTCTGATGATGACTTTAAAATACAGTCGAAAATTTACAGTCTCTCAAACTCATCTTGTTTTATTCATATTTTGAATTTCAAAATGACATTATTCTTCGGATTTTTTTCCCTTTATTCTTAAATGGGCGCTGGCCGCCATGTTTCTAGCCAGTGCGGTAACGAGAGGTCGGAATTCACCCCCCCCCCCGAACAAGATGGCGGCCGATATTTTCGGAAAATAACCGGCATAAGAAACCCAGTAACAAGGGTTTTACCTTTACTTTACCTTGACTGAAGTTGTGATTTACAACATTAAATGGTTAACTTGAATTTTTGTGGTATTTTTACGTCTAAAAATGCCCGCCATTTTGAATGTTTCGGGGGGGTGACAGCCTCTACCTAGCGTACTAGGATAGGTTACGCTCAAACATTAGCTTTTACATGAAGTGAGACCTCTGTCTGTGTCTTCAATGGTCTGTGTCTACTCTGTGCCACTAATCTCTATATAGTAGCTTAGCGCGATTTTTTCTCTTTACCTCTAAAGCGCCTGGGTACCGGGATATAAAGACAGGTTTTCGGATACGAGCATTTAGACTGGATGAATAACAAACACAAACCTCCTATAGGCGATAAATTCAGTTGTAGCATAAAAATAAAGTGAATATAGATTATAGTCTCTGGTAAAAAGTTTATCAAACGCTCAAGATGGTAGTTACTTCAAAACTTTACAGTTAGAAGTGCGCTGAAATTCATCTTGCTACATCCAAGGCCGGCTAGACCCAATGCAGTTATGCAGGCTGGTGAACGCGGGCAAACCCTCCCTTCCCCAATCTTGCACTCGTGCGCTTTGCTCCGTCTTCATTAAATATTTAACGCTCGCAAGAGACGTGAACGCTGTGCAGTGTTCTGGCCCCACCACTATCGTCCGGGAATTTATTGCAAAACGTTTCTATAGTTTGGGTGCGTGTTATCGTTGGACAAAAACACTTTAGATGAGGTATATACTTTATTCTTTGTGTTTGGCTGACATGTTATGGTTCTATTATGCCATTTCTTTCAGAAATGTATAATATATTCAATAAATAGGCACACATAAAAGCTTGACAAGAGACACGATCACCACTACCTAACTTTTCTGGGCCCTCCCCCCCACCCTCACACCGGGCTTGGTTACATCATCTAATTAGTTTTATCAAAAATTGCATCTACGAAACTAAAAACCTTTGTTTTTGACAAATTTCAATATGTCTGATTAGTAAATAAGATGACGTCATTAGCAAGGTAAAAATTGATTGAATCAAAGCATCATAAGACTTTTTTCTCAAATTTCCACGCTCCATATTTACTCTTTGATGTGGCTTTTTGTTTTTGGATGATAAATTGAATACAGCACAAAATATTACGATTTCAAAATTTTCATTCTACCAATGACGTCATAGATATAAACAAACCAAACAAACTGAAAGATCTCAAAAACTAAAACAGGTATCCAGAACATGTAAATTTCTAACTAGAGACCCATTGCCTATGTCATTTAAACTGTTGGTTTTGTCCCAATAAAAATGTACTTAGGGACATGTCCCCAAACTGTTGTGGCACTTTAATAGGGATTTCCCCTTTGCCATAATGCAAAGTGTTTACGTATCAATTATCCAGATTTTTCTTTACCAGAAGCGCATGTTCAGGTGTTCAAAGTTAAACGATGTTTCAAGGGAGGGTTACATCCTCGACCAAGATATAGCCACTGAATAAAATATCTCACGATAGAATTGACAAGATTGATGCTGTGTATACGATTCTGGTTAAATATAAACGATTCTGGAACTGTGTCTGTGTGTATGATTCTGGTTTAAACGATTAAATAATTTCCAAGATTCGGAGTGTTAACGAGTTAATTATCCAGAATTTCCTTATAAAAAACATAGATGTAGTTCAGGTGTTGAAAATTGATGTTTTACGAGAAGTTACCCCCCATATCAAATTACTCAAAATGGAATTGATGGAATGTTTTGTTTCAACTCAAGGCCTGTGCAGAAAATGAGACGTCTCATCAAGTGACCTACTTTTGATGTATTGAAATATGTCATGGCTATTGACTCGCGCGGTTTATTTTAGAGTAAAGAATTCAGGAAGTCAGCAACAGAAAGTCAGTTAAAAAACGACGTATTAAAATGAAATTATCATTGCTTGTTTCTTTGAACATTGTTTGGCTCTAGGGTTTGTCTTACGTGCTGACTCATTTCAATACATAATATATACCCCACTGTGCTAGGCATCTTAATAACCGATGTCATATACACAACACTATTAAAGTGAAGTCACTTTGAAAAAATCACTATTTCAATATTTTTAAATAGAACAGCTCAGGGTGGAAGAACACTACAACCAACGTAGCAACTGCCTGTCCAACATCCATAATAGCTAAAAAATCTCCAACAATTTCATTTGTACCTCAGCGGCAGGCATTTCGCGAAATATTCGGGGTGTGAATTTAGCTTCACAACATATTACCGCTCTTTTAAATTGTTTTGGCTTAAATTTAAATAATTTAATTTCATATGTAACATATACTGTGTTCGCCCTCGCTGTATCTCTCTAAATGAATTAACCCCGGTTGCGACTTACGGGTACGGATACCGTCATTTTGTTTAGTAATTCTCATCGATGTCTGTAATGTTTACTTGTAACTATCATACATATTCTACCGCAGTAGACCATAGTATATCACGAGAAAAACCGGAAAACCCGGGGAAAACCCCTCGAAGTACAGGAGAGAACCAACCACATATCTCTACGTACACGAGTTTTCAAGCATATCAATTAAATCAGAGCAGGGACGTCGTCTATCTAAGTAGTGATACCCCACCCTCAACCTACAGTAAGGGGGTTATCTCGGCGGTAAGGGGCAGCGCCCTAACCAACCACATCTGCCTGTTCTGCCACGCGTACAGTATTGCTGTAGACCGTCAGTGATAATGTCCGAGCAAGTGAGATCTTTAGACCTTGTTTTTCTTGGATGTTTCGATCCTGCGTAGTTGCAGCGAAGCGACACGTTTCAGGCCACACTTGACGCGGCAACATGGGTATTAAATCTTCAGCTAGTCTAGAAAAATATACAGAAAATCAATGACTTTAGCATCACAAGTTTTGCTTTTTAGCGTTGGCGGGGATACAATCAAACTTATAAGCCAATTCACATTGTCAATACATATTTTGTCTTCTGTCAAAAGCAAAATAAGGAATGCTGCACTGTATTTTATAATTTAAAGCAAATTGCTTTTCGAGAAACTTTTGCATATTCAAATGATGATGCTACATGTTACGATTCAACTGCAATTTTATCCCGACACAGAACGCGTCATTTGGATGCGCAGTCTGATAGACCCGTTTAGCTGTGCATGAACACAAGACGAACTATCCAGACGAACTAGCTAGAATACAGTGACTTTTACTGGCAACAGCCTGAAACAAACCATGCCACCTTGGGTTGGTTGCGAAAATATGGGCGTGTCATGGATCTATGCATGTAGACGAACTACTCAGATAGTCCGTCCTGACGAATAATAATAGACGAATTATCGGAATTATCTTTTCTTTGCCCATACAAGCTCGTAAAAACGGTAACAAAGCATCGGCCATCGGGTTTTCCTGATAGTTCGATATGGATATGGGTCAACCGTCACGGCGAACTACACACACAAGTTCGTTTATGTAGAACAAACTACACAGTGTAAAAACAAGACGAACTATCCAGATGAATTAGCTAGAATAGAGCGATCTTTATATGGCTTGAAACAAACCATGCCATCTTGGTTTAGTTGCAAAAATCCGCTAACTACGGATAACAAAGCATCGGGTTTTCCTGTTAGTTTGTCTTATGCGCGTCTTATAGATCAATCGTCAAAACGAACTACACTCTACAGATACCAATTCGATCACGCAATTGGTTTTGAGAAGAAGGCGTAAATTATTTGAGTATGATAACATTAAGTGCTTTGCCGAGAAATTTCTTAACATCTGGCACCCTGCAATAGGTAAGGAAATTCATGGCTAAGCATTACGTGTGTGTTAGCTGTTCAACTCTTTGGCTGTATTGAAACGAAATTTGCGTGTATAAGATGTAGGCTTATATCAGCTTCTCTAAATGTACGCGAAGTGTTTTGCTATATTTCTAAATTGTAAATTCGTAAACCATACAAATTGTCAGGCTTAAGTTGGTAGAATGTTATGATGTTTACAATTTCCACTTTAAAATTTCCACCTTTCTGCAAGAAGCGCGCGATAAGCGGAAGTGAATTGGGGGCAAGTTTTGTTATAGATCCTTTGTGTATTAGGCATTTCCCAAGATAGCTTTACAACCTCATGAATTGCGAGCTTATTTTTGAGCGAAATTGATGTTTTGTTAAGTATATTTCCCGAGTTATGTTGTAATTTGTACAATGTTCTCGACGTTTGTACAAAAATACCGAGAGCACGAAATTACGTACACGCACTGTAATAGTTCAAATTAATATCTATGTACATAGTTCATGCTTCTACATAGACTTCGTTTTCTGTGCTCTTTTTTGTTGGGTTTTTGATAAGTTCTTAAATTGTCTTAAATTGGCGTGTTTCAGTACATAGAGACATCGGAATTTATTTACCCTCGAATTTACCGTAACTGTAGGGCGAAGCAGATGATAGTCAGAACTGATGACGTTTATTGAAGCAAGCAACTTAAAATATAAGAATATATCTCTGAATTCTAGAAAATTTGCCTCCAAATACAACGGTTATACATATAACAAAACGAATTAAAATCATATTTACTCCAATAACTGCCAGTTGATCACGATCTGCTACATGATAGTGCTTAAGAACTGCATACTCACACCCGCAAAGTTTTCTATCAATAGAAACCTATATGGAGAAAAGTTAACAAGTGAATATATGTTAATAAAAACTCCCAACAATGCATACCTGGTTATATCGACGGCTTCTTTATGAACTGTTGCGAATACTATTAAATGAAACGTTGCGAATACTATAAAAATTGCATTACATTTACGAAAATACCAAAACCTCATTTTGCACAGAGGCCTGGTGACGAGACTGTAAAATTTTAATCTTAGGTAAGGCAATTTTAAAACGTATTCTCGCCTGCCTATATGGTTTAAATTCAAAGTTAGTTGTAAAGGTACGTATAACATGGCTTTTAATTGAAATGATTTCATCTTTTACCAATTCATCAATACAATTTTTGTTATAACTTATCATTTTAACTTAGATGTAAGCATTTTGTGTTACCGACCCTCTAGTCTTGAAAGTGCGCGCTTTTCTCCAAATTTTGACAGGGAAAAAAACCAAGTTCCTCAGTTTACAGTTTGACAGTTGTATACAAAGGTGAAATATGTTACTCAAGATGAATGATAGTGTAAAAGATCTCACGTAAACAACAAGTCCAAAAACCGGAAGTGCGCTAAAATATGTAATTTAACGGAATTAGCAAGAGGTTATTGTCTCCCAAATCTCCCAAATAGCTGAGCTAGTGCCAGAGGCATTGGAACCAGGGTACATATATAGCCCATTGAGGGAGAGCCACCCATGTCCCCCCTGAAAGTGACATTTTGCAAACAAAACAAAGGGGAAAATATGTTCTAACTAAGGATCAAAAGGAATCACATTCCTTCATTTCCTGCCTAGTCAGTTCTGACTAGAAATGGAACTTACTTTGTCAGAACATCATTAGATAACTAAGGGCTGTTTCCTAAATAGTTGGAGCAATAAGAATGAATATTATTATCTTCATTATTATAATTGTATATATATTCTTAATTAAAATGCTTATTACATTAAAAGTCCCAATTCCAGCCAATCTTTTCAATCAGTTCAAGCCAGCCCCAAAACTTTGAAAAACTGATTTCTTGGCGATGGAGTCCCGGGGCACCCGGACCCCTTTGTAATCATAACAAAGTGTAACATTCATAGGTTTGGTGTATTGGACAAAAATGGTTTGGGCCTCACTAGGTATCATTTTTGGCTGGATAAGGTGATAATATAAGTCATTGTGACCAGTGGCGGACACTAGAGGGGGGGGGGGGGCCAAAGGGGGTTAGCTGGTTAACTGTGTAACAAAGCTGTATCAATGATTTTACAACCACAAAAGCCTTGATAGGCTGTAATTTAAGTAAATTTGCATGAAATTTAAGCCAAATAGGGTGGTTATATGTTGGCAACCCAAGTTCGCATCCCCAATATTTAGTGAACATTAAAGGGTACATTATAGCTTAACGGTAGTTGGCAATGCATCATATCACGTGTACATGTACTTGTTCCATGTATGTTTATCATAATCAAATAACTTTTTATATAGCAACAACTTTTTATTGTGAAATTTCCAAAATATAGGGTTCTACTTGAAACATTACAGACATTGTAGAAGATACAATCTTCAAACATTGTAGAAGATACAATCAGGTATGTCTGCCATTGAAATCTAACCACACTATTGATTTTACTAAGTTTACTTCAAAGGAAACTCTGCCAGCTTAAAGTAGATACATGTTCTGCATGGAGGTCAGTATGATCTGATTCCCAGGGCTCATTAATAGTTTTTGATGCCTAAGAGCAAAATCTAAAACTTCCAAGTTTGCCTGCAAAAATGTTAACTTACTGCACTTTGGATTTTTGTGATTGGAAAACTAAAATTATAAAATGTGGCTGCAAAAATTCAATAGGTGCCTGTGAGCTCATATAATTTTGATGAAACATGCTGATTTTCATTGCAATAAAGTCAACTGCTTAGGCAATAAAATAGTAGGTAAAGCAGTTCAATAACCTGGACTGATCACATTTCTTACAGCTAAAGTTAAGAACTGAACAAGAAAAACAAGCAAATATGGATATCATAATCGTGATTTATGAAAATGGCGACATTGAGATATACTTTGTCATCATTATGGAATATTACCCTGGTATCGGTATTCCAAATGGACTTGACTAGACTCAATGCAGTGATATTTTATAAGTAGACTTAAATGTAATCATACAAGTATAACTAATGTAATGTTTTGAAAACAGTTGAACCTCTATTAAATGGACACCTCTCTTAGGCAGACACCCCTTTTAAGCTGACATATATCTCAGGTCCTAATCATTTCTTTAAATTAATAGAATACTATTATCATAACCCCTATTAAGCGGACACCTCTCTCTAAGAGGGGTTGACTTAAGCGGACAGACGACAGATGGTCTAATGTAATTTTCATAACAATCAACAGTAAATATCAATTCAAAGTAATTAATATGACATATAAGATGATAGCCTGAACTTATTTTCCAGATTAATTAAACCCTTACTTCTATAATTTGTCTTTCAACCAGTTACAAGAGAAACTATCTCCTTGGAAAAATTAAACTCGCAGGGAAATTTCATGCCATAACCAGCCCCTCGGTTGACAAGTTTACCCTTGATTAATCATTACATTTTTACCTTGGCAATGTCCCAAAGGTGTCACCTTAATAGGGGTTTGACTGTACTTAGAAACAAGAAAAACACTATTAAATATATGCGTCAATGTATAATCTTTGTAATGTAATGTAATGTAATCTAACAAGAACTTTCATTTTAAATTTGTAAAGTGCTTTTCTCCCATAAAATCCTAGTGCCACTCATAGAACTATTTAGAGATATACATGTTATAATAAAAGAAAGTTAACAGGGAATTACCTGTAAGATTAGTTTACGGTGCATTAACAAGAGACACTGGCAGATAGTTTTGTTAACCCATTTACAGGAAGTACCCTACCACTGACAAGTAATATCATCTGGCTCAGACAGAGTAAAATACTAAAGTAGGGCACATCTGGGCACATTGCCAGCTCATGGTTTAATGATATGCAAATAGTGGGGTGCGTAAGGGTTGAATATATGATTAGTCACCATCAAGCTATGCACACAGTTGCTTCAAGCTTCCCACCCAGGATTCTCACCCCTTGACCTCAATTGTTTTTCGAACTTGTAATTACATGCTCAGCTCGCCTCAATATTACTTGGTGGTGTCAATTTCCAAGGCAACAACATCATGGGGTTACCCTGATCACTGGTTTGGTAATTAGCTTAGTTCTATTTTTTAGTTGCTTTGGGGGATGGAGGAGGTACCATTGGCTGGGCAGGGATTGCATTATTCTCTATGCTGATGTTGGTGCTTGATTCATGCTGATTAATCGTGAACAGCTACCAATTCCATCCCCATCGGCGACAGCGTGGGGCATCTTAGTATAGTATAATGAATATAATAAAATGTAGTGTATTGGTCTCGCGTGGCTTGATATAATATTCAATGTTAATGCAAGACAGTTTTACTCATGAAGGGAAGACTCACTGTTGGTATACTTATGTAAAATCATCATTTAAAACAAAACTCACCATAAAACTTAAACATGACCCCCATGTATTTTGATACGGAACCATTCTCACTTGTCCAAATTTTTGGCCAGTTGTCTACAAAGTAGAATATTTATTCAGCATTTATTAAAGTGTATACACCAGAACAATGTGCCTATGGTAGCATTTCTATCAGTGCTGGCCAAATTGAGGACAAACAAAGGGTTAAAAGGCAGGGAAAGACAATTATATAAAGACAAAAACAAACACACAAATTTTATATACTGAGCTTGTGTATAGGACAAAAAAATTGACATGTTTCCTTCAGTCTCGTTGACATTGTCTAAAGCTAGTTGTGCAAGTAAAGCTAGAATATGATTATAGCTAACAAGGAAAACTTAATTGCTTCTCTGTAATGGGCTTAATAATCAGAAACTTGTCAAGGAAAGCTTGTTAATCTTTTTCTCATACACAAAAGCAAATAACACTTGTCAAGAAAGTTGTAAAGGAAAGATTGCTTCTGGGTAATTGGACCTAAATTGCTGTTGTATAGAGTGAGACATTATCAATGCTCTTGAATGTAACACAAAACCATAAGAACATCATTTTGAGCTTGGATAAAACAAGTTGACAGCTTCAATCAAACTTTCACCTACATATGGACCACTCGCATTAGAGCAGTTGGTACCTTAGGTCTATGTTGCCTTCAAATGAAACAGTGATTGTGGGAGTGGATGATTTTGAGTGGATGATTTGCATCTATTGATAATTTCTTGCCTTGCAGCACATAAAAAAAGCAAGGCAACCTTTAGCTGCATATATAGTAGAGGAAATTTCAAAAAGGTATGTGTATTCAGGCTGTTGTAGTATATTCATATATCGATAATGACTGGCATACTTTAGACATTTCGACATTTGAAATCTGTTCAGTATTTAGCATGCACAACCATATCAGAAGTAGATCAGTAATTTGAAGAATTAAAATTGGTCAAATTGGTACAGGACTTTTGGTTCATTTTCAGTATGATCTGTACCCATATACATTGTGTCACACACAAACATTATGTGCAGGCATTTAGGAAGGCAGCCATCCAACTGTTGTACCGTAAGGAAGGCCACTTTTGAATTTAGACTACTACTTTTTTATAGACGGTCATGGATGGCCTAAGAAAATATTTGTAGCATAACGTTGGAGACTATGACTTAATAATTCAGATTAAAGTTTGTGTTCATGGCTTCAAGATGATGTACAGACACAGGTTAGAAACCGTGTACACAGCTCGTTTAAATACCCCTTTTGATAGCCATTTTGATGCTCCCGGCCATGTTTACATATTATCTGTAGTAGGGCTGCGCGACGGCTTAATAGTAATGTACGATCAGATATATATTTTGCTCACTGTTTAGCAGCCTATATTTCCCTCGCATAACAAACGCATAAATATTTGTTATCTTGCGTCTATTTTTTGTAAACTGTACAATAGTGTGCGATTATTGATCATGCAAAGAAATGCTAAGATATAGCAGGTAATATTCTTGTTAGTCTGAACTCTGAAGTGTTATTATTTGGTCCAGCGTATATACTTGTTTCCATATGAATAACAAACGCGTCTTTGAACATACAACGTGAACACAAAATGTGAGCGTTGTAAGTTAAGTATAGATGATTTATTTTATCACAAATTGCAAAAAAAGCGAAGCTTCTCAAAGAGCAGACAATATGACAATATTCTAGTCGAGAGTCCAGACAAACACAAACGTTTCAAGTGTCAAATAGCAAAGAGCTTTGATGTTAAAAATACGACTGTAGATAGTAATAATACATTTCTACTTCTACTTTATTACTGAACAACGCTTTCGCATCTAGTTCAGATGTATGTAATCTGTATGTAATCTGTGTTATATATGAATTTTAGACCAGCGACGAGCATAAAGAAGTATAGCGTGCTTCTATTTACATTTGTTTGAGTGTTGTAAAATTTTCATAGGGCGCGTCCGCAAAGTAATGTGATACAATCCTGCAAATTAATGCAGATTCGGCCTGAAAATCAATGGGGGTATGCGTGGGCGTTCAGTGCAGTTACGTCATACAGCATAAAATTTATTCATTATTTCATTCTTGAAATTCCGCCTGTGCTTCGCGGCGCGCTCGACCTCGTCGCTTCACTGCTCTGGCTCCCCGACGAATATAAATACAAATCATGTATAGAATTTTAATGTTTGAAGCGAAACCAGGATGATTCATATTAAGTTTGTAAACGTTCTCTGGTTATAAATATTTATTAAAGTTACAAGCTTTCGACTGCCAGTCTGCAGTCTTCCGACGGGTAGATTTTATAATATAACATATAGACATTTGAAAATCATGTCCTTAAGCCCTTAACCCTAGTACTGGTGCGATCACTGTCATTCGTCTTACTGCAGTATTGAAAGTGCAGTATTGTTTCATATGATTCATACCCGTATGAAACTTTATACATACATACATACTTGCGAAGCATATTTCTCGACTAGCGATATTCTTGGGGGTTTGTATAAGAAGAACTTCGACGTTTCGAGCGAAGACCCTTCGCTACTAACTTCCAGACGAAGGGCCTTCACTAAACCTCAAAACGTTGAAGTTCGTGCTATAATTTTCAAGTAGTTTAATCCAACAAACACCAAAAATATTGTTGAAACCTACCGTCACTGCTTTCTGTGTGTATACAACTTGAACACGAATTCTCTGTGGCCATGCTTCGTTGTAAAATTGATATAACAAATATTGTATTGATAAATTGGTAAAAGATGAAATCATTTCATTTAAAAGCCATGTTATACGTACCTTTTACAACTAACTTTGAATTTAAACCATATAGGCAGGCGAGAATACGTTTTAACATTGCCTTACCTATGCAACCTTTTCTGTGGCCTATATGCTCGCATTGATCTAAATCATCTAATCCCCGAGCAGCAGAAATTTTTTTGGGGATCACTTTCGTTGGGAGCTTTGTAACCGCGCCTGTCTGTTATTTAACAATTAGACAACGAGGCCGAGTTGGCTATGAGCGAATAGTCAACGAGGCGAAGCCGAGTTGACTATTCGCTCATAGCCAACGAGGCCGAGTTGTCTAATTGTTTTAGTATAAACTATAGCATTTATTGAGAACTAGGGAACACAATACAAAAGTAAACAAAAGTATTAATATTAATTTTAAACGTGAATTTTCACGCCATTGTTTTGAATTTTGCTACTAGTAGACTATCACTAATAGTCTACGAGTAGCGTAGCCAATCAGAACGCAGGAAAAGTGATAGTCTATTACTAAGTTTATACTAATATGCAATAGGAAACTTCGCCGGTTGGAAAAAGATCACGTTAAATATTAAAAATTTAAAACTTTAAACCTCGTGACTTTATTATTGTTTATTTGTTTTATATGCTGCATCGCACATAATGCAGTATTTTTCAAAGAGCAGAATATTTTCAAAGAGCAAAACACAGAGCAACTTTGTGAGGTAAGATGTATGAGAAATGCATTTAAATTATGTATTATCCCCGAGCCGGCGCGAAGCGCCGTGCGAGGGTACTAATTCCGCTCGGATATTTACACCCGGGTATGTGAAAACATAGCGGAATCCAAAGTCGTCCGCCGCGATGCCTTTCGCGATGTCATGGACGGTTCAGGGTTTTCTACGTTATACGCATGCGCGAGTCAGGTCGAGAGAAACATACGGATAAACATTTAAAGATTTACGGATAAATATTTTGTTAATATATGCATACCTAAAATGATTTTTAATACTCGGGCTATTGGAAAAACATACCGATGAATAAGAGCCTTCAAAAGAAGATAAACGAGAAACAGTCGAATGGCTGAAAAAAGTACACTTTTGAAGTGTTTTAAACGGGTAAGTGTCTATTTTGCATATTTTAGTTTGTGGATTTGCAAAAGCGTATGTCACTCTGTGAGGTTATTAATATAATATCGATTAAACCTAAAAGGTATTTTAGCAAGTTTAAATTTGAATTTTGAAGAAACAACGTAATGTCAGAAACTATTTTAAAGATAAATGTAAAAAATTATACTGTCAAAAAACAGTTGAGGTTTTCTGAAAATTTTGACGTTTTTATGAAATGTCTAAGGTTAAATTTTACAGCAAACCAAAGCTAAAAGAGTACGTAATAACATATCTACTTTATATAGTGGGGCAATTCATAAGTTTATAGCTAAAAGTACAAATATTATATTACTATTTTATCATTTTGTACCAAAAGTAAAAAATTGCGTGTTGCTATGGTTACAATGATTGACGGAATACTTCATGTTACAATACATTTTGGGAAGTATGTTCCTGAGTTCGAATAGGCGAGGGGATTCTGCATGAGTGTATTTCTAGTTATATTTATATTTACAATCCCTAATATTATTATTACAAGTAAGATGTGACGGATCAATTGAAGTTAACGACCCCCCTACGCCAATTGGGTCGTATACTTCAATAACAAATATTCGGATTGAAGTATACGACCCCCCTTGTTTTATATCGTTAAATTTACGGGTTTTATGTCTGTTTCAAAGGAATTTTTATGACTTCCCTTTATTCTCTATTTCTCTATGTCTCAGTTCATTGATTTTTTGACTAGGAAACAAATTCAAAAGACTTTCAACACGATCAATAATATGCGCTTGAGGTGTTTTGTTTTGCAATTTTGTCTCCGTGTTTTGATCGCAAACTGCATCTTGTAAATATCTGTTCGATGACTCATTGCTGGAAAGGAGTTATAAAAGGCCTTAAAATGTTTGGCGAGCATACTGCAACAGTATTCCACCGACGAAATGTCTATCCACGACGAACTGCGAGAAGTAATCTTTGGCGACAACATGGAAGTGACGATAGATTTCCTGAAGCAACACAGTCTCGTCGCAAGCCAGAGAACTTTAGAAACCACCAAATATATAAAAAGAAGCTAAACGAAATTCTCGATATAAAAATCATGAATAAAAATAATGAATCATGATAAAAAGCTATTATTTTGGGGGGTCGTATACTTCAATGGCCATTGAAGTATACGACTCCCTTGGGGCAGGGGGGTCGTTAACTTCAATTGATCCGATGTGACATGAGAAATGTATGAATTACAAAATGAAAGTACATAGAACTTCTACAGGGGTAATAATAAGTACTAAAGTAATTGTCATATTTTATAGTAAATGAATGAAACTATACAAATTATTGTGCAACAATATCCCAATGTTGACCATTCCATGTACAGTATTATTATACCCCCACTTCATCTCCTAGGCAATTTTATGATAGGTATGCAAAGCGTACATAAATCTGGGCTGTTTAACTTACTAAGCTCACATGCGCCAACATGAACAGAACACAACCGAGCAATGTATACTGTTGATTATCGAAAAAATATTGTAGAATGCCTGACTGATGAATCAACTGACAATTGACTAACTGGTTGACGTTTATTAGAACACCTCGTCAACTTAAAAATCTTCTGGAAAGCAGTCACAGCACTAGACAGAGTGAAATATCAGTAACAATGAAGGGCACATCACAATTTTAGATACCCATTTCCAGAGTAAAATAATATCACTAATAATCTAAGGTACAAAGGGTTTCTTTATGTGCCCTAATGGGTTATCAAAAAATCCAACAACACCCTTATGTGACTTTCAATTAAGATTATGCGCCAGCTATGTACAATAAATTATTGCGTATAAGAAACTACTACCATTTTTTTAGTCTGACTGGTGTACTGAGTTGAATCTCTTATTGCATTTAGCGGACGTATGGTTCTCATTACTTTGTCTCGACATAACAATATGTGTTTAAATGACAAAAGTACATGCTGTAGGTTCTTATACCCAATATTTTACACAATAACATATCAAAATACCATAATCCAAGAGTGAAAACTACAATCCTGGACAAAAGTGTTGGGACACTGTACATTTTCCAGCCTTAAATTTCAAAGATAACGTTCGCCTCCCCTCCCCTCCTGTACCCCACCCATATTCAATGTTGAAAGTTTACAAAACAGTTGAACATGCATACCCGCAATTCCAACACTAAATGTAGAGAAAAGAAAGAGTATTTAGAAAGCTTACCTGTAACTATGTTAATTAAATTATCTTTCTTTTAAAATTGCTATAAAAAATACAAAATGCTGTGGTGTCCCAAGGACTTTTGGCCAGGATTGTAGATACTGTATATACTGTATGTACATGACAATTTTCCTTTGGTTGAAATCACAGTAGAGAAAATTCTGACCAATTGCTGCCTTCTGCATGTGAAGTAGATAGCCCCCAACAATAGTACATTCAAATTATAGGAAAATGTTCATGGTCACCATGCATTCCTTCCAACAGCAATGGATGCTTTGAGCAAGCCAAAACTCTGGTACAGTAGTAAAAGTTCTCCCAACACCAACAGGATTAACCCTTTACAGTAAGTGGCAATGCACCCTGATGTGCCCTACTTTAGTGTTTTACTCTGTCTAACGCCAGACAATTTTACTTGTCAAGTGGAGAGTGCTGCCACTCAATGGGTTAACTAAACAATCTGCCCATGCATCCTCTTAGGGGGCATCTCAAAATTTCGTCACTTTTCCCTATATGAATAACCCACTAAAAATATGAATTACTGTGACGTCAGAAGTGTTGATTTTTGAAACATATTGAGGCTCATTTCACAACGTTTTATTTTTCTTTCACATTTTAATGCTTTTTTAGATACTGTAGTATAAATTAACCATGCGACCGCTCGTTATAGCAAAGGTCTTGTGAGTGTCTCGCGGGACTACACTGACACAAAATATCGCCACTTCCAGTATAAAAATATTTTTCGCATTTCCTCCTTACCTCTCCCGCTTTTCACAGGTTATTCATATAGGGAAAAGTGACGAAATTGTGAGACACCCCCTTAACCCTTTAAGTGGCAATGCACCCTGATGTGCCCTACTTTAGTGTTTTACTCTGTCTAACGCCAGAAGATTTTACTCATCAAGTTGGGAGTGCTGCCACTCAATGGGTTAATAGTGCAATGTTAAAACATAGCTCTCTTCCAAAAGCAGCAGTGGAATGACAAGTTTGATAAGTGCAATGTTCAAAGGCAGGTTTCTTCTGACAGCCACAGTAGGATCACAGTAGATCTAAAAAGACAAGACTGTCTTGGTGATGTTTGTGTCAACAGAAGCAGGATTGGATGGTAAATAAATGTTCAAAGGTAGTTTTCATCCAACAGCAGCAGGAACATGGGTGTAATAAGTGCAATGTTTATTCAAGGTTATTACTGTTCAGTAACTATTATCTTTTTGAAATATCTCTTTAATAGGCTTGATTGTTAACTGCTCGTTATCGTTTTGGTCCAGCATTTGCAAGGTTTTTCTTTACATTCAAACTCAAGTTATGTTGACGTCTCTTTTTGGCTAAATTCCGTATGTTCAGTTTTTCCTTATCATCTACTTGCCACGTTCTTTTCATCCCTGTCTGCAGCCTTGGTTTAGGACCTGAAGGTTGAGCAGAAGATGACTTCACACCAGATTTTCTTCGAGAGATTGATGTTGGTTGAACACGTATTCTTGACCCGTTGTGCAAGACTGGAATAAGGTTGCTGTTTTGTTGCTTTCCGAAATGTACAAATGCATTTGCAAGCGATGCTACAGGTGAATGACCACGGCATTTTGTTACTATTTTTCGGTACGTCCTTAGGAAATTGTAGTAACATTTCTTAAAGTTATTATCTTCGTTTCTTATTTTTAACTCGATGTCGGCTGCAACTTCCTGATGCAGTTTAAGAATTTCCTTGAGGGCTACAGGTTCGTCTTCTGTATGGCCTAGGACGGTGTCGTGCCGACGTTGCTCGTCTTCCTTTATATCTTTTTCCTTGTTTTGCTGAGGCACCGTATCAATTCCATTTACATCTTCCTCCACGTTCATAACGCTTTCAGATTTTTCATGCAGCTGAACAAACGTTGAGTTGTTGAGTCTTACGTTGAGTTGGGGATTATCTCCTATTGCTAAAACAGCAAGCGCGTATCGATCTTGAGCGGATCGTGGGATAAAGTTGATGTTACCACCTCCGTACTTTAAGGCAATCGCAGCTTGATGTGCACATCCTGAGCCATTTTCTCCATGTGGACAGGTACAAATCCCTAAACTAGTGTCAACTTGGTAAGTGAGGTCCTTGTTCTTTCTGCTTGTAACATTAAAATGAAAAGGATTTTCGATGTCCCTGGTGATGTTGTCAAGTGGCACTGTGCTCGCATTTCTTCCAAAGCATCGCGCAGTAACATGAAGATTTTGTGGCTTACCGAATGCAAGAGCTAACAGTTTCCTTTGGAAATACATCTCCAAATCCTCAGTTATGAATTTCACTAATTCTAATAAGTTATACGCTCTGATGCGCTTTAGGATGACACATTTAAAAACGAAAATCATAGATTCCGTAAAGTTGTCTGTGTTATTTCCTCTTGTCAGAAGTCCTTTTCTAAAACAAAGTGCCCATTGTTCTTTTCTTTCTAGCGCATTTTTAATGTAGTCATAGAAATTTCGATACTTTAACACCGTTTTGTCTGACTGCATCTGGGTTTCATTGGCATGGAATTTTTCTACTGTGTCCGCGAATACCAGTCCTTGGCAAAGAGACATTAAGTGCTGCCGATCATCTGTAATTATGAATGTTCTGTCCATTGCCTTCCTGGGGTGCCAGAGGTTCGTCTTCGCTTGCAAACAGAAAACGAGAATTTTAAGGTAGAAGGGCGGGAAGCAGAAGATTATATTTCTTTCGATTCCCCATATATGCCATTTCATTGTAAGAAAAATCACGGCAATGTTACGAGCAAAATCATCATCATATAGTAATTCCTGTAGTTCGTATCTCGGCAAAGTCTTCGGCTGTTCGCTCACGCGCTGGCCTGCATTTAGCACGAAAGTAAATATATACGTGCGACATTTGCTATGCAACGTTATACACTGGATTAAATTTCGGTGTTTGATTTAAGCCTAGCTGAAAATTATTTGCAGCTATTGCACTGAATTACGCTGTTTACTGCTTACGACCAGTTGAAAATACCTGAAATTACCATACACTTTATGGATATTTGCAGCTCGTTCTAATTATGGTCAAAAAAGTCAACAATTCATTAATCTGCCATACATATAAACCCAGTCTTAGACTTTCTTGACTGCTTGAGTTTCAAACAGGTTTTGACAAAAAGATTGCTAAGGAGAGTTCAGAAAAAGAAAAGACGTCGTAATTTATATTAATGAATTTATCGCTTACCTTTTCTACATATTTTCACTCGTATCTTGCCTTAATGTCGAAATTTACTGGACTTTCCGGGCTTAAATTTTTTTAAATTACCGGAGCCACTGAGCATTTTTACGAAAAACAAAACAACGGTAACTCTGAATACGAAAATTGTATTTTCTATGAATAAGATTTCATATTCGAGCTTGTTTGGCAAAAGCTTTTTTTCCTTTTTTTTGTTTTATCTTTCTTCCAGTATTGACTTTCTTTCATGCACATTGGGGTTCTCTTGCTTTCTCCCAACTCTCTCGCGTTGCTTTCTTGTTCGTTTTCTGTTGTAAAATTTTACAACGGCTTCGCAAATTTTTCAGACGCGTTTTTTAAAATAAATATTTCGACCAATGAAAGACTAAGGGATAACATAAAAACAGGGCCGTCCAGAGGGGGGGGGGACAAAGGGGACAAAAGGGTGCCCCCAAATAGAAATGAAGTGAAATATGCGTATATATTACTGTCAAGTAGTCTCTGAGAATGCAGGAATTTGCCATTCCTGAGACCCTAGATTTCAAAATATTTCCTGGGGAGAATACCCCCGGACCCCCCTAAGTATAAACGTTAAAGACTACAGGAAGTAATCCAGAAGCTCAAGGGTATAGAAATCAGTTTTCTAAATAAGCACATGACCACAAAGATCTTTCATGGAGGATGGAAAATAACTGAGTCCCTGTGCGGCCCTGCATAGAAACACGTTGTGAACAGGGTGTGAACAGCTTTACGTACAGATATATTAAGATTTATTCATTCTTTTACAGTTTACATGATCGGAAAATGTTTGTTCTTGGTCTATGCTCTATTCTTGGTATAAACAGTTCTTTGAGACCGAAAGGATTACATGATTGTGCGTCGAAAATTATACCTTCCTTGTTGATGATATTTTCTGGACTCCAAAGATCGTATGAAAGTAAGTTCTATAAAACTATTGCCAAGTTAACTTTTATGTAGAGTTGTAAATTGTTTTCTAGAAAGAATGACAACCATCATACCATCTTTATTCATCGACATTTAACTAATGAAAATAACCAAAATTTTGCTGGCAACACCGATATTCCTACTTGTCCAAATATACAAATTAGGTATAATAAAACTGGTTTGGGCAAGTTTCTTCATTTTAAAGGAAGATCTGATAAATTCAAGGGCCTTCACTCGAAACGTCGTTTTATTTAAGAATGAAAAGTACATTGGCAAATATGACCGTTTGTCTGCACGCGAACTGATTATAAAGGTATTGGAAATATAGTTTACGTTTTGTCTTGGGGAAGCCTCACATATCGATTTGGCCATGAGAACAACTTCATACAAAACCCGGTTGTCATGTTATTAAAATATATATATTCAAAATATTTTAATCGGCAAGAAGGTCGAAGTGAATGCGTAATGAAATATGGAAAGGAATCATTGCAGATATCTTGAATGAGAACAAATGTTAAGTTTTACTGTGCACCAAAAAATCGCCGAATTAAACTGCAAGCTCATTCAGTTTTGTTGAACTTTTCCTTTTTGACACAGATGCTAATCCACATATTTTACAATTCCCAGAAAATTGTGGTTTTCTTTATTTTGTTGCTGTTTGCAATTTCTTTAATATCCCGTTAGGGTAAACTATGAGTGGCCAAATCACAAATACTAATTTTCAAATTATGGATTTATGGCCATTACCAAAGTAATTTTAATGGAACTTTCTTGAAGACCTTCCAAACAAAATCGAAGTCGTATAGGAAGTATTATTTGGAAAATAAGCTTCGGGTCTTTAAGATCAATCTATCTGAAAAGTACAACAAGAACTTCGACGTTTCGAGCGAAGGCCCTTCGTCTGGGAGTTAGTAGCCAAGTCTTTGAGAACGTTAGGGTTTTACTAACAGTAGTTTTGAACTTTTGCAGTGTTTATGTATACAGCTATGTGTGACGTTTCAAATTATGGCTAGGGGTCTTCAGAAAATGTCCATATGACGTTTCTCGTGTGTCAAATCGATATGTGAGGCTTCCTTTATAGAAAAGGAAACATCGTCCAACATTTTTGAGCCAACAAAATATATGTTGGACGTTGTTGGAAACATCTTCCAACATCAAATTTATTAACAATACCTACTTGTGGAAAGACAAAAAGTATCACACTTATAAAAACAGTGCCTAAATAGCATGAAATGATTTTTTTAAATTTTACACTAGCGATTTTTTTAAAATCGATTAAACAATTATTTTTTCTACAAGAATACTTTTTATAGCATATAAAATGGTAGTCACGGGCGTTTTTTTCAAGTTAAATTAGTTTAAAGCCGAAATATCCGCCATATATCCGAAATATCCGTCATGGTTGCCATAGTAACGGCAGTTACGATTCTTTTTTGAAAAACTCTTTAGTTATTGCTTTTTGTATTCAGATACTTTTTGTTTTTCAACAAATAATAAATGTTGAAAAATTTGGATTAAAATCAGAGATCTTCCATTTTTTGAGAAACTGTAGGGAGCCACCTTAAATTACTTCAGGTAGTATCGTGCTGTATTGATGGAGAATCTTTATTTTTCTTTACCTAATCAGAGCAAGCTTTATTAGAAGATGAAGACAGTGACGAAGATGGTAATGAAATTGATGAAGGCGAGGATGGTGACGAAGGTATCGGCATGTATATGATTACTTATAATTGATTTTATGGGTTAACTATCCACGAAAGACAAGCTTTCTGATTTGCTGCCTAGTTGTAAGGTGTTTTTTTATATTCTGACATTGCAACCAACCGTTATTTTCATTTGGTGGCGAAGTATTTTGTTACTTTCGTTAAATTTTGCCTGATTTATTCCTGAAAATATACTAAGAATAGACAGAGAAACCAAATGAATTTTGAATGACCATTACCAGAGCGATCCTGACAATTAGTCTTCTCATAGTATACAATTCGCAAAGTACACCCAATTCGCCTTTTCGCTAGAGTACGTTATAACAGCAGCACTGTTGGCAAAGTCACGCACATTCAACCGTAACTTTGGAATGGCCTGTTAGATAAACATTTGTCATGGCATATAAATGCTCAGTGATTGTCCATTTTCATATACTAGATTGTTTTCTTTGTATAAGGTATAATGTGAAGTATACATGTATAATGGAAATGAAAGGCGGAAAGCCAATGTAAAAAAATTGAATTCATACTTCAATTTCTACATATTGTACAAAAGGTACATTTTTGCAAAGTCAGAGGTAGTTTAGGTGGGGGCAGATCAGATTTATGTGACCATTGTTGACTGAGTATTACCCCCCCCCCCCATTTTACAGGCTACAGGCAAGATACTTTATACTCAAGTACGTTTTCCCCCCAGTACTGGCATATTTTAAATCTTCCAGTCTCAGCTGCATGTTATGATTCAACTGTGATTTTATCCCGAGGCAGAACGCGTCATATTTATGTGCAATCGAAATTACGAACTGACTAATAAAATATATTTATTTGAAAATTTCTGGAAACCATTGTCTTGTGCTTTGCCCTTTGGTAGCACTGCAAAACATAGTGCCCCATACAACCATGAATCAACAACAATAGTTTCCAAACGTTCGGCGCCCCAAAAGATGGGCGCTGTCAGATACAGTTTCTGCTGTTTTTCAATTCAGTTACGTTTACACATTGCGATTTGTCGGGCCGATTTCAGATGGAATTAAATTATGTTTGAAAAATACGTGGCAAACATCATCTAACGACATCATCAACTGAGAATATTCGTCATGAACTTTCAGCAAAACCTAAATTCGGCCCGACAAATGGCAGCGTGTAAACGCATCTTTAAGATGATGGCATAGAGGATATGACCCCATGACCGTGTGAAATCTCTCGGCATCTCTGGCGTTAAGGCTATTTTCCACTCATCGCAAAACCAACTCGCAAGCCCGCCGCTGCGAGTGCTTGCGTCTAATTAAAATTAACTATCGAGCATTTTGATTGGATAAAAGTACTCGCAGCGAGCTTGCAAGTTGGTTTTTGCGATGAGTGGAAAAGAGCCTTTGGGCAGTGTGATAATATTTTTGCAACACGTTTGTAGATATTCAAGCTCAAGATCCGGGATGGTACAATCAGTTGACAAATAATCTAAATGAAGAACAAAAACAAGAGCTTCAACATTTATTTGTACTAGCTGATCAAAGGAGGGCAGCACAAGGTAAGAAACTATAAAACTATGTATGTATTTTCTAAATTTATGACATTACCTTCTTCCTGCCCAGTGTCCATTATTAAAGGATTACCGAATGGAATTTATCAAAGCTGCTGTTGTAGTCATAATATTTTCTAATTATTTTCCTGCTATTCCTTCTATTCGAAGTGTTTCAGCATTATGTTTTAAGTTGTTCAAAAAAAAGAAGAAGTGAAAGGATCTTGCTGCTTTGAATAAGAACCCGTACATGCATTGTTTTTAAACAACAGGATAAGTAATAATATATACAGGCCGTTTAAGTGGTTAGAGGAGTCTCGTTTAATATTCAATGTATCAGTTATTAATGACTTTCGATCCTACATGAACGGCCGTGTTGTATGGACTATATACGAGTGATTAGTATAGGTAATAGCGTGGTTTCCAGTGCAATTTCACGCGAAATCGTGCTAATATATATAAAATGTTAGAGACAACTATACTTTGAACGTACCAGCCTTGGCGAACCACGTGTGCTGATAAAAGTTTCGCTTCTTTTATATATCATTTGTATGCATTGCTAAAGATTTGAAAGTGAACTGAACTATGGAAATTTGTATATTCTGGTTGAAAACTAAATTTTCCCCCTTTTAAATACCATCTAAGTCGTCATTTTCGTCCAAAAACTCAGGCGCCATGTTATTTTGTTCTTGAGCAATCTGCCACCATAAAATTGCAATGTGATTACAAAAAATTGCACCGTGATTACATATTTTTGCACTGCTGTTTGGAATTAACTGCACTGGAATCAGCCAATCAAATTCGAGGAACAGTTCTATGTATATTATTATATATATATTCAATAGGAAACGAACGCGAAACTGTCAAATTATTTTTATTTTTTTTCTGTAGAAACGCGGAACCTGGACATGCAGGGTGGTTATAGTTTTGCCAGTACCGCCGTACCATCGAACTTCTCATTTGGACAGTCCTAGTTTATGTCTCCATACGATGTGCCAACTGCTTCAAATATTGATGTCAAAACTACAGAACTACTGAACCTTAAAGACGGTACATTTTTCTACCTTCTTGGTTTGTGGACTAATTTGTAATGCCAAGCAACCAATACGACACAAATGCAACTGATTTTAACCTTTAGTATCTGATAATGTATTTATTTAAGTGTGGTTTTAAAATATCAATAATAGAACAATAAATAATAATATAGCGCTTGCTTATGGTAATGGAACGAAATTTCATTTGTTTCGATTGAAATAATTTATTATTAAGTCATAACATCTATATGCATATATTGATTAAACGTTGTGACGTCATAGATTTATTCAACAAAAGTGAAATAGCTCGTTCTGCGATAAGTTGCTTCTGTCTGAACAAGTAAGTTTCCTTTTTATTACCCTTCAAGCACTGATAATCAAATAATAAAATATATTTGATTTTTGATGTTTGGCAATTTATGCCATCTTCAGTGCAGGGATGTGATGCTATTAAGCTAAGTATAATTTACTGTTACCTGTGTAAGTCATGTCGATATTCATGAATTTACTAAAACCTGCTATAGTTTGTTAATACGTGGTATAATAAGTCCGAGTAATGTCACGAAAAACCTGTTTGGATAGATGGCGCCAAATTAAATTACATACAAATTATTTTACATACACAACTATGAGATTGAATTATAGTTCATACTTATTGTAGATCATTAATGGGCTTTGGCAATAAAGAATTATTTTTCCCTCTTTGAAAGAACTTCTAAAAGTATGTGGGAAACTCTTTTACAGCTTTTTCAAATTATTCTTAGTTCTTGAAATATTTTCATTGAAATAATAAAAAATCAGTGAGCTGTCCGCCATCTTGGATTATTGTGGATATGCATGTTACGTCACAAATAACAAATTGACTGACAACATTTTAAACATCTACTAATTGTTATTTGGTGACCTAGGAGTAGTTTTATATATGGCTAACCCTGTTTGTGACGTCACTAAAACTACCGTTAATGAGATAAAAAAAATTATCCAAGATGGCGGACAGCGCCTATGTTTTCAGACAACATTTTCAAGAAATC
The DNA here is from genome assembly GCA_016169945.1 of Trachythela sp. YZ-2020. Lineage (NCBI taxonomy): Eukaryota > Metazoa > Cnidaria > Anthozoa > Malacalcyonacea > Clavulariidae > Trachythela > Trachythela sp. YZ-2020. The sequence goes on along the minus strand of JADLSH010000374.1, from coordinate 359,343 downwards.
AGAAAGATACGAAAAATCGGTAAGGGAGATTCATATATAATTTTAAGAGTTCTTTCAAATAAGGCAAACTTATCATCAGCACATCAGTGTGACAGTGATGACTTGGGCTTATAGATAGAAAGCTTGTACGAAAACCAAAACAATTATATTGTTCCCATATACAAAACAACAAAAACTTATTCATAATTAGAAATACATTAAATTTACGTAACCTGGCTGTTATAAATGACAGTACTATAGAAGTTACCTAACTTGTAATGTCATTACTCCTTCAAAGCAAATAATATCATTCGGAATAGCAGTAATAGTATTATTATACAGACTGATATAATTAATAAACCAGAAAGCTGTCAGTTGGTGCCCCAAAAGATGGCTAGAAAAGAATTTCATTGGGCACCTTGCGAAAACACGTCTTTCAAAAATAGTACTTTTCATGCAAACACATGTTTTGGGTTAGGGTTAAATTAAGGGATTGGTTTAGGATCAGAGTTAAGATTAACCCAACCTTAATTAACACGAACCCAAATCTTTGTGGCACAGTGGCACTCCACATGACCACTCAGCCTTTCACATTCACCACCTAAAATAGCACACAATATTTATTATCTGTCTAATGCCTGAATACTTTATTCTGACTATATAATTAATGGCTTGACAATTTTATTGCAAGCTATAGAATGATTATTGCTACAATTTTTATTACATTGAATTCTCAGCAAGGATGATTATTTTGAAGTTCAGCGAAATAAGCAAGCCGCCGTTTCAATGTTGACAAAAGTGAAGCTAACGCGCATGAGCAGGTCGATATTTGCAGAGTGAATGTGTTGGAACACAATTGGTCTTATTTCACAAACCGATACCAACAATATTTGGTAAATAGTTCTCTTTCTGCGAAGAAAATTGTAGTATATGGGATCAATACTTGGCCCCCTGCTCTTCCTAATTTGTATAAATAAACGACTTACCAAGATAGCTTGGACGTACCCACCCTCATCCAACCACTCACCCTATATAATACCCTTGTGAAGGAGCAAAATGCTCTTTAGCATAGACAGGAATCGATCCTGATTGCACACACATCTTACTCTCATCTGTATCCATTAGACTTGTCTGTTGCTTGTTACCTTCATTTAAGTTAAGCTTTCGATATGTTGTATTTTATTCACGGAAACGCTTTGTTGATTGACGAAAATAAGTCCCTAGGCAATTTTTCCAAACGATTATTTTATGGGTTGGATCAAGGCCGGCGAGACCCAGTAACGGAGCCAGGACAGGTTTGTGAACGTGGACCCCCTCAGTATCGCACCCATGCGTTTTGGTTTGCTCCGTTCCCACCGAACGTTCGCCAGGGACATGAACGGCTGTGCAGTGTTCTGGCTTCACTATCATTTTCCACGCAAAATAGAATACTTTCGAGAGCTGCGAAAAAGACGTCTAGTCGCGAGAAGGATCGTTGATGCACTGATTATGTTTCGTGATCGCTGAGCTTCTCACGTGATCGCTAAGAGCAGCGGGTGATGAGGTAGAATGTCTAATAGAGCTGTAACTGATTTGCTTTTAAAAACTTCTTAAACATAGAAGAGTTAGAGTCGACGGGCAGATTGAATAAGGATGAAAATCTTGAAGCTCTGCTTCGAAGACCTTGCAAACGCCAAAATGGTGGACCGGGCGGATGTGATGGCACAACCACCGGCAAACGTACATACGATCCCCCAATATTCCAGGGTTTTGGGCGAATAAAACCACGATTGAATAAAAATCTGGAATCCGCAATCCCAAAACCCTGTAAACGTCAGTGGCCAAACGCATGTAGAGAATAGGGTTTCATGCATGTTCTAGCAACGAGACTGAAATCCAGTTTGAATAAAATTCGTTTGGGTTTTAGAAGTGTGATTTTAAAATAACCATGAATTTTATCAAGTGATTAGCTAAGCCTTATACACTACCTTTATAGCTTTGTAGTAATGCGTTAGGGACGATCTTTATAACTACGCTTAACTGTAAGTGTATGATCAGTTACCTTTACTAAGTGTATAATTAAGTTTATATGAAGTATATCTAACAATGTAATTCTCTGTAGTGTCTTTTTTGTAATAGCCGTAATGTGTCATTTTATATCAACTAACTGTAACAGTAAGCTTAATAAAGCATTAGAACATATCTTTTACTTCGAGTAGGTTTCTATTTTTCTAAAAATCTTTTTCAAAAGCAATGAGGATATTATGGTGACTGTTCGAGATTCTTTATTTTTTGTTTTGCCATGCAAGAGCTGAACAACTATGCTCCTGTATTTATACACGACAAAAATGCTTTCCTTGACATGTCTCTTTGTTTGGTTTTCAGTACAGATCTTTTTCTTGTCATTTAAACACGCAAACAAGTCGAAGACGCAGACGCTTTCCTTGTTAACGAAAGACCCCGTTTACACTAGCCAAAGTAAAGACAATTCATTCGCTAAAGTTTCCGCATTCAAGTATCGGGACAGCCTCGTACCCAGGCGCTTTAGAGAAAAAGATAAAAAGGACACGTCTCGCTCATCTTAGCCACTGACACAGAGTAGATACAGACAGAGGTCTCACTTCAGACAAAATGTGTAACCGGCCGCTATTTTGTTGCTATTCTGTCTGATGATGACTTTAAAATACAGTCGAAAATTTACAGTCTCTCAAACATCTTGTTTTATTCATATTTTGAATTTCAAAATGACATTATTCTTCGGATTTTTTTCCCTTTATTCTTAAATTGGCGCTGGCCGCCATGTTCCTAGCCAGTGCGGTAACGAGAGGTCGGCATTCACCCCCCCCCCCCCGAACAAGATGGCGGCCGATATTTTCGGAAAATAACCGGCATAAGAAACCCAGTAACAAGGGTTTTACCTTTACTTTACCTTGACTGAAGTTGTGATTTACAACATTAAATGGTTAACTTGAATTTGTGTGGTATTTTTACGTCTAAAAATGCCCGCCATTTTGAATGTTTCGGGGGGTGACAACCACATATCTCTACTTACACGAGTTTTCAAGCATATCAATTAAATCAGAGCAGGGAAGTCGTCTATCTAAGTAGTGATACCCCACCCTCAACCTACAGTAAGGGGCTTATCTCGGCGGTAAGGGGCAGCGCCCTAACCAACCACATCTGCCTGTTCTGCCACGCGTACAGTATTGCTGTAGACCGTCAGTGATAATGTCCGAGCAAGTGAGATCTTTAGACCTTGTTTTTCTTGGATGTTTCGATCCTGCGTAGTTGCAGCGAAGCGACACGTTTCAGGCCACACTTGACGCGGCAACATGGGTATTAAATCTTCAGCTAGTCTAGAAAAATATACAGAAAATCAATGACTTTAGCATCACAAGTTTTGCTTTTTAGCGTTGGCGGGGATACAATCAAACTTATAAGCCAATTCATAGTGTCAATACATATTTTGTCTTCTGTCAAAAGCAAAATAAGGAATGCTGCACTGTATTTTATAATTTAAAGCAAATTGTTCTTCGAGAAACTTTTGCATATTCAAATGATGATGCTACATGTTACGATTCAACTGCAATTTTATCCCGACACAGAACGCGTCATTTGGATGCAGAGTTTGATAGACCCGTTTAGCTGTGCATGAACACAAGACGAACTATCCAGACGAACTAGCTAGAATACAGTGACTTTTACTGGCAACAGCCTGAAACAAACCATGCCACCTTGGGTTGGTTGCGAAAATATGGGCGTGTCATGGATCTATGCATGTAGACGAACTACTCAGATAGTTCGTCTTGACGAATAATAATAGACGAATTATCCGACGAACTATCTTTTATTTGCCCATACAAGCTCGTAAAGACGGTAACAAAGCATCAGCCATCGGGTTTTCCTGATAGTTCGATATGGATATGGGTCAACCGTCACGGCAAACTACACACACAAGTTCGTTTATGTAGAACAAACTACACAGTGTAAAAACAAAACGAACTATCCAGATGAATTAGCTAGAATAGAGCGATCTTTATACTTGCAATGGGCCTGAAACAAACCATGTCATCTTAGTTTAGTTGCAAAAATCCGCTAACTACGGATAACAAAGCATCGGTTTTTCTTGTTAGTTTGTCTTATGCGCGTCTTATAGATCAATCGTCAAAACGAACTGCACTCTACATATACCAATTCGATCACGCAATTGATTTTGAGAAGAAAGCGTAAATTATTTGAGTATGATAACATTAAACGCTTTGCCGAGAAATTTCTTAACATCTGGCACCCTGCAATAGGGTAAGGAAATTCATGGCAAAGCATTACTTGTGTGTTAGCTGTATCTTTGGCAATCTTTGGCTGTATTGAAACGAAATTTGCGTGTAAGATGTATATCAGCTCCTCTAAATGTATGCGAAGTGTTTAGCTATATTTCTAAATTGTAAATTCGTAAACCATACGAATTGTCAGGCTTAAGTTGGTAGAATGTTATGATGTTTACAATTTCCACTTTAAAATTTCCCCCTTTCTGCAAGAAGCGCGCGATAGGCGGAAGTGAATTGGGGGCAAGTTTTGTTATAGATCCTTTGTGTATTAGACGTTTCCCAAAACAACTTTACAACCTCATGATATGCAGGCTTATTTTTGGGCGAAATTGATGTTTTGTTAAGTATATTTCCCGAGTTATGTTGTAATTTGTACAATGTTCTCGACGTTTGTACGAAAATACCGAGAACACGAAATTACGTACATGCACTATAATAGTTCAAATTAATATCTATGTACATAGCTCATGCTTCTACATAGACTTCGTTTTCTGTGCTCTTTTTTGTAGGGTTTTTGATAAGTTGTTAAATTGTCTTAATGCGTGCGTTTCAGTACATAGATACATCGATACATAAATGTATTTACCCTCGAATTTACCGTAAGTGCTAGGGCGAAGCAAATGATAGTCAGAACTGTTGACGTTTATTGAAGCACGCAACTTAAAATATAAGAATATATCTCTGAATTCTAGAAAATTAGCCTCCAAATACAACGGTTATACACATATAACAAAACAAATTAAAATCATACTTACTCCAATAACTGCCAGTTGATCACGATCTGCTACATAATAGTGCTTAAGAACTGCATACTCACACCCACAAAGTTTTCTATCAATAGAAACCTATATGGAGAAAAGTTAACAAGTGAATATATGTTCATAAAAACTCCTAACAATGCATACCTAGTTATATCGACGGCTTCTTTTATGAACTGTTGCGAATACTATTAAATGAAATGTAGCGAATACTATAAAAATTGCATTACATTTTGCCTCATATTGCACAGAGGCCTGGTGACGAGACTGAAATATCTTAGGTAAGGCAATTTTAAAACGTATTCTCGCCTGCCTATATGGTTTAAGTTCAAAGTTAGTTGTAAAAGGTACGTATAACATCGCTTTTAAATGAAATTATTTCATCTTTTACCAATTTATCAATACAATTTTTGTTATAACGTAAGATGTAAGCATTTTGTGTTACCGACGCTCTAGTGCTCTAGTCTTGAAAGTGCGCGCTTTTCTCCAAATTTTGATAGGGGAAAAAACCAAGTTCCTCAGTTTACAGTTTGACAGTTGTATACAAAGGTGAAATATGTTACTCAAGATGATGAGTGGTAGTGTACAAGACATCACGTAAACAACAAATCCAAAAACCGGAAGTGCGCTAAAATATGTAAATTTAACGGAATTAGCAAGAAGTTACTGCTTCCCAAATCTCCCAAATAGCTGAGCTAGTGCCAAAGGCATTGGAACCAGGGTACATATATAAGCCCATTGGGGGGACAAAACAAAGGAGAAAATATACAACAAAGGAAAAAATATGTTCTAACTAAGGATCAAAAGGAATCACATTCCTTCAGTTCCTGCCTAGTCTAGTTCTGACTAGAAATGGAACTTACTTTGTCAGAAACTCATTAGACAAGTAAGGGCTGTTTTCTAAATAGTTGGAGTAATAAGAATGAATATAAAGTCCTCACTATTATAATAGTATATAATTATATTCTTATTAATTAAAATGCTTATTACTGTAACATTAAAAGTCCCAATTCCAGCCAATCTTTTCAATCAGTTCAAGGCGGAATATGGAGTCCCGGGGCACCCGGAGCCCTTTGTAATCATAACAAAGTGTAACATTTGTAGATTTGGTGTATTGAGAAAAAATGGTTTGGGCTGCACTAGGTATAATTTTTGGCTGGATAGGGTGATAATCATAACACATTGTGCCTGGGTACACTAACCTAGCTTTACACAAAGTAAAATAACAAAGCAGGGAGTATAAAGGGTACATTATAGCTTAACGGGGTAGTTGGCAATGCATCATATCATATGTGTACATGCACTTGTTCCATGTATGTTTATCATAATCAAATAACCCTTTTATATAGCCACAACTTTTTATTGTGAAATTTCCAAAATATAGGGTTCTAGTTGAAACATTACAGAAAATCAGTGCTTCAAACATTGTACAAGATACAATCAGGTATGTCTGCCATTCTGGCCTCACATCACCAATTGAAGTAATAGTTTCATAAAACACAACAAAATTTGAGTTTTCTCACCTAACCAAAGAGCATTCAGAAGCACTCACTCAGTGCAACTCGGTTTGTTCCTGTATGCCATAACTAAACCTGAAATAAGTAGAAATTATAGTGGTTACTCATCTCAGATTAAATGCCCCAATTGTGTAAATTTATTGAAATCTAACCACACTATTGATTTTACTATGTTTACTTCAAAGGAAACTCTGCCAGCTTAAAGTAGATACATGTTCTGCATGGAGGTCAGTATGATCTGATTCCCAGGGCTCATTAATAGTTTTTGATTCCTAAGAGCAAAATCTAAAACTTCCAAGTTTGCCTGCAAAAATGTTACACTTTTGCTTGCACTTAGGATTTTTGTGATTGGAAAACTAAAATTATAAAATGTGGCTGCAAAAATTCAATAGGTGCCTGTGAGCTCATATAATTTTGATGAAACTGCAATAAAATAGTAGGTAAAGCAGTTCAATAACCTGGACTGATCACATTTCTTACAGCTAAAGTTAAGGACTGAACAAGAAAAACAAGCAAATATGGATATCATAATCGTATGGCTTGTCATTAATGAAACTGGAGACATTGAGATATACTTTGTCGTTACTTTGGAATCTTACCCTGGTACCGGTATTCCAAATGGACTTAACTAGACTCAATGCAGTGATATTTTATAAGTAGACTTAAATGTAATCACACAAGTATACCTAATGTAATGTTTTGAAAACAGTTGAACCTCTATTAAACGGACACCTCTCTTAGGCAGACACCCCTTTTAAGCTGACATATATCTCAGGTCCTAATCATTTCTTTAAATTAATAGAATACTATTATCATAACCCCTATTAAGCGGACACCGTTGACTTAAGCGGACAGACGACAGATGGTCTAATGCAATTTTCATAACAATCAACAGTAAATATCAATTCAAAGTAATTTATATGACATATACGATGATAGCCTGAACTTATTTTCTAGATTAATTAAACCCTTACTTCTATAATTTGTCTTTCAACCAGTTACAAGAGAAACTATCTCCTTGGAAAAATTAAACTCGCAGGGAAATTTCATGTCATAACCAGCCCCTCGGTTGACAAGTTTACCCTTGATTAATCATTACATTTTTACCTCGGCAATGTCCCAAAGGTGTCACCTTAATAGGGGTTTGACTGTACTTAGAAACAAGAAAAACACTATTAAATATATACGTCAATGTATAATCTTTGTAATATAATGTAATCTAACAATCATAGAACTATTTAGAGATATACATGTTATAATAAAAGAAATTTAACAGGGAATAACCTGTAAGATTAGTTTATGGTGCATTAACAAGAAACACTTGCAGATAGTTTTGTTAACCCATTTACTGGAAGTACCCTACCACTGACGAGTAAAGTAGGGCACATCTGGGCACATTGCCAGCTCATGGTTTAATGATATGCAAATAGTGGGGTGCGTAAGGGTTGAATATATGATTAGTCACCATCAAGCTATGCACACAGTTGCTTCAAGCTTCCCACCCAGGATTCTCCCACCCCTTGACCTCATTTGTTTTTCAAACTTGTAATTACACGCTCAGCTCGCCTCAATATTACTTGGTGGTGCCAATTTCCAAGGCGACAACATCATGGGGTTACCCTTATGACTGGTTTGGTAATTAGCTTAGTTCTATTTTTTGCATAATTTTCCATCTTGGACGGATGGCTAGTTGCTATTGGGGATGGAGGAGGTACCATTGGCTGGGTAGGGATTGAATTATTCTCTATGATGGTATTTGTGCTTGACTCATGCTGATTAATCGTGAACAGCTACCAATTCCATCCCCATCGGCGACAGCGTGGGGCATCTTAGTATAGTATAATGAATATAATAAAATGTAGTGTATTGGTCTCACATGGCTTGATATAATATTCAATGTTAATGCAAGACAGTTTTACTCATGAAGGGAAGACTCACTGTTGGTATACTTATGTAAAATCATCATTTAAAACAAAACTCACCATAAAACTTAAACATGACCCCCATGTATTTTGATACGGAACCATTCTCACTTGTCCAAATTTTTGGCCAGTTGTCTACAAAGTAGAATATTTATTCAGCATTTATTAAAGTGTATACACAGGCGGCCCAATCTTGGGTAGAGTTGTATTTATAGTATACTATATAAAGATTGTATTATGGTAAAAATATGTGATGAAAATATATATTTTAAATAAAATTTACTTGCCTAACTTGTTGTTTGTGTTCTCCTTTTATCCATACTTTGTTGAGCTATTAATTCATCGAAAGTTTTTGCTTGATGCCTGCGGTCGACGTCGAATACTTAATAGGAGTTAAAGGCTAATTATTCGCAGCCCAGGATCCGTCGAGACAAACATGCCAATACGAATATTCTCCCTCTTAAATTGCTTTATTCTCCAAGAAAATTCGCCAGCATGTAGAACAAACACCGATCTTTTCATATATAACGATACTTTAACATCTCGGGCAATTTTTAAACCAATTTTTGATCAATAGAAATCAAAATCCCCACTCTGTTGAACTGACAACGACCGAAAATGGACACATCGGCAACTTGGCCACCTGGCCTCCTCTACCGTTGAGATTTGCAGGGGGGTGCTATGCCAATCAGCGCACAGCATGCAAATACCAAACAGATATTTCCGGTTACAGCCAGCCAATCACGACCGCACTTGCAATTGTTTACATTTTTCAAAATCTGATATTCAAAAAGACTACATATCAAGATGTTGTCGTCGCACCCCCCTGCAAATCTCAACGGTAGAGGAGGCCAGGTGGCCAAGTTGCCGATGTGTCCATTTTCGGTCGTTGTCAGTTCAACAGAGTGGGGATTTTGATTTCTATTGATCAAAAATTGGTTTAAAAATTGCCCGAGATGTTAAAGTATCGTTATATATGAAAAGATCGGTGTTTGTTCTACATGCTGGCGAATTTTCTTGGAGAATAAAGCAATTTAAGAGGGAGAATATTCGTATTGGCATGTTTGTCTCGACGGATCCTGGGCTGCGAATAATTAGCCTTTAACTCCTATTAAGTATTCGACGTCGACCGCAGGCATCAAGCAAAAACTTTCGATGAATTAATAGCTCAACAAAGTATGGATAAAAGGAGAACACAAACAACAAGTTAGGCAAGTAAATTTTATTTAAAATATATATTTTCATCACATATTTTTACCATAATACAATCTTTATATAGTATACTATAAATACAACTCTACCCAAGATTGGGCCGCCTGTGGTGTATACACCAGAACAATGTGCCTATGGTAGCATTTCTATCAGTGCTGGCCAAATTGAGGACAAACAAAGGGTTAAAAGGCAGGGAAAGACAATTATATAAAGACAAAAACAAACACACAAATTTTATATACTGAGCTTGTGTATAGGACAAAAAAATTGACATGTTTCCTTCAGTCTCGTTGACATTGTCTAAAGCTAGTTGTGCAAGTAAAGCTAGAATATGATTATAGCTAACAAGGAAAACTTAATTGCTTCTCTGTAATGGGCTTAATAATCAGAAACTTGTCAAGGAAAGCTTGTTAATCTTTTTCTCATACACAAAAGCAAATAACACTTGTCAAGAAAGTTGTAAAGGAAAGATTGCTTCTGGGTAATTGGACCTAAATTGCTGTTGTATAGAGTGAGACATTATCAATGCTCTTGAATGTAACACAAAACCATAAGAACATCATTTTGAGCTTGGATAAAACAAGTTGACAGCTTCAATCAACTTTCACCTACATATGGACCACTGGCATTAGAGCAGTCAATACATTAGGTCTATGTTGCCTTCAACTGAAACAGTGATTGTGGGAGTGGATGATTTTGAGTGGATGATTTGCATCTATTGATAATTTCTTGCCTTGCAGCACATAAAAAAGGCAAGGCAACTTTTAGTGTATTCAGGCTGTTGTAGTATATTGATATATCGATAATGACTGGCATACTTTAGACATTTCGATATTTGAAATCTGTTCAGTATTTAGCATGCACAACCATATCAGAAGTAGGCCAGTAATTTGAGGAATTAAAATTGGTACAGGACTTTTGGTTCATTTTCAGTATGATCTGTACCCATATACATTGTGCCACACACAAACATTATGTGCAGATATTTAGGAAGGCAGCCGTCCAACTGTTGTACCGTAAGGATGGCCACTTTTGAATTTAGACTACTGCTTTTTTATAGATGGTCATGGATGGCCTAAGAAAATATTTTCTTCAACTTGCAACTTTTTAATGCTTTTTTTGTCGAAAACACACTGATGTAAAATCGTTATTTATAGCACTATGTTTTTTGCCGCCACTACGAAAATTGGTGGCCACACCCACAGTATTTTTTGGATGGCAGTTTTGGCTTTCAGCATAAAAGCCTAATTAAAAGCAAGGTTGCACTAATCTCATGCGGTTTGTTGAGGCCACTTTTCCCCAACAAAATGATTTAAAAAGTCTTTCAGAAGTCCAATTTGCCACAGTAATAAACAAAATAGAAAATTAGAGAAAATGAATTATTAAGTCTTTGTGTTTTAATTATTATTGCGCAGGGAGCGGTACTTCGGCAGTTTTTGTAAAATATTTTCTTGCTATGACGTTGGACTGTTGGAGACTGACTTAATAATTCAGATTAAAGTTTGTGTTCATGGCCAAGACAAAGGTTAGAAACCGTGTACACAGCTCGTTTAAATACCCCTTTTGATAGCCATTTTGATGCTCCCGGCCATGTTTACATATTATCTGTAGTAGGGCTGCGCGACAGCTTAATAGTAATGTACGATCAGATATATATTTTGCTCACTGTTTAGCAGCCTATATTTCCCTTGCATAACAAACGCATAAATATTTGTTATCTTGCGTCTATTTTTTGTAAACTGTACAATAGTGTGCGATTATTGATCATGCAAAGAAATGCTAAGATATAGCAGGTATATAGCATCTGAACTAGATGCGAAAGCGTTGTTCAGTAATAAAGTAGAAGGTAATATTCTTGTTAGTCTGAAGTGCTATTATTTGGTCCAGCATATATACTTGTTTCCATATGAATATTAAACAAACGCGTCTTGGAACATACAACGTGAACACAAAATGTGAGCGTTGTAAGTTAAGGTGGCTCGATACAGTTTTCAAAAATTCAGGTGTTCAACACTTTGAAATGATTAAACTCCATATTTTTAGGTTTTATTCATCAGGTATCAGGGTTTTCATATATTTTGATGTTTCTACTTTCAAATTATGTTAGTTTTAGTAACACATAGTTCGTTGCTATGTATGCAACATACGCGTACGAAATTCACTCTAAAATTGCCTATCGCCTCGTGTAGTTGGACTTTAAGCACGGTGACCCCCAATTTTTTTTCGTGCATTATTTTATTTGCAAGACAGACTAACAATAAGCAAAATATAAAAAAATTCTGTAATGCCATTTTTTTGAAAAAGGCAAAAATGTCGTTTTTTTCTTTAAAATTTTTTTGGCATTACAGAATTTTTTTATTTTCGGTAGCATGAAAGATTTTTGCGGTGCAATACAGCATGCAAAATTTGAACATAGGTCACCGGACAAAATAATGAGATATAGCGCAATAAACGGAATTTTTTAATGACGTCAGCAATTGACATGAAACGGTATATAACACGCGTAATGACGTGAGATGGCGCGAACAACTGCTTACGTCAGATCATTTTGCAAGTTATTTCGTTAATATTCCCGCGTGCACAAATGGTCGCACGGATTTGTTCATAGAGTATGAAGTTTTGTTTTCGCGATTCTTGAATAAGGTTTTTGTGATTACTATATCGAGCCACCTTAAGTATAGATGATTTATTACACTGGCCTGTAGGCCAAGTGTCTTAAATCCCTAATTTTCTGTTTTTTTGCGTCTACGTTGCGTAGCAACGTAAACGCTATGTTAGCGGTAAGATTTCTATGTGGCTGTGTTTGGTTTTTATACATTTTGACCAGCAATTTATATGAAATTTGGCTTAAACTTCCTTAGTCGGCTATCCATGTTCATGTATTTTGACCCTGTAACAATTTAGGTAAAGCTTTGTAAGGATTAATATCAATTCATCTACATTTCTCATAATGTATTTATGGATATTTGACTTCACTAGATATCACAATTGTCTTTTTATACATTCTGACCAGCAATTTATATCAAATTTAGCTTAAACTCCATTGTTCGGCTATCCATGTCCATCTGTTTTTGCCCTGTAACAATTTAGGTAATGCTTTCTAAGCATTAATATCAGTTTTTATAGATTTGTCATCATTCATATATGGATATTTGACTTAACTGGATATCACAATAGGGTTTTTATACATTTTGACCAGCAATTTATATGAAATTTGGCTTAAACTTGTGAATATCGATATTTGTTGACGAATCGCGTAATAAATTGTGAGCATTTCAATTGTGTTGTCAACGCTGCCAGTCAAGTCTTTGATATATTTATTTGTCTTACAATAGTTTTGATCTCACAGGCACATTGTGTTAGCGCTGATCAACATTTCTATCAGACGCTTAGCGTTGTGTGTAACACAACTCAATCAAACCAGTTCTCACCAGTTCAAACTCAAATCAAACTTAAAACAAACTTAATAGACAGTGTGGTCGTTCGCCCAACAAGGCAAACTAACTAAAAATCGCCCAACAGTGACAGTTCAAGATCAAGATGGGAGTTACAATTGAGCAATACAGAGCTCGAATTGGTGTCCACAATAGTTTTGTGAAAGCCAGAAAAGGTAACGCGAGTTGGAAAGATATTTTATGGAATACAAGTCCAATAATATTTTTATTGACACGAAGTGTTTATGTATTTATATATTGTGTATGTTGCATTATTGTTGCGAATGGCAAATGATGTGGAAGAAAATCCAGGGCCTACTCTTTATGAGATTATTTGATCCAACCAAAACAATTTGTGCAGATTTTAGTCAAAGCAATGGAAGACAATTTGGGAGAAATGCTGGCAAACAATGTGTAGCTATGTCACTAACTGCTATAGTTCATACCCAAGTAAAACATATTGCAACTTGGGATACATCATTTTTAAATACAATATTATCTGTTGGTAACAATCTTTATACCTATATTGCAAACTCAATTAACAAAGAGCTTTTGTTGTTAACTGAGATACCAGAAATGATTTCAATTGATAATAAAGTTATTAATTTAAATAACAGTGACTCCTTGAGTGGTGATGTATTTATGATATTGGATAATGAACCATTTTACTCACTCAAAACTGCTCTTAATAAAATCTTTTCACCCACTGAATTAAGTTACCAACATTGTCTGTTAACTATTGACTGTAACACAGTGGCAGTTTTGAAGATTTCGGAAGAAAAATTTAAGATTTTTGATTCTCATTCAAGAGATTTATATGGTATACCAGACCCATTTGGAAAATGTGTGTTGATTGATATTGAAGGTTTAGACAATCTGTCCAGTTTTTTTCGCAATATCTACCCTCAAAACAGTCAACGATTACCATTTGAGGTTAAGGGAGTACAAATGTCCCATTTAAATAACAATATAATTGATGGAAACATATTAACTGTAATAAGAGAAACTCATTTGAGTCGAAAAACCCAAAGCAAAAAAACCCAAAATGAAACAACTGAGAGTAGAGAACAAAGATTATCCAATCTTAGGGAGAAGCGAAAAAATCAGTCGATGGAAATTAAAGAGAAAATAATGTTCGATAAACGTCAAAGAGCTAAACAGCACATAACCAGTGAATCTAGCGAAATTAGAGAAAACAGGTTGTCAAGAAAGCGTAAACATGCCAAACAGGATAGAGAGAGTGAATCAAATGAACAGAGAGAAAAAAGATTGGCAAATATGAGTAAAAATGCTAAAGAAGTTTACAGCAAAAAATCTGCCAATATGCATACAAAACAAAATGGAGAAAGACCACATTTGTCAGACATTCCTGAACAAAACAATGGAGAAGTTCAAAAGAAAACATTGAAAGAAATTATCAGTAAATTCCATAGTGCTGTGTCAATAGAACCACTTTATATTTGCACATGTTGTGATCAAGTACCACCCTATGCAGTTTCAAATGGTATGACATTTCCCCAAAGCCATCATATTTTCTAATGTTAATCAAAACTTAGTTTAGCAAAATAACATGACTTGATTGTAGTTGATTGTAGTAGATTGAAGCTTTGCACACCTATAGAGTGTAGGCCTGACGGTATATATCTAGTATATAATTTATATGCTTCCATACTATACATAAAAATATGACATATAAGATATGTTGGCCACTGTTTTGTAATAATTTCATGTGAATACTTAAAATGCATTTGACTCAATAAATATTCCCAGCCGGTAAAATCCTCATACTCTACTTGCGTAGTATAGACACTCCCCGACTACAACTTGCAATCGAGGCTGACAATAAAGATATTGCCGTCTCTTCGGCAAGTCTGCCAACGTAGACGCATGTACGCATATGCGTACCTATTTTTTGAATCGTCGAGAAATCGAGTTTGCGTTAGCGCATCGCAGGCTCAGAGAACATGTGGTGATTACGAAATCGTCAAAATTACCGTCATTGAGGAGCGGGCTATATGACAAATATGTCTATTAGGAAATGTTTTCCTGTGTTTATGTTTCATGCGTGGTTTTCTTTGATATAAACAACACTTGAGTTCGTTGTAGATTTCTTGCGTATTCAATCCCTGGAAATTGCAACTTCGACTGTTACTAACTGAGATTGTTTAAGTTTACAACATAAATTTAGATAGTACAACGTAGAATACAGTTACATCATATTAAACTACAAAGCTATTAAAAATTAGCTTTGTTGCCTTTGTATAAAGAATTTGGAATGCTTCTCAAGAAGTACGGCTTTAGTAACAATTGTTTCAAAATTTAAGCAATAATATACTACAATTGCATAAGTCTAGCGCGAGGGAGTTTCATTTCCTACCTGCTCTTAACTCGCTTTGATACACAGTTAAATTTATATGCTTTTCGAACTTTCAAAGTCATTCACATTCTGGTATGATGCTTTGTTCTTGCTTTTTAACAATATTGGTATTTGGATTCAATATTGTTCTTTACGACTTTAGGTATTATTAAATATCACAAAATATGGCTCAAAATGTCTTGTTTACGTTTGCTATTTTTAGTTTGTGTGAAATACAACTGACGTGTCAACTCTAAATAACACTGTCGAGGCTGGGCGTATGGAGTATATTACTAAAATAGTTACAATAACACGATGAATTTGGTTTAAATATTTATTAGAATTTTGTCTTTAATACATATATTAAACAGTCCTTGAAACTCCCGAAATTTCAGGTCGGCAAGAAATTGCCGACCTAAAAGCGATAATTCTCAGTCTAGGTCGGCAAATATTTTCAAAACAGATAGACAATATCCAAATGAAAATTTAATTTGCTTGCTGCAAATACGCGTATTTATAAAGAGCAATTAATTGCAATCAATGCCAATAGCAAACAAAACAACTAACAAAATGTACGAACTCCAATCGAACAGTGCATGTACATATAGCATGAGCATGAGCAAGCAAATTCCATTGACAGCCAATGACAAGATCGTGAGCGCTAGAATATTTGCCTATTCACGGGAAATATATGCCTAGCTATTTGCACGGAAAATATTTGCCTAGCTAAGGTCTTGTACTCTTGTTGCTGTATATTTAGTCATTACATGTTAATATTACAGTACTTTTACATAATACTTCAAGTGTCAATGGCCAATGTCTGGAAAATCTTGCACGCTACTTAACACTTGCAGTAACAAGATACTCACTAGTAGACACTATAATTAAGCAATTTTTTACTAAAACAATGCTTGTTTTAAACCTGTAGACTATAAATACGCAAAAACAGTTCAGACGGGTTTTCACAGACGAGTTTCCCGTCCCTAAAATGAATTCGGCTAATTAAAACATCATCGTTGAAAATGCGTTTGTGAAAGATGCGTTCGCGGGGAAAAATGCCGAGACGTATTTGAAAGTAGGTCGGCAAAATTTTGCCGACCTAAATCTACACATATCGCTTTGCAGGTCGGCATTTAGGTCGGCATTGCCGAATGCCGACCTGAGTTTCAAGGACTGATTAAACTAACGAAGTGAATATATCATACTCGGTAATGATAGGACAATGTCTATATATCTCACAATCGGCTATATAAACCTAGCATAATGATATATCATTAAATAATATACCCAAGCACCTCAAAATAAGATTGAAACCACTTATCTGAAATTGAAACCTGAAACCTCACACAGACAGGAAATGTTACACCGCCCCTAAACCCTGACCGGATCTGGACAGATGGGGCAAAACCTGCTCCGCAGGGCCAGTGTGAACGCCTCAGTAGGCGTCTTTGTTTTATTACAAATTGCAAAAAAGCGAAGCTTCTCAAAGAGCAGACAATATGACAATATTCTAGTCGAGAGTCCAGACAAACACAAACGTTTCAAGTGTCAAATAGCAAAGAGCTTTGGTGTTAAAAATACGACTGTAGACCTGTAGTAATAATACATGTATGTAATCTGTGTTATATATGAATTTTAGACCAGCGACGAGCATAAAGAAGTATAGCGTGCTTCTATTTACATTTGTTTGAGTGTTGTAAAATTTTCATAGCAAAGTAATGTGATACAATCCTGCAAATTGACCATCCTGCAAATTAAACAAATCCATAGATTCGGCGTGAAAATCAATGGGGGGTATGCGTGGGCGATTCAGTGCAGCCACACAGCATAAAATTTATTCTCGCTTGCCTGTTTTCACTGCTCTGGCTCCCCCGACGAATATAAATACAAATCATGTATAGAATTTTAATGTTTGAAGCGAAACCAGGATGATTCATATTAAGTTTGTAAACGTTCTCTGGTTATAAATATTTATTAAAGTTACGAGCTTTCGACTGCCAGTCTGCAGTCTTCCGACGGGTAGATTTAAGATAACATATAGACATTTGAAAATCGTGTCCTTAAGCCCTTAACCCTAGTACTGGCGCGATGAAAATGTTTATAAAGAATAATAGGGAAAGAAATGCTTTTCAAAAGAAATTCAGCTTAAGAAATCAATCAGTCCTTCGTCTTACTGCAGTATTGAAAGTGCAGTATTGTTTCATATGATTCATACCCGTATACATACTTGCGAAGCATACTTCTCGACTAGCGATATTCTTGGGGGTTTGTAGGATCAAATTACCCGAAAGATATAACAAGAACTTCGACGTTTCGAGCGAAGACCCTTCGCTACTAACTTCCAGACGAAGGGCCTTCGCTAAACCTCAAAACGTTGAAGTTCGTGCTATAATTTTCAAGTAGTTTAATCCTACAAACACCAAAAATATTGTTGAAACCTACCGTCACTGCTTTCTGTGTGTATACAATTTGAACACGAATTCTCTGTGGCCATGATTCGTTGTCCGAGCACAATGTCGCACTTTCAAGACTAACGTAAAATTATATGATATAACAAATATTGTATTGATAAATTGGTAAAAGATGAAATCATTTCATTTAAAAGCCATGTTATACGTACCTTTTACAACTAACTTTGAATTTAAACCATATAGGCAGGCGAGAATACGTTTTAACATTGCCTTACATAAAAGTATAAAACACCTAAGATAGTTTCGAGGATAGTTTATCAAAACCATATTTGCAGAAGATCATATTTCACAGGTTCCCACGAGCTTGTCAAAAAGTCCACTAGTACTATCGTCCACTGTTTAGTTTTGAAATTCCTTACTTTCGTGTCAAAATTTCCTTAGATTTCCTTGACCATGGAATAAAATGTCCTTGAAATTTCCTTGAGGAGACTTTTAGTTATTTTACTGCTTACAGCCCTACCAAAGCCCTACTAACTTATCTTTAGACTGTTTAGTGTTATAGTGCTAATTTCAAAGGCATTGAAATATTACAGTGAAATATTGCTGTAATGAATTTTGACATTTGTCAATTCAATTTGTGACATTACAATGTGACTGTTGCGGCCGTTGGTAAGGTTGGTTCATCTTGATTGGAAAGGTCAGATTCGAAGCCGTCTGACTCTGATGTCTGACCTTCATCAACAGCAAGAGATCGCTTCATGACTTATTCATATTGCTAGACCATGACATGTTTGATTTCAGATATGTTGGCATTTTGTTAATGTACCGGGGCCCTGGGCCATGTGATGCTGGTATGAGCCAAGGAAACACTATAATACTTCATGTAATAATGTTCTTAAATTGTCTATAGATAAAAAATTGCTGCCAAATATGCCAAAAAATATATTTTTACTGTTTACAACCAGTGTTTACAACTCTGTTTACAGACTTTTGACAATATTTCCTTAGATTTCCTTGAATTTCCTTAGATTTCCTTAAATTTTTTCCATCCTTGAAAATTCCTTTTTGGGGTCAGAATTTCCTTGAAAAAGGAAATTTCCTTGAAAGTGGAAACCCTGGTCAAAAATGCACGTCAAAGCATTCGTCAAAGCGCCAATTAAATGTGCGATATGTATGTCCAGCGGGCAGAATTTTTTTTTGGGATCACTCACTAAGCTAACAGTAAATAATTGCTTTATTGGCATGACCTCTAGTTACAGGTATTGCTAAAGCTATGAAATAGGTGCTAAACTAAGTACGGTATAGATAACTATGTGCTATAAAATACGTGCTATTTACGTGGAAGTATGTGGTATAAAGTATAAAAGTAAATACAAAGATATATGCTAATATAGAATTTAAATAATTAGATTTTCAGCATTCCTGGTTTCACGGCATTTATCTCTTTCCACGAAACAGGAAGAAATAAATTTCGATAATAATAAAATCGTTTCAGTTTCATTTGATTTCATTATTTCTACGGATAAATTTTGTTCTCTTTGATCTGTGCTATTGAGAACATTTGGTAAATTGTTTAAAAAATGTTCTCTAATGCTGTCGTAGGCTTCACATGATGTGAGAAAATGCGACTCATTTTCTATTTCGCCTGACTGACAGATCGTACATAGTCGTTCTGCTTGAGGAATGTTTTGGTATCTACCATATTCAATCAATAGGTTATGATTACTTATCCGGAATCGTGTGAAAGTTCTCCTTTGATTTGAATTTTTTATTGTGGTAAGATATTTTTCTAACTGATATTCCCTTTTGAAAGCAGAGTAGAAACATAGTTTCGATGAATTCTCTAGTTTGTGTTTCCAGAATGTTATGTAACTTTGTTTTATGTTGCTTGAGATTAGATTTACCGAATGATTGGATATTGATTCCAGATCTAGTATTTGCGTGTTACAATTGTATGATTTTAAAATATCTGTGACATTTCCATAAAATGAAGTATTCTTTTTAGAATACAAATCTTTAGATATTAAAAAGGCTTGTTTGGCAATTGCTGTTTCAGGCAATGTGTTTAAATGTATAATATATTTAAATAATCGTTTAAATATATTTATTATTAGTGGAAATTTTCCAAGTTCACCTCTGGAGGCGATGTTAGTGCATTTTCTCCCAACTCCCAAGTATAATTTACAAAACCTCAAGTGTGTTTTTTCAATTGGAAGTTTATCCCAATTATTAAAATCATTTTTGAGGTATGCACCCCACACTTCTGAGTTGTAGAGAAGAATTGGTGATATTATACTATCGAATATTTTTATAGCTAGTTTCGGTTTTAGGTTGTGTAAGTTGAGATGTTTTCGTATGCTGTATAGTGCATGTAGTGCTTTTTCACTTAGCTGTTTTATAGCTGGAGTAAATTTACCATTTGAATTCAATTTGATTCCTAAGTAACAATATTCTTGTACAATCGTTACGTTTTTATTACCTAACATGAATTTTGGTTTCTGTATTTTATTATTTCCTTTTTGAAAGATCATAATTTGGGTTTTCTTTAAGTTAACTTCCATCAGCCATAAGCTATACTATATTACTGGAGGTAGTGCTCGGCATAAAAAAGTGACATGGCGGATATTTGCCTTGCTGACGCCATATATGGTAATATATGGTCCCAAATGGCCATGGTAATTACCACTGACATGCTCAATTTTGAGCCCGCTACAACTTTCACCCCCCCTGGATTTGGTAAAAAATAGTTTAGCTCTTTGCAGTTTGCAGTACCTTTGACCATTTGTTCAAAGATTTGCAAGTCGTACACGTTATTCTCATCCTTTAAAGACGGCAAACAAATACTAAAACCTCAAAACTGATGTCTGATATGGGCAAAGATGATATTTGAAACCAGGGCAAACAGGTATTAAAAATTCCGTATGAAAAAATTTGTCGAAATACATGATAGAATAAACTTTATTCGGGCCCGGCTTAGAGGCTCTTGTATATGGTACAATTTTGGATTGTGTATGCTTGTATAGTATATTATTTGGGCCACAAGTACAGTATCATCACAAGTAGTGATGTTCTGAATAAGCTGTATGTATTTAGCATTTGGAAAATTATCTCTGTGAGCAGTATGAAGCCATGCATTTTGCAAATATCATATCTGGATTCTCTGAAGAATCCTAAGGACTGGTTTATATAAAATGAAGACATGACACTATGTGCTCCTATCTTTAAGAGGGAATCAGGATATCAAAGAATCAGAGCTTTGTGTTATGTGCCAATTTTATTAGTTTACACATAAGCTATGTGGTGCCATAAAGTCAGGGTGGTGGTGGCAGCTGATCTTGGAAAGGCGATTTCTACCTAGTCAGATTTCTTAGGTTGGGCTGGGGATACTTTCCATATTTGAAGCACTAGGATTGTAGTTCCTGTGTCTCTGATAGGTTTTGACTATCACTTTGAATGAGCAACATATCCTTAAAAGGCCACTACAGCAGGGGCGGCGTGGCTTAACAATAGGGCCCGGGGAACCTTTTGCTAGGGGCCCACTGCTGACGTTGGGGGGGGGGGTGTCATTTGCTGAGAAGAAAAATAGGATTAAATACAAAATTAAATTTTTGTTCATTACTAGTGATTTATCCCAAATATCTAATGAAGGGCCCAAAACTTTATAAACATTGTAGACCTTTGCATGCTTGGGGCCCACAATTGGCAGATTTCCGGGGGCCCACCAGGAAATCTCCTGGTGGGCCAAGCCGCCCCTGCACTGCAGTAGCTTATAAACCCTCCACTGTACCCCTATAAAAAAACGTATTTGTAACTTCCCCCAGTCCACCCATAATTCTGGTGTTCCTATCTTAAAATCTTTTGTTTTTCTCTTGTCCCCCCTGTCTTTTTTATGCTTTTGTCTCTACTGAAAACTTTACAACATTTACATATTACATAAATACATCATTGCAGAATTTATCCCAAAATAACACAGTCCTTTCTGTAATTGGTGAAACATGCAACATGTTTGGAAATCGATGATACAACAGCGTAATAAATTTTGTTTTATTTTAATTTGACATTTTCAAAGAATAATTACTAATTAGCAGTACTGTAAATAATTTTAAGAACCAAACTGTATAATCAAGTTATTATGGTATTATCAGTGGCATACCGAGCGGGGAAGTATAGGGGGTGTTAAACCCAAACGAATCTGTCAGTAAGTTGACCTTGGTCTGTTGAAACATAGAACCTTAAAGT
This sequence comes from Trachythela sp. YZ-2020, assembly GCA_016169945.1. Lineage (NCBI taxonomy): Eukaryota > Metazoa > Cnidaria > Anthozoa > Malacalcyonacea > Clavulariidae > Trachythela > Trachythela sp. YZ-2020. The sequence continues at coordinate 337,211 of JADLSH010000374.1, read as the reverse complement.
AACTTGGTGAAACAACCAAAATGAGTAACAGACTAGTAACATAATTTTGTGCTCGCTAGCAACCAACACTACTGACATCAGTTTTTCTTTTTGCCCTGTGTCATCGGTACATTTTGGAATGGGCACCATAGTAGAAATGCTAGAACACGGTATGCCACTGGGTATTACTATAACTTTGTATCCCAATGGTCTATGACTTTGCTGTGCCTGTTCAGCATTTTGATGCCTTGTGCCATTTCTTGTGGTACCTATAACAGATGATTCCTGCAAAAGAGAAGAGAATAGTCATACCATATTATTATACATCCTTATGCCACAATATCATATACATCTATGTTAACTATGCATGATACAATACTGTACATGACCTGTTAAGAATACTTTTTGCTCAAATTAGTTATTTGTGTATCACATTAGTTATTTGTGTATCATTTCTGTAATGGAACTGGAATCTGTAATGTTGTTAATGTTTATAAACAATGGTGTGAGAAAAATTGCTTACTAGGGGTGCACCAGAACTTAGTTCCAAGTTCTGGCCAGAGCCCCATTTTTGGCAGTTTCATTTCTGGCCAGATCAAATTTTTCTCTGGTGCACCACTATACACAATTATTTCTGCTATACAAGTTTGATGCTGTACAATCCATTCACACATCTCAAATTTGTTTACATTTTTGTATCCAAATAATAACCCATTAGCTTACAATGCACCCTACTTTAGCATAATTTTTACCCTGTCTAATGCCAGATGATTCTACTTGTCAGTGGTAGGGTACAGCATAGTTAATGGATTAATGAACTTGTAATTATGAGGGCACTTTGAAGATATATTGGTTCATTCCAGAAAAGATCCAGACTCCCACTATGGAGGAATTTCTGCCATCCTGAGGGGAAAGTGGGTAAATCTATTTTTATTATATAACTAAAAACTATAGTAAAATGTACTGAGATGTCTGTTTACTAGGGCATCTGTTTAATAGGTTATCAATCAACTGACTTTTTTTGAGGGTGCTGAAATGGTTGGTATCCTAGCTCATAGGCCATATATAAATACCTGGAAAAACTAGCAAGTTTGCCAAGGACAAGTTGCTTGTCTTAGACTTAGTTGTCTATATAATCTGTGTTACAAAGCTTATGTATGGCAAGTGTAAGGATTTTGACAATTGGCACCATATATTAACTGTATTTATGAAAGGACTGCACGTATAAAAAACAACTTGAAGTATAAAATTAATTATACTATAGCACTTTTAAAACTAATTAAAAACACAAAGGCCCAAGCAACATGGCCAGCTCTGAATCAAAACAACAAGATTTTATGTACATTACAAGTTTTTTATGTCTGTTTTTAAAATATTTCTATCCAAGTCGACCGAGTATATTATATAGAAAGCCGACCGAGTAGAAAGCTAGAAAATAAAATAAATGCAAATCTTACCGGTGAATATTCTTCCTTTATAGTGAATTGTTGCATCCACAAGCGGAACAAAAAGGTAATCGTTCCTCGACTTTGCGAAACAAGCAAAAATAGGGGAAAAATATCAAGATAAATCATAAAATATTTTATTATATAAACATAAGTGTTATGTAGAGTTTTATGCCACTGAGAAAAATCGTATTTAAACACACGTAAAAAATACGATATTTTTACGTGTGAAAATATCATTTTTGCAAGCCAATCAAAAACCTATTACTATTTGTGTACTATTTACATATATGTTTTGAGTTTCTATATGAATTGTCGTTTGTTTATAATTTGTTTATAAAATAAACAGAATAGTACATGGTTGCTTGGAAATATGGAATTTATTTCTCGTGTTGAAGAGAATATTGCTCACTCGTTCGCTACGCTCACTCACGCAATATTCTCTTCAACACTCGAAATAAATTCCATATTTCCGCGCAACCATATAATATTCTCTATATAGTGCAAAACCCAGGAGGGTGAAGAGTTCGTCGAAAGCACAGTATCGCGGTTGTCAGTGGTAATTACCATGGGCATTTGGGACCATATATGGCGTCAGCAAGCCAAAATCCGCCATGTTTTTTGCTTCACTTTTCTGCCTGGCGAACATTAGCGGCACGTCCTCCAGATATATTTAGCTCAGTGTATGGGGCCTATGGGCCCATGTCTATTCTGTGGTATGGGTATGGCCATTAGTGCTTTCCGTAAATATCTCCAGACGTGTTTATTCTCTGGCAACAGGACACGCGTCATTCGATAGCTTATGACTTCCTCTTTAAAATTATATTTAGTTTGTCCCGGTTCATATTACATATCCAAATTAATTTGCATACATGTTCATAAATTATCTAAAAATTTTACAATTATTGTTGAAATAAATCGGAATTGCCAGGGCAAGATTTATTATTTTCGAGCAAATGTTAATTCCGAAATAATTGTAGCTCATGTAAAAAGGAATATTATTGGAAGTTTCATTGCATTTGAAGAAGTAGAAGTATTTTTTTTATTTTTTGAAAGTCGCATACAAAATGCCGAGATCGTTGAAATTTGATTCCTGCACGCGGAAATTAATTACGAAATGCCATATAAGGTCAGTGTTGATTGCTATAAACCAATGAAAATCCGCCATCTAGGCAATTACATCACGCGGAATCGATTGCCGGTACTTTCAATACGCTAGGATGCAAAGCCGCGGGCACAAAAATTTTTTGGGATCACTTTAAGGCTTGGTTACCAAGCACTGAGCTATATTTTTTACTGGACTCATATTAAAATGCACTCTCATTTCCGCTTTTTGACTTCCTGTTTAGAAGCATGTAAATATGAAAACGCGCCAAATTTGCATTTCCCCGCGAAATATTTAAATTTAACTCCTGCTGTACGAGATTCTCTTTTAAACGTTTCGTTTTTGCTCAATCTTGATCTGAATCTCAAAAATGATGACACTACTTCCAAAAGGAATACAAAACTTGGGAAACACTTGCTTTGCTAACAGTATTCTTCAAGCTTTGTTATCTGTTAACCGATACGGAAATGGCCTACTGCAAATGCAACATAACCGGACTCGTTGTCTACAGGAAAGATCTGGTAAGATATATTATATTGTTCATTATTTTCATTCATATTCTGATGAATGTCGTGCATATAATGAAATTTCCAACACCAGCACAATACGCATATAAATTAAGTTGCCATTTGAAATATATTGAAATTAATATATTTATTATATATGCATCAGTCAATTCTAACACAGTCACCCCCCGGGCATTTGCACTTATTTTTTCTCTAAGTGTACAATTCCCTGTGGCTGGGCAGAAAAAGGGCAACAATGGCCCACCCCGGGGCAACAAAATAATGACAAAGGCCCGGCCCCGGGGAGATTTTGCAAGTACTAATGTCCGGCCCCCTGGGCAAAGAAAGTTCCCTGGGCAAAGAAAGTTTGCAAATGCCTGGGGGGATGGGCAATGCTAGAATTGCCTGATGCACTAGTTCAGCCAGTGGGGGCCAGGTTGCATGCTCATAGGTGCAGATGGGTGGAGGGCATTATGGCAAATATTTTTTTGGTCCCACTAATTAAGTATATTGCTGTTTTTATGCTTTTGGACCCTTTCTAACCATAGAATCTATTACAGTATCCCCTACCCTACCCTCAGTCCTGTCTTTGGTCCCTAATAACGCTGTTAAATGCTACCCTCAAGTGCTCAACCCAAGTGTACAAGGTTGGAGGAGCCCTGCATTCCCCAACTTGTCCCAGGCCTGTGACTGGCTGACCTTGTTTTAGAGTGGTGCACCCAGCTCCATTACCTGCTCAAGTGCCTGCTCAGCCCCTCCATCCTGCTGTTGCCAGGTCAAACAAGTTTGATCCCTAATTTCAACAGTATGCATAGATTTTACAGAAATTATCTAAAAAGTCTGGTGGACCTGTAATGCATAGTGAAATATGACACTACATGTAACCTACCTACAATGAATGTTTACATGAGATTCTACACATACACACACACACATTTTGCAACCAATCGAGACACACAAAGTTGTTCCTTAAGGCATGAGGGAAGGAGGACTTGTCCCAACATTTTCTAATCAGTAACAAACGATTCCTGAGCATTTTTTATTTGTCACAATTTCTGATAACATAAATCAATATTCCAAAAGAAAGCATTTTATGAAATTAAATATTGGTTAACTGGCTTTACTTAGACAAATTACTCTAAACCTAACCCTAACCAGGGAGCTGCCTTAAACTGCAATATGTGCCGAATGCAACCTACTTTTGATGCCACTCTGTTGATTGCCTGTCAAGGGGGTTAAATGATATTTTGTTAATGTATAAAAGCCACTGAGGCCACATGTGCTCCACTTTATCATATTACCAACCAGATGATTTTACTGGGAGAAAACTGAATATTAAAGGTTAAAATATGATAATTATTGTCAACATAAGTCAAGCACAAGAATATTAATTTACTTGTTCCCCAAAATAATTTTAAAGGAACCTTAGTATTCTCACATCTAAAGCGTTTTATTCTCACCCCAAATGCAACACAAACGTACTTTTCATTATTATTCCTATTTTTCATTTATTATTCCTATTTTTCATGCGAAATCTATGTATAAGTTTGCATTTTACTTTTAATTTACTGTACAGGTCAACCTTGTGTATTGTGCAGCACAAAACTGTTCATGGACGGTTATAGAGCACAAAACTGTAACGGTGTTTTACGGCCTGCCTCACTGATATCACAGTTGCCGAAGATCAATGAGAGCTTTCAACCTGGAATGCAGCAATGTGCGGCCGAGTTTTTTCAGGATTACACGCGAGCACTGAATGTAATTGCTCTGGAGTATTACGACAACGGCATTGTTCCATCAAATTGCGATACTTCTTTTTTGAAATCCTTCCTATTTAGCCTGAGGTGAGGTTACATGTCTTCTCTGTGGTCACATCTCGAAGTGTACTACCAATGAGAGTTTGCTTCCGCTGCCTGTAAAAAGGTAAAACGTTCAGAGTTACAGTACTCCCTGGTTATTTCTATTACACCATCGGCTTTTAATACGTATAATTTTATTGCTATTGACGTCAAAATTTTACACTCTGTCCTTATTTTACTTGCTAATTCTTTCCATATTAGATAGCGTATGACGTTCATAACTAAAATTTTGGTTTAAGTTATTAGAAACGTATTTTAACATACTATTTCGTATACAGTGAGTGGATGCGGTAAAGTATGGACCTATTTAATTGCCTAATGCGAACATTCGGAAAGAAAAACCCGTAGGAACTTTGACTATTAAACAATTACATTTATTACTATAATACTGGGTTTGGTGGATAATCCAAGTGAGTAGATATATAAGACCTAACCAGGAACGGTTGCGAAAAATGCAACACTAGGTCCTCTGGCAGGAATTGAACCCACGGCCCTGCGATTCCGGTGCAGCGCTCTAACCAACTGAGCTACAGAGGCCAGTTGCTGAGCTGTAACCGTAAGTTGTGTTTATAGAGGATATCGGGTGCGCGGGTTGTGATAAGGTAAACTTCAAAGATTTTTTTGCAACATAACTTACAGCTCAGAAACCTCTGTAGCTCAGTTGGTTAGTGCGCTGCACCGGAATCGCAGGGCCGTGGGTTCAATTCCTGCCAGAGGACCTAGTGTTGCATTTTTCGCAACCGTTCCTGGTTAAGTCTTAAATTGTGTATATAGCTACTCACTTGGATTATCCACCAAACCCAGTATTCTAGTTCAACCAAGTGAAGTGCAAAAAAAATCTTTGAAAATTACAAATACCAAGCTCCCGAAAGAGAAGGATGTAGAATCGTTGTCCCATATCCCTTCTTTGGTAATTTGTTTAACCAGTGAGTACTGTACCTTCCCAGGAAACTGATTTGGATTCTTCAATCAAAATGTTGAGCAAGCCCGAACATTTGGAAGATGAATATCAATGTGAAAGGTAAGATAAGAAATTTGATTGTGGTTATTTTCATGTGTACAATATGCTCAATGTTTTGGCTATAATTAGAAGTAATACGGGAAAAGGAATTGTTGTTGTTCTCGTTGTTACATGACATGTGTTATCATTATGACGAAAGCCAGGATTTCGAAGCATATATTGCTTTCATCCATGCATATACGGACCTATCACGCCGAAATTCAATACAAAGGTTTTGTATAAGTTGGATACATAATATAATTATGTACCAATGTTTTGTACATAGGTGCAGAAAGAAAACGGAGGCATACAAACGTACTGTCTTCCAAGAACTTCCCGATGCTTTTTGTATTCAGATGTTGCGATTTTCGAACGAGGGAAGGAAAGTGAGAATCTTTGTCAAATATCCGGAGATACTAAAAGTGCAACAAGTACAATCAGAAATGGAGGATGTGGAAGTTATCTCGGAGGAACAATACCATCTTGTGGCTGTTATTTCTCACCATGGCAATAATATAACGTCTGGTCACTACACAGCGTGCGTTCTCCGTAACGAGCAGTGGTTTTACCTAAATGATTCACAAGTGTTAAAGATCTCGGACTTTACAGCAATGAATCAAGAGGCGTATATTTTGATGTACGAGAGAAATACCAGCAAGAAGATTAATACAGCAGCCACGACATCTAATCCCCCCCCAAACCAGTTTTCATTTAATATCTTGGACTCAACTCCACCAAATTACTACGTGGATTATCCGTCTACTTCATATTGTTTACCAAGAGTTTGTCGCACTGAAAGAAGCAAGGAGGGGTTAGTATATACGCCGATGTCGGAGCTCCAGGTAAACCACGCAAAACTAAAAGCGTACGAAGACCAAACTCCCCCTACTCACCTAAGATTGAAAGGATATTCTTCAAGTGATCTTTTAAGTCTTCTTCCAGGATCATGGTTAAATAATTTCGTTCTCAATAATTATATGTGGATTCTCGAAAAGAAATGCAAAGCTTTTGGTAACAACGTACGGACAATTAACAGCGAAGTATTTCAGACAATGACAACGCCTTCGATGGAGACATTCAAAAAGAATCAATACCACATGTTGTATGATGGGATTCTTTCAAGCGATGTAATTTTAGGTGCAGTAAACTTTGGTAATCACTGGTGTCTATTGGCAACATTCCCACAATTAAGAATGATGATGTACCTTGATTCTTTGTATCAAGGCGCTTCTGGAAGGCAGAGTTTTCATAGGATGCAGCACTTCTTGGAATGTTCCCAGCGGATATCAAAAGCACAGAGTTCCTCTCTTGACTGGAAAGAATGGCTTTTCTATATCCTACCAGGTCAGCATCTTAGTCAACAGACGAATGGCGATGACTGCGGTGTATTTGTTGCAAAGTGGGCTCAACACATTCTCTAGGTCTTCCGTTGGATTTTACCCAGGCAGATGTTGAGTCTTTTAGGTATTCGATGATTTTGGAAATCTGTGCTGGGGATACACGTTTAGAAATTGAACTTCCACCTCGAGAAAATGAATTCGAAAGTGTACACGGAACCAGCGACGCATTTCCGGAATTCCCTACGGATAGTGGAAAAGGGACAAAACGAAGAGACACGACCTCGTTCACAAAGCAGTTAAACCCGTCGAAAGATTTCGTAGATTCTGACGACGATTTTCAACCCAAGAAAAAGGTAAAGTTATGTGATAGTCAAGATTCTACTAACGTTTGTAACAACGTAAAGGCAAAAAAGACAGTAGGCTCTTCATGTTCAAATAAACAAACAGGAAATAACGATTCCATCACCCAGGATCATTGCTATACTAATAATAGATGTACCGAGAAAACTAAAAGCGAAAGCTCCGATTTACCACTTCATGTAAGAAACATTCTTCCACCAAGTTACACATACAAGCTTGCTGAATATGAAGACCAGGAAAAAGAGTATTTTACAGGGGCACCCAAGGAAGCTTTCAAAGTATGTTTTACCATTCCCAATGTTACATCAGCAGAGCAAGTAAAAACATGGGTTTCAGAACTGGCTTCCACATCTAATATGAAATACAACACGCGAGGAGGGTACAAACGGAAAGGTGTAAAAGTCTTGTTGTCAAGATGGTACATTTGTCAATGCCAAAGGAAGAAATTAACGAAAAAGCAACAAGAAGCAAAAAACCTAGCACTCAAAAAACGTCAGAAAAAGTTAGGCACAAATCCCCAAAACACCTTTGTCGATGATGCAGAACTTCACTTGCTATCTACAGCACGAGATAAGAAGACGGATTGTCCAAGTAAGATGTCCATTAAGTTATTGCCCATAAATTCTGTGGACAACGTATGTCATGTCCAGCTGTGGTGGACCCATAATCACAGTATTGACTGTTTTCATCTTCAGACCTTTGGTCAAATCCTGCCAGCGACAATGGAGACATTTAACGATTACTTTGTTAGTGGTATGTCCGCTGCGGAAGCTTTTCATCATCACGAGTCGTCACTCATGAATGATCCATCAACAATGACGATGCTCGCCGACAGACGACACTGCCCATCTGCAACTGACGTGAGGAGGATGTTTGAAAAATGGAGAAAACAAACAAAAGGAGCGCCCGATGGAGTGGATATGTTTCAGGAGCTGGAAGATGTTGTTAAGGATTACAACAAACGCCATTCCATGGAGGGTGGCAAGTGCTTTCTTCAACGGTATGAAAAGACAACATGTACAGAAAAACCATTAATTCTAGCTGTTGTTACCCCGCTAATGGTTAGGGTACATTCTTTACCTCAAGCAGGAGAAATGGTATTCCTGGATGCATCAGCCAGTATTGATCGGCACAACAATCCTGTTTATTTTCTTTGTACCCATCACCCTTCAGGAGCACTTCCATTATGTGTCTGGGTTACATCAGATAACTCCCAAAAAACTGTCGAAAGCTGTTTGGAGAATGCGAAAGGTTTATTTCCGGAGGGTGCGTTTGGTGGTCGAGGTGCGCAAGGGGGACCAAAGATTTGCCTAACGGATGACGATTCGGCCCAGAGGGCCGCTTTAAATACTACCTGGAGTTCAACAAAATTGCTTTTGTGTATATTTCATTTCCTACAAGCAGCGTGGAAATGGCTATGGGAATCAAAAAATAAAATAGAATTGTGTGACCGAAAACCGCTTATGAAATTGATTCAGAATTTGGTCTTTGCTGAAAGCGAAATCAAGTTAAACGAACTATTCGTGGAACTGAAAGAAAATCAGACAGCGAAGAAGTACAAACATTTCCTTAAATACATCAAGAATGCGATGCTAAGAAAGTCCGAATGGGCTGTATGTCTTCGGAAACAACTACTAACAAGAGGTAACAACACGGATAATTATACTGAATCGATGATTTTCATTTTCAAGTGCATCATTTTACGAAGAATCAGAGCGTACAACTTGGTGGAACTATTTAGATTTATTGTTGAGGACCTTAACAGTTATTTTCAACGTAAGTTACTATCGCTAGCTTTTGGCAAACCACAAAATTTGCACATTGCATCCAGATGTTTTGGTAAAAGTGCCAGCACGGTCGATTTTGCCACAATAACACAAGACAGCAACGAACCCTTTAAATTTAATGTGCCAAGTAGAAAGGAAAAAGGAACAATTTACGTTGTGAACTCGTCAATTGGAATGTGTTCTTGCCCGGCTGGTGAAAATGGAAACAGCTGTCCTCATCAAGCTGCAGTTGCACTAAAGTACGGCGTCTCTAACAACAACTTTATACCAACAAACCACATCGATAAGTACAAGCTTGCAGTCTTGGCCATAGGAGACCATCCGGACTTGTGTGCAGAAAAATTTGCAGATGTTCACCAAAAGAAATTCGATTTAACTAAAACGGCGATTCCACAACCGGAAGTTGTCGACGAGAAACCAGGAAATATACCATTAAATGACGAACCTAACAGCACTGAAGAGGAATGTACAAACACAATGCACGACGAGCAAGAGACAAGCCTAGAGGATGTTATCAAACTCCACAAAGAGGTGTCCAGCGATATCGAATTTTGGTTACGGAGTGGAAATCCAAGTTTTATTAAATGCTATAGCAAGTACCTTCAAACCTATAAGAAAATTGTTAATAAAGCAAGAGGACAAGCTCCAATTAACAGTCTTTCTACCGCTTATGTATCATTTGGCAGAAACACAAATTGCAAAATGTTACCAATACTTCACAATGCAAACAAGAGAATTAGAGTACAACCAACTGCGATATCTCGTCGTCGATCAGGTATAAAGTCTTCGCTCGCACAACCTTCAGGTCGTAAGCCAACGTTAAGAAAATATGACAAATGTATGATGCCGGCTAGGAAAAGAAAAAAGGAGCCAAATAGAAAAAGAAACCTTTCATTAAATATAAACTTAAATAAACCAAACGCTGGACATACACGTTGATGTGAAGTGTAACCAAACATAACGTCAACGGAAGTTAAATTTGTGAAGTTGCCATTTAATATTGAAAGAATACTTTTATGTAACATACAATGTCATTGAAGAAATAGCCTCCTCCCGTTGCTGCTCCTAGATTTTTAAAGAATACCTTAACATAACGATACACCTAACTAACAGTCTCCTCGTGTTGCTGTTCTTCCTTTTTTTCAAGATGATCTTAGCGTGAAAATATCATTGAACTAACTGCCTTATCATGTCGCTGTTCCTGGAATATTTAAAGAATACCTCAACGTAAACATACACCTAACTAACAGTCTCCTCGTGTTGCTGTTCTTCCTTTTTTCAAGACGATCTTAGCGTGAAAATATCATTGAACTAACTGCCTTATCATGTCGCTGTTCCTGGAATATTTAAAGCATACCTCAACGTAAACATACACCTAACTAACAGTCTCCTCGTGTTGCTGTTCTTCCTTTTTTTCAAGATGATCTTAGCGTGAAAATATCATTGAACTAACTGCCTTATCATGTCGCTGTTCCTGGAATATTTAAAGAATACCTCAACGTAAACATACACCTAACTAACAGTCTCCTCGTGTTGCTGTTCTTCCTTTTTTTCAAGATGATCTTAGCGTGAAAATATCATTGAACTAACTGCCTTATCATGTCGCTGTTCCTGGAATATTTAAAGCATACCTCAACGTAAACATACACCTAACTAACAGTCTCCTCGTGTTGCTGTTCTTCCTTTTTTCAAGATGATCTTAGCGTGAAAATATCATTGAACTAACTGCCTTATCATGTCGCTGTTCCTGGAATATTTAAAGCATACCTCAACGTAAACATACACCTAACTAACAGTCTCCTCGTGTTGCTGTTCTTCCTTTTTTTCAAGATGATCTTAGCGTGAAAATATCATTGAACTAACTGCCTTATCATGTTGCTGTTCCTGGAATATTTAAAGAATACTCAACGTAAACATACACGTAACTAACAGCCACTTGTGGTCTTGTTCCTCCATTTTCTTAAGGATGATCCTAGCATGAATATTATACTAAACTAACTGCCTCATCGTGTTGCTGTTCTACTGCCTGCTGTTATGGAATTTGTTAAAGATGGTCCTAGCAAGAACATTACATTGAACTAACAGAATCCTAATGTTCCTGTTCTTCCAATATTTAAACTGCCTCTGATGTTGCTGCATTACAGGTATTCAATATAATTTATATGTGAATATTACACCTGGGGCCGGTTGTTAAAAAGCCATTTAACTGAACCCAGGATTAGCAGTAACCCTGGGTTAAAAATCAGTAACCTAGTGAGCAACTAGTGAGGTGGGTGAAATTTAACCCACTGTTTACCCCTGGGTTACGGTTAATCTAGCTTTAAACAACGCAAACAAACCTAAGGTTAAAATTTAACTCTAGGTTAGGCAAATTTAACTGTGGGTTAGCATTAGCCGGCTTTCGAACAACCGGCACTTGGTGATTATAGAAGACTAACAAGGATGTCATTACATTTGCCTAAAATGTCTCAATAGAAAACAAGGCAACATGATTTGTTGGGAAGGGAATATGAAGTACTAAAGTTTTGGAAGTGGATACATGTCCGACACTGGATCCTAACATGTAAATCTTACTCATCTGACAATACTTGTGCTCATTCTTTAAAAATGCTAAAACGATACCACATAAATTTCGTTGCATTGTAAAAAAAATCCTTGGTAGTCATGTCTTTTAGGCATCAGCCTTTTAATTGCTTGTGTGCAGGATTAACTTTCACTCTGAATTTAGGGATAGAATGAGGACAGATCAGAATTAGGGTTGGGTGCGGGCAAAGTTTGCATTGATTTATTGTCCAAAACAATGTCAATTTCCGCACATGAAATTATGTCAGACAAATATTGGTTTATGGTGGTAACACATTGGGATTCAGTGTCTGACCTATATCCAGTGTGTAAAACTTTTATATAATTATGCTATATATAACTATGCTTTTCTCGTCCTCAAATAATAGTACTACTAAGTTCATTCATTAGCCATAGAAAGTATTTATATTGTTAGCTGTAGATAACAATTTTGGTCTACTTAGGGCAGGTTTAGCGTTAAAACAATTATGTAGAGAATATTCGTAGACAAATTAATATATACTTTCACCTATATTATATAAAGGTTTATATGAAAATACACGCCGAATAGAGACATTTCACTGCATACAAGAAACTATGCAAAATAAACAACGCACTCACCTCGTTAATTTCTTGAATTACATCCTATTTGTCCCTCTTTTAACAGATTAATCAATTAATGAAAGCAGTTCAAAGCATTTAGATGTTAGTAAACATATATATTTGATTCTATCCTTCCGCTTTCGATATTCTGATGCAAAATGCCGGAAGTAAAAGTGCATTTGTAATGCGAGTTCAGTTGAACATATAGCTCAGTGCTTGGTAACCAAGCCTTAAAGTGATCCCAAAAATTTTTTGTGCAAGCCGCGGAGATTTAGCTTCCGAAGTTGCCCGAGCGTGCGCCGACAAAACCGGGATTTCGGCTATCTTTAAAATAGGGAACGGGGAACGAGGGAACGAGGGAACCGGGGAACGAGGGAACGAGGGAACCGGGGAACGAGGGAACCAGGAATCGGAGACATGCATGTTAGCGGGAATTTTTCTATACTGCGCGTGAATTTTGAAAACAATGAATTTTGACAACAAAGTTTGCCTTTATACGTCGTTTTCGTCCTCTTTATGGGAGTATTTACACTCTTTGTAATAATATTAAATATAATCAAACCTTTTTGATACTTAAATCTATGGGGGAATAGGGGAACAGCACACCCCAACTTTATCACAGCGAAACTGAAAGTTAAACTAAAGCGTATTTTACCATTAAATTCAGGACAAACATAATTAATATTGTTTTTATTCAAGAACAAAATGCCGGGAGTTCTTTTGTACTGCGACTCTGTATAAACAACCTAATTTGAGTAAAATGGCTTTCTATTTTGATGCACATCATTCCAGTTTATCCGAGATCATATAGGGACACCGAGATCACATAAACCGTATCTTATTACATAATTACATTTGTCATAAGGACGACCCCATGCTGGGTGACCAATCCCTTCATAATTTCAAACGTTCTTTCAACCTGCTGATTCTTGAAAAGAGCTTATTCTATGGATGGAGCAATTAAACAGCATTGTGTTAGTGAGCGGTGACCAATTCCTTAGAACTGAAAAGTTTTAGATAAGCAAACCGTTTTTAAAAATCGTCTCTCACAGACGAACAAATAGTCGTACAATAAAGGAATACTAAATGGTTTTCCGTGCAGGATAGCGTGATCCATGCACGCGGGATGTTGCGAGACTCAGTTTGGAAAGCGAAAAAAATGCGAGCCGAAGGCGAGTATTTTTTAGCTTTTCGAAAGTCGAGCAACATCCCAAGTGCATGGATCACGCTATCCCGCACGGAAAACCATTTAGTAATTGTTTTATTTAATTTAACATTTATTGAGCATTCTACTGAGAAACATATATGTAAACAACAACATGGGAACACAGATTCTACATAGACCAAAGCTGACAGAAGACAAACAAGATATACACAACACTGCAGATAGTAGATACACTCAAACGGAAAAGCACGAACGGGACAGGTGTCCCATGCTAGGTGTTCCCCGTAGTAACAATAAGTTAAACATTAAATAAAGCTTCAAAGGAGCTCATAAACATGTTCTGTAGCTAAGTCCTATGGCAAGGACAGTCACGAGTCAATGACCACGTACAGGCCATGTTAATGCATGTCATAAACAGAACTAAGTAAATTAGAGTATTTGCGCTTAAGATATAACTTAAACGAATATGGACTAGCAAACATGTCTGGTGAAACGTCTTTTATAAAATTACTACAGTGAAACAACGGTTAGCTTTATTTAACGTATTGATGAAATACGCAATTCTCACAACATGCGTGCAGAATTGTGTCATCCTGCACGGGGATTGACCAATCAAATTCCGTGTTTCACTGTAGTTATTATATAAATGCTAATGACTTATTCGTCAAAAAATTTCTCCGTCTTTTAGTGTAAAAATAGCTCTTGTGATATCCAATTAATTAACACAACTAATACCCACAATAATTTCTTTATTAATAACGACCAGGGGTCGGTTGTATAAAAAGGTAGTTAAAGTTAACTATAGTTAGTATAAAAAGTTAACCAATCAGAATTGCTTATTTTAGACTTAACTATTTAACCACAGAAAAGGTAGTTAAATACTAGTTAAGAGTTTTATACAACCGGCCACAGAAGGCTTTTTTAAAGATTTTATTAAATTGTAATAACGTTTCGGAGTTTACTCCATCATCAGGTTACATTTATATAATTAAAGAACCGTTAAAGCACGAAATAGGTAGTTGCTTGCGTGCATTCAGCATACTAATGACGTGTCCGAGAAAACGAACATGTCTGAAAGATAAATGTTCTTACAATAGAAAATTTACAAAAAAAATTTAAAAAAGCCTTCTGGTCGTTATTAATAAAGAAATTATTTAATTAAAATGAGGCTTAGAGAAAGTTCGCTTTTAAATACATTAATACCCACAAGTCACAACTCAACTCAATCCTACCATGATCCTACAGTTCACACCTGCAAGACCCAATTGAACTCTTCCACGAGCCTTCGGATGTGTTGCACTTT
Organism: Trachythela sp. YZ-2020; assembly: GCA_016169945.1. Classification (NCBI taxonomy): domain Eukaryota; kingdom Metazoa; phylum Cnidaria; class Anthozoa; order Malacalcyonacea; family Clavulariidae; genus Trachythela; species Trachythela sp. YZ-2020. Next base: position 322,197 of record JADLSH010000374.1, on the reverse strand, counting down.
CAAATGAGGGTGTAAATCCGGTGCAACACTAAGTTCCTCCCCTTTGAAACTTGGATATCTTGCCCGAATGCAAGACGCTCTGAGATGGAATGAACGTTCTGCGGCTCGCTCGTGTACTGCAGAGTTCCCGTGTTTCGATCCCTGTATTGCCGTATATCGCGATACACGACAACCAGGTCATCGGGTTGTGAAACAGGGGGATTTTTGATCTCTTTATTACAGCCATAACACCGCGCAATACGCGTTCCAGGCACCCATTTCAGCCTAAAGACGGCTTCTGCTTGTGTGTTGGCAGCGGGGATGCTGTTACGAACGGCGTTTGAGATTTGCTGAACTACTGCCTGGGAATGATTTTCACGTGGCGCTATTTGTCGCAAAGGATGAGGCGTGGGAATACTTGTGACATTCAAGGTGATTGCCTGGCGTTGCTTGTGTGTTGGCAGTGGGGTTGATGTTACAAACGGCGTTTGAGATTTGCTGAACTACTGTCTGGGAATGACGTGGCGCTATTTGTCGCAAAGGATGAGGCGCGGGAATACTTGTGACATTCGAAGTGGTTGTCGTTGGTGCGGTATTTTGCGAAATCCGTTCTGCTTGAGTATTGGAAAACCCATTTTCTTCCTCATCAAGAAGATCTCTTACCTCCGTAACTGGGGATTTCTGACGGTTACTTCTCTTTCGATTACTTGGTTTCCTCCCTGCGCTCTTTGGTGCACTTCCCAATGCCATATCCAACAATCTTGGACCACGTTTGGACTTTGTGTACCAGGCGAAAAACTCACTTAAACTACCACGCGTTTGGGCCACTGCCAGGATATGTTCGCAGATTCTGGTCGAAACATTTACACAAGAACGATCGCACTTCAAAGAGCCGCCCTTTCCAGGTGTAACTATATGGATTGTGTTTGAATGCCCAGGAACTATATATGACCCATCTGTAGCGGCTGGCTTCGGAATTATGTTTTCTGGTGAATCCAGAAGACGGTTTGCTTTCTGAAACATTGCCTTGTTTGTCTTCTGTCAGCTTTGGTCTATGTAGAATCTGTGTTCCCATGTTGTTTACATATATGTTTCTTAGTAGAATGCTCAATAAATGTTAAATTAAATAAAACAATTACTAAATGGTTTTCCGTGCGGGATAGCGTGATCCATGCACTTGGGATGTTGCTCGACTTTCGAAAAGCTAAAAAATACTCGTCTCGCAACATCCCGCGTGCATGGATCACGCTATCCTGCACGGAAAACCATTTAGTATTCCTTTATTGTACGACTATTTGTCGTCTGTGAGAGACGATTTTTAAAAACGGTTTGCTTATCTAAAACTTTTCAGTTCTAAGGAATTGGTCACTGCTCACTAACACAATGCTGTTTAATTGCTCCATCCATAGAATAAGCTCTTTTCAAGAATCAGCAGGTTGAAAGAACGTTTGAAATTATGAAGGGATTGGTCACCCAGCATGGGGTCGTCCTTATGACAAATGTAATTATGTAATAAGATACGGTTTATGTGATCTCGGTGTCCCTATATGATCTCGGATAAACTGGAATGATGTGCATCAAAATAGAAAGCCATTTTACTCAAATTAGGTTGTTTATACAGAGTCGCAGTACAAAAGAACTCCCGGCATTTTGTTCTTGAATAAAAACAATATTAATTATGTTTGTCCTGAATTTAATGGTAAAATACGCTTTAGTTTAACTTTCAGTTTCGCTGTGATAAAGTTGGGGTGTGCTGTTCCCCTATTCCCCCATAGATTTAAGTATCAAAAAGGTTTGATTATATTTAATATTATTACAAAGAGTGTAAATACTCCCATAAAGAGGACGAAAACGACGTATAAAAGCAAACTTTGTTGTCAAAATTCATTGTTTTCAAAATTCACGCGCAGTATAGAAAAATTCCCGCTAACATGCATGTCTCCGATTCCTGGTTCCCTCGTTCCCCGGTTCCCCGGTTCCCTCGTTCCCGGTTCCCTCGTTCCCCGGTTCCCTCGTTCTCCGGTTCCCTCGTTCCCTCGTTCCCGGTTCCCTATTTTAAAGATAGCCGATACGGCAGGACACAATTTACGGCTATCTTTAAAATAGGGAATCCGGGAATTAGACGACCAGCCAAGCGAGCAAAAAGTGCTTAGAAAACACCTTCGATGGCATTTTGTGTTACAAGCGGGCAACCACCACCAAAATGTAGCTTGAACTCTCGCAAACACGACTATGTAGGTTGCCATCTCGATTTCGGCGTTTAAAACGTAAAATTTTGATGATTATTCTGTTAAATTTCAAGCTCCACGGCTCTGTTTGTAAAAGCCGTGAATATTTTCCCGCGTGTCCATGGCAACAAGCGTGTTGGTGATAATCATTCTGATTGGTCAGATTATTTCATTTTGACCAATGAGATTGCTTTAACTAAAAAAATGAGCCCGCACGCCGCAGGATATGGAAATCTCGAAGCGCAATAAACGTGCTTGAAACAAGGTTTTTATGAAACAAATCATAGTGAAACAGCCGGAAAAGACAGCAAATTTCTTCATAAAGTTTGTATAATACATTTATTAACATATTATTTGATTATTATTGTTAAAACTAAACTGGTTTTATAATATTTTACTTGATATTGTTTATAGTTTTTTGGGCATCTTTCCTATTTTGTTTGGATTACCCCTTTAATTTGTCTCCTTGAATATATAGCGTATAATAGATTAAATTTACATTTTCATATTGAGAGGAGCAAAAAGATATTGATATAATGTAGTGTTAAGCACACAATATAGTGTTAAGCATACGTACATGGCTTCAACAGCCCCATCTCTAGCACCTGGTTCAAAACGTAGAGAGGAAAGTCCTCTCACAGCCACAATATCAAAAAAGAAAAAGGAAGAATATAGTTATTCCTTTAATGTTTGTCTATTTTGCCAAGGTGGCAAACCAGACGAGTTGCGATTCTCTTCTGAGGATGGAAGAAGCAAGGCTGTCCAATCTGCAATTGAGAGGAAAAACCTTAATGACATAGCATCGCTTGTTATAATTGACAGGGTTCTCAACGTTATTAGTCAAAATAGCAATTGTTCTGATATCAAATGGCACCACATTTGTTACAGCAACTTCACACATCAAGGGAAAATAGCTAGACTTAACAAAAAGGCGTTAAATTTAAAGGTACAAGGGCCAATAATTGTAGAACGTGTTACAAGAAGCAATAAACAAAATACTGTTGATTGGTCACTATGCATGTTTTGTCAAAAGGAGGGGGGTAAGGCTATTAGGAATGTTGCAACTATGGAATTATCAAGAAAGATAATTAATTTGTCAGAATTAGACTCCATAATGCATGTTAGGCTTACAACCATAAGTGATTTGGTTGCAGCTGAGGGTAAGTATCACCTGAGTTGTTGGGTACAATTTCAAAGAAAGGTCAATAAGATTCAGGACATTGCCATGGAGGGTGAGAAACAAAAAGCAGAACGCTGTTTATTTCGTTTATGTGGTGATTTACTTAGTGGGCTTGAGTCTGGCCATGTATATGACATGGGAAATGTATGGGTATTTTATGAACGAATGTGTGAGAGAGATGGTATTAATATTCCACAAAGGCATGTCACTCGAAGAGCTTCATTTTATGATGATATTAAGAAACTTTTACAATTTTAAAATATTCGAGCAAGCATATCTCATGGTGGCCTTGTTTTGATACTAAACAAGAAACAGCAATCGGCTTGAAAGTTTAAATCGTATTGAAACATTTCGTTAAAAAATCAAATTATGTGATTTAAGATTCCGTACCTCCAATTCGAAACAAATACCTACATATAAATTCATGCTGTTTCCCTTAAGAACCGTTGTAACACTTTTTATTGCGTTATAAATCATATAGTCTCATTTTCGCACGATGCAAGCTATAATCGAGTGGAAAAATAGCTTCCTTGTATCAGCAAATCAGGGAAACCACAATCATCACATATTTCTTTAGACATGTAATTACTTTTTAAACGTATTAAAAACTCAAAATATTTCTGTATTACCTCTTTCTGGGGTTGTTCTTCTATCTGTTCGCCAGAAGTTTCTTCCTTGCGCGCCATATTTGCTTTTGTTTATAATTGTGAGCGATGATAGATACATTACGCAATATTTTGTATCCTCTGATTGGTTAGTACTCGCTACGAGCAAACCATATTTGGCATAATATATATACTACATTAAATACCATACTTTAACAAAGCGGCACTTCAAAGTCGAAGAAACACCACAAAAAACCTTGATTTTTTCAATTTCTATCCAAAATTACGCGTGGCAACCGGGCAAATCTTCTTAACAACATCAATCCGAAGCTGCCTGGCTAGGTTGCCTGCTTGTAACAAAAAATGCCATCGACAGTCAATTTTTTTGCACTTGGCTGGTCGTCTAAATCGGGGAATCCTGGAATCGGGGAATCCTGGAATCGCAAAATCCGGGAATCGGGGAATGAGGAAATAAGAGAGTAGGGAACCGGGGAGTGGGGCAAACAGGAAGCTGGGGAAACAGGAGCTAAGAGATCTATAGGACAGTAGAATTGGGGAATGGCGAGACCAGGGGATGGGGGGAACTGTGTGTAATGATATCTAACCGGGCTTTATCCACCGGATAGCAGGACCTTATAGGTCATGTGACTGGAGATTTGTTGTTGTGTTTAAAAAGGCATCAGTGGAATACTAACATTTACATAAAATAATAAAACCAAAAGCTATACAATACCGACAATCAAGTAAATAAAGGTAAAAAATATCTTTTAAAGAGTTTACACGATGGGATGGAAGAACCGAGGGAATAAAGATCGACTAACAAGGGATGGAACAGAATTGGGGGATATGTCATGAATGCAGAAATTTTCAGGGAATGGAATTGTGTTTCACTTTGTTGGCAATCATATTATAAATAATTAAATAACAAGTATATTAATTGGCATTCACTAATAACTTTAACATATTTTACTTTACCCATTAGTGTGCATTATACCCTTTCCTTAATTGACGAGTAAAATCATCTGGCGTTAGACAGAGCAAAATAGTCTGGCGTTAGATAGAGCAAAATAGCATGTATGGGGTGTATTTGGGGTGTATTTTGGCGCACTGTGGCTCCTTGGGTAATTAGGCAAACCAAGAGAATCCAATTAATTGTCAGGGGATGGGGGAAACCAGGAGAACATTGGAAGGTGCAAACCAGGTAATGGGCAGAAAATAAAACTAAATTATAAGGATAATGACATTCTTAAATAGATTTTGGTCGAGACAAAATTTAACCCTCGGGCTCAAATGAGAAAGGAGTTTGATGTATATAAAGGTATCTGAAGGCCATTTTACTTTTGGAATTCAGCATTTTTTATTGCCAAAATATTCGTCAAAAAGAATAGAAAACATATCATATGCATAGCGGGGGGGGGGGGGGGGTTTCGGGGGAAAGGGCGGACAAGACTTTCCCTGACAAAGGTGGAAACTCCCCGACTTTCACTAAAAACAGAGCTCTCTTTTATGCTTAATTACAATGGCACACCTTGCAATTATCCATTTGCAACTAGCTCTTGGGAAGGAATTGCCTAAATTTCTTACTATTTATCCCAAATTTGGCCACCTCCTCCCTTCCCCACCCACCTTGTACGCCTATGTCTAAAATTTTACAGTTATACAAAACAAACCCATTAGGCAGACAGATGTAGCTGCATCTGTTACATTGAACCAGTGAAATGGTATCCTGGTAGGCTGAGGCCTTAAATTATACTGTTAGATAGGGGTGTAGGAAGCTCAAAAAGTAATGTATGTGATCCTGAAGGCACTACATAACCAGGGGGGTCTGGGGGCATGCCCCCTCAAAAAAGTTTAAAATCTAGACCCTCTGAAATGGCATTTTCAGTCAATTTAGTGACTGGTGTGTCATTTTTAGAAATATTAGACAGTTAATAGTCATTGACATCTAAAAGATAATACTAGATTATTAAACCATTTTACAGTTTTCTAACATTCTTTACTCCGAAATGCAACATAAAACGTAGCTTGGATTCAGGGTAGTAAAAGTGAGGGGTGCTATTTGAGAGCCGAAGGAGCGAGACACAACCAGGGGGGTCTGGGGGATTCACCAATCCCTTGTCTGTCGATCTTTCTTCCCTCGGTGTAAACTGTTTAAAAGATATTCTTTACCTTTATGCACTTAATTGTTGGTCTTGTTTAGCTTTGGGTTTTATTTTTTTATGTAAATATGCCCCACTTTGCTATTTTGCTCTATCTAGCGCCAGACTATTTTGCTCTGTCTAACGCCAGACGATTTTACTCGTCAATTATTAAGGAAAGGGTATAATGTACACTAATGGGTAAAGTAAAATATGTTAAAGTTATTAGTGAATGCCAATATACTTGTTATTTAATTATCTATAATATGATTGCCAACAAAGTGAAACACAGTTCCATTCCCTGGGAATTTCTGCATCCATGACATATCCCCCAATTCTGTCCCATCCCTTGTTTATCGATCTTTCTTCCCTCGGTTCTTTCATCCCATGGTGTAAAACTGTTTAAAAGATATTTTTTACCTTTGTTTACTTGATTGTCGGTATTGTATAGCTTTTGGTTTTATTATTTTATGTAAATTTTAGTATTCCACTGATGCCTTTTTAAATACAACAACAAATCTCCAGTCACATGACCTGATGACCTATAAGGTCCTGCTATCCGGTGGATAAAGCCCGGCTAGATATCGTTACACACAGTTCCCCCCATCCCCTGGTCTCGCCATTCCCCAATTCTACTGTTCTATAGATCTCTTAGTTCCTGTTTCCCCCGCTTCATGTTTGCCCCACTCCCCGGTTTCCCCATTTCTCGGTTCCCCACTCTCTTACTCCTGATTCCCCGATTTCCCGATTCCCCGATTCCCCGATTCCCGTTCCCTATTTTAAAGATAGCCGTCGAGTGCTGAAACATTATGCTGATTATGGCTTTTCACCGAAAGCTTCCGAGTGTATGACGACGACTCTACTTCGGAAGACGACGTGCGCCGAAGGCGCGCCGAGTGGTGCTAAGCCATAATGTTTGAGTTACATGAAGTAAAAGGTATTATAATATTATATCTAAAGCTTTACCAGTTTACCTGTTTACCATATTATTCTAGCGCTTGAGTGCTTCATAATAATCGTGAAAAAACATTATAATCGCAAATTTCGCAAGGAAATATTCATATGTAAATATGTGCATCTTATCACTTGATCTCTCGTCTTGTAAAGTTTACTAGTGTAAGTTCGCGACCCTATAGACAAGTATTGAGACCCAAGACAAGCCTTGCGACCTTCGAGGGTGTGCTAGCGACCCAATTTTGGGTCGCGACCCATGGTTTGAAGACCCCTGCAATATAAGAAGATTTTCGACATTCAAACAAAAATTTAATGACGTCACGACATGATGTCATTTTGGTGATTTGTATGATGTTATATCGAATGTCAGACAGTTATATAGATCTATTGGTGAAGAACTAACAAATTTACATTAAAAATGACTGATTTACATAACAGACAATTTTGATTCTTGAATAATTAATTATATAGAAAAATTGAATAATATAAGAAGATATAAGAAGAAATTTGGTCTAAAACAAAATCTTCTTAAAATAATATAAGAAGATATAAGAAGAAATAATATTAGAAGATTTGCCATCCTTGCTCTGATCTGATCAGATGTCGTATCAGCGCGAACAGCAATGGCTCCTAATATAAAACGCACCAATCTACACCTAAAATTGGGAAAAATACTCATGAAACTTCCTGCGAATCTAAGTCAATATTAAAAATAAAACTTTGGTAGTATTTTCGTCTAGTTGGTCTTACCTTGACAAGAGAATCTCGCTGAAAATCGAGTTTAAAGTCTTGAAATTTCAGTTTTCTACCGTCGCTAGCATGAACGCAATCACAATTCTTACAAGTACAAAGTACATTGTGACCGATACAATAAGCCATACCAGGGCGCTATAAAACACAGGCCATACCCTTGACATAGCCGTGATGGCGTTAGCAAATCCCGAAGACGTTGTAGTTCGGATCAGTTCCGTAAACACCCGTTGAATAATACGCCAAATCGAATATGTAATTTTGCTGCGACGAAATACGTCACAAAACGTCATAAAAAAAGACAAACATCGCTCCAATCCAGTTTTGGCTAACATATATAACTCGGCCAGGAGAACTGGTTACGAATGAGTCAAGATTAGTGTGCTGCCTCGCTGGCGCTTGGCAGCAACTACTGATCTGATCTGATCGAATTGTCCGGGAGTCGGAAAAGAATGCCCGGAGTAAAATTATGTTAGTTATACGATTACTCCGTCAGAACAAAAATCATAATACCTTACAATAATTTAATATCATAGTGCATTAAAATTAATTAGAAATTATCCTAATTCAATGCCGCATGAAATATTATAATATAAAACGAATTAACAGTACAACACTGTTCGTAAAAATATTACACTGTAAAATCAACACAACGAAAACCGTACCCGGCTACCCGCTTCACTTTATCTGTTTGTTTTGATTTACAGTTTGTAATTCCAAATCAATGCGACAAAAATAATCTAACCACCAATTTCAGCTACTAACACACTAATTTCCTGTCTAACTTTTTCAGGTAATGCTTTTCCTTGCGTACTGAACGAATTCACACTATATATAGTTAGCGAAAGAGCGTTTTCTTCAAAAACTGTACCTTGTAGTTTGTACGTTAAAGTGCTACTAACCCCAAATATGATTTTTGGTATGTGTAATATTTGTATCATTCTGAGACGAAATGTAATATATTTTTATAGTAAAAAAACTCATCTTGATCAACTTTTTCACTGTCAAAGTTGCCGGATATGATGTCATTAGGTGAATTTTAGCATCAACAAGAGAATATTTCTTTAAAAAAAGAAATGGTGTTTCGTTCGTGCAAATTCTGAGTATAGAAACAATAGTTTTGATTCAATTAGCCTTTCTCACGCTCGGTTTTTCGGCCATTTTTGGGGTACTGCGTCTTTTAAGTTTGACAGTATAAGAATAACGAAATTTGCAAAAAATGTCCCTTAATGAGAATTTAAAAATCTTTTAAGGCTGCCAGCTACTATAAACCTTTGTTAGAAACGCACTAGTCATATTTAGATGTATAGTAAAGTGGCTACGCATTGACTATAGCCTGGCTGTGACGCAGATAAAATTCGTACAATCGAAAGTTGCCAAAATTGCCACTTAATGAGAATCTAAAATCTTTTAAAGCAGCTAGCTATTATAAACCTTCGTTAGATATGAACTAGTCAAATTTAGATGTACAGTAAACTTTAGTGGCTACGCATTGACTATAGCCTAGCTGTGACGCAGTTAAAATTCGTACGAAATTTGCAAAAAATGTCCCTTAATGAGAATTTAAAAATCTTTTAAGGTTGCCAGCTACTATATACCTTTGTTAGAAATGAAGTACAGTAGAACCCCGCTAACTCGAACTCGCTTAACTCGAACTCCCCGCTAACTCGAACTAAATCCAATTTCCCCTGGATTTGAACCAATTTTACAGTAATTTACTCCGGTTAACTCGAACTCGCTTAACTCGAACTCCTCGCTAACTCGATCAAATTTCATTTTCCCTCGCGGTCAAATTTACCCGGTTAACTCGAACTCTATTTTCGAGACGTGGATCAGCAAACCTCAAAATGTCAGAACATAGCACATTGACAAGTCGGAAGCTTGGATTTCTATTCAGACAAGAACAATTTAATCGGTATATAATGTATACAAACATAATTCAAGTGCATAAAGAGATAAAAGGTTCAACAAGTTGCGTCGATCATTACTGATCTTCTACTTAGTTTCATTGTTTATCTTCTTTTTTAACTATTAGCGAAGTAAACTTCGCGCAAACACTGTGATAGGTACTGTTTAACTTAGGTAACAGTAGTACAAACTTTGTAAGTTTGTGCACCGTAATGGCTCGCAATTGTGATGAACAATAAAACGACTATATCTTATTAATTATTAACATAATAAACGAAATCCAACACCGACCCCGTTAACTCGAAAGCGGGGTTCTACTGTAGTCATATTTAGATGTACAGTAAACTTTAGTGGCTACGCATTGACTATAGCGTGACTGTGACGCAGTTAAAATTTCTCACGAACTTTGAAAAGGTTTGCATTCAATGTGCCTTTTAATGTTCATAACGACTACTAACAAAGCATAGACTCCCTTACGGTTCGCATAGCCATTAATTATTTAATTCAATACTACAGACTTTACTAAGCCGTTCGGAGATGAAAAATACATTCGCACCTGCCACGCCTTGCTCGTGACGCAGTTGAAATTAATCAGAAGTTTATGCAGTTAAATTACTCAGAAATCAATGAAATATGAAAAATATAGTTATTGATTGGGCACAACAATTAAGCAAATTCAATACTTAATGTTAAATACATGAATGAATAACATACCTTCAATTTTGACTACGCCGTACGAATACAACTTTCGAGCCTCGTCCTTTAAAGAAAAGAAAGAAATATTAAAATTAACCTTCATTGCATACATTAACGTTACTGTTTATGTTTACGTGGTATTTATATAGGCTATGACAAGAGCGTATGGCAACGAGCGTGCATTTGTACATGCCTATAATGATGCAGTATACGTATTTTTCAACATGAAAACTTAATTTTTTAATTTTTCGTATGAAGTATTAGCTAAGCGTATAATATATTATCTGGGCTCATTCATTCTTTGTGAAGCTGTTCCCAGGCATAGATAAGGGGAAGTCCAAGCAAGAGCCTACTATTTTGGCTAAAATCTAGGCTACGGCCGGGTCAAACAAAGCAGATAAACTTCAGCCAATGTCAAGCATAGTAGTTTTATTGGTATAATAATTCCGGTTGTAGGCCACGCCTCCATAAAACTTCATATACGAGGAACGGTCATCTCATTGGATGATTCAAATAGTAATTGACGTTTCAGCAACAATACTTGCTAAGGATTGGATAACGTTGACATTTGACCTCATTTTGCTGTGACGTTGCTCGAAACCAAATACAGTACCGTTTCCTTCCTGCGGGGAACGAAACAAAAAATAGGTACGCAAATGCGTACATGCGTCTACGTTTAGTGCATGTCAGCTGATGCATGTGAGCATGTAGTGATGTAGTCGGTGGTCGATGAAAGATCATACTCTGAATCTCTGATGTTCTAAAGGTTGTTTTAGTGCAAAAATTCTCATTGTCAGTCAGTCAGTAAACTTTTGTTAAATCCGGGGGTGTAGCAACTAATTGTTTTGCACTGTTTCGATCGTATGGAAATTGATTTCGGTGAAAATGTTAATTTAGTACTTCTCAACATCGATGGGAGACATTGTGTTGGTGCTTCAACCGTTCAATGTATAGTTTTGGGTACCATATTCTAGATGATTTTGATGTATGATCTTGAACAAGATGCCTGCTTGGCTGTATAGTGTTAGTTTGATGAACACTGAACAGCTGTTAGTTTACTTAAAACTTCAATCTGCTTTTAGTATGAAGATGTGTTTAAAAAGCAAAGATTGCGAGTATCATGCTCAGTGGTGGATCAAGCATGTGCAGGGCCCCAGGCACATTTAAAGTTGACAGCCTCCCCTCCCCCCCAGAAAGAGGCACTGGGCAGAAAGAGATCTGGCAAAAGATCTGGCAAAAGATCTCAGAAGATATAGAAATGCAACAAACTCAGGGAAAAAATTATGTACTGGATTGAATACGTTTCATATTTACCATTAAATCTGTGACTCATACTTGTATATTGGACCGGCAGTATATTGTATGTATAGGTAATAGTATGGTTTCGAGTGCAATTTGGAAAAAACATGCACGAGTGAGTTTTTCAAAGATGATCAAAATTGCACGAGTCCGAAGGACGAGTGCAATTTGGCGTCTTTGAAAACTCACGAGTGTTTGTTTTTCCAAATTTCACGAGAAACCATACTATTACTTATTAATAATATACATGAAAAAATTACACGCTTTTATAACACTTGTGCACTCACCTACGCCGTTTAAGCATTGTTTTCGTTGCTTGTTAGCAAACCTTTTCAGTCTATGTTCTCCTTGAACTTAAATTGTTCTATTCACGTACGATTTTCCATTGCAAGTGTAGAAAAAGTCATCAAAAAGTGAAAATTTATATTGCTAATATCCGCCGCCATGTTGATTTTTCTTGCCTCGTTTCCAGGCTCTGCTCTTGTTTTGTTAATTTGCACTGCTGTAATTGCACACATGTGCAATTACAAAAATAATTGCACTGCTCTTAGCCAATCAGAATTGAGTAATTTTTTCATCTATATTATTATCATAGTAATAGTCTATTATAGATGAGAGATCATAGAGCAGAGTTCTTCCGACCGGTCGCAGCTTCGACGAAGACTTCATCTTTGCTTTAAAAAGTATGGGGCAATCGTGCACTTCGACTAAAATCTGCACAAACAGTTCAATTATCTCATACAGAGTAGGGCCTGGATTTTCGTCAACATCGTTTGCCATCATTAATAATAATGCAACATAAACAATATAGCCAATTAAATAAACACTTTGTGCTAATAAAACTACTATTGGTGTTGTATTCCACAAAATATCTTCAGAATCCAAGTTTACACCTTTAGCTTTCACATAACTACTGTGGACACCAATTTGAGCTCTGTATTGCTCAATCTATACTCCCATGTTACCTTGGTAAATCTTATTAGTTATAGTTTGGCGAGTAGTTATTTTGTAGTTATAGCAATAGCCAAGTAGGGTATTAATTAGGTTTTGTTTCTTTAATTAATAGCTTTGTATTTTTGAGTTGTATTAGCTCCAAGTTTATTGGATTTTTTTAGTTTGATTGAGTATTTTGAGTTTGATTGAGTATTTTGAGTTTCTTTGAGTATTTTGAGTTTGAGTATTTTGAGTTGTGTGTTAATACCCTTTAATGCACACAAATGACACAATGAATATTGTCTGACAGACCAAGACTATCCAAATCTATCTAAAAACAAATAGAAAGGTGTAGTTAGCTTATATTGAAATAGCTGAACCATGCACATAAAATAATGAAGACCACGCTACAAGAACAAGAAACGCAACATATATAGCAACTAACTATTTTAAATATTTATTTATATTAGTTATGAATCATGACTATGAAGCAAACAAACATCGAACCAAAAATATCACATCTTTCAACAAATATAGCTTAATTAAAAATAGTTCGCATTTTTAACTTACCTTGGAATCAAATAACAACGAGTGATAGAACTTTGCGATTTATTATAGCTTTTTATATTGAAATATAGAAAGCTGAACCACAGAAAATTATCGAAGATATATTTATTTAGACACGCTACTAGATATCACGCCACCAAAATCTAGATCACATGACCGGCCAAGCTCTGTGACGTCAAAAAACGTCATCAAAAAGTTAGTCCGTCGCCACATAGCCCGAATTTATCGATAACATAGCGTTACGTTGCCTAGCAACGTAGACGCAAAAACGAAGGAAAAGTAATTGGGAATCCACCCAATGACATCATATCCGGTAACTTTGACAGTGGAAAAGTTGATCAAGATGAGGTTTTTTTACTGTAAAGATATATTACATTTCTTCTCAGAATGATACAAATATTACACAATATTACACAAAAATCATATTTGGGATTAGTAGCACTCTAAGTAAAAAGTTGAATATAGTTACGAAGCTGGAGGTCGCAATATTGTCTTTCCATGTGTATTAGGGATATTCTGGCGAAATTTAGATCATATCGAGCCACGCTCCTCTGTCATAACCACCTAAATAGTTTTAGGCAAATACACACGAGAAATCTTAACAGGCTTGTAGCAAGCTTGTCAACAAGTTGTAACAATGTTGTCATCTTATCAAGTTGGTACAAGGTTGTCACTCGCAACTTGTTAACAAGTCGTTGAATTGCAGAATGATAACAAGTTGTTGGAACAACTTGTAACAAGTCTGTTGAGTCAGCAACCTTGTAGCAAGTTGTTAACAAACTGTTGACAACTTGTCAACAAGCTGGGAACAAGCAGTGCGAACACATCCTGATAACAAGTTGTTGAAACAGGATTGGTTACGTGTGTATCTTTAGCTAAGCAAGTTATGTACTTTATAGATTCGTGATGAGCTGGAAAAAATAGTATATAGTATAATCGAAGCAGTATTTAAACAAGGAATAATTGGTAAGTTGCGTATATGAATATCTTGTTCTGTAATTTGTCTTTCCTTGCATGTATAATTTGTAGTAATTGTAGAGTTACCACAATGAATAGCTACCAATCTTTAGCTATTGCTCGAAACAGGTAGGTTTTTGCGTGTTTAGTTTATTATGTTTACCGCTCTGCAGTGGACGGGAAGCCTTAACAGGTTTTGCAACCCAATTGACAAAAGTCCCGAGGGTTAGTAAGGGTTACAAATCGCAGTATATAAACGTAGCTTTTAAATGTTATGGTAGTAAGGATGGATTTACTGGGGGGTGGGGGTGCAGTAGGGGTAATTTCCATATTAAATCCACATTTTGGATTTGACAGGGCATTTTTAAAACAAAAATAAAATTGATGGGCCTTTTTGACCATCTAGGCAATCTTATTCTTCAAACATTTTGATGACCCCCTTGATCCTGCAGGGTGTCCTCAGTGATGATTCACCCTTGAGTGATGATTCACCCTTGAGGGTGAACTCAATTTGTTAACCTGGAACGATAACTGGCGGGTGAAAAGTGAAGCCAAAATAACAGTGCCTACGCCATCAAACGTGATTGATTTCACAACGGCCAAAGTTCAAAATAAGTTCACGAAAATAGAAAAAAAACTTGAATATCTGTTAAAACCTGCACGATAGCTTATCTTATCCCATATTTTCATGGCTCTCATAAACTTTTTGCCGCACAAACTAGCTTATACGCCTTGTACGACTGACAAAAACACTGAGAAAACTTGCTTTAATTAACTTACTTCAGTGACAAAGATATGTTTTCCTTCTGTGATCTTTTTTAGCCAGTTACAAAGGAGAAACTACTTCGATTTTTCAAAAAAATAATACAAAAATAGAGTTTACGTACGGGCCGCGCAGTAAATAAGTTGTGGGGGACTGAAACTGACGTACGAACCGCGTAGTGATACGTGAAAGGGGACTGAAACTGACGTACGGACCGCGTGAAATTGACTTTTGAGGGACTGAAACTGACGTACGGACCGCGTGAAGGACTGGGATTTAGGCTTCACTTTTTTCCGCCTGAATGATTGAATGTTATCGTTCCAGATATTAAAAATTTATGGAGTTCACTGGATTCACCCTGCCTTGGTCGCCGGCCATGCCTTGCTTCGTGACCGGTGCCAGCTTAGCAGTCCCGCGCCCCTATCATATCAAACGGGATCCATCCCTGTATGGTAGGATTTGGCATGAACTGATGAATATCTACTTTAATTGAACCCTGAAATCACATTTTATTGCATTTTTTAGATTTTTATGAAGATGTGCTTACCATTATGGTCACAGCTACACTATATCGAATATCACCATTAATGTGGAACTTATTTTATTTAATGTATGAAGCTTTCGAAAGAGATGGCTACGATTTATTTACAGGTTTGTCTTAACCATACATTCTTGTGAAGTTATTTAAAACTTTATTCAAGTTGAAAGCGGCGCTTATTCATGGGTGGCGCTCTTGAAAAGTTTTTCTATTTAGTTTCACAACGGAATTGCGCATTTCCAAAGTTCAATTTTCAAAGGAGAGAGAGTTTAACGACAGAGCATTGAAACATGGTAGTACAGGATAATACATTTCCAAGCCACGAGTAAAGCAGGTTATAGACGAGCAAATTCTATGACAATTTTTCATTTGGCAAGTTTTATTTGGTCGTCTGTATACGCAACTTTGCCATTTTTTTCTATGACAAGTACACTTTTAAAAATCTTTAATATCGAGCTTTCAACACTTAAACGTCGCATAGGATCTTTTAATTTTATATCTTACTATTTTTAACATTCTTTAGTTTTATATACATTTTTAAAACTACTAGTTTTGTCTTTCGACCTAATCAGGACGTCGCCATTTTGTTTATTTCCAATACATTTATGACCTGCAGGTGGTCTTTAGTGATGATTCAGCCTGCTTCGGACGCCGGCCACACCCTGCTCTGTGACCATCGCCCGCTTAGCACCCCCCCCCCCTCCCCCCCACCCCCCGCTATCAGATCATGCTGGATCCATCCCTATCTATTTCAACCCTGAAGATTAGCTAAGACAAAAACCTTTGGTCATTTTAAACTTTTAATTATGCATGTTAACCTTGTATATATCCTTTTAATATCTAAATATTAAGCAACATAATAATTTATTGCTGTTAATAAACAGTTCGTTTGACTTGCAGATATGTCCAGTCCTCTACATAATTATTTAACAGTTGATCCAGAAGTATTTCTTTCCAACCCAAAACATATGGAAATACTTTACACAATGTGTCAAAAGGTATGATAAACACAGAAAATTTTAGTCTTAATAAAAATAGATACGACTACCATGTGACGTCGGTTAGTTGTGTTCACAGAAACGTTATTCGTAAGGCCAAGAAAGCTTCTTTACCGTTCACGTCAACAAATTCCGATCTGCACCAAATTCCGATTATCACGCAAGAAACGCCACGCAGTATTTTAAGTTTTCACTTCAGTATTTTATTATAGCCATGACCGTGGAATTAGGACAATTATTTCTTGTTGCTATACAGAAGAAGGGGCTATATCATGATCCGGTTCATATTTAAGATAGTCAATAATATGACACCATCCAAACTATCAACAATACAGGGTGTATAAAAACAAGGTAATCCAACTTTAGCATGTTATCGTGCGTTTATTATTTAGTTTATGGATTTACTTTATTCATACCAATAAAGATCAATCTTTTAGCTGTCAAAGGATACCTTTTTTGGAGTTGAGTGGAAAGCTATTGTCTGCCTATTGAAATTATTCACATTTCGGATTCAAATTTAAGAATGCCGTAAGATGGCGTAACCGATGAGTAAAATCCTTTAAATCTCCTTTAACAACGAAATTTACTGAACTGGTAATGCTGAACGTTTCACAAATAGGCAACCATAATTTGGGCAACTGGTCGAAAATTCGAAGGACGTTCAATTCTCAAAGGTGAAAAATGGTATTGGGCCACTATTGATCGCAGTGATACAAAAAAGGTGTCATTTGACAGCTAAAAGCCTGGGGCCGGTTGTATAAAAGTCTTAACTACATGCGTTCAAGTCCACTGATCTAATAATATAATGGAACGAAAATACGAAATTTCGAAATATTTACCGCACAATGGTGGCAGCTGGGAGTGGGAATGTGATGGAAATACGATCAAATATATAAATAAACGTTTTCATTTTGGCCTTTTGGATTAGTAATGCGTTTTGTCATTTATATATTCAATAGAATACTAAATGGGGTCGTAAGTTTCGCCTCAAACATGTCACATATTTTGGACTTGGTGCTGGTTATATATAAAAAAATTCAAATACAAGATTCAAGACCCGATGAGATTCCTTTGGCCTTACCGTAAATATCAAATATGTTAGTTATAGTATACGGCATTGGATTTTACCAGCGATCTAAGGTAAGTCGACTTGCGTACAATTTATACACATTAATACGGCTACTGTATTGTTTCTGGCCGCGAATTTTATAGATAGTAGAAGTTGCTATACTCTGTCCGTAGACTCGTAGAGTGTAATTTGTAGAGTCACTATAGAGTAGTAGAGTGTAGTATGAACTGCATAATTTTGAAATTTGACATTTGTTATGCAATATTAATAGAACACATCTCTGTTGTTTACAAATGCGAATGGCATTTTGATGAGGATGCGTCTGTATATATAACTATGATGTATGTTGCATTCTATATACTTTCTAGTTTTGCTTAGCCTTTATTTTAGTAGTCTGTGTACAACCGTACTCTCGAAATTTTATATACACGATTAAATAATAAATAAAATTTGAAATAATCGAAGTTGAGTTGACATATTTGTAATTAGTTGAATAAAACTAATCAAATATTGCAACCGTAAACAAAAGACAATTTTATCTGCTTACTATAATATATTGGGAAAAACATAAATCACTCATCGCGAATTTAGAATTACGAAATATTACAAGCTTTCCATTGACAAGTGTACTTGTTGAAAAACTGGCATGCTAGCTTTTCAAAAGCTTGTCACATTTCATCAATTTTCAAGGACAAATAAAAATAGTAAAGGTAAAAATAATTGCCAAATAAAAATTGCTCGTGTAAATACGTGATATGCAAATATCAACACAACACAACATGGATGCACAACAATTATGTACGCACTATAAACCATGTAACAACATAGCATTTGTCTTTTAAAACTTTGCACTATCCTTGGATCACTAGTTTATACAACCGGCACCAGATCTTTATTTGTGTGAAAAAGGTAAATCTATAAACTAAATATGCGGGCGATAGCATGCCACAGTTGGATTACCTTTTTTTTGATCATGCACCTTACTGTATAATGTTTCAGAATTCCAATAATAGAAAGAGTGAATGAGTGTGAATCTATTAATTTTTTCATTATATAGGAATATTTCCTCTAGTATATCTGACGGATTAACTATCTATCTAAAATTTATATTGTAAATAGTACTTATTTTGTGTTATTTTATTTGTCATAGTGTGCATAGTTAGTTGTTTGTATTATCGACTTACAGTAGAAATAACAAGTATTTTGTAATTATTGAGCACGAGTCTGTGGATACTTTTTCCTTATCAACGATAGTTAAAAGGTTTGTTAAATTTGTTTAGATATTGGCAGACGATGATAGTGGAGAAGATGCACAATCCTATGCTGCTAAACTTTTAGAAGTCGCAATATTACAATTTCCTGGGCGTGTTGATCAGGTAACAAAATGAAAGTCGCTTGCTCTGACATACATTATGTGAGTATTCTTGATGTTTTTACCGTTATGCTATGTAGCATAGCTATGTATAGCATAGCCTATTCGATTTAATCAAATTTGAACTTGTTTTTAGTGGATTACATCGTTTGCTCAAGTGGCCTTGGCACGATTAACAAGAAATGTAGTAACCAGTGAACTTAGAGTAATGTGTTTGCAAGTGGTGAGTGTTTTAAAGGTTAGACATTCCTTATAAGGTAATTCGTAATTGATGAGACACACATCATGATTGGGTATATAATTCGGGCGAATGCCCGGTGGGAAGGGTACCACTTCCCCTCGGATATATAGGTGAGTATGTCAACCATCAACTTGCGTGAAAGGCAGAAGGCAAATGAACTAGGTCAGCTAATCTAGCCATAAGTTGGTATATGCCTCATGAAAATTCCTCTCAATTCCTAGCAAAATGTGTTGGTCCTAAACAGTCAATTCAGACCATGAACGATGTTAGTAAATGCTGTATATATATATATATATATATATATATATATATATATATATATATATATATATATATATATATATATATAGTGCGGCATGGGGTGGTCAACATGAAATGCACTAGCATGCAGTTATGGGGCAATCAAATATAATGTAAAGCGAAGATCTATAGCCATAAACAATGAGAAAAGCTATACAAGCTTTCACTTATTCCAGGTATTATGGATACTGTTTTATAATAGATGCATTATTTGTTGCAAACAGATCTAAGATATTTTCTCCCCAACCAGAGGAGAAAATATCTTAGATCTGTTTGCAACAAATAATGCATCTCTTATGAAAACAGTATCCATAATACCTGGAATAAGTGATCATGACATTGTTTATATCGAGGGAGACATAAGTCCTATTAGTTACAAGCAACAGAGACTGTACAAGAGAGCTGATTGGAAGGTCTGAGGGCACATATGTCGTCTTTTTGTTCCAACTTTGTAAGGTCCACCCACGAAGAACGCTTTACCTCGGTGAACATGATGTGGATGCTATTTAAGAACGAGCTCCAAAATGCTATTAAGCGTGAAGTCCAAAAAAGACTACGAGCAGCGTATTGGAAGTATGTGGAAGAGGTGATAACCCCCGCCGATGACACACCTGAGGCAGTTTACGGATCGAACAAACGTTTCTGGTCTTTATTCAAACACGCAAAGGCTGACTCAACTGGCGTACCATCCCTGAAAAGTAATGGTCTGCTTGTTTCTGATGCTGCTGCCGAAGCATCCCTTTTGAATTCAACGTTTTTCTCTGTCTTCACAGACGGTAGTACAGACGGTAGTACAGACGGTAGTACAGACGGTAGTACAGACGGTAGTACAGACGGTAGTACAGACGGTAGTACAGACGGTAGTACAGACGGTAGTACAGACGGTAGTACAGACGGTAGTACAGACGGTAGTACAGACGGTAGTACAGACGGTAGTACAGACAGTAGTACAGACGGTAGTACAGACGGTAGTACAGATCCCACCCGGCCATTTCATACTAGCAGCCCACACCCAACTATGCCCGAAATAAACATCACAGAACCTGGAATAGTAAAACTCTTGAAAAATCTAAGTCCTCATAAAGCCGCAGGGCCTGACAACATCCAACCTATTATCCTAAAACAGCTGGCAATTATAATTGCGCCCATACTGAAGGAAATGTTTGTTGCGTCCCTTAAAGCCACCAAGTTCCAGATGACTGGAAGCTGGCTAGGATTACTCTGTGTTCAAGAAAGGCGATAAAGACCGCGCTGTAAATTATCGACCCATATCACTTACATGTGTATATGCAACAAGATTATGGAACACTTAATTACCAGTAACGTAATGCATCACCTTGAACATTTTAACATCTTACATAACCTACAGCATGGATTCAGATCAGGTAGGTCCTGCGAAACCCAGCTTCTTGGACTAACTACCACGCTACACTCAAATCTTGCAGCTCGCACACAGACTGATCTTGTTGTGTTGGACTTTTCAAAGGTTTTTGACAAAGTTTCACATAGTAAACTGTTGTCAAAACTCCAGTATATTATGGCATAAGTGGAGACACTCGTATGTGGATACAGGACTTTCTTCAAAACAGACAGCAATGTGTTGTTGTTGACAGTGCACAGTCACCATATCTACCAGTGTTGTCTGGCGTCTCCCAGGGTTCAGTGATCCGGCACTATTCCTCATTTTTATAAATGACTTACCAGAGTATGTCCTCTCAAATGTCCATCTATTTGCAGACGATACAGCCCTACTTCTGGCTATTAAGTCGAAAGAAGACTCCCTTAAACTGCAAGCAGACCTGCAGAGATTAGAAGAATGGGAACATGACTGGCAGATGACTTCAACCCCGAAGAATGGGAACATGACTTCAACCCCGAGAAGTGCGAGGTTCTCCGGATAAGTCGGAACATACATTATGACTATGTTCTTCATTGAGTGCTGTTGAGAACAGTCACCAGCTCAAAGTATCTTGGTGTGCATTTGACTAAAGATTTAAAATGGAACACTCATATTTCGAACATTACGGCTAAAGGTAACAAGACTATTGGTTTCCTAAAGAGAAATCTTAAGGTAAGATCACCGACCCTTAAAGAGAAAGCATACAAGACCATCCTTAGACCTAAGATGGAGTATTGTTCAACTATATGGGACCCAAGGAAAGGTGTTGAGAGTAACGGTTGCCACAGGGTAGAAATGGTGCAAAGGCGCGCAGCCCGTTGGGTAATGTCTCGGTATCAACCCCAAGAAAGCGTGACAGCTATGATCGATAAGCTCGGTTGGGATACATTGGAGAAAAGAAGAGCCATTGCACGTTGTAGTAAATACGTGTGAGAACTTGCAACAACCTACCGGGAAAAGTAGACACACCAAGGATCACTCTTTCAAACAAATCGCCTGTAAAACTGAAGCCCATAGACTATCTTTTTATCCAAGAACTATTGAACAATGGAACGCTCTTCCAGAGAACGTATTCTTGCATGCCACGAGTACTGAATCATTTAAACGCATGATTTCTAAGCTTATCACAACTTAGTTACTGACCACACCGGCAAAAATCCTCACTGTTGAGGGGTGGCCGTATCGGAAAATAAATAATAAATAAATAATAGAGGTTTTGCACCATCACGTGACCAAATTCTAAAATCTTTAACGTGCAACCTATCAAGCTGGCTGTTTAACATGTTGTGTATGTCATTATAACAAGTATTCATAACAAATTTCAAGTCGATACAATTATTCCCTTGCGAGTTAAGAAGGTTTTAATAATTCATTGATGACGTCAGCATTATTTTCAAATGCCGTTAAAAAATACGTTTTCCCATCTGCCATCCAACATATTTGCCATCCAACATGGCCGCCAAAAAGGCAAAAAACAAATGCTCACGGAAAAGCTTGTTTTAACGCACATCTATTGCACATATATTGCTTTCGAAAGCTAAATTGAGCTTTTCGCGTTAGGTTTGGAAAAAACGTAGCTTTTAACGGCATTTGAAGATAATGCTGACGCCAGCAATAAGAATTAGTCAAACCTTTTTAACTCGCGAGGGAATAATTGTATCGACTTGAAATTTGTTATGAATACTTGTTATAATGACATACAAAACATGTTAAACAGCGAGCTTTACAGGTTGCACGTTAAATATTTTAGAATGTAGTCGCATGATGGTGCAAAACCTTAATAGGCTTGTGTTGGAGGTTTGCGAATTCGTTCTTATAGCGTTATTAATATCCTAATAATACGACTTTTAGGTCGTGGCTACACTTTACTATAATCCAACATTTCTTACGACTATCTTGGATAAGTTGCATCTGCCAGAATCTAACGAACCGATAACTGTCCAGTTCTTTGCTCAGTGGATGGGTGACGCTAATTGCTTTTTGGGGTATGTATAATATCTTGTGTACCTTTTTGTACCTTCCAATTTTGTATATCTTAATAGTAACATCAATTTACTGTAATTATGAATGTTCTGTCCATTGCCTTCCTGGGGTGCCAGAGGTTCGTCCTCGCTTGCAAACAGAAAACGAGAATTTTAAGGTAGAAAGGCGGGAAGCAGAAGATTATATTTCTTTCGATTCCCCATATATGCCATTTCATTGTAAGAAAAATCACGGCAATGTTACGAGCAAAATCATCATCATATAGTAATTCCTGTAGTGCGTATCTCGGCAAAGTCTTCGGCTGTTCGCTCACGCGCTGGCCTGCATTTAGCACGAAAGTAAATATATACGTGCGACATTTGCTATGCAACGTTATACACTGGATTAACTTTCGGTGTTTGATTTAAGCCTAGCTGAAAATTATTTGCAGCTATTGCACTGAATTACGCTGTATTTTGCATTTACGACCAGTTGAAAATACCTGAAATTACCATACACTTTATGGATATTTGCAGCTCGTTCTAATTATGGTCAAAAAAGTCAACAATTCATTAATCTGCCATACATATAAACCTAGTGTTAAGGCCCGATCAAACGAGAACGCAAGTCATCGCAAGTAAACTTCTTTTGACTTGCGTTGACTTGCGACGCGACCGATCAAACGATACGCAAGAAATTTAGGGCGATTTAGCCCGTGTGCTTTTCTTTCATGTTCTCACTCTTATTGGAAACATTTTCGTCGACTTTTTCCAGTTTTTCGGTGTTTTTAGAAGCCATTTGGAACGAACGGTATTCGACTTCGGCGTTTCCCGCTTTTTTTAACAATCACAAAGATAAATAGAGCGCAAGCACAGAGTGCTAGGGACTAGCCTAGCTTTATGTTACCATGGCAACTTAAAGGCCCGATCAAACGAGAACGCAAGTCATCGCAAGTTTTTACTTGCACTTTCTTGTGCCTCGTTTGACCACCAACTTGCGATAACTTGCGATGACTTGCGTTAGCTTGCGAATCATTTGAACTGGTTCAAACTTCATCGCAAGTTTTTGTAAACTTGCGAGCACTTGCGACACGTTTGAACAACAAGCGCAAGTTCAAGCAAGTTTTTCGTGACCAGTTGCCATGGTAACATAAAGCTAGGCTAGTCCCTAGTCCTCTGTGCTCGCCCTCTATTTTTCAAACCTGTTTATCTCTGTGATTGTTAAAAAAAGCGGGAAACGCCGAAGTCGAATACCGTTCGTTCCAAATGGCTTCAAAAAACACCGAAAAACTGCAAAAGTCGACGAAAATGTTTCCAATAAGAGTGAGAACATGAAAGAAAAGCACACGGGCTAAATCGCCCTAAATTTCTTGCGTTCTCGTTTGATCGGGTCTTTAGACTTTCTTGACTGCTTGAGTTTCAAACGGGTTTGGACAAAAAATTGCTAAGGAGATTTCAGAAAAAGAAAAGACGTCGTAATTTATATTAATGAAGTTATCGCTTACCTTTTCTACATATTTTCACTCGTATTGCTTGCCTTAATGTCGAAATTTACTGGACTTTCCGGGCTTAAATTTTTTTAAATTACCGGAGCCACTGAGCATTATTACGAAAAACAAAACAACGGTAACTCTGAATACGAAAATTGTATTTTCTATGAATAAGATTTCATATTCGAGCTTGTTTGGCAAAAGCTTTTTTCCCTTTTTTTTGTTTTATCTTTCTTCCAGTATTGACTTTCTTGCATGCACATTGGGGTTCTCTTGCTTTCTCCCAACTCTCTCGCGTTGCTTTCTTGTTCGTTTTCTGTTGTAAATTTTCCAGAGGCGTTTTTTAAAATAAATATTTCGACCAATGAAAAACTAAGGGATAACATAAAAACAGGGCCGTCCAGAGGGGGGAGGGACAAAGGGGACAAAAGGGTGCCCCCAAATAGAAATGAAGTGAGATATGCATATTTATTATATGGATATGGGTGTTTTACCGGAAACTAAAACACTCATATTTTCCATATTTCACTGATGAAATATGAAAAAAATATGTAATGCGTGTGTTTCCTCGCGCGACCGTTTCCTCGCGCGGTTGTCAAATAAAGACTGTTCTTATTGAGTTTCTTTTCATTTTTGTCCATATAATAAAAAGAACATTACACGGCGGCTCGAAGATATGAATATTATTTTCTCGTGTTAAAAACAATATTTTACCACTCGAAAATAATATTCATATCTTCTCGCCACCGTGTAATATCCTCTATATATTACTGTCAAGTAGTCTCTGAAAATGCATGAATTTGCCATTCTTGAGACCCTAGATTTCAAAATATTTCCTGGGGAGAATACCCCCGGACCCCCCTAAGTATAAACGTTAAAGATTACAGGACGTAATCCAGAAGCTCAAGGGTTTCCGGAATCTCAGTTTTCTAAATAAGCACATGACCACAAAGATCTTTCATGGAGGATGGAAAATAACTGAATCCCTGTGCGGCCCTGCATAGAAACACGTTGTGAACAGGGTGTGAACAGCTTTACGTACAGATATATTAAGATTTATTCTTTCTTTTACAGTTTACATGATCGGAAAATGTTTGTTCTTGGTCTATGCTCTATTCTTGGTATAAACAGTTCTTTGAGACCGAAGGGATTACATGATTGTGCGTCGAAAATTATACCTTCCTTGTTGATGATATTTTCTGGACTCCAAAGATCGTATGAAAGTAAGTTCTATAAAACTATTGCCAAGTTAACTTTTATGCAGAGTTGTAAATTGTTTTCTAGAAAGAATGACAACCATCATACCATCTTTATTCATCGACATTTAACTAATGAAAGTAACCAAAATTTTGCTGGCAACACCGATATTCCTACTTGTCCAAATATACAAATTAGGTATAATAAAACTGGTTTGGGCAAGTTTCTTCATTTTAAAGGAAGATCTGATAAATGTTGAAAAATTTGGATTAAAATCGGAGATCTTCCATTTTTTGAGAAACTGTAGGGAGCCGCCTTAAATTACTTGAGGTAGTATCGTGCTGTATTGATGGAGAATCTTTATTTTTCTTTACCTAATCAGAGCAAGCTTTATTAGAAGATGAAGACAGTGACGAAGATGGTAATGAAATTGATGAAGGCGAGGATGGTGACGAAGGTATCTGTATATATGATTACTTATAATTGATTTTATGGGTTAAATATCCACGAAAGACAAGCTTTCTGATTTGCTGCCTAGTTGTAAGGTGTTTTTCTTTATATTCTGACATTGCAACCAACCGCTGTAAAAATGGAAACCAAAAAATTTCCACTTTTATTAAAAAGGAAAAAGAAGTGAAATATATGAACAATAGTGGAAAAGAAAGTTTTATTATCTAAGAAGACCCTTTCAAGCCTATAACAAGTCATTTAAGCCAATTCCTTCAAGCATGAATTTAAATTAAATATAACAAAATATGAAAATGTTTTGTATTGTGACACTGTAATCTCTTTGCTGTCTGCTCATACCTACTTAACAAACTAATAAAAGGATGAAGCATTGTTATTTATCTCTGTCTATTTGTTTATTGATGTGTAGGAGAGTTAGAAAGTGATGATGATGAGTTAAACGAAGATGATGTGGTTTATGTTGAAAATCTTGCAAAACGGGTAATGCAATAATTGGCTTTGCGATTCTTTCTAAAATAACGCCCTTCTTAAAGAGCCATTAACCTAAAATATGATATTTGTTATATGTGTAATATTTGGATTATTCTCAGAAAAAATAGAATATATTACCTTTGGTATAGTACAAATCCTCATGCCGCATATGATCTCATTAAATGAAGACGCGCTTTTATCCAAAGAAGATATATTACGTTTTTTTGGAATGATCCAAATATTACATAATTATTATTTTGTATTTTATTGTTTAGTATTTTGTAAAAATACCCAATAGTTAGTTCCCGCAATTACACATATCAAAAATAATATTTGGGGTAAGTGGCGGCACTTTGACCGGCTAAAGGTTGCTTGCTTTTCAGCCTGCTTTTCAGTTTCTAAGTTTCGCCCAATCTTTTGTAGGTGACTAATGCATTTCTTGATGAAGATGCTGATGAAGATGATGAAACGGAACTTGAAGCTTATACAACCACAATTGACAGCGAAGACGCTGTTGATGAGTACACGGTCTTTAAACAGTGCTTGTTGAGTAAGTAAATTATGGATGCGACAAGAAGTATTCGTTACTGTACTTGAGTATTATTTTTGAGAAGTGAGCATGTGGCGAAGTAAATTTTTGCCAGAGTACTTTTACTTGGAACAAAGTCGTTTTATGAAGTAACGTTTTATTTCGTTATTTTCATTTGGTGGCGAAGTATTTTGTTACTTTCGTTAAATTTTGCCTGATTTATTCCTGAAAATATACTAAAAATAGACAGAGAAACCAAATGAATTTCGAATGACCATTACCAGAGCGATCCTGACAATTAGTCTTCTCATAGTATACAATTCGCAAAGTACACCCAATTCGCCTTTTCGCTAGAGTACGTTATAACAGCAGCACTGTTGGCAAAGTCACGAACATTCAACCGTAACTTTGGAATGGCCTATTAGATAAACATTTGTCATGGCATATAAATGATAAATGCTCAGTGATTGTCCATTTTCATATACTAGATTGTTTTCTTTGTATAAGGTATAATGTGAAGTATACATGTATAATGGAAATGAAAGGCGGAAAGCCAATGTAAAAAAATTGAATTTAATTCACTTTTTTCTATACAATTGGTAAAAAGGTACATTTGCAAAGTCAGAGGAGTAGTTTAGGTGGGGGCAGATCAGATTTATGTGACCATTGTTGACTGAGTATTACCCCCCCCCCCCATTTTACAGGCTACAGGCAAGATACTTTATACTCAAGTACGTTTTCCCCCCAGTACTGGCATATTTTAAATCTTCCAGTCTCAGCTACATGTTATGATTCAACTGTGATTTTATCCCGACGCGGAACGCGTCATATTTATGTGCAATCGAAATTACGAACTGACTAATAAAATATATTTATTTGAAAATTTCTGGAAACCATTGTCTTGTGCTTTGCCCTTTGGTAGCACTGCTAAACATAGTGCCCCATACAACCATGAATCAACAACAATAGTTTCCAAACGTTCGGCGCCCCAAAAGATGGGCGCTGTCAGATACAGTTTCTGCTGTTTTTCAATTCAGTTACGTTTACACATTGCGATTTGTCGGGCCGATTTCAGATGGAATTAAATTATGTTTGAAAAATACGTGGCAAACATCATCTAACGACATCATCAACTGAGAATATTCGTCATGAACATTCAGCAAGACCTAAATTCGGCCCGACAAATCGCAGCGTGTAAACGCATCATTAAGATGGTGGCATAGATGAAATGACCCCATGACCGTGTGAAATCTCTCGGCATCTGTGGCATTAGGCAGTGTGATATTATTTCTGCAACACGTTTGTAGATATTCAAGCTCAAGATCCGGCATGGTACAATCAGTTGACAAATAATCTAAATGAAGAACAAAAACAAGAGCTTCAACATTTATTTGTACTAGCTGATCAAAGGAGGGCAGCACAAGGTAAGAAACTATAAAACTATATATGTATTTTCTAAATTTATGTCTTTACCTTCTTCCTGCCCATGCCATATCCATTAGATTACCGAATGGTTTTAAAAGGAGTGCCTTGCTAATTAGGATAATACTTAGGATGTTGCGAGACTTGAGATGTAAAAAAAAAAAAAAAGCGAGCGAAATAGGAGCCGATTTTTTTAATTTTGTCGCGTCGATCCCCAAGTGTTAGGATCACACGATTCTTTGCACGGAAATTTGGTAATTTATATTATAAAAATAACGACAAAGAAACAACGGACATTTTAAAATCCCCGCGAAGCGCCTAAAATTTTCCGTGCATGATTGTCTCATCCTGCACGGGTATTGACCAATCACAGCTTGCGTAGTAAACATGTTATTTTATAATGTATTTTGATCCTAGGTTGGCGATATTATATAAATAATCAATGTTTATGAGTGCAATGATAAAAATATTTTCATGAGATAAAAGATGAAATTTTCCATTCAAAGAGGTGACAGCCGATAATTAATATAACTATCCAACAAACAAGTCCCAAAAATGTTTAATGAAGAACATAAGATAATAATGGCATTGTAATGTTATTGAATAATTTAATAAAGTGTTATATAATCACTAGTTAATGAATCTGTGAAATGTATTATGGATTTTTACCTGCAATCCTAGGTACATTTTTTTCTACTGCATGTACATCCTTCGTGAGTTCATGGACCTCGTGTGAATTTATCAAAGCTGCTGTTGTAGTCATAATCTTTTCTAATTATTTTCCTGCTATTCCTTCTATTCGAAGTGTTTCAGCATTATGTTTTAAGTTGTTCAAAAAAAGGAAGAAGTGAAAGGATCTTGCTGCTTTGAATAAGAACCCGTACATGCATTGTTTTTAAACAACTGGATAAGTAATATTATATACAGGCCGTTTAAGTGGTTAGAGGAATCTCGTTTAATATTCAATGTATCAGTTATTAATGACTTTTGATCCTACATGAACGGCCGTGTTGTATGGACTATATACAGACTATATACGATATATAGAGTAGTTAGTGCATGGTTTCAGTGCAATTTCGCATGAACATAAAATAATATAATAAAATATAACTATAGAGACAATCATATTTTGAACCCACGTGCTTGGCGAACCGTGGTTAAAAATTTCGCTTCTTTTATATATTTATTGTATGCATTAAAGATTTGAGATTTGAAAGTGAACTGAACTATGTATATATTCTAGTTGAAAACTAAATCCCCTTTTTCTTTAATCTAAGTCTAAGTCGTCATTTTCGTCCAAAAGGTAGGTTTTAGTTGAGGGCGGGCGGCGCCATGTTTTTTTTTGAGCAATCTGTCACCAAAAATTGCAATAAATGTTTACAATAAAACCGTGATTACAAATTTTTTTTGCACTGCTGTTTTTAACTGACTGCAATCACAGAATCAAAATTCGAGGAACAACAGTTATATATTATATATTATTTCAATAGGACACAGACATGAAAAACTGTCAAATTCTTTCTTTTTCTGTAGAAACGCGGAACCTGGACATGCAGGGTGGTTATAGTTTTGCCAGTACCGCTGTACCATCGAACTTCTCATTTGGACAGTCCTAGTATATGTCTCCATACGATGTGCCAACTGCTTCAAATATTGATGTCAAAACTACAGAACTACTGAACCTTAAAGACGGTACATTTTTCTACCTTCTTGGTTTGTGGACTAATTTGTAATGCCAAGCAACCAATACGACACAAATGCAACTGATTTTAACCTTTAGTATCTGATAATGTATTTATTTAAGTGTGGTTTTAAAATATCAATAATAGAACAATAAATAATAATATAGCGCTTGCTTATGGTAATGGAACGAAATTTCATTTGTTTCGATTGAAATAATTTATTATTAAGTCATAACATTTATATAAATTTATATATAATATATATATATATACATCTATATGCATATATTGATTAAACGTTGTGACGTCATAGATTTATTCAACAAAAGTGAAATAGCTCGTTCTGCGATAAGTTGCTTCTGTCTGAACAAGTAAGTTTCCTTTTTATTACCCTTCAAGCACTGATAATCAAATAATAAAATATATTTGATTTTTCATGTTTGGCAATTTATGCCATCTTCAGTGCAGGAATGTGGTGCTATAAGCTAAGTATAATTTACTGTTACCTGTGTAAGTCATGTCGATATTCATGAATTTACTAAAACCTGCTATAGTTTGTTAATACGTGGTATAATCAGTCAGAGTAATGTCACGAAAAACCTGTTTGGATAGATGGCGCCAAATTAAATTACATACAAATTATTTTACATACACAACTATGAGATTTAATTATAGTTCATACTTATTGTAGATCATTAATGGGCTTTGGCAATAAATAATTATTTTTCCCTCTTTGAAAGAACTTCTAAAAGTATGTGGGAAACTCTTTTACAGCTTTTTCAAATTATTCTTAGTTCTTGAAATATTTTCATTGAAATAATAAAAAATCAGTGAGCTGTCCGCCATCTTGGATTATTGTGGATATGCATGTTACGTCACAAGCAGCGTCACGCAAATAACAAATTGACTGATAACATTTTAAACATCTGCTAATTGTTATTTGGTGACCAAGGAGTAGTTTTATATATGGCTAACCCTGTTTGTGACGTCACTAAAACTACCGTTCATGAGATAAAAAAATTTCCAAGATGGCGGACAGCGCCTATTGTTTTCAGACAAGATTTTCAACATAATTTTAAGAGTTCTTTCAAATAAGGCAAACTTATCATCAGCACATCAGTGTGACAGTGATGACTTGGGCTTATAGATAGAAAACTTGTACGAAAACCAAAACAATTATATTTTTCCCCATATACAAAACAACAAAAACTTATTCATAATTAGAAATACATTAAATTTACGTAACCTGGCTGTTATAAATGGACAGTACTATAGAAGTTACCTAACTTGTAACGTCATTTACTCCTTCAAAACAAATAATATCATTATTCGGAATAGCAGTATAACTGTAGACAGGGTTGCAGTGTTCCATTCTTATTACATGTGCGAAGTTTAAGTATAAAGAGTTGGTGAAATAGATGACGTCTTGACGTCTTATAGAACTTTATCTGCCAACACACTGGAATTTTTAACTTTTTGGCAAGAATTGCTGGTTGTTGGCCAACAAGGACAGGTCTGATATGGTTTCAAACTATATCCAATATGAAAGAAACGTGGAAAACTGTTGGACCAGTTTAATTCAATTTAACACCAAAAGCCCCGCTCAAACGAGGATGAGAGTTGATAAGAGTGTATGGGAGTTGCAACTCTCGCTCGCGTTTGACCACCAACTCTCATCAACTCTTATGCACTCTTATCAACTCTCATGAAGTTTGAGCTGGTTCAAATTTTGATGAGAGTTTTGCGCGTTTAATCGGTCAGGAGAGTTGCATAAGAATTTTAAACAACGATAGAATTAGCTTAACAAAATAATACGTTATGACTGTGTCTATAAGAAGAAAAGCTAAGATGAAAATGTAGCACTTCTTTTACCAAAATTTTA
Organism: Trachythela sp. YZ-2020; assembly: GCA_016169945.1. NCBI lineage: Eukaryota > Metazoa > Cnidaria > Anthozoa > Malacalcyonacea > Clavulariidae > Trachythela > Trachythela sp. YZ-2020. Next base: position 290,221 of record JADLSH010000374.1, on the reverse strand, counting down.
AAATTATTCTCAGGGCTCCATTTTACGCCCTAAATTATTTCTGTCGCGGACACTCATACAACTCTTGTTCTCGTTTGACCGGGGCATGAGGTTGAACAAACTCTCGTCCAAACTCTCACTTGCCAACTGTCATCAACTCTCATCCTCGCTTGACCGGGGCTTAAATGTGCAACACTTTCCCCTTGACAAAGAAAATAATCATCTAGCATTATACAGACTGATATAATTAATAAACCAGAAAGCTGTCAGTTGGTGCCCCAAAAGATGGCTAGAAAAGAATTTCATTGGACACCTTGCGAAAACACGTCTTTCAAAAATAGTACTTTTCATGCAAACACATGGGATCAGAGTTAAGATTAACCCAACCTTAACACCAACCCAAATCTTTGTGGCACAGTGGCACTCCACATGAACACATAGCCTTTCACATTCACCACCTAAAATAGCACACAATATTTATTATCTGTCTAATGCCTGAATACTTTATTCTGACTATAATTAATGGCTTGACAATTTTATTGCAAGCTATAGAATGATTATTGCTACAATTTTTATTACATTGAATTCTCAGCAAGGATGATTATTTTGAAGTTCAGCGAAATAAGCAAGCCGCCGTTTCAATGTTTACAAAAGTGAAGCTAATGCGCATGAGCAGGTCGATATTTGCAGAGTGAATGTGTTGGAACACAATTGGTCTTATCTCACAAACCGATACCAACAATATTTGGTAAATAGTTATCTTTCTGCGAAGAAAAGAGTAGTATATGGGATACCCCAAAGATCAATACTTGGCCCCCTGCTCTTCCTAATTTGTATATATAAACGACTTACCAAGATAGCTCGGACGTACCTACCCTCATCCAACCACTCACCCTATATAATGAATTCATAGATACCCTTGTGAAGGAGCAAAATGCTCTTTAGCATAGATAGGAATCGATCCTGATTGCACACACATCTTACTCTCATCTGTATCCATTAGACTTGTCTGTTGCTTGTTACCTTCATTTAAGTTAAGCTTTCGATATATTGTATTTTATTCACGGAAACGCTTTGTTGATCGACGTAAATAAGTCCCTAGGCAATTTTTTCAAACGATTATTTTATGGGTTGGATCAAGGCCGGCGAGACCCAGTAACGGAGCCAGGACAGGTTTGTGAACGTGGGCCCCCCTCAGTCTCGCACCCATGCGCTTTGGTTTGCTCCGTTCCCACCGAACGTTCGCCAGGGACATGAACGGCTGTGCAGTGTTCTGGCTTCACTATCATTTTCCACGCAAAATAGAATACTTTCGAGAGCTGCGAAAAAGACGTCTAGTCGCGAGAAGGATCGTTGATGCACTGATTATGTTTCGTGATCGCTGAGCTTCTCACGTGATCGCTAAGAGCAGCGGGTGATGAGGTAGAATGTCTAATAGAGCTCTAACTGATTTGCTTTTAAAAACTTCTTAAACATAGAAGAGTTAGAGTCGACGGGCAGATTGAATAAGGATGAAAATCTTGAAGCTCTGCTTCGAAGACCTTGCAAACGCCAAAATGGTGGACCGGGCGGATGTGATGGCACAACCACCGGCAAACGTACATACGATCCCCCAATATTCCAGGGTTTTGGGCGAATAAAACCACGATTGAATAAAAATCTGGAATCCGCAATCCCAAAACCCTGTAAACGTCAGTGGCCAAACGGATGTAGAGAATAGGGTTTCATGCATGTTCTAGCAACGAGACTGAAATCCAGTTTGAATAAGATTCGTTTGGGTTTTAGAAGTGTGATTTTAAAATAATCATGAATTTTATCAAGTGATTAGTTAAGCCTTATATACTACCTTTATAGCTTTGTAGTAATGCGTTAGGGACGATCTTTATAACTACGCTTAACTGTAAGTGTATAATCAGTTACCTTTACTAAAGTGTATAATTAAGTTTATACGTACGAAGTATATCTAACAATGTAATTCTCTGTAGTGTCTTTTTTGTAATAGCCGTAATGTGTCATTTTATATCAACTAACTGTAACAGTTAGCTTAATAAAGCATTAGAGCAATCTTTTACTTCGAGTAGGTTTCTATTTTTCTAAAAATCTTTTTTTCAAAAGCAATGAGGATATTATGGTGACTGTTCGAGATTCCGCTTTATTTTTTGTTTTGCCATGCAAGAGCTGAATCAACTATGCTCCTGTATTATATACTATGTATATATATGTAGATCTTTTTCTTGTCATTCAAACACGCAAACAAGTCGAAGACGCAGACGCTTTCCTTGTTAATTAAATACCCCGTTTACACTAGCCAAAGTAAAGACAAGCAAATATTTCGGATTCACTAAAGTTTCCGCATTCGAGTATCGGGACAGCCTCGTACCCAGGCGTTTTAGAGGAAAACATAAAAAGGACCCGTCGCGTCCTCCCCAAGCCCCGCCCTCGCTAGCCACTGATCTCTATATAGTACCTTAGCGTGATTTTTTCTCTTTACCTCTAAATCGCCTGGGTTATAAAGACAGGTTTTCGGATACGAGCGTTTAGATTGGATGAATAACAAACACAAACATCCTATAGGCTATAAATCCAGTTGTCGAATAAAAATAAGGTGAATATAGATTATAGTCTCTGGTAATAAGTTTATCAAACGCTCAAGTGTTTATCAAGTGCGCTGAAATTCATCTTGCTACATCCAAGGCCGGCTAGACCCAGTGCAGGTTGGTGATCGCGGACAACCCTCCCTTCCCCAATCTTGCACTCGTGCGCTTTGCTCCGTCTTCATTTAACGCTCGCAAGAGACGTGAACGCTGTGCAGTGTTCGGACACCACTATCGTCCGGGAATTTCTTGCCAAATTTCCTATATAGTTTGAGTGCGTGTTTATCGTTGGACAAAAACTTTAGAGTATGTATATACCTTTATTCTTTGTGTTTGGCTGACATGTTATGGTTCTATTATGCCATTTATTTCAGAAATGTATAATATATGCAATAAATAGGCACACATAAAAGCTTGACAAGAGACACGATCACCATTACCCAACTTTTCTGGGTCCCTCCCCCCATCCCCTCCCTCACGCCGGGCTTGGCTACATCATCTAATTAGTTTTATCAACACTTCCATCTACGAAATTAAAAACCTTTGTTTTTGACAAATTTCAATATGTCTGATTAGTAAATAAGATGACGTCATTAGCAAGGTAAAAATTGATTGAATCAAAGCATCACAAGACTTTTTTCTCAAATTTCCACGCTCCATATTTACTCTTTGATGTGGCTTTTTGTTTTTGGATGATAAATTGAACACAGCACAAAATTTTACGATTTCAAAATTTCCATTCTACCAATGACGTCATAGATATAAATAATTTACAAACCAAACAAACTGAAAGATCTCAAAAACTAAAACAGGCATCGAAAACATGTAAATTTCTAACTAGATCAACTAACAAGATCCATTGCCTGTCATTTAAACTGTTGGTTTTGTCCCAATAAAAATGTACTGAGGGACATGTCCCCAAACTGTTGTGGCACTTAGGGATTTCCCCTTTGCTATTATGCAAAATTCGAAGTGTTTACGTGTCAATTATCCAGATTTTTCTTTACAAAAAGCGCGTGTTCAGGTGTTCAAAGTTAAACGATGTTTCAAGGGAGGGTTACATCCTCGACCAAGATATAGCCAATGAATATTTTAGCTCACGATAGAATTGGCAAGATTGATGCTGTGTATATGATTCTGGTTAAATAACGATTCTGGAACTGTGCCTGTGTGTATGATACTAGTTTAAACGATTAAATAATTTCCAAGATTCGGAGTGTTAACGAGTTAATTATCCAGAATTTCCTTATAAAAAAACATAGATGTAGTTCAGGTGTTGAAAATTGAACGATGTTTCATGAGAGGGTTACCCCCTATATCAAACTACTCAAAATGGAATTGATGGAATGTTTTGTTTCAACTCCAGAGGTTTCAACTCAAGGCCTCTCGTCAAGTGACCTCAGACCTACTTTTGATGTATTGAAATGTCATGGCTATTGATTCGCGGTTTATTTTAGAGTACAGAATTAAGGAAGTCAGCAACAGAAAGCCAGTTAAAAGTCGACGTATTAAAAGAAAATTATCATTGCTTGTTTCTTTGAACATTGTTTGGCTCTAGGGTTTGTCTTACGTGCTGACTCATTTCAATACATAATATATACCCGCTGTGCTAGGCATCTTAATAACCATGTCATATACACAACACTAAGTGAAGTCACTTTGAAAAAATCACTATTTCAATATTTTTAAATAGAACAGCTCAGGGTGGAAGAACGTATTATATCACAAGAAAACAGAAAAACATGATCAAATATGCAGACATCAGTGAAAATAACCAAACAAAATGACTCCGAACCGTCGTATTTACATCTCTATTAATTTGGTGGTGCAAATCAACTTTCATTACAGCTAAGCGCTGAATTGCGAAGCGGGTGGGTCGAAGGTTTGCTAGGGCGCCTCTGGCTGCCACCATTCAACCCATGTCAAAACACGATCACAGCTCTTAAGGTGGACGCTTTAGGTTTTGGTAAGCGAGAAAAAGCGGAATACACGGGGAAAACCCCTCGAAGTACAGGAGAGAACCAACCACATATCTCTACTTACACGAGTTTTCAAACATATCAATTAAATCAGAGCAGGGAGGTCGTCTATCTAAGTAGTGATACCCCACCCTCAACCTACAGTAAGGGGCTTATCTCGGCGGTAAGGGGCAGCGCCCTAACCAACCACATCTGCCTGTTCTGCCACGCGTACAGTATTGCTGTAGACCGTCAGTGATAATGTCCGAGCAAGTGAGATCTTTAGACCTTGTTTTTCTTGGATGTTTCGATCCTGCGTAGTTGCAGCGAAGCGACACGTTTCAGGCCACACTTGACGCGGCAACATCAGTATTAAATCTTCAGCTAGTCTAGAAAAATATACAGAAAATCAATGACTTTAGCATCACAAGTTTTGCTTTTTAGGGTTGTCGGGGATAGAATCAAACTTATAAGCCAATTCATAGTGTCAATACATATTTTGTCTTCTGTCAAAAGCAACATAGGGAATGCTGCACTGTATTTTATAATTTAAAGCAAATTGTTCTTCGAGAAACTTTTGCATATTCAAATAAATTATGATGATGCTACATGTTACGATTCAACTGCAATTTTATTCCGACACAGAACGCGTCATTTGGATGCGCAGTCTGATAGACCCGTTTAGCTGTGAACACAAGACGAACTATCCAGACGAACTATCCAGACGAACTAGCTAGAATACATTGATTTTTACTCTGGGGTTATCCTAAGAAAGATGGAGAACTGCCCATTTTGGCGGGCGTAACAGGCAATGGGCCGCGAATTCCCTCGCGTGGGAGGTGGAAGCTGGCTAGCCTAGCCCGCGTGCAGGCCCACTGATGGAGAGGAATAGTGGGCCTGCACGGAAGACCGGGTAAAATCTAAAACGCCCCTTTTCTAAACACGCCCCCTTCGCGCGTCAGGTGTCAAAAAATAACCAATGACAGCAAAGCAAAAAATAAACAAACTCGCATGAAAACATTGCGGGGTTTTCTCTGAGTATCCAAAATAAAAATAAAGTATGAATGGATATATCAACTCCAAAAAAGCAAGCAAACAAGTCTGATTTAAATAACTTTTGCCGATTTGCAAGTGCTCATTCTCAACTAAATTCGGAACAGGCAAGTTAGGACGAATTTCGACAGAAAATATATTTAAAACATCAAATCGTGAGGGAAGCCGTGGTACCACATTAGCATTGATTTTCGCTTCCATCGGCATTGTTATAAATAAATCGTCACGTTTATCAGATCGTGTGTGCAATGCTTGTGAGCGGAAAGTACGAAATTTGTATCAATTATTCAATTTGGTAAAGAACACGACAAACGAAGAGAATGTTGAGAGTCCCGCTCGTTTCAAACGGCAATTTCAAACGGCGTTTCAAACAGCCAATCAGAATGCTGCGTTCGTGTACGAACGCGGAAAACATAAAATACCCGGTCTTCCGTGCAGGCCCACTATTCCTCTCCATCAGTGGGCCTGCACGCGGGCTATGGCTAGCCTGGCTTCAAGCACTGTCACAGGGTTATCCCACTGAAAGATAGAAATTTTTAGGAATTTGTTAAAATGTAAAAAGTATTTGAAAGTGTATATAGAGAATAATATGGGTGCATGGGTGCGCGGAAACACCAGATTTATTTCGAGTGTTGAACATGATATCCCACGAGTGAGCACAGCGAACGAGTGAGATATCATGTTCAACACGATAAATAAATCTGGTATTTCCAAGCATCCATGTATTTGTCTGTTTATTATATAAAGGACAGTCTTTTCAAACAAAATAAAATAAAATAAAATAAAATATCCATTTTCATAAACTTCAAAAGCGATAATTTTCACATGTTTTATCAGTGCTCGAAATCTCTATAAAGCACTATACTTTATACAATAAATGATCATAATGACCAATTCAAACAATATATTAAATATTGAATGTTTAGACACTTTTCGGGTTTGTGAATTCACATGATCTCTCCAAAACTCAATTTTTAGGAGTCCGTCCTGACGAATAATAATAGACGAATTATCCGACGAACTATCTTTTCTTTGCCCATACAAGCTCGTAAAAACGGTAACAAAGCATCGTCCATCGGGTTTTCCTGATAGTTCGATATGAATATGGGTCAACCGTCACGGCAAACTACCAGTGGCGTGCTGGCTTGTGTTCGCCAGGGGAGGCCAGCTGCAAATTTGGCGCCCATTATTTGTGTATGGTTGAGCGTCGTAGATGCGAGACCTCTAGGGGGTCCGGGGGCATGCCCCCCGGGGAAAATTTTGAAATTTAGGGTCCCTGAAATGCCATTTCTTGCGTTTTGGGAGGCGATTTGACGGAATTCTGAGAATTACAAACATCGTAAAAACAGTAAAAATGCGCAAGAAACAACACATTCGAGAGTTTGAATAAATATATAATTCATAGAAGGACTTAGTTTTTTTCTTAAACAAAGAAAAATAGACGGCGAACATTCATGAAGTAGACGGCGAACTTACCAGTGATCGTAAGCCAAATCACTTCACATTTCACAATTAACAATTTACATCCTTTGAGATATTACAGACTGACAGCAATGCTTGTAGTTGTAGGTAGGCTTGTGTGCGCTTTTGTGTGATTTTGTGCAATTTCGGCGCCCCATTTATGTTTTGGCGCCCCCTAAAAAATCTTCGCTGGGGGGGCCATGCCCCCCTGCCAGCACGCCACTGCAAACTACACACACAAGTTCGTTTATGTAGAACAAACTACACAGTGTAAAAACAAGACGAACTATCCAGATGAATTAGCTAGAATAGAGCGATCTTTATACTGACAATGGGCCTGAAACAAACCATGCCATCTTGGTTTAGTTGCAAAAATCCGCTATCTACGGATAACAAAGCATCGGTTTTTCCTGTTAGTTTGTCTTATACGCCGATCAATCGTCAAAGCAAACTACACTCTACAGATACCAATTCGATCACGCAATTGATTTTGAGAAGAAAGCGTAAATTATTTGAGTATGATAACATTAAACACTTTGCCGAGAAATTTCTTAACATCTGGCACCCTGCAATAGGTAAGGAAATTCATGGCAAAGCATTACGCGTGTGTTAGCTGTATCTTTGGACTTTGGCTGTATCTTTGGCTGTATCTTTGGCTGTATTGAAGCGAAACTTGCGTGTATAAAGATGCATGCTTATATCAGCTTCTTTAAATGTATGCGAAGTGTTTTGCTATATTTCTAAATTGTAAATTCGTAAACCATACGAATTGTCAGGCTTAAGTTGGTAGAATGTTATGATTTTACAATTTCCACTTTAAAATTGCCCCTTTCTGCAAGAAGCGCGCGATAATCGGAAGTGAATTGGGGGCAAGTTTTGTTATGGATCCTTTGTGTATTAGACGTTTCCCAAAACAACTTTACAACCTCATGATATGCGGGCTTATTTATGCGCGAAATTGATGTTTTGTTAAGTATATTTCCCGAGTTATGTTGTAATTTGTACAATGTTCTCGACGTTTGTACGAAAATACCGAGAACACGAAATTACGTACATGCACTATAATAGTTCAAATTAATATCTATGTACATAGCTCATGCTTCTACATAGACTTCGTTTTCTGTGCTCTTTTTTGTAGGGTTTTGATAAGTTGTTAAATTGTCTTAAATTGGTGCGTTTCAGTACATAGATACATCGATACATAAATGTATTTACCCTCAAATTTACCGTAAGTGCTAGGGCGAAGTAAATGATAGTCAGAACTATTGACGTTTATTGAAGCAAGCAACTTAAAATATAAGAATATATCTCTGAATTCTAGAAAATTTGCCTCCAAATACAACGGTTATACATATAACAAAACGAATTAAAATCATACTTACGCCAATAACTGCCAGTTGATCACGATCTGCTACATAATAGTGCTTAAGAACTGCATACTCACACCCACAAAGTTTTCTATCAATAGAAACCTATATGGAGAAAAGTTAACAGTTTACAGTTTCACAGTTGTATACAAAGGTGAAATATGTTACTCAAGATGAATGGGTTTCACAGTTGTATACAAAGGTGAAATATGTTACTCAAGATGAATGGTAGTGTAAAAGACCTCACGTAAACAACAAGTCCAAAAACCGGAAGTGCGCTAAAATATGCAAATTTAACGGAATTAGCAAGAAGTTACTGCTTCCCAAATCATTCAAACAGCTGAGCTGGTGCCAAAGGCATTGGAACCAGGGTACATATATAAGCCCATTGGGGGGACAAAACAAAGGAAAAATATAAAACAAAGGAAAAAATATGTTCTTCCTAAGCCTAAGGATCAAAAGGAATCACATTCCTTCAGTTCCTGCCTAGTCTACAGGGTGTATCAAAAAAACTGCAAATACCATAATTTGTATGCACGAGATCATACATTAGAATTTCAATGGCTGCGCAAATAATTACGCTTCTGGGATTTGAAAATACGTTTCCAAGGGGTATCAAAACAAGCACACAAAGTGAATTAAAGTCATGAGTTCGATTACGAATGGCTCAGTTTACGAATGACTGCTGTCGAGTTTTGCGTTTGGGCGTACTTTAAAACAAGAAATACTCTTTGCTCTGTTGTTAGCTGAGCCATTCGTAATCGAACTAATTTTAATTCACTTTGTATGCTTATTTTGATAGTACTGCACGTGGAAACGTATTTTCAAATCCCAGAAGCGTAATTATTTGCACAGCCATTGAAATTCTAATGTATGATCTCGTGCATACAAATTATGGTATTTGCAGTTTTTTTGATACACCCTGTAGTTCTGACTAGAAATGGAACTTACTTTGTCAGAAACTCATTAGACAAGTAAGGGCTGTTTTCTAAATAGTTGGAGCAATAAGAATGAATATAAAGTCCTAACTATTATAATAGTATATATACTCTTATTAATTAAAATGCTTATTACTGTAACATTAAAAGTCCCAATTCCATTGAGTCTAGTCAAGTCCATTTGGAATACCGGCACCAGCGTAAGATTCACAATGACGACAAAGTATATCTCAATGTCTCCATTTTCATTGATGGCAAGCCATACGATTATGATATCCATATTTACTTGTTTTCTTGTTCAGTTCTTAACTTTAGCTGTAAGAAATGTGATAAGTCCAGGTTATTGAACTGCTTTACCTACTATTTTATTGCCTAAGCAGTTGAAAATCAGCATGTTTCATCAAAATCATATGAGCTCACAGGCACCTATTGAATTTTTGCAGCCACATTTTATAATTTTAGTTTTCCAATCACAAAAATCCTAAGTGCAGTAAGTTAACCTTTTTGCAGGCAAACTTGGAAGTTTTAGATTTTGCTCTTAGGAATCAAAAACTATTAATGAGCCCTGGGAATCAGATCATACTGACCTCCATGCAGAACATGTATCTACTTTAAGCTGGCAGAGTTTCCTTTGAAGTAAACGTAGTAAAATCAATAGTGTGGTTAGATTTCAATAAATTTACACAATTGGGGCATTTAATCTGAGATGAGTATATTATATTTATTGTATTTTTATGATTTATGAAAAAAACAATAAATATTTGCGTCTTTTCTATTGTTTTTATCATAAATCATAAAAATACAATAAATATAATATATTTACTGGGTTCTGTGGTGGCGAACAGCGTTTCGTGAAAATATTGCCCCCCCCCCCTGTCAAGTAGCCCACGAGGAGTTTTCGCGAATGATTCTGATCCTAAATTTGTTATGAGAGGTTTTTTCCTTTCAAGTGGGACTATACTACTCTAGTTTTTCGATTGGAACTATTCTACAATGAAGTACTCTTGGATACTGTAATCTAAATACATATGAAGACGAAGAAGTGGCATTTATCGGGAAGAGAAGCGGCGAGACATTGCAATGGCCGCTATTTGACGAAATATCGAAGGACACAATATCGAAGATAAAATACACTGCACTGCTTCAAAACTTGACGAAACTTGGTTGAAATCTTCTTTAGCCATCTATCATTATGTAAAAGTACAACGATTGGATGATACTTGCGAGACTCGGTGTTTTGGTGGGGGTAAGTGAAATAAAATGTATTATATTTAAACAAAACAATGTCAACCTTATGAAATCTACAATTATATTAAATTAAGCATAGTTTTTCATCCCATGATAAAAATTGTTAGGAAATAAGAAAATTTAATCTCTGCCAGGTATATTAGTTATTTCATGGATAATTAGCAGTTGACCTGGGGTGGTGCATGGTCATTTTCTTGTAAAATATTATACTTAGACAAATCTTTCCTTCCAATAACTCCCCCTAAAAGCAACCTTCTAAACACTATAAGCACTTCAGAAAGGCTGTCGCTTCTGCGTTTCGGAAGTTAGAGCTATGTCGGCACTGCCGTTTCAGGGCGGGTCATTTTCAGGATTTCGTCCCAGATTCAGGTTTTGGCACATATGCCATGTTGACCGCCATGGTCATTTTACCTTAAAACAGTTGAGATTGCCTGTGCTAAATGAAATGCATACAAACTCCTATACAGGTCCTAGACTACTTAGATCTCATTATTTTGTTTGGTGACCTATGTTCAAATTTTGCATGCTGTATTGCACCGCAAAAATCTTTCATTAGGCCAAAAATAAAAATATTCTGTAATGCCAAAAAAAATTTATTGAAGAAAACGATATTTTTGCCTTTTTCAAAAAATTGCCATTACAGATTTTTTTAATATTTTGCTTATTGTTAGTCCGTCTTGCAAGTAAACTAATGCACGAAAAAAAATTGGGGGTCACCATATTTTAAGGATTTCTAAGTGGGGGGCCATTTGTGAAAAAGGGCCCTTAAACTGAGTGCTGAAGGCGCGAGCCCTGTAGGGGTCCGGGGGATTTTTTTCCCAGGAAAATTTTGAAATCTGGAGCTCTGAAATTGCCAAGCCAATAGTATTTCAATGTTTTAACTAAAACTTTAAAAATGCCCAACTATATAAGCCATAAAAACAATATTTCGTTAAACACAGACAAATCATTTACTCTGTAAACGACCCAATGTATAAAGGGCCCAGGGAGTGGGGGGCCAATTTTGTGTGAGTGGGGGGCCATCAAGAGGGCCTGGGGGGCCAAGTGGGCCCCAGTATATTAGTTAAAATATGCCTTGGTCACCGTGTTTCTTTTCCAACTACACGAGGCGATAGGCTATTTTGGAGTGAATTTCGTACGCGTGTGTTGCCATAGCAACGAACTATGTGTTACTAAAACTAACATAATTTGAAAGTAGAAAGATCAAAATATATGAAAACCCCGACACCTGGTGAGTGAAACCTAAAAATACGGAGTTTAAAAATTTCAAAGTGTTGGACACCTGAATTTTTGAAAACTGTATCGAGCCACCTTAAATGCATTTCTTTCGAGGTTAATCGATATCCCCTGCAAGAATGATACCGTACAACCCTCAAAACAACGATGCTTTAATCAAAGAGCTTAAATTCGCTCTAAAATCCGTGAGGGAATGACAAAATTTGTCAAAAATATATCCGCGTGCCTGGTACACTCAAACCTGATTGGACAACGAATATCAACAAAAATTTCAAAGTTGTCCAATCAGGTTTGAGTGTATTTTGAGTTGTTCAACGACTTCCGGTTTTGACCAGCAAACCAGGCACGCGGATATATTTTTGCCAAATTTTGTCATTCCCTCACGGATTTTAGAGCGAATTTAAGCTCTTTGATTAAAGCATCGTTGTTTTGAGAGTTGTACGGTATCATTCTCAGTGGCGTGCTGGCTTGTGTTCGCCAGGGGAGGCCAGCTGGAAATTTGGCGCCCCCTTGTAATTTGTGATATGGTGTTTATTCTGTGGTTGAGTGTCGAATTTGAGTGTCGTAGACGCGAGACCGGTAGGGGGTTCCGGGGGCATGCCCCCCGGAAAAATTTTGAAATTTAGAGTCCTGAAATGCCATTTCTTGCGTTTTGGGAGGTGATTTGACGGAACTCTGAGAATTATAAAACATCGTATAAATTAAAAATGCGCAAGAAACAACACATTCAGGAGTTTGAATAAATATATAATTCATAGAGGACTTAGTTTTTTCTTAAACAAAGAAAAGTATATAGACGGCGAACATTCATGAAGTAGACGGTGAACTTACCAGTGATCGTAAGCCAAATCATTTCACAATTAACAATTTACATCCTTTGAGATATTACAGACTGGACAGTAATGCCTTGCAGTTGTAGGTAGGCTGGTGAATTTTTAATCCTCGTATAAGTCGTATTCCGACTAACAGAACTCAAATTAAGCGCGCGTACTAGCACTTTGAACAGTGCTTGTAACAATCTCAAACCCTTTTTTCTCTCGTTGGCTCATCGGATCTGACAAAATTCCAATTCGGACTAGCGCTTTTGTGTGATTTGTGCAATTTCGGCGCCCCATTTATGTTTTGGCGCCCCCTAAAAAATCTTCGCTGGGGGGGCCATTGCCCCGGTCCCCTGCCAGCACGCCACTGATCATTCTTGCAGGGGATATCGATTAATCTCGAAAGAAATGCATTTAAAGGCGAAAAATCGAGAATAGTTTCGTGTAACATATGGTCATATGCCAAGTCTGGGCTATTTTGGTCTCAATGTTTCCTCCTTCCCTCGTTATAAGAAAGTCACACGCGGGCGCGGGCAAATAGAGCCTGGGCCTCCTGTGATGATAATGCTGGATTACCCTGCTAGCAGAGTGTGCATAAACACACTGCAGAATTGCTCCAGTGGGGAACACAAAGAAATCTTGTTTATTGGACCAGTGGGAAACACAAAGAAATCTTGTTTATTGGACCAGTGGGAAACACAAAGAAATCTTGTTTAATGGACCAGTGGGGAACATAAAGAAATCTTGTTCATTGGACCAGTGGGAAACACAAAGAAATGTTGTTTATTGGACCAGTGGGAAACACAAAGAAATCTTGTTCATTGGACCAGTGGGAAACACAAATAAATCTTGTTTATTGGACCAGTGGGAAACACAAAGAAATCTTGTTCATTGGACCAGTGGGGAACACAAAGAAATCTTGTTCATTGGACCAGTGGGAAACACAAATAAATCTTGTTTATAGGACCAGTGGGAAACACAAAGAAATCTTGTTCATTGGACCAGTGGGGAACACAAAGAAATCTTGTTTATTGGACCAGTGGAAAACACAAAGAAATCTTGTTTATTGGACCAGTGGGAAACACAAAGAAATCTTGTTCATTGGACCAGTGGAAAACACAAAGAAATCTTGTTTATTGGACCAGTGGAAAACACAAAGAAATCTTGTTTATTGGACCAGTGGGGAACATAAAGAAATCTTGTTTATTGGACCAGTAGGGAACATAAAGAAATCTTGTTCATTGGACCAGTGGGAAACACAAAGAAATCTTGTTTAATGGACCAGTGGGGAACACAAAGAAATCTTGTTTATTGGGGCCAGTGGGAAACACAAAGAAATCTTGTTCATTGGACCAGTGGGAAACACAAAGAAATCTTGTTCATTGGACCAGTGGGGAACACAAAGAAATCTTGTTTATTGGACCAGTGGAAAACACAAAGAAATCTTGTTTATTGGACCAGTGGGAAACACAAAGAAATCTTGTTCATTGGACCAGTGGGGAACACAAAGAAATCTTGTTTATTGGACCAGTGGGGAACACAAAGAAATCTTGTTCATTGGACCAGTGGGGAACACAAAGAAATCTTGTTTATTGGACCAGTGGGGAACACAAATAAATCTTGTTTATTGGACCAGTGGAAAACACAAAGAAATCTTGTTTATTGGACCAGTGGGAAACGCAAAGAAATCTTGTTCATTGGACCAGTGGAAAACACAAAGAAATCTTGTTTATTGGACCAGTGGGGAACACAAAGAAATCTTGTTTATTGGACCAGTGGGAAACACAAAGAAATCTTGTTTATTGGACCAGTGGGGAACATAAAGAAATCTTGTTTATTGGACCAGTGGGAAACACAAAGAAATCTTGTTCATTGGACCAGTGGGAAACACAAAGAAATCTTGCTTATTGGACCGGTGGGAAACACAAAGAAATCTTGTTCATTGGACCAGTGGGAAACACAAAGAAATCTTGTTCATTGGACCAGTGGAAAACACAAAGAAATCTTGTTTAATGGACCAGTGGGAAACACAAAGAAATCTTGTTTATTGGACCAGTGGGAAACACAAAGAAATCTTGTTCATTGGACCAGTGGGGAACACAAAGAAATCTTGTTTATTGGACCAGTGGAAAACACAAAGAAATCTTGTTCATTGGACCAGTGGAAAACACAAAGAAATCTTGTTTATTGGACCAGTGGGGAACACAAAGAAATCTTGTTTATTGGACCAGTGGAAAACACAAAGAAATCTTGTGTATTGGACCAGTGGAAAACACAAAGAAATCTTGTTTATTGGACCAGTGGGAAACACAAAGAAATCTTGTTCATTGGACCAGTGGGGAAGACAAAGAAATCTTGTTCATTGGACCAGTGGGGAACACAAATAAATCTTGTTTATTGGACCAGTGGGGAACATAAAGAAATCTTGTTTATTGGACCAGTGGGGAACATAAAGAAATTTTGTTTATTGGACTAGTGGGGAACATAAAGAAATCTTGTTTATTGGAGCAGTGGGAAACACAAAGAAATCTTGTTTATTGGACCAGTGGGGAACACAAAGAAATCTTGTTTATTGGACCAGTGGGGAACATAAAGAAATTTTGTTTATTGGACCAGTGGGGAACATAAAGAAATTTTGTTTATTGGACCAGTGGGGAACACAAAGAAATTTTGTTTATTGGACCAGTGGGGAACACAAAGAAATCTTGTTTATTGGACCAGTGGGGAACACAAAGAAATCGCCGAAGAGATATCACATACTGTTAATAAACTTTTTTACTTACAAATTATATTGCAAAATATCAATATGAACATTTTCAATTATATATTATAACAACTTCCCAGGACTGATTGACGCATCAGATTTGCTATGAAATTAAAGTATTCGCTAATTAAAGTATTTGGAAACTGTACGTTTGTGTCATATGTAATAGACTGTCTTTATTCTAATATTAAAATGGTCATTTCATACATTTTATCTGCATTAACCGTCTTTGTTTGTTTCTGACTCAGTAGACGCCATGTACGCTACAGCGTACCTATTTTTTATAGACGGTCATGGATGGCCTGACGGTTTGTTGAGGCCACTTTTCCCCAACAAAATGATTTAAAACGTCTTTCAGAAGTCCAATTTGCCACAGTAATAAACAAAATTGAAAATTAGAGAAAATGAATTATTAAGTCTTTGTGTTTTAATTATTATTGCGCAGGGAGCGGTACTTCGGCAGTTTTTGTAAAATATTTTCTTGCTATGACGTTGGAGACTATGACTTAATATAAATTCAGATTAAAGTTTGTGTTCATGGCTTCAAGATGATGTACAGACAAAGGTTAGAAACCGTGTACACAGCTCGTTTAAATACCCCTTTTGATTCTGTAGTAGGGCTGCGCGACAGCTTAAGATGATAAAGTTAATACAAAGTTTCCAGGGGTAATTACGATCACAAACGATCATTTGCTCTCACAGACAGTCACGGTCGGTCCTGGTCGGTCCCGGTCGGTCCTGGTCGGTCCCGGTCGGTCCTGGTCGGTCCTGGTCGGTCCCGGTCGGTCCCGGTCGGTCCCGGTCGGTCCCGGTCGGTCCCGGTCGGTGTTTAGCAGGACCGATTTTGCTCACTGTTTAGCAACCTCTTTCACAGGCTCTTATCTCTTGGGGAGAGAAAAGCCTGGGTACGAGGATGACTGTTTAGCAACCTATATTTCCCTCGCATAACAAACGCATAAATATTTGGTATTTGCGTCTATTTTTTGTAAACTGTACAATAATGTGCGATTATTGATCATGCAAAGAAATGCTAAGATATAGCAGGTAATATTCTTGTTAGTCTGAAGTGATATTATTTAGTCCAGCGTATATACTTGTTTCCATATGAATAACAAACGCGTCTTTGAACATACAACGTGAACTCAAAATGTGAGCGTTGTAAGTTAAGTATAGATGATTTATTTTATCACAAATTGCAAAAAAGCGAAGCTTCTCAAAGAGCAGACATTATGACAATATTCTAGTCGAGAGTCCAGACAAACACAAACGTTTCAAGTGTCAAATAGCAAAGAGCTTTGGTGTTAAAAATACGACTGTAGACCTGTAGTAATAATACATTTCTACTTCTACTTTATTACTGAACAACGCTTTCGCATCTAGTTCAGATGTATGTAATCTGTGTTATATATGAACCAGCGACGAGCATAAAGAAGTATAGCGTGCTTTGAGTCACAGAGTAGACACTATACAGAGGTCTCACTTCAGGCAAAATGCGTAACCGGCCGCTATTCTGTCTGATGATGACTTTAAAATAGAGTGGAAAATTCACAGTCTCTCAAACTCGTCTTGTTTTATTCCTATTTTGAATTTCCAAATGACATTATTCTCCGGAATTTGTTTTTTTTCTTTATTTTCTTAAATTATCGGCCGGCCGCCATGTTCCTAGCCAGTGCGGTAACGAGAGGCATTCACCCCCCCGAACAAGATGGCGGCCGATATTTTCGGAAAATAACCGGCATAAGAAACCCTTGTTACTTTCTTTATAACGGTTTACCTTGACTGAAGTTGTGATTAACAACATTAAATAGTTAACTCGGATTTTGCGGTATTTTTACGTCTAAAAATGCCCTCCATTTTGAATGTTTTCGGGGGGGTGAGAGCCTCTCCTTTGCGCACTGGCTAAGCATCGGTTACGCTCAAAACATTAGGATTTGATACACAGTGAAACCTCTTTATAGTGTCTACTCTGTGTTTGAGTGTTGTAAAATGTCCGCAAAGTAATGTGATACAAGATAAGCAGATTCGGCCTGAAAATCAATGGGGGGTGCGTGGGCGTTCAGTGCAGGCATAGTTAAACCGCTCGCTTGCCTGTTTTCACCGACGAATATAAATACAAATCATGTATAGAATTTTAATGTTTGAAGCGAAACCAGGATGATTCATATTAAGTTTGTAAACGTTCTCTAGTTATAAATATTTATTAAAGTTACGACCTTTCGACTGCCAGTCTGCAGTCTTCCGACGGGTAGATTTAATATAACATATAGACATTTGAAAATCGTGTCCTTAAGCCCTTAACCCTAGTACTGGCGCAATCACGTGCTGTCATTCGTCTTACTGCAGTATTGAAAGTGCAGTATTGTTTCATATGATTAATACCCGTATGAAACTTACATACATGCATTATTAGTTTCGAAGCATATTTCTCGACTAGCGATATTCTTGGGGGTTTGTATAACAAGAACTTCGACGTTTCGAGCGAATACCCTTCACTACTAACTTCCAGACGAAGGGCCTTCACTAAACCTCAAAACGTTGAAGTTCGTGCTATAATTTTCAAGTAGTTTAATCCAACAAACACCAAACATATTGTTGAAACCTACCGTCACTGCTTTCTGTGTGTATAAAACTTGAACACGAATTCTCTGTGGCAATGGGAGTGTCGCACTTTCAAGAACTATAAACGTAAAATTATATGATATAACAAATATTGTATTGATAAATTGGTAAAAGATGAAATCATTTCATTTAAAAGCCATGTTATACGTACAGTTTACAACTAACTTACCTTAGGCACAGGTGACTCGCACCTCTTAGAAGATGCCATTTCAAAATTCAGCTGTGGTCGTGGCCGGTGGTCTCCAATCAGAGCAACGCAATTTAATCACGTGTCTTGACTCGCACCATTCATTGGCTGATGAAAATGCAGCTGTGGTCTTGTCTCCAATCAGAGCAACGCAATTTAATCACGTGTCTTAGTGAATTTTATTTTCGTAGTACCGGTAGTTATCAGAGGTAGTTATTGCTTCGGGGCAGTGAACTCAATATATATCTATCTGGAACGATAACTTCAGTCATTTCGTACGGAAAAAAGTGAAGCCTTGACCTCTGGCACAGAATAGAGACGTACAGAAGTCCGACTTCTCATTAAAAATGCGTAAGCTGTTTTTGCGAAAAAGCCGCCATGTTCTCAATCTCGTACCCAGAGCCATTGAGTACAAAGGATGGCTCTGGGTACGAGATTGCCATGTTCTTAGCAAGTGCCGTCCAGAGAGGTAGTCACCCCCCTGAAAACATTCAAAATGGCGGCATGTGAAGGCGTGAAAAGTGGGTTTTACTCAGTGAACTATAAGTATACTGGAACGCTAACTCAGGGGGGGAAATTGAAGCCGTGCTTTGTAGGTAGCGCCAGTCCCTTTTAACATATTTTTTTCAAAAAATACACTTTTTATATTGCAAAATTTTACCCTTTTAATTTCCTTTTATACTTTCACTATTTATCTTTGACTACACTAGAACAATTAAACTTTTTACTCAAGTACTTACAATGAACAAAGGTCGTTTAGTTTCTGAAATATTACTGGAAAAAACAAATTTGTCAAAAAACCGCGCGAAAATGTTTGGTTTTTCTGAGTTATGAGACTTTCAAAAGAGTTAAGAGATTTTATCATACAATTTATATAGAAAAATATAAGATACATTAAAAAATTGCTTTTCAAGCATGCAGTAACTTATTTTTGACAGTTAAAATAAGGATTATATAAGCTAGCTCAGCCTTCATATTCGAAGTGCTCACTGATGACCAACAAGCAGGCGCGAAGACAAAAATAGCACCACTTGAAAATCGTCAGTTTGTTTATATTTTAGAAGGGTTAAAGCAAGGACTAAAAGCTCAAGATAAAAAGCAATACCTGGAGCATAGTGCAAAATCAATTTGGGGGCTGCCGAAGTGTTTTCTAGTATATTTTTTCTGAGTTAAAGAGCAAAGTTTGCTTCGGCACGTTCAAACATTTGTCATATTTTTCCATATACGATAACGATCCGCCTCATTTTTGCTGCAGATAGATGTAAAACAGTCAAAACTAATCGGAAAACCACATTTGAATCCCAAACATTGAAGTCTTCTGATGTAAAAAGTATTTTTCTTGCAAATTTTCGCTCAAAAACAAACTTTTGACGGAATTTTTCTCACTCCTCGGAACTCTCCTCAGTC
The DNA here is from genome assembly GCA_016169945.1 of Trachythela sp. YZ-2020. NCBI lineage: Eukaryota > Metazoa > Cnidaria > Anthozoa > Malacalcyonacea > Clavulariidae > Trachythela > Trachythela sp. YZ-2020. The sequence goes on along the minus strand of JADLSH010000374.1, from coordinate 270,592 downwards.
CTTTTGAAAGTTCAAATTCCCGCGCATTGGCTTCAACGAATCATAGGACTTGATCATAGGAGTTTATTACGTTTCGTTTGTCCACAGTAGCTTGTGAAAGTTGACTATTTTTCTGACGAAGGGGCTGGTCAGCGGCCCGATTGATCGTATAGCTTTTTAAAACCTTAATTTTTTACCTTTATAATGGCAAACTGTAAAATTTGATTGATGACCGTTCTAGAGAAAGTATTCAAATATAATGTCAAGCTATAAGCGTACTTCTACATCGCGAAACCGCGATAAATAACTCTGGCAAAGTCGAGCCATCTATTTCACGCGCGGCCCGCTTGTATTAATTTCACACTTCCGTGAACACACAACTTTGTTTTCGGTAAATTTGCGTTTTGGAGAAATAACCTATTGAACGTTTAATGATATATTATTATTTATTGCACTTTTTTAAAGACTAAACGATCGAAACATCTTCCATATCTGCAACACACAACCCAAACAAGATCGCGAAAAATGGTGTTAAATGCGGCTCAGATTGCCGAACGTCAAATACGTCTAGCATAGTACAAATTGTTTCGCAAAATTTCCTTTTAAACTCGCCTTTCTGCGATTTTTCAAAAGATGACCCTTCTAGATTAATTGTCATTCTACCATATCCTATAGTATTTAAAATTTTAGGATGTATATCCAGCATGAACAACTCACGAGAACACTGGCATTCGTGACCGACATGAGAAATCCACTTTCAAGAGATGTAATATTTTAAAACGTAATTGACAACCAAAACAATCAGTCCATATATGTGCTTTGGCACGTGGTGTCATTTGATATTACGGAAATCAGTAAAGTGTTAACAGCGCGACTTGGAATTCAAAAGGGTGTAGATAAAAGGCGGACGCGGACGGCGGACGGCGGACGGCGGACGGACTCGTGGTATTTTTTACCGGGGTTTTATCGCCGGTAGTTATTACGGCGGACGGACTCGTGGTATTTTTAGCCGGGGTTTTATCGCCGGTAGTTATTTGTGGGGTATTTTTAACCGGGGTATTTCCCCCGGCGGATGGTTACTGACGAAATGTCGGGATTTTGACGTTTGTTTTGTTGGTTTTTTAAAATAATGTTCCCGTACTTTTCCCTGGTTTCATATACGAGGTTCGGAGTGGCGAGGCCAGAATAAACTGACGATTGGGGGGGGGGATGGTCGGTATTAAAAGCGAAGCTCCGAAGGCGCGAGGAGTCGTAGGGGTCAGGGGAATGCTGACAAGGAAAATTTTGGATTTCTAGGGTGAAACGCCATTTCCTGAGTTTTGAAGCTACTGTGTTGTGCAATGATCTGAAAGGACAAATTTAAATAGGCCCGTGGCCTCGCCACTGGTCGTTCGGCACAACAAACTTGATTCATTTTTGTGATACAACAAACCTCACACCTCTAATAAGTGCTGTAGATTAAAAAAACAATATCCGGATAGTGGGTCGGAAATGAAAATGTGCACGAAAAAAACTCCAAGTTCTATAACAAGTATTAGCCAAGCCTAATCGTAGGTGTTTCGTGTTGATGGAGTAAAACTAAAAAAAGATTTTAATATTTTTATGTAGGGCATGCTGCGGAGGTGTACGAGTTATGTTAAGTTTTTCCTGCTTTCATGCTATTGAAAAAAATCATGCAAAACGCAAATAATATGGTGTGACATAATATATATACACTTGGTCTGATTTTTAAGGTCAGTGATGAACGCTTTCGGCTGAATTCATAAGCTTTGTTAGCTTGTTTGTCGCCTTGCGTGCATGTGGGCGACGTTCAAGCGAGGAAACCAAACCTGCTGAATTGAACTATCAAATGAATGGTTGTTTGAAACGGTAAAGTCTGTAAATATATCATGAATTTTACTTCTGAGAGCCTTGCAAACATGTTTACGCACACAGGAATATATTATTACATTTCTTCGTCTTGATTGACATGTTTATGCACAAGCGAATACATTTCCTTCGCTTTGGGGTTTCCCCTATAGTCCAGCTGCATTTGTATTGGTCAATTTTATGAGCCTTTATTAGGGCGTTTAGTCATGAAAGCTGGGTTTTCTTGCAGGCCCTCATTCCCTGTTCTTCTTTTCCCCTCCAACGAGGGCCGGCCACGCAGGCTAAATGTGTGATAGAAGTGTCGTATGACTGAGATTGCGGTACCATGCCTCTCTCCTTCGCAGAGGCTTGGATAAAAAAAAATTATAAAAGGATACGCTAATATTGGATAATAAATAAAAGAATGCGCTAGATGGTAATAAACAAAACGCGCTAAATGGTAATATAATGAGGAAACCGCTGAAAATCGGAGCGCGGGCGGAGGAAGGAAATAGCGGCGTTTTGTTTCAGTGCTTCCACATTGCAGGAAATTTCCTGATTGCAGGAAATTTTGCTTCGAATAGGAAAAAATCAGGATGAAGGAAATTTCAGGAAATCCGAAAAAAATCAGGAAATCTCAGGAAATTCTTAAAAAAATGTTGATATGTGTATTAGTAATATTTTACTAAGTGATTAGTGAAAAACTACTAGTTTGTATCAGTGGTTTGCATTTTATATGACCAAATTAGCTCAAATTTAAAAGTCTGTAAATCTGTTTGTTGTCACGAGTCTTATGACCATATATGGCCTTTGCGCAACCTGAAATTGGGCTGTTCCAGCCTGTTCGATCAGGCAAAATTGCAAAGCGAGCTGCGAGCATGTGATGATTCACTGATGAATGACTATTTTATCACAGTTAATATATGGTTGTTTTTATGATTTTATCTTTAACTTTTTTAAATTTATGTTGTATTAACATAAATATGAATTATTAAATAACCAATGAAGCGTGTAAGCACACCAGCGGCTGAAAAGACATCGAAAATTCAAGTGATTCATATGACTCAAACTCAAGCGACGATAATAATAGCCCAAGACAAAGTACACAACAAGGAGCGACTTCGACGAGTAAAGTGAGTAAAACACCTGTAAAGAAGGCGAAAATATATACCCAAAGGTTTCAAAATTCTTGGTTGTCTGAGAATACGTTTAAGGACTGGCTAGAACAGAGAGCTGGAATTCCATACTGTAAACTTTGTGATTGCAAACTGTCCTGTGCAAAGACTGCTCTGAGACGACACGTGGAGAACAAGAAACATCACGAAATAAGCCAAATAAAACGACAAGTCACCGGTCCACTAAACTTGTTGTTGGGATCCAGGGAACGCGCAGCACGAATAGAAATAAAACTTTGCCATTTCATCGTTGAAAAACCTTCCTCTGAGCATAGTAGATGACCTATTGCCTGTCCTCAAGGACCTTTTCCCGGGAGATGAAACTCTTCGCCAAGTAACTCTGGGAAAGCAAAAGGCTACTAACATTATACGCCAAGTACTGGGATTTCATTCCATTGAACTTTGCGTCTCAAAGCTAAGAGCCAACAAGTTTTCGTTGATTATAGACGAAACAACTGACCGGTCCACCACATCGCAGCTTGCAATACTGGGAATCTTCTTTGATGAACATAACTTTAGACTTGAAGCAGTAATGATTGACTTGATACCAATACCAAATGGTGCGGCAGCTACTATTTATGAAAGTCTCATAAAGAGTTTGAAAGAGAAAGATATACCCATGAGAAATGTCATAGGCTTCTGCGCTGATACCTGTAATGTCATGTTCGGGATAAATCACTCAGTGGCCCAAATGCTGGTGCGTGATTATCCCTGGATTGTGGCAGTGAAGTGCTCATCCCATTTAATCCATTTGTGCAGCTCATACGCCACCACGAAGCTTCCGAAGTCTCTTGAAGAGCTTTGCAGGAATATATATTCGCATTTTAGCCTGTCTAGCAAGCGTGTTGGGGCATTTAAGGAGTTTCAGGAGTTTTTTAACCTGGATGAACTGAAAATTCTAAAGCCAGGTATATTAATTAACATTTTTTTTTTTTTTTATTTATTTATTTTTATTTATTAGCTTCGCCACAAGGGCAGGGTCACCACAACAGCACATGCCAATTACTGTGGGCCCTATCGAACCTAACCCACCCTGTCAACTTTCCCTGTGGGGGGAAACCGGAGTACCCGGAGAAAACCCACGACTTTCGGCAGAGTGTTGACCTTACTCTTTTCACATGAGCAGAGCACTGGGTTCTAGTCACACTGAGAAACCTTGAAAGTCTCTGTCGTGAGAATCGAACCCCGACCTCACTGCTCAGAAGTGAAAGGCACGCGCTCTAACGCTTGTGCCACCGAGTCCCCTTATATTTATCTGTTGCAACATGTTTTTGTACTTGTCATTTTCTCATTCACTTATTTTACTCTATTCCTTTTACAAACCTAGTTCAGACCAGATGGTTGTCAATGAAGTTATGTGTGAAACGAATCCTGGAACAGTACGGAGCATTGAAGTTGTACTTCACCAATGTTGTTTTTGAAGACCCTACCAACACCAATAAATCAATACTGGAGAGATTGAACAACAGATTCACTGAAGCTTACTTAGAGTTCCTGGACTTTAATTTGGGCAGGTTGGTGTCCTTTAATGTTCTTTTCCAGAGCGAAATGCCACAACTGTATAAGCTTACAGGAGAAGTCGAAGCTAATCAAGACAATGTGTTTTGATTTTATGGAGGTAGCTTTGTGAGGGGCACTGATGCTTTCAATATTGATCCTCCAGAAGTGATAAGCAGGTTCCTCTAAATAAGGTGTACCTTGGTATCTTAGCAACTGACACCTTGCATACCATTAGAGCTGAACTTGGAAATGAAGATTGTGGTATTTCTGTTGTTTACTCTCAGTGCAGAGATTTTTTGGTAGAAGCAGTGAAACAGATTCAAAGTCGGTTTAGTGACTGCAAAAAACTAGAGGTACTTTCTTGCCTCTCTCCAGATGTTGCATATAATCTGAAGACTCCTTCACTGAGCAATTTGTACAAGGAAATACCAATCCTTGCAGATGTAGCTGATTTACAAAGCGTTGATGAAGAATGGAGAAGTCATTCACTCAACCCGGCCTTGAGTGAGCAACTCGGTGTTGACGAATACTGGCAGGTGATATTCAAGGAGAAAAAAAGTTCAGGTGAGCAGGCAAAGCCAAACTTGGTAAAGATGGTGAAATTGCTCTTGTCTTTGCCATATTCTAATGCAGCAGTCGAGCGAGTATTTAGTCAACTTAAATTGATTAAAACTGATCACAGAGCTAGTCTTAAGCATGAAAGTTTACTAGCTCTGTTAACCACAAAGATGACAATCTTGAAATCAAGCTCGTCAGGGACTGGGAGTAACAGTTGTAAAACTGTTAAACTTGATTGCACTAAGGAAATGCTAAGTCTTTACCATGCCATGAAAGCAAGTGCTGATGATGATGATGTTACTATACTACGCAAAGAGTTTATCAAAAAACTGAAAACAGACTAACTCTTATAATTGGACATCTATGTCATATAACCATATTTGTACTTTAATCATTAATAGTATAGATTATCATGGCAGTATAAACTGTGCGGTTATGCCAGTTATGTGAGTCGTAATTAAGCTTGCAAAGTGTAAAATAGTGTAGAATATAGAGCTGCAGAGGTGTTGTGTTACTTTTTTAAAGATGAAATAAAAAATTTGGCATTATGGTTGTCTTAAACTGAAAAGAAATACATTCTAATAGCAAAAAAAACATTAACAAAATATCAGGAATTTTCCAGGAAAAACCAGGTTATTCTCAGGAAATTTCAGGAAATTTTACACGGAGAACAGGAAATTTTGTAATTCCAGTGTGGAAGCACTGTTTTGTTTATTACCATCTAGCGCATTCTTTTATTTATTATCCAATATTAGCGTATCCTTTTATAATTTTTTTATCCAAGCCTCTGCGAAGAAGAGAGGTACCATGCAGTGATAGGCAGCTTGGCCACTTATTACACACGTCACCAAATGTCAAGAACACGTCAGAAAATTCCACTTATTTTTCATTCTATTTATCAAGAAGACGTCTTAACTGACGACTTGAAATACTCCGTTTGCGATTATCACGACCAAATCATATGAATGTAATTTGAATGACACGCTGTAATAAGGCGCATGCTCCATTGATGCCTCCGGGCTCTGGCACTGATGACAGATGTTTGCAAGGCTCTCAGAAGTAAAATTCATGATATATTTACAGACTTCACTGAACCATTCATTTGATAGTTCAATTCAGCAGGTTTGGTTTCCTCGCTTGAACGTCGCCCACATGCACGCAAGGCGACAAACAAGCTAACAAAGCTTATGAATTCAGCCGAAAGCGTTCATCACTGACCTTAAAAATCAGACCAAGTGTATATATATTATGTCACACCATATTATTTGCGTTTTGCATGATTTTTTCAATAGCATGAAAGCAGGAAAACTTAACATAACTCGTACACCTCCCGCAGCATGCCCTACATAAAAATAAAAAAATCTTAATTTAGTTTTACTCCATCAACACGAAACACCTACGATTAGGCTTGGCTAATACTTGTTATAGAACTTGGAGTTTTTTTCGTGCACATTTTCATTTCCGACCCACTATCCGGATATTGTTTTTTTAATCTACAGCACTTATTAGAGGTGTGAGGTTTGTTGTATCACAAAAATGAATCAAGTTTGTTGTGCCGAACGACCAGTGAGGCCACGGGCCTATTTAAATTTGTCCTTTCAGATCATTGCACAACACAGTAGCTTCAAAACTCAGGAAATGGCGTTTCACCCTAGAAATCCAAAATTTTCCTTGTCAGCATTCCCCCTGACCCCCCTACGACTCCTCGCGCCTTCGGAGCTTCGCTTCTAATACCGACCATCCCCCCACCCCCCAATCGTCAGTTTATTCTGGCCTCGCCACTCCGAACCTCGTATATGAAACCAGGGAAAAGTACGGGAATATTATTTAAAAAAACCAACAAAAACAAAACAAAACAAATGACAAAATCCCGACATTTCGTCAGTAACCATCCGCCGGGGGAAATACCCCGGTTAAAAATACCCCACAAATAACTACCGGCGATAAAACCCCGGTTAAAAATACCACGAGTCCGTCCGCCGTCCGCGTCCGCCTTTTATCTACACCCTGTATTTTATAGTATCTAATGCTAAGCAAGTCAGAACACAAGGACAGACACAAGGTCACAGAGCAATATTACATTTACAATGTATGGTATCATCAGCTGATGAGAGGCCACAATGTGTTGGATAGCCCAAGGAATGTCACAGATGGCAGAGACAACATTTCATTACTATACATTTAATTGTTACTATATATTTTTCTATATCCACCATTGAACATCCTAGTATGAGGAGTGTTATGGGGCAAGACATTTAATATATATTTATTTGGTTTCTGTGTAGTGCAATGTAGCAGGTCCATAGAAATAGTAGATATCTGTTATTTCTATGGGCAGGTCTCTTGCCACTATTCAGTATCATGTAAAGTGCAATGAAACCGTGCCACCCATGGAAAAGTGCCACCCATGGTCAACTCTTTAATAAATGAAGTTATAATTCCATGTAACTTTCCACACAGCCACCTTCCTTTTATACAGCGTAATGTATATCTTATGAATATACACTGCATGCATACCTAAGCCTCGCTGTGGCCCAGTTTGGTTTATGGAATTGCTGATTAAACTACTCAGAAAATCAGTGAAGCAAAAAACTGACCAAGTCTAGGCCTCGGCTTGTAGTGCAACACTAGTGACAGCTTTTGTTGAGCCAGGGGTTGTACTTATGGCTCATTCTGACATATGAAAACATAGGCGGATTTTCAGATTTTGCTCCGGGGGGTGCCAAAAATTTAGGGAGGGAGGTGAGCGACAGGGTGCGTAGCGCCGCCAAGCAAGGTGCAGAGGGGTCTGGGGCCACAGTTGAGATTTTTGGTCTTATTTAGTTCAAAATCCTTGTTTTTAGTCTTACTTAGTTCAAACTCTTTATTTCAATCACACTACTGCCATTTATCCCAATGAGCATTTAAATTTGTTTGGGGGGGGGGGTGCAAATTCCTCTAGGTGAGGTGGGAAAACTTTTTGGGGGGTGCAAAATATTTTTGGGGGGGTGCACAGAAAATCCGCCTATGTATGAAAATGACTAACACCACCAGAGTTCCTATTCAGGTCAGATGTGCCCTACCTTAGTATTTTACTTATTCTATCTAACACCAGACAATTTTACTTGTCAGTGGTAGGTTGAAATGTGGCTTCTTTAGTCATGTTTATCAACTACGTATACCTGGATAAAAATCAAGTACGACTAATTGTATTGTTTAGATGGGCATTTGCCTTGAGATTAAGGAAAAATCTAATGTATTCTAAAATGCTAAATACAACTAGTCAAATGAAAAACATAGAATGTTTAATATGTTTGCCATACTCTTACAACTGAATTATGAAAATCTGTTGAACCATTAATGGGTATCCCTTGATCAGTAATAAGGAAATTGGTTGATATCATTATGTTACAGTCACAAGAGGGTAGGAATAGGGTTGTGATTGGGGTCAAAAAAGAAATATATTTGTGCGCATAACATAACAATATAACGGAGTATAGGGAGCATTAGGGCAGATTACTGATTATCCTTATATGAGGGTCCTGAAGGGGTAAAATGGGAGCTGGGATTTGCATGCTTTTGGGCTGGGAAACCATTTTATGCACTGGGACTGGGATTCACCAACAACAAATAAACAATAGAAAATGGGATTGGGATTTGAGCAAAACAAAGGATGGGACTATGGAATTTGGACATTATTTGGTCAAAATTTGGGCCGTAAAACTGGGATTAGTACCCCCCACCCCCCAACCTCCTTCAGGACCCTATTATATCACTAATATGCCTTCACTAAACAGTGATCATACAAATAATAATAATAATAATAATAAGATACAGGTAATTATTAGACAAGTAAATTAATAAATGTGATGTCTTATGAGTCTGAATTATCTTCATTGGAGCCTCATTTCTCTGTTCATCTTCGTGTTTATTTCCTACATAAGCATATAAATGATGTCACTATTATTATAAATACCATTTATAAGCAATATATTGAACAATATCAAATGTAAAAATTGTTTGATAATTTACTATACTTTATAGACACTCAGAATGCAAGCACAAGAAGTTTGTTTATAAACATGTTAAGACATGTGGTCAATCTGAAGTCATACATCATCTCCCATGACTGTTTTTTATTTTATGCTATATATTCCTTTTATACTGGCCAATTGTGGCACATCCTGCACAAAATATATTCAAGGTAGCACAATTTAATACAAAATTGCAAATTTCAATTTACTAACTTGTCTCTACATTCCAGACTTTTCGTCTATTACTACGTTCTCACAAGGCATCCAAGCGCATATCCCTTTACCTTTTAATTTTCTTCATGTAAATTACTTGAGTAAATTTGCCGAAGTCCAGCACGGGTCCATGACTTCATTTGCAGGCTTGCAGCCGACATTTTAGACTCGCACCGTTTGAGTTCTCGTCATTATAGAAAATATTTTACCAAATTCTGGGAACGGCAATGTTCACCGGTACAATTATAGAATACCTGGCCATATAAAGATGTGTGATTCATTGGCTACGTGGCTACGTGGCTACATCTTGAAATCAAAAGCACCATTTGGAAGAAAACGCAGTTTGACATGCAGCAAAAATAGGTTTTCGAAATGTAAGGTTAGGTTTTAGGGTTTGTTTTTAGGGGGTAGGTCATCTTTTAGAAGTTAGGGTTAGTTAGGGTTAGGAGTAAGGTTAGGGGTTAATAGGGGTTAGGATTAGGGGTTAGGAGTTAGGTTAGGTTAGTTAGGTTAGGGGTTAGATGTTAGGGTTAGGTTAGGTTAGGTTGTTAGGTTAGGTTAGGGTTGGGGTTAGGAAGTTAGATGTTAGGGGTTAGGGGTTAGGTTAGAGAAAGGGTTTAGTTAGGTTAGGTTATGTTAGGTTAGATGTTAGGTTAGGTTAGTTAGGTTAGGGTTAGATGTTAGGTTAAAGTTAGGTTAGGGTTAGGTTAAGAAGAAGAAGAAGTTAGTTAGGGTTAGGTTAGGCTTGTTAGTTAAGTTAGGTTAAAGAAGAAGTGTTAGAAGTTAGGTTAGGTTAAAGAAGAAGTTAGGTTAGGAAGAAGTTAGAAGAAGAAAGAAGTTAGGTTAAGAAGAAGTTAGGTTAGGTTAAAGTTAGGGTTAGGTTAGGCTAGGTTAAAGAAGAAGAAGTAAAGAAGAAGAAGAAGTTAGGTTGGGTTAGGTTAGGTTGAAGAGGTTAGGTTGTGTTAAGAAGAAGAAGAAGTTAGGGTTAGGTTAGAAGAAGTTAGGTTAGGTTAGGTTAGGTTAGGTTAGGTTAAGAAGTTAGAAGAAGTTAGGGGTTAGGTTAGGTTAGGTTAGGTTAGGTTAGGTTAGGTTAAGTAAGGTTAGGTTAGGTTAGGTTAGGTTATGGTTAGGGTTAGAGAAAGCGTTTTGTTAGGAGTAATGTCAGGGTGGGGTTTAGGATTTGGGTTAGTGTTAGGGTTGAAGTTAGGGCTAGGTTTTGGGTTGAGGTCAGGGTTATTACAATTGGATTTTTCGTGTGTGAGAATAAAATTTTAATTTATTGCATTAATGAGGTAATTAAGGTAATAGTTGAAAAAATTGGAATAATTTAGTTCGAAACTAATCAAGATATGGGGGTATGGAATATCTTTTTAACTTCTGCAATTTTCTTGCATGACTACCTTTAACAGCAGTTGCAGTATAAACACTATATATTTGATGGGTTGTAAAGTTGTTTTGCATCATTTAGGAATACCCAAAAAAGGTCCTCTTCTTTGTGTACATATCTCCACATGAATTCAGCAAAGTATGTCGAATAGTGATATTTTCTTCTTCCGTGAGTTGGCAAGTTGGCTTTCAGTTGGCGCCAGTGACCTTCAATTTTGTTAGTGTTGTCGCCGTCTTTATTGACAAATTCCTTGGAGTGGTTGACAGTTTTATGTACGTATCCATATTTTTCTAGGTTTATGTATCCTTTCCAACAATCAGATATTATGATTGTTCCTGGTAAAATCCACTTTTGAACGAGAGGTATAAGAGTTTTTTCTGATCTGTCCTCAACGCTTTCGATAAAGCATTTTCGAGAGTCTTGTTCAATACCGCCGAAAACCCATTGGCCTTCGACATAGTGACCTCGATGGTATTTGCGTTTACCAACTTTACTCTCGTCTATTTGTACCGTTTTCCCGTCTCCACCAATTTTTTCTGCTTTCTTCTCAATTGTTGCCAGGCAAACCTCTCGACAGAACATTGTCCAGTCAACACCTGTATTTGGGCTTAGTTTTAGTTGAGAGATAATTTGGCTTTGATCGAGACCAATGCACCACCAATACGTGAACTTTAATATTTCAGTCAGCGTCATGTTACTGTTATCGAACCAAGACCCTTTCCGTATACTAGATTCTACTTTGTGCCGTTTTCCATTGACAGCTTTTTCGACACTGCCATTTGTAGCCATCGGATCGATCGTTACACGATATTAGGACCATCAAATTCTGGCATTGTGGACACACTACCGACCGGGCTATAATTTCCAATCCTTGCAACCACTTGATAATACATTCATTATTACCAAGATAATTTTCAACGAGTTCGTCATAAGTAAGGTGGCTAGATTTTCTGTCTCTATTGTAGCTGTTTAATATATGGTTATCACACTGTACACTTTTCTCTGTGAATTGCTTGTCAACTGAACTTGCTGTTTGACAGGATACAGTACGCGTTCGTTTGACAGTATACATGTATGAAAGAACTACTAATGTGGTATTAAGTCTCGAATTTTATAGCCGTCGACTAGTCACGTTTCTACTCGTAGATATCATGTCGATAATCTGTTTATTTTAAGGAAAAAGAGATGATAAATTTGCGTACAGTGGTCTTTGGGGAAAATTTGCGGTGCTCCTAATCCGCTAATACTATGATTTGAGCATTCTAATTTTCTTTTGTTGTTTTCTTGTGAATATGTAATGTGGATTTGTCTAATGCATTTGAAACAATAGATATTTAAATAAGCTGTCTTATTATTTATCGATTGTTCGAATTGCATTATACGGGTCGAAAATTCAACGTATAATTTGAAAGCTTTAACGATGAAGATCGCGGTTAAGTTGGTACACAGGCGTCGTTCCAAAATTCTGGTGTAATTGTTATTATGATTCATACTCAAGGGACGTAATTGACACAGAATTATTAAAAACAGAGTTATGTTTTGCATAAATTGGGCAAAGGGTTTCTGCTTATACACAATGCAACAAAGATCAGTGTTTAAAAGTTTCCTATCATCGAACATGTCTTCTTCTAAGTTGGCAAGAGTTAGCAAGCAGCATGAAAAACATGGTGCGATTTACACCGGCGTTTGATTTCGGTACCGTTTTCATTTGAAGATGTTTTTACAGTGCCAGTATACGAGTACATCAAAACAAAGCGATCGCTTTAAGTACATCAATAGGATATATGGTGCCGTGTGTATTGACGACGACTGCGTTTGTGACCGGCTTGAATGGTACCACAGTTTCCAGCAGTACAGATCATAGAACGACTCTTAATCTTTACTCAGTCGTAGTAGGACCACCAACTACAGGCAAATCGCAAGCGATGAAAGAATGTGCGATGGATCCTTTGATTGCTGTTCGTGACAACAACGACTTAGGGGACTTTGTACTCGAAAGATGTACAACGTCGGCTTTGGTTAAGTGCGTCTCCGACCAGAAGAGAGGAGTTGTTGTTTCGCCTGAAGTGTATGATGTTCTGAACAGAATGTTGAAAAACGAAGAAGAAAATGGGACTGGCGAGGTTCAAATGCTTTGTGAACTATTCTCGGGTGAGCGAACGTCCTACAAATATGCTACGGAGAAAACGCGTAACATAGGCGAGAACGTGCCATTTGCAATCATAGGCTGTACGCAAGTTCCGTTTGCTGCGCGTTTAATCTGCCGAATGGACCAAGGTCACGGCTTGCTTGATCGTTTCTTGTTTTGGTTTCCAATGTGTCTGAGGCCATCACCACATGAGACCGAAGCAGCAAAAGGGGTGCTAAACCGTATACTAGTTAAGTCATTCACTGACGTTTTCCTTGAGATGTATTCCTTGCATTTGGGCAAAAAGGAGTACAGCTTCACTCAAGCAGCCCGGAAGGTCATTCAGTCTATCGAGACTGAGTTTATTACGGAGTTAAACGAGGCAATAACCAAAGGTATCCTCACCAAAGTCCAAAAGAACCGATTTGGTGAAAAGATTGGTCTCGCTCCATGTGTTTACACACATTATTAGCGACCTTGTTGAAGGAAGAAAGCCACGATCCCCTTCTAAAGAGGTGACTTTGGACACTGTAAAGAAGTCTCTTTTACTTCTGGATTATTGTGAGTCACAGAAACAAATTGTTATTGAGGTAATTAAAATGAATTATATACTTAGTGCTATGAAGAAATATACATATACTATTATTATAGTGTGTATTTTGATATCTGTTTTGTTATATTAAGCACAAAGGTGCCAGTTATGCAGTACAATTTGTGGTATCAAGAGATTTTGGATCATGATCATATTTGTTTCATGATTTGTAATTCTAGTTTATTGGAACATTGACGAGCGAGTCTGTGGTTCCTGAGAAGATGCAGCCTACGTTGGAAGAAATCATGATTGGTGTGCTTATGTTTCCGGGTCCCGTAGTGACAAAACGGTCCTTTAAACAATCGGCTGGGAGAAAATACGTGGGATAGTTGACAGCGAGTTTCTCACGGCTTTGGAGAGATTAGAGAAGGATGGTTGTGGAGTTATCAAAAAATTGCGTGCCAGTGTCAATGCTAGAAGAGACACTGTGGTCTTTGTGAAATTAGAAGAATTGCCTGGAGACATAGCTTTGGTTTCGCGAGATGAGTACAGAAAAAAGTTTCAGTTGCCAATCCACAAGGCTATTTCAGAAGCAACAAAAATACAGTTACAGGAAAAACAATTGCTTCCGAGCAGCTAGGCTATAAGCCCGTTTGTAATACTTTGTGTGCATGTAATAAATAATGTTGGACAGAAAACGTGTATATTCTTATTTTTGTTCTTATTTATGCTACTAAGTAGTGTTTTAGCAGTGATTTTGTTCTTTTTCGCATGTAGCAATTTAGCCACGTAGCATGCATGTAGCTATTTAGCCACGTAGCCACGTAGCCACGTAGCCACGTAGCCACGTAGCCACGTAGCCACGTTGCCAAGTAGCCACGTAGCCAAGTAGCCACGTAGCCACGTAGCCACGTAGCCAAGTAGCCACGTAGCCAAGTAGCCAAGTAGCCACGTAGCCACGTAGCCACGTAGCCACGTAGCCAAGTAGCCACGTAGGCAAGTAGCCAAGTAGCCAAGTAGCCATGTAGCATGCATACATGTAGCCAAGTAGTCATCTGGCGATTTAGCCAAGTAGCCAAGTGCTGTTCTACAAAGCTTTTATGAGCTGGACAGGCATTCTATAATTACTCCTGTTCACCTTTCTTTTGCGTAAAATCCTGAAGTCGAATTCCAAACGTATATGCCAGAAAATTGAATATTTCGGCAGTTTTTCGCTTCCAACATGACTATATTTTATATTGTTTTATAATGTAAACAAAACATGACTTCCCGATTTGACGTCATCGCGGCTATTCGTACTCAGCCTCTTTTCTCCCGGCCAAGTTTTGAAAAACCCATTTTTTGGCATGTTTGAGCCAAAATATCTCTGGAAGTATTTATCTGTTTAAAGAATGATGTATATCATTCGAATTGTCTCGTCACGGCCGATTTTTGAGAAAAAAATGGTAATTGTGACATATGCACTTTAATGTGGACGCTTGTGAGTAAGCATCGGTTTTGGGCTGTGTATTGGCCAAGTTATCTATCCACGTTAGAAGTCTATCTACCCTTATTCAATTTTGGCTTGAAAGAAGAAGCTGTATATCTACACTATTAGAGTAAAGTTTGGTGCGTTTGCAAACCAAAGTAAGTACATAGATAATAATTTGTTTGTTTGCGATAGTCATAGTTCGCGCGAAATGTTTCACATAAAAAGGACGTTTAGGATAATTTTCGTTATTTCATACATGATCAAAGTTCTGTTTGTTATCTGTAAAGTACTATTTCATTTGTTCAGTTGCGCAGGCGTATGTATTCTTGTAGGCTTAATTCTGCGCTAGTTCATGTATTCTTTCGGTTATTAGTGCATGCTAATCATTAGTAATTGCCTTTTTATTATCATTTTATGTCTATTATCAAGTATATATTAGTATTAGTTTGCATGCTATGTTTATACAGTAGTTGGTTTACTATAGTTAGTTTTGTTTTACTTATTGTATTCTAGTTCGAACCGGCGACACAATCAGTCTCGACACTAGCTATCGACACTATCGTCTAATATATCTTCTATAACTACAATATACCACGATAAACGACAATCCAACCAGCAAATTATAGACATTCAGCAATCTCGAATGCGTGAATCAATCAACTGAAAACCTACAACATCGATTTCACATTTCGACACCTTATTTCCTACCAGTCGTCGTATCGTGATATTATTGTATTGTACATATCGTCAGTATTTCACACCTGTATATATCCTGTTATCTGTTTATTAAATTGTTATAACCTCGTTGTCAAAATTCTACCGTCGAGTTCGATTTATTCAACGCACCGCGTCTACCCCAAGTAGATTCATTTGGATTTTGTTCAAAATCTCAGATCTATTCAGATGAACCTACATATACATATCTACAATTTACTGAAGCTTTACTGATCACATTAGCTGTTCAATGAACAATTTGCTGAACCAAAATGCGTGACGGACTAGTAACGTTGTGCGGCCGCTGAAGCTTAGCAACTAACATCGGTTTTTTGCACTTCAAATTCAGGCGATCCCGAATAGGGAAATATTGGGGGGGGGGAGGCGGCAGTGTCAAAATAACTCTTAAGGGCGCGAAATTTAACACTTGGCCCCTTGAAAGTTTAGAGCCACCACGCCACTGCTGTGTAGTAGCTAGCTCAAACATTGTATTTTAATTTTTAGGTTAACTTATTACATTTAAGACTCGTGGAAATTGGGAAAACTCGAAATTGTGTGAAAACATCCGCCCTCCGGGCGTCGTGTTTCCACACAATTTCTCGTTTTCCCAATTTCCACTCGTGTTGATATAACTGTATGTAAACACGGAAAGTGTTTTATATTTTTTATAATATAGCACTAAGAAATAGAGCGGCGGAAATTTTCCGTGTTTACATCGAGTTATGTAAACACGGCTCTCAGCCAATCAGCGTTGAGAGTTTGCAAATGCTATATTATAAAGTATAATACTAAACTATTTATTTTTAATAATTTTAATATTTTTATAAAGGCATATTATATATATATGATATATGTAAACAGTGTCCCCATTTAGTGGTCCTAACTGCTATTTAAGCTGACATTTCGCTTTGGATTGGATAAATTCCAGAATTTCCGGAAACAAAAAACCTACTTTTAAGGAGGCTCCCTACAGTTTTAATTCTGTGTCGCGGGATTTTGTTCAAGCGCGGGATAAACAACCTTTAAACAAACCTTGTTATAAACAAACCTTTTATAGTTTATATCACGAATCACGATTGCGCCAAAATTTCGTTGTCCACACGCGTGGGTATTCGAGGGCTTGTCTCGCGTGAAAAATGAAATCCTGATTTT
The DNA here is from genome assembly GCA_016169945.1 of Trachythela sp. YZ-2020. Classification (NCBI taxonomy): domain Eukaryota; kingdom Metazoa; phylum Cnidaria; class Anthozoa; order Malacalcyonacea; family Clavulariidae; genus Trachythela; species Trachythela sp. YZ-2020. Next base: position 253,922 of record JADLSH010000374.1, on the reverse strand, counting down.
TCTGACGTCACACACAAACTATAAATACATTTTTAAATTTGCATACGATACAGAAATCACAAAATGCATAAAATATGCGATTTTAAAAAAATTCCTCGGAGCCGAAATTTTTTTATTGCAAAAAAACGTTTTTTTGAGATTTAAAAAAATTCGGCTCCGAGGAATTTTTTTAAAATCGCGTATTTCAATACTTTGTACTTTAGGTGCTCGTGTGCAAAATATAAAAAAGTTTTACCGAAGGAAAATCCAAAAAATTAAGAAAGAATATAAAAATACGACAATCTCTAAATCGCGTTGTTACCATGGCAACGTAAATATTTAGAAACATTTTTTGTTCTTCGTAATCCGCAATATTGTGGCAATCTGATGGCCAAGTCTCGTGACCAAACCTTGCAAAATGAGCAAATAATTGACCTTAGAGCACATTTGCGTGCTACAGAATTAAAACTGTAGGGAGCCCCAAGCGGCGAAATTCGCATGATAAAGTAATAAATAACGCATGAATTACGGCAATATTTCTTTATATTCTCATTTAGAATTGGGAGATAACAGGGGATATCCCCCCAATCCCCCTGCTAGCCCATCCTGCTCGGCCAAAATTTGTTTTGAATTTTTGACGGTAATACGGAATGAAATAAAGAAATATTGCCGTAATTCATGCGTTATTTATTACTTTATTATACGAATTTCGCCGCTTGGATGCCACAGAGTTGCCTGCGGAGGAGGCTATGTTAATATTTTTTAAAGCTCGCAAGCCTCTGCGGAGGAGCGTGCTGTTAAACGACTACAATAGTGCGGTGATGAACGGCGTGTTTGCATTCCTCGAGGTTTGATCTTGTCAGGGGCAAAAATAGTGCGGGAACGGCGTCCCCCCGCGTTCTCCCTGGAAATCATCACTGCTTAGAATATTATATAGCAATCAGCAATGATGGGTCAAGGGCAAATTTTTAACAATGCCTATATTAAGCATTGATTTTGACGCGTTCTTCCTTCGCCAGCTTATAACTTTAGCTTGAAAATAACTTAGCTGATGAAAATAGTTCTGTCACAAAGGAAGAACATACCTATCTACCTATTGATGTAGAACAGTATCAACACGTATATTTAGTGAATCAAAATTACTATTGACCACACTGACCTGTGCGGGGACAAGGAACGTTATAATGATCTGAAATAATGATAAAATGACACATGTTCTTTCTCCATTTTGCCTGTGTTAATAGCACTTGTCTAGGCAATGAAAGATATAATATAACCACCAGACATGACATGTCACCAGAATTGCCTTGATGGTATTTTGCTGAACATATTTAAACATTTATTATTTCTACAGTATAGTATCTAGAACGCTCTACCTTTAGCTTAAACTATTAATGCAATCACTTGGGACATTTGAACAAATTTGAGAAGAAAAATGTGCGTGAGACCAATTACCCCAATAAATCTCGTTAGATTTGCTACGTGTTCATCCAGGATCAACAACAGCTGTTTTCTGCGCTTATGAGATGCCTTTCAAAATGTCGATGACGTATCAATGTAGACAGGTAATGAAGTAGTTTAGTTACGAACGCCAGAGTCTCGCTTCCGTCACGACATGCATAGTGCATAAAAGGAGCGCTCACGGCCACTGATGTATGTATAGGAGCCACTCGCTGAAGTCACTCAAAGCAAGAAAGAAATCGTGAGAAATCTATAACAAGTTACTATACTTGGAAAACGATGTTCAAGTTACTAGTCATTCTCGCTGTTTGTTGTATCCAAGCCGCATTTTGTGCAAGTAAGTTGACAACTAACGGACATCAGAGGTGCTGCAGTAATGCGAATCAAATTTTGTGTAAATCAGTCGCAAACTATGTTTGACTTCTAACCGTTTGTGTTCAGTTGCTTCTCCTGTCTTGTTTAGTACAATCGTAGTATATAGCTACTAGAGTTAAAAACGAGACGACAGAATTAGTCTGTCCGCAAATTTGCCTGTTTGCATTATATAATATACTGCAGCCTTTATACATTCCTAGAAAATATGGACAAATTATTTATAGGCCGGTATAATTCAAAGTTATTTTATGTTTTTACATGAATTCAAGTTTCAAATTAACATCACGGAGATTCCTATAAGTTGAGTGTAATGTGAAGTCTTTTTGAATAATTATATAGAAGTCTAAAGAGGCACCTCAATTCAATATTGCTGTAAATCTTTTGGAAAATTTTTTTAGCGCAGTGACGATCCCATGCATGTTAGCCTGCATGCAAGCACGTTTCATCAAATGCGCTCCTTGTGCAGATTTTTACGCTCCTTCCAAGTTCCAACGGTATAGAACAACCATAACAAAAATCTTTAAAGAGATATTCAAGCTACAATAATACATGACGAAGATCTTATTGTATTTTTCAGGTAGATTTATCCTACTCAATCTACAATAATACATGCCTGTTTAATACATCATGTCTAACTAAACAATAACAGCGGTGAGTTTAGAGTTTCGATATTCAGAAACACTTTGCGCAAATTCCATTCATACTATTACTTCGAGATTCGACTATGTTGTATGGATTTTTCACACCCGTTTTAGTGCTATAAAGCATCTTTATTGAGAAACAATTTGCGCAAAATCCAGTCATAACTATTGCTTAGAAATTCGACTATGTTGTATAGATTCACGCCCATTTTATTGGTATAAAGCATGATAGTAACACACTAAACACAGCCCTTGAAAACCCGAAATTCTAAATATATATTCTATCGTGTCAGACAATAGAATTACAGCGCTGATTAAGACTATATTCAGAAACGATTTGCGCAAAATCTAGCTTAGAAATTCGGATATGTTGTACAGATTTTCACGCTCTTTCCAACGGTACAGAGCAATATAGTATCATGTGCCTTGAAACCTCGAAATTTTGAAGATGTATTCGGGTTTTAGAGATTTCAGCTTTTAGTACAGTCCGGGTTTTAGAGATTCCGGCTTGTAGTATTCCGGGTTTTTCCATTCTCCATTCCCGTTCCCCATTCCCCAACAACAACAAAGATTTATTAAGCACATCTGTATAGTAGATATTTACAAGAAAGTGAAAATATAACCAGGTGGATGCTTATGTCATCTGAAATAACTAAAAAGCGAATCTAGCCAGATGACATTGATAGGTGAAAGAATTATCAATAGTTTACAGGACTGAGACAAGCATAGTGCACTTACATATTAAACAAATTAAAGCATGATATATTGAAATTATATTTACCTAAGAATTTATATAAGAATTTACCAGTTTTGTTTCAAGTTGTATTTGAAGCTGGATCTAGTAACATTTAATAGAATTCCATACCTTAGGACCAGAGTATCTTATATTAAATTTACCATAATTTGTACGTACGGATTGATGGCACATAAAGCGCCGATTTGGATGCAAGTCTGGTATTATAAGAGTGTATGTGAGAAACTGGTGCGAAGAAATCGTGAAATACTGACGGAAGTAGATTATTATTATATTTATATTATTGATACATAAGGAAGGCAGTTTGAAAAGTGATTAGCTCAGAGAATTTTAGCATATTTAATTGAATGAATAAAGGGTTGCTGTGAGCATCAATTTTTTTCTGTAGTGTAGTGATTGGTTTAAGGTTAGTTTCATACGTGTGTCCCCATACAATAAGGCCATAAAGAAGATGAGGATAAATTAAAGAGTAGTAAAGTTGTGTTAATGTCTTTATATTTGTATAATGTCGTATCTTAGAAAGTATGCCAATAGTTTTTGAGATATTTTTGTTCCCTGATTCCCCATTCCTAGCTTGTTATAGTAATGGCCAAATGGGGCTTATAGAGGACACTCAGATATCAGATTGCATACCTCCGCCGGCATATTAAGTCAAGTTTTGACCCAGGGGTCATCCTAAGGCCTCCCATTTTCCAAAATGCGCAGTTCTAATTGTAAAATGGGTAGTTCTAAAACCTAAAATGGGCAGTTCTAAAAATTGAGTTTTAGAGAGAACATGTTGAAGTCACAAATCCGAAAAGTGTCTAAACATTCAATATTTAATATATTGTTTGAATTGGTATTATGATCATATATACTTTCAAATACTTTTTACATTTTAACAAATTCCTAAAAATTTCTATCTTTGAGATAACCCTGTGACAGTGCTTGAAGCCAGGCTAGCCAGCTTCCCCCTCCCACGCGAGGGAATTCGCGGCCCATTGCCTGCTCCGCCACCAAAATGGGCAGTTCTAAATTTTTCTTAGGATGACCCCTGTAAATTTGACCCAGTTGCCTTGTACGTTTCTCTACAGTAGTAGGCAAATGTTTTTTAAAGCTCCCAAGAGAGCTTCGTTATTGTGATATGCACAATGCATTGTTCAATCACAATGGAGAACATTATCTCTTGTGTAATCTATTGTGTAATCGGAATTAGTTTTAGTAAAATGTAAACAAGGCAAGGGGTCCATTCATGCATAAATTATACATGTCCTAATTACGCATTCAATTCTGTTCAACCGGGGAAAGCAAGATATCTAATTTCATCCCAACTAAATTTAATCAATTTGTCCTTGGCCTACTCGGATGACCATTAGCTCTGTAAATTTTCATACTTATCGTGCTCACAGACAAACACACATACATGCATACATACAATCCTTGGTGAAAAATAACCTAGCGCCTAGCGGAGATAATTACACAGCTGTTTCCAGGATGAACGCCAATGCGACTAGATTTTGCCAAACTTTCCCGTGACTGACTGAAACTACTGTACTATCTTTTACTGCCATGGTTTTGGATAGTTTGGACCAGTTTGGGACCTATCACGTATATATATTTTGTTATTGGAATAAAAAATACCCTTAATGTCCTTTAAGGGGGTACACTACAAAATTTTAAAGGAAAATCCTATTTTGAAATTAGCCATATTATGCATCGTTAATGATCCATTTTTCGTTTTCTGGTGTTAATTTTTCTATTTGTTTGGCGGAAAATGGGTAAATAGGGGAAAATAGCAGCTTGTTTGAAATTTTGTCCCGTAGTAACCACCATAGCAACGACATCCACCTACCCCCCCCCCCCCCACCCCTAGCTATATAGTGATTTTAAACGATTTTATTTCTAATATCATTATTAACAATTTTCCTCGTTTCTGATTGGCTAAGAACATCAAAATTTTCTCTTAATTCTTTTTACTATGGGTATTTGGGACATGTGGTATTTTCTCATACCACATGTGGTATTTTCTCCCAAATACCCCTAGTAAAAATTGAGCAACGTCAATTGAGTAAAATTGAGTAAAAATTGAGTAAAAATTGTTAATAATAATATTAATACGAAATAGCACTTGTTCTCGAAGTATTAATGAAAAATTGCACTTGTGTTTGGCGAAATATCCGTAATACCGCTCGTGCTTCGCACTCGCGGTATTACGAATATTTCGCCAAACACGCGTGCAATTTTTCATTAATACTTCTCGAACCGTGCTATTTCCTATACAAATTACACCAAGTACAAGTAGGTTATATTTAGGCGGAGAGGCGTTATAATGGCGTGAAAGTAAATTGTGTTCACGCTATATATTTTGTATAATTACGGTTCCACTTCAAGGCTTTGACTGATTGAGGACATCCTGTGAAGTCCGACGAAAGTCGATCTGCCATAACCTTTCAAAGAACCGAAGGGTTAAACATTGGAGGTCACAGCTGGGAACCAAACTTAGATGTTGAAATAGTACGTGTTAAACATTTTGAAAAAATCTAGCACGGCATTTTCATGATATATATGCCTACCTCTCCCGTTTAGGATATGTTTGGCTATGTGACTTCGACCCCGAATTAGTCAACGTACGTATATTTTGTGAGCATTTGAAAATATAGGAGCTCCATGTCCAATTTTTCATTTGTGCTTATATTATATAAGTAAATAAAAAGCTTTTCTTCAGTTTTCAATTTTGACCTAATTAGCAGTACGCTAAAGACGATATCTAAAGTAATGAACCAAATGACTTCAAATTTTCAGTGAAGCTTTGTCTATACCTTATCTATGCTGTAAAACTAGGATTTTTGAAATTAGCTAAATCTGTGATGTACAATCATTATTTTCTGACCGAAACGACATAAAAATATATGCGACATCAACTCCTTCAGAAAAAATAACTAAAACTCAATATTTTTTAAAGATCCTAGTTCACAGCATACACGTCATATATTGGTTCCTATTTTTACCATTTTTGAAGATTTGTCATGTTTGGTTGTCTTGTAATCGTTTTTATCGAGACACCATTCTTTGACTGCTGAGGGTAATTATATCGGTAACCATGGTAACAATAATTTAGAAAACTGTGTCTTTGGTCATCATTTGATCAGAGGAATAGTTCTGGGCAAAAAAATTCTTGAAATAGTCATTTTTAAATAATAAAAAAATTTGTTGTGGTGTACCACCTTAATAACTCTTTGTGTTTCGCTTGGTAGTGAGTACAACACAGGGGCCACATAGCAATAAAAATATCACCGGAAAGAACGTTCGCTGTTCAAACTTCTTCATATTAAGACTATTTCTTTCGCTGCTTTTTATAACTTGTATATATAGTCTAAGGCTTAGAATGTTTATGTTTTCGAAGTTTCAATTTATATTCCTATAAGAAATGTGTTAACTTATGCATGCTTAGCATATTCGCTCAGCAACGCTTGCATATATTTAATACTTTGGCTTTGCCTATAAACACCGTGCTTAAAATGACATCTTATAAAAAGTTAATATTCTGACCAGCATTCTTTTAATTACTATATTGACCTTCATTTTGCTTTGCTATATACAAGGACCATTTCAAAAGCACAGTAGCCGTATGCACCGGCATGCAGTCACGGACTTGTTTTTATTTCAGGCGTTCCCTGTCCTTGTGGTTGGAAGAAAATTAAGTCCGGTTGCTATTTATTAGTCAAAAATCGAGTGTCCTGGGACAAGGCCTTTGCAGAATGTCGAAAACTTCAAGCACAATTGGCAATACCAATCAATTCTACGGAGAACAGCGCTCTTAGCGCCTTTGTCAAAAGTGAAGGATTGTTTCTTCCCTGGATTGGTGTATTCAGGTATCGTATGATTGATAATTTTGTTGGATGGTTGATTTGATGGATAAAAATCTGGAATCCGGCGCTACTTGACTTGTTAGAACTTGACAATGAAGACAGCTATTAACCAATTTTACTTACTCCAATATGGCAAATAGCAATAATTTTTGGCTTCCATGAAGAAATGATACAAATATTTGTTATCTGGAGAATGAAGTATTGGCTTTGTTGGAGCATAGTGTTAGTCAGTCTATGAATTCAAGTTAATAGACAAATGAATTCAATTAATAGAGTCATTGACATCAGTGTATAGACAGTGTATCAGTGGTTCAAGGAATATTCAGCTCTACAACTATGCTCGTACATGTATGATTGGCTGTGTGGGCACAACCATTCTTTCATTAGAATTAAATTCACACATCAGCTGAATGTGTGAGATCATAGTCCCTATAATACAGTGTCTGGAAACGCGGCAAACTTGAAAGTTTATAGCCATGTGCGTGGGTTGATGTTGAGGGTGTACTGAGAATGCACGTTTTCTTTGTTTTACAAATGTTAATATTCCGCTGCACGGATTTTATTTGCTGCTTCCTTCATTATGCTAAGAGAGCAATGTGTTTATTACTGAGCGTGAAGGTGCACAAACATGAACAACAACATATAACAAAAGCTTTAGATGCGTTTCCAGACACTGTGTTATAGGGACTATACTGTATGGTGAGATGTACTAAGTGTGTACTAAACTTATATGCAGTGGCTTACATAATTATTCTTTTCGAGTTGAAACTTATATAATATACAGGGTGTCCCAAAAAATCCCAAAACTATTGAAATAACGTATTGTTAGAATTTGAATGCCCTAGCACTAAGCTGAACGCAAAGATGCGTAATATATTGACAGGGTGCATATATTAAATAATGACTTATTAAGAATTTAAAATATCTTTGTAAAGCGCACGATTTTCTGCTCTTGGGAATTTAAAGCAGCTTCTTTATGCATAAAATTGACTTATATCAAGCTTTTATGCACTCGTGTCAGTCGTGTGTTCAGCAGAGTGCTGAGGCATTCAAATTCTAACAATACGTTATTTCAATAGTTTTGGGGTTTTTTGGGACACCCTGTATACAAGTTAAACCCACTAAGTTAAACCCACGAGTGCATAAATTATTGACATAAGTAAATATTATGCATAACGATGCGGTTTATGTTAGACAAAACGAACTAAACCCATGGGTTCGTAAACGCAATGGAATCAAATTTTATGCATGGCAATTATTTTATTTGAATTCGTCCAACATGTGCTTATGTGCTGTTTCAGCCAGGAAAATTACGTGCATCACACAAAACAGTTTTTATTTATTTACATGTCCAATTATTGAAACAGTAATCAAGCGCCTTGACCTTCGACGTTCCCCCTTCTCTTTCAACACAAAGCATTGTTCGTCTGTGCATATCGCGCACTGCCCGTTGAATGAAGGCATTGAATTTTCGTAAGGCATTGAATTCTCTGATAATTTTCTCGCGTAACTCATCAATATCGCGCGGTGGAGTTGAAAAAACTTTATCTTTCATGTATCCCCACAAAAAAAAGTCACATGGCGTCAGGTGTACACGAGAATTGCTCCTTTCAAAATTAAATGCAGGCGGGTGTCCTTTAGGTGCATATTGGCGTACATTTTGCATGTTGATTTCGCCATTCATCGTAAACGATGTTTCGTCTCCAATAAGCAAGCTATTCAAAAGTTTTCGCGACGACAGCGTTCGTTAAACCACCGGAGAAGCGCAATCGACGTGCAAAGTCGCCTGCCAACAACTCGTGTCGCACATGCATTCGGTATGGATGCCATTTAATTTCTAGCCTTGTTATCCGGTTAAAGCTTGTACTGGAAATTGGAACGGGGTTACGACGAGCACTCACATGAGGAGTAGATCTCTGACAGCTTCAATATTTTCTGCAGTTCGAATGGATCTTCTTCTGCCAGAATTGCCTTTATTAAGGTTTAGACTCGTTCCTGCATTTAAATACTTGTTAACGTTTCTCAAAATCGTGCTTGGCGCAGGTGGATTGCGACCTGGAAACCTTGCTTGAAAAGCGTTTTGCACTGCGGTTGAACTTTGAGTTTGCGTATAATTTATCACAATAAAAACTCTTTGTCTGTGGTTAATTGAACCATTTTCTCCCGAACTGATCATAGCATTAATTTGTAATTTTATCATTTTTGCAAAATTATTCTCTTTTAGAATTTACGAAGCTGCTTTAAATTCCCAAGGGCAGAAAATTACAAAGATATTTTAATTTCTTAATAAGTCAATACTTAATATATGCACCCTGTCAATATTTTGCACTCTTTACATTCAGCTTGGTGCTCGGCCATTGAAATTCTAACAATAGATTATTTTCAATAGTTTGCGGGGTTTTTTGTACACCCTGTAGGTCAGTTGCATGACGTCACAAATATGTAAAAACAATGTGTGATTGGGACGCATGGAGAACAGTGGGATTTCCAAAACAATGAAAAGACAATGAAATAATTACGCCCACTGGATCCCGCTATTGTTATGCTAAGTTACCTGCAAAAGGCCTATTAAACTGGAGAGTTTCACCAGTTCCAAACTTTTCTCTCTAGAGGTCAGGAAAGTGCTATCTTTTACTTGTCCATGCAGTTTTACCCGGGGAAAACCGTGGTACGGGAAGAAAACCTGCTGTATTTCGTAAATTGAAATTAGAAGCACTCTTCGTACATATACTCGAGGACTCTCACTTCGGTCGCATAGGTGAAATGTACGTACTCTATAACAACTTTTCTGTAAACACCACATCATCTAATGTGTATACTTCTATATTCAAGGCGATATGACAAAAAGTTGGTAACTTTGGGTGGATCATTTCCGTCCTTTACTGACTGGAACGTACGGCAACCAGATAACTATGCTAATAATGAAAATTGTGTCCAAATTATTGCCAACAGTAACATCTTCGGCAAATGGAATGACAACCAGTGTGGAAGGAAGTACGATTACATGTGTGAAATCAAATCTCCAATGTGTAAGTATAAGATTATCTCGCATTTCTTAAGATGCAGGGCTGAGGGTATATGAAAGTGAAAAGTTGCGCCTATATATTAAGACGTATTGACGGGATTTTAAACTTTACCACAAAACCGTTATATATAGAAGATGCGAAATCTTGCAGTATTCACATCTTTACTAAAGTTTTAAAATCATCATAAATTTCACATGGTCGAACATCTTAGTCAGTGCATAATGCGTGTGCTGAAAACTAACCACTATAAGCGTCTTTGTTATATACCAAGTGTCAAAGTCCGTTTTTCGTGGCTTTTCATTGGACGAGAGATCCACGCGTGGCGGTCCAAAAATCACGATGTTTCCGCGTAACCAATGGCAACGGGCAACAATGCATTTATTTTTCCCTAGGGAAAAATAACAAAACCGGAAGTAAATGGCGAAGGCCCATTTTTTACTGTTTTTCTATATTTTAATCGAAATTTTAAGATTTAAATCGACAATTTTTGTCATTTGACACTTGGTATATAACAAATCACTTATTTACTGAAACCTCGGGAAAACAGTATGTTTTGTGGCCCCTCGACCGCTCGTTGTTGCCCTCGGCTTCGCCTCGGGCAACAACGGCGGTCTCGGGTCCACAAACACACTGTTTCCCTCGGCGTCAGTAAATAAGTGTTAAATATATTATCACCGTGATTTCTGTACGAAAGTTAATTAACATTGAGTTTCTATCCTCATATATGATTAAATATCTTTTTACTCTAGTTGGTTGAAGATTAGCAAGCAGTTCATGGTCAACGATAACGAAAAACGATAGAACATTGCATAGATTTAGCGTTTAATAGTAGCAATTGTAGTAATGAATGATCATGTATAGCAATTGTAGTAATGAATTATCATGTATGCAATAAATAATAACAAATGCAATGGGTTCAAATAAAAGAAATTTATAGTATTAACAGTTTGTGTTTACACAAAATTTGAGTTTACACACATTTATATAGCCTACACGCCTTAATTTACATATTTACATACTGATCAGCTATATCACGTGACTACATACATGCTAAAACACTCCTTTATATTTATAGTGCGACGAACAACCTACATACCTTTTTCTAACTAGGAGTTACTATCGCAAGGAAAGTGCTGCCTTCACGCCCAAACTGCATGCAAAATTCCTTGACCCAATTAGTAATATTGAACGTATTTATATTGCTAATGACATACTGTATGTATAGATTTATTTTGCAGTCCAAACGATGAGATTACAACCAGGGCCGTCCTCAGAAAATTTATCAGGGGGGTGTAAGGTCCTTTGAACCGACTGACTAACGAACTTGTACCGACTACATTGCTGTTAATCATCAAAAATATTTTTGTCTGCCGACTAAAATAGCACTTCTGCCGACTGAAACTCCAAATACAATTTCGGGGGGGGGTGTGACACCCCCCCCCCCAAACCCCCCCGTAGGTCCGGCCCTGATTACAACAGTGTGACTACAACACTGTGATTATCGTAAATAATAATATATAAGAAGCACATGTGGTTTTCAAAGCCACATATCAGAGTGTTCAGACTATTGTCAATGGAATTCTTGGTACCACCATTATTGATCCTGTTATTTACTTCAAACTGTCAATTGCATATTGCAATTGCAAATCAATTTGGAAGTGTAGAGACAATGTCTTTTAATATCTTTGTGGTGCAATAATAGTTTGCATGTTGTATGTGTTCATAAGATATTGATACTGCACTTGCCATGTGCTAAACAAACATGTCACAACAGTCAAGATTTGTTCCCAATCTGTAGATATTTTATTTCATATTTATTTAGCATTTGGTTTCCATCAGTGTTCATCTGTACTGATCAGTGAATTGTCAAAATACATGATTATACAGCAAACCAACATAATAGTATCTCTCTGACTCTCTCCAAACAGCTGTGAACAGGGATCCACATGACATATGTTGGAAATATATCATTCTTTATATTTCAGATTCCATCCCATTACAGATGATGTAATATATCCATATTATTTTGTAACAACCATTTTGTTCAAGCTAGTAATTAAACTCAATCAGAATTCAAAAACTATATAACAAAAAAGGAATAATTAGTACATGAAAATTACCTGTGCATGGAAGGAGGGGGGGGAGGGGGGAGATAAAGAGAATTTTAAAGAACAAAACTTACCATTTTATCTTGCCAAGAATAATTTTCATACATACAGTGTTAATAAAGAGTAAATTGATTAAAAGAGATGAATAAAATTAATCTAAAAATGAAATGTGTTAAACATTTCATTAGGGAGTATATATACTTGCAGTACATACCTAGTCTGTGCTAACTGATCTAGCCTGTTTTCTTCTTCAAGCCTATAATGTAAATTAGCTGATGATTTCAAGCTTGTTAATCGTTCATATGTCATATGTTCAATGACACAAGATGCAAGTGTTTTTGCTAGCAACATATGATACTCCAGCGGTTCTTTCAGATTTGCCAATATCAATCCATGCTTTTGGAAGTGTGAGACCCTGGCTCTTGTGTATTGTTAGAGCCCAAGCAAGCCTAAGAGGTAACTGTTGCCTCTCATAGAAACCTATTTCTGTCTGTGATGAGACACTGAGTGATTGGACATATTGGAATGCACAATGGTTGGTTTTCATTAAATACAGGACTTCTATAGTTCTCAAATTCTACTATTACCGCAATAGGTAAGTCAGGTGGTTGATGATTGTTCTGATAGATGATATCAGCAACTGTTCCAGTAGCCCCATTACAAAGGCCAACACTTGACCACAAATTCATAGTTAACATGACTCGAGCACCTTTTGCTACAGGTTCTAACCCAGACATATCATCTGAGGATATCTTTTTGGCCAATGCAGATGAATGGCGAGCATTAATATGAGCAATTGGATGCTCAAGTTTCGTTAGCTGCTCATGGTTATAATTAGCGACTTGTTCATTACTATAAAACAATCTAGTAGAATCTTCAAAGTCACATAAGTTAGTGACATTGGATGGTTGACGTGTCAGAAGTAATTCCCAGTCATTGACTGTTGAGTCACCTTTTCGAAGTCGTAATAATAAGTCTCTGAAATTGACTTGTTCAGATGTCATACCTTGCACTCGTTGATTTACAGTGAGTTTAACAACTTTGTCAAACATACGATATGCTTGATAACCTTGTTCACCAACAGCGTTTGATGGTTTAGCATGGTAAAGAGGCTTGTCTGCTACAGGTGGTAATTGACCTGGATCACCAGTTAAAATCAGAGATTTTCCTCCAAATACTCTGTCATTACAACCAGTTGCTTGTTTGCAACGCTTGTCTATCCAACCAAAGTTAACTTGGCCAAGCATGGAGTATTCATTAATAATGATGTATTCAATGTCATTAAGACACTCTTGTAATCTAGACAAACTTTGTCCTGTCAGGTCTTTATTACCTCTTGATCCTATAGGTAACTTTAATAGAGAATGCACAGTTACACCTCTAATGTTATAAGCTGCTTTACCTGTAGTAGCAGTAACAGCACATTTACTTTGTAAAAGGTTTCTGATAGCATTAATAAGGTAACTTTTACCAGTTCCTGCAACACCATTTATAATTAGACATTATGGGTCTCTCTCTGACGATGTATCCTCAAAATGAGATTTAACAATGTCATAAGCAAGTTTTTGCATTTCACTAAAACTGTTGACATCAACAATGTCATATTGCTCATGAATAGTGTATTCTTCTTTGTTTGTTTTTATCCATGTAGGCATTTCGTGGATTTGTTGTTCTGAATAACTGGTCTGTCAAGATGCAGTCATGAGTTGACTCTGGCGTTTGCTCAGAGTTGTCAAATGGAGTGTGGAGGTCTGTCAATATCATCCACTCTTCTCGAGTTCTCTCCTGTTCTTCAGAAGGTTCATCTTCTGGTTCTTGACTCTGAATGACATCTTGTAATTTGTCAAACCAGTTGGGACATTAGATTGTCCGTAAGGTGTTCAAGAATTCTTGCCAAGAATTAATTAGGATTTCGTCAGTTGGTTCTTGGTCACCCCATGCATTGTTTTGGGTTGTTCTCCAGGGTTTATACCTTAAAAGTTGATATTTACAATATAGGCCAAAATTTGGACCTTTGGGATTAGGAGAATATGTTGGGGATATTCTTGGTATAATATTCTCTGGCAATTTTGTCAGTTCATTGTTAACAACTTTGTATGTTGTAGCAAACTGAACAAAGTTCATGTTCATTATATCATGTGAATTGTCATGTTGTTCACAATTAGCATACACATCAAGAAGCTAGTAATCGGTGCATGATTCACCGTCTTCAATACATGTTGTATCCCGCACTCTACGTGAACCATTTAGACTTACTGGCATCACTTTAAATGATGAGCTATGGAGTTTCTAAGACAACAAATGATGCATTGTCTCTTGAGCTGCATAATCTCTTTCGCCAAGAGATTTCATAACTACTTTCTTAATAGCTCTGCGAGGGTCAGTATTACTGTCAACATTTTGCACAATAGAGTTAAATGCCTGTGTTAACATGGTGACCTTGGTTCACCTTTAGCTGCATATTTTGTGAGATATTCAACACAAGCGTAGTGATCAATAACAACTTGAATATCACAGTTAGCTCTCCATCCTTGGAGTTGAAGATGTTGGTGGTTATTTAACCTAGAATCATTTCGTTTAGTCACAATTTTAGCTCTATAATGTACATTATCACCTGAAGTGTGAATTTTTTCAAATTCTAATTTTGTCTGAGGACAATGATCAAAAGGGAAATGAAATCTACATTTCAACTCTGTTTCATTTGACTTTTTTCTAAGACAATAGCTTGTACTACAACGAGTGTGTCGTTGAACCATATTTAACAGATCTATATAATCTGATTGTTTCTCATGTTCAGGAATGTCACTATGACTTATTTGACATGGATGAGTTTCAGGTCTTATCCACATGTCCTCATCTGGTGGATTTGGATTGACAGTTGATAATAGCCAATCAACATACTGACATACTGTTTCAGCAGCTTTCTGACCAGCTTCAATATCATCGTCTAGTTCTGTTGTATCAGAACAATCATTCTCATAAATTTTTGAGCTAGGAAACCTTTCAAAGCAGTCTGAGTTAGTTGACACAAACCTGGGTCATTGTTTAGTTTAGCAGTGCCATGACAATGGATACTACCTCTACCTTGGTATTCATATCTAAACCAGTGCCATTTTGCACCAAGTGTTTCATATAGCCAGTGTTTTACAAAGCTTTCCAATCTTTGGGTAAAAAACCAATCTACAATATGGGGATTGTTAATAACATTTTGTCGTCTTACATCACTGGTAGAATTACCAGTTTCCCCATCAGTACCAGCTTTAAATAAAGCGTGTAATTCAGGCCAATGCATATCTGCAGAGGAAAAAGTAAAAAATAATGTTGGTGCTCCAACACTAGTTATTATAGCCTTGAGTTCCTCTCTGACTCTATTCCAGTATGCATTAGTATCAGCAATATTGCCAACATATCTAGACACCTTAGACATAAATAGATTAGTATTGTTACTGGCAGCCATTTTTCGCAGTTCATCAATGGTAAGATGTGCTTCACCTGGGTTTTGTCTAAGGAATATTCCACTTTGCTGTAAGATTCGTTTTCTTTGAATCATATTAAAAGCACAGTAAGAAAATCTGGGATGGTTGGCAAAACGGTAGACCCATTTACCATCAATAATTTCAGCAAATTTTAAAAGATGCTTTATTCGTTCCTGAAGAGGGACATCTCTTAGAAGTCCTTGATTAGTAGGATCACCTTTTCCATCTGGAAATAATGTAGGGAAAGCCATTGTGGCCAGATGTGATATCTGATACTCATTTAATGGTTCATTTTCAACTGAGGGCCATTGCATTGGCTCATTTTCAGAAAGCTGATTTCTAATAGCTTCAATTTCCTGTTTTTGTTGTTCACCAACAGGTAAAAAACTACTCATTTCAGTAGAGTCATTATAAACAATATCTTCTGAGGGGTTATCAGTAGGACCCAAATCAGGAGAACAATTATTTATCATCTGAGACTATATCATTATCAGTCTCAACAGTCATCAGATCTGATGGAACACCATTTTCAGGTAATGAATCTTCATTAATTGTTGATTGAGAATAATGTGGATTATTGTTTATAAGCCAAACTAAGGCATTGTGCACATTTTGTTTTCGCACTGTCACATCTCTAAATGCGTTGTCTTTACCTTTAACTTTGACAATAATCACAGCCAAGTCTTTAGGATATCTTGGCAAAGATGTTGCAAGTTCTGTTACATTTTGTGGTAAGTTAACACATTGCCCTGAATAACCTCGCTGACCGCCAGGTTTAATATAAACTCTCATGATTGGCAAAGTACGAGCAATTAACATTTCCTCAATCTGAGTCAAATTTTGCAGCTCAAGTGGAACAGATGAAGGTATCATTGCATTTTCACACGAAAATTTTTAGGACATTTTTATCTCTAGAGCATCAAACACACATATGGTGACCTTGGTTTAGATTTCAAGGGCCATGCCTCCTGACAAACAGTACACTTATTGACAATATATTGCATAGATTTATGAAACTTATTAATGTTACTTTTTGTCCAACATTGCTCTTCAATAACACCATTATTGGTGATGTCAAATATATTTAAATAATCCTGTTGGCTTATTTCCTGTTGAGTTCGTGACACTTTTTTTGCCCGCTTTTGTTTTTGATAAAGTCTATCTTTCTCAAGTCGTATTTGTCGTTCGCTGTCAGTTTCTATTGACTGCTTTCTCTTTCTAGACTCACTTATTTTTTGAAGTCTAATTTGTCTCTCGCTGTCAGTTTCCTCTGAGAGCTTTCTTTTTTTATCGTCACTAGCTTTTTGAAGTCAAATTAGTTTCTCGCTGTGAGTTTCCTTTTACAGCTTTCTTTTATTACATTCATTGACTTTTTTAAGTCGAGCTTGTTTATCACCTTTAGTTTCCACTGAACACCTCATTTTCTGGTATTCTCGATCTTTTACAGCTTTAGTTCTTTGCTCAGAAGCTTTACATCTACTTAATTGCACAGGTACAATTTCAAATAAATTGGCGTACAGTCCTATTGAGAGAGAATACAAATACTGCTCTAAATCTAGGATATTAGTAAATCTCATGACAACAGCAGTGCCATTAGGATCAGGCATGCCATTAGAGTCTCGGGCATGTGAGTCAAATAAATAGAAAGAATCTATTTGCTTTATTAAGGCCACCATATAACCTTCTAATATTAAAACAGCATAACTGTCATTCAAAAAAGTATTCAAAAGTGCTGTGTGAATATCATAGTAATGAGACTCAATTTCTTGGTTGGTTATAACAAGACCTTGAAGCTCTTTTCCGTAATTTATCAACCAAATTTGGTTTTCATTTTCTGCCTCAGCAGGCAGATCAATAATATTTTGTGCCTCAACGGGCTCCACCACAATGGGCAGATCAATAATATTTTGTGCCTCAGTGGGCTCCACCACAATGGGCAGATCAATAATATTTTGTGCCTCAACGGGCTCCACCCACTGAGCTATACTATATTACTGGAGGACGTGCACGGCAGTGAAAAGTGAAGCCAAAAACATGGCGGATTTCGGCATTTGCTGACGTCAATTGGTCCCAAATGCCCATGGTAATTACCACTGACAAACCGCGATCCTAAGCTTCAAACAAAGTGTTTGCCCCCCTGGTTTTTGCACAAATATTTTAATATTTTTATTTATCCAACAACGACGAGAGAAAAATGCCTTTTTGCTGCGCATTTGGCTGCCACAATTATTTATCAAAGAAAAAT
Organism: Trachythela sp. YZ-2020; assembly: GCA_016169945.1. Taxonomy (NCBI): domain Eukaryota; kingdom Metazoa; phylum Cnidaria; class Anthozoa; order Malacalcyonacea; family Clavulariidae; genus Trachythela; species Trachythela sp. YZ-2020. The sequence goes on along the minus strand of JADLSH010000374.1, from coordinate 236,009 downwards.
ATTTCTTCTCACCGGTAAGAATCCATGAAACTCTTTATACTTTGTAGTTTTTACTGCAGGCCTATACACAAAGGCTCAATTTTGATTTTCACATAGTGTAAATTGTACAAGCAGAAATGGCGTAAAAAATCGTTTTTAAACAAAAAATTGCCATGTATAAAGCTTATAAACCTAGCTATCTCTTTTCTTTGATAAAATTTAGCTAATGTTTTGTATAGTCATGCAAAATTTTAGGTTTGTTTAATATAGCAGCAGTCAATATTTGAATATTTCTAGCTGTATATAATAGTTTTTTCATTTCCATATTTTTTTGGTATTTTGCAGTAGTAGATAGACTGGATAGGACTCTCATTTTATGTGGGAAATGGCATCAAAACCTATAAAGCAGTAGTTGAGTTTATTCCCGACGAAAGGAAGTCATCTTTGCTCAGAACATTTCAGTGTGGACAGGATGCAACAGGTTGGGCAAAGAATGATGCTGCTGCCAGATGCTGTGTCAGAACTCTCAGGTTCGTGCTTTTGCTCTTTTGCATAATTTTGCTTTTATGCCCAACACTTTCTCCTTGATAAGTTAAATTGACTGGCAATAAATTGAGTAAAATGATGTGGCTTAATGATAGAGTTTACAAGAGTGTAAGGTAATGTAAGGTAGATAGGCCAACTGGTTAACCCAATACTGTATGGATCCATTATGCTTCAATGGTTCATTTTGTTGATTCAATGGTTCATATGGTTCATGGCTCAAGAAAGGTGAAACCCCTAAAAGGAGAAAGGGTTAGGTTTACCAAAATTGCAAGACCCTGAAATAGAAGCAGGGGGTTTATAGGAATTGAAATATGTTACATATTTTCAGTATGAAAAATTGAAAATGTAAGCTATGGATGGACAGCATCCACTAAAATTTTATGAATACACACACCCACCCAAACAAATCTCTGAATATTAAAAAAATATTTTTACTTCATTTGAATTAGGTCGCTGTCACAAATGTGGCCTTTTGGGGCCAGTTTTCCTGTACACCAGACTGTACATCACATATGTACTATTACTTCTTTATTCAAGTCACAATGTTGTACTGTTTGAATTTATAGAGAATTTTGAATCCACAGTGTAGGTGGGTTTCACTGAGCATTACCATGCAGCAAATGGTGGTCAACCTGCATTTATCAAAGTGAAAAAATAATGATAATTGTTTTCATTATACACAGTAGTCTTGTATTCTCAAATATATAAAATTGAGAGATGTAGTTTCATTTTCTTGCTCCTATAAGTACCACCATCTGCTGCCCTGTAACATGTGGTGAAATCCACCAATACAATATATTTTTCCCAATTTTGCATGACCCCACATGTTTTAGCACCTAATAACATTTTATAATTTCAATATATAGGAATAGTATGCTGGATATGTGGCACATGCTTTCATTGCCTTTCCGATTGTTGGACAAGTCTGTTCCGAATCGTCTGTCTCTATTAAAACCTATATAATTATGGAACAATTTCACACTAGTACAGATAGAAATGTATGTAAATGAAATATCAAATAATATTTAAAAGTACTGGCATAACAATGTAATGACAACTTTACAGTAACTTTACACATTTTGCTCTGTGATTGTCTTAACCTTTTATGCACCTGTCAATGTTAAGTCCAAGGGGAGGGACAAACCAAGGGAATTTGACACCATGCATAGTATTGCATACCAATCAGCTGATGCAATGCAAGTGAGTAGTGACTCGCCACTGAGGTCTCTTTCCAATGGATGGGGAATTTGATACTCGCTCAATCAAAAATGTCAAATACCCATGGGGTTTTTTTTGCAAAGTCCAAGGAAGAAGTAACTTATTTAATTGTTTGTGATGGTTTGTTGCTAAAATTAATTTATCCTCCTTTTGTTACAAATATATCTTTATAAATTACTGTGGCTTACTGATTTGTTCTGTTACCTGTAGTCAAGTCTGGGTTCCATTAACCCATTAGCTGGCAAAGCACCTAGATGCGTTACTTTAGTATTTTCCTTTGTCTAACAACAAACATATTTACTAGTCTGTGGTAAGGTACTACCAGTTAATGGGTTAGACCCAAATCTGCCATTTTGGGGGTACTGTTTTATAAATGCTATGAAAAATCTAACACCACAATGCTTATACTTACAACTACACTGTTTTATGGAAAATCACATTTTCAGTGCTTACATTATCTGATCTGGAGAAGGCAGTACCCCAAAAATGGTGGTGTGAGAAAGGCTAATTTTACTCTTCAGTGGTTGGGTACTGCCAGATAATGGCTCAAATAGTAATTGTCACAATTGCCTTGCTGCAAAATTGTAAAAATAGACTGTTTGCGATTGCAACTGGTCCACATTTTGTGGTTGTAATTTAATGGAAATCTGGCTTTATGTTTCCTTTGTATATGTACTAGGGTACTGCCAGTTAATAGCGCAGTGTTTTCAATAAGAGGCGGTTTACCACTGCCTATTACCGGCTCCACCCCTGGACCTCACTGGGGGCTGAGCACAACGTTTGGTGACGGCTTGTGTTACCTCACCAGCTCACCCCCCTAAAACTTCTGGCACCCCCCTAGTAATAAATATGAAAATCTGTCTATGCTATTAGGCCTTTCAAAACTTTATTTATTTGCAAAATCTATATGTCTTTCATCTGGAAATTTTGAGCACAGACACCTATTTTTGAAATTCAGCCTGCTATGACAATAATTACTGAAAACACTGTTAGTGAGTTAACAAAACAATTTGCCAGTGTCTTACTCTGTCAAAGTATTTTACTCTGTCAAACGCCAGATGATTTTACTCTTCCATGGTAGGGTACAATCAGTTGTTAAAGGGGTAAAGCATGTTATTATATCCTGGCAAGAGAACAAAAGATTTGTTGATACACTAGAACTGTGGGTGCATGCACTTGTGGGCAATTATCCCTGATACTCTTCACTAGTTCATGATAGAAAGTCATATCAGAAAATGGGGCACCCCAACCTAAGGGCACCATTAATTAAGCATTATATACAGCTGACAGAAAAATATTTCTAAGCCCAAATATACAACTAACTGACAAACTAGTATAAAATTGAAAATATGAATTTCTAACATTTTTATACAAAATACCCCTTTGCTTTGTGCGAGTAAAAAACAAAGCTTATAGTATTATTAAAGAACAAAGCTTATAGTGGTTGGACTAGTTTCTACAAATACTCATGGCTAAAATCTAGGACATTAATTTTAATACTCATGCTGTACAAGGGGACGGTTTGCTTATAAACAATTATAACAAATAAAGTATATTTTATCATTAGTCTTGCCATTTTTTCACGAAATATCCATAGTTATGTCGAGGACTCGAGGTATATGTGAACGGTGAAATTAATATTAAAAAATATACCTGTCGGCGACTGGCTACTGCAGCATCGCTTCAAAGTTCAAACACCGTCTTTTCCCACATTTCTCGAGGTTTTAATCTTTGTTTGTTGTCTTTCATGGACGAGAATATCGTGTACGACTTGTACGTCTTCAAATAAATTGTTAAAGGTCGAAAAAATATATCGAAAACTCCAAAACATCGAGATTTCACGGCAAAAGCTGATTAAATTTATATTTTTTCAAAAACCAGGGGGGTGTGACTATTGTAGCGGGCTCAGAATTGAGCCTGGTCAGTGGTAATTACCATTGGCATTTGGGACCAGTCGTCATGGTAATGGCGTCAATTGACGTCAAAATCCGCCATGTTTTTGGCTTCACTTTTCTGCCTGGCATACATTAGCAGCACGTCCTCCAGATATATTTAGCTCAGTGGCTCCACCACAATGGGCAGATCCAGAGGAGGAATGAAGGTCTTCCCGAAATGCAACGCGCCTCAATGCGGTCATTATTATTCAAAATCTTTATTCTCAACGTGCCGTTCGATTAAAAACTGTTGAAATGTTTGCGATTTTTGCTGTGAAGATCTCGTTTTCTCAAAGGTATGTTTTGATAACTTTTTTGTTCAGTAATTTAATAAAATAATTTTGGAATAATTTTGTATATATATCGCATTTTAGTTATGTTAAATTCCCATTGTATTTATGCATGTTTCGGGTCAGTGAATATGACCTTAAAGTGGCATTGAAATATGCATGAGTAAATTATACTTTTTTACAAGGAAACTAAAATAAAATCATATCAGTGAATTCAGGAATGTTTACTCTTTATAGTGATACTTTAAAACATGAATTTACTCCATAAAACCGAAGAGTTATCGCGGTTTGAAAATGAGCTATTTTTGCTATATTCTAACCCTTGACATTGAAATATTCATGAGTAAATTATACTTTTTTACAAGGAAACTAAAATAAAATCATATCAGTGAATTCAGGAATGTTTACTCTTTATAGTGATACTTTAAAACATGAATTTACTCCATAAAACCGAAGAGTTATCGCGGTTTGACAATGAGCTATTTTTTGCTATATTCTAACCCTGATGGCGGGAATATAATATAATATATAAAGATTTATACAGCGCTTAAATTATATAAAATATTCCAAAGCGCTTTACAACAATGAAGTTCTACTATATACAAGCAGCTAAAATATTAAGAATTAAGGTATAAGTGTCTATAAATCTAAAAGTTAGAATCGAAAGCTTTCTTAAAAAGGAAAGTCTTTAATTGAGATTTAAAACAGTCAATTGTTTTACTATTTCTAATACCATAAGGTAGCATGTTCCAAATTGACGGAGCTGCATGCACAAATGCTCGATCACCAAGAGTCTTGGCTCTAGTTTTTGGGATAAAAAGTAGTCCCTGATCATCAGATCTCAGTTGGTAACAGCAGTTCGGTTTTTCTAACAACAGTTCCATAATGTAGCCTGGCGCCATCCCATGGAGAGCTTTATATACCAGGAGTGCAATTTTAAAATCAACACGAAACTTAACAGGCAGCCAGTGAAGGTGCATCAGGACAGGGTAATATGAGCGCATCTTGGTATAAGACACGTCACTCTAGCAGCGGCATTGAGAACTCGTTGAAGACGCTGAAGTTGGTATTGGGGAATGCCGACCAAGAGAGAATTGCAGTAGTCCAAGTGTGACGTCACAAAGGCGTGTACGAGCGTTTTAGTTGATTCGATGGAGAGGAACTTCCTTATTTGTCGAATGTTGTACAAGCCTAAATGCTTTGCTGCAAACCTTGCCCACATGGACATTCATAGACATATGTTCGTCAAACCACGAACCTAAATTTCGGACTTCTTGTACAGGTTTTATATCAGCATCACCAACTTCAATCGAGTCGATTGTAACCTTAGACAGCTGCTGGCGAGTTCAATTATCAAGAATTCCGTTTTAGTGTCATTAAACATTAATTTATGTGAAACTAACCAAGCACGAACTTCGACGATGCAATTATTAATAGTTTGAATAGCTTGATCTTGGACAACGGGTGACTCAGGACGGAAATATAAATAAAGTTGAGTGTCATCTGCATACCCATGGGAAGAAGGTAGATGCCTGTTAATAATCTGGAACAGTTGAGGCACGTATAATAGGAAAAGGACCGGTCCAAGACAGCTTCCTTGTGGAACTCCACAGTTCAGCGGAAAATTGGCGGAAAACTTTTGCTTAATATTAATACGCTGCTTTCTACAGGAGAGAAACGACTTAATCCACTTTAAGGCATTTCCGATCACACCAAATTCTAACTTCAATATATCCGTCAGAATTTCATGATCAATGGTGTCAAAGGCGGCACTCAAATCCAAGAGCACTAAAAGAGTTACTTTCTGTTGGTCCATGTTCATAAGGATATCATTGTGGACTCTTAGGAGAGCCGTTTCGGTAGAGTGGAATTGACGATATGCCGATTGGTTGTATATGCCCCCGTGGAGGTGGTTTTGGCGCGACGAAATTACTACTGCAATGGATCGCTATTTTCTATGATAACTTTGACATGTGTTGCTACCTATTTTATTTCATTGTTACCTTTATGGTTAGGTTTCGTTATATTTGAGTACATTTTATTGTATTTTTTCATTTATAGAGTAAACTTTGCAGTATTATAATAATGGCAACTAATAATAGCGATGCTGTCATTAGTGAGGAAGAAAATGAAAGTGCTAAGCGTGTATATACTTCTATTGGTGATACACCAGGGAAACCAGATCGAAAAACAAGAAGACTTCAACAACCAGTCGATCTTTGTAACTTTGTTTAAGAGTTACACAACATCACCAAAGACAAAGGTATAAATTGTAATTTGTATATTCAATTATATGCAAGTATCATAACAGATCTCTCTGAGCATGTAATAATCAAGAAAATTACATCAATAGCTGCACAGTACTTGCAGTCATGGTTCATATTCTGACGTTTTCTGTCTTGCCAAATACAATTATGCACTGGTCAGTCAATGTAAACCCCCAATATCTCAAAACCAGGACTAATATGGGATTGGCAGAGAATTACAAGAATTTTTACTTGTACCCCAGTGCCACTCTGTCAGCAGCAATGTCTTACCTGTACATAATAATCGTTTGAAAGCAATTGCTCAGAGCAATCTTCTCCCAATCAAAATTGCAATATTGTGCGACAATGTTGCTCGCAAGCTAGAGAACATCTGGTTTGACTGTAATAATTATGCCGAGTGGTTCTAAGAACTATTTAAGCATTTAATATTTTTTTGTTTTATAAAGTTTCCTGGCAGAAAGATTAGGCTGACTCCTACAAAGAAGTCCCCAGTAAAACATCATAAGTGGACCTTTGAGGAAAACAAAGCATTTATTGAATTCATATCAATTGCGAAAACAGATCGAAAATATGGACAACGTTCTGCAGTCCAAGAGTGGCCATCATTTAGTTATAACAACAATTTCTGGGATGATGCTGCCCGACATATTCAATGCAGCATTTCTTCTAACATCCTCCTGTCAATTAAGTTACTAAACTTCTACTTAAAACTATATGTAATTCCCTGAGAAGTTGCCTACTTAAGTATTATACTGTCCTTAACACCAGACAATTGAACTTGTCAGTGGAGCAGTACTCAGTAAATGGGTTATTAGTAATCTATAGAAAGATTTATGACGTTCGAATGTTGAATGAATGTCCATCTGACCATCTTTAAGCACCATTTATTTCTTTACAAATATGATTGTTTTTTTATTGTTCTGTGACAATATTAATTATGATATGGAGCAAAATTTTATTCCAGTTTGCAGATCAATCCTAGCTGGTTTAAAATTATACTTCTACCTTATAGAGAATAGTTGTTGTGACTTGTGAATCAGTTTTCTTTATGTTTCAACTTCACATCTTTGTAATACTGGAAAAATTAATGCTTTATTCCATTATTTCATAGTTAAACCGTCCACTAAGAATACCACCCAATATAATATAATATAATAGCCAATTATATGCCAGTTGTCATTCTGAAACACTAAAAATTTCAATGCATTTGTCTCTCGAACATTGTCTGGTTCATGTTCCACTTTGAATGTCAACTCTAGGTTTGATGACCTTCTCCACATGCACCTTGTGAGCACGCTTGGTATCTGTTTTCTTGCCAAGATCCAACAACAACAAACTTTTCAAAATACATAGATATAACATCCAAACTATTGTCCTCATCATCAGACATTTCATCATCCACATTGTCACCAAAGGCAGTATTTTCCACATCCAAAATTTCTGTCAATTGTTGAATTTTCTCAACTTCATCTACATTCACTGCCTCAGTTTCACCAACACTAGCACCACTAGACAGGTCTTCGTTCTCTACCACTCCGTGTGTATCAATATTTGCCAAACAAATAGGATTTAGTAGTTGTTTAAAACAATTACATTCAGTTGGATTGTCTAAAGGTATTGTGGAAGTACATTATCCAGCTCGTCATTTTGAATATCCAGGTCACCTGGAGGGACTGCTTGGGATGTTGGTGCTGGTAAAATATCAAACTCCCACAACATGACAATATTACATAGGCCACATCCATCCCTGATTTCAATGCGGTTGTGGAACTACACATGGAAGTAAGAAACACATTGAGTAGGAACAAAGTCAAGGTAAAGGACTTAAATATCAGTCTAACAATGGCGTGTTTAATATTAATATAAAAAAAAAACAAATAAAAAATATATTTTATGTCCTGAATTATATCAAATATATTTATATATTATAATCAATTTTCACTACATTTTTACTGATTAAATAATTTCTTATTCAAAGATATTTATGTACTGTAAACACATTGTGTGTATTTCTTATCTATCTTATCTGTTTTTAAAGTTTCTATTTTTTTGAAATATACAAAATGTATTTCAATCAAAATTATGTATATACAGTATTAAAACTTAAAAGCATGCGTTTAAATCATCTCACCTTGAAAACGCAACTGGTATGCACTTCTATCAATGCAGGGCTACTACAATCGGCGAACATTTCTTCGATTTTTATGCCTTTAACAACTGATGGAATATTATAAGGGCTGTTCGTCGAATGTCCAAACTATCCGTAAAACTTATATGAACCTCGCAGCATTCTAGTTGAACGCACGTCGCACGGTAACCCTGTGATCATATTCACAGGGTTTTTCGACACACAATAAACATAAAGAAGTCCATGCCCATCTAATTCAGAAGCTTTCATCCCACTAATACTGCGAAAACTCGCCATTTTATGTGAACGCAGCGAGCAACAATCGAACAATAACGGAGCAGGCCGAGAAATTGATTATATATGATAAACCGCCCCGGCGCGCGTTGCATTTCGGGAAGACCCTCATTCCTCCTCTGGGGCAGATCAATGATATTTTGTGCCAGCCTCGTACCCAGGCGCTTTAACGTGCTAAGCGGTTGCGTGACGCGCGCGTGGAAACGTGTAGTGCGCAGCCACGACGGACGGGTTTAGCGCAGTGAACTCAATTTGGTTACCTGGAACGATAACAGGCGGTGAAAAGTGAAGCCAAAATAACAGTGCCTACGCCATCAAACGTGATTGATTTCACAACGGCCAAAGTTCAAAATAAGTTACGAAAATAGAAAAAAAACTTGAAAAGCTGTTAAAACCTGCACGATAACTTATTTTATCCCATATTTTTATGGCTTTCATAAACTTTTTGCACAAACTAGCTTATACGGCTTATACGACTGACAAAAAACAAAATATTTTCGCTGTTTGAACAAAAACACTGAGAAAACTAACTTACTTCAGTCACTCAGTGACAAAGATATGTTTTCCTCCTAGTTTTCCTTCTGTAATCTTTTTTAGCCAGTTACAAAGTAGAAACTACTTCGATTTGCAAAAAAACTGTTGTTTTTTTTCCAAAAAATAACACAAAAATAGAGTTTACGTACGGACCGCGCAGTAAATAAGTTGTGGGGGACTGAAACTGACGTACGGACCGCGTGAAATTGACTTTTGAGGGACTGAAACTGACGTACGGACCGCGTAAAAGGACTGGGATTTAGGCTTCACTTTTTTCCGCCTGAATGATTGAATGTTATCGTTCCAGATATTAGAAATTTATGGAGTTCACTGGTTTAGCGCCTGGCAGAAAACGTGTCGAAAAGTGAGATTTTGGTCGAAATGTGAGATTTCAAAACGTTTGTTGAACTTTGAGGAATTTTAGCGCTTTTCTCGACGAAACATGGATGAGATCGATGAATCTCTTCAAAATATTACTTTTAAAAGGTAAATTTGTATGAATTGTTTTTATTATATATTCGACTGATATGATTTAATATACCATTAATAATAGTGGAATATAGTTATGTATTACTGTAAAATTATTAAAAGAGTACAATGTTGTCTCTTCACACAGTTCACAGATTCGATATCTTATAGACACCAAAAGCAGAGATAACTAGGTAAGTAGTGTAATATATTAGTGATATGTCTTGAAGACCAGTAGATATTAAAATATAGTGAATATAGCAAGGGGCAAGTGCACTTTAGCTGCATGAAGAGCATACCTGTGACATATGTCGAAGCTCTCTGTATAATTTTGTATTGTTTAAATCTTAACAAGTTTATATAATAGGCCTAATATATTGGGCTGATTTGCCATTTCATTTGGTATCGACAGATACTGTTATGTCTAAATATATGTCATTGATATCACAGACATCGAGTGATTTTACTGTTTTTGTTCCTGCATCACATACCAGAAGAAATCCAATCATCAGAGCATAAATCACCACTTTCCCACAAAAGTCATCAATGGTTGGGTCATTAACTGGTGCATAATTTTGACATATTTTCATATTTCCAGATAATCCAACAAGAAGGATGAAATTGTGTGAAGAAATTCAACATGTTGTGTTTGCTTAAAATGACTCATTTGTCAAACAGTCTGATTTAAAATGAATTTACTTGATCAAACTGATGCAGCAAAAATCTGTTAACACTATATGTTACAGTCAGTTTTCCTGAATGTATCAAGAATGAAGCTTAACAATTATTCTTAATAATTATTAAGCTATTTGTCCTATCTGACAGAAGAATTAAATAATGAGTACACACACAAAAATGTATTGTTTATTGATTTTAAAATTAAAAATATAAATGTGCATCTTTTACATACTCTGATTCTGTTTTATCACTAAGATAATTTGACAGAAAAATGTTACTGCTAAGTATGAGCAATGGTCAACACTATGTGGATGCAAATTTCATCATGCATACTTGTTCTGGTTTCCCCAATTCAGCTTCATGAAAGCGGCAAACACTGGGGGGTGAAGGAGATGGTTGCAATGCCCTTTGAGTGTTTTGTATATGCAAGATACTGCTAAACTAAGTAACTAATAGAGTTGTAACAAGGTTTTTCAACCATGATAACTTGATAGATATCCTCATCATCATCATTCATCAAGTATATTTGCAATAAATTTAAGCCAAATGAAACTGAAAAACAGAACATTACTGCCCAGTATGAAATCTTGTATTTTTAAGAGCTGGACAGTCGTGCAGAAATTTGTCGTGTGTGCCAAGACACCCAAATTATTCTACAATGTTTAAGCCAGTTTCAACGAATTAACATCCTCATCTAAGATTTTTGTGCACCAATTGTTGCGCCGGCCAACACACTGGCGCTTTCTCGATATATGAGCAACTAACCCTAATCCCCTAACCTAACCCTAATAATCTTTAATGCCTATTCCGGTTGGTCATATATTGAGAAAGAGCCAACACACTTGGGCACTGAACATGTGAAGGTTCCAGCTCTTTCTTTCGATACTTAGATTAATGCTGCAATAGAAGCCAACTAGAAGGGTCAAAATATGGAAGTAAACCATATTTGCATGCACCTACAATATTTTAAAAAGTGTCTGTCACTGCTTAATAAAATATAAAAAGCTTTCTGGCTTTCATGCTATAAAATATACAAATATAAACTTTTATAGTTGTACATGTAGAGTGTATTGTATACAAATATACCTCATTATTCCCTTGATAGGTTATAAAGTATTATCAATCTATCCAATTTAATAATAATATGCAGATGAATACGGCATTAAAATGTAATATATAAACGTGTGGCTAGCCACTGAGATTTTTCAGTGATTGCGAAAATCCTTCATTAGAGACATTTAGCTTCACGTTTTCGTCGTTGAACGGCAAACCGTAAACTGCGGTTTGAGGTCTGCGGTTTGCCGTCCGAGGTAAAATGCATTTTGACATTTAGCTATCGGTTCAATATGTAAACAAACATTTCAACATGGCGGCATTGTCAAGGTAGGTTTTTTATGGGGTTTTTTATTATTTTGATTTAAATTTGGTGGAAGAAAACCATTATATAAAAGGCATCTTCTTGTTTTCTTTCTTACCAGAAAAGACTACACGGATATATCAATTTTAATGTTATTTGAGAGTGATTCTGACCAAAGTAGTAGCGATGAAGACGATCTTGACATGGCACTGTTTGAATGCATGTTTTCATCCTCGAAATTTAGCCTTCCCCGATTGAATCTCGAAGACCTCAGCGACTGGCAATGTGAAAAAATGTTCAGGTACTTTTTATTGGAAGAATAAAATTAAAGTGAATGATTCGTTATTTCGTTTTACGTACAATATGTAATTTTCGTATGACTATTATAAAATACTTGTCCATACTAGATTTCACAAGAATGACATGTCACGCCTTTTTGCTGCGTTGAGGATTCCCGAGTATTATCGGGCTGAACAAAGGACAAAAGCCTCTGGTATGGAAGCCCTCATGATTCTTCTAAGGCGACTTACTTATCCAAACAGATGGTTTGATTTGGTGGGCATTTTTGGAAGGAGTGAATCCCAACTAAGTTTGATTTTTAAAAAGGTATTTAATTACTGACAGAGTGACAGTTAAATTGCAAACAAAACAGCATAATTAAACTAACTCAAATTTATTCTGATTTTATAGATATTAGATGACATATACAACCGTTTCGGCCACCTCCTTGACTCGTTTGACTTAGTATGGCTAGATCCAGAGTGCTTTGCCCAAGCAATTCATTTTCAAGGTGCACCACTCACTCATTGTTGGGCATTTATTGATGGTACTGTGCGACCAATAGCACGACCGGTAGTAAATCAACAAGTGATGTTCAGTGGACACAAGCGGTTCACTGCATTAAGTTTCAGGTATTGAATGATTACTTATTTGTATTGAATGATTGAAAAATTTTTAAATTTAGGGTCTCTGAAATGCCATTTCCTGGACTTTGGGAGAAAAGGGTGTTCCAATTTCCAAAATGTTCTCAATCTACAAACTGACATTTACATCAACCCCTACATTTTTAGGGGCCTGCTCAGTTTTAGGCTCTCTCTAAGTTGGGGCCCCTATTAGGTTAAGGACCTGGGGAAAGTTGCCTCCCCTCTCAGCTACCCTGCTTATTTGTAACTCTCTAGTACTGTTTTAAGAAAACAGCTTTTTCATAGGATTTGTTTTCTTTTTAGTCAGTCCATGCTCCAAATGGTCTAATTGTCAACTTGTTTGGCCCCATAGAGGGGCGAAGGCATGATGCCTTTATGCTTAGTGTAAGTGGGCTTACTGAAAAATTGCAAAATATTCAAACGCCTGATGGTGAGCCGTATGTCCTTTATGGAGACCCAGCCTATGGTGTTAATGACAACATCCTGGCTCCTTATCGAGGTGCACAATTGACACAGAATCAAAGCGAATTCAACAAGCAAATGAGTAAAGTTCGTGTTAGCGTGGAATGGGGATTTGGAAAGTTGTGTCAATATTTCGCATTTTTAGATTTCAAAAAGAACCAAAAAATTTTGCTTCAACCTGTGGCAAAATACTACTTGGTTGGATGTGTCCTAATTAATTGCCATACCTGCCTATATGGTTCTGTCACGAGTTCATTCTTTAAAGTTCAGCCCCTTTGTTAGAAACATATTTATCAAATCAGTAACAGTTTTCATACAAAATATTTATTGAATAACAATATTTATAAATAATATATTAATTAAAATGATTTTAATAACAAAATTTATGAATTAATTTTTACATCTGATTAATTTTTACATCATTAATTTTACTGAAATGTACATGTGTTTGAAATAAAGCAAATTGAACTGTTAAACTTGAAATATTAAAATTGAAATGATTTTTACACTTTAAGAACTAAGAACGTTTCTGTAACAATTCAATGAATGCCTTTTTCTTCCATTTCCAGCTGAAACTTTAATTTTCTCTCTTCAGCCTCAGCAAGATATTTCTCTCGTTGAAAGTCAAGTTCCGATCTTCTTAAATTCAATTCTTTATCTTTTAACTGGGCTTTTTGTTCATATTTATCAGTAAGCATCTCAAGTGCAGTAAGCTTAGTTGCCCTTCTACGTACTTTTCTTTTTCTACCTGTTACAAATTCAAAAATACAAGGTTTTGTGTTTCTATGCAAAACAATGAAACAGATGTTTTAACTGCATAAAGTTCATTTTCTTTTACCTAAATTATGAGTACTTTTCTTACCTTTCCTTGTGATGTTTTCTTCACTATCAACCATTTCATCTTCACTTGCGGTATCACTACTTTCATTATCATTACTTTTTCTTCCTATAATATTAAACATAAATTAGAATTTACCATATCAGGAACATAACAAATCAACATCGCAACAAATACAACACTCAGACATATGCAGCAATCAACAACCCTACCAATCACGAGACACATTTAATAGCCAATACATACTACTCATTCCAATGAGTGCAGCATCCCACATTTCCAGGCCTTTTTTCTTTTTCTCTTTTTCCTTAGTCTTGAGATCTTCCTGGTCTCTTCTGAACATGCAAATATCTTCCAACAGCATGGTGAGCTCAGTATAGTCTTCTTCTGTGCCAGACCTTTATAAATGGATGAGTTTTTTATGGTGAAGATCTCAGTTCATGACACATCACAAATATGTTTCAAAAATGTTTATATCTCAATGACATCCCACCAAACCAAGTGGTGTAAACTGTAGAAGAGGAGGGGGCTATTGGGGCCAGAGCCCCTTGCTCAAACTATGGGGGGCTGAGCCCCACTTGCTCAAACTATGGGGGGATATATCAAAATATATCATTTTTACATATTCTCATTCTCAAAGCATCACTCTATGACTATTCCATGAGGCATGAATATCATATAATCATGGGATTGATGGGTTATTTATTACATCATAAAATTTTGGGAACATGCTTGTCTAGAGAGTCCCTAGTTATGAATTTGGTTCTACAACACTGGTCCAAACCCATGGGCCCACTGGCCCATTACTTTTTCAAGGATATCTTGTCATCTTCTTTGTGTTTTTCAATTAGCCTATACATTCGCTCCCTGCAGGCCCGCCCTTTTAAGTCAATCTTTTTTTCATCCGTGCTGAATGCTTGGCTGAGAATTCCAGCAATTGATTCCCAATCAGCACTGCTCTTTGGGTTTCTCGCAGCGACTTCTGTTGCTAACATCATGTCATTGTTTATCGAAGGCCATCTAAAAGGTGCCATTTTGTCCTTTAAAAAAAGTGAATTATATAAATTTGGTTCCAAAGTAAGTGCCTTGGATAGCTAAAAGTATTAAGGGATAATATTAAGCAACAAAAGCCTTGGATAGTATTAAGCAAGCAAGCTGCAACAAGCAGACGTGCAAGAAATTTTAGCACGTTCCTGGCAGCCATGTTTGTTTTGCTTGATATGAAGTGCACATCGTTTAAGCCTTTGCAATTCGATACAATTTTCCCTACTAATACCATTTTTTCGAAATTCAAAACGTACACATTCTTAAGAAAGTAAATTTATCACCCAAACGTGACATACTGAAATTTAAGTACGTTTAAAACCTTGAGGGAATTCACTTACCGCTAGAGTATGATTTTGCCGTAAAAACGCCAACTTCAAACGGAAAGAAAACGGCGGGAAAAAATCACGTGATATTCTTGCGGTTTGCAGTTTGCCGTTCAGCTACAAAAACGGGAAGCTAAATGTCTCTAATATTAAAATCAGCGACACACTGATACAGTGTCTTTATTTTACTCCTTTCCAGCTGTAGATTGTAGTAAATACTCCACACTTTGCCTTGATATATCATTCGCATAATATCTTTCTGTTGACATTTCGATTACAAATTTTGACCGCCATCTTGGAAGCATTTTCTCCCAGGCGCTTCCCACCGAATTTTCCATTTCTCCCCTCGCGTGTTGTCCCGCGCGCTTAGCACGTTAAAGCGCCTGGGTACGAGGCTGATTTTGTGCCACATTGGACTCCACCACAATGGGCAGATCCAGAGGCAGATCAATGATATTTTGTGCCTCAATGGGCTCCACCACAATGGGCAGGTCAATGATATTTTGTGCCTCAATGGGCTCCACCACAATGGGCAGGTCAATGATATTTTGTGCCTCAACGGGCTCCACCGCAATGGGCAGCTCAATGATATTTTGTTCCTCAACGGGCTCTACCACAATGGGTAGATCAATGTTTCTTTCTGCCACAATGGGCAGATCAATACTTTGTGCCTCAGGGGCTCTACCACAACAGGTAGATTGATATTTTGTGCTACCACCACGGGTAGTTCAATGTTATTATTTTCCACCATCACAGGTAGATCAATGTTATTATGTGCCTCAACGGGCTCTATGACTACAGCTAGATCACTCTTTGTCACCGTCATAAATGCGATCACGTGATAAAATAGACCAAAAAATATTGGGTCTAGTGTAGGCAGTGTTGAGAAATGAATAGAACGAAATGTGGTCTTGGAGCACTGCCTAAAACGAGAGAAATGTTTCGATCGAAGATCTTTCGTTGGGAAATTAGCAAGGGAGAGGGACGGGAAAACACGTCATGTGCTTTTATAGCGAGACCACAAATGCGATCACGTGATGAAAATAGACCAATCAGATCAATTCAATTAAAACAACTTTTCTCGAAACGGGTGACCATCGTGGCAATCATCTTAATTAATTAATTAATTGATTATTATTATTATTATTATCATCATCATCATAATTAATTAAATAACTTAATTAATTATAATCATCATCATCTTAATTAATTAATTATTACTGGTTTGAATAAGGTTTGGACACGATTTTTCCTCAAAGCATAGGGACTTAAACAGAAATAGGCTAAAAAGAAATATTGTGCAAGCTTTTGAACAAAGTGCCCATATTGACGAGCAAATAAAATTTGCCATAGAAAATTTGTCATAGAAAACTTGCTGGTCTGTATAAGTATAGGTTATCATGCGATGGCGAGTACCATTAGGGATTAATAGTACGAGTGATGTTTGGAAATTTTGCCAAAATTGGACGAGCCGCCGGGGCGAGTTTCCGCCATTTTGTTTGTTTTGGGAAAATCATTAATTGTACTGCAGTACAATTAATGAAATAATTGTACTCCTCTCAACCAATCAGCATCCAGTAATTTTGTCATGCTAATAATAACTGACTTAACTGGAGTGATTTGTAATGATATGCAACTGATGCAAAAAAAAACAGGAAGTGCACTCATGGCCTCACAATAATAAGAGGAGTCGGATTGCAATTAGGGAATTTCCAATTTCCCCGAGTATAATCGAAAGGTAGTTATCGTATCTTGGTAGCTAGAATTCAGGAACTATGTTTTGGGATATTTTTAGAATTATATACATAATTATATTCATAACTATAATATTCCTGGCGTTCTGTTCGAGTTCGTATGAGCCACCTTACTGGTGCCATGCGTTTTGGCAACTCAAAGAATTTCTCGCTGCTGCAGGAAGAACAGTTTATAGTGCTGGACGTTTTCTCTACCGAGTACTTCGTCCTAATGAGGATCCCGCTAAAGGAATTGTAGCCAAAGATCCTTGTGAAACGAAAACAGTTATTTCCCATGTGAACTGTGGTAGTAGACCAGGGTACGAATCACAGTATATATCTACCTCGGCATCTTTGGATGCAACAATAGATTTCAAAAAGCTTGGAGAGAAGAAATATGGTCAGACCGGATTGCGAATTGCTCAGATTGATAGGGCAAATTTACCCAAGAGCTGTAAGATTTTCGACTTGACCATCAAGGAATACCGAGACTACTACCTGGGGAAGGCTGTCTGTGCAAACTTTGCGAAGAAATACATGGAAGTTCTTCTAGTGTGCCCCGTACCAATTCCTTGTGAAGTCATCATTGGATAAACTAGGCAAACGTGCGGACACTTTAAGATTACAATTACCTGATTAATACGTGTTTTAAAACTGGAACTTTCGTACGATATGAGGTTTGGATATCTGCTACTGGCAACTGTATGTTTAGTATGTAAATTTCGTCAAATAAGCATGACGAGAAAGAATATTTGATACGTGGACACGATTAAACTATTTGGATATATGAAACTAAGCATTTCCATATGGCCAGAATGTTCACATTTAAATAGAATGCTTAGTTGAAATTTATTACTTTGAGCATATAGATATATACTGATGATCATGTTATAAAATTTAATTAAATATTTTGTGTTGATTAAATAAAATTTGTTTTCAAAGGATAGTGATTATGTTATGTGTCAGACCACTCAGACAGTTTGTTTTCGTATTTTGTTGACAGTTATCACTTTGTAGTAACACTGGACCAATATAAAGAAATGTCCCTTACTGGACCTCTAGGTAAACAGTTTAGATAAACCTCTTATGTTATTAACTGTGGACAAACTGATAGAACTATCCATATGTATATACATTTAAGTAGAGTTTGGGTTCCTCCTGTAGTAACACTGGACTAATGAGGTGATGCACTGATGCTATTACTGCAGGACATTTGGTGGAGACAGAACTGATAGAGCTATCCAGTATAAATAAAGTTACTTTAGGTTTCCTTCTGCAGTAACACTGGACCAATAAGAGATGGCTCTTGCTGGACCTCAAGGGAGAACAGTTTAGAATTGATAGAGCTATCCAGCATAAATAATGTTAGTTTAGTTTAGGTTTCCTCCTGTAGTAACACTGGATCAATAAGAGATGACTCTTACTGGATCTCTAGGGGGAACAGTTTAGAATTGATTGAGCTATCCAGCATAAATAAAGTTAGTTTAGTTTAGGTTTCCTTCTGTAGTAACACTGGAGCAATAAGAGATGTCTCTTACTGGACCTAGACACCTAGCATATCAATTTAGAAATGATAGAACTATCCAGTGTACATAAAGGGCGTTGTTTAGTAATAGACCATGATGACCAGTGTAGGGAAGACAAAAATAGATAACCTTTTTGGAACAAGTGTGAACTTTATCCTTAGCTAGTGCTATAAATGTTGTCAAGAAATGATTTGATACAGCTATCCAGAAGTGCTATAGGAGAGCCATTACGAGAGAAGGTGGTTTTAAATTAACTTTTCGATTTCAGAATGGAAAAATATATAGGAAGAGCAGATGTTAAAATAGCGAGATATAAGTGAGTAGAGTAAACCTTTCTTGTACATCATTGGAATAAAGCTATCAAAGTTAGTGAATAACCCCGTGAAAGTAGGTTTATGATAAACAGTGGTAGAAAAAATCCCATTGGTACGCATTACCTTAACATCGAGAAAAGGAAGAGACGAATTACTTTCTAATTCGTGCGTGAATTGAATGTTGGCGTGTTTGGAATTCAGATAGGAAAATTGTTCTTCATTTCATCTCAAGATAATTTCAACATGATGACAAAAGAGTGGCAAAAGAGTTTATAAAAGATTCTAATTTGTCCTACTGTAGGTGCAGTATAAAAGTTGTTTATTTGTTGAGATTAAAATCACACAGAATTATATATAACATTTTAACCTTACAGTGTCAGTGTACTCAAGTATGTTGGATGGAATTCTTCAATAATAATAATTGCTGCCGAGCCTCAGCGAGGTAGCACACTATTCTTGACGTGCTAAGGTTTCTCCAGAGTTCACTTGCCCCAGTCTTTTACCCGACCTATGTATTGTCGAGATCGAGATTTGGCGTCGGTTAAGATGATGGATGTTTATTTATCGTAATTCCGGGGCAAACGTTCGACTTGAAGTCATTTTTAAAATTAGGGGGAGTGAACGAGAGATTGTAATTGTATGCGCACGCATGCATGTGTCTTTCCATGTGCTCGATCAAGATTTTGAAAACTTTATATACAGATGCGAAAAGATCGAAATTTTTCAGAAAATCTCAGGTATTTTATGGCTCTGTTTCTTTCTACTGACATACATCAAGGCGATGAACTATTTAGTGTTCAATCTAGAGAGAAGCAATGTGCTTTCATGAGTTTATCGGCTATTTTAACCGCCCAAAATAACCCGCTGATCGATTGGTCAAAAACAACATTAAATAATGTCTTATTGCAACTTGCAAGGAGACAAAATGTACTTAAAAGCACTAGATTGTTCTAGACCCAGGTGTAGAATAGATTTTTTGTCTATAGATAACTTACCAACAGTTGTCAGTGTTTCATCTGGTAAGAACATGTTTTCTTATGAGATCTGTGATATTGCCTGTACAGGCAAAAACAGCTGCATTATCGGTGATGGCGACAAATAGTGATCTACCTGTTGTTGTAGAGTCGGCTGAGGCACTAATAGGCATTGATTTGCCCGTTGAGGCGCAGAATAACATCGACCTGCCCGTTGAGGCTCAAAATAACATTGATCTGCCCATTGTGGCGAAAGTAACATTGATCTGCCCATTGTGGCGGAAAGTAATATTGATCTGCCCATCGTGGCAGAGCCCATTGAGGCACAAAATAATATTGATCTGCCCATTGTGATTGAGCCTATTGAGGCACAAAATAACATTGACCTACCCATTGTGGTAGCGCCTGTTGAGGCACAATATAACAATCTACCCATTGACTATCAATCATTACACTGACTGGTACCATCTGAACAGCTGGATTACACAGAAATGTACATTTACTTGATGGTTGTTTCAAAATAATATGGATATATTACATCATCTCTTATGGAGTGCAATCTGCTATACGAGGAATTATGTATTTCCAACATGTCATGTGGGTGTGGATCCTGTGTATAATAATGTGTTTCAAAGTTGTTTTAGAGAGAGACACCATTATGTTGGTTTGCTGTATAATGATGTATTTCGACAATTCAATGGGCAGTACAGATGAACACTGATGGAACCAAATGTTGATTAAATACATGTATGAAACATCTACAGATGGGAACAAAGAGTCAAAGACTGTTCTGACAGACTGCACATGGCAAATGCATTTATCAATATCTTATGAACACAGACAACCAGCCAATTGCACCACAAAAATATTAATAGACACTGCCTCTATGATTTCAAATTGGTTATTCAAGATGTCATTGACAGCTTTGAAGTAAACAATGACTTCTATTAACATTTGATGTTGGTACCAAGAGTTCCATTAACAATAGCACACTCGGATATCTTGCTTAATACTGCATGTACAATGTATACCATTTACAATAGTATAGTGTTGTAGTCACAGTGTTGTAATCTCAACGTTTTGACAACAAAATAAATCAATACATACAGTGTATCATTAGCAATTTCAATAAGTTCAATATTTAATACTAATTATGTTCCGGAATTTTCCATGCAGTTTGTGCGTCAAGGCAGCACTTTCCTTGCGATAGTAACTCCTAGTATATGTATATTTATACAGCCAAGTTTGGTATAATAGTAAACAATGTTCTTGAGTGTGAGCTACCCAATGCATTTTTAAAATTTATATACAACTACCTGGTGATTATCTGGTCACAACTAAGTTTTCCTTGACTGTAGTTAAAATTATTGACAATGGCTCAATGAGCGTGAATAATAAGAACAGCTGCCTATTACAGACAGTGTCAGTTGTCCCAACATACACAATTCTCATATATATACTGTATATATATTTTTTAAAACAGGACCTCTATAAAAGAGACACCTCTCTTATATAGACACATTGCAGACCTTTCAGTGGGCATATTAGAGAGGTTTGACTGTACATGTTATGTCAGGAAAGTGTTTATAGAAGAAGTCTTGCCCTCTTATTTGTGACAGCTTCTTCTCATAGGGATTTTAAGAAGGCAACCAGGCTAGCTTGCGTTCCTGAGTTGTGTTTCAACTGTGTTTACATGGGATCGCTCAGGTGGCTTACTAAAAAAGCACCTTGCCTGAGTGCATTCATATAAATGTATCTTCCAATAAACATGAAATCACTCAATCACACAATATTTTCAAGGTACGTTATGCCGCTCAGAGACTGATGTCAAGAAAATGTAGTTTAATATGTTACATTAATATGAACAGAGCATTAGCTAATACACAGGCTGTTATTCAAGACATTGGCAACGCATGCCATCCTAAGGACCGATAAACACAAGATAGAAATTAATAGGAAATAATAACAAACATACCAGATTTACTCCATAGAAACACTCCCTTCAACACATAAAAACACAATTTTTCTATGCTTGACTGCCAAAGTAATTATTATTCCATTGGTAATGGATAGCAGTTTGAAATATAACCAGAAATAAAAACTAAGCTGCACCTTTCCTAGAAGAAAATTTTAACTCTAATGGGCTTGTGGGCTATTTTTCTTGTGTTAGTTGCCTGAATACAGCATCAGAACATAGCTGTAGAAAGCAACATCAAGTTAGAGAGGCATTTACAAGAGTGGGAGAACTTAAATCTCTATGTCCACAATACTAATAAAGTAATATCTAATTCACATATTCTTTGTAAATATCATTATCTTAATTTCATAATTTTCTAGTGTCTTTTGTATATATGTATGTAAATCCTGCATGTACACTATAGTTTTATATACTTTGTATTCTAATGTTTCTCAGGAACCTTCTGAAAAACACTATTTGTGATGTTGGTTTTCCTGAATATATATTATTATCATTCAACTGAAATAGATATTAGTGACTGAAGTATGATTGATGATTCACTTGATCTATAATCCTATATAAATGTGCTCATTCATCGGCATATTTACAGCAGCCAAGGAAAACCCATGCAACCAGATTGAAGCATTCCATCGAATATTCTTATAATTGAGTACACTGATTTTGTCATGGCTAAAATATATATTTTCTGTAAATATATTTTCGAGGAGTCTAGGGCAAATGATACTTTACCAAAAGCGAGATGCAATGAAGAACGATACATGTAAACCAATAAAGTCAGTAAAAGAACCTTTCGTATTAGATTTTAGTATATTTAGAAGAATTTCCATCTTTTTGTTCTATTTTTGTATCACTGATAGTCAGAAGAATCACATAAAATGCATTCAACCGCGTGAACCCCCCCCCCCCTTGCTAAAAGACTTGAACTTAGTACATGGCGGAGAATGGCGGAAATTTTAATGAAACATTTTGATGTCTAATCGTAAAATACAAATTCACTTCAACAATTATACCCGAGAGCTATGGAGCAATAGCGTTGTCTCGAGTTGACGTCACGAATTCCGACCCCCCGCCAAGACTCAGACAAACATTGGCAACTCTTAATATAAATTATACTAGGGTACCTGCAAGGTAGGGAATGCTGCGGGGACTGTTATTATTCTTTAGCTTCTTGAAACAAACATGCAAACAAATATGCAACACAAATTATATTCAGTAGACGGTAATTATTGGCATTGACCCGGTGACTTGCGCGCTGTCAGTAGATGCATACCCTAGCATAGTTTGCAGGATGAGACAAGCTAAAGCCTCTTACAGACGAGCAAGTTTTCTATGACAAGTTTTTATATGACAAGTTTTATTTGCTCGTCTGTATACGCAACTTTGGCAATTTTTTCTATGACAAGTACATTTGTTCAAAAGCTAGCATGTTAGCTTTTGAACAAGTGTACTTGTCATAGAAAACATTGCCAAAGTAAAATTTTGCTCGTCTGTATGGGTCAACAAGGAAAACTTGTCAAAGTAATTTGAGCACTTAGGTGCGGTTGGTCAGCAATCTATTGTTGTATTGGCTATCATTGCAGTCAGAAAACCACAAACTTGTCATAGAAAATTTGTTGTACGTACACACGTGCAATTGGCAAATAAAACTTGTCATATGAAAACTTGTCATAGAAAACTTGCTCGTCTGTAAGAGGCTTAAATATATCACGAAACATGAAAGACGTCAAATTTTGTAACATCTATTTCAAAATATCAATATTTCCATGTATTGTTCTTCCACATGGAATCCCCATAGCCTCCTCCGCAGGCAACTCTTGGGCAAAAAACTTGTAATAAACTTGTAATGTAGCGAATATTATCGAATATCGAATATTATCGAATATGAAGAACAGTAAATTCGATAATCATAGTATTCGATAATATTCGCTACAAGTTATTTTCCCCAAGAGTTGCCTGCGGAGGAGGCTAGAATCCCACCCGATTAGCACCTAATTACGCGTATATAAAGACGTTTTCATTATGTCTCATTACACGTATGTAAGTGTTAATAAAAGATCTGCTGCGCCTGCTGGCGCGCTACCTACAGAGCAGGCTGGAATCGACTGCCAGCTAAAACCGCGAAAGTTTTGTACGCCGTTCAACATATATTTCGTAAATCATAATGACAGACTAGCTGGTCATTCAGCAAATATACATCAGGCTGATCAGGGTTTCTACTCATATATCTCATATATTGCAGCTTAGTTGATAGGCTGTTTGCCATTCATCAAGTTGGTTTAATATATAATCTATCATCTATGGGAGATTTTTAGTTTGTTGTATTACAAATCACCCTTCAATAGAAGCACTTTGTTTTAAACTTTGCCTTGAATAATTATACCCAATGTGCAGGGCCGGATTAACGTCGCGCGAGGCCCGTGGCAGATTTTCAGCGCGAGGCCCCCAACCCCAACCCCCCTCTTATGAAAACCTTTGAATTCAAAGACACACAAAATTGTTAAATAATTGTTTTCAATTTTATCCGCAAATCACCGCAATTTCGCAGCCAAGCTATCTCCACCAGGATTTCTGAATAATTTTCCGTTACGTTAAAACTTGTTTCAAACATCAATGAAACCTTTATATTTTGCTAATTTGGGTGCTTGAACAACCTGAATTAATTGCGACGATTTGTTGGATATAATTGGGTCTTACAAATACATTTTCAGTATCCAACAACAAACATAACAAAACGTTAACGATTAACATGGCTAGAAATAACTAACAAAATGTCATACAAATCAAATGTACATTAGCACAAGCATTGGTGTCTATAATGTAGTCTATAATGAGTCAATCCGAAGATGCGCTGTAAACGTTATCCCTACGCGATTTCTTCATTGCGAAATCATTAATAAGCAATGTCCCAATAGAAAATGGGCGTGTTCTCGTAAAAATGGGCGTGGCACAGTAAAGCGCGAGGCCCCCATAAGCGCGAGGCCCGCGGCATATGCCGCATCTGCCACGTGGTTAATCCGGCCCTGCCAATGTGGTATTAAAAGTTTAAAACAAATATAGAGGCTAAGAGCTGCTTTCTTGATGTACGAACAACCGAAATATGCGGTTATATACTGTAGGTGAGTTTAGAGGGTTAGGTTTTTAGTTGTTCATGCACTGAGAAAACACCCAATTATATAACATATAGTATACATTTTTGAAGCATTGTGCAATAAGCATGTATGCTGGATGGCAAATTTTATGTTTAATTATGTACCCAACAAGATCTGTAAATAGTAAGAAAATATTTATGGTGTAAACAACTTTTGGGCTGGCCAGTGGGCCTGTGGCTGTACCGCGATACAGCTGTAGGCATTGTAGATGAAGGTTAGTCAGTGATTGTGACAGTCTGTAGCTACCAGTGGATTTTGCTACGGTACTACTAAGAAATAGCTAGCTAGGCAAGGCTTTATTAATTCTGATAAATGGCCTTAATGCTGGAAACATCTTATCTTATAGGCAGTGAACTCTATACAACACTCTAATCCTTTAAGACTTTATTAACAATTGTTTTATTCCTGTGAAACATAGTGTGGCCCTAGCTGTATTTTGGAAAATTTTATCTTTAGCTTAGGAATCAAGGAAAGTTTGACCTAATTTCACATCTCCCTGACATTGTCATTGCAATAATTGGAAAAACCTTTTTCAGACCAATGTATTATAGTTGGCAAGTACATGTGGAAATATCAAACCCCGTTCAAACTTATTGTAGTGTGTATTAATTGGTGATGTACAGTATGAACAATTGTACTAGATTGTGTTTAGAATAGTAAGGTAGATGACTGCAGTAATAGTCCAGAGGCAACTAATAGTCTTCTCTTACTATATTCTGTGTACAGTTAAGTAGCTACTACCATAAGGTATGGGTGAGACTTACAGAAAAGGAGTTGTCATATTGTGTCTGGTGGTATATTAATACAGTACATATATCTTCAGCAGAGAAATGTTGTTGGGCCATAGAAATCTATTATATGTTTTATTACTTAACTTCTGTAGTCCGAAAACTTTGTCATTGATGCTTTGTGCACTCTAAAATCTTAATAGAAAATATTTGGAAATTTGCATGCCAGGAGGGTCAACAGGCATGTACAGTCACTAATAATTTTTTTGTACTTACTGAAAAATGGTACCTGGTTCACAATATTTAAGATCACCGGGCCAGTGCATGTTCAACTAACTTCAATATCATAATAATATGTATTTATGGTATGTACAAAAGGTAATACCATTTGTACATTCCAATATACTGTATGCCCTAATCAATTCTGTTTATGACATTGTTGTATACTAATACCTAGCCACACATTGTTGTGTTTAATATTTCATGCCTTAATTAATATTGTACCTTTCATTTTTAGAACTGGATAAGTAATTATAAAGCTAGCAGACGATTATCTGGTGAACCCAGACAAAATGCTACTGAGGCAGTTTTAGTTCGGAAGAGAAGTGGCTATAATGTTTTTGCCAAGGAACAACTTAGTGAAGGTAAATTCTCGGAAGGATAAATGTTCCATAATACAATGAATAAGGACAGAGGGGAAACAAAACAAACTTAGGAGTTTCCTGAAGGAGTTTCTAGCTGTATATTGATCACCTAATGGAAACTACTTCCTACAATAAAATTTCATGGGCATTCTTTTGTAGTCATCGGACTCTATGTACCCATTTATGCACAATAGTCTTCGGTTGATGAATATAAACCTTATGGCCTTAGCGCCTAACTTTATGTTTATACTCTGTCTTATGCCAGACAATTTTACTCGTCTAGGGGAGAGTCTTGTGTGTTAATAGGTTAACAAATCTGCCAATTTATCTTGTATTCTTGTTAACCCATTAAGCTGCAATGTGGCCTAATGTCCATTTACTCTGTCTAATGCCTGATTCTTTTACTCTGTCTGTGAAACCGCTCGCTCAGAAGATTTGCCTGCCTATTATGCCAGGCCATTTTACTTGTCAAGGGAGAAAGACAAAAAAAGATTCACTTGGCAGGTTTTTTGATAATATTTTCTGATAATATTATGCATTTTTATTTAACCATGTATGTATTAAGGGAATCGAAAAATTTTCTTCAACTTCCAGTGGCAGTGAATTTGCCTCTTACCTGCTTATTAACCAAGGTTAATACTGCATTTACTCTAATTTAGAGAGTTTCATGGCTATAATGCAAAACGATTTTATTCAATGCTGCTGCAGACCTCCTACAAACATGCCCTGGAGATATCAGCCTGTTAATTAAGCTGCAATGTACCCTCATGCGCCTTACTTTACTCTACTCTGTATAACACCAGACAATTTTACAGTACTTGTCAAAGGGTAGTGCCATGCAGGTTAATGGGTTAATAAGTATCTACAAAGTCAATATTCCTGCTATGTCTGTATTTGCTGAAAAACGTCTGATAATTTTTTGCAAGATCCATGATACAGATAGTGAGCATTATTTAAAAATATATTCAGGGAGGTTGAGATCAATGTTGTGTTTTTATACCATGACAAACAACACATTTATTTAATAAGGTATTTAATTTATACCTTATAAATGTAGGAGACTCCAAACTCAAGAAACAAAAGTTCTCTGAACTAGGTTCAAGGTGGAAGGACCTAACAGACAGCCGAAAAGAGGAATATAGGCTGCCCAAGGCTTTAGTGATGATCAGAGGAGTAAGAGAATTGTTAAAAACATAATGAAAGAGGTCATTATGCAGTATATATTGATTTATCTCACTATTTATAATTACAGCGAATTACAGTATATTAATACACAGTACTCACTCAGCTCCCATCGGTTTGAATCAGAGCGCTTATATATATAAGCGCCCTGGTTTGAATCCGTAATTAATTAATCGATCTCAACAATCTATCAATATCAATTATTGGTTTTAATATAATTATATAATTTATTAAAACCAATAATCAATATTAATCTTGACATGCAAAAAATGCATGCCCACCCTGTTTTGCAAGTCCCTTCAATGTCATGGGAAGAACACATTTAAATGCTGTAATTAGATTGTATTGAATTTTCGATCAAACTTATTTACATTTTGACAGGAAAACATTCCAGGTTATGTTTCATCAGTTTTCTCATTAAGAAGTCGTATTAATTGCCCTATCTTGCATATGAGAGCGGGCGAATGCCATCTCTTTGTGTTTTCTCAATTCCGAGAAGGAATTTCATGTGAATATTATGCCGTGCGTGGTAATGCTGTGCGCATTTTCAATAGTTGATAACCATGATCCAATTTACAGGACAGATACATGGATTTCCACATGCACCACTTCTTTTGAACCATTAAAATTATCAACAGAAAGCAACGATCTACCAATGCCACTCATTTTATATTTTTTTAAATGGATAACATTGGCAAAGCAAGTATTTCAGGGGTACAGTAATTTGTTGAATAAGTGAGTTGTAAGTTTCAAATATGAATTTTTCACGCGAGTTGGTTGGCTAAAGATTACTAAATTATTATGCAAAAATATTATGAAATATGCCGCATGCATGATTGTGTTCCAAATTCACATGTGATTTCATAAATATGACTGAAATCACATGTGAATTTGGAGCATTACAGTAAGTCATGGATTAAAACTAAACATTTTTTTTCAACACGCAGGTTGCCGAACTTGATAGCATTAATGGAGTTGAATGTTTGGTTGTCTGTGTCGCAGGTGGAAGTATATACCATGCTTCAACAAAATTGGGCCAAAAATTTCTTGAAAAATATCCTGATCCTGGTACCGTTACAAATTTCGGAAATACTATCCAAAATGGTAAGATTATTTTTGATTATTTTTACTATGAAAATTACAAACAATGGTACAGTGGCACATCGTGTACTTTTGGCAACATGAACCGCCTGGTTGGCATGAACATTTATACCCGGTTCACAATTTTGGATAACTGACATGCCTAGTTGCTATTGTTCCAGTCTACGAGGGCTTAGAATAGACGAAGGTAACT
Source organism: Trachythela sp. YZ-2020 (assembly GCA_016169945.1). Lineage (NCBI taxonomy): Eukaryota > Metazoa > Cnidaria > Anthozoa > Malacalcyonacea > Clavulariidae > Trachythela > Trachythela sp. YZ-2020. Next base: position 207,201 of record JADLSH010000374.1, on the reverse strand, counting down.
TGAAGGTAACGTTAGAATTATCTAGTGAGTAACTGGCATACATGTATATATAATTCTAATGCTTGGTTATCTTAGTTCTATTCTTTGCTTTCGTAGACTAGAACAATAGTAAGGCAAAGCTTCATCGTTAAATAATGTAATTACTTTTCAATATGTTTCAGCCTTCCTTAATGACAAGAAAGATGTGAGCGATATATATTCGAACTATATTTAACAAGAAGTATAGTAAGTACATTGACGTCTTTCCTTCCAGGATTCAAACTTATATGTATGCCGTTCTTTATCAAATTAGACTACAGCATGAGCACACGGTAATGTTTCCGAGCTTTTTCATACATTGAAACGTTACCGTGTGCTCATGCATAGTATTAGACCTGGTTCTAACTTGATCAAAGAAGCTTTGCCGTTGTATTAAACCGGCCTTAAAAAGGTAGATTTTTCCATATTTTCGCACGTGTTACTGTGTTGCACAGTGTCATACACTATTTAAGAATTCCTCATAGAGACATTCTAAAAAATAGAATTCACGGCTTTCAACATCTTGGTGTCACCACGTATCAGAGATACGGGCACGGGTTCATCTCCCGTGGGATGATATTTGGTCTGTGAATTTTATCTGATGCTACAAGTACAGTAATATGCGTTTGTTTAAGAATACATAATGATAAGAATATCGCTATTTTTAAGGTACATTAGTTGGCAAGTCCTCACCGTTGCCGTTATTCAAAACAATCTCTTGGCCTAAAAAAGTTCGATGGTTGCCCCGTCCGATTATGAACAGGTGTTTTGTTATCCAAAACAGCCAACCCATACGGAGCACAACAAAAGCGAAGGTTGTGGGAGAGATGAAACTCGTTCTCTTTCTCTTTGGAGTCTCGCTGTTTGGAAACAAATAGCAATACCAGTAACACGGCATCTGCACCTTCAACATCATCAAATAATTTGTCGACTGCTGACCCACTTTTGCCTCAATCGACATTACCAGTACAATATCCCACTTGGTGCAACCAATTTTGATGCGAGTTAGAATTTTTTAACCGTTACATTGGTGAACTGTCTAGTTATGGATCGTTTTCACTCGTGTGATCGGTACCGTAGCCCCATTGAGACGGTGAAACGATAAGATATATTTGAATAAGAATAGTAAATTTTAATTGTGCACCAATATTGCTGCCATTTAATTTTTTGGTGCACCAATATGGTCATTGCAACGTCAGATGAATACGATCTATAAGCCAATGCATAGCTTTAACTGGGCATCCAACTGCGTCGGGATAAAATAAATGTTTGTGTAACCAGTTGTGTGAACCCAATTGAGCACAGTAGCGATACCTTAGTGTACTTCCATTTGTTTGGCTTTGGTCCTTGATAAAATGTACTTCCCTGCATGCAAATTTGTCAAACGTTTGCATGTTTCGTATGTATATTTAAATTTTCCATTCCAAGCTGCATGTTGACTGGTTTCCATTCAGTAAAAATTGATTTGCATGCAGCATGCAAAACAAGGTAGATTCAGTCTATTTCACATCTGCAACCATGACTTGCCACGACATTTGCCACTAAATGGAAACCAGGATTTATATATGCTTGAACTCAATGTGAATGCGCAGTCGAGTTTATGTATTTGTTTATTTAATGTCATAGAAAAGATTTAAAACACGAGGCGATAAATGAATGTCCATTACCTCGTGAATGTTCAAACTGCGCGCTGTAAAGTTATTGAACGGTTCAAAATCAAGTTATGTTATAAGTTCATTTACGTATTTTTTCAAACATAATGAAGCGTATCTTCATAACGCATAAAACCTCTACACGGTCGTGGTCATATGTTGCGTTTTTCTTGTGAATAAATAGATAATTGAGGTTAAGATAATAAATATTTTTTATTAATAGTAATGTAAATTTTTATACGCAGGTACAGCTTTTGGGCTTATGGACGAGCGAAACATGGTGACTGGAACGGGAAAGGTTATGGCAAAGGTTCAAATACACGGAAGACCAATTGCGCCTGGCTGCCTTGTTGTTGAAGTGGTCAGCGTGAAAGAGGATTGCGTAATAAAACCGCCTGTACCAGGTCCATTTGATGACGAAGACGCGGTAGAAGTTGGAGGGTTTTATTTGTGGCCAATATCAAAGCTCTCTTTTCTTAATAAAGCTGGAATTCAAGTCAGAATCAACAAGTGACTTTTGTAGATAACCATTGTATATATGAATCAATTCGGCGATAAGTGTATAAATAACAAATATTTTGAACAAATATAACATTAAATTTTCAATTACTGTTACTTTGAAAGTTGCATAACATTTACATAAATAATAAAAAGGTAAGGTCACTTAAGGCCAATACAGACTGAACGCGATTCTACAACGCGGCGCGATTTTTCGATTTTCACTGACATATAACTTTGATCCTGTTTTATGTTTTTCAAATATTCAAAAGCACTATAACAGTTTGAGTTATTTGGTCTGCATATCTTTTAAAATTCCTTCCATAGACGGTTGTATTTACTTTTAAAAACTAAAAAATACGCAAATTTTTACTTGCGCATTACTTTCATCCTGATTCATAAGCTTTCAAAAATATTGGCGCTATAATATCTTGAATCATTTGGTCTACATATTCTAAATCTTTCCTTTCATAGACACAGTTTTATTCACATTCAAAAACTGAAAGGTCGCACCGGGTAATCGCGATAGGGTTTGTGTAGAATTAAAAATTATTCATAAGATTATATACATTATAGGGTTTCTGCAACATACCATGCATGTGTTCAATCCAAGTTGATTGGTTGACTTCCAATGTGTCCAGCACAAACTCACAGTATTGAACAAAGGGCAACCGGAATATTTGTGGAATAGTCATGCATGTATTCTCACACGCCTGCATGCAGGACTCATGGTTGTTTGAAATCAACTTGAGGGATATCGCCTATTAGATTAGGATTTGCATGATGTTCATATTTGCATGGGTATGTCAATAAAAAATAGAACCATTATTTGAAAGAACTTTTGAAATTATGTGGAAAACCTTTTTACACCATTAGCTTGAATTTCCACAAAAAAACACATTTTATTTTGTGGAACGTGTTATTTGGTGGAATGGTTATTTTGTGGAATGTGAAATATGCTACTTACCTGTGGGTGACATATATTTATTACCCAAAATTTAAGTCTGGAATACCTAAATATGTACGTAATCAGCTAATTTTCACCAAACTTCACACACATGTTAAACCAAGGGAACACGGCAGACTGCCGTGTAACCCGTGTTGATTTCTTTATTTACATGTAAATGAATATGGTCGTTCACTTACTTGTTTTTGGTCTTTTAATACGCATATTCTTTAAGTGATTCCCCACTTTATTAATAATACAAATTTCAAAATTCAAATTCAAATTTCAAAATTGTTTTAAAGTGTATTTCCGCTTCGAGTGACTCCGAAGGAATTCCGAAGGAATTCCGAGGGACAAGACGAAGGGGGAAAAATGAAGGGGGAGTGAAACTTCGGTCATTTTATCGGATTTTATCGTCCGATGCTCGTAGTACGTTGCTAGGAACAGGGCCGTTGCTAGGAACATTTATATAAAATTGGCGCGAATATTGAAAGCTTCGAATGGCGAATGCGAAGAGATTGATCGACACAATCACCACAGGCCCGTAGCTGGGGCGGGGGCACGGCCCCTGGCGAATATTTGTGCCCCCCCTGTGCCCCCCCTGGCGCAATTGTACATCTTCCAAAAAAAAATAAAAATTAAGTATCGGTGTGTTAAATGTGATTTTTTTGATAAAAACACTGGTTTATATTATAAAAATGCAGGTTTTGTACTTGAAAAGAGAAGATAAAGGTAATAGTTTCCGGGAAAAATTTTTAGATGTCGTTTTTACTCCCCGACAATAAAAATAGGAGAATTATGAACGAAAAGCAAAAGTGTGCCCCCCTAAGAAATGAGAGCCAGCTACGGGGCTGAATCACCACGAATGGCTGAAGAAAATTTACATAACGCAATGTAAGTAAACCTAATTTGAATATTTGAATAATTTGAATAACTGAAATATTTACGTTGTTTGTTTCAGATTAACTTCTAAGTTCGGCTACTCGCCTAACAATACGTTGCCAGTACAAGAAGCATACAATGCCTTCTCTTCTGAATGCCTAAAGCATGGACTTGCTGTCTTGAATTGTGCCACCTTCGGAAAGAGACTTTTGAATGCCTTTCCATATTGCGAGAAGAAGAAGAGAAGAATCCCTGGGTCGAACGGCCAGTACCAGTATCCTATATATTGAATACTATATAAAATTATTTATAAATATTTAATATAAAAAGGTTTATTTTTAACTCATTTGAATATACCCAGGCAGTGGCATGAATATAAACTAAATTTAATGTGTTTAATATGTGTCTCTGTTTCAACATTAATCCTTAACAAAGTTTAGAAATATCTACAAAAACATTGATCTAAACAATGTGGACCATGAAAAAGAGAATATATTTCCTCCTTCGTGTTTATACATTTTACAAGATCTCCAAGCTGACTTTAGCAAATATTTGATTCAAAATAACAGTGGGTCCATGAATAAATTTTGGAATGTGCAATTCACTTGTGACAAATATTTTGAGATTTGTATGTATGACAATAAGTTGTTTGATGGGATGCAAGTCTTCAGAACTGTTAAAGTTTTCAAAGACCTCACTTGGGAGGCAACTTATGTAGGACATAAAGCAAACAGTTTGTCTTTTCTGATGGCTTTACCAAACAAAATTGCATCTTTTCTTGACTTCATGAAAATTTTAAAGATGGTTGAATTTTGCAAAATATGTGAAGGAGTGAAAAATCAAGCATTTTCAGTACTGCAAAAGGACGTACATGATGTGTGTGGTGAAAGCATTGGTAGAATTGAAGAAGTGGTCGAGCAAGATGAGAAGGGAAATGAACGACATTCCCTTAACAGGCGCTCATTAACTTGTGAATATTTCATAGACACTCCTTCCATAGCAGCACTTTGCCAAAACTGCAATGTATTGCGAAGAAACCTAAGTGTTCAACTGGTTCGCTTCAACAATAGTCTGCAGGAAGAATCAAAAAGGTTGGCTGAACCTAGCAAAAGCAAAGTGAACAAACGGTTCCTTTCGAATGAAGAGATCTCTGAAAGGGAGAATGACCAAAAGAGAAGAAGGATAATTGCTGAGAAAAGAGTGAAATATTGGAAATTTAAGGCTGCAGAAGAAAAAAAAATGAAGCACATGGCTGTGGATGATGGAAATGACCTTATGGTGATGTTTAAGGAGCTGGATAAAGTGGATGAGAAAAACCCTGATAAAGAATTGTTCCCCGATGATCCCAAATTATCACTGTTCTGGGAAATGCAACGGGATGTAATATCAAAAAAATCAAAGAAAACAGCTATAAGATGGCATCCACTGTAAGTACCTTAGTGAATAACTTACTCTAGGGGTGCACTTTATTCCAGTCAATCATAATATTAGATGCACAATGAAAACGTTCACCTGCCAGGTACAGTATTAATTGTCGAATTAGTGATATTATGACCATCTGGTTGGATATAATATGTGCTGCACCCTGGTACATTTAAACATGTATTTTACATGTTCCATATACCCATTTATAGGCCCAAATGTAGTCTGCATGGCAGCCTCCCATGGGCTAGGCAATCATGGATTCTACCTATAATATCAACATGAAGTAACAATAGTATAGTATGTTCACTTGGAGACTGAAACTTATCACTCTTCTTTTTGTACCAATTATTTTTCATTATAGTATTATCAAAACATGCTTGGCTTTATGGCACCGCTCTAAACAGGCATATGAAATTCTTCAGGATTCAGGCTTCATAAAGCTGCCTTCAACAAGACTGCTTCAATATCACAAAGGCAAGATCAAACAGGTTGGTTGGACACAATTTTAATTATATATCCATATTAGACTATATACAATAACTATATATATACATATATATATATATATATATATATATATAGATCTACTATATATATAATATATATATAGATCTACTATACATTTAATATACAATTTATATGATATACAGTATATGCTGCATATTTTTTATCTGTATACTTTATTATTATACGCATAATATAGACATATGTCACAATATATTATATCCAATAACATTTGTTAAGTTTTCCACCAGATTGTGATGGAACAGAACGTCTAGTGAAATAGTCGAACGCAATTTATTGCTGTATCAAGTAGTCACAGTATAAGCCAGATAATGTACAGTATTTAATTTGATAATTGGTATGTTACTTTAATTATTTTGCAGAAACCAGGCAGAAACATTGAAATGTTGAAACATATGAAGTCACTGGCAGAAACACAAGATGTATCTCCAGCAGGTTGCTGTGGATACATCACATTTGATGAAATGTCCATTCAGGTAATTATACAGGTTTGGTACTCATGTACATAACTGATGACCCAGATTGAATTCCCCGATAGCAGTTGACCAATCATTGAGTGTTAATTAGCTTAGTTTGTGATTTTGTATATTCTGCAGTGAGATTGATACATGTAATAATTTGTTTTAAAAGGATGACGTGCAACTCAGAAGAAAGGGTGAGTCTTTCGAAATTGTTGGCGTGGTTAACCTTGGCAATCTATATGAGGACATGAAAGTATTACAAACAGGTATTACGAGTGTACATTATCAAGACACTGTAGGTGATCTTAATTTGAAGTGGTGGGAGCAATCTTTTGATACAAAGATAATTGAGAATTATTTCTAAATTAATTCCCCCCAAAAAATTATATCGAAATATGGCTGCAATTTTTATCATTATTTGTATCGGTATTGTACACAAATTTGAGTTTTGACCATATAGTAACCTCATGTCATACATGTGAAAACAATATGCTGATATAATTACTCTAAGAAAATATTTCAAAATACCATACCAATTAATGTACATGCAGTAGTGAGAAATAATTCTATATAGAGATTCGGGTACTTGATTAAAATTGTCTACATTTTTAGTATTCCTCCATAAATATCCAGTTTTCTTGAATCCCTGAGTGACTGATATCCAATGGAATACTATCTGGTACCATCTATTAAATCTGACATATCTTATATTTCTAACAATTATTATACTACCTTTCACCACAGGCAAGGATGAAGCAGTCATAGCAACCCACCTCCTCCAGTTTATGTTCATTGGTTCAACTGGCTTTAAATTTCCTGTTTGCTATTTCCCAACAATTGAAGTTGATCCTACCACATTATACCACATTATACCATCAGTTCTGGAATGCTGTTTATGATTTGGCAGAATTTGGTTTTAAAGTTTTACTTGCGATATGTGATGGTGCACAAGCAAATCGTACATTTATTCAATGTCACTTTGATGATGCAGGCAAAGAAAACTTTACGACCACAAACATATATACTGGGGAACCACTGGTGTTTATGGTAGACCCTTCGGTAAGTATTGTCATTCACATTAGGGTATAACCATATTTAAGACTATATAAACAACCATCTCCATGTTTGTTGGTACTGTATATCTTTAATTACCTAACGACAGGGGCAGGTGGTGCAGCATTATACCAATATCTTACATATTTTTTTTTTGCCTTAAAATGTTTCTTCTGGCCATACGGATTGGTAATTGGTAATGATACAAATCATATCAGCACTCAAGTTTACCACTTTTGTTATTGTACAGTATGTGTATGTTATTGTACCTACATGTAGATCTGTGGAGCTAAATATTAGCCATATCCAGGTGAATAGGATATTAATGCAATCTCAGGCCTTAAAATATCGGTCGGTCACGGACATTGTCCGACCCATTCGTGAAATTGTCCGACCAAGAAAGAAACGCACCGGACATTCTGTCCGACCGAAGGAAAATTGAGGTTTACTGTTTGTCCGACCCAACTGTATTTATGTCCGACCAAATTTTAACTTTGTCCGACGTAAATTTACCCCGTAAATGTTTATCAGAGCTGTTATGTGGTCCGCTAAGCGTCAACGCACGTTTACTTGCGATGACTTGCGTTCTCGGACGTTTGATCGGGCCGTAAAGTATCAATGCATAACTGCCCAACATTTAGCGTCAGTATACGATTTTAAAAGAATACATTTTCGCGCCAAACTAAACATAAGGCCATCGGACATAATTATAAAAATGTCCGACCAATTCTGAAAGACACCGGACATTTTGACCGACGACACTACTGACCGATATTTTAAGGCCTGCAATCTTAATACACTATATGCAATATACTATCACAAAGTAATTTATTAACTTTTGTTTTAATTTTAGCACAATTTCAAGAAGGTGAGAAACAACTTACTAAAAAGTACAACAAATGGGAAAAGTCCTAGGTATTTCAAACTTGATGGTAAAGAGATTCTTTGGTCCCACCTGAGGGAAGCCTACATGTATGATGTCGAGTACAACCCCATCCAGACCTTCAAGTACCTTACCCCACAGCATTTTGAGCCTGGGAGTGCAGACAAAATGCGTAACTATCTTGCCGACGATGTACTGGGAAAGCGAATGGTAGAGGTTGTACAGGTATGATAAAATCTTAATTTTTTTTGTACATTTAGAGCATACCAATCTTCGGGAACAACTAATACAACCTGAATTGTCATTAAAGTATATTTCTCATTACATCTAGAACTATCAAGTCCACTTGTTGAAGAAAGGAGACCACACTGATGTCCTAGAGAAGACTGTTGAACTTCTCAAAGTTACAAGTGTTTTGCTGAAAAACTTCAAAAACAAAAACCATATAGGTAAGCTAACATACAGTATCATGTATTTACGTTATTATGAATGGTGTGGCAGAATTTAGAGTTGATTTTATCCAGAAAGAGATGTGAAGGTTTTTCTTCTAACAAAAAATCATTTCTGTCATCATTTCCATTCTACAAATATTTACATATGCAAGCATAAAAACTGTTACATCAGCGACGAAATCATCGGGTAACCAAATGCATGTAGGCTTCTGGTAAATCACTTTCCCATCAGTTTAATATGGATAATTAGCTTTTACAATATGCTAACCTTCCAGACAGTCTTCAATGGAATCTCTAATTAGTTGTAATTATTTTTTAATTATCCCTCACAGGTCAATTGAAGATGAGAGATTTGTTGAAAACAAACGATGTCTTCAATGGTTTGAAAGGTGGGAGACCCAGGCAATGAGTACAGATGGCATATCACTGAAAGAGAAGGGGAAAATGTTCATGTCTTATAAAACAATGTTCGATGTATATTCCATGATTGTTGGTTTTGAAGTTTACTGCAACATTCTATTCAAAATGTACCCTGGGTCAAGTGTTTCTGCATGTTACACTAACCAAGATAAACTGGAGAATTTCTTTGGGGAACAGAGGGCACACAATGGACAAACTACAAATCCAACAATTATGCAAACTGGTAAGCAATAGTCTATAATCTAACGAGAAATTACCTTACAGACAAAACCTTTGTATTACATATATTTAAAAGACTATATCTGTATTATATATTTTCATTTTAGAACATTCAACACTTGGAATAATACAAATGCAGGAATACAAGCGATCTAAAGGAAATTGTACAGTCAACAGAACTTAGACAGTCTAAATATAAGTGTATGTAAGACATGCCTGAGGCCGATTGTTTGTTCATTGCTCTTATACACCAGTTGCAATTACATTACATGATATTAATTAATTATTAATTATATATATATATATATATAGTTACCGTACCATTTGTTCAATCTTGAGCATTTTGAATGATAGCAAGTGAAGGACATGTAATCTTTCCTTTATAACTCTTGCGATGGCCACACTCATGACAATATGAACACTTTCTTGATGTTCCTATTTAAAATATATGAAATAATTTGTTTTCTCATTCCATGATGAACAGTTGAAATGCAACATACTGTGACATCCTGTAATTATACCTGGGATTCTCAGATGACATCACAGTATGTTGCAGAAAGGGGAACTCATTTAGACATTCAGATCACCCCTAATGAAGACACTAGGCTGGATTGTAGAAACGTTGGGTTGTCAAATGTAACTTCTTTAAGTTACATTCATAATTGTTATAAACAAGAGTTGTATTAATATTACTGATTCATTGCCTGGTTGCCATGAAATAATTTCCAACTGTTATTTAACTTTTGAACTCTATTCCCAACAAAATAAGGGAGTTGTCTAAATAAAATCACTACTCACATTGATATTATATGTAAATGGATAAACCTGTAGATATATTTGTACTGGTTGATTGCACTTTGCAGAACTTGCTAACAATGTATTTTAAACTAGCTCATATTTTGTAAATAGCCTTTAAATAATAAATTTTGGTTAATGGGGTCAGTGTGTCTAAATAAAGTTTTGCCCAATGGGTTAACTAAACTATCTGCCATGCATCATGTTAACCCAGTGGGCAGCAATGTTCTCTGTTTTTTACTCTGCCAGGCAAACTGGGACTCAATGCATTGTACCATACCTTTATTGTTAGATGTTGTTGGATGTACAAGATTTTCTGCTCCTTGCTCTGTTTCTTGTGTGTTTACCACTGGATTGGATGTGTTCCTCGATGTCTTCATATCATCATACAACGTTTGGGATAACTTTTCTGGACTTGGCATTACGTCAGAAATCTTCAAAGTCTCCACCAATCTTTTTGACTTGATCTTCTTATTCTCACGTGAAAGTGGAATATTGTATCCCATCATGATGAAGTTTATGTCAACATGAGAATAACACTCAAAGACAGTGTCTCCCTTATAGGCAAGAGCTTTCAGGGAAAAGTGAGTAGCCGACTTTGGAACTGGGTCTGTAATCATACCCAGTATTGTTGGAGTTCCTTGCGACTGTTTCTTCTTCCTTGTTGCTCCCCTTGCTTGAAGACCTTGCCGCAAAGCACTACTTTTTTTCAGCTGGTGATTTCTTTTAAATTTTCTAATTGTTTCAGATGCCATCATGTTGCAGAACCTTCTTATCACTCGTTTAAACAGATCAGCTGTAATGTCATCATGGAAGACCATATCATTGCTTGCCTCATTCCCTTAAAAAATAGAACAAATGTTATACAGGCATGTATACATGTTCAGTACAAAATTCCTGATTGGTTGAAATTCACCAACTTTCTCTGGTTGAGTATTAAGGGGCCATTCACAAAGGATGTCCGAGCCGAGGGGGGGAGGGGGGGGGTTGGAAAATCAGGACAAACTCGGACATAGGGGGGGAGTGGCGTTTTTAGCAATCTGGACGTCCGGATTCAAAACCAAATTTCTTTTGCCTCTATTTTGAACTCTCCTTCCCATTGTGAAAGTGGCATTTTGAACAGTTCATAATATTTATATCTATTATTCTTTCCTTCAATGATGAATTCAACAGTGTCGTGGAGATTGTGTGAGTTTTTGCGAGACATGGCGGATGTCGGGGGTCACTAATTCGGACAAGGGGGGGTCTGAAAATCCATCATTTGGCCGGACATCCTTTGTGAATGGCCCCTAATATATGATACAATTTATGTGAATTGTTGCATGTGAAATAAATCTCTGAAACATAATTTTCAGAAATGTTGCCAAAGCCATTGCAAACAAACCTCTGAACAGGCTTTTAATTCTGGTTATAAGATACAGAATGACATAAATTGCTTTCATGTCAAATAAATTTCCAGTTTGATAACCTGACAAAAAAATAATATGACAAGGAAACCTGTTGTCCTACCTGAAATTCTGGGTTGATTATTATCCAGTTTGCCAGCCACTTCATTGACATCTGAAGTTGAATCTTCCCCGTCACTCTCATGCACCTCTGGAGTCTGGACAGTCCGAAGGTTCCCCAAGATCCATCCACTCTAAGTCATCATTGGAAACAAGTAAAAGCAAATCATTTGTCATGCCATCTTCAATCATGTCCTCATGCGCAATGTCATTTAAGACCTTTTCTTCATCATCATTTTTGTTTCCATCACACAATTTGCCTTCAATATCATTATCGGTAAGGCGCAGGAAGCTTTCTTGCAGTTCAACATTACTCTTTATTTTGGTGTAAACCACAGACAAAGCATCTTGCTTGAAAGCATGGATGTTTTTGTTTGAAAGAAGTTCAGATGCAACTGATGAAAGATTCATAAAGAATTCAAATACAACATCAGGCACATATGTTTTGCCACCCTTGTCATATAGAGCAATATGCTCCAGTGACTCGGGATAGTTCGACTTTTCCAACACGTCATCTTTGCACCCTTTCATTTGCTCAAGCATTGCCTTCATCTTTCGTTTGTCTGCAATTTCTTTGACAACCTTTTGGGACTTCGAACACTTATGCTGACTGATGTATGAAATACAAGACTTTATTTCTTCATGTATAACCCAACCACTAATATCTCTGACTTTGCCACTTGCTTCCTTTGTAGTGGAGTGGACTGGGCCTTCTTCGAACTGGCTGGGGTCATTGAAATAGTCATTTTTTGTGTTGGCAGCTTGTTGCTTGACAAATTCTGCATATAGAGCTCTAGCATACACTATTGCAGCTTTCCGATCCTTTCCTCCAATTCCAATGTCTACTTCTGACTTTGAACAATCTTTCCACTTCTGGAGTAAATGTGAAGATCTGTATAGACTATGAAGCTGCTTTGTAACACCTGAACATTTTTTTCTGTCAATTAATGTTCCACTTTTGTCAGTGGAATGGATCTGCTCATAACTTTGCCACAGCCAGGTGCAATAATCATCCAAACACATTTCTGAGTCAGAATACAACTTGTGTTGCTCGTTTTCTTTCAAGTTCAGCTTCTTCAACACACTTGAAACATCATCGCTGATCTCCGATTCTTTCTTTACCAGCTTGTGGACATTGTCCATCACACCTTGAGGTAGCTTATGTGACAAAAACTGTTCCTTGACCACAAATGGCTTAGGCTCTTTGCAGTGCTAGGAACTGGTATGCATTTATCGATGCTGACTAAAGAGAGGGTTGTTATGTCACGCTTCTTTTCTGACTGCATAACTTCATCCACATTAAGGTCACTGGCCATAACCACACCATTAGCATAAAAGTCAATGACGAGTTGACAAACCTGCGGCATTTTCTCTCTGTATGAAGAGACCTTCAGACCATTAATTGTTGTCGCTCGGGAAACAGCAACATAAGCTTGTCCAGCTTCAAACACTGCAGACAAATCCACATCTAGGAGTGGAAATGCCATACCCTGACTCTTGTGGATGGTCATTGCATAACCAAGGTCCAATGGTATTTGTTTCCTAGTTGCAACAACAGTACACTCATCTTCAACAGTGAAAAGTTCTTCCCTAATCAACTTACGACTGCCATTGTCAAACACAACAAATGGAAAACCGTCTATAAATGAATGGATGGTACCACATAACCCATTAACCAATCCGATGCTCAAGTTCTTCAATAGAACTACCCTAGCATTCAGTTTAACTGCCAAATTCTTTGGTGCAGAACACTTTTTTAGTGAATTGACATTCCCAGAATCATCTGAGCAATAGTGGTGTGGCTCACCTGCTAGGAGTGCCAGGCATTTATCATTTGCTTGCGAAACATTGTTCCTGTGCGAATACAATCGGACAACATCTAACGGATTACAATTTAATGGTCGCGTGAGAGATTCTTCTATAAATTTATGAGAACGTTGTGATAACTCGCACATACGAAACTCTTCCAAAAGGTGTATTAATTCAGGTTCATGCTGTCTATAGTTTTCATCAAAGAATACCGAAATATCCACACAACAATTCCACATAGGACTAGCAAAGCAGTAAACTTCTTTATCACTTGCAGTTGCACCCCTCTGCATGACTGGTCTTAGCTGGTAGAAATCTCCCGAGAGAATCAACTGAATTCCGCCAAATGGTTTCGCATTTTTCTTCAAGCATCTAGCTATCATTTCGAGTTTCTCGAACAGCTCTCTACTCAACATGGACACTTCGTCAATGACCAGTACTTCGCACTGTTCCCATCTCGCAAGCACTTCTTGGTTTGCCTTTATTGTGGCGATTAGTTCGTGAGCTGACTTTGAACCAGTACCGATCCCAGCGAAGGAATGAACCGTCGATCCACCGATATTTGTGGCCGCAATCCCAGTAGGCGCTGTAACGAAACATTGATCGCCACTTCGCCGAAGCTTCTCAATTATATTACGAAGGAAAAATGACTTTCCACTACCACCTTTTCCGGTAACAAATACACTACATCCTTCGTCAACTAACCTTTCGACCTTCTGTTGATTTAAACTTAACATCTCAAGGGAATATCGTAGACTTTAAGGATCAATTGAAGTTAACGACCCCCCTATGCCAATGGGGTCGTATACTTCAATAACAAATATTCGGATTGAAGTATACGACCCCCCTTGTATTATATCGTTAAATTTACGGGTTTTTGTGTCTGTTTCAAAGGAATTTTTATGACTTCCCTTTATTCTCTATTCTCTATGTCTCAGTTCGTTGATTTTTTGACCAGGAAACAAATTCAAAAGACTTTCAACACGATCAATAATATGCGCTTGAGGTGTTTTGTTTTGCAATTTTGTCTCCGTGTTTTGATCGCAAACTGCATCTTGTAAATATCTGTTCGATGACTCATTGCTGGAAAGGCGTTATAAAAGGCCTTAAAATGTTTGGCGAGCATACTGCAACAGTATTCCACCGACGAAATGTCTATCCACGACGAACTGCGAGAAGTAATCTTTGGCGGCAACATGGAAGTGACGATAGATTTCCTGAAGCAACACGGTCTCGTCGCAAGCCAGAGAACTTTAGAAACCACCAAATATATGAAAAGAAGCTAAACGAAATTCTCGATATAAAAATCATGAATAAAAATCATGAATCATGATAAAAAGCTATTATTTTCGGGGGTCGTATACTTCAATGGCCATTGAAGTATACGACTCCCTTGGGGCAGGGGGGTCGTTAACTTCAATTGATCCGACTTTAATTCAGCGTCTCAAGGGAATAGTTCGCTTTTGTAAACAATGGGTCAAGTGTACTCTCAGGAGTCTCAGATCAGTGGTCAAGTTCCCGCCATTTGACGAATGTAACCAGGGCAACGTACTACGAGCATCGAGAGAATCCGAAACCAACAAATCTGGCTTCTGATTGGCTAAATGACCGAAGTTTCACTCCCCCTTCATTTTTCCCCGGCTATCTTTAAAATAGGGAACGGAATCGGGGAATCGGGGAATCCGGGAATCGGGGAATCGGGGAATCGGGGAATCGGGTCCGATTAATGAATGTAATTTGTCTTTAAATTTCTAGAACTTCAGCGAAAGAAAGATGCATGAAAAAGTGCGTTGAAAGGAAATCCACGGGTTTTTATTTTATTAAATAAATTTTGTAATTAGATGTAACTTATACACTACAATTATAGACTGAATTCTTTGTAACTAGATAAACGTAACTTTCGTATAAGTGTACATGGCAGAACGGACTTGACAAATAGTTTTAGTATACATTTTCGTATAAATACAAACAATTTCTTCTGTATAAAATATAGATAAATATAATACTATATGATATAATTATGTCAACAAAATATATAAAAAAACTTATTGAATGTAGTTATGTACAATTTTACTTCTAATATATACGTGTTGGGTGCCTGCTGATCGGTTTCAAGCAGGGCGCTTATATATATATATATGTAAGCGCCCTGGTTTCAAGCATTACTTTTACGACAATTTTCTTAAACTTAGGAAATTTGGACCTTTTTATTAAGGATTTGTTAAGAAATAAAAAATTTTAAAGGAATTTTAAGGTTTGATCCAACACTTGAAAATATTGAAAACGTTTAAAAATTCAGTCAACTTAGGTGCTACTTATCCAAAAATATTTCTCAGAAACGCAGGAAAACAGTCTAAAGCATTCAAAACTGCAAAGATTTTCCACGAGAAGACTGAAGAGAACCATACATGTTTAAAGAAATTTTACTAAATCTAAGGAATTTTTACCGAGAAGCTAAGGAAGTGAGAGCCCTGCTCAGTGAACTCTAAGTAAACTGGAACGCTAACGCAGGGGGGGGAATTGAAGCCAGCTTAATTCAGTTTTTCTGAGTTTTGAGTTGAAATACTTAACGCCGAACATTGGGCTGTATATGAAATTGAAGCTATTAAAAAGTTATATTTGATATAAAAACTTCAAGACTTTAGGTAAAAGGGAAATACTTAAAAAATACAAAAACAACCGCAATTTTGTAGAATACGGCAAATTTTCCCTCAAAGTTTTAAGTATTTCCCTTTTACCTAAAGTCTTGAAGTTTTTATATCAAATATAACTTTTTAATAGCTTCAATTTCATATACAGCCCAATGTTCGGCGTTAAGTATTTCAACTCAAAACTCAGAAAAACTAGAGCTTGGCTTCAACGAATCATAGGACTTGATCATAGGAGTTAGCGTTCCAGTTTACTTAGAGTTCACTGAGCAGGGCTCTCACTTCCTTAGCTTCTCGGTAAAAATTCCTTAGATTTAGTAAAATTTCTTTAAACATGTATGGTTCTCTTCAGTCTTCTCGTGGAAAATCTTTGCAGTTTTGAATGCTTTAGACTGTTTTCCTGCGTTTCTGAGAAATATTTTTGGATAAGTAGCACCTAAGTTGACTGAATTTTTAAACGTTTTCAATATTTTCAAGTGTTGGATCAAACCTTAAAATTCCTTAAAAATTTTTTATTTCTTAACAAATCCTTAATAAAAAGGTCCAAATTTCCTAAGTTTAAGAAAATTGTCGTAAAAGTAATGCTTGAAACCAGGGCGCTTACATATATATATATATAAGCGCCCTGTTTGAAACCGATCAGCAGGCACCCAACACGTATATATTAGAAGTAAAATTGTACATAACTACATTCAATAAGTTTTTTTATATATTTTGTTGACATAATTATATCATATAGTATTATATTTATCTATATTTTATACAGAAGAAATTGTTAGTATTTATACGAAAATGTATACTAAAACTATTTGTCAAGTCCGTTCTGCCATGTACACTTATACGAAAGTTACGTTTATCTAGTTACAAAGAATTCAGTTTATAATTGTAGTGTATAAGTTACATCTAATTAACAAAATTTATTTAATAAAATAAAAACCCGTGGATTTCCTTTCAACGCACTTTTTCATGCATCTTTCTTTCGCTGAAGTTCTAGAAATTTAAAGACAAATTACATTCATTAATCGGACCCGATTCCCCGAATCCCCGATTCCCGGATTCCCCGATTCCCGATTCCCCGATTCCCCGATTCCCCGATTCCCGTTCCCTATTTTAAAGATAGCCATTTTTCCCCCTTCGTCTTGTCCCTCGGAATTCCTTCGGAATTCCTTCGGAGTCACGCGAAAAACAGCCGCGCCCGCAAAAACCAATCGATGCGGAAATACACTTGAAAACAATTTTGAAATTTGAATTTGCTTCGATTTGCCCCTCGGATCGTACGCTATATTAAGTATATTTTGTATTAAAGTGGGGAATCACTTAAAGAATATGCGTATTAAAAGACCAAAAACAAGTAAGTGAACGACCATATTCATTTACATGTAAATAAAGAAATCAATACGGGTTACACGGCAGTCTGCCGTGTTCCCTTGGTTAAACACAACATACTGGGTTGTCTCGATTGGTTTACGGGAGTGACCAGGATCAACTTAAGGTGGCACAACGTGTTTTTCCACTTTTGAGATAAAGCCATCTATAGCTTCCGCGCACATACATAAGACAGTATTTACTCAAATTAGCGCCTATTAAAGTGGCTCTGCTACATTCTGTATAATGTGGCCTGTAAGTCTATTTCTAATAGGCGAAACGTCATGAAAGTGAACTTCATGACACACATACCAAACACCATCTGACGTTTATTGACATTATGGTAGAAGTCAACGTTAAGGAGGTTCGATTTTTCTATGCAGTTTTTTGTTCCGACAAATTACTAAATGATGGCTAACTACATTAGCATTGAGCCAATAGCCACGAAACTTCGGACACATGTTATACACAACATATATAGTGGTCTGTGTCAGTGGGTTGGCGGGAGTGACCAATATCAACTTAAGGTGGCGCAACGTGTCTTTTTCAATTTTGAGATAATACCATTTTCAGTATGGCTTTGTAGTGGCAATTGACCAACTTGAGTGACAGGTCACTCGCACCAGTCCTTCACGGTCAAAAATATGAAAACATAAATAACGTCCAAATAAAAGCAGCTCAAAGCTTGATACTCAATGGGGATGAATATAAATGTTTTTAGAATCACGTGACCACTTTTCAGCAAAACTCTCCCAGTCTTTTTAAAAACGCGGCTAGCCATAACTTCGGCCCGTTTTAAGATAACTGATCGCAACTCAGTGGAACCTGAGTTTCATTCATGAACTATACTTCTCCAGCATATCAACCTCATATCTATTTAAGATGGCTCTCTAGCGTTTGTCAAAAATCGAACAATTCACTTATGCATAAATTTCCAAGTGTTTTGTCAAAAGATGTAGAAGTTGATGTTAAATAAAGCATCTTATTTTTTTGTCTCAGGCCTTAATGAATGTGTCACTGCTGAAAAGGTTTTTTTTGTGATCCCATGACAAAATTTTCAATCAAACCTCATGAAACTTTGCAGACAAAACGCCCATGTACTAGCGATTGTAACAAGTAAATTTTGATAGTAACATTTCAAAATGTGACTGTTATAGGAAAACTCGCCTTAGTCCCCTAAGACGCGGATTTGGATAACTCCCGAAAAATTTAATAAAAATTTACCAAACTTGGTGTACATGTTTAGTAGATCCAGCTACAATGCTGAAAGTACGGTTTTTCATTTGGACCAAATCTGCCATTTCCGGGGGTAGAGAGAAAAAATATATTTTTCCTTCCCCTCCGGTCAGATAGTTGATGTAATACAACAATTCAATATGACAGCCAGATAGAACTTGTCACGATACAAAATATGTCAGTATTATTGAGCATGACACACTCGTCCCAGACCTCCAGCAAAAATGTTTTTTTAAAGTTTAAAATGCTCGTAACGTTCGTGCTAAGCAATTTTTGACCACAGTCTATACATCATTCGAAAGAGCATCTAAAGATGCATAACATATTCAAATGTGACGGATTTTTACCAAAAAGAATTTTAAAAAATCGACTTGTAAAAAGTCACCCAAGTGCGCATGCGCGAAAAACTGGACAAGGTTTGAAGTTGGGCGAAAATGGATAGTACAGTCGTAACAAGCGTAAAAGGTTACATAAGTACCCAAAGTTTCAAGCCAATCGGACAATAGGAAGACTTAAAATATTTCCGGGCTCATTCGATTTTCAAGGTGTATATCTTGATGGACTTGTACATCTACCCCAGCCTCGTACCCAGGCGCTTTTAAGGAAAAGAAAAAAAATCGCGTTCAGCTAATTTATAGAGATCAGTGGCTGAGATTAGCGAGCGCGCGGGGGTGCTTGGGGAGGACGCGACGAGAGGGGGAAGCGCCTGGCAGAAAATGCAGATAAGTGAAGAATTTTGACCGAAATGTGAAGAATTTAATTGATTGATTGGTTTAATTTCCAAAACAGTTTGACGCAATCACAATCACCTCCAAAGAACTCGAACTGGTGAGCAGTGCCAAGGTGTTAGGAGTTATCATATCCAGTTCACTCCAATGGGTTGACCATGTTAACGAAGTAATCAAGAAAGCGAATAAACGTTTGTATTTCTTGATCTTGCTCAAGCGTGCTAACGTCCCTGCTTGTGATATTGTTAATTTCTACTGCACTGTTATTAGACCGGTTCTCGAGTATTGCGCTCCTGTTTTCCATCATGCTCTCCCTGTATACTTATGTGATGACCTTGAGCGCATTCAAAAGCGTGCGCTGTCCATAGTATCTCCGGGGTTATCATATACGGACAATCTTAGGAAATTGAATATCAGTTCCTTGAGAGACAGGCGGCTGAAACTATGTAAGAAACTATTTCTGTCAGTTGTATCTGATACCGAACACAAACTTCACCATCTTCTGCCACCCAAGAATATCTCAGCATATAATCTGAGAAGACAGCGACCTTTTGACTGTCCGACCACACGAACAAATCGTTTTAGGAACACTTTTGTCGTTTCTATGTCAAAGGAGTAGTTTAAAAGGATATGGGTGGGGTTCTGATATGACTTCCTGGTCCATTGCCGCTGCCTCGCGTTAACCTTTTGCTTTTATGCATGTTTTTGGGTTTTTAGTTGTGCTGTCAACCTTGGTTGATCTCTATTTTAGCGGTGGTGGTGGTGGGGGACATATCTGAATTTGCGCTGATATCATATAATATGTAATATTATTACATTCAGTAATATGTAATTGTGCATGTGTTGTTTTTAATTTGTTTGTAATATGTAAGTTTTGTTAATTTTACGCAATTCAGCCAATTAGGCTGCCATGTATAAATCTATTAAACTATCTATCTATCTATCTATCTATCTATGTTTCAGTATACAATTTTTAGGTTACATTATAATCTATTGATCTATTTACATATTTGGAAGAAGGACTAAAGAAACCCAGCAGGGCTTTTGCGAGTAGTCCTCCTTTGATAAATGTCTAATATATTGTGTTGTCTACGTTGCTAGGCAACGTAACGCTATGTTATCGATAAATTCGGGCTATGTGGCGGCGGACTAACTTTTTGATGACGTTTTTTGACGTCACAGAGCTTGGCCGGTCATGTGATCTAGATTTTGGTGGCGTGATATCTAGTAGCGTGTCTAAATAAATATATCTTCGATAATTTTCTGTGGTTCAGCTTTCTATATTTCAATATAAAAAGCTCTAATAAATCGCAAAGTTCTATCACTCGTTGTTATTTGATTCCAAGGTAAGTTAAATACGGTGGCCCACAAGGGTCACGGCAAAATAAAGACTCACGGCAAAACACAACGAACTCACGGCAAAACTCAACGAACTCACGGCAAAACACAACGAACTCACGGCAAAACTCAACGAACTCACGGCAAAACTCAACGAACTCACGGCAAAACTCAACGAACTCACGGCAAAACACAACGAACTCACGGCACAACTGCGTCGAAAGTCACGGCGGAAGTGGATCTCACGCCCAACTCAGTGAAGTATAAATAGCGACCAAATTGTGTTTTCAACCATAACTCACGAACTAAATGACAGGCAATAATTAGTCGACCTTTTCAAGATTTATATATATAAAAACGCGCACCGCCATCTTGCCGGGAGTGTGTTTATATGGGAATTAGCTTTACTTTAATATTCATCAGGGTCTATGTGGCTGTGCTTTATACTAAGTTATTCGATAGATATGACATCAAAATTAATTGTGTTTTATTAAATACTTAAAGCAACCAAGGTGAAGTAATAATGCACCTATCAATGTTTTCCCCCTGGGTGTGGGGGGGGGGCAACCCAAGGGGATTTTGACATTTCTATTTAAAAAAAGTCAATTTCCCCACCCCTGAGCAATCTCAAATAGTCAAAATTCCCACCCTGTGAACATTTTGGGCCCAAACCTTATCACAATTATAAACAAAGTTTTAATCAACGATTTTTTTTAAACTTTTAATTAACACAATAAGAACAAAATTAAACCACTGCAGTAAATCATCAATGTCAGTATTCACACAGTGTTTATGAAACCACGTCTTGCAGTCATCACACCCAACCCAAGGCACAACATCTGCCTTACATCCAGGAAGATCAGCAAGGTGACATGTTGCGCATATATTTCACTCGACTCTTCAGTGCTTTTCTTCTAGAAAGACACCATTTAAAAGAAAAGAACAAAGAAAAGTGGATTATAAATACCTTAAATTCTTGACTTTCTTTCGCCGCCATATTCCAAACGCAGATGTTTGTTCCCAGGCCCTCTCGATTTTTATCAAAAATGGCGGATATCCAAAATGGCGGTTTTTCAAAATTCCCCACCCTTGAGCTGCTAGCGTCTGTCAAAATCCCGAGTCCCGGAACAAGCAACGTAGTCAAACCCCCTGGGGTTGCCTGCCCTCCCCCCCCCCAGGGGGAAAACATTGATAGGTGCATAAATAATTCAACCAAGGTAGAGTATTATACACTCATGTAGAAACTGATACAATCCCTGGAAATTATACCTTTTCAAACTACATAGACATGTAATGCACTTTATTATCAATGTAAATCCCGTGGGGGGGAGAGGCCGGGACAAGGCAGGGACAAGGCAGGGGATATAAAAAAAACCCTGGAAAATCAACCAAATTCCCCTAGGTAGGGATGGAAATTCCGGTCAATTATAGGTGATTTCCTCACCCAGGGGATATCAAAAAGGTATTTTATTTATAAAAGTATATTAGCAATAGAAATTTAAATTGTCTTATTTGAAAGATCTTTTAAAATGATAAATACAAACTTTTACCGATTATGAGCTGTCTGCCATCTTGGATTTCTGTGGATATGTATGTGTACGTCAATTGCCACAGTTAATAACTGTCAAAAATTAATCCAAGATGGTGGACATTTCATTGCTTTCAGTCAAAATATTTCAAAAACTAAGCACAATATGAGAAAACAGTAACAAAGTTCTGTATATAATTTTTAACGTTCTTTCCGATAAGACAACTTACCTTAGAAACTAAACTTTTATAACAGGCTCAAAATACTGTTCCAAGAGTCTTGCATCAACCACGTTAGCAACGAATTTTAGGATTTTTAGCTAGCAACCACGCTGCATTCTGAGCCAGCATTACTATTGTACGCATTACTACACATGCGCAAGTCCAAGTTTAACCTGCGAGCAGGCTGAAAAATTCAAACCACCACATCCAAGGGACAAGCTTGGTTGTCAAATTTCTTAGGGAGGGGATGCCTCTTGTGATCAAATCCCCTGCCTTGTCCCGGCCTCACCCCCCACGGGATTTACATTGATAAGTGCATAACTAGTTAGTTTACTGTCCAAATTTTATTTTGATGCGAGACAGGGAAGATGTTCTGATTTAGTCTGTAAAGTTCGGCTTTTTCAGTCCACAAATGTGTTCCTGCCTGTGGTTCCTTAGTGGCTCGGATGACCACGTTAATGGAGGTCCCATCTCCAATGGGGACGTTAAAGAACCACTGTGGACGTAATAAACCCTGGCCGTGACCTGCCAGTGTCAGCAAGAGGTTGGCTTACTGGATTAGTGCCAGACAGGCCCAGACTACTGGTGAATGAGACATCTAACATGTATGACAGCCAATAGTCGAATGGAATAAATACCCAGCGCTGAATGCACAAGAAGAATTTGCGAATATGTAGACCTTTCGGGCCGATCATCCCCGTATAGTCCATTATAGGGAGTACCCCCGGGGCTTTAAGATTAATTCAGAGAAGAGCCTTTTTATCCTGCCAGGTTCAGCAAGACCAGGTTCTTTATTTGATATACAGCTTTAAAAAATATCCTAACCAGGTTCAAAACTGTTTCTTTGAATTTATAGAGCTTCTGAAACCTGGGGAAAAAACAGAATCATTTGGCCGACCTGCAGGCACTGCTTCTATAAAATCATTTATCCAATACAAAACTGGAAAAGATGGAAAGCCACAGAAGAGTCAATTGGGCAAGGGGAAATCAAAGAAGAATGACAAAGGAAAAGATATCAATGAAGAAGTCGTAATCTCTATTGGGTTAATGCAGTGGGACCCAAATGAGGAAAATCTCAAGGAAAAGAGAGGAAAAAGACTAGCCCTGCGTGTCCCCAAAACTGCTAATTACAAAACACTGTTGAGCAAGGCTTCAGAAAAGTGGCAAGACTTCCACAGAAATCTTTATGAAGATGGTAAAAGCTATACCCTTCTACTTGAAGATGGTCAGGAAGCCATTTTTGTGCCGGGGTCCAAACCAAAGGAGTTTTTCACACTCAACGGATACAAGGAAGAGCTTTTGAAAGACTACAAGAGAATAACACTATTTCTTTGTACTTGTGATGACCATGATGCAAGAGATTGTAGTGAGGGGAAAAGAGGCATTGACAACAGTGATAACAATTATACAATGTCACCTGTTAAAAAGGCAAAACCTGAAAATCATTTTGCCTTGCAGGATAGACCTGGACCTTCAGATCTAGGACAATCCTGCTCTACCAGTGATGATAAAGGGTCATGGTTTATGCAGGAGGAATTGTCCAGAATGTTTCATGATGACCAATGTGATTATGAGAGCCCTATTCATGATGATAACCTGTCAACAGTGTGCACTGCCAAATCAGATGAGACCACTTCATCAGTGACAATCACCAATGGAGTTGATGTACTGAAGGCCTTGAACGAAAAGGTTGTTGTTGGTGACTCTCTATTTATTGTGATCAGACGTGGCACATCATTAAATAGAGCCCTCACTTTATGGCAAAGGGCAACATCAAAAGTACCTGCTGAGCATCTACTAAGAGTAAAATTTGTTGGCGAAAATGGCATCGATAGCGGAGCCTTGGCACAAGAATTTTTTGCCATCACAATGGAAAATATAAAGAAACAATTTTTTCCTGATGGAAGCCCTCTTTATTCTACGAATGATCTCCAAAAGGGCAACTACCAAGCAATTGGACAAATTGCTGCTGCAAGCTTGGCCCAGGGAGGACCTGCTCCTTGCTTTTTAGCACCATGTGTGTATGATAGTTTAGCTTCTGGTAAGGACACAGAATTCACTACTGCAAGCACAGATCTAGAGAAAAATTTGACAGCAGCCGAGCAAAATGTTTTGCAGCAGATCAAGAAAGATGTTAAACAACACACAGACCTGATCCTTGAACATGGTTATACTGGGCCAATCAATGAGACCCATGTAGATTCAATTGTAGCAGCAATGGTTGTCAGCATGCTGAGCAGAAGGTCCCTGGTCATAAAGCAAATCAGAAATGGAATGGAGTTGTATGGTTTGACTGATCTAGTAACAAAGCATCCCCAAGCCGCTAGGAGTTTGTTTGTCTTAGGCGAACAGAAACCAGTAGATGCAGACTATCTGTTTTCTTTAATCACACCAGAGTACTCCCCTGAAGGCAGCTCACGCCGCTCCACCGAAGAGCATGTCATGGACCATTTCCAAGACTTCATCTTCAGTATGGAAGATTCAAAGGTTACTGGATATGCAGAAGCATTGGCCTGGGACTGCACTGATGGCAATGAAGATGATGATATTGACTTTTTTAAGGATCAAAGTAATGACAGGTATGTGAAAATAAGTATATTAATTAATTTTAACAGCAGACCACAATAATGCTTATGCAAATTAGGCCAAAACAATTTGCCTAAATTGTAACCAGTGCAAGATAATAATTGACATTGTTATTTTCAAAATTATTTCAGGTTCGTCTCACCAGAAATGACTCCAGCAGCTGTTATGGGATGGCTAACCGGGCAAAAACATAGAGATATGGTCAACACAATCCCTATCTATGTCAAGTTTGACCATGAATGCCAGCAGAGAAATCCCAAACACACGGTGTGCTTCCCTTCTGTTGGAGCGTGTGGCAGGCAGATAACGCTTCCAGTTGTCCATATGTCAAGTGCAGATGGTTTTCAAAATGTATTTTTGTTAGCCTATTGCAAAGGACAAGCCTTTACTATGTCATAATGCAAGTTTACATCATAATTCAGACATTTCAGTTTGCTTATGCTTATGTATTTATAATTGTTCCTGTTACATTCATTTTAGTTCAAACATAAAAAGATAAAAGTAATGAACATGACTTCTATAATTGATTTCAATCTTGGACAAAAAAATTGTTTAGCCAAATTTTGTTAATCAATCAGTTAAGGCCTATTACAAATGGCCATCTAAATTCAGCCGGTCTAAATCATTTATATAACCAATAACCAAGGTAATAAAAACGTAAAAGTTACATTCAAGTAATAGTTAAAGGTAAATATTATAATATGTTACCGAACGGACAAAAATGACAACTCTTATTAAAGAGCATTTTGTTAGCGTTCAAAGTTGTAATTTAGTACAGCTTTGGTATGCAGGCTAAAGTGTCATTCTTAATGCAAACGAACTCGAAACAAAAGCTCTAATGAACTAAATAATGGGAATAGTTATTTGGAGTGGCCAGAATTAAGATCCGCATTTGTACTAGGCCTAAGGTACATTAATTGTAATATAACATTACTTTTTCACAGTTTCAATATATATAAAACTTTGTTTATATTAATTTTGTTAGATGATACTAGCAAGTTTGTTGTTAAAATACCCGAAATGTAGCTCACTTGGACGGCCACCAAATTTGTGCACAGCATCCAGATACACAGCAACATTGTTGGGAATCTTAGTTATTGGATCTTGTTAAGTACAACCATATTACTTTTCGGTTTTCGATTTAGAATAAATGTTTGTCATTGTTGAAGCAGTTTTTATTCTATTTGGGGCTTAGCTCATACACAATTATCAGTTCTGGTCTGCCTGATCAATGAATTCCTTTTTCTAGTCCATGAATGGTTGCTTTGCAGCATGATATGTGAAAAAGGAATTTTGAATCAACAATGCATTGCAGTTCACTATTTCCAACTCCCAAGAGCAACCTTCTTTGACATACAGGCATCAATGGCTCGTGGTATCATTAGTCAAGAACAGTATGATGCTTTGAGCTCACAACAGTGACCCCAGTTGCATGTCAAACTATACAAATGAAAACCAAAACTGAGCATGTGTAGTTTGCAATCTCAGAACACTTCAGTAAGCATGAGGCATCTTGCTGTCAATGAATACCATTGCCAGTCACTAAAGTGTAAGAATGATAAAATAATTGCAATGACTATTGTTTCATTTCAAAATGTTTATCACAAGCATTAGAATGGAGAATTGGCAGCACTTTCCTCTGATATTCCTAAACTGCAACTTCTAGTATCCTTTCATAAAGACCAAGTGCTTCCCTCCAGTGTGTAGGTTTCTGAAGGTCAAGGTTAGAGATAACATATTGAAAGTACTCGTGGTACTCATTTGCCACATCCTTTTCTAATAAGTGACATTTGGCGTAGTGTAGCTCATTTTCAGGAACTGTAATCATCAAGTTGTCCATACCACCATGATTTTCTGGTAATGAGTATATTGCATTTGGCCTACCAGACACTGTATCATGCCGAGACTTACGAATGTAGTGTGTATTCCAATGCTCTAGAGACTGATCTAAATCAGCTTGAATCAACCCAGAGAAGCAGAACCATAAGCACTCCTTCTGGAGTGGATCACATGTGTTTAGCTTTCCCCTGTCTGCTAAGTCTTTAAAAAAGTTCATCCACCAAGTGCTCCAGTTTTTTCTCAAGGAAGACCACCATGCTTCGATCCTTTGATTTCTCGGTGAGGGTACATATACATGTGAATTGGGGTCATTGACAAAAAAACAGTGGATACCAGCCATGGTGCCATTCTCTGTTCCAAGGTCAGTATAAAGATGGCGGGGGCAACCACCAAGCTCACTAACAGTATCCAGATAGTAGGCAGCAATGTTATCTGGATAGCTATTTGATCGACTTACATATAGCCAAATTACTTTTCGACTAAACCCGTCAATACACCCATGGATGGGGAATCCATAAGGGGACAACTTGTCGTAGCCATCAGCATGCCAAGCACTATTCGGCCCAGGGTTGTGATACTCTCGCCTTCGCAGCCTATGTGCTTTTCTCCTCTGGACACCTTCCGGATCCAACTCCAACATTAGCTGCTGTACGACAATTCGTGGAACAATCATACCATTGAGCCTGAGCGAATGCCACATGGATCGATAACCAACACAAGAATGAGGCCCGTCAAGAAGCACCTCGATAGCTTGCCGTACTTGTTGGACGTCAAAATCTACGTTCTTTCTCGATAAATTCATGGCTTTCAGCCGCCTTTTCAAAGTACTCAGACTTATTTCTATACCATATTCTCTAGATAACAATCCCCTGATTTCGTCATATTGATATCCTTGGTAAAATAGGTATTCTATCGCTTCTTCTTCGTAATCTTGCACATTATTGTCCGCCATTTTGTATCTCTGACTGGGGGGGGGGGGGGGGGGCAGGGCAAAAAAGCTTACTGGAAGGGGCCAACATGGGGACTGGGGGGCATTTGCCCGTTAAAAAAGGCCCTGCTATATTCAGCAACCAGGTGGTGGTTTAGGAAGGTATATCAGTTATTAAATGTCTATATTCAAACTAAGCGTTAAAACACAATACCACATAACTATATATCTAATCCACCAACCATCAGCTAACATACTTCACAAGCATGGTCGACCCAAGACTCTGTGAGATGTATGATATAGCTCTAATGCCATCACAGCATCTTCCATTCTTTCGAATCAGTTATCGCATATTTCACCCATATATGTTTTCTGTTTTTAATACATATGTATAAATAATTTACCTTATAGTTCATGAAATGACTATTACGCTGCCTTGGCTATAAATTTTACTTATACTTCACTGCACAGTCTATTTACCAACAATACACAATCTATAAGACCTGATATTTAAATCTGTATGATACACAGTGCAGGTTATTTACATGCTTTTAGACTTCCTACAGCACATGGTCTAGTTTTCAGACCCTTGTGATTGTTTAAAAGCCATTTATACCATTAATTATATAATATCGTACATACATGGATACACAATTACATAAATGACATAGCATACCAATTATTTAATGCCAGTGGAAGTTCTATTACCTACTCTTATAATAGTAATAATACAATAAGAAAAAGCAAGTATGTATATCAATTTAAGTAAGCTTATTTTGCAAATCAATTATCACTATCAAGGGTAGTGCTGGACTGCTGGAGGGGCGGGGGCTACAACCCTGCCAGCCCATTAGCCATTTAGCCCCTTATCAGGAAAAAAATTGTATTTCATTGGGGAAGACTCTACGGTATGTCTTGTAACAAGTGTAACAATTCTATGTTACTGCAAAGTACCCTCAATAAAAAAGATACAGGAAATATAGTGTCAGAGATTTGAAATTCTAATATTTTCTCAGGGGCATATGATTCTGAACACAGAACACCCCTGGGTTGAATTTCTGCCGCCACCCCTGATCACTATTATGATCATTCTATTTATGCAATTATGCTTATTATTGTAAAGTGCAGCTAATCTGTTGTAAATCTGGATGTAATATCACTATTTTAAAGTACAAGAGAAATCCAGTCTATAAGTTATATCAATAATCCTCAGTCACTGTCCAGTCTGTCCTCAACCAATAGCCATAAGTCATTATTAAGAATTTGTAGCACATTCCGAGGGGTGTATCGCTCCAAAAAAGCGTACGAGATTTTTGGGATTTTGAAAATCCCGTGAGATTTTTTTTTGGGGGGGGGGTTTCGAGATTTTTGTGGGACTTGTGGATTTTTTCGAGTTTTTTGGGGATTTGTAGGGATTTAATAGATTTTCTAGGATTTTTAGTGATTTTTTTTGGATTTCGTAGAGATTTTTTTAGGGATTTTCAGGGATTTTATAGAGATTGGTATTCCATAGTTATAAAAGGTAAAAAGACTTTATAAAGCTAAAAATTTGTAACGAAATGTCTGAATGCCCAAGGCGGGTACCTGAGTATATATATAACAGTGTGTTATTGTGTTCAGACAGTTAAGACATGAGTCGCTATTACGCTATATAAATTTCCATAAAGCGCAAACAAAAATACAATCACTACGAACACGACATACACTCACCTCGCAAAATTGAACGCCTAAAGTCTCTTGAACGTCTCCACGAAAGAATTCCACAGTAAAAATACTCAATAGCAGCTTGTCACTTCGAAGTATCGATGTTCGCCTTGAAAAGTCAAACCGAAAAAGCGCGATACGGCGAAAAATTTATAATTTGCCAACAGCGAAGATCAGATTCCTCAATGCCAAATTTCTATTCGCTAAGCCAACCAAATCGGAAGTAAATTTCATTAAATGCGGCACGTGGGGCACCTTTGGCAACTCTAATGTTATTGTTGTCTGCAGCACTTCCAGCGCATTGAATTCGCGGTTAGTGTCGCGTGCCTTTCTCAGTTTCGCGAACGTTTCTCGAGTCGCGCGCGCTTTCCTGCGTGCCCTTCTCACGCGCGCGTTTACCGCACGTTCAGGCTTTGCTGCGCGCTCGCGCTTGAAATATTGCGCAATATCTTTACAGCCGCGGCGCATTACGATATTGCGCGGCGGATAGGGAAAATTTCAAAATTTGCGCGTCCTGACGCGCATTTTGTCCGAAATTGCGCAGCCTAGATCTAGGCCGCGCAGTACAAACTTTCCAGTCAGACAATATTCATTGTTTGTGTTTAACAATTATTCGCCGAAGGCGAGGTGAATATCGAGACAAAGTCGAGGTTTTTATTCACCGAGCCTGAGGCGAATAATTGTTTTAATAAAATTACATAGGTGATTATTTGGAAAAAAATAAAAAATGCACATTTCAAAAATATTTTAATTGAATATTTACGATAAAAGCGGCTTAAAAACGCTTTAGCCTTTAGGTGATTATCGCGTATTAATCCGAGGTAGCGCAACCAGTCAGCGTGAGAATTTTCAATAATCACCTATGTAATTTTACTAAAGGGTATTAAACACAACTGAAAATACTCAAACTTAAAATACTCAATCAAACTAAAAATACTCAATCAAACTAAAAAAATCCAATAAACTTGGAGCTAATACAACTCAAAAATACAAAGCTATTAATTAAAGAAACAAAACCTAATTAATACTCTATTTGGCTATTGCTATAACTACAAAATAACTACTCGCCAAACTATAACTAATAAGATTACCAAGGTAACATGGGAGTAACGATTTCAAGAGCAATACAGAGCTCCAATTGGTGTCCACAATAGTTGTGTGAAAGCTAAAGGTGTAAACTTGGATTCTGAAGATATTTTGTGGAATACAACACCAATAGTAGTTTTATTAGCACAAAGTATTTATTTAATTGGCTATATTGTTTATGTTGCATTATTATTAATGATGGCAAACGATATTGAAAAAAATCCAGACCCTACTCTGTATGAGATAATTGATCCAACTAAAACTGTTTGTGCAGATTTTAGTCAAAAGTTTACTGACTGACTGACAATGTGAATTTGTCCCACTCATCACAATACGAAAACCCTTGCACTAAAACAACCTTTAGAACATCAGAGTATGATCTTTCATTTATGCTCTTGGATTAGTGTCTAAAAAGGAACAAGGTTTCTGGGCAAGGTTTTCCAGAAAGTAAGCAAAAGAGTCATGATTTTAATATTTTTAGCTGTCGAAATTTTCATAGTATCGAATGTTTTAACTGAGAGCAATTCAAACAATGAAACTTAGGTCTTGTTACGACCACCGACTACATCACTGCATGCTGACATCCGGCTGACATGCACAACACGTAGACGCATGTACGCATTTGCGTACCTATTTTTAATAATTATCAGGTAATATCGTTGTCTTCAGTTCCACTGAATTACGTAACATATAATTTCTACATATAATATCTATAGTATATTTCCTATATATATAGTATATGTTAACATTAATGAAGGTATATTTACATTTTATATTTCCAATATATATTTATATATGATCTTAAATTATCCCGCCTATAATATATTTTAATCATACAAGCATGAGATATTATCTGCTCATTACTTATGTGTCTAACGAAATGTTTCGCATTCTTTGACTTAGCGCTAGCATTGTCATTGATTGAATTTTCTCTATTTTTATTGATTTTAATCATACAAGCATGAGATACTATTTGTCTTGATATAGTAGATATGATTTCATTTGCTTTTTGAATTGTACTTTTGTACATGACTCTTTTATATTTAATGGTATTGAATTCCGTAATTCTGTCCCTTTATTTCTTATTGAGAATTTCCCATAATTTGTTCTAACACATTTTTTGTGGATAGACTTTGAGCTCCGTGTGTTATGTTTGTGTATTTTGTTATTTAAAACAAAATAGTTATCAAACGAATATGGAAGATTTCCTCTTGCGTAATCATACATAAAAAGACTAGTGCACAAGTTATTAAGTTGACTAATGTTTAAAATTTTTAATTTTTGAAAAAGGGGTGCCGATTTCGCTATATATGAACTAAAAGTTATTATCCTGATAGCTCGTTTTTGAATTTTTTGAATTTTTTTTAGTTTTGAAGGATAATTATTTGCCCAAACTATATTACCATAATACAAATAAGGGTAAATAAGTGTGTTATACAATGTAATTAACGTTTCTGTTTTCAGAAAATAACGTGTTTTGTTGAGTATGCCAGTCGTCTTAGCTATTTTGTTAGCCACATAGTTTATGTGTTCGTTCCAAGTTAGGTATTGGTCAATTATAACTCCTAGGAATTTCGTATCTGTGACCTGATCAAGTTGTTCATTTCCAATTGTTATTTTTACGTTATGTTTATTTTGCTTTTTTTTTTATTTAAAAACTATGAAATTTGTTTTCTTTATGTTAACTGTTAGTTGATTATCTTTAAACCATTTAGATATATTTTTAATTTCAATCAAGAATCCTTTCCATCGCTTGATTTGAGGTGCCTTTTCGTCAGTTTTTCTCCCTGGTGTGTTATCATTCATATCTGTATGGATGAAACAGACCATTCTTTTGCAGAAGCTCTAACTACAGGTATTTTTTATGTATATATAATATATTTAATATTTTTGCAAAGCCTCCAGTGGTTAAAATTGTGTAAATATATGAAATGGTTGCACAGAATTGACGATTTTTCTTATTTGTGGTCACAAAACTAATTGGACCTTTGATATGCTATATCCTTGCGAGATTGCTGTTTTTCATTCGGGCTATTTTGCTATTTTCTTTAAGCAATTTGCATACTTTGTTGTCGTTTTTATATACAATAACAATTGAATGCTTGATCACAGGCACAGTCTACGATTTTAGTAAATTTGTATCGCTAAAACAAGTTTCTTTTATATACAGAATTTAGTTCAGACGATGAATTTAATACTTCCTTTCGACAACTCGATGTTCAAGGTAATTTTTACTATTATTTATTATTATTATTTGATAATAATATAGTCATAGGCATTGTGTATTTTGTTATGTATTCATTTAAAAATCTGTCAGTGCTTCTTGATATTGACTGAAGTAACATGGTTACCAAGAGCATCCGAAAATAACCAGTATATTCATGAGGTAGGGTCACATTACCTACCAACAGGCTATATTACTACCAACTTGCCAAAGTGGCATGGATGTTTAAAATAGTTGTCGGGTTGATATGTATGTATATTAATTATATGACGTCTTTGTTGTTTTGACATCAGTCACATTCGTAGTGAATATTAAGGTAGGATGTCTTTACATGGCTTATGTAGAGAAAAACAATGACCTTTTACAAAGGTAACCCTATCTCTAGCATCACCCTAACACACAATAGACTATAGGGTTACTGGTTACCAGGGTAACCTTGTGGCTAGGATCACCCTATTGTCATGTAAACAGCCCATGGGTCAAACAGTGTGCTTTGTGTTCTTTTTAGCTTACAATCTGTCCAGTTCCCTGTGTGATGAGAGAAGGCATAAGTTGTCAACTGAGCTAGAACATGTTGCTGAGTATTGATGAAGAATCAAATATTTATGTGAAACAGTCGTTGTGATGGATTTGCTTGATTTGACATCCAAGGAGAACATTCTCACTCGAACAGTTAAAGCATGTTTTCCAGGTCCAACAAAACAGGAATAAATGACTGAATGTGAACAAATGTGTTGTATTTTGTAAAATTATTCTGTCTGCATGCCATAGTATAAATTTAATGTTTGTACCATAATGCAATTAGGGTGTTTTATTTTGCTTTAATATATATTATTATTAGCATGACAAAATTACTGGATGCTGATTGGTTGAGAGGAGTACAATTATTTCATTAATTGTACTGCAGTACAATTAATGAATTAATGACTTTCCCTAAAGAAACAAAATGGCGGAAATTTTGTCATGCTAATAATAAACAAGTAATCATGCGATGTTGCTCGTACAATTAGGGATTAATAGTACGAGTGATGTTTGGAAATTTTGCCAAAATTGGACGAGCCGCCGGGGCGAGTCACTATTAATCCCTAATTACACTATTAATCCCTAATTGTACTCGCCATCGCATGATAACCTATACGTATGAGATTTTGAGGTGATTAATACAATAACAAACCTGAGAAAACTTAAAAATGGATATACAGTAATAGCCCAGCAAATGACTTTCAATGTCTTGTTTGAATGTTATTTGCTGAAATTTTTTAGAGCCTGATAAAAATATCTTTCAGGGACCCTGGGGAAAGGGTAGCATGGCCCCGTCGGTCATTGAAATCCGAATGTGAAAGACAGCACAGAGTGCCCCCCATATAGGAGTAGCCCTAAAATGTTTTAAACATAGCATGAATTCATTACAATTTGAGTATGGGAAATGATCGATGGTCTGTACGTACACTGCTGTCAAATCACAGTGTGTGTGTACAATTTTAATAGGTACTAATCTTTATGTGAAAACAAATGGCAGAAAGCACATGCATGGAATAATTCAGTGAGCATAAAACAGAAATTCTGTTTTTAGAAAACCAAATTAATGATATTCAGATGGGAGTTGAGATTACATTAGCCAGGACAACTGGCAGGAAAGTACAATTTTAACTTATAACAATACCGTATTAAATTAAATTGCAAATTATCAATGTTTTATTATTTAATTAATACGTAAAAAATATATAAAGTACACTAAAATGCTTTTTGTTTTCCAGAAAAAAACTCTTCGCAGTGCATTCATCATTTGGACACAAAATATTTCCTGAACATACAACACTGTGTATAAATCTTTCAGTTTGCGACGACAATTGCAATATTTTCTCATTTGCATTCATTGATATTAAAACTACTTGCGGCTAAATAAAGGAATTGCGCATTTGCCCGCATAGCCTGACTCTAACCCTTACGTCAAACCTAACCCCAAACCTAACCCCAAACCTAATAAATGTTTACAAATTACAAATAGAAAAAAATTGTAAAAACAAATTGTGAAAAAAAATCGTAAAACGTGAAAAGAAAAGAACGAGGAATCGAACCCAAGAACACATGCGTGCTGCCAGAGAGCGTACCGCTAGACCACTGCGAACAGCTGAAAACTTTACGACAATAAATTGTATTTACAGTTTGCGTCTATAAGGTGAAATTACTTATATAGTGTAAATGCGCAATTCCTTTATTTAGCCGCTAGTTTAAAAATCACTGCCGCCATCTTTAATACATTTTCTGCCAGGCGCTTCCTTCGTCGCGACCTCCCCAAGCACCCCCGCGCGCTCGCTCAGCTTAGCCACTGATCTCTATAAATTAGCTGAACGCGATTTTTATTCTTTTCCTTAAAAGCGCCTGGGTACGAGGCTGCATCTACCCCATTTGCCAAGTAAATCCACGACAAAATTTAGGAATTGAATAAATTAGGGCTTATCAGGCCGGCCGAGAATTGCATAACCCACTCATCTAAATCTCTAAATCTTAAAAGGTAGCTGAGATATAAGACCGTCTTATTTTGTGGATTTTTTTCTTTTTCGTTTGGACTTTAACATATGGCAATTTGGAACGATTTTGGCGAAATGATATTTCTGCGGTTAATTTGAGTCCATTCCACCAAATAACCGGACTGCTACTATCGTATACTCTACTACGTCACGATGCTACTCGCTACTACCATTCGACGCTACTGCCTTAGTACGTTACTTAGAATAACGTAGCTATTTATTTTATTTATTTAGCTTCGCCAACTAGGGCAGGGTCACCACAACAGCATATGCCAATTACTGTGGGCCCTTTTACCTAACCCACCCTGTCAACTTTCCCTGTGGGAGGAAACCGGAGTACCCGGAGAAAATCCACGACTTTCGGCAGAGCGTTGACTTTACTCTTTTCACTTGAGGACTGGGTTCGAGTCGCATGGAGAAAGTTCTCATTGAGACTTGAACCCGCGGCCTTAGAGGTGAAAGGCAAGTGCGCTAACCACTTCGCCACCGAAGCCCCATAATTAGACATTATGATTAGACATAGCTAATTAGACATTGGCGCCAACTCAAGTTGGATTAATTAATTAAAAATAGTTATGATATTAACTACCTCGAAGTAACAGGGCATGACATTATGACAAACATGATGGCTGTACGTTTTATTAATTTCACGTCTTATGAATTTCAGCCGAATTAAGCAATAGGAAGAGTGCGACGAAAAATAGGGTCACATTTTGTATATATGGGATGTATCACTGAACTATAATGGCCTTTCGACGTCAGGAAATCCTTTAGTAAAATAATTATTTTTGTGAATATTAATTCCCGTTTTTCTTTCATGACTTCAAAAGAAAAGGTAACAAAGTAATGAGTCTAATGACGAAGGCTTTTGGTGATTTTTCATCTATATTATAATGTATATGTAATGAAGCAATAGAAGTACGCCAATATTAATGAATATGATGCTTCTATTATAGATAGAATTGGGACATGCGATGATATAGTCTAGGACCTGTATAGGAGTTTGTATGCGTTTCATTTAGCACAGGCAATCTCAACTGTTTTAGGGTAAAATGACCATGGCGGTCAACATGGCATATGTGCCAAAACCTGAATCCGGGACGAGTCCTGAAAATGACCACGCCCTGAAACGGCATTGCCGACATAGCTCTAACTTCCGAAAAGCAGAAGCGACAGCCTTTCTGATGTGCTTATAGTGTTTAAAAGGGCTGCTTTTATGGGTAGTTATTGGAAGGAAAAATTTGTCTAAGTATAATATTTTACAAGAAAATGACCATGCACCATCCCAGCTAATTATCCATGAAATAACTAATATACCTGGCAGAGATTAAATTTTCTTATTTCCTAACGATTTTTATCATGGGATGAAAAATTATGCTTAATTTAATATAATTATTGTAGATTTCATAAGGATTGATATTGTTTTGTTTAAATATAATACATTTTATTTCACTTACCCCCCACCAAAACACGATTTCAGCCATATTTTGCCGTCTTGTTTGCTTTTTATCGCCGAGTCTCGCAAGTATCATCCAATTGTTGTACTTTTACATAATGATAGATGGCTAAAGGAGATTTCAACCAAGTTTCGTCAAGTTTTGAAGCAGTGCAGTGTATTTTATCTTCGATATTGTGTCCTTCGATATTTCGTCAAATATGCGGCCATTGCAATGCCTCGCCGCTTCTCTTCCCGGTAAATGCCACTTCTTCGTCTTCATATGTATTTAGATTACAGTATCCAAGAGTACTTCATTGTAGAATAGTCCCAATCGAAAAATTGAAAACATTAGTTGCACTTGAAAGGAAAAAACCTCCCATAACACATTTAGGATCAGTAAGTTTAAAAATAACTTGAAAGTCACGCGCAATCTTCGCGAAAACTCCTCGTGGGCTACTTGACAGGGCACCACAGAACCCAGTAAATATATTATATTTATTGTATTTTTGTATCTGCGCAGCAGATATATTGCTATCGTGCGTGAAAGTTTGTTAGGTTTGTTAACAATGACGTAATGCTTAGGCGATCAAAAGCAAGATGGCGTCGGCGAAGGAGTGGAGTATGTTTAATAATATGGTTGAACTGTAATATTGTAACTAATAATAACCTATGGATAAACTGGAAAGAAATCAAAGAATGCTTCAAAATTTGAATGAAAACTAAACAGTGAAACAGTGAACAGTCGAACTATCTTCGGAAGGACGAAGATCAAGGTAAGAAAATAAGAAATACTACAAGTCTACAACATATTAACATAAAATTGACGCGTAAATTGTAAAATATAGCATCTTGTTTTATATGCAGATAAGTTTTCAATACTAAAGTAAATTTGACTACCATGAATACTAGCTAATCCCACATTTAGCAATTCCACATTTTAAAGTGGTCTTAAATAAAATATTGTGTACAAATATAGTCCTGGTTATAGTATATAATAGTTAATTAGACTTAAGACGGTAAAAGATAAGACTGTACAATACTCCTTTTGGCATGACATTTATTGCAGACGGTCTCACAATCACATACTTATAATTTTCATAATAGAAATTCATACTTCATATCCATGGGCAAATTCTCCTCTAAATTACTAAATTGCTTATATTTAATGTCTTTTCAAGCCTGTACTTTACATTTACACATACATCGCTCTCATATTTGTATTGTAGGGTGAACAAACACATGGAACACTGCAGCTTTGACTAGTCAATTCCAGCCAATGTATGGATCTGATATGCTCTGTTTATATTATTATACTTTATATTCACAGACTATATACATGTGTTAAATTATACTCCTGATTTTCAACATAGTTAACATTTGACTTCAATAATATGACCTATTTGTTAACACATCCATGTGGAATAAATAGTTCATTTGTGTTCCACCATCCCTGAATACCACATGTTGACGTCATGTATCAATTTGTCTAAAAGTCTGTTGAAACTCTGTGAGGATGTGTTAGCAACACCTGGTATTCTGACAACATCCATGCATCTACCATTTTCACATTCCTGATTGTAGTATATTATGGACTATCGAGAAGATTGTGAACCTAACATGTTTCAGCAATGACATCATAAAATTAAATAAAATCTTTGTTGTGTTAATATGGAAATATTATATTCAACATTTTATAGTGGACTCATTTCTTTAAATAAAATATTGTGTACAAATATAGTCTTGTTTATAGTATATAATAGTTAAGACGGTAAAAGATAAGACTGTACAATACTCCTTTTGGCATGACATTTATTGCAGACGGTGTCACAATCACATACTTATAATTTCATAATAGAAATTCATATCCATAGGCAAATTCTCCTCTAAATTACTAAATCGCTTATATTTAATGTCTTTTCAAGCTCATTTGCCTGTACTTTACACATCACTCTCATATTTGTATTGTAGCGTGAACAAACAAACACGGAACACTTCAGCTTTGACTAGTCAATTCTAGCCAATGTATGGATCTGATATGCTGTGTTTATATATACTTTATACATTCTATTCACAGACTATGTACATGTGTCAAATTATACTCCTGATTTTCAACATAGTTAACATTTGCTACTGATGAATAGACTTCAATAATATGACCTATTTCCTAACACATCCATGTGGAATAAATAGTTCATTTGTGTTCCACCATCCCTGAATACCACATGTTGACGTCGTGCATCAATGTGTCTAAAAAGTCTGTTGAAACTCTATGAGGATGTGTTAGCAACACCTGGTATTCTGACAACATCCATGCATCTACAATTTTTTCACATACCTGATTGTAGTATATTATGGACTATTGAGAAGATATTGTGAACCTAACATGTTTCAGCAAATGACATCATAAAATTAAATAAAATCTTTGTTGTGTTAATATGGAAATAGTTTCTGCTAGTGAAAATTATATCAGCCATTTTATTTGTCATATGTACTAAACTGTCTGGCATAGTGATACTGTAAATTGTGAACCCCATTTAACAATAAACCTTGTTCTACTGTGTATGATATATATTTTTGTGATATTTATAAAAATACATTATTTTAACCATTAGCTGGCAAGCCCAGATGCACCCTACTTTTATTAGTATTTTACTCTGTCTAATGCCAGATGATTTTACTTGTGAGTGGTAGGGTACTCCCGGTTAATGGGTTAAATATCAATCTCTTATTCTTTACAAGTTACTGGTTGAATTAAGTGTATGTTTTTATACAAAATATGTGTAACTTATACAAATTAAGGCCAAATAGAATTGTAGATTATTATTCCTTCATGACAACAGTGGGATCACCATGAGCAGATACATGTACGCTTAGCGTACCTATTTTTATGATTTATGATAAAAACAATAGAAACGTTTGTGGCGAAACAATATGGCGAACAAACGTTTCGTGAAAATATTTCCCCCCCCTGTCAAGTAGCCCACGAGGAGTTTTCGCGAAGATTGCGCGTGACTTTCAAATTATTTTTAAACTTGTGTCTTTGATTCTGATCCTAAATGTGTTATGGGAGGTTTTTTCCTTTCAAGTGCAACTAATGTTTTCAATTTTTCGATTGGGACTATTCTACAACGAAGTACTCTTGGATACTGTAATCTAAATACATATGAAGACGAAGAAGTGGCATTTATCGGGAAGAGAAGCGGCGAGGCATTGCAATGGCCGCATATTTGACGAAATATCGAAGGACACAATATCGAAGATAAAATACACTGCACTGCTTCAAAACTTGACGAAACTTGGTTGAAATCTTCTTTAGCCATCTATCATTATGCAAAAGTACAACAATTGGATGATACTTGCGAGACTCGGCGATAAAAAGCAAACAAGACGGCAAAATATGGCTGAAATCGTGTTTTGGTGGGGGGTAAGTGAAATAAAATGTATTATATTTAAACAAAACAATGTCAATCCTTGTGAAATCTACAATAATTATATTAAATTAAGCATAGTTTTTCATCCCATGATAAAAATTGTTAGGAAATAAGAAAATTTAATCTCTGCCAGGTATATTAGTTATTTCATGGATAATTAGCTGGGGTGGTGCATGGTCATTTTCTTGTAAAATATTATACTTAGACAAATGTTTCCTTCCAATAACCACCCCAAAAAGCAACCTTCTAAACACTATAAGCACTTCAGAAAGGCTGTCGCTTCTGCTTTTCGGAAGTTAGAGCTATGTCGGCACTGCCGTTTCAGGGCGGGGTCATTTTCAAGACTTTCGTCCCGGATTCAGGTTTTGGCACATATGCCATGTTGACCGCTATGGTCATTTTACCCTAAAACAGTTGAGATTGCCTGTGGTAAATGAAACGCATACAAACTCCTATACAGGTCCTAGACTAAAAATGAACAGTAGAATTTACTACACCTTTGGGGAGGGGGTCATAGACATTTTTCACAGATTATACCACTGCTGCAATTATACTGTCAAAAAGTGGTGTGCTTGGATATATGTAATGGATTATTTTCACTGTTTATTCAATTATTCCATGCTTATCCCATACTTAGTTGACATACTTTGTTGGCACTGCTGCCCAAGCAATATTATCCAGTGTTGCGGATAAAGTGCTCACTGTAATTAACATTTTAGACAGCAGCATGGCATATATCTTGCATACGACTTTTATCTTGTTTGATTGCCTACAATTAACTAAAACTAAGAATGTCCCACAGAGGAAAAAATCTATATATACCAAACTACTTCACAGTACTATTATTTAAGTATATTAATGAGTCTGACAATGCCGTTTCAAACAAGTTGAAACAACCCGGAAATTTTGTTATCAAAACCAGCACGAGATGACGAGACCGAGTTTGTCTATAATGCGATGTTCTAGCAATGGCTATAAATCCTAACGGTACTTTGACATAAAATATAATGGACAACGTGCATCTATTACTGTAGAAAAATGATGGGCCGAGTGCACATATTTTAATAAAATACCATGAACTGCGAAAAACTACAATTGCTATTAAAAATAAAAGTTTCTGTACACATTTTTTAATCATTTCTATACAAGGTTTTTGAAATATTCGTTGTTTAATACAGCACCAGCATAATACTCATTACGCGAGCCAGTGGCGTAATTTTGGCGTCAGCAAAGGCCAAAATCCGCCATAATGTTTTTGGCTTCACTTTTTTCTGCCGAGCACTTCCTCCAGGTATTATATAGCTCAGTGGTTTCAACTCAAATTGATCATAGGAGTTAGCGTTCCAGTTACTTAGAGTTCACTGGTCTGACCAAAACATTAGCGTTCAGGCTTTTCCTCGGATTTATCTTGTTTCCATAGCAACTGCGCCACGTGAATGCGCCCAAAGCTGTGCAGCATTTTTGGAAATTGATAAAAATTATCGCTTTTAAGAGGCATTTTATTGTCTTTGGCTGTTTCACATAGATTTAGAAGAAATGTTTAGCATATTCTACTAACACATAGCCATATGGTTTACTGATAAAGCAGAATTATGTTGTAAAGTGCAGTTACATCGATGACAACATGGTGAGTTCTGTTTTTACGATTATTAAACCTGTCCATCCAAAATTTATAAATGCTAAACATTGAATAGAGGCTGATGATTATTTCAGCCAGGTCTAGAAATCTAGGACCCACCA
Organism: Trachythela sp. YZ-2020; assembly: GCA_016169945.1. Lineage (NCBI taxonomy): Eukaryota > Metazoa > Cnidaria > Anthozoa > Malacalcyonacea > Clavulariidae > Trachythela > Trachythela sp. YZ-2020. The sequence goes on along the minus strand of JADLSH010000374.1, from coordinate 165,087 downwards.
GCCTAGGGCATAAAGAGCTTATAATAGTAAGGCACCATCATTATCCATTATCAGTGGCTTGCATCATTTAGTATCAGTATTGTTTGTTCGAACATAATATGTAAATTTTTACTAAATTGTGACGAATTAAATTATTTAATATTAATAATTGGATAATTATTGAATAATGTGATTTCCTCTCAGTAAAGCATGGTTTTTACTACATTGCAAGGATCAAACGTTCCAACATAAACATGAGCATAACAACAAAAATATTAAAATGTTCCGATCTTTGCTAATACTTTATATGTTGTTTATGTTATAAACTTACAGTTAGAACAACGCAAGCATATATTGTATACAGGGTGTCCCAAAAAGTGCCCCTGTCATATTTTGTGCTTTTATTTTGTTAGCTTGAATCGAATGTTAAAATTTTTGCACTGGAGTGAATATCAAACATATATCATGTCCATCTATTTATTCTATTGATATATTACTGATCAAAACAACTAACCATTTGCCTTCTAGAATCACTTAATGTGGCGATACCAATATTGGTCTATTGCTACTTGTCCAAATTATCGGAATTAGGTTAAACATATTTCGAAAGTTTTAGAAAGGATTTTTAAAGCAAATGGTTACCTATCTTCTCTAAAACACCTGATTTGTTGTTGCAAACTGAAACATTGAGAATTTTCTTACTGTAAAAATTTACAAAATAAGGCAGGAGCTCTGAGACGTGAAAAGGAAAATGCACTGAATTTGCTGTTTTGAGACACAATGGATAGAAAACAGCAAATTCTAGGCATTTGTCCCACCTTGCAAGAGCTTATCGTCTTCCTTTTTACCAATTTTTGCATGAAACAAAATCATGACAATAGGGCAGCAAAAACCAGTTTTAAATAAATATCAAATCAAATCTATTTAACCATATTTAAGTGTATTTACAAGCAGGATTGATATAAGTAGTTGAAAGTCGTACAAATGATACTAAAAAACTACTATATAGACTATATAATTACGATTTAAGTTCATTACTATCAGTTAAGCTTGTATTTTGACAGTTCTTTTTTATAACTTGGAAGGAGATTGGTATAGAAACTCAAGAAAGTTTGTACAATTACCAATCACCTTATTCAGCCAGTTAAGAAAGCAAGCTATATTAACTTGTGGTGTGAGAATTAGACTAGTAATATAGTATAGTATTATATTATATAAGGTATAACATATCTTGTTTGGTTATTCATTTCATTAATAAACAAGAAATATTTTAGCTTTTTCTGGAAAGATTGAAGTGATGTAGCATGGATGATAGTATCATCAAGAGAATTCCAAAAGCAATCCCATTTTGTCTTTAAGTCATTTGTCTAGTTTTGATTCTGGCTCAAGTGACATGAACTTTACTGGCAATTCTTGTGTTAAAATTATGAATCTCATTATTGAAAGTAAAGTAGGTTTAGAAAACAGAAGGAAGAATGGGTGGGGAAAATATACATTTAAACATGAAAGATCCAATTTGTAACTTATTTACATGTATATGACTCATGCACTGTTAATAATTTTAGTTTAAGAAATAATGGTTTAGTGTGATCTTTGTATCGTACATTAGCGATTATTCGGATATGTTGCGTTTTTTGTAGTTTGAATATCTTTTCAAGATTAACACTATAAGTGTTTGCCCAGATTATGTTACAGTATTGGATATAGGGTAGAACACGGAAACAGTAAACAGTTTGCCGAGCTGTGGCTGAAATAAAATATTTTATTTTGTTTATAGCTCCAATGGACTTAGAGATATTTTTAGAATTTTCAAAATGTAGGTATTCTCTTTAAAACTCCTTCTAAAAGTATTGAAATACTTTTAAACTTATTTCCACAATTTGGACAGGATGCAAAATTGCTGTTGCCACCTTAAGTGATTCTAGAAGGCAAACGCTTGTACCTATTTCGATCAGTCAAATATCAATATATTGGCCTGATGTGATAGTTACAGCGGCGTAACTACTATGGGTTCAGACCGGGCGAACCAGGGGGCCCCTAACCCAAAGGGGGGGCCCCAGGTAGCCAAGCTCAGACTGTAGAGCAAAAACAAATTGACAGGGAAGACTCTGAGAAACGAAAAATGCATGAACGCAACAACAAAATATATATTCTTTCTTGATATATTAAAATGTCGTTTTCTGACCATCAGAATTCTGTAAAATCTTCCCCCAAAGTCCAGGAAATGGCATTTCAGAGACTCTAGATTTAAAAATTTTCCGGGGGGGCATGCCTCCGGACCCTCCTAGAATGCTTGTGCCTTCGGCACTCGTACTAGGGGGGCCAAATTTTTGAACCGGGGGCCCCCTGATATAACGTTATACCACTGGATAGTTATTCCATCTAATTGGAGCCAGCCTGAGCCAGCCCCGTAGTTTCGTGGCTAACCGAGTTCTAGCGCAGTGCATTATGGTGACATGTCAACAACAGTGCACTAAAATTTCAAATATTTACACTATGAACACCCGTTTTCAAAATTACGCGACCAGTCTACATGCAGGTTTTATATTAATCCGAAAAGTGTTTAGCTATTATAATAATCTTCGAGTTGTGTGTTTCGTTGTAGAGATATTAGCTTTGTAACATTCATATAAATGAATTTACAGATTTTACAATATATAGATTTTACAATAAAATTATACTATGCACGACGCAATAGTCTAGCAGGTTTGACATACACTCATACAGTTATTGACGAGATAGATTTTGTTGTTCGGCTAACAAAGCTTCTCTTTAGTTTATATATATATATATCTATTTCGGTTCAATATTCTTCTCATTGTATATGGTTTCAAATGTCTTTTGTTTACATTTTCTATTTTTACATCGCGTGACAAATACCATAAAAATATTTCGCAAAAATTTAAAATTGACATGTCAACTCGAATTCTTTTAGATATCAGATTTTCGAAGCTACGTTATTTCCATTGGTATTTTCATTCATTTTTTTAATTTACTGTTCTGACTTCTGACACACATCTAGCAGTGTGAGCGTATTGATTTTCCATCACCTTACAGCCTACAGGTGCAATGTCAATATTGCTACCATTGGCACATTGTATAGCATTTTCTGAAAATGTCTTTTCGTGTCCTTGAGGAGTAAAATCATAGTAAAATAACAAATTAGCGCATTATGTTTCGCTCACATGTCTGCTCAAATCTTAGAATACTGGGTTTGGTGGATAATCCAAGTGAGTAGATATATACACAATTTAAGACCTAACCAGGAACGGTTGCGAAAAATGCAACACTAGGTCCTCTGGCAGGAATTGAACCCACGACCCGGTTGTTGATTAAGTGCGGCCGCTAAATAAGCGCCACATATGAGAGCAAAATGTCAAAGAGTGTCGTCCTCAAATAAGCACTGCACTTATTCGATTTGCAATCGGAGCAATGTTACACAGAATTGTTTAAGCTGAAAACAAGTACAATCTTTAATTAGCCTCGGACATTTATTATCTTGCACTACATTGTTTTGCTAGTTCAAAGTGAGTATATTTCAATGTTCAACTCTCTCTCTCTTCAGACCTTTGGTATATTTTGACCAATAATGCCAGTCAGAGCAAATATCGAAAAGGATATTACCGTAGGAGAACTGAGTGATTTTGACCTTGAGAAGAGTTTTATTAATGCTACATCATGTGAAGTCAGGGAGGTGGATGCAGAAGTGAGCCAGGGAGAGAACAATGGCAAAGTTTGTGACGAATGCTGTAAAAATGCAGCTGTTAGCCAGTGTCAAAAGTGCGAAGCCATATTTTGTGATAATTGTTTTGAAAGTGTTCATTCCACTTCTCGCACGCTACGATTGCATAAAGCCATCCCATTAGCTTTGATTCACTTAGCCGGAGTGTCGACCCAAACATGTGAAACCCATGAAGGAATGGAGCTGGAGTTTTATGACCAGACCGATGAAAAGCTCATCTGCTTGTTATGTGTAGCAACCCCCACATACCAGAGCCATAACATAGTTCCTGCCCATGTATTGACAGACAAGATTATTGAAAAAGTCAAGCAAAGCCTACACAATGTGAAGAAAGTTCACGCTCAGTTGCAAAAGTCAAAGGGAAAGCTACTAGCACTATTTCCTAACATTAATACCGAGTTCAGTGAGGTCGTGCAAGAAATAAAAAATAATTTTAAAGACATTAATAAGAAGTTGCAAGCCAGAGAAGTCAACCTGATCAAAGAAGTGGAAGAAGCATATTGTAGCAAAAGTTTCCCTGCTAAACTAACAACAGAAATCAACCAACAGAGTGTGAAACTTGCAATATTGATCAAGCAAGTTACTGCAGCACTTTCTGCCCCATCAATTATCATGAAAATTGGGGAAACCCTTTTGTCCCAAATGGCTGATTTTGAGAATATCGCATGTATTCTCTCGGAATGCCCAGTGCAAGATTTTATCAAGATTTCCTACCCTAAAGAATTGCAAGATACCTTGAATTCCTATGGTACCATTGTTTCCAAAAGCTCTAACGTAAAGCTGGGTAAGATTTCTGAGCAGCCTCATGATACTGTTGATGAAAATGAAATCCTGGAAACATCTGTTGTTCTAAGTGAGCAGTCAGAAGAGCAACTCGGCGAGACAAACACATCCCAAGCTAAATCTGGTTCAACCCTACTAACCATGCCATCTCGTCAATATCTAGTAAAAGTTTCACACATCAGTGCCCCTAGCAACTTTTTCATACAACATGTTGCTGATACCCAGAAGCTTGAAAAACTAATGGAAGAAGTTAACACTTACTGCAAAGGCCTTGTAAATGACCCTGTCAAGACCACCAGAGTTGGAAACCTCGTCTGTGCAAAGAGTGCAAGTGACAAGAGGTGGTACCGTGCTATAATCATTGCTGAGGAACAGCAGAAATCCAGACCCAAACGTTGTAACCAGCAGCTACTGAAGGTTAAAGTTCGCTTCATTGATTACGGCAAAACAGAAGACGTGCCCCTGAACATGCTTCGCAATATACCACTCAAATTCACTGATCATCCAGACCTATCTACGAACTGTTCATTGATAGATATTGTACCCCCAGATTCGTATAAGACCTGGCCTCCTAAGTCATTAAAAGCATTCCGCCACATTATCTCTGACAAACACCTCCTGATGGGTGTTGTAAGAAAAAATGGCAGAAAGCTCCTTGTTGATTTAAAGCGTCTCGACACGGACGCGACCAGAACTGGGGACCAGCCTGCGTCAGTTCGTGATGCCCTTGTTTTACTAGAAGCTGCAAAATTCAAACCTACCAGCAAACCTACAGTTCAAACCTACCAGCAAGTTGCACTGCCCAAAGAAGGAGAAACTTTACAAGTGACGGTGACGCACACCCAAACACCCGATGCTGTGTATGTTGTTAAGCATGATGGGGACGAATATGACAGGATGTTGGAAGTATTACGACAAATGATGAATGTGTATACCTCAAAGAATGGAAATCAGTGGCAGATATGTCGGCCATACAAAGATATGGTTTGCGCTGCAAAATGCAGCAAAGATCAAAATTGGTGTCGTGCTTTGATCACAGATGTCACTGCTAACAAGATGGTGCGAGTCTTCTATGTCGATTCTGGGGATTCTGAAGAGTTGCCATTTAGCGAGATTCGTCGTCTTCCGGATCACTTGGCAAAGCTGCCAGGCCAAGCAATGAAATGTCGTTTAGCTGGAATACAGTCTGTCCACGAATGGAAGAATGAATGCAATAGGTTTCTCGAAGATAATTGTTTCCTGCATCCATACCATATGAGAGTTGTTGAAGCCGAAGGTGATGAGCCAATGTCTGTTATTCTGTACCTACCAAATGCCACGAACGCTACATCACTTAACCAACAGCTAGTTCCTAATTCACATGCATCTTTATCTTCATCTGATGCAGATTGTGTTGAGATTAAAAATCTCGAAGAACCATCTTCGCCAACCAGCAATCTCAGTATAAGAGTGAGCGAAGCAAATGACGGTATCACAAACATCGAGAGTGAGCAAGGGAAATTGGCTTGCCACCATCGACTTGCTTACAAACCAAATCACATGGCTGAGAGCAACCAATTCCAGTTTCTCGTAACTTGTGTTGACAAGGATTGTACTATATCGGGCGTTCAGCCTGATAAACGTGATAATTCGCTGGACGATTTTATGATACATATGTCGGACGTCTGCAAAGATGAAGACAGCACAACGATAACTCAAGATCAGTTCTCCTTCAACCAACCATGCTGTGCTAAGTATTTAAAGGACAATCAGTGGTATCGAGCCCAAATTGTCAATTTCCCGACATCATCCTCAGTGTTGGTGGAGTATGTTGACTTTGGTAGTAAAGAGGAAATACCACTTGCAAGTATCAGTCTAAATGCAGCTTTTGTGGATATACCAAAGCAGTGTATATCAATCCAACTTGAAGGTCTTCCACAAACACCACTTGAACAAGAGAAAGTTTCCAAGTTGCTTGAAGGCTTGTTGGGGAAGACATGTGCAGCAGTGAAATCAACAAAGTTTACCGTTAATGGTGTAACCATTGTTGAACATTTGACTTTACCGGATGGAAGAGATGTTGTTGATGCTGCAAGAGACATGATGTCGAGGCAGCGTGAAAAACTGGAAGAAAAGCCTGGTACAGGTCAGCCACCAAATCAGTCGCCATCTGTGGAAACTCAACACTATGACAGGGGAATGACAAATAAATTAACGTTGAAACCACCAAAGTCGTTGCTTGCTGACACCGTTCTTCCAGCTGAAGGCGTACCGTTTGATGTTACTGTTACTCAAATTAACACCAAAAATGTTGTGTTCCTGCAAAGAGAAATTCCTCATGACGACAGTCCAAGGTTAGCAGTTGGTCATGATCCTACCCAAAAAATTGCTTCTGATCACATAAAGCATCTACAGAAAATATCCAAAAAGATAAATTTGAAGAACTACTTCAATAGCCAGCCAAATGAGAGTAATGTTTGGCATAATATGCTGTGCTGTGCGAGATACACAGAAGACGACTTATGGTACCGTGCACAAGTTATTGAAGTGTTACCAAATGAACTTGCTCGTGTTCTATATGTTGATTATGGAACATCAGAAGTGATTGGATTGGAGAGAATGAAGCCATTCCCAGCAGAGTTAGCATCACTGCCAAAACAAGCATTTCAATGTACTGTGACCGGACTGAGTGACGAAAATGATGATATTGATGATGATATAACATCTATTGATCGATTGGCTTATGCGACCAACAAAAAACTTATCTGCAAAGTTGTTAGCTATGGTCCTCCCATTGTTGTCGAGCTGTACGATAGAGTGTTTAAGGAAGAGTCGTATCAAGATGTTCCAATTAGCCAAAGAATGTCAATGCTTGATGTTGTTGCTGATGATTTGGACAATGATGTAACTGAGGTTACCCGGAGTAGTGAAGAATTAAGTGAAAAAGAGGGAACGTCTGCAGTGAAAGTGAACGATGAGCATCAGGATGATCAGACGGAAGATTTCACTGTAGATATGAAACCAATTTCAGATTGGTTCAATGAGTGTAAGGAAATGTTCCTGCAGTATGATCGTGAAGGAGTATTCACTCGGCCGTAGTATGAAGAAAGAAAGTTTGGTCGAGCGCGAAGATTACAACAATAATCTGAACTTGATTGAACATGGATTTGAACTCTTTAGACTGTTGACATTTTTCCTTGGATATATGTAAGTTTAAAAAAAACTTTGTTTTGTTTGGTTTTGTTAAAAGGTTTGTCAAAACGTTTAAATATAGTGTCAAGGCCATTTGCAAAAATATTTTCAAACAGTATGTCTAGTTTGGAAAAATTTACACCTAAAATTGCTTTTGTGAATTAAGGCTATTTTCAAATTTCTATCGATTACTTCGTATTTGAGATATTTCTTATGTTTTGTAGCATGTTGTTTTAAGCAGTTAAAGGTTCAGCAAATGACGGACAGGTGCGAATGGTGACAGCAAATTTTTAGTCAAGACAGCACATTCTTTCTACATTAGACTGTGTCATAAAATATATAGAAAACTCTCATTAAATTTCCACTTTCGATAAATACTCTAAAATATATTGAGAATCTACCCAAAATACAAGTTTGAAGGAGTACCAGTCAGCTGAAAACCTTATTTCTACCAGCAAAATTATTTGATTAGTATTTTCAAAACTAGACATACTGATCAAGTGATCATGTATATACCGTACCAGACGTGATAAAATGACGGTATAGGATTGTTTATCTGGCGGCATACGTCCTTTACAGCTTTACAATCTACCTGAAATCTACCCTTGTATTTTTTAGGTAGATTGATCCTAATGACACTTAGCTATTTGTTTTGACCTAGTTTAAAACGCCTTAGATAGATTAAGGACCTCCCGGCTGGCAGTGAAATGGGTAACACCGCCTTGTCGAGAGAGTTGAATCATGACACTTGGCCATCACACACAGAACACTTTGCCTGAGTCTCCATGCCGCAAATGCCGAGGAACTCGATTTTATATCACCTCCACCGTTTATAAACAATTTTGAAAACATCACTGGTTATTTTACAAATGGCCTAATTATATTTTTGAAAACATCACTGGTTATTTTACAAATGGCCTAATTATATTTTTGAAAACATCACTGGTTATTTTACAAATGGCCTAATTATATTTTTGAAAACATCACTGGTTATTTTACAAATGGCCTAATTATATTTTTGAAAACATCACTGGTTATTTTGCAAATGGCCTAATTATATTTTTGAAAACATCACTGGTTATTTTGCAAATGGCCTAATATATAGTTAAGGGAATAAAGATTTAGTGGAACATTGCACTTATTCATATTATCATAGAACATGGTCATGGAACATTACATTTGTTCAGAAGTATATAATATGTAGGTATAGTTTACAGAGATTGTATATCAAAGTTTTATAAAGAATATTTTTATATATACTTTATGATTTAGTTTTGCGTAATTTGGTCTTTTCTTCAACAAAAACAACGGACCTTTATCATACTTTTTCAGTCGATAGACAAATGTGACTGGTTTATTATAGGTTACTCCCCATGAATAGAACGAAGTCTCCACATTAGAGTTAAAATTTGGTGTATTCGAGCCTTGCAGTGAGGATAATACGTCAGCTAAATAATCCGTCATTTTGGGTGGCATGCTCGTGGATTCCATCAAAGTGCCGTTTTCGCTTATATCTTGTGAAATAAAGCAAGGTATATCTCGTTAGAATCCTTGAACAACGAGGAGTATTTTAGTGTATAGTTTGTTGTTTTAGCGAATTTGCATATGCATAAATGTCAACCTTGTTGGATTTCATGTCACTTATTTGGTGAATTTGCTCTAAAACCTACACTATCAAAGCTACAAAACTGGCTGTGTTATATGTTCCGTATATTGTTACTACGAGTGTTCAACAAAATTTTAAAGTTGATACAATTGTCTAAGTAACAACTGGGGGGGGAGACCGCCATACTCCCCCGTATGGCATGTCCCTTTATGTTATACACTCATCGGTTAAGGTTAAAGAAGTGATGTCTAATCCAAACTTAATAAGATTAAAAACAATTGGGTTAAAATTCGGCTTCATTTGAGCACTTGCTTTTTGGCGGCTGTGTTGGTGTACCATTACGCCGAATTTGTATACCAACATGGCAGCCAAAAACAAATGGTAATATAAGGGAGAGTTTAAGCCAACATTTTTAGATTATTTTTGAGATTGGATTAGGCGTCACTCTTTAACATTAATCAAACATTTTATAACGAGAGTGTGTGCATATCCTAGTTTTAAGAGCCCTTTGAATAATGCTGACATCAGCAATAATATTTATTAAAAACTCCGTAATTCATATGGAGAAATAATTGTACTGACTCAAAAATTTTTATGAAGACACGGACAAAAAAACCCAGATCTGTAGCTTTAATTTTCGAATTTTGTGACGTCACGTGAAAATGATCTATAGATAAATTCTCAATGCACACGTTGATGGTAATTTTAACCTATCCTGCAGAACAGTGTTACTAGGCATGTCAGTTATCCAAACTTGCGAATTGACTATAAACGAACGTCAGGGAAATTTGTCTATATTATTTGTTATAACATCTAGTTATTGAAGAAATGGCCAAAAATTCCAATTTCGAACATTTGCCCAAATGGAGTTTGCCTATGGCTATATGTAGGAAACATAAAACATTAGGCATTCATGTGCAAGATGTCTGCAAACTTCCAGTTTCGTAAAATGTTTCAACCACGAAATCATCTTGTTAAATCGCGAGTTAGTCCATCTTTAAATTTACCAAAACTTGATTATTCTTAAATTAGTTTGAATCCGATATGAGAATATTTTCAATACCCCGAACAATAGGTTTGCACTCAATTCTCAATGGGCAATGGTGGAAAAATGCGATTGCGATCGGCCACTTCAAATCGGATAGTATTTGGCCATTTTTGATTGAAATGATACAAAACTTGTATCGTTTGACAGCTGACAGCCTATTCTTATACCTACACACGATAACATGCCAAAGTTGGAGTACCGTTTTTGACACACCCTGTAATTCCTGGCATTTAAGAAATTTTCTGGGAAATAATGAATTACGGATTTAGGGTGGAAAGAAATAAGGAATCTTGAAAACCACAATAACACAAAAATATACGCGGAATAGTGAATAATTTAGAAATATTGAAAATAATCCTTAATCTTTTAGGGTTTCAATGTTAATGAGCTGACACATGCTATGCTCCACACCTTTGTAGCACGAGACCAGTGCGCTTTTCCTTCGCTATTAACTTGGTTAAAAAGCCTGCAGTTCGGAGTTTTGAACCAAATGACGCGTTCTGCGTCGGAATAAAATTGCAGTTGAATCATAACATGTAGCTGAGACTGGAAGAATTAGAATATGCATATCAAAGTATTCAACTGTTCAATAATCATTCGAACATGCAAAAGTTGCCCGAAAAACAATTAGTTTCCGCACGGTCGACTCGCTTAAGAAAATTTATTCCCTTAAGTGCACCTTTCTTTATTTTTCTTACACAGAAGACAGTTCTATTGTGGCTATATGTGAAACACAAATGAGTGATTGAACAGTTGAATACTTTGATATACATACTCCAGTCTCAGCTACATGTTATGATTCAATACCAACTGGCTTATACCAACAGGACGAATGACCTGAAGTCACATCGGAATGGGTTCCTGCGGGAGGGGCGGGGGAATGGGTTCCTGAGGGAGGGACGGGGGGAATACGGGTTCCTGAGGGAGGGGCGGGGGAATGGGTTCCTGAGGAGGGACGGGGAATATGGGTTCCTGAGGGAGGGGGGGAATGGGTTCCTGAGGAGGGACGGGGGAATATGGGTTCCTGAGGGAGGGGCGGGGAATGGGTTCCTGAGGGAGGGCGGGGGAATGGGTTCCTGAGGAGGGCGGGGAATGGGTTCCTGAGGGAGGGGCGGGGAATGGATTCCTGAGGGGGAATGGGTTCCTGAGGGGGGAATGGGTTCCTGAGGGAGGAACGGGTTCCTGAGGGAGGGGCGGGGGGAATGGGTTCCTGAGGGAGGGACGGGGAGAATGGGTTCCTGAGGGAGGGACGGGGGGAATGGGTTCCTGAGGGAGGGACGGGGGGAATGGGTTCCTGAGGGAGGGACGGGGGGAATGGGTTCCTGAGGGAGGGACGGGGGGAATGGGTTCCTGAGGGAGGGACGGGGGGAATGGGTTCCTGAGGGAGGGGCGGGGGGAATGGGTTCCTGAGGGAGGGGCGGGAGGAATGGGTTCCTGAGGGAGGGGCGGGGGAATGGGTTCCTGAGGAAGGACAGACCGCAAATTACGCGGAAAAGTGAAGGACCTGACCAACAGAGGTGATGATGTGATAGAAATGGTCTAAGGAGAGGTCAGTTGCAATCTCTCTCGCGTTTGATCGCCAACTCTATAATCGACTCTCATTAACTGTCATTATGGTTCAAATTTTGATGGGAGTTGATGAAAGTTTTTGCTCGTTTGACTGGTACGCGTGGTAATATCCAGTCGACTCTCGTGCAACTCTTGTTCTCGTTTGACCAGGGCTTTAGAATATTAAGACTAATCGTACTATAGGCATGTAATTTCAACATTTTCCAGGTATATTCATATTTTTAATTGTATATACAATCATTTATCCAATATTAAAAATAGCTGACGGACAATAAATCAACTATAATACCGTTTCTTCAAAGTTCTATACTTGCGCAACATATACAATGCTTCCAGTTCTTTGACAACATAATTTCCTCGATCTATTAGTTGTTGAATTTGTTCCGGATCAGTAACATCTTTATTCTTCATGAAGGCTTGATGTAATTTTGAATGAAAATATTCCTTGCCTGCCGGGTATTCCTTACCAAGATGATACAGCTGCGGGATAAATAGAAAATTACAGTCGATTTTAACTCACTTTTGAAGGTCTAGCGGTTAAAAAAATTTAGTTTATCTCATTTGAAAGAACGTTTACAATTATACATAAATCTTTCGTATCTCTCTTAGTTCTTGAGATATTTTGACAGAAATAATCATAAATCAGCGAGCTGTCCGCCATCTTGGATTTTTGTGGATATGCATGTTACGTCACAAGCAGCGTCACGCAAGATCTTACCCAGAAAGCCAATGGTCATTATGAGCCCAAAATTACACTTCGGTCACTATTTCAAATAAAAAATTGACTGAAAACTTTTTAAACATCTACTAATTGTTATTTGGTCTCCTAGGAGTCGTTTTATATGGCTAACCCTGCTTGTGACGTCACTAAAACCACCGTTAATGAGCTCAAAAAATAATCACGGACAGCTCATTGTTTTCAGTCAAAATATCTCAAGATACGAAAAATCGTTAAGAGAGATTTAGATATAATTTTAAAAGTTCTTTCAATTGAGATAAACTAACTTTTTATTGCCATATACCTTTAAAAAATATGCCGTGGTTATAGGTCCGACACCGGACCTTTTAGTTCTACGGTTATACAATTAGGTGTATAAAAAAAGGTAATTCAACTTTGGGATGCTATCGCGCGACACCTTGTTTGTATCACTGCGATCAACAATGGCGCAATACGATCCGATGAAAAATCCGATGAAACGTTCAGCATTGCCAGTGCAACCACCAAATTTCGTTGTAAAATCGCGATTTTAATCTTTCTTAAATTTACCAAGACTTGATAAATAGCCCATGGGTACGCCATCTTATTTAAAATATTCTTAAATATGAATCCGAAATGAGAATAATTTCAATAGGCAGACAGCTTTGCACTCAACTCCCAATGGTTGAAAAATTCGTTTTCGACCGGCAATATTTAATCGTATCGTGTTTGGCCATTTTTGATCGCAATGATACAAAAAAAGGTATCATTTGACAGCTGAAAGATTGATCTTTATTGCTATGAAAAAAGTAAATCTATAAACTAAATAATAAACGCGCGACAACAAACATGCTAAAGTTGGATTAATAACTCGAACGCGTGGTGCCAGCGTAGGTATACCAGCTAGAGTCTAACGAAGATTCGGCGGTGGAGTAGGATAAAACTATACCTGAAAAATACAATAAGAACTTCCACGTTTCGAACGAAGACCCTTCGTCTGGAAGTTATGGAAAGAACGAAGGGCCGTCGAAACGGCGAAGTTCTTATTGTATTTTCAGGTAGTTTTATCCTACTCCATCGCCGAATAAAGAGTTGGATTACCTTGTCGGACCCTGTATATCCGACATTTCACAGACATTTACTGTACGGTTGTGAAAATTGAAATTTAGGAATGCCTTCCCTGACACACAACGAAAACCTAAACAGAAAACACCAGTTCCTCATCACAGAGACATAAAAAAACTGAGATTGCTGAAATCTGAAAATATTATATAGTGAAGAAAAGGTGCTCTACTCGGGAGTTCGCGTTGGTGTGTCAATGCTTTCCCACTAGACTACGAGCGACCACTTAAAATCAATCGCGAAAATTACCTAATATATTGCATAAGATACCATAGTCGCCATGATGTGGATGTGCTTCGATGCGAATAGCCCGCTTTGTTTATTTTTGGGTATTGAACGTCTTGGACAGGTATTTTTGTCATATTTAGAGAACGAGACATTTATATGATTAGTCATTTTTATGCGTGAATATTCTACAATCTAGCCCACTTGTGACTAGTAATGTCGGATCTATAAGAAATGCTTGGCGTACGTCGCGTATCTAAGGAAACGGACGATAACGTACTGACGTACACTTGCAACAGTTCCTTTGTGTTAACCTACAATTACTGCAGACAACGAGCATTCTCTGGTCCGAGTTAGCGTCATCAATTTTCCATCTCGCTATCTGCAGCGCTTTTTAAATTGTCAAATTGCCGAGTGATGCAAGATGAATTTGCCGACTTTTTCTAAAATCTGGAAACTACAAATTTTCATTTGACTTTAATTATGGCACATTGTGTGCGATGATCATTAATGAGTCACCCAGATATATACACGCATCGCCAATTTTTCACCTAGTGAGTTATCCCTAGGTAATTGTGTATATGCCAGAACTAGGCACCATAGGCAGAAGACATCTCTTTTGCAATAAGTGAGTTTTTTTCATCTTCAATGTTGAACAATGGTGCGGGGGGAATTCTGCTTACGAAAATATGAAATTATAACAAGTCCTACTATATGTCCATACTAAGAAGGTCAAAGAAATCGAACCACACAATAACTGGAGCTAAAACTCAATATAAACCTGTTGTACTAGGACTTGGCAGGTGGTCGTGATATTTTTTGGCTAATCGGCTTGACGGCTTCTATACAGTATACAGTATATTTATATTTTTATGTCTGTTTTCTAACAAGAATATTAAATGTTAAAAATATAGAGCTAATATATGGATTTTTAATAGAGGAATAATTTATTATAACGTATTTTAAATATTAAGTCCTAAATTGAGATTGAGTAACGAGTTTCTCAGCCTGCGGTGCAGACGCACATTCCTACAATGCCATCCAATTATTATTATCATTATCCGAGTAACTGGGATTGTATCCCCGGGCACCAAATAGACAAATAAACAACTAAGATGATTATTTTTATATTTTGAGCAGTCGTAGGACAATCTTAGTGGAAGATAGCGCTAGACAGGCTTTCGTATGACGCGATTTTCCAAGCGTTTAAATTTTATGCGTTGGAAAGCGAGTAAACGGATCTGTAATCCACCGCTGTATGCCGCGTTTGCGGCACGTATGCCTGTCAAAACTGTAAGCTGAGTTAACAACAATTTTGTTAAAGAACACAAGGTCCGTTCTTACCGCATGACGGTTCGTCCTTCTCTACGTCTTCCTCTC
This sequence comes from Trachythela sp. YZ-2020, assembly GCA_016169945.1. Lineage (NCBI taxonomy): Eukaryota > Metazoa > Cnidaria > Anthozoa > Malacalcyonacea > Clavulariidae > Trachythela > Trachythela sp. YZ-2020. The sequence continues at coordinate 149,765 of JADLSH010000374.1, read as the reverse complement.
TTGTGTCTGTTGCTGTGTCGTGTTCTTGAGGGTCTTGCGACTTATCACAATATTCCCTTTGGCTTTGACTGCGTTTTGCAGCCTCAAACGGATTAGCTGGCGCGTCTTTGTGTGCTACTCACACTCGCTTGCCCTGATGGCAAGTTTGCGAATCGAATTACATTCAAGACACTGAAGTTTTATCCTTTTTCTTTTGGGTTTTGAACCGCGCATAATTGTTAAACAACTTGAAGCGCAGTCGAGCAAAAATCATGCCCGAGGATAATTTAAGAATTAAACATGAGTTTCACTGTACTTTCACATTTCGGCCTCCCGTCGATTAAATGAGGACACATTGAGATGAACAAATGTGGTTTTGGCATAAGGCCACAATTTGTACAAGCCACTATTTTAAATCCTAAGGTAAAAGTTATTGCTTTAACGCCTACATGTTCGTAAGTTTCTTCACTTTAACAATTCGCTGAATGCTGATTTCGCGACTTGCTGAGCAATGTCGGAGCAATTTGCCGACTGGGCCGACTAGTACACTCCCGCGACGGCCATGCACCATATTTTACGAAGTGTCTGCCACTGATTGTCATTGAACATGGCCTGCGTTTCACTCTGCCTATATTATTATTCTCAATTTCAGTCCTTTGTTGCATTCTGGGCATGTTTATTTAGCAAGAAAGATGTTGGCAAAGTAAAACGAGATCCATGCTCACAATTTCTCTGCAAATACAGGGTTCTCTTTATCAGATGGTAACCAGTACAATTTACCGTTTCCACGACTACTGATTACCGCCTGGAGAATCCTAGAGTTTTAGGTAAACTAGGCTTTTTGTTGTAATCAAAGTGTAAAGAATTGAGAATATCCTTCGCCAGGTCAGCTCCTGATTTCCCCCCGGTTATTATTAATGGTAACCCTGTGGAACTTGTTCCTAGTGTAAAACTCCTTGGTCTCAACATCTCGAAAGATCTTAAATGGAACCTCCACGTAGACGAAATTGTACGTAAAGTATCTACTCGCTTGTACTTCCTAAGGCAATTAAAGCGAGCAAATCTGCAAACAAAAGACTTATTAACATTTTATGTAACTTGCATTCGTCCCATTGCCGAGTACGCTTGCCAAGTTTTTCACAACGGACTTCCAAAATACCTAGCGGACGATATAGAAAGACTGCAGAAACGGGCCCTAAGAATAATTTTCTCTCACCAGCTGAGTTATCGAGAAGCCCTGGCGGCTAGTGGCCTCTCTTCCCTTTACGATCGAAGAGACAGCCTTACGAAAGAACTTTTCCAAGATATCGCGTCCAATAGTAATCACAAGTTACACTGCTTATTACCTGATCAGAACATGTGTAACATTAACCTTAGAAATAAACGGAACTTTAATGTGCCCAAATGTAGAACCAATAGGTTGAAAAACAGTTTTATATACAGTAATTGTAAGTAAAGTAGAAAATTTAGACATTTTATCCTTTTTAATATTAACTGATTATTGTAGGCTATTTTAACAATTGTATTTTAAAATTTGTTATAGATGTAAAGATTTACGCAATTCAGCTATCCAGCTGCAAATGTAATTTCTAATAAATACTATCTATCTATCTATCTATCTATCTATCTACCTCAAACACAGTTTTGTGTAAAACAGTGGTGTGTTCTATAATTGATGTGATGTTTTACTGTTTTATTAATATGACGTTAAACTTTAGAATTCTATAAAAGTATCTTCCCTCAAAATGCAGGAAATGGCATTTCAGAGACTTCAGATTCAAAATTTGCCGGTTTTTTGTCGAGCCTCGCGCAATATGTGACGCTTACCTGTTCAGACATGTTTTTTACCTTCCCTGTTTACAACTGTGGAGAACCCTGAAATATACTTTTTATCTAACATTACTCTATGTCCAAAATTGCATTGCAAGTTGTTAGGAAGTTAACAGGGAATTAAGATTTGTTTCTGGTGGATTAATGGTATGCAAATAGTGGGTGTAACGGTTGAATGTATGATTAGTCACCATCGAGCTATGCACGCAGTTGCTTCAAGCTTCCCACCCTGAGGATTCTCCTGCCCCTTGTCCTTGAATTGCTGTCAAAGTTGTATTGCATGCTTGGCTTGCCTCAATATTACTTGGTGCTGGTGGAGGCAACTAGATCATGGAGGTTACCCTGATGATGGGATGGAGGAGGTACCATTGGCTTGGTGGGGATTGCATTAATCCCTGATTATTCATCCTGATACATTGTGATCAGCTATCGTTTCCACCCCTATCAGTATCAGCGACAGTGGGCATCTTAGTATAGTATAATGAATATAAAATGTAGAGTTATTGGTCTCGCATGGCTTGAAAATCGTATTCAATGGTTGCATAATAATTATTGAATTTACCTGTCGATAAAGATTTTTCACTGCAATTCGCAAATTACCATTAGCTGCCATCTTCAAAGATTCTTAGTTCCAGAAATCCTAGTTCTAACAACTGCCCATATAAATTGGTGATTTAGTACCAAGCAGCTGTCAACATCGCATTGAATTGTTACTGTAAAGATGACAAAAATACACACTTTAAGATCAAATGTAATTAAAAGTGCCTAGTATCTGTAATTTAAGGATGTGGTACAGTCTGTTCAGACATGTCAGCTTTGTTTACATTTTTGTATCTAAATAATGAACTTTAAAAACGAAGTGATGACAACTATATTACTTTGTTAGCTTTAATCAAATATTCACATTTTTGCACTGGACTGAATAACAAACACATGTCAATTTATTGATATTTGACTGACAAACACAACTAACCATTTACCTTCTAGAATCACTTAAGGTGACAAAACAATATTACCGCTTGTCCAAATTATGGAAATTAGGTTAAACATATTTCAAAAGTTTTAGAAAGGATTTTTAAAGTAAATTGTTATCTATCTTCTCTAAAACACATGATTTGTTGCTGCAAATACTGTAACAATTTACTGAAATGAGGCAGGAGCTTGATTGGGAAAAGGAAAATGCACTGAATATTCTGTTTTGAGATAAAATGGATGGAAAACAGCAAATTCTGGGCATTTTCCCAACCTTGCTTGGGATTTGTGAAATGCCATTGGCCATTGGTCCATTGCCATTTGAATATGCCAAATGCATAATGCAAGTACAATTGTAGAAAAATCAATAAATACAATACAGTCGTACTGATACAGATATCGTAGTTGACAAACCTGTATTTCAGTTCATGATAGAAACCAGAAATTCGTTCTTTTATTTAAAATTTGTGCCGTATTTCTCAACACAAAATATTCAAAACAACAAAATCTCAAAACAAACCAAAATGTCTGACCAAAACATTAGTGTCCAGGCCTTTACTCGGATTTATCTTGTTTCCATAGCAACTGTGCCCAAAGCTGTGCAGCATTTTTGGAAATTGATAAAAATTATTTTATTCTTTTCTTTGGCTGGTTTCACGTAGATTTACATGAACTTTTAGCATCTTCTACTGGCACATAGCCATATGGTGTACTGATAAAGCAGAATTATGTTGTAAAGTACAGTTACATCGATGACAACATGGTGAGTTCTGTGTGATTTTACGATTATAAACCTCGCCTTGCGTTTAATGGTCCTTTCCCAGTTGCTCGTTTATTTAGGATAAGTAGATCCAGTATTGGGGTATTCCATTTGTTGTTGAGTATTTAATTTAGAGGGAAACTTTAAAAATTATAAATGCTGAACATTGAACTGTCAGTTACTATCCAGGCCTATAAAATGCACCATCATATTAATCATAATTTATTAATAATTGGATAATTATTAATAGTAACTAATAAGATTTCCTCTCAGCAAAATGTTCTACACTGCTACGGCTTCCACATTTAACAATTTTACTTATGTTAAGGTGAGCTGATAAGCTTGACAAGTAAAATTGGCTGCTGTTACCTAGCTGTTAGTCGCCAGGGCTGTTGCGAAGGCGTATAAGCAGTGTTGCCACTTAAGATTTTCGAAAATCCCAATATCTAGGGTATAAAAGTCCCAAGATCGGTTAAAAAATCCCAAGCCGCGTAGTAAAAGTACAACCAAGAGTCTGGTACGATTTTTATTTTAAGTTTTATATAGCAACATTGATTGCAAACCGGAAAAAGTATTTACATGTCTATTTTGTCAATATATTACTACGCATTTCAGTGGTATGTACATTGTACAATCCGTAATTTTGTTTTCGCCTTCGAACGGCGTTCGACGTTCGACGCAGGCTTGGTTACACATTTTGTCAGCCTCGTACCCAGGCGCAAAAGAGAGAAAAAAAAGCAAAAGAGAGAAAAGAGAGCACTACTCCAGTGTTTTATATAGATCAGTGGTTATGCTGAGCGAGCGCGCGGGGGTGCTTGGGGAGGACGCGACTGATCTCTATTTATTTTTTCTCTCTTTCGAGCCTGGGTACGAGGCTGACATTTTGTTGTGTTACGCAGCGGCCAGCGGACACACTTAGAAAATGAAGTACGTCATGTTGATGATTTAAATTAAAATATTATAAAATATGGACAGCCTTTGTGTCGCGTATTCTATTTGCAGTTCAATTGTTCGTTTTTTTTTCGCAAACTTGGCTGACGATTTACAAATAATGATAGATAAAACCTAAAAAAATCATTCATACAAAATATGCCAAGATTTCACGAAATTTCGAAAAAAACTCCCAAGGTCCCAAGCTTGAGTCTAAAATCCCAAGATCTTGGGAGAAATCCCAAGGCGTGGCAACACTGCGTATAAGCAGGGGAGGTGTGGGTATCTCATTTACCAACAAAAGGGTGTGGTCTCTGGGTGTCGTCATTCCTAGTTGAATACTCAATTACATGTAATTTTTGGATCCAATTTTGGATGTGACAGGGCATTTATCAATATAATGTTTTGCATTTCATGGGTCTTTATGTCCATCTAGGCCATTTTATTTTTGAAAAAGTTTCTGACAAGATAACCCCTTGACCCTGTGGTGGTCCTCATTGTGATTCACCTTTCCTTCGGTGCAGGCCATGCTCTGCTTCATGACCAAAGCCCACGTAGCACCCCCTTATCAAACCAAGCTGGATTCATCCCTGTTTAGAAGTCTAAATATTTGGCATTTAATGGCATTTACAGTGCAGTACTAGTTTGTGATCCATGCAAGATACAAGCCAAAGTATGCCATTATATCCCATTCTAATGTGAGTGGAAATACACTGTCTTCCAAAACCAGATGTTCAGAAAAGCCTGGGAAACAGTCTAGTGAAACAACGAATAAAGCACATGGAAATAGACCGGCTGTGAATCATATATCAATGAAGATCTGCAAACACTTATGGCTTAATTATGTATAGCTGTATTAATGGTTCTCTATCAAATTATAGAGTAACAATTAGTAAATACATATAATATATTGTGATTTTGGGTTTGAAATAATCCATTTATTAATTGTTATTAATTAACAAGAGACACTTGCAGATAGTTTTGTTAACTCATTAACTGGCAGTACCCAGTGCCACTGAGTCTGATGAGTAATGGGTTAAGATTAGAGATACTGGCAGATAGTTTTGTTAACCCATGAACTGGCAGTACCCTACCACTGACGAGTAAAATCGTCTGGCGTTAGATGGAGTAAAATTCTAAAGTAAGGCGCATTGTCAAATTGTCATTGAGAAACAAAGAATTGCCGTCATCCCATGACAATAGAGTAAATATTATTATAAATATTAAAAGAATGATATCTAATTATTTTAGTTGCGATCTTATACCAAATTAGGTTATAAGTAGTACAAACTTTCTGCTTCAATAAGATCTGCAGTATATATTGCAATATTTTCCTTACTACACTGTATACCGCCTGCACACTCCAATTGTTGATCACCTCCTAAAAATCGGAGGGTGACAGATGACCATATGGAAAACATTCTCTCAGATACTTTGGACCTTATTTGTGGTCCAAGTTAGAAATGAAAGATGGAGAATACTAACTTGAAATCTTTTATAAGTATATAATATAAGAAAGAAAGATCTAGAGAGTATATTAGAGGGTGCCAGGGTGGAGGTAGAAACTGTGGATTATGCTCTCAATATTAAGACAAACACGACGTGGACCATTTAAATTACCTAATTGATATATTTTTTATATAATAATTTAATTTTAAAGTGCCTATGCAACGAAATTTTGCCTGATTTTTTATTGTTTTGTTAAAAAGTACACCTCGAATGATGAAGAATGACGTTTACAGTTTATTCATATCTCATCTCATTCCCAAGTTATTGCACTTTGTATATTTTGATTTGTGACGTCACTGGTTGTGTTTGAGATAGTGGCAATAACAAGAAAGTCTGATATCTTGGTGATGATTTAGTAGAATTCAATGAAACATGGCACACTTAGTTGGTGCACCTAAGTGACCATTTTGGGTTGTTTCTATGGTTGTCATGGCAATGCACTAGTCCCTTCTCGAGTTCTCATGCATTTGCTATATGATCTGTCTCCAACGAAATCAAAACCAATTTCTGCAATTTGCGCTTATTACTATAGTATGTACAGGCGTTGTGACAAGTTTAAACCTATGAAAAAAGCAAACGTCCTCTGCACGAAGTTTAGAGGAGGAAATTTGGAAAAAGGAAGTGAAGAGACTGGGGACTAGTGTGTTGCCATGACAACCACATGACCACTCCAAAATACTCATGTGGGTGCACCCACTGACTGTGCCAAGTTTCATTGAATTTTATTAAATCGTCACCAAGATATCAGACTTTCTTGTTATTGCCACTATCTCAAACACAACCAGTGACGTCACAAATCAAAATATACAAAGTGCGATAACTTGGGAATGAGATGAGATATGAATAAACTGTAAACGCCATTCTTCATCATTGGAGCTGTAATTTTTAACAAAACAATAAAAAATGAGGCAAAAATTTCGTTGCATAGGCACTTTAATTAAATACTTGTAATTCATATAGACTACTATTTTTCATATATATACTATTAAGTATAAAATAGTTCGTTTTCATTGTAATATATACATAATTATTAGCTAAATTATTAGCTATATTAAACTATTGTAGCTAAACACATTATTAAGGCCATTTATACGGGAGAAAATAAGTCGCTACTTACATATATAAAACGCGTCTTATATAAGACGCGAACACACTCGTATAAATGGTCAAATTCTAATAAGTCGCGACTTATTGTGGACCATTCTGAACCCCTGTTCTTATTTAAGTCGCGAGTTACTAGAATTTGACCATTTATACGAGTCTGTTCGCGTCTTATATAAACGTCTTATGTAAGTAGCGACTTATTTTCTCCCGTATAAATGGCCCCATTGACACTTCAATAAAGTATTCATTCATTCATTCATTCATTCACCTGAACATTTCCCATAATTTGTAGCCTCCAAAGAAAAGTGGTAAAGCAAAATCTCCAAAGTTGAGTAAAGCTGAAAAAGAAAGGTTAAAAAAAGAAGAAGCCGAGCGAAAAGCAAGGGAAGAAGGTAACTTAACATCACATGATAGACGTGCGTTATGGTAGATTGGACATTGCGCAACGAATTTTAGGTGTAGTTTTACCAAATTTTCTGTGAAAAACCCCAGAAAAATGCTCATTTCGAAATATTTCGTTTGATGGGTTTCAGGTAAAGCCTTTCTAGTTTTGTCTGACTGAATAAAAACATAGGTACTCCATAACAACAGAAATAAGTGTACAGTTTACACCAAATTTTGTCTAGATATCGCAATTTGAATCTTCATATTAAATAAAATAAAAAAAACGTCTTAATTGATCTTGTCATGAAAATTAACGAAGCCTTAAAAACAACACGGAGAGAAAGTTTCCCCACACGTTATGTTTACTTTATTTATTATGAAGATTCAAATTTAGCCCGCGTGCAGGCCCACTGATGGAGAGGAATAGTGGGCCTGCACGGAAGACCGGGTAAAATTTAAAACGCCCCTTTTCTAAACACGCCCCCTTCGCGCGTCAAGTGTAAAAAAATAACCAATGACATTGCGGGATTTTCTCTGAGTATCCAAAATAAAAATAAAGTATGAATGGATATATCAACTCCAAAAAAGCAAGCAAACAAGTCTGATTTAAATAACTTTTGCCGAATTTGCAAGTGCTCATTCTCAACTAAATTCGGAACAGGCAAGTTAGGACGAATTTCGACAAGATATAAATATTATTTAAAACGTCAAATCGTGAGGGAAGCCGTCGTACCACATTAGCATTGATTTGCGCTTTCATCGGCATTGTTATAAATCGTCACGTTTATCAGATCGTGTGTGCAATGCTTGTGGGCGGAATATTTGTATCAATTATTCAATTTGGTAAAGAACACGACAAACGAAGAGAATGTTGAGAGTCCAGCTCGTTTCAAACCGCAATTTCAAACGGCAATTTCAAACGGCGTTTCAAACAGCCAATCAGAATGCTGCGTTCGTGTACGAACGCGGAAAACATAAAATACCCGGTCTTCCGTGCAGACCCACTATTCCTCTCCATCAGTGGGCCTGCGCGCGGGCTAATTCAAATTGCGATATCTAGACAAACTTTGGGGTAAACTGTACACTTGTTTCTTTGTTTTTATGGAGTACCTATATGTTTTTGTAGTGATTGACCGATAATCGGCATCGCTATCGGGCCGAATTTTGCCTTATCAGCAGACAATCGGCATCGGTAGGATTATCACTATTTCCAAATGTGTTAAACTGATTGTTGAGAAAATGTGCACTTTAAAAATGATATACATTGCACGCGTTGATACACGTTGCGTGTTCATAGACAATGTTCATACATAGAACGATTTTTAACGCAATATGTTGCCGCGACGAAATTAATGCGTGAAGCGTGTCATTTATGAACGGTTTTAACGAACTTTGGTTGCAGTAACATGTTACGTTGGAAATTATTATTAAAAATTCGAAATGAATGACGTCACCTTTACTCGGTCGACTGACATTATGACGTCATTATAAAATCGGTATCGGGTAGATTGTTGCATGAATAATCGGTAATCGGTAATTTCCGATTGTGGCACAATCGGTCAATCACTATGTTTTGTTTAGTCAGACAAAACTTGGAAGGTTTTACCTGAGGCGTTTATTAGATAAGGCGCGTCTTAGAAAGGGTCCTTATTCTTACATACGGCAGTTTTAGTTTTTTTATAAGTTTGATTCAAGTGAGACCAAGGTATGCAGCTGTTTTTATTTTAAAAATATGTACTAAAATATTTACATTCGTCTGAGCTTTCGTCGGTCAACGACATCATCAGAGACAGATAAGTATGGAAACATACATGCTATTTATACAACGTTGTTATGGAGATTTTGCATGATTATAATGTAAAGTAATCTTAAGGAGCTAATTGCCCTTGTAGTTTTAGTATTTTACACTTCTTAGGGCCTGTTTATATGGAGGCTATAGTTACTCGACGAGATCCCGCGTAACCCGCCAACAGAGCATGTATGTTTAGTTTGTTTTCCTACTTTGATAAATAACATAGCCCAATCTAACCCTCAAAAGTGTATTAAAAGAGGCATAATTACAATGTATTCGACGGTCAAATACATGGTAACTCAGTTCCATATATACAGTGGCGTAGCCAAGGGGGGAGGGGGGAGGTCGCCCCCCCCCCCTTGGTCTTCAAAACCGTTCTCATGAAAAGTTAAAATCCGGCGAGATATTGGTGAAATCCGATTAAAATCTCCCAAACCATAGACGGTAGATAGACATAAAATATCATAAAGATATTTTCACGTGTCTTGTGCCTTGTTCTAATGTAATAATAACAGAATTTTGTGATTTATTACCTTCCAATTACTTTTAAAAACTTGTATCAGAATGCGGGAAATGGCGTTTCCGAGCCCTAGAAAATGCAAAATGTTCCTGGTAGCATGCCCCCGGACCCCCCTAGGTGGTTCGTGGCTTCCCCACTCACTACTCGCCCCCCAAACATTCAACCCTGGCTACGCCACTGCATATATAAACAGATCACTTAATTGTCCCGCAATTGCGAGTAACCCGCCTTGCCGCGGGTAGCCTGCGTGGCAGGCGTTCTATTGTTGGGGAGGGAGTTTTGTTTATAGCGCGCTCTATTTTCTTGAGAGCGCGCTCTAAACAAAACTCCCTCCCCCACAATAGAACGCCTGCCACGCAGGCTATGCCGCGGGTAACTCACCGCCATATAAACAAACATAACACAAGTCAAAACTCATCTGTTTACGTAACTCTTACACTCCATCACGCTTACTCTTACACTATTAATTTAACAAGCATCTACTTTAATATATGTTTAAAGCAGTGGCGTAGGAAGCGGGGGGGCCGCGGCCCCCCCAATATTATATGAGGGGGGGCCGGAATATCTTTCGGCCCCCCCAAAAAATCAAATAATTTTCATGAAAATGATGGAAACAGCTTAGTTCCCTGAACAAGCTTACTAAAAGAGGTAGATAAGACTCTGAAACGGCCGTTTCCGGCGATCTGGGGGCTTCAAATTTTAAAAAAATTTCGCTCGGCGCCAACCATGGTGGCGCCTCGTGAGCTTGGCCCCCAATATTGAATACGTTCCTACGCCCCTGGTTTAAAGCAGCGTCTAATTGAGAGGGGCGACTATAAGCCAGTTCGGAGTTTCGACTGCTCACCCAAATGACGCGTTCTGCGTCGGGATCAAATTGCAGTTGAATCATAACATGTAGCTAAGATTGTAAGAATTATAATATGCATATCATTCAACGTTTGAACTGTCATTGCATCATTTGTGTTTCACATATAGCGACATGCAATAGAACTGTCATTAGATAAAATTGTACTGGCATTTTTGTCTTCTTTGTAAAGCAAAATAAAGAAAGGTATACTTAAGCTAGCCAAGGGTATATATTTTTTAAATTACTGTAAAGCGAGTCGGCCGTCCGCAAACTGAATTGTACTTCGAGCAACGTTTTGCATATTCAAATGGTGATTGAACAGTTGAATACTTCGATATGTGTAGTATTAAATCTTCCAGTCTCAGCTATATCCTATATGATTCATGAAACTGCAATTTTATCTTCGACGCAGATTCTGGGTTGACTGGGCTGTTTATTATATCATATACGGTAGCTCAAAACTTCCATATCCTTTGCAACACTCCCTCTTCATGCAGTCCATGCAAGCATTTACGTTATAAAGCCACGTTTTTCTCCTTGTTTTCTTTCATAATACCTACTGTCCATTTTAGAGGAAGCTCGACTTCAAGCAGAACAAGAACAGAGAGAAAAAGAGGAGAGAGAACGATTGGAAAGAGAAGAAAAAGAGAGATTAGCTCAACAGGTTTGAATTGAAATTATTCTAAATTATAACTCATTTTCATATCATAAATATAGATTACTTCATGGTTGGTGAGTGCGTACGATTTTTATTTACGAGTTGTGATCCTTCACGAGTAAATAATGAAAATCGTACAAATTATCACATAAGTATAGAAACAAATATTTGACACTGACAGACTCACAGCGAACAACTCGTAAGCGAAGTATATCTAGCTTCAAAAAACAGATTTCTTACCGCATATATTTGTCCATTTTCTTGCTGAATTGCAACCAAAGAGGTTTATCTTAAGTATTTTTAGCCTTGAATGTTTTCTTGATGGTAATATAGACGCGTTATTAGCGAAAAACGCAATAAAACTCTCTCTTCGGTGATTTCGCTAAAACCGGGTGCCATGCATGTTTACAATTATATGAGCGCGAAAACATTATCCAATCAAAACGCTGATACGATAATTTACCACATGTGAGAAAAATCGTCTGACCAATCAAAACGCTGAGACGATAATTTTCACCTGTCAAAAATATCGTCCGCCGTGAGAATACGATTTTTTTTCTTCACCTTTCTACTGCACGAAAATCTCTATACTTATATAATTATAATAAATTGAAATAATTTCATGTATCAGCATCGCATATACAGTAGTTGACCAACATGCGTGCTCTTAGATTTGCTTCAAGTCTGTCTCTCAAAGGGGTTTGTATTTGGGAGTTACAGATTGAAGGTGCATGTTATATATAAGGTGTTATATGCGCCATCATGTTATTATCTTTACACTAATATTCTCATCACTCCCATTCTTGCAGGAAAGAGAAGCACACGAAGCGGAAGTTGATGAATTAAATGGATTGCTTGAAGATAAATACAGCCAAATAGAGAACACCGATGACAAAAACAGGGAAAATGCAAAGGCAAGTATATAAACATTAAAGAGTTTATGACGCGAAAATTCAACCTTCTATTGCGTGTATTATAAAGTGGAAAGTTCACTGCAGATATACGTGTTGTTCTAAGAGGACAGTTTGCATCCAAATATTCTTTTTGTATTCTCCTATTGCGAGCATATATTTTTTCCCTAAATTTCCACCATTCGTCTATCTTTTCCAAACTTTTCTTTTCCAATCTGAATCGCGTACAGAATCGGTTCGAACTAAATAATATGATGATGAAAAACAACTACTTAAATTACGGTACTAACTATTTTGCGTGACTATATCATGAAACACGCGATATCACTAGAATAAGCAATAACCATGAACAAATAAACTATTTCATGCTTTAGCAGGGCTTTCAGAATCAGTTTAAGCAAGCGGCTGTGTTGAGAAAGTAGACGCGGATGAAGGAATCATTTGACTTAAATATCGGATAAGTTTTGATAACATTACATTTCATGAATCAGCTAAGCCTTTTTACAGTAGTGTAAGTCTCAGTAAAGGCCAATGTTCTTGTTGAAAAGGAATGTGTCATTAAAAGACGCTAAAATGACAATAAGTTTCTGAGGAAATTTCTGACAAAAATTACTCGTTCATGACCACACACTGTATTTGTAATTGTAGCCCAATTTGGTTTTTATATAGATAATAGTTAACCTTACGTCTGCTTTTGTTATTCTATTACCAATGATTAAATGTTATTCTATTACCAATGATTAAACCTCTTAACACCCGCTGGAGCTCCGGCAGTCGCCGGCTTAAATGTTATAAGTGCTTCTACAAATACAGATTTAGAAGTACACGTAGCCTCCTCCGCAGGCATCGCCTTAAAATTGGCGGGCAGAAATTATTTGCTGGAAAAAAAAAATTAGTGTCTACCTGACGCAACCTACCCCGGGGATTCGAGAGATGCCTGCGGAGGAGGCTAATCTGAAGTTATGTTTTTAAAGAAAGTAGCCGGCATTAACCTCTTAACACCGCTCAGGGTTGAGCCTGCCGGCAGTCGCCGGCTTATTTTGAAAGCCCTGCTTTAGCATACATTAACTATAACCGTGTGTGAGTGTTTCGACTGAATATGGTATAAATAAATCATTAAATAACAAACTAGAAACTAACTGTATAACCAAATGTATAATTGCAACAATAATAATTCCAATAGCTATCACGATAGCGTCCACAAAATAGAACAACTTTATCTTTACAGAGCGGAACGCACTAGAGTATTGACCTTCCTTATAAGTCACGTAATTTACTAATGAACGAAAAGCCCGTAGGCGCGCCACTAGATTAACAAGCTCTGATTGACAAGATAAGCTGCATAATTTGCGTCGCATGAAAAGTGTTCACGTTTACACTTATCTTCGCGTTTCAAAACGAAAAGACACTATAAGATGAGAGGGCCAGAGGGGGCAACCGCATCCTCAACATTTCGCGCAGTGTCCGCCACAGGTCGATGCTTTACAAAGTACGAACTGACGAATTTAATTCATTTCATACGACGTACTAGCGTCGAATTTAATTCGTTCAATTAAATTCGTCTGAATTAAATTCGACGATAGTGCGACGTATGAAACAGGCCTAAGACACCTAACAAATACACTTGCTCCAAAAAGAGGAACTTGGAGTAAGTCTACCTGACCAAGGGGCATCGACTTGTGTTTGTGTTTATATTTTTTACTATCACTAGTCATTGTCCCTTCTCTTCTTTTTGGTCTCTCTTTCTTTCTTTCCTGTTTTCCTTTTTTTCTGCTGAGACAAACGGTCCGCTATATTATCCACCCAACATACCCATGACACTCAGAATAGCGTCATCATGTACAGGGTGTATAAAAAAGGTAATCAAACATTGGCATGCTATATCGCGCGCATAATATTTAGTTTATAGATTTGCCTTTTCACACAAATAAAGATCAGGCTTTTAGCTGTCAAATGGCACCTTTTTTGTATCACTATACCTTGAACAATGGCCCAATACGATCCGATGAGAGAAGAGTGGTAGAAATCAAATTTTTCCACCTTTGGGAATTAAACGACCATTTGCCCAAATGATATAGTTGCCTTTTTGTGAAACGTTCAGTATTACCAGTTCAGTCTGCAAACTTCCTGTTTTGTGAAATGTTTCAAACACTAAATTTCGTTGTTAAATCGCGATTTTAACCTTCTTTAAATTTACCAAGACTTGATAAATAGCCCATGGGTACGTCATCGTATTAAAATTCTTAAATATGAATCCGAAATGAGAATAATTTCAATAGGCAGACAATAGCTTTTGACTCAACTCCCAATGGTGGAAAAATGGGTTTTCGACTGGCAATATTTAATCGTATCGTATTCACAGCTAAAAGATTGATCTTTATTTGTATGATAAAAGTAAATATTTAAACTAAATAATAAGCGCACGATAACATGCTAAAGTTGGATTATATTTTTTTATACACCCTGCAGTATATATAATTATGCTCTCTGTATTGTAGTGGTCAAGATATATGTTGTGTGATGGTAGTCCAGATCCAAAGGTTACCAAAGAAATTAACACCTATATCAACCTATGGCGTGAGGAGACTGATAGCAAACCAGTTCATAAGACCATTCAAGAGTGTCACGATGCATTAAAGGTAGGGTGAGTCTGTGGTATTCGGCTTGTGTAGTCACGCGAGATCATTACGTAAAACTAACTGTGCTGCTATTTTGGGTGACATACATGATCGTGGATTTAATCGAAGTGCCGTTTTCGCTTATACCTTGCGACATATTGAGAGTTATAAGGCAAGCTATATATCGCTAGAATCCTTGAACAACGCCGAGGAATATTTTGGTGTATAGTTTGTTGTTCTAGCATGTCTATATAACTCGAGTTACGTACGATTAATGTCAGCCATGTTGAATTTCATTTCAATTATCTTGAATTTGTCCAATGGGAATGGTGGAATTTGCCACCCAATGCACAGAATAGGAAATGACCAGAAAGGCCACTCAGCAGTGCAACGTGACACCCTATTTTTATGCAGTTATCTGGCCAGAATAATGGCGGACCAGCCTGTTCAGCGTGTTTATTGGTCAGAAAATGCAATTGACTGGCTAGAATAATGGTAATGAACATGCGTAATGCGACATGCGCAGCGTCAAAAACTTCAGAGGTTCGGCCTCAAGTGGCCCTTCTAGTCATTTCCTATTCTATGCCCAATGTCGCGGAAGCTAAACATTTACGAGTTGTGACGTCACGTGCACGAGCAGAATAAGAGTTGATCTCTATAGGACTCATGGAATACGCCCAATTTTAGAATTTAATGAGTTCAAAGCCGAAAATTTAAACTACAGGGTGTATCTAGAACGAGGTTATACAACTTTGGCATGCTATTTTGCGTTAGTTATTGCGTCTATTGATTTACCTTGTACTAATAAAGGTCAGGGACCAGTCAAAAGCCGGTTAACGCTAACCCAGGGTTAAATTCGCTTAACCCTAGGTTAAAGTAAGAGTTAAATTTAACCCATCGATTTTGCAAATACAGAAGCAATGGCGGGTCTCGCTGTCAAATTATATATATTTTTCTATCATGGCGATTAATAATGGTCGAATACGATCCGATTTAAAGCCTGGTTTTTCGTATGCATCGCCGATGGTCGGCGATGCACTCGTGGACCATTGGTAGTGGTCATGGGGAAGGAGAAAATTATTTCCAGGTAGACAAAAGGATTTTAACTGATTAATGAACAAAAGCACAATAGCACTGGAAAAAGCATCGCCGACCATCGGCGACATATGAAACCAAAATGGCCATGGTCGAAGAATTGCGTTTTCCGCCATTGGGACTTGAGGCAAAACTATTGTCTGAGTAAAATTGTTCTCATTTCAGTTTGCAAATTTAAGGATTTAAATAAAGTTACCGTGTAGACGTATGGCTTATTTGTCAAGTCTTGAAGTAAATTTAAAGATGGTTCAATTCACAATTTAGCAAACGAAATGTGTATACCATGTTAAAACATTTTACGAAACTGCATGGAAGTTTGCAAATAATTTGGAATGCCAAATATTTCGCAGGTAGGCAACCTCCATTTGGGCAAATGTTCGATAATTTGAAGAACATTTTTTACACATAAAGGTGGAAAATGTGATTTCGACCGTTAAAGAAAGGTATCATTTGACAGCTAAAAGATTGATCTTTATTATTGGCTTGGCTTGTTCTGAAAGCCCTAGCTGTTCCTGAAGTATTAATGAAAAGTCGCACTGTTGTGGTTTGCGAAATTTTTATTGATAATATTGCTCGTGCTTCCACTCGCTGTATTACAGTATGAATTATTCCCCTAAACACTCATGCGATTTTGCATTAATAATTCTCTAACCATCCTAGGCCTATTTCCCATACAACCAATACAGTAGCGGAAATCTGAAACAAAATAGATAGATTTCATTTTTGCCGTGTAGTTAATTGATGAGTTGCAATATTATCTTGGAGATGAACCTGGTTTGTCCGAAGAAGATGTGGAAAAACACAACGAGGTTTGCAACTATACCATATTTTTTAAGTGGTGATATATTTATCGTGATGATTGAAGTGTGTGCATTGCAATTTTGTGTACCGTATTTACTCATTTAGATGGCAGTAAAAATTTAGTTTATCTCATTTGAATGAACTCTTAAAATTATATATAAACCTCCCTTACCTTTTTTTCGTATCTTACTTAGTTCTGAAAATATTTTGACTGAAAACAATGAGCTGTCCGCCATCTTGGATCAATTTTTGATCTTATTAACGGTGATTGTAGTGACGTCACAAGCAGGGTTAGGCATATAAAACGACTCCTAGGAGACCGAATAGCAATTAATTAGTAGATGTTTAAAAAGTTGTCAGTCAATTTGGTATTTGAAACAGTGACCGAAGTATAATTTTGGGCTTATAATGACCATTGGCTTTCTGGGTAAAATACTTGCGTGACCCTGCTTGTGACGTAACATGCACATATCTACAAAAATCCAAGATGGCGGAAAGCTCCTTCGATTGCAATTATTTAGAAATATCTCAAATGAGAAAAAACTGAATTTTTTTATTGCCATGTCACTAACAGTCGCATCCGATTAAGTGTAGACTTGCTCGGTTGCTCCAAGTCTCTCTTTTATTGTCTTTCTGTATCGATCCACTATAGTGTAAATAACATGACTTAGCGACGGGTGGCGAAGCGAGAAAGAGAGACGGAAAATCTCGGATTAAAACCGGACTGAAGCAGTTAGACTTGCTCCAAGTTTCCCTTTCATTGTCATTAAACTCGTTATGTATCGATCTAGTATAGTGTAACCCACGCTATTTACATTATAGTGGATCGATACAGAAAAAAGGCACAATAGAAGAGAAAGAGGTTAGGCTCAATCTAACACTTCAGTTTCGATTTTAAGCGAATTTTCCGAAGTTGACAAGTCTCTCTTTCTCCTCCGCCAGCAAATCGCTTACGTCATGTTATTTACTATGAAATGAATCGTCTAAAGCAACTGAAAGAACTTAGGCTGAAGTCTAAGAAACAAACACTTACGCCCTCGAATAAGCGCCCCACTTATTCACAACAACGCGGAGCTAAATCGAAGCACCGTTAGACGAGATTGTTCGAGTTGAAGACAACTACAGTACTTTTCAATCTTTATGTCAGGCTCGGACATTTTATTATCCTGGGGCCGGTTGTACGAAGCCCGTTGCTTCTATCAGTGGGTAAAGTATAAATATCGATCAAATCTGTACATTCATCCGAAAAACCAGCTTAAATTTTCCGCTTGAATGGAGACAACTGTTTGCAACTACATAAGTGCATAAGATTTAAAGTTCAGTCATCACCAGAAGTAATGACGAAAGTGTTATTTAATTTTTGGCTTATCACAGTAATCCCACCGTTTAAGCCTAAACGGCAGCTGTACAACAGCCTAGGCTACATTGTTTTTAAGTTCAAAGTGAGCATATTTCAGTATTTCATTGTTGTTTTAACTCTCCCTCTCAGAACTTTGGAAATGCGCGTAATTCCGTTTGTGAAAGCAGTAAAATAGAACAAAGCGCCGCTCTCAAACCAGCTGCATCCATTAAAAATTTAAAGGCGATAAATGATTTGGTCTTTAGTTTTACTGCAGTGGGTCGAGAGCGACGCCATCTTGTTCTGCGCCATTTCCACCACAGGTTTTCATATTGCATCAATAGTATTGTGGCATAATATCATCGTTGACGTCAGTAATCCATATTCAGTCCAGCCATTTGAGACATTGTGACATTTGTGATCGAAGTATCAACTATTTTCGATAGATAGCATGGTAATTAAATATGTTTTACTTTTAGTCAATTAGTCAGCTTCAAAGTCTTATTCGTGTAAAGCTAGACGAGGGCGACCATACGTTTTGAAGTGTAAACAATTTATGGTTTTGATTACATCTATACGTATATTTTGCTGATCCAACTTCCTATATATTCTACACACTTAGTCCGTGTTCGTCTAATAAACAAAACATTAATCATTATTCGGCATGTGCAGTCACCAGTCACGCGAGATCATTACGTCATGCTAAATATTCTGCTATTTTGGGTCTTGGGTGGCATTATCATGGATTTCATCGAAGTGCCGTTTTCGCCTATATCTTGCGACATATTGAGAGTTATAAAGCAAGGCATATCGCGCTAGAATCCTTGAACAACGAGGAATATTTTGGTGTATAGTTTTTTTTTTACATGTCTAGAACTCGAGTTATTAACTGAGAACAATATCTCAGTCGTTCGTGGGATATTGATCTTGTTACTTGAACAAAATATCTGTGTATATATATTACCGTCAGCTCGAAATTTCCTGTACATACGCTATTTTGTGCCGATGAACACCACCAATATATAATGTCGTTAATGCAAATTTTCCCTAATTCCAGCCCCTACGGTAAAAATGTGGCCGCGAATAATGACTTCCGGGGTTTACTGCAGCCAGCAAGCCACAATAGAACTTTCGATTAAATAATTTTTGTACTATCCATATTTTGTCTTCTGTTGTAAAGCAAAATAAAGACAGGTGCACTTAAGGGAATATATTTTCTAATTTAAAGCGAGTCAACCGTGCGGAAGCTTATTGTTCTTCGACGGCAACTTTTTGCGTATCGAAATGATTATTGAAGAGCTAGTTAAACACTTTGATACGCATATTTTAATTCTTCCAATCTCAGCTACATGTGTGTAACTATGAGTTATGAGTCGACGCTATGAATTGGCGTACATTGAAATTTTGTTTTTTCTTTTACGAAGTCTGTCTTCTCGTTGTTTCTAGTGTGCTGATGAGTATATCGACCCTGACACTCAGAATATTCAGTTCGAGTTGACGTCACGTTTTATAGCGTTGAATGTCTGGGGGAACATCTCGAGAAATCCACGGTTTGTATCAACATTTGTTTCTTATATACAACCATTAATGTACGACTCAAATGCATCCGCGATCGTCGAAATATTTTGTGAATCATTTTCACATGCATGGCTGATTGTATATTTGTGAATAAATTGAATTCTCTCACGTTTTCCAAACAATCAATTATATGCACTTGCAAAGCATTTTCCCGGCGAAGCTTTATTTATCTTTACTTCAAATGCGCAAAGGTCTAAAAAATGTATATAAGTCTAAAAAATATATAGGTCTAAAAATGTATATAAATTTTCGTTCGAGTATTCCATCTACAAACATCTTGTAGGCTACTATATATTAGTCCTATCGAACGAGATGCGAGAAAAAATCTTGATATTTACCCATACATATACCGAACTTGCGGTTAATGCTCAACAACTGGACTCTGTAGCTCAGTTAGTTAGAGCGCTGCACCGGAATCACAGGGCCGCAGGTTCAATTCCTGTCAGAGGGCAGAAGCCTAAGTTGCTTTTTCGCAACTGCTCCTGGCTAGGTCTAAAAAATGTATATACATTTTTGTTCGAGTATTCCATCTGCAAACACCTTCTACTATTAGTCCTATCGAACGAGATGCCGAGAAAAAATCTTGATATCGTGGGATAAGGCCTTTATAAGGGTTATCTAGCTACATTACCGCATAGGATCATACTAACCTGTCTTTCTATTTCATTGTATAGGCTTAAGTCATTAACCTTTGAGAAGAAAGGCATCGTTTTTGACATTCCTAAGTCTCTCTCTGTGGGCAATGTCGCTGTTAGATGTATATTCACAAACTACGATCATTTTTCCGAGAAATCTCGTCTGTTCTATCCAAGACCGAAGATTGTTCCTCCTGTCGTTGTAGAACCACAACCTGTTGTTGAGATAACTACAGAAACGGTATTTGTTTATTTGTATTATTGTTATATCTATCTTTTTCCAATGAGTCTTTCTCACGCCATCCGATCAGGCCTTGTCAACGGCTTGTTGACAACTTGCCACAAGGTTGTTGACTCAACAGGCTTGTTGACTCAACAACTTGTTAACAAGTTGCGAGAGACAACCTTGTAGCAACTTGATAAAATGGCAGCATTGTCACAACTTGTTGACAAACTTGCTTCAAGTCTGTTGCGAACACATCTTGTTGACAAGATGTGATATTTTTACGTGTGTGGACCAATCAACTAGACAGTTGCTCGAACATTGGCTAAGAATAGTCGGCGTTGCCTGTAATAGCTTTTCATATGTTCTGGTCAGATAATACTCATGAATCATTTATCAGGGTTCGTGCAGGTCCTTAAACTCCTTGAAAAGTGCTTAAATTGAAAAATCACTTGAAACTGAAGGGCACTTGAAAAGTGCTTGAAAATACAAGATTTGTTAAAAGTGCTTGAAAAGTGCTTGAAAATCACACATAATGTTAATTCAAAATATAATAATTATCTAATGAGGACATTTTCACAATTTTATCTAATAAATACTGTAAGAAAGTCGCTTGTCTTCCATTCTTTTACTATAGTTATCGTTCAGCCGCCATCGTTTTATCAGAGTCCACTATATTTTTTCTTATATTTGGATTGTACAGCACAGCACAGTACAATACAATACAATTCATCATTTTCGCGCCAAACGCCGTGTTGTTTGTATATAGGCCATCTCGCAAACGTCGTAGTCGTCGAGCTTTTGACTACGAGATTTTTTATAAAGCAAACAATACGCGAAAAGGACGAATCTCGTACTCGTAGTCGTACTCGTAGACACTGCTAAAGCTCCCTAATAGCCGAATGCCGACCGCAATAATCCACACTGGATGTAGTGACTAAACAACGTAAAAATATCTGCTCTATTTTTTACCAGCGAAATTGTTTCGATTTTGACCTTTCCAGGTTGACGATGATCCAAAGGAAAATGAAAATGATGAGAACAGTTTACCCGCACCCGAAGCAAGCAGAGCTACCTTAACTCCCAAACCACCATCCTCATCGCGTAGCCGTAAGAAGGTAATCTGGAATGAAATGTTAGTCAGAATAAAACACCGATCTTAATACTAGAACTGAATAGACCATCTTTTGAATTCAAACAGCCAATATTGAAGCCAGAATAATTATAACTAGGATACCTGCAAGGTAGGGAATGCTGCCGGGCTTCTATTATTCTAGAGCTTCTTGGAACATGACGTTTATGCAACACAAATTATATTCAGTAGATTGCAATTTATTGACATCGACTATGTTGGCATTCACCCAGTGTGTATGCCAGAAGATATTTGTCCGTATTCTAGCATAGTTTGCCAGGATGAAACACCAGCGAACAGCAGTGACTTGCAGTGACAAACTTGTTTACAAGCTAAATGTACCAGGTTTGTCACAAAACAATAAAACATCAATTGAAATTTTTGTTACATCTATTGCAAAATGCCAATATTTTCCCTGGGATTTGTTCCAAATATGTCCTACAATGCAATATAGTTAAATGAGTCATGCAAGTAACGGCTATTATTCTTATCTTGTTCAACATTAAGGCCATTATGCGTTAGATTATAGGTGAGATATACGAAGTTTAAAAAACTCAGAGATATACTGTACGCAGGCCCTCCCTGCTTAAAACATTTGAAGAACAAAACTAGAGATTGTTCAAGCCTTCTACAGTATGTTCTAATGTTCGCATAGATGCTAATTTGAAAAGTTCATCGTAACCGATATTGTTACCTAAGTTCCACTGTCCCCGTTGTTACAGCGCCCCTGGTTTTATACTCGAGTTAGCATGCGTAAACTCAAAAAGCGTTGCATATCATAGTAACCATGGTCGTAGCTGCATTTACTCTAAGCCTCGTACAGATGAGCAAGTTCCTTGACGAATTTATTTGTTCTTATGTCTTCCCGGTCAATTTATCAAAAGCTGCAATCTTGGAAAAAAATTCGTAGTTAATTTTTATACAACCCCCCCCCTAAACAATGTTGGTATTTATACGATATCACTTCCAAATTGACTTCACCTTAATCAACATTGTTTGGGGGGAAGGCGGGAGGGGGGGGGGAGCAGTTTATGGCAATTAGCGGGTTTGTTTAAGGTAATTCGCATATTTTCGTTACATGTTTTGAAATTTGCATGCTACACTTATTTTTTCCACGATTATTGTATGATCGACTGGCTTTTGAACAAGGCTCCACACACACACGAGTAAATAAAACATGTCAAGGAAAACTTGTCAAGGAGAACTCTTGCTCGTCTGGACTGGGCTTGACTGGTAAAACTACAGCATCTCGTGTTAATGAAACAAGAGCTCGAATGACACTGTGATCTTACTGTACAAACCTTATCGTTTTAATGTTAGTTATCAGTGTTGTAAAAATTACCAAAAAAATCAATGAGTAAAAAGTACAATTACTTCTCTGGAAAAGTAATTATTAACTACTTATTACTTGATCAGTAACACCGCAGGCCTCTTCAACTAAAAACAAAAACGATATACAAACTTACTAGAAACTGACTCTAATACACTGTATTACACATGGACGAAATCGTCGAAATGTGGAATTTGTAAGAGTGGAAAATAGAAAAAAGTACACAGAAGTAACGCAAAATTACTTTTGCAAAATGTTACTCGTTACCTTCAAAAAGTAATTAATTACGTTACAAAATTACTTTCGTACAGAAAGTAATGAATTACCGAAAAATTACTCAAAGAGTAATTAATTAGTGACGCATTACTTTAGTAACGAGTATTTACAACACTGTTAGTTATTGATACTACATTATGGTTTTGTCGTCTCTTTTTGTTAGAGTTCCAATACAAAGAGGGCAAGCTCTCGTCTCTCGGCCTCAGTTTCAACCTCTGGTCGTAAAAGTCGCAATAAAAGTGCTCGTAAAACACCCGTACCTAGTGCGAGCGTCGCTGAGTCAGAAAAAACAGACGAAACAGCAGAGCAAGATGCTGGTAAGATCATTGTTACCACCGCCAGGAGGTCACCTGGGGTTTTGTGTGTGTATGTGTGTTTGTCTTTAAGGTTACATCACATGATATATGTGCGTTAGATTGGGCATTGCGCGACGAATTTTAGGTGTAGTTTTACCAAATTTTCAGTGAAAAACCCCAGGAAAATCCTGATTTCGAAAAACGTCGTTTGATGGGTGTTTAGGTAAAAGCTTTCAAGTTTTGTCTGACTAAAAAAAACTATGGGTAACTCCATACAGGGTTCGTGCTACTCCTTGAAGTCCTTAAATACTCCTTGAATTAATGAAATTCTGACTTTCAAGGGCGCTTGAAATGCCCTTGAATCTTGCAGTTTCTGAAAACTCCTTAAATACTCCTTGAATTTTTTGTCCTTAATTAAAGGTGAAATAAAGGTGAAATCCATAGTATAAGATTTTGTAAGTTGGCAAAATCGTGATGCTACAGACACGAGAAACGGGAAAAGTAACGTTAAAATGATACAACTTGCAGATTGTTACATCAAGTAACTAATAAATTTGTACCTTTCTAAAGTTTTCCTGTTATTATTCATTATAGTTTAACATTAAGCGATATTGTTCTAGGTGTTCGTTATATTTCGGCAGTTTTAACCTCACAAATTTATGCCAATCTGAGGAATTGTTGAATTTATCTTGTCTTTTCTTGAAAGAAAACATCCTAAATACTCCTTGAATTAAACTATTCAAGACCAGCACGAATCCTGTCCATAAAAACAAAGAAATAAGTGTACAGTTTACTCCAACGTTTGTCTAGATATCGCAATTTGAATCTTCACTAGCAAAGTAAAAATAAAGTGTGCGGAAATTTTCTCTTCTTTAATGGTTATCTTGATATGCCGTGCTGTTCTACGGCTTCATGAACTATCATGACAAGATCAATTAAGATTACAATAAAAAATAAACCATTAAAGAAGAGAAAATTGATAGGCTATTTCTTTATTTGTAGATGACCAAAAGACAGTGAATGAAAGAGATAAACCCAGCACAGATCCAGCAAAACCAACCACTGGTGATGTTGAATTTGATGAAGATGACGATGACGATGTTGTTGATCTGAGAGCATTTAGTACAGCCGATAAAGTCATTTATATGGATCTTTTTGAATTACCTCCTCAACCAAAAGTTGTTAAAAATTGGGTCATGCAACACAGTAAGTTATATGTGCACAATTTTTACACATGCAGAAGTATACTATAGCTGTACTTCTACGCTAAATGTAACTTTAAATGTACTGCAACAGTCTAACTATCACTGGAAATCTTTTTTCAAAATCCTTACTTTGACACACGTATGTATCCTAGTTCGAAATAGTCACTATTTAATTACTCTTCGTGTAATTTCGTATTTTTATCCTGCATAACATGGAAGGCGCTCTACGTATTTTTACGTTTCTTTATACTCGCTTTATACAGCTGATGCTATTGTTTACAGACCACTTTCATAATTCAGACGAGTTTAAATATTCTTTTATGTGCATCTTAATAAGCCTCATTGACCTCGTTCAGGTTAATAAATTCTATTCAATTTCAGTCACAGAAACGAGGCTGATAAGGCTCATTAAGATGCACATAAAAGAATATTTAAACTCATCTGAATTATGAAAGTGGTCTATGGAATAGAGGATTAGAGATGATGAGAGTTGAACCTTCGTTCTCGTCTAAACACAGGCACTCGCCAACAGTCTTCGTTCTATTAACTTCCAGACGAAGGACCTTCGCTCGAAACGTCGAAGTTCTCATTGTATTTGTCAGCTAGATTGATCCAACAGAGCCGCAGTATTTCATTAAGAACGAAATGGAAACTCTTTGTTTACCAAAATGTTAGAATTCTACTTAGGGCTCTGTTTCGTGCGTTAAAATATTCCTGTCGCGACCCTCATGCAACTGCTTGTCTTGTTTGATCGGGGCATGAGAGTTCTCGTAAAACTGTTGTTTACGAGAACTCTCATGCAATTCTCGCAAAATTCTCGTAATTGAAATTCTCGTAAAATCTTGTTTACGAGCTCTCATCAACTCTCATCCTCGTAGAACGTATTGAACGTATTAATAATATATACTCTTGTGATTTGACCGGGTAATGAGCCGCAGGAATCTTTATATAAAATCTCGCTTACCCACTCTCATGGACTCTCTTGTTTGTTTGATTATAACAATATTTCTTTCTGTTTTCAAAATAGTTGTCCCTCCTGAGTTGGCAACAATGCCTTATGTTTTTGAGTCAAAGAAGAGTGAGGATGTGACGTCATCTGAAAATGACCTTGCCAATAATGATGATACAGAACAGACCGCTGATGGTTCCGCTGATCAAACGCAGGCTCAGAAAGCTAACGCAGGAAATGCGCCGATACATGTTACTTTAAGGTATATGTCGATTGGATTTAATAGGTCTGTCATTATCATAGTATTTTAATCCAAAGCGTCTCCGATAAAAACGTGTAACGAAAATTGAAATGAAGGAGATGTCATTGTAGATTTTCTAAATTTGGGCATCTAGATCGATAGAACTGAATGTTGAAGGGATCTGTAGATGGAAATTTAGAGCGAAAATTATATACATATTTTTAGACCTAACCATGCAACGATAGGCAGCAGGTTCGATTCCTGCCACTGAGAGGGCCTATAGTTGCGTTTTTCGCAACTGCTCCTGGTTAGGTGTAAAAATATGTGAAAGGTGTTTGTAGATGGAATACTCGAACGATAATTTATATACATTTTTTAGACCTAGCCAGGAGCAGTTGCGAAAAATTCAATCTTGATATTTACCCATATACCTAATGCTGGCATCGCTCCCATCATATGTGCCGAACTTGCGGTTGGTGCTCGGCAGCTGGACTCTGTGGCTCGGTTGGTTAGAGCGCTGCACCGGAATCGCAGGGCCGCAGGTTCCATTCCTGCCAGAGGGCCTAAGTTACATTTTTCGCAACTGCTTCTGGCTAGGTCTAAAAAAATGTATTTAAATTTTCGTTCGAGTATTCCGTCTACAAACACCTTCTACTATTAGTCCTACCGAACGAGATGCCGAGAAAAATGTTGATATTTACCCATATACCTAAAAATATGTATATAATTTTCGCTCGAAACTTCCATCTACAAACACCATCCACAATCAGATGCCCAGAATTTAGAATATTTACACTTATACTAATCAATGACATCACCCTTGTATATATACATGAACTTGTGGTTAGCTCTTGACAACTGGACTCCGTAGCTCAGTTGGGGTCGACAATTATTTCAAGTTTGTTCGGGGAAGAATACTTCTTAGCCCCACCAGGGCGCTACTGAATGTTCTCCTGCCTTCTGTTCTCACCCTCGCGATGCCAGTTTCTAATCAAACCTTCTCTTCTGGATGAACGACAAACAGCCAATTCGAGATAACCGAGTAAAAATGATTGAAATGGTATGGGCAAATCCACGCGAAATGGGGTTAAATTTGTGATAGCGAAGAGTTCGACACAAGCGAGTTCGACATAGCGGGGTTCTACTGTATTCCAAAACTACTGTAATATTCTTTTTTCAGATTACCAGCGGATGTATCATATTTTGAACAACCGCAAGTAGCAAGATGGGAACCCAGCAAGAATCATTGGAGGTTGGATGGTCTTAGTGACATTCAGTTTAATGACCGTAAGTAAAGCCTAGATGTTCGATACCCTCAAAGTTATTAGATGATGCTACTCTGTGTGGCTCCACACCGGGCAGGGTGAAATATTACTTGACCGCAGTGGCAATCGAACCCGCGATCTTTGGTTTGCTAGTCGAACGCTCTACCAACTGAGCTACGAGGTCAAGTCGGTTCGAGAAGATGATATTTCGGAACTGACCAGGGGTTAAAAAATAGGCGTATGGACGTGAAAAATGCTTGGTGTACGTCCAGTATCTAAGGGATCGTTCATTTTCTTTCTTGGAAGGGGGGCTGGTGGAATTTAGTGAGCCCTCTTAAATCTTTTTCATGGCCCACCCCTTCATACTCAACTTTTTCCCAGTGGCCCACCCCTAAACAATCATATTTTTTCTGATGAAACCCCCACCCATCTTCTGTCCTAAAAATTCCAAGGTACATGTATTACATGTTAAACCTTAAAAACTCGTTTTTGTGAGCAAAAAGCGTTTGTGATCAGAAGTTGGAACCATGTTGTAAAAATCGTGCTCAAGATGTGTCAGCAAGGCATATTTTAACATATATACTGGGGGGCCACTTGGCCCCCCAGGCCCTCTTGATGGCCCCCCACTCACACAAAATTGGCCCCCCACTCCCTGGGCTCTTTATACATTGGGTCGTTTACAGAGTAAATGATTTGTCTGTGTTTAACGAAATATTGTTTTTATGGCTTATATAGTTAGACATTTTTAAAGTTTTAGTTAAAACATTGAAATACTATTGGCTTGGCAATTTCAGAGCTCCAGATTTCAAAATATTCCCTGGAAAAAACTCCCCCGGACCCCTACAGGGCTCGCGCCTTCAGCACTCAGATTAAGGGCCCTTCTTCACAAATGGCCCCCCACTTAGAAATACTTAAAATATGCCCTGTGTGTCAGGATATATTTAAGCAGCAGTTGCAAGTTTGAGCCCAGTTGCATAGTCGTTCTATTGGGTCTTGAATATGTAGGGGGTACGGGGGGCATGCTCCCCGGAAATTTTTGAAATTTAGTAGCCCAGAATGTTTGAATAGTAGCCCAGAATGGCCATTTCGTGCGCTTTCAGGTTGCCGATTCTTGCAAACAGAACAACAAAACATTGTATCGTGTTTTGCGTGCCCCCCCCGCCTCTTTGCCAATATTTTTTTGCATGGCCCATCCCCTAATCCCACCAGCCCTCCCTCCCCGATAAAAAATTAACGGTCCCTAAAGAAACGTACGATCACGTACACTTGTACTACAGCTCCTTTGTGTTAACCTACAATTACTTCAGACAACGAGCATTCTCTGGTCCGAGTTAGCGTCATCAATTTTCCATCTCGCTATCTGCAGCGCTTTTTAGTCTTACCGCAAATTTCACGTGAATTTCACTCGCGAGTAACAACGTTTTGAATATTAAGTTTTTTAGTTTAGGGTGAGGCTCATCTTTTCCTGCTTTGAAAACTCGGTAAACGCCCGCGAAACATTCTATATTCCTTACAAACAGGAAAGAAATACAACAGAGACCATGGGTAAAGTAGTTTAGCCGGAAAACCGTACGTCAACATCGATAAAACGTACTTTGTTATACAACCTGTACGACCTCGTACGACATTTCTCAAGCATTCTTTAACCCCTGACTGAGTCTCTAGTTCCTTTCATATCAGTATATACAGGGTGCATGTTGTCGTGCGTTTATTAATGTAAGTTATATAATTGCTTTTTCATAGCAATAAAGATCAATGTTTCAGCTGTCAAATGATACCTTTTTTGTATCATTGCGGTTAAAAAAATGACCAAATACGATATGATTAAAAATTGCCGGTTAAAAACGCATTTTTCTACCGTTGGGAGTTGAGTGCAAAACTATTGTCTGCCTATTGAAATTATTCTCATTGCGGATTCAAATTTAGGAATTTTAATAAGATGGCGTAACCCATGGGCATTTATCAAGTCTTGGTAAATTTAAGAAAGGTTAAAATCGTGATTTTACAACGAAATTTGGTTGTTAGAATATTTTACGAATCAGTAAATTTGCGGACTGAACTGCCAATGCTGAACGTTTCACAAATAGGCAACGATCATTTGGGCAAATGCTAGCTTGTGCTCCAGTCCACTTCACCATAGTGAGAATGATGAAGTGGACTGGAGCACATGCTAGGCAAATGCCAAATGGTTGAAAATTCAAATTTAATTCCCAAAGGTGGAAAAATGTGATTTTAACCCCTCTTTTCTCATCGAATCGTACTGGCCCGTTATTGATCGCAGTGATACAAAAAAGGTGTCATTTGACAGCTAATAGCATGATCTTTTTTGTGTGGAAAAGGCAGGTCTATAAAGCAGTGCGCTTGTATATGTAGGGCGGAATGTAGGGCGTTGTAGGGCGGTTGTAGGGCGGTGCAACCACAGGAGGCCCAGGCTCTATTTGCCCGCGCCCGCCTGTGACTTCCTTATAACGAGGGAAGGAAGGAAACATTGAGACCAAAATAGCCCAGACTTGGCATATGTTACACGAAACTATCCTCGATTTTTCGCCTTTAAATGCATTTCTTTCGAGATTAATCGATATCCCCTGCAAGAATGATACCGTACAACTCTCAAAACAACGATGCTTTAATCAAAGAGCTTAAATTCGCTCTAAAATCCGTGAGGGAATGACAAAATTTGGCAAAAATATATCCGCGTGCCTGGTTTGCTGTTAAAAAATCGGAAGTCGTTGAACAACTCAAAATACACTCAAACCTGATTGGAGACGAATATCAACTACAATTTCAAATTTAAAAGTTGTCCAATCACGTTTGAGTGTATTTTGAGTTGTTCAACGACTTCCGGTTTTTTAACAGCAAACCAGGCACGCGGATATATTTTTGCCAAATTTTGTCATTCCCTCACGGATTTTAGAGCGAATTTAAGCTTTTTGATTAAAGCATCGTTGTTTTGAGAGTTGTACGGTATCATTCTTGCAGGGGATATCGATTAATCTCGAAAGAAATGCATTTAAAGGCGAAAAATCGAGGATAGTTTCGTGTAACATATGCCAAGTCTGGGCTATTTTGGGCTCAATGTTTCCTTCCTTCCCTCGTTATAAGGAAGTCACAGGCGGGCGCGGGCAAATAGAGCCTGGGCCTCCTGTGGTGCAACGGCAGTGATTTCGTTGATCGACGTGCGATGTGGCAGTGGCCTGGGACGAGCATGATTTTGCGTGAAAATCCAAGCAAAACAGATTTTCATTTTTGACTGTTTTTGGTGATTTTTTCCCACTATTATATATAAGCGCCCAGCTATAAACTAAATATTATGCGCGCGATAACATGCCAAAGTTGGATTACCTTTTTTTATACACCCTGTATAAATTATGATCTTAGCAACAGTCATTAGATTTAAGTTATAACTATAGGCTCTCTGGCAACTGGACTCTGTAGCTCAGTGGTTTGGTTAGAGCGCTGCACCGGAAAACCCTTCGAGATCTATTTTAATTTCATGCAGTCTACCATTCGTGAACCTATACAGGTGCATTTCTGTCTGCAATCCACAATATTTTCTCCAGAAGAAATATAGAAGTTCGACCAGAATATTAGAAGATTTTCGGCATCAATTGAGGTGTTGACACAGGGATACACTCCATGCCTGTAAATCTGGTTTCTATACAGGCAGCATTCCAGGGTCTTTTAAGTTCAATAGTTAAACCTTTTTACATATGCTTTTTACAGAAACCAACATGCTGCGTTTTAAAACAGACCGTTTTGCGCCTATTGCCATATTTCAGGTAAGTTTGTTGCAAAATTAACGAACTGTCAAACTGTTGTCATATATGGTAGTTAGGGAAAATTCATCGAACGAGAGTTAACGATCGATCACTGTAGACAATCCATGCATGACGTTGTCTAATGTTTACCCTTTCCCACTGTTAAGGAATTTACAGTCGGTGGTAGCGAAACATCTCGCTCCTTCGTATTAAATTATCCCACTCTGATATTTACTTTGGGATTCTTAGCCCCTCCCCCCATCTCTACTTCTGGGCGAGCTATAGCCACCGTATCTCCCCTCCCTATTCCGCCGCCCCTGCACTGTGCGCACCCTTGTACTCTCCAGACCCCCCTAGGATCGCCATCATAATTCCATGCATATAGCAGATATACAGTATAACAGTATCTGTTTTTGCTTTGTCTAATGGAAGAACAAATGGGCACATAAATAAGTGGTAGCATATTTGCCTCAATTCAGTGGGCATTCTATGGCATCATATAAAACCGAGATGAAGATTTTAGAGAACTATTGGCACCATAGCAATCTATTATTTATTGAACGATGGAGACTAGGAAATGGTGGGCGAACTTGCATGCTTGGTGGGTCAGATTGGCTACTGGCATATACAGCTATTTCACTTAAGGTTGTCACATGCAGTCAATAGTCAAATGTACAATCGAAGCGCAAACAGCAAAATGGGTATACCTTATTAATATCTTTTATGACCACAGTTCCTTTTTGTTTTGGCAATTCCAAGGTGTACATACATACGTTTCTGGGTTTGCGTGTAATTTGTCGGCGATAACGCGTACAGAAATTTACAAATTAGCGACAAACGGTTGAAGTTTGTAAGTAAAAAGTTGCTTCTTTCACTTCCAGTCCTATTATTTCTGTCAAGAAAATAGTTCTCCATCGTAAGTCTTGTCGGTAAGCCTACGGAGAGGGTATTCTTTGCAATATTAAGCGATGGATTTAAAGAACTGTATTACTTGTAAATATATGCAAATATGATAAATGCTCACCATGCACTTGCTTATCTCACGAGGCAATTTATAATACGTTTTGCCTATAAAATATCTCATTCCATTATACTCGCGCTTGGATTGTACATTTGACTATTGCTTGTGACAACCTAAATTGAAATAGCTGCATATGTTAAATTATGCCTTGATGCAGTCTTTTCTTTCAATATTAAAAGAACATTAGTTGCACGCTCTGAGTAAATTCAAGAAAAGTGATCGCTTTTTAGACCCGGAATGAAAATAGCCGCTATATAATTTTGTATTACCTTTGACATAGGACTTATATCTAAACATGCCATTTCAATCTTGGGAAATCCGTCCACACGGTCTCAACAGTTGTATATTCACCATCGTGGCAGCTGCTATTGATCTGGAAATTGAAGTCAAGGTTTGTATGAAATAGATTTAAGATCAGACATACTGTATAGTCGAATTGGCCTCGAATGTAGGAAAAGAAAGCAAGCGGCCAAATTCGCCTTGAATGTTACTATGATTTTCAGGGCATCAAGGCCAGTATACAGGGCACAAAGCGAGGCCAGTTTGAAACTTTCATTGTTTGATTTGAAGAACCTGTTGTGTTTAAAGTTTTATTAGTTTAATCTCGAGTCAAGTGTTTACAACAGTTCTCTCTCGCTACCGCTCTAGAACTAATGCCTTGCACGAAAGCACGAGGCTTTTCCGGAAGTGACGTAAATACTACATCACCCCCTTTTCCTAACAGAACAAACAATGTTAAATGTTTCAAAACTGTGAACTCAAACATCAAAATAAATTACTCTATGAAATTACTGTTCCCATATTTGTTTGTTTTAAAGTCTCAATCCCGAACTGACGTGTATTTCGCATAGATCTTCTCGGCTCCTGTACTTGCTCTCCATCTTCCTCTTCTCTCATGTTGACAACGTCCTCGTCAACCTCTTCTTCACCAACTGCTTGCTCCGCTAGCTTCTTGAAGAACGATACATTTCGTGTGATGTCGTGTTTTTGGTTTCTCGCGACTACTTTTGACCCTTTTATGGCCACAATGGTGTATGGTATAGGACTGAAATTGGTTGAAAATTTATTCTGTTTCTTTTGCCGCACAAGAACACGATCTCCAACCCGTAGTTTACTTGTTTGCGCATGTCGTCGAGCGTCTGCATATCTTTTCCCCCTTTGCTTTTGTTCTTGGTCATTGAGCTTGGCTTCGATGTGTCGATTAAGAACCTTGCTGTTTTGGGGAAGCGTGGGCAATTTTCCACGAATTTCTCGGTTAAAAAGCAACTGAGCAGGCGGTACCTTTGTTGTCGAATGAGGTGTAGATCGGTACGCCAACAAGAATTTGGAGAGCTCTTGTTTCCAAGGTCGTCCTTCGAGATTCGCCGTTCGAATAGCCTTGCCCAGCGGTTTCATAAACGCTTCGACCTCCGCGTTCCCCTGAGGCCAAAGAGGTGTGGAAGTGGTATGCTTGATTCCCATTTTGGTCATGTATCTGTTGAATTCTTGTCCTTGGAAAGGCGGCCCATTGTCCGAGACGACCTGTGAAGGGACACCATGCCGGGCAAAAACTGCATCGAGTTTCGGGATTACACTCTTGGCAGAAATCGATGACAACACTTCCACTTCCGGAAATCTTGAGTAACAGTCAATGATTACAAGAATGTATTGTCCCGTTGGTAAAGGGCCATAGAAATCAATTTTTAGTTTGTCCCATGCTTTGGTGGGTAGCGGGGTGGACCGAATGGGTTCTGGTTGACTGGGTTGCCCCGTAGCTTGGCAGGCGAGGCACTTTTCTAGCTCTGCTCGAACTTTTTCGTCCATTCCTGGAAACCAAACGTGTTCCCGTAGCAACGCCTTTGTCCTGGCTTGCCCTTGATGGCCTTCGTGGGCCAGCTGTATAACATGTTGTACCAATGATGATGGTAGCACAATTCTGGTGCCTCGAAGCACCACATTGTTGGTGTAATCTATAGATAGTTCATCTTTGATAGGCTTGAACTGTTTCAGTGTGCAATTGGACCACTGTCCCGTGTGGATTGCTGTACGTACAGAACTGAGTAATGTGTCTTTGCTAGTTGCTGTGCGGACATCCTCCACCGTAAGCGCCGGGAGGACCGCTGTATGGATTATGAAATGCACATATTTATCTGCAATGTTAGTTTGTTTTTGCTTGCTATCAATAGGATGACGGGACAAGTAATCTGCAGGATTTGTACTGCCTGATTTATACACAACCCGAAATTTGTATTGTTGCAGGCGTAAGAACCAACGCTCGATTCTGGCGGGTGGTTTCGAAATCGGGTTCCCAAAAATGATTTCTAGCGCTTTGTGGTCAGTATATAGGGTGAATGTTGCCCCATATAAATATAAGTGAAAATACTCAATACCCCACACTAGCGCCAGTGCCTCCTTCTCAGTTTGCGAATAGCGTCTCTCAGTAGGGGTAAGAGCACGACTAGCATACGCGACAATCTGTGGAGAAGATGAAGTTGAATCACGCTGAGCCAGGATCGCTGACAGCCCCACCGGACCAGCATCCACTGACACTTCAGTGTCTTTGTTGACATCGAAGTAACTCATCACCGGAGTATTAATTAGAGCCTCGCGAAGGGTATTATAAGCATTGTCATGGTCCTGAGTCCATACAAAATGTGTTCCCTTGTGGGTGAGCTGACGTAAGGGTTCCGTTATTGTGGCAAAGTTGGGAATGAATTGTGAGCTATAATTAGCCATGCCTAGGAGACTTCTGACCTCACTTACTGTGGTGGGCATAGAAGCATTAGCCAAAGCAGAGACCTTCTTAGGGTCGGGACGGACTCCATCCCTTGAAAAGTTGAGTCCAAAAAATTCCAGTTTAGGTTGCAGAAACTGACACTTGTCGAAGTTGAGAGTTAAACCATGGGTGTCAAGGCGATGTAGACACTCGTCCAAGGCTTTGTTATGCGCTTCATAAGACGATCCAAAGACTAAAATGTCATAGGCAATGTTGCGAACTCCTGGGATGTCATGCAAGACTTGTTGCAACGCATGTTGGAAAATCTCTGCCGCCGAATTTGTGCCGTAGTTTAAACGCTTAAAACGAAACAGTCCCGCATGTGTGATAAATGTAGTGATTTGTCGGCTTGAGGGGGCTAGCTCGAGTTGGTGGTATGCCTGTGTAAGGTCTAATTTTGTGAAGAATTTTGCACCATTTAGTTCATGTGAAATGTCATGTACTGTTGGTATGGGATGCCGAATTCGTTTTATAGCCGTGCTTGCAGCGCGCATGTCAATACATAGGCGAATGTTGTCATCTTTTTTTGGCACAATGACAATTGGCGAGATCCATTCGGTTGCTTCTGTATCTGGTACGCGTTCAATGATGTCTTCCTCTTGTAACCGACTTAGCTCAGCATCGACTTTAGCCCTCAGATGAAATGGAATACGACGTAGGCGTTGGGTAACTGGTTTTATGTCTTTGTCAACAAGCAGTTCAACGGTTTGATGTTGTAATTTCCCTAGGCCACAAAAAACGTTTGGATACTTCTGTGCTACATGTTGTACTCCGTTATCTTTAATTGATACATATGCTGGTGGTGTTTGCGATGGGTTTGTTGTCTGTACCGCATTCAGATGCAAGCTGATTAGTCCTAGCTCTTCTGCAGTTGAGCCCCTCAAGAGACAACCACCATTTTCTTTCGTAACATAGATAGTTGCCACAGTCATTTTGCGCCTTGATTCCACAATGGTAGTAAATTTCCCCTTCATGTTTACAGGGACCTTTGAATTGAATGCATAAGCTTTGATGTTGGTTTTGGACAATGTATAATGTCCCAATTGCTCGAAGGTTTGTTGGTCAATAATGTTTATACTGGATCCAGTATGAACAGTAAACTTTACGTTGCGATTATTGATCTTCAGCTTTGTGCAGGGATTTTGCATCTTTGTATTGTTGACTGCATAACAATAATTGTCCGAGTCACTTGATTCATTGTCATTGTTATCGTTCGAGACATTCAGCGGCCGAATATCTTTGCTTTCATGACGTCCTTGCCATCGTCCACGATCTTGCCGCTGACCTCGGGCGAACGCCGGCGCAGATCGACACACTCTCGCAAAATGGTTTAATTTGGAGCATTTACGGCATTCTTTGCCCTTCGCTGGACATATTCCAGTGTTATGTGGCCATTCGCCGCCACAATTTCTGCAAACCCCTTTCTGCGCTGTGTTTTCAGCCGAGGAATTGCGAACTGCATCCTCAACAGCGTCATCGGTTATAAAAGTTGGATTGTTTTTTGTATTTTCCTCGATCTCTGCAGCTTGTTGACAACTTCGTTCAAATTGGCGGCACAGAACTAGCAAGTCTTTCAATGTCAACTTGGGATCACGTAGAGCTTGCTTTCGGAGTCGGCTCGAGCGACCGCATAAGACAATTTGAACCATTATTTCAAAGTCTGGATCAACAAACTCGCACACGCATGTAATATTGGTCTAATGTTTCACTGGCATCTTGCCGTGCCTCGCGAAATTTGTACACCTCGTACAATCGATGTTTTTGTGGTTCAAAATATTCGTTTAGTTTCTCAACCGCCTTATTGTAGTCTTTGGCCTCTGCCATTATCGGGAATTTGCCGAAATATTTCTCGAACTCGAGCACCTGCCTGGTCTCGCTTCTTGGTTGTGTCTGTAATGCCGTTAGCGGTAATATACATTTCAAAGTCTTCCAGCCATATTTGCCATTTGGGGCCAATATTTGCTCCAATGTCCGAGTCAGGATCAAATGGAGGCATCGGATTTACTATGGGCATCGTCGCCATCCTCGTCGCCAATGTTGTGTTTAAGGTTTTATTAGTTTAATCTCGAGTCAAGTATTTACAACAGTTCTCTTTCGCTACCGCTCTAGAACTAATGCCTTGCACGAAAGCACGAGGCTTTTCCGGAAGTGACGTAAATACTACAGCACCTTACCATACACTGATGTAGCATGAAGCATTGCATAATATTTAACAACTATTCGCCGAAGGCAAGGTGAATATCGGTGAATAAAAACCGAGACGAAGTAGAGGATATTCACCGAGCCTGAGGTGAATAATTCTTTTAGTAAAATTACATAGGTGATTATTTGGAAAAAAATAAAAATGCACGTTTCAAAAAGATTTTAATTGAATATTTACGATAAAAGCGGCTTAAAAACGCTTTAGGTGATTATCGCGTATTAATCCGAGGTAGCGCAACCAATCAGCATTGAGAATTTTCAATAATCACCTATGTAATTTTACTAAATCGTTTTAGTTGCCACGAAACTAGAAAATTATATTCTAATCAGTAAAGACTGTAAAGTAACAGTAAAAACTGAATGAATCAGTAAAGACTGAATGTTTAATCAATGTTTGTAAATCGGATAAAGGTTTGTCCTGATTTACATACACTTCAGCTTTGATTTTCTCGGCTTAGACAATGTTTATTTTTAAAATTACTTCGCCAATAAACTCATAAGATGGGTCGTTTTTTAAGTTCGATAAAACATTCACATCCGATCTTTATCTGATATACAAACGCTCGCCTTCGGCTCGAGTTTCTATATCAGATAAAGATCGACTGCTCATGTTTTACCTATAACTTAAAGTGTTCATAACGACATAAGCTTAAAATGTGTTGCATGTTTTAAAAAACGAGCAGAAAAATTATTCACAACTCAAACTTTGTATTTAGATTTTCAGTTCCAGTCTCTGAGATACAGTTGTTCAAAATCTCATGCTATTCGGGCTATTTCACTAAGTGCTGAATTTGAGAGAAGGCACACTTGCTCTGCGGCACGTACCGTATTGCAGTGGCGTAATGTAAACAACAGCTGCAATCCGGCATAAATTAAAATTGCTTCGCTCCGATGCAATCCGGTATAGTGTAATCGGATCCTAAAACTGTCATTAAAAATTTTTGTACAAGCATATTTTGTCTCCTGTGTCAACCAAAATAAAGAAAGGTAACTAAAAGGTGTACTTAAGGGACTTCAAAGAATGCTTTATATGCATATTCTAATTCTTCTCGTCTCAGCATGCATCTATAAATCAACTGCAATTTTGTTCCGATGGAGAAACCATATGGTGTAACCATTCTCGAAATTGATTAACTGATTGGTCTTCGTAAACCCTATCTTAATCAATGGACAATATATTATCTAGTAGAGCACAGGTCAAACCTTTATTCTTAACAGCATATAAGAAATAATGAGTTTTTATGCAGTAGGTTTGCATGGTAATACTGTAAAAGTAGTTGATTAGCTATTGTGTAATACCGATGATATGGAATTCTAAAGCTTTTGTCTTGAATTACTGAAGCATATTAGCCTTTCATTCAAACATAGACATAGTCAAGAACCACACGTAACTATGATTGCCGGTGATCAGCGTATGTGTATTGATGTTAACTAGTCAACGTTGAAAGTTACAATAAATTCTGATAATCTTTTGTGAGGAACTTACTTTATTATTAATAATCAATCTCCAATCGAAATGAAGACTTCGACTACGATTGCTCGCATCATTTGTTATTTGATGGTGGTGTTTAGTCGAGCAAAGTCAGAATCGTGCTTCGAATCAGTTTGTGAATTCACGCTCGTAGTAACAGAGTTTCGTTCAATGGCATTTAAAAATGATGATGGTGGAAAGGTTTACGATGTCCAGCTGCGAGAAAATGGTACATTAAATCTGGCAACAAATCGCTATCATCTTGAAGTTCCAAATATTACTGTTTCTCCAGATATGGTTTATACTGTAGATGGCACGGAGGCAAGAAATATTATTCTAATCAATGATCGTTTTCCTGGGCCAATATTGGAAGTAATGGAAGGAGCTGAGGTCGGAATTAAAGTTGTTAATCGACTAGAAAGAGAAGGGATCTCTATTCACTGGCACGGTATTCATATGCGTGATAATGTCTGGATGGACGGTGTACCTTACTTGACCCAATGCCCCATACTCCCTCGACAAAGTTTCACCTACAGACTCATAGCCGATCCGCCAGGGACACATTTTTACCACTCTCACAGAGATCTTCAACGACTTGACGGATTATTCGGGGGCCTGATCGTGCACCGACGAAATGAACTAGGTTTAATGCCATACTTTACTGCAGTGTTAAGTGATTGGTTTCCAGTGCCGTCTACTGAACTCCAGATACTTAATCCCTATGACGTCACTCCTGGACCTGGAACTAAATATTTTAATAAAAACGATTTATTTGGCGTTTCAGGCGATGGTGTAGAGGTTAGCGTTATGGAGTTTTGGTCTGGCCTGATCAATGGCCGAGGACGAAAAGGAAATAACAATGCTCCATTGACAGTGTTTGTTGCCAAAGAAGGCCAGAAACACAGGATGCACATCGTTTCAGCCGCAAGTGATTTTACTTACCGGGTATCTATTGATGGACACGCAATGACAGTTATCGAAAGTGATGGGCATACAGTGAAACCAGTTGATAATTTCGAGTCTGTCATTGTATTCCCAGGGGAACGATATGTCGTAGAATTTGAAGCCAACCAGAAAGCAGGACGATACTGGGTTAGAGCAAGTACTCTTCAAAAAGGGCGGGGTAATAAGAACCCTAAACCAGATGGAGTGAGTTGGGAGGTGAAGGCAATTTTACAGTACGGAAACAAAACTATTAATAATCGAGATCCAATCAGTCAGAGAATGAATTGCACAGTCGAAACTCCTTGTAAAGTTTTAAATTGCCCATGGCCAAAATATCGGCAAGATTTCTTTCCTAATGTGAAGTGTATGGAATTGTCAGTGCTAAGAATGAACAAATCTCAACAGCACGATGTAAAACTGGATGATAATAGAGAAGTTGACGAAGAAATTTTCCTAAATATGGCGTTCTTTGTTGGATCCTCTATAAACCGTCGCAGAATGATCATGCCTAGTGCACCACTTTTTCAAGATCCTTCCACTTGGGCACTGACACCTTGTCAAGATAATTTTGACGTCTTCTGTTCTCATATTATAAATCTTCCAATTAATAAAACAGTTCAGCTTGTTTTGATGTCAAATATATTCACTCGTCTTTATGAAGGAACTTCGCATGGAAACGGAGGAGATAAAGCCCATCATGCCATGCACATTCATGGACATAGTTTTCGTGTGCTAAAGATTGGGTATCCGGTTGTTGACAATGTGACTGGAAATATTATTGACGGCAACAAAGACATTAGTTGTAACTGGGAAAATGATAAAAAATGCAGTCACCCTTACTGGACAAACCCGCCTGATTTAAACCTTGATAACCCTCCTCTAAAAGATACTGTCGTAGTTCCAGCAATGGGTTATACTGTTGTTCGCTTCGAAACAAATAATCCAGGTTATTGGCTCTTTCATTGCCACACCGCCTTGCACCATGTAGAAGGAATGTCTTTGGTATTCAATATTTCCTACGAGCATCATCCACCAATTCCTTCGGGATTTCCAACTTGCAGAAACTTTGATTTCAACCACGATGATTTCAAAACACGGTTTTCTGAAAAGGAACAGAAGCAAGACAAAACGTCAGAAAATTGTGATTCACAAGTTTCAAAGAAAGAGTCAATTGATAACCTGTCGTTAGTGGAAATGTTATCTACAATAGCTGCAAGTTGTAGTACAATTACTTTGTTGCTACAACTTGTCTTTATTATAGTGTTGTTGAAGTTCATTTGCCGCGTTTCACCGCCAAGAAAAGAAAACGACACTAGTACTAATTTA
Organism: Trachythela sp. YZ-2020; assembly: GCA_016169945.1. Classification (NCBI taxonomy): domain Eukaryota; kingdom Metazoa; phylum Cnidaria; class Anthozoa; order Malacalcyonacea; family Clavulariidae; genus Trachythela; species Trachythela sp. YZ-2020. The sequence goes on along the minus strand of JADLSH010000374.1, from coordinate 109,108 downwards.
TAAAGAAACATGTGAATACAAACATAATTGTTTTGAAACAATTAATGGGATAATCTAGCATCGATTGATGCAGTTTTTATTTGATATAAAATATTTTAGTATTTTCTTACTTTTTCTTTTCTCAAATCATTTTACTTGTTTCATGTGCGAAAGAACGAACCATGTACTAGGTTTTATATTTTGTGTAAAATAAACCTTTCTCAGTGAGCTATTATATTGCATGTGAAGTTATATAACACGCCGTTTCGTGTGTTAAATTGAAAGTTAATAATAATTCATATTTTCAGCACACTAAAAATCTCATTGCGTTTTAGACCATTTCGTAGAGTCGACTGCGCATCCAAATGACGCGTTCTGCGTTGGCCAAATTTACATGTTGCTGAGACTGGAAGAATTAGAATATGCAACATATCAAAGCCAATTCAACTCTTCAATCAGTGCGATTGAACTGCAATGTGATTTGAATATGGATGCAATGTGATTGGCTACGCGAGCGGTCCGTATGCATGAGGCCGTACGGACCGCGCGAGATTTAAATCCATAGAGCCAATGTTTTTGTTTTTAAAATTATATTGAAAAAATATATGTTATTTACCGGCTTGGTCGGTCCGTATAGGGAAATATTACGGTCTCAAAAACGGACCTCCAAGCCGGTGAATAACATGTATTTATTTTTTTTCTTGCGGTCCGAAATCGTATTTTACGCTTTTCTGCAATTTGATTGGCTACGCGAGCGATCCGTATGAGCCCGTACGGACCGCGCGAGATTTAAAGCCGTAGAGCCAATGTTTTTATTTTTAAAAATTTAAAGACGAGCTTATTTAAGGCTACTTTTTAACATTAAAATGTCTGCAGACGATGAAGAACACAGTGAAAGTGAATTTTACTATCCCACAGAAGATATTACTCTTCCTAGCATTGATAGAAACGACGTTTTAGCGCCTAGAAGAGCAGTGGAGGGCCAAATTTGTCTAACTTCACCCGAAGAGTTGGGTGAAATTCAAAGTTTTATCGAAAGGCAGCGCCCAGATAACACGAAAAAGAAGACGACGTACGACATAAATGTTATTAAAAGGTACTTTGAATCAATATACGAGACAAGAGAAATTGAAAACATACCTGCCAAAGAATTAAATATCCAGCTCGCGAAGTTTTTCATGAATGTACGCAAGAGAAATGGCAGCGTTTATGAACCTACTTCTCTCAAGGACTTCCAGCGATGACAGTGACTCGGACTAAACATAACCTTTTTGAGGGTTTTCTGTTAGATTTGATTCTAGCTTTATAATAAACTGCCATTGGATATTTATATATTTAAACGACTTTTGTTCGCTTGAAAAATGCTTGTATTGAGAATGTTTCGTTTTTGAATTTTTAAAAAAAATAAACATGTCAGGTGACTTCCTTATTTGGCAGCTTCATTCGCGTGCGGGAGGGGAGGTTGGGGAAATTCAGAGGGGGGAATTAAAAAAAAAATAAAAATATTATTTACCTCGAGAAATATTTCTCCATACGGACCTCCAATCCGGTAAATAACATATATATATTTTACGTCAAAAAATATTTTACTTTACACGAGTAGACAAATACTGACTGTATGCTACTATTTATATTGTTTAATGACAGTATTTTTGTGGCTATGTCGGAAAACAGAAATGATGATTGCACAGTTTGACTTTGATATGTATTTTAATTCTCCCAGTTTCAGCTACATGTTAGTTCGTTGACTTCGTTCGTTCGTTCGTTAGTTAGTCATCCATACTTGCAGTTGAGAGCAGAATTACGAAGGACGCAGCTCGACTTGATCGAGTCGAAGGCTTGTTAAAGGCGCCTCTGGCTGCCACCGTATGGCTCATACCCGGAGAAACCCCACGACTTTTGGTAGAGCGTTGACTGACTCTCTTCACATAAGTGTCATTAGTTGGCAGCGAGAATCGAATCCACGATCTCAGAGGTGAAAGGCGCCGATGACTACGCCACCGAAGCCCCTACTGTATATAATATATTATGTTTTTGAATGACTTATTTTTATTTACTATTTCTCTCACTTATTGCTTGTGTGCAGGATTCATATTGCTGCGTAGCTCACGCTGAAGATTCCGTACAACGTTTGCGACATCTCCGTGGTAAATGGATGCATCCCAAAGATCTCATTAAGGTATGTTGTGAATTGGTCGGTTCAGTCAATAATATCTCTCAGTGATTAGAATTTTCTTGTTATAGTACAATGTCCTATAGTAAATAGCTGCGCGTATTTTAAGACGATAGACGACTTTCACAATCATGCGCAGTTGAGGAGATAAAAAGCAATGTTTTAGCCTGAAAGACCGTACATTGAAAACAGTACAATTGCGAAGTTTAAAACTATAGAGGGCATTCAGTAACTGCATGCGTCGCAGAGCCATAGCTACGATGTTTTAACATTGGTGCGACTAATCCGTTCCAGGTCAAAGCCGGGAATCTCTAGGGGGTTCCAGGGGCATGCTCTCCCAGAATATTGTAAAAATCTGAGGGTTCTGAAACGATATTTCCAGCATTCTGAGACCACTCTTATCTCCAGAAACTCGTCGCCAGAAAGAGCCTACATTGTTACGGTTAACATTTCCGTGAAATTATTGGTGCGACAAATGTAGCAATGTCGAACCTCTGGCAAACTCCTTCTAACAATATTAGTAATAGGATTTGATCGTTTTTATTTCACATGTATTTAGGTCATTCTATTCTATTTCAGAGACTGAAGGCTTCTGGTGTGAATGTGTTCCCAGCAGTTGACGCAGAAAAATATGTCAGCTTAAATATGAAGGTAAGATTTCTTTCTATATATATGGACCTTTCGTTTACCTCAGTCGCCAGTAGGCCGGGAATAAGTGCCTATTTTATGTCGATGATTAAAGAAATCTACTTATTTTGTCAAAAAGATGAAAAAGTTTTGCTCAGACAGTCGTTTTGAGCTGTGATGAAAATTTGATACTCGTGATTTAATTAACAACGAAATTTGGTGCTTGAAACATTTTACGAAACAGGAAGTTTGCAGAATGAACTGGCAATGCTGAAGGTTTCACAAATAGGCAACTATCATTTCAGCAAATGTGATTTCGACCACTCTTTTCCGGGCCATTGATCGCAGTGACATAAAAGGTGTCATTTGACAGCTAAAAAAAGAAAGAAAAAAATAGAAAAAAGCCTATCTTTATTTGTATGAAAAAGGTTTACGTTTGTATTTGAATAGTATAGCATCTTGTAATGTGATACCGCTCGTTACCACACGACTGACCGGTAGAACGGAGCAAGAATGAAGTTTTGGCCGTAATTCATATTTAGAGCCTGTTTATATGATCTCGGGTACTAGGGATACCCTACCCCCGAGCTACCCTGGGAGAGGCAAATTTACATTCATATTATAACAGCTGAAACGCAAGTGTTTATATGGAAAGTGTTTATATGGAAAGTGTTCATATGGTAGGGTTACCCTGGTGGTAGGATCACTCTGTTTACGAAAGAGGGTGACCCAACTGGACTCTGTAGCTTTGCAGTTGGTTAGAACGCTGCTTCGGAATCGCAGGGCCGCAGGTTCAATTCCTGCCAGAGGGCCTAGGATGCATTTTTCGCAACTGCTCCTGGCTAGGTCTAAAAATGTATATAAATTTTCGTTCGAGTATTCCATCTACAAACATCTCCTAGATTATATGTAGCCTACAGCAATAATATATAACTGAACATTCAAAGTGTTTAATAATAACCTCCAAACCAATAGTTGGTTGTTGCATCGGGCGAGAAGCTATACAGCGAAACTTCTGGTTATATCGCTTATAATAACCAAATAACGTATGGTTCTGACAACGTATGGTTCAGTATTTGCCAATGATTATGGAAATACATTGATCTTTTACTGAATTTTGAAAATTTTGTTTTCTTTCATTTAGGATTCAACGCTCGAGAAGAATATTTATGAACAGATGTCCCTGACTGCGTCAGCGTTTGCGTATTCCTGGAGTCGCTGGAACTCTGATTGTGGAAAAGAGAAGATCGTTATTCAAGCCACGGAACAAGAGACTGACGAACCACCGATGGAGGTAAGCAGAGTGGCCACAGTCAGGCATCGGCCATTTTCCGAGCACCTCGCTGACGCACTGATTGCCGTGTTAATACATTATGGCTATCCATTTTGCCTCATTGATATTGATATGAATATATTCTCCCTCATTCTCGTGAAAATATGCAAGTAAACCAATTTCAATTCAATGCACAATGCAATGCAATTCAAAGTGAATCTGAGACAACCAATTTATGTGTTGTTAAGCCAATTTGTTTTTATAGTGTACTGTAGAGTCGAAGGCGAAGTGACTATAGGCTTGTAATTACCATAGTTAATTAACTATGTAATTACCGAGCCTGAGACGACTAATTGTTTTAGTAGAAATTTCAATGATAAAAACAAACACAGAAAGTTATGAGGTCAGTTGAAAAGGCTATAGGACAAAATTCAGCGCTTTTCTCGGTTATTAAAAACATGCCGGCAAAAGCAACACTCGTGACGAGTGTCAAAAACATATCGAAGCGAAACAAAAACAAACAATTTCGTGAGAAAAATACTTTGGAAGGGCTCAAATACAAAATAGAATGGTTTAAAAAATATATCACATCTAGGTTTTTGCTGAATATAACGATATAAATGAGGATAAAACGAATAATTTACAAAAGAAACACTTAAGTGGTTGAGCCGTACGGAAAATGTCTAATACATGTACATTTCAACAGAGAAAAAACGCTGCCTTTGGAAGAAAAATAGTGTATTTGTTATCGCTTACCTTTAAAAATGTCAAAAATATACCTCCTTGAATTTAGCGGCACTCTTTCATTTAAAACTTTGAATCAGGCTCAAAAAAAGATTTTTGTTTTAAATTCGGCCATTTTGATAGTCACTGTGTAGCCAGTGCATATTATACTAACTGTATGATCGAGCGGACTGCTTGCCAAAAATAATACGTATAAACTACAATTCAGCACCCAGATGCAACAATGAATGATTCACACCCCTTAACTTTACTTCCCTTAACAAGTTTCCGGAAGGCACTTCACCTCGAAAGATGTTATGTGCCTGTCATAAAATACATGGATGAAATCTCATGTATCAAGTACTTTAAATGTTACGGTATGGTGTAATTTTCTCATAATCTTAGGATGATTGGTGTATCTATATGGCAAGTAACGAGAATTCTTGTAAATTGAAATTAAGTGAATTTGATGAAACGTTCTCAGACGACGTCGCTGAAAATACAAAGGTACAGAATATATTTCTCGTGACACCTTTTTGTAGGAAAATTATCTTCTCGTTAACCTTTTCTATATATTAAGAAACAAATCTTTTCAGTTACCATATGCGTCAATGCGTGCGAGCCCTAAGCATTTTGAAAGGGCAGATGCGTTTGCTCGAATATTTCCCATGCCATCATGCAGTAAGAAAAACATATACGGAAAATCCACAATTCAGCCCCCCTCTCAAATAGGCCCCTCCCTATTTTAGAGGGAGAACTTTACGTGGAAACACTTTCCCTGACCAGAATATTATTGATTTCGAGCTTTCAGCCACCTTTCCATGGCCTTTGTATACCTATTGAAGGCCAGAGAACGGTGGTCGAAAGCTCGAAATAAATGATACGTGTGAGAGAGAACGTGTTTCCAGAGAACGTGTTTTCAAAAATTGATTATTTCCGTGAATTATTCCTCGTTTTCTCTTCCGCCCACAAACACACTCATCAGCGGTTCCTTGAATAAAAACACGGAAAAACTCACGGAAAGTTGGAAACCTCTGCGGAGGAGAGAAAGGTTCTGTCATATGCCTGTAAATATAGGCCTCATGATGGGAGCTTAACAGAAAATTGACGGTACATGCAAGAATCAGGGTTCGTGCAAGTTCCCAATACGATTTAAGGACTTTTCAAGGACTATTTAAGCACTAAAATGAAATTTTTCAAGGACTTTTTATTGTCTTGCAAACAAAACACAATCCAAATATATGAAAAAATACAGTGGACTCAGATGAAACGATGGCGACTGAACAAGCGACTTTCTTACTGTATTTGCTAGATAAAATTATGAAAATGTCCTCATTAGATAATTATGTTCTATTTTGAATTAACAATATGTGTAATTTACAAGCACTTTTCAAGCACTTTTAACAAATTTTGTATTTTCAAGCACTTTTCAAGTGCCCTTGAAATTGATTTTTCAATTTAAGCAGAGTTTAAGAGCTGCACGAAGCCACGAACCCTGAATAATGTATAACAGCTGCCCATTAATTGCTGTCTTGTGATTTTAAGGTTGTACAGCCATAAGTGGTAGTAGCGTTAATTGAGGAGGGGTTAGTTTTATTAATTTCAGAACGCGCAATAACTTCCAGGGAGACCAGGGGCGTCGTATCCTGTAAATCTTGAAATATAGAGCACATGAAATGCCGTTTTCTGCACCAATATTAGAGATTTAACACAAGTATTAGGATTGGAAAACGTATAGTAGTGTTAAATAAAGTAGACTGAAAACTTAAGCATATTGTATTTCACATCCCGGCCGAAAAGAGTGCCATTAAAAGAGCCCTATTTATTTCTTTATGCCGTATCTTATAGTATACCGCTATGAAAGTGCATATGACACGAAACTGTATCATCTTAAACGAATCTGGGATTTTTATTCCATATTTCGTTGTTGAGATTTTATTTTGTTTAATAAAGAAATGCAACCAAAGTGACGTCATATTGATATATTAGTGTAGGTTTTATATCTTTGTTATCATCGAAGGGTAGACGTTATAAAACTGGTGAAAATAACCTAAATACCAGTGGAAAGCTTCTACTTCAATAAAAATAGACGAGTAGAAATATAATATTATAATGACACGAGAATTGCTCAATAAGACAATATATATACAAAGATGATATGCATATCCGAAGATGGATATGCATATCCAAGATGGCGGAATGCACAATTATTTTTGATAATACGAAGTAGAATATTTTTTATACCAAGAACGATACAGAAAAAATCTGTATCGGTTTAATTTGCAATATTTTGAATGTCTCTTCCAAATGGGACAAACTTAAGTTTTATTGCTATTTCCCTTTAAGATAATAAAAAGTGTCGTTCATACATCCTTTTAGCTTCACGCTGATTTATATCATATGGTCATGGATGGTGCTTCAGAGTCTGCAGTTACCAAAGTGAAAGAAACGTCATTTCAGTTCTTCAACTGCGTATCACAGCTACTTAATGCTACTAAAGTTCTTACATATTCTTGACGTTTTCACAGTGGTATTCTTGTTAAAAATTGTTGTAAAGTTTTATTTTGTATGTAAATATTGTGAAGGCTTTGCCAGGCTAGATGAAAGAGTAATGCAATACAGGAGCTATGTCATGCACGCCATTTTTCAATTCTGACACACCAAGCATGAATGTAAAATTTTATGGTTGAAATTTAAAAATCCATACCAGGTTAAATTATGTACCAGATCTCTGATACCAGATACTCAAAGGTTTGGAAACACGATGGAAATACAATAGAACTCATTATCTAGGTTTGTGCATTTCATCGTCACCTTGTATGTTTGCCCAACCAATCAATGGCAATGTGGTTTAGTTACCTATCTTTAATTACACAATGGTCACGATGTTGGCTGAAAATACAATACACACGTGACGATGAAATGACCATATTTTGCATAAACGTAAACCAACATAGATAATGAGTTCTGTTACATTTTCATCGAGTTTCCAAACCTTGTTTATTCCATTGACTATGATGGGTTGTAGCGGACTTCGCTGCATAACACATTGAGTGATCGAAATGTTTCATTGTCTTTTTATTTGTTTTGAAAATCCCACTCTTCTCCATGCCATCTAGTCACTCATTCTTTTGACTTCTTTCAGCATTTATCCAAAGGGCCTATTATTATCTTAAGATGCGTTGGGTTAAAAATAGCCTGCATGAAATTACTCATTTACGAATGATAGTCAATGTTGTTTTACAACTGTTCAATACAATCATTTTTTCAAATGTGTTATATTCTCTTCTTATTTGTATACTGTAATCTCTCTAATAAGCCCCCTCTCTCAAATAAGCTCCCTCTAATAAGCCCTCTCTAATAAGCCCCCCTCTCTAATAAGCCCCCCTCTCTAATAAGCCCCCTCTCTAATAAGCCACCCTCTCTAATAAGCCACCCTCTAGTAAGCCCCCCTCCCCATTCACACAAAATCACAAGTGTTTTTGTAATATCTTTTGGTTTTCTTTACACATTGTATTGTGCTTGAACAGAATTATCATATCATTTTACCGAAAAATAAATAAGCCCCCCTCTCAAATAAGCCCCCCCCCCCCCACCCTCCAAAGGCTTATTGCTGCGGAGCGAGCGAGCCTGAAGCGAGCGAGCGTAGCAGCAACCTAATATGTGCAGAGAGGGGGTTTTGAAGTAAATTTTATTTAGCGCATGGAATTGTGGTCGTGCGCGCTTGCTATGCGCAGAACACAAATTTTAAACTCGCTCAGTTCCATGTCCAGAGTCCATGTGCTTTTCGATTTTGACGGACGGAGTCTTCGATTTTGACGGACGGAGTCTTCAAGGTAGGATATTTTGTCTTTTGTTTATAAGTTACGTTTACATTTGTTTACTCCTTTTTGGAAAGTTGGCAATCTCAATTTATATATCTATGAAACGCTGAAAGCACACAATCGATCGCTGCTAGATTCAGTGTCTGTTTATATATAAACTATATATTCTGCTAATGTGCTATCGACTTTGCTTGAGCTGTTAGTGCTGTAAAGCATGGAAGTCTTACATAGTGATGTCGATCTTTAAAAGGTTTTTCTATCCATTCGCGTTTGCTTTCTCTTGCTGATTTCCATATTTTGCATCAAGTGATGTTTCATGTAATGCCGCTTGACGCTTGTGACTCGTGTGAACTTGACACAAAGTCACAGATATGCAATTGATCGTCTAAATTGCCTGACTGAATAATTCTGATTTGTGCAAGGTTTGACCTTTTAAATAGGCTACTGTAGGCATAGAAATATGTTTTTATTCCTATTTTACAATGGGCTTAATATTTTTGTCTAGTCGCGTTCACATAATATTGACATATTAACTGAATTCATGCTAATTGGATCAAAACCAATGATAAATAGTGTCTCGAATCATCAGAATAAAGTTAATATAGACAAAACACCAATTAAACAAGTTTTTGAATGCAAGACATTAGGAGTAACTGTTGATCAACATCTCTCCTGGAAAAAAAATACTGAAACTGTATGTAAGAAAATAAATTCAGGACTCGGTGCCCTTCGTCGTTTGAGGGAATTTGTTGACAGAGACTCGCTTCTCTCTGTTTACAATGCAATAGTGCAACCATACTTCAGTTATTGTTGTGAAGTATGGAATGTGTTTGGTGAAACCCAGTCAACAAGACTACAAAAACTGCATAATAGAGCAGCTCGCATAATTACATATTCGAGCAATGAAGTTCATCATGATATCGTGTTAAACGAATTAGGATGGCAACCACTTAAAATGCAACGAATAAAAGCAAAGGCTAAGGTTATGTTTAAAATTTTAAATAACATGGGACCAAAGAGTCTCACAAACCTTTTTACTAACAAAAACGAAACGACAAGTTACAATCTTCGGAACGTTTCATCGGCCGTTTGTTTGCCACAACCTCGTACAAACAACATGAAAAAGAGTTTCATGTTTGATGGGGCATTCATATGGAACTCTTTGCCAAAGGAAATAAGAGAAAGCAAATCACTGCAAATCTTTGAACACAAAATCGCTACTCACAACTGCTAATAACCAGTTGTAAATAATTTGTAAAATACCGTAACTTTATTCTTATTGGATTATTGGTATATTAATACCTTAGTTGATACTTTATACTTTTTTAGACGGCTTGAAAGATTATTTCTACTTGTACTAGTTTATATTTAATACTTCTCTTTATTGATGTACACGCCTTTCATGGAAACCAGCTTTTGTTGATGTTATTAGCGTGTATAAATAAAATCTATCTAGAACAGACAGGGTCTCAGTTCTGCGCGCACTAAGACAAATATTCGAATGGCAATGAGTTGAAATGAGTTGTGCTTTACATGTAGGTGACTCGCATATCCAACAAAGTAAGAACAGAATGATGGAACAACGCTTTCGTTTATAGCTTTCCAAATGCAAAATTATTTTGCGCACATGTATATATTTTTAACGCTTTATTCGCTACAAAAATATGCAAATTTCCTTGCGTGGCAGTGTCAAATTACTCATCGCAGTAAACATGGGTTTCATGTGGGAATTCCATGTGGAAGAACAATACATGGAAAATATTGATATTTTGAAAATTTGATGTCTTTCATGTTTCGTGATATATTTAGCTTGTCTCATCCAGCAAACTATGCTAGGGTATGCATCTACTGACAGCGCGCAAGCCACTGGGTCAATGCCAATTAATAATTACCGTCTGGCCGTCTACTGAATATAATTTGTGTTGCATATTTGTTTGCATGTTTGTTTCAAGAAGCTAAAGAATAATAACAGTCCCGCAGCATTCCCTACCTTGCAGGTACCCTAGTTAGAGAGATAACTACATGTAGCCGTCAGAGTGTAGCCGTAAAAGATCACGAACAAAGCAATGATGGACTATTGCGACGGTACAAGAGTAAGAAAAGACATTTTAGATGGCTATTCATTGACCATAGACAGTCATGAAAACGTTCGATGGGTTATGGCTGAAAATCATTGACAAGTTTATATTCGAAAAAAATATCCTTGTACTCTATCTATTACAGTACAATTAATGAAAGAGTGAAAAACAGGTAAGTTGTAACACATTAGTATGGTGGCCGATCGCTATCATTCAATTTTTTGGTTAATATTTAAAATAAAATAAAATATAAATGTATTTAAAATGTAATCTTATTTCAAAACACAATTAAATTAAAAAACGATTCAAAAATAAAATTCAAATCGAAACGAAAATAAAAATGAAAATAAAATACTTTTCAAATCGAAATGAAAATAAAATCCTTTATAAATCAAATATAAAATTCAAAATGAATTGAAATTTTATCGGCCTAGCGCTATCAAAATTCATTTGAAATGTAATATGATTTTAAAAAACAATTCAAAATAGAATGCAAAAAAAAGTATTTTCAAAATAAAATGCTTTCTATTTTGAAAATAAATTTAAAACGAAATTTTATCGGCCTAGCGCTATCACAGTATACCACAAGGCATTGCGCACCCGTTCAATCAATGCATGTGCGCGCGCATGTGGCCAAAATTTACATGTGCTACATATTAGAATGGCGGATCGAGCAGCTTGGAAGAATTTTAAAAAGCAAATGACAGCGAAGCGAGGGAATAAAAAGAATGCGTCCGGTGTCAAAATTTTAGAAGAAGATGACGGTCCAGCGACTGAGTGCGGATGTGTCTGGTAAGGCGCAGAAATACACGAGAGTTGGCGCAAGGAATTTCGTTCCGTTTGAGTACGAGGAAGTGACGGTAGAGAATATCAAACGGGCGTGCTTGAGCCATTTTGACGTTGGCGAAAGCGCCGTTTGTGATGTTTTAGCAGGCGAGCAGGGCCCATCCTGTTCGTCTGTTAAACAAATACCTAATTTGACCGTCATCCATGTGCGCTTTATTGACGGCGAAGAAGTAATAAATAAGCCGGCCGAAGGAAACCCGGTCCCAAGGAAGAAACGAAAGACTACAGTCGAATCAGTCAGGTTGGTTTCATCAAATCCATCCGCTGCTACGCCTACGGCCATCAAAAGCAGGTTTATACCGCGAAGCATGTCCGCAGTCGAAATGTTGAGGCTCGGCAAAGAAATTAAGTCGACTCCAACAACCGAGATACAGATTTACAAATTCGACCTTGGCAAGATGGCCTGGGCTGCGACACCTATCAAGGTTGACTTTGTCATTGGCAAAGACCCAATTGGCACCGGAGGATTTCGGCAAGCCTTTAAAGCGACAAGCCAAACGAAGGGCTTCGACAAAACGATATGGGTCGTGAAGAAAAATCTCGCGAAAACGGTCGAAGACATAGAGTTTTTACAACTAACGGTCGAGCAACACACAAAAAAAGCAGTTCAAATGCACAACCTCGCCAGGAATTTCACAGCGAGATTGAAGCAGGAAGTCGTTAAGGCAGGTAATGCTGACAAATTTGGTCAAGTGTTGCATTACAACAAAGTTTTCTTTGGGAAATGTGGGGATGAATGCGTAACGGTTGAAGAGTTCATCCCTGGGACATTTGATAAACATATCAACAACACTGGTGGTATTTGCGGTGATGCAGAAACCGATCTCTGTCAGAAAGCGGAATGCCTTGCGCATTACACCTTTGAAAGGTCAGACAAGCAACTGATGGTGTTGGACATTCAAGGTTGTGATCACACACTCTGCGACCCTGAAGTGGCAAAGAGTCTAGTTCGGACGGCGAACATTTATTTTGCACTGGAAATTTATCCAGCAGAGCAATTGAGACTTTTGCGAATTCTCATTTGTGCAACCAGTTCTGCGAACTATTGGGCTTAGCAAAGCTGAAAGAATCATTTTGAATATTTAATATGTACTACACATTTGACTACTTCTTTGCTTGGAAACTTTTACTATCATTGACATATTTTAAGATCTATTAGTTCTGTTGGGTAATTACTATAGCACCATGCACTACCTATTGTATATTTAGAGAATTGAAACATGTTATAAATATTTAGCCATCTGCTGTGGTTTGTTGTCTGCCAATTTTATGGAAATACACGGAAATATTCGGTGACATCACAGATCAAAAAATAGAAAAATATTTAACCCATTACGCCATTTTACCCTATTTTATTTTTTACTCTGTCTAATGCCAGACGATTTTACTCGTCGAAAGGAGAGCCTTGCACATTAATGGGTTGTTAGTTAACCAGACTGTCTGCCAGTTATATGCATAAGCATACAGCCCTATAAAACGGCATTTCAGATCTCAAAATTTTCCAGGGGAGCATGCCCTAGACCCCCCATGGGAGTTTATTGCGCCTAATTCCTCTTCAGCGCTCAACCTGTACCCCTTTTCATTGACTTAAAGTACAACAATTTTTATCAAATATTAGGAATAATGACTTACAAAACTGCAAAATGATTTGCAGTACATTTAGTACTGACAAAACTCAACATGGGTTATTTTAGTTAAAATATAAAAACATTACTAGTCAGAGAAATTTAAGAGAATAAAACATTTAATATTGTTATGATCAAAGGGAAAAATGTTCTCGAACATATAAATAAGCATCCGTCCAATCATCTGGATTAACATCATCAACATTAGGGACCAAACGTTCACACTCTTCCCTGATTGGTCTCTCGAGGAAGTCTGCACCATACTCCAAGACACCAGAATAGTTTGCCACTTTTTCCAGGTTGTCTTCAGAAACAGGCCAACCTAGACATTATTCATAAAAACATCATGTTAGTACCACTTACTACATCACAAACAATTATATTAGATAGTCTGGTTAACCCATTAAGGTGCAAGAGTCTCTCCTTGACAAGTAAGATTGATTGTCTGGCGTTAGACCGGCAGAGTAAAAGAACAACGTAGAGCGCATTGCGCCTTAATGCATTAACAAGAGACATTTGCAGATAGTTTTGTTAACCCATTAAGGCGCAAGAGTCTCCTCTTGAGGAGTAAAATCATCTGGCGTTAGGCAGAGTAAAATAGGGTACACTAGGGCACATTCGCCTTAATGGATTAATGAGCAAGGGTTTATTCTTAATGAGAAAAATCATCTGGCGTTAGGGGGTATTTACTTGCAGCCAAGCCAGGCTGGGTACTCGAGCCTGAAATCAGACGTTTGCAAGCAAGTTCCGAGCATATAATCACACTTTCTTTCAAAAGCCTAGTTTTACATTTAATAACTCACAACATAGTATTTGCGTAAACAGAGCTTTAACACTCAACCTGGTTAGTGAGCGAGGCCGAGTAATTGAGTTTATATGGAAAATACCCAGCCCGGTTACCAGAGATCACAAGCAAGGCAAAGCAAGATCTCGGCTAGCCTGGTTCGAATATAAACGTGAGGTGAAAATTAATAGAAAATAATAACAAATCCTGGATCTGGCTCACCTCCATATAAACACCCGCTTAGACAGAGTAAAAAATTAGGATAATGGCACCAACGTTTTTACTGAAATTTCTCACTTTTACATACCACACTCCTCTAAACCATATTCCTCCGGAAATGAATAGATGTGATTGGGGACACCACTTGGTAGCTCGGTATCTTTCTGTTGGCGAATTCTGTGTGAGTTCCAGATACTGTTCTTGAAAGTATTCAGCTCTTTTTGAAGCAATGGAATAAGAATAAATGCTAGTATCATCCTTAAAATATGAAAATAAGCATTGATAGAAATTAAGGCCAATGAAGGGCATTCATGCATGCAGGAAGCTGACATGACAAAAAGGTTTTGCCGATATACTATAGAAACTCACCTGTCTTTTTCATCATGTGGGTCATAAAGATTTTCACCATTCAGTTCAGAGAGTTGTGCTTTGAAGTATTTTTCAAGCCTCTCATGTACTTCCTTCCACCACCTTTCAATCTGAACATAAAGAACAATTAGAACAATTACAGAATGCCTGACCAGCCACAAAAAATTGTAATTTTCGAATTTTTTTGACCTTTTGTGAAGTACATAAAGTGCTGTATTATACATCTATAACCCTGACCCTAATCCTAGAACCTAGGGTGCATTTCCTGTAAAGTGCACAGCAAAGATCGGCAGTTCTAAGCAGATTTTTACTATAAATATATAGTGATTTTTGAAAGTCCACGCTGAAGATCTTCAGCCTCAAATACACAAAATGCAGTCTGGCCAGAAACTTAACCACTGTAGCCACATGGCCACAATATATAGAGCTTTGCATTGGTCTGGTATTCTGTAATTGTACCGGACAATTTGGCAGCTAATGAAATTGGTCAGTATTTGCATTCATAACAAATGCATGTAAGACCTTCTAAATATTCAGTTTTTCTGTCAGTGTTTAAAACACAAACAAATTAACTCAATCTACATTGAACTCATACATTATAAATCTATACTCACTGACCTGATTGGATGTGGATGGCCCATAAAGAACAGTGTCGCATGCATTGGTAGCATCTTCATGGTTGCGCCTCAAAAAAGCATGCATTGTGGCCATGACACCAGTCTCTGTGCCTTTATCCATCCTTAGGTAGGAAGCCATGACTCTGGTTTCGTAAAGGTACTCCAGATACCAGCGTCCAATCAGTTTAGGATCGGAGTTGCTCGTCCAAATACGAAGCCAAAGTAATTTTCTGCTGCAAGTGTCCATGCATCCATAAATAGCCAAGGGAAAAGTACTGTTTTGGTATCCCATCAGTTTATCGTGTCCGTCTAAGGAATGAACCCAGTTTGGTCCTTTGCTTGTGAAACATCCTTTGGGTTTCTTTCTCTTGGGTCCAACAGCACGCGCTTCAAGACCATCAGGGTCGAGGTCGTACATCACGGCATGCACGAGATCTCTTGGCACATTCAGTCCATGCTCCTGCCTAATCTTTTTGTGCATCGCTCGATAGCCAAGGAGTTTACCGGGACCACGGAGTTCTTTCGACACAGCATCGTGCACATCATCAACAGATACACTCGTGTCAATGTAGTTGATATTGAAATGTCGAAGGCGTCTATCAAGGGTTGGTATACTCCACGCATATTGAGGGAAATCATTTCTAAAATATGAACCGGTTGCCATGTTGTCGAGTGGAAAGTGGTCAGCAGCAAACGGGCGCAAAAGCGCTGATCGCAATGCCTTGTGGTATACTGTGATAGCGCTAGGCCGATAAAAGTTCGTTTTAAATTTATTTTCAAAATAGAAAGCATTTTATTTTGAAAATATGCATTCTATTTTGAATTGTTTTTTAAAATCATATTACATTTCAAATGAATTTTGATAGCGCTAGGCCGATAAAATTTCAATTCATTTTGAATTTTATATTTGATTTATAAAGGATTTTATTTTCATTTCGATTTGAAAAGTATTTTATTTTCATTTTTATTTTCGTTTTGATTTGAATTTTATTTTTGAATCGTTTTTTAATTTAATTGTGTTTTGAAATAAGATTACATTTTAAATACATTTATATTTTATTTTATTTTAAATATTAACCAAAAAATTGAATGATAGCGATCGGCCACCATACATTAGCATGAGATCCAAATACGAGTGCAATTTGTAGTCTTTGAAAAGCTTAGGAGTTCAAATTGCACAAGAACCAATGCATGCAGGCCCGTACTCAGAAAATCATCCAGGGGGGGTGTAAGGTGGTTTCAACCAAACGAACTTGTACCAACTACTTACAATTTTTCTTCTCATAAAACTCCTTTTTTATGTGTCGACGGGGGGGTGATGAGAAAGGAGTTTAAAAAAAATTTCCCGGACTACTAACGTTTTTATATTACTATTTAACCAATAAATAAGTTTTTTCTTACAAAAATTTTTACCAAAAAAATATTATTTCCCTTTTCCTATTTTTGTGCCGACTTTTTTTGTTCCGACTTCTTTTGTGCCGACTTGTATTGTTTTGTGCCGACTCAAATCACGCTTCTGCCGACTAAATCTCCAAATACAATTCATGGGGGGGTGTGACACCCCCCCAAACCCCCCCGTAGATACGGCCCTGAATGCATGTCATTGCTTATTCAGGACATAAGCTTCGATGACACCTTCGCAGTAGGTCGTTAAAAAGGTGAACAAATTCATTGCCGATATCCGCCGCAATTCGCTTCCAGACGTTTTTGTCTCTTTGTTACTCGACCCAGTCATTTTTGCCATATATATTGATGGTTTGCAATTGACGCCATCTTGTTGAAAACACACATCGGTAAAGCAAACCCAAAAATAGAAAATTACCTAACACGTCACTGCAACGGCTAAATTATACTTTAGAATCAACCAAGATCATTGAACTATAAGTAAACTGGAACGCTAACGCAGTTTTGAGTTTTGAGTTGAAATACTTAACGCCGAATATTGGGCTGTATATGAAATTGAAGCTATTAAAAAGTTATATTTGATATAAAAACTTCAAGACTTTAGGTAAAAGGGAAATACTTAAAACTTCGAGGGAAAATTTAGAAAATAGCTTCAATTTCATATACAGCCCAATGTTCGGCGTTAAGTATTTCAAATCAAAACTCAGAAAAACTAATTTGGCTTCAACGAATCATAGGACTTGATCATAGGAGTTAGCGTTCCAGTTTACTTAGAGTTCACTGACCAAGATCGATGGCGCCCAACGACACGTAATGACGTCGTGTGATATTTGGAGTGGGATTTTCAAAGATCTCGGTGTCGGGCTCTTGTATTAATTTTGAAGCCTTTGAAAAACTCGCGTGTGCTCGTTTTATGTCCATTTAGGACCATCTGTACTTTAACAGAATTTCTGAAAGTAAAACTCCAAATAAATCCTAGACGTAGTCATATAAATATAAAAGTTTAATTCGATTGCATTTGCATATTTATATCCAACATAACTATAATACAACGAATTCAATTTTCGATTCTTTGCAAAATATTAACCAACAATTACATTACTATTATTTATAACGATATGATTATTAAATAAATTTATATTAACATGAATAGAAATTAAGCTTTTCTTATAATGTCTAAACCTGGGCCAACATAGTTTGAAGGGATTTCCTGACATTTGATAATTCTTGCTGTTGCTAGAAACAAAAATTGTAACTAAACTGTAAAATTATATTTAAAGTGTCTGTTGGTACAAACCCATCCTTCCGCGCATAGACTTGGCCAAATCCCGTATCAAAACCAAATTTTGGATTTGGCTGAAACCCCCAGGAAAATGATCAAACAAAAATAAAATACTGGCAACCTAATTTTTCAAAAATGTTCTGACGAGCTCAGCCCCTTGACCCTTCCAGGACTTCTCAGTGATGACCACCCGCCTCGGTCGACGCGGTCGCTCCCTGCTTCATAACCAGCGCCCGCTCAGCACCCTCTCTACCAGAAATAACCAGATCAAGCTAATCCATCCTTGTAATTACTATCCCGAAATTACGTCACAAGGATTAGGATTAAGGTTGCGGTTGGTTAGGGCAGGGATGGATCCAGCTTGATCTGATGGGGAGTTGCTAAGCAGGCACTGGTTATGAAGCAGGGTGTGGCCAGACGATCAAAACGTCCCATCAATGGTCCGATATTGTATTTTTGTTTGATTTGATCTGCCGGGAATTGGCACCCCTTAGGACAAGCATAGGAGGGGTGCGCACCCCCCAGTAAATCCATCCCTGGGTCAGGGTTAGGAATATGGTCAGGGATAGGATAAGGGTTCTGATTAGGATTTGGATTGTATTGAAATTAAGGCTGTTAATATCGAGTTTGACCCGAATTGTGAGACCTGTGTTAAAAACAATGCCCAGGCAACTATCCACCTTTGTCTGATTTGTGGTCTGTGAATTAGTTTTGTATAAATTCAAGGATTTTTTCAGGCCTCGTAGTTTCCATATTCTGCAAGTCAAGCACTTTCAGAACGAACCATGTTGAAAACAATTTGGGAAAGTTTAATACAACCTTCCACAACTATGCTCAATGCCAGCTGTTTCAGTCCATTCAATTGCATCCACAAAAAAATAAGAATTTAAATATAAAATGTACTAACAGTTTCTTTCATTATTTTCTTTTGTAACTGTGACATGTCCTTCTTCAATTCCCCTTGCACATTGCTTTGTTGTTCAAAATGACAATTTTCCAAGTCTTCAAAACTCTTCATGAGTGAATCAGTTATTTGAATGACTGTTTTAATACGCTGAGTTTGAACAACTCGCTGTTGTTGCATGGCTTTCATCATCTGCTGGAACAAAGTCTAGAAAAACGAGTTATATATGTATTTTACAAATAATAAATAATTATTGGATGAAGCGGATAACATTGACCGAGTAAACGAGGTCTGAATAGTTCTTGATATCATGCTCGTCCAATAATTGTTTATTATATATTGCAAAGAACAAACAAAGATGCAAAAACATAATATTTAAAGAGAAAATAGTAAATACTTGTCGAAGATGGTTTTGCATTGTTTTGTGGCTTTTTGGGCAGTCGCTGTCTTTTGCTGGCAATAATTTGGACTGTTCCTCTTTGTTTCGGCTTTCAAGATTTCGCGGGCTTTTTATACAATGTAGAAGCGGGCTGGCGTGTTCATATGGAAAATTTTTCATCCCGCCTACCTATGGTCTCGGCTCACACAGGCGGGATCTCGCCAAGCGGGCCAGCCCGCTTTCTCATATGAACGCGATGTAAATTTTTATAGTAAAATTACTAGGAGGCGAGATCATAGGTAGGCGGGACGGATCGGTAAGCAGGATCATATCAACAGGCCCCAAGACTGAATTAATTCTGATCCAGTCCTTGAGCTAAATTAGTTTTGATCCAGTCATTAGACTGAATGAATTTTGATCCCTCAAGACTGAATTAATTTTATCTAGTCATAAGACTGAATGAATTTTGATCTAGTCATTAGACTGAATGAATTTTGATCCCTCTCAAGACTGAATGAATTTTGATCCCTCTCAAGACTGAATGAATTTTGACCCTCCCAAGACTGAATTAATTATGATCCAGTCCTTGAGCTAAATTAGTTTTGATCCAGTCATTTTGATCCCTCTCAAGACTGAATTAATTTATCTAGTCATAAGACTGAATGAATTTTGATCTAGTCATTAGACTGAATGAATTTTGATCCCTCTCAAGACTGAATGAATTTTGATCCCTCTCAAGACTGAATGAATATTGACCCCCCCCAAGACTGAATTAATTATGATCCAGTCCTTGAGCTAAATTAGTTTTGATCCAGTCATTAGACTGAATGAATTTTGATCCCTCTCAAGACTGAATTAATTTATCTAGTCATAAGACTGAATGAATTTTGATCTAGTCGTTAGACTGAATGAATTTTGATCCCTCTCAAGACTGAATGAATTTTGATCCCTCTCAAGACTGAATGAATTTTGACCCTCCCAAGACTGAATGAATTTTGATCTAGTCCTAAGACTGAATGAATCTTGATCCCTCCCAAGACTGAATTAATTTTGATCCAGTCCTAAGACTGAATGAATTTGTATCGCTCCCAAGACTGAATTAAATTTTGATCTAGTCCTAAGACTGAATGAATTTTGATCCCTCTCAAGACTGAATTAATTTTGATCCAGTCCTAAAACTGAATGAATTTTGATCCAGTCCTAAGACTGAATGAATTTTGATCCAGTCCTAAGACTGAATGAATTTTGATCCAGTCCTAAGACTGAATGAATTTTGATCCAGTCCTAAGACTGAATGAATTTTGATCCAGTCCTAAAACTGAATGAATTTTGATCCAGTCCTAAGACTGAATTAATTTTGATCCAGTCCTAAGACTGAATGAATTTTGATCCAGTCCTAAGACTGAATGAATTTTGATCCCTCCCAAGACTGAATTAATTTTACCCAGTCCAAAGACTGAATTAATTTTGATCCCTCCCAAGACTGAATTTATTTTGATCCAGTCATAAGACTGAATGAATTTTGATCCCTCCCAAGACTGAATTAATTTTGATCCAGTCCTAGGAATGGATAAAAATATACTTCACCAGGTATCCAGTATGACCATGTTAGCAAAATGAAGCAACATGATTGGTTAATTTCTTCACAAGAATTATTAAGTTTATGATTGATTGATCAACCATCGATCGATTGACTAATTGGTTGGCTAGCTGTGATTGAATGATTAATTGTTTCATCATATATCCTCCAAATAATTATGCGTTTCAATCAATCGTTTTGAATTAATACAGCTACCTTACTGTCTTACTCTTAAGTCTGGTTTCCATTTAGTCGCAACGGTCGTGAAGACATCAAGGTGGTCGATGTAATAGAGTGTCGATATACCTCTGCAATCATTGAAGACTGGTTTGCATAGAGCACGAAAGACAAGATAGATCCAGAGTCCAGACAATTTCAAATCGTCGAACATAACTTGTTCACGACAGTTACGACCGAATGAAAACCAGGCTTTATGTCGAGGCTATAATGTCGTATACATTTGTTTCAATCAAAAGCTACGCTTTAATCCGGTGTAGCAAATAACGTCATTCAAGATAAATCTTGACCAGAGAAGCAGAAAATAGCTTAACGGAACAGAAATTGTTCGTTCGGTCAATTAATGTTCTCCTTTCCCGAAGAATAAATGCTGCGTCAGAGAAACAAGCACTAGTGTGAGGATAGACCCCGAAAATTACTAAACAAAATGACACTACCCGTAAATCGTGATCGTCGTATCTTAACATGGAAATTTCGAGCGAAAATCACACACAGGTTTTCAGTGAGACCTAACCAGGAGCAGTTGCGAAAAATGAATATTACAGGCCCTCTGCATGGCAGGAACTAAGAAACTACAAACACCATCAACATTCAGTTCTATCGAGCGAGATGCCCAAAAATTTTAAATTCTCTAATTAACACTGCACGATTATTTAGATTGCAACGCTGGCCACATGACATGCTTTACTGTAAACTATACAATATTGCTAGAAAAGGGACGGCGGACAAAAGAAGTGTACTAAACAATCAATGCAAAACGAAAATGTATTCAAAATCCATACTCCGAAAAGGTGTTCCTAGTAATTTGAAACTGATTGAATAAGCACATCTTAGTGTGGAAGAAATAGTTTTTACCTCGCACTTTTCGTCATTTTCATTCATTTTTTCAACATCAATGTCCCTTTGGTGCATGACAGATTTTATAGAGTTTGAAAACTCCTCAGTAAGCTTTGACCTAGCCAAATAACACAGTCATGTGTAAATGTCTTTAATATTAAATAAACATTTCCTTGAGTGGAAATAACATTATGGACGGCCTGTTCAAGTAAGTTATAGGTAAAGGTGGGGAGTGCAAATCATCTTTACTTCAAACATACATAATTCAGCGGTATGGGGCTAGGCGCTATAACCGTATCTGCCACCACAATGTTTCCTGTGCTCAATTAGGCTGTCTATTGGAATAGTAAATTTGTTCAATGCTGCTCATGTCAGAAATGGCTTGTAATACAAACCTATCGAATCTCTGCTTCTTCCAAATTTCACCAACTTTCTTATCAGTTGTCTTGAGTGCCCCTGTTGTAAACTGATGAACATTCTTCCTTTTGGTCGCAATGTTCTTACGAATATCAGCTATTAACAAGATTATAATCAAATTGTCACAATAATGCTCGGTTAAAGGTGGGATAAACAGGTATAAAAAGCGGCGTTAAGCACCTGTCCGACATCGTAAACTATCGGACAGGCAGTTGAAGTTGCTTCCTACGCCTATGAATTAAGAATACTTACCACCAAAGCTAGCCAGTAAGTTTTGCATTTCTATGTCACCACTATACAAACAAACATAATAATTTGTAAACGGCACGCATTACCTACTTTATCATTTACATAACTATTTTCTCAATTTTGATTGGCTAATTTTCCTGCAAATAACTGGTGCAAATAACACGTCAGCTGCAAATAACTGATGCAAATAATGGTCTGAGCATGCGCGTTGGCCAAATCCGTTGCTCAGCCGCAAATAATGATCTGCTCATGCGCATTAGCTTCGCTTTTGTAAACATTGAAACGACGGCTTGCTTATTTTGCTGAACTTTTGCAAATAAAAATTTTGTGTTTGCTTCAATTAAAAACGTATAAAAAGCTTATTTCGCTACTAGGGAATTGACATGGTTGCGATGGAAAACGTTTTACAGCTGAACAAGGAATATTTTACGTGGACAAAGACGAAGAAAAACAACGATAACCTTTATATAAACTTTTTACTTGAATGTTGAGGTTTTCCTTATAATTAATATCTTTCATGAAGTGAATGATAAAACAGTTATTGAACTCGGTTATCACAAAATATCGTGATTTGTCAGTGGTTCGCAGATTGATCTGCTCGCCACCGACAAATCACGATATTTTGCTCATCCTCGTCCAATAATTGTATAATATGTGTACATATATATCAATGTCACGCTCCAAAAGGTACTGGCGTTGGAATACTATAGGTCTTCCTCCATGAAATTTATCTTTTCTTGTTATTAAACAACAAACAATTCTCGCATTTAATCAATGAATATATTTACCATCCTTTGGTTTCCTCGTCTTGTTCTTCCTCCTCCATTGAATCGTAAAAATCAACTGTACTTGGTGTTTTAAAAGATCTTTTCTTCCCTCTCTTACTTCCACGGCCAGTGTCTAAAATGATACAGGTAAATTTACACGTCAACAATATTTTCACAATAGAGAGGTTGTTAAAATAAGATGGTTCCGATTTGCGTGTACCGGGTAGCGCCATTTTGTTTGGTAATTTTCATTCATATTTGATCATACTTTTCCTGTCATCTTACGATAGATTATAGTCAGGGTCCCCAGAGGGGGAAAGGGGCCAATTTTCGGCCCGACCCCCGGCTAAAGGGGGTCCCAAATAGAAATGTCTATAATCTTGTTTTAAACTTTTAATCCACATGTTGGATTTTCAAAATGTTTATTATAGAACTTTGTCGTGTCTTTTTTTAAGCTCTCAGCCGGTACAGGTTTTGGACGAACCTAATTGCTTATATCCGATCGAAAACAAGGCGTTTAGGAGATTTTTTGCCTGTTTCGGATTTTACCAACACCATTCTAGTAGTGCGGTATGCTGGCATTTTGTAGTAGTACGCTTCAATAGTAATGCGGACAATTTGTAGTAGAAACGCCTGACGCAGAACGCGTCATTTGGATGCGCAGTCGACTCTACGAAATGGTCTAAAACGCAATTATATTTTTAGTGTGCTGAAAATATGAATTATTATTAACTTTCAATTTAACACACGAAACGGCGTGTTATATAACTTCACATGCAATATAATAGCTCACTGAGAAAGGTTTATTTTACACAAAATATAAAACCTAGTACATTGTTCGTTCTTTCGCATATGAAACAAGTAAAATTATTTGAGAAAAGAAAAAGTGAGAAAATACTAAAATAGTTTATATCAAATCAAAACTGCATCAATCGATGCTAGATTATCCTATTAATTGTTTCAAAACAATTATGTTTGTATTCACATGTTTCTTTATAAATTAGTACTAGTGTCGTTTTCTTTTCTTGGCGGTGAAACGCGGCAAATGAACTTCAACAACACTATGATAAAGACAAGTTGTAGCAACAAAGTAATTGTACTACAACTTGCAGCTATTGTAGATAACATTTCCACTAACGACAGGTTATCAATTGACTCTTTCTTTGAAACTTGTGAATCACAATTTTCTGACGTTTTGTCTTGCTTCTGTTCCTTTTCAGAAAACCGTGTTTTGAAATCATCGTGGTTGAAATCAAAGTTTCTGCAAGTTGGAAATCCCGAAGGAATTGGTGGATGATGCTCGTAGGAAATATTGAATACCAAAGACATTCCTTCTACATGGTGCAAGGCGGTGTGGCAATGAAAGAGCCAATAACCTGGATTATTTGTTTCGAAGCGAACAACAGTATAACCCATTGCTGGAACTACGACAGTATCTTTTAGAGGAGGGTTATCAAGGTTTAAATCAGGCAGGTTTGTCCAGTAAGGGTGACTGCATTTTTTATCATTTTCCCAGTTACAACTAATGTCTTTGTTGCCGTCAATAATATTTCCAGTCACATTGTCAACAACCGGATACCCAATCTTTAGCACACGAAAACTATGTCCATGAATGTGCATGGCATGATGGGCTTTATCTCCTCCGTTTCCATGCGAAGTTCCTTCATAAAGACGAGTGAATATATTTGACATCAAAACAAGCTGAACTGTTTTATTAATTGGAAGATTTATAATATGAGAACAGAAGACGTCAAAATTATCTTGACAAGGTGTCAGTGCCCAAGTGGAAGGATCTTGAAAAAGTGGTGCACTAGGCATGATCATTCTGCGACGGTTTATAGAGGATCCAACAAAGAACGCCATATTTAGGAAAATTTCTTCGTCAACTTCTTTATTATCATCCAGTTTTACATCGTGCTGTTGCGATTTGTTCATTCTTAGCACTGACAATTCCATACACTTCACATTAGGAAAGAAATCTTGCCGATATTTTGGCCATGGGCAATTTAAAACTTTACAAGGAGTTTCGACTGTGCAATTCATTCTCTGACTGATTGGATCTCGATTATTAATAGTTTTGTTTCCGTACTGTAAAATTGCCTTCACCTCCCAACTCACTCCATCTGGTTTAGGGTTCTTATCACCCCGCCCTTTTTGAAGAGTACTTGCTCTAACCCAGTATCGTCCTGCTTTCTGGTTGGCTTCAAATTCTACGACATATCGTTCCCCTGGGAATACAATGACAGACTCGAAATTATCAACTGGTTTCACTGTATGCCCATCACTTTCGATAACTGTCATTGCGTGTCCATCAATAGATACCCGGTAAGTAAAATCACTTGCGGCTGAAACGATGTGCATCCTGTGTTTCTGGCCTTCTTTGGCAACAAACACTGTCAATGGAGCATTGTTATTTCCTTTTCGTCCTCGGCCATTGATCAGACCAGACCAAAACTCCATAACGCTAACCTCTACACCATCGCCTGAAACGCCAAATAAATCGTTTTTATTAAAATGTTTAGTTCCAGGTCCAGGAGTGACGTCATAGGGATTAAGTATCTGGAGTTCAGTAGACGGCACTGGAAACCAATCACTTAACACTGCAGTAAAGTATGGCATTAAACCTAGTTCATTTCGTCGGTGCACGATCAGGCCCCCAAATAATCCGTCAAGTCGTTGAAGATCTCTGTGAGAGTGGTAAAAATGTGTCCCTGGCGGATCGGCTATGAATCTGTAGGTGAAACTTTGTCGAGGGAGTATGGGGCATTGGGTCAAGTAAGGTACACCGTCCATCCAAACATTATCACGCATATGAATACCGTGCCAGTGAATAGAGATCCCTTCTCTTTCTAGTCGATTAACAACTTTAATTCCGACCTCAGCTCCTTCCATGACTTCCAATATTGGCCCAGGAAAACGATCATTAATTAGAATAATATTTCTTGCCTCCGTGCCATCTGCAGTATAAACCATATCTGGAGAAACAGTAATATTTGGAACTTCAAGATGATAGCGATTTGTTGTCAGATTTAGTGTACCATTTTCTCGCAGCTGGACATCGTAGACCTTTCCACCGTCCTCATTTTTAAATGCCATTGAACGAAACTCTGATACTACGAGCGTGAATTCACAAACTGATTCGAAGCACAATTCTGATTTTGCTCGACTAAACACCACCATCAAATAACAAATGATGCGAGCAATCGTAGTCGAAGTCTTCATTTCGATTGGAGATTGATTATTAATAATAAAGTAAGTTCCTCACAAAAGATTATCAGAATTTATTGTAACTTTCAGCTTTGACTAGTTAACATCAATACACATCAACACACAATCATAGTTACGTGTGGTACCAAGTGACTCTTCACTATGTCTATGTTTGAATGACAGGCCTAATATGCTTCAGTAATTCAAGACAAAAGCTTTATAATTCCATATCATGATATCATTGGTATTACACAATAGCTAATCAACTACTTACAGTATTACCATGCAAACCTACTGCATAAAAACTCATTATTTCTTATATGCTGTTAAGAATAAAGGTTTGACCTGCGCTCTACTAGATATGTCCATTGATTAAGATAGGGTTTACGAAGACCAATTTAATCATTTTCGAGAATGGTTACACCATATGATTTCTCCATCGGAACAAAATTGCAGTTGATTTATAGATGCATGCTGAGAAGGTGGCTCGATACAGTTAATTCAGGTGATCAACAATTTGAAATGATTAAACTCCATATTTTTAGGTTTTATTCATCAGGTATCAGGGTTTTCATATATTTTGATGTTTCTACTTTCAAATTATGTTAGTTTTAGTAACACATAGTTCGTAGCTATGGCAACATACGCGTACGAAGTAGGTCACCAGACAAAATAATGAGATTTTGCGCATTGTTTTTCAAAAATGGAATTTTTTAATGACGTCAGCAATTGACATGAAACCGGTATATAACATGCACAATGACGCGAGCAACTGCTTACGTCAGATCATTTTCTAAGTTCTTCCGTTAATATTCCCACGTGCACAAACGTCTTATTCCACGTCTTATTCCTGTATGATACTTGATGAATCCCTTCAATGTACGTGTCACAATTTCACAAGAGTGTTTCAGTTTGGAAGCCTCTCACAGAGTCACAGTCTCACTAGACCGGCTAGAGATATCAGTGAACTCATAATTGAAGTGATTCAGTTTCTCGACGATGCTCTATGCATATACTGTTGGGATTTATTGAGGTTTCAGCGTCGGTGGTGCCGTGGTGATCATATAAACTAATAACTTATTAACTTTTCGGTCTTTTCCTTTTGTGTATGTATTGTTCACGCCCTCATTAAATTATAGGTCGTATCACGGCGACTGAAGTAATACTAGTTAGTCTTGCTCATGTCGTTCTTATATTTAGTTTAGACTTCATAAATTCTATAAAAGCTCATGTTACTGTTACTTTATAAACAATTCCCTATTTCGTGCGCCAGAAACGGACTCGCACTATACCTTGGTTTGAAACTATTAAACACGGCGAATCTGATATTTTTCCTTGTGTCTGTACCGGGGGGTGATGGGAATTATGTTAATTAATATTGGCGGACATCTCACGCTATGATCTATCGCCGCCAATATTCAACTTCTCATATTCAAATGTTGATTAATTTTCAACATATTTCGAACATTCAACTTCTGATGAGTGCTGAATAATATACATGTTCAATGTCCGATTTAACTTCAATGTCGAAAATATGTTGAATAATAAACCACTTCAATGCCCAAAATAACTTCAATGTCGGAAACATGTTGAATGACGACAATCATGAATATTGGCGGTAATGACGTCATAGATTGCATCGGAGCGAAGCGATTTTAATTTATGCCGGATTGGGGCTGTTGTTCATATTACGTCACTACAATACGGTACGTGTCGCAGAGCAAGTGTGCCTGCCCTCAAATTCAGCACTTATAGTCGGGTGTTTTATGTCAAAATCCTGGCTCCCGTTCGAGTTGTACGCCAAAACTAATATTCTTATATCATTCCATCTACATGTCTTTGAAGAGTACGAAAAACATAGGTGGCATTTTTTTGTCACTAAATCTATAATATATGTGGCTGAAAATCAGCGGTACACTGTACAACAACAGCTAAGTATGACGTCATTAACACATTATGCTATACACAAAAGCAGTTTTACATGATAAATAATAGTCAAAATGTCAGGAATTACGTAAAGGCTATATTAGTTTATTATATATACAAGCTCTGGATATTAGGTATTCTGCAATCTGATTGGTTCTCTACTAGCAGGATATTAGCTCATACCCTGCTAGTAGAGAAAAGTAGAAAATGGCAGGCAGATTTGGACAATTAAATGAAGAGGAAATTCAAGTTTTACATGAAAAAAGTACGCCAAAATGTTCTGTTCATATACAGAGCTTGTGTATATAATAAAACAGTGATTCTACTCACTCTCGTCGTATATGACTGATAGCCGACTCGGCGCTATCGCGTCTCGTCGGCTATCAGCTCATATACGACTCGAGTTCGTAGAATAACTGTTAAATATTAAGCCAACGTCATAGAATAGGAAATGACTAGAAGGGCCACTTGAGGCCGAACCTTTGAAGTTTTTGACGCTGCGCATGTCGCATTACGCATGTTCATTACCATTATTCTAGCCAGTCAATTGCATTTTCTGACCAATAAACACGCTGAACTGGCTGGTCCGCCATTATTCTGGCCAGATAACTGCATGAAAATAGGGTGTCACGTTGCACTGCTGAGTGGCCTTTCTGGTCATTTCCTATTCTGTGCCAACGTAAAAAAGAAATTATGGCTTAGTACGTCATGTAATCACCAACGAAGTGCATGGAAATAAACAAGATAGCGCCCAAAACAGGGAAAACAGGTTTTTGTTATTCTGGTATGTTTATTGTAAAGAAACTAGTCAATAAACAAGTTGATTTAAATATAACTAAATTTTATTCTTCGCGTTTTTGCTTTTTCATTGTGCTTTAGTATATCTATTTTCTTTATTTTGGTAAAGGTCCATTGAAAAGAATTAAACTGAAATCGACAACACCTTCAAAACACCTACTGTTTCCAGACAAATAAAAATGACTGCACGCAAATAGAAGTTTTGTTGGTTGGTTTGTTTCTTTATTTTATTCTATTTTGGGTTTTTGTTTTTTTCTTTTTAATTGCTTTAATATTTCTTGTTAATTTTTAGGCTTCGCATTTTTCGGTTTTTCACTTCATCAATCGCTCGAAAACTGTAATAAATGCTTCGCAAATTGCAAAGTGTTAACCGCTAATTCGTACTTTGCGTTGGCAATTTATAACCTTTTGAAATTAATTTGTTTAGAAATATTTGTGATATGCGCCCCTCTCACAAGTTACCAATTAATAAGAACCTCCAGGACTTAATCAATTAAGTAAATACCACTAAACAATTTCAACTAGAAGTGCTACACAGAAGTGAATTCAGAAAGCCATAATTGCGATATAGCTAACATAAAATGTAATTTTTGTAACTTTAGGTAAACGCAGGGTTGATTCCAGTTTTAGAATGGATATAGCAAAGAGGTCTTGTATAATTTGTTTGCAGTATAGAGGTAGTTTAATAGTCTCGAAGCCTGACAGACAATGTTTAGAAATGATTAGAGAATTTTCAATAAAGCGTGCTGCTTTTGGAGAATCTAAATTTGCAAACCTTTCACAAAGGATCAATGACCTAACTGACGAAGAACTGTTTGCAAGTAGTTGCCATTCTTCTTGCTGCAGGGAAGTTGTTCATATACGGTAAGATGAAAAGAGCTGAAAAGCGATTTCAAGAACGTTCGCTTGGTGGATCCGTTGTACCACCGAAAAGAGGCCGTCCTTCCTCTAGTAAATTATGTACGGCTGAATCTAGTAGCAGTCGTTCCAGTAGATCAACGGAAAAAACAAAGTTCAAAACTTGTATTTTTCGGTGTGGAGCGACAAGTTTCAGTATGGGAGAAAGATTTATGTTCCTGAAAGAGAACAGCCCAGACGAAAATTGCAGAGTTGCTTTAGCGAACATCAATGAGCTCCTAGACTGTGTTGCGTCGGATCTTTTCTACCATAAAAATTGTTTACGAGACCAAGAGAGAAAGTCCAAAAAGAAGGAAGGCGACATCATGCCAAAAATAGGTCAGTACAGTGCTGATATAGAAATCATAAATGAACTGAGGTGTTCGTTAGAGAATGGTTTGGTTTGTAATATGAATGAAGTTAACCAAGAATACAACAACCTTCTATGCGAGTAAGATGCCAACTATGGGATGACTGACAGAAAAAGTATCTGAATTAAAAGCCTTATTACCAAAAACATTCCTGATGTGGAGTTAGCGAATATTAAGCAAAAAATAGCTTGGTAATTCTGTTAATGAATATGAAAAATATGTAGATGACGAAGAGGATGTAAATTGGCAACACGCGATAAAATAAACTTATTTTCTGGAGTACAAAACAACAGGTTACAAAAACTACAAATATAATTAAAATATTAGTTGTTTTAGCCATACAAATCTGAGGTATATGGTGTAGGTGTGTTCTTATGCATTCTATAAGCTTCAAATTAATGTTTAAATGCAACCTTCCGTTTACTAAAACGTTGCCAAAAGTTTATACAACTATAAACTGCCTTTTACTTATAAATTAGTTTTTTAAATGAAATCAGTTGAAAATATACAAATTCTCTCATGTGAAACGATTTCGCATTCCTTTTAATTTTTGATAGCATAAAATATAGGATATTTAATTGTAAAAAAATGAAAATCTATGTAAATAAAACAACATTCTTACGGCTATATATCAACAATTTAATATAAGAAACTTGCCATATTTTTTCGACCATCTATCTCTATTTATCCTTTTTTATAAAGTATAAACGATAATTTGTTCCGCAGCTTTTCCTTAAGTCCCAAAAACCTATTTATAAGTTATAATTCAGACTTACTGATATGACTTACTCATGTTTTTTTATAATTCGCTCATTCCACTCCTAACAAAGAGTTAATTTACCAAATTTACGGTACATTCAAGAATCAGGGTTCGTGCAAGTTCCCAATAAGATTTAAAAAAATGACTTTACATGGACTATTTAAGCACTAAAATGAAATTTTTCAAGGACTTTTTATTGTCTTGCAAACAAAACACAATCCAAATATAAGAAACAAGCACGATCGTGCTATAGTGGACCAGGTACTGCATGCGTGGCCGAGTTCTGATCTTACGTCAAATTTTGCCATGCCGTGCGTGCTATTCCAAAATATTGGAGCTACCGGAATGTATGTGCCGTGTGAACGGGGCTAAAGTTAAGGTAAAAAATGATCTAAATTGTTGGTAGGTTCATTTTGCAGTTTTATGTCGCTTAGTCATGGTATGATCATGGCACAGTATAGAGACGACCAGTAGGGCCACTCATTTGAAATTTTGTGTGGCCGCTCATTACGCATTGACAGCCAGTCAATTGCTTTTTCTGGCCAATAAGCAAGCTGGACTAACGTTCCTGGCCAGTAAACTGCATATTTTTGCATAAAAAGCCGGCTACATGTTGCATCGCCGAGTGGCCCTACTGGTCGTCTCTATACTGTGATCATGGCTTCATAAAACACAAATTGACATGTCTTTGTTTTTACCGTTCGCGGTTTTCTATGACTATGAATATTATAATGTAGTCAGAAGGAGTATTACTCCTCTGCGCTTTCAGAAACTAAGCCAGCGTGTGCCTTTAGTCAATTAACTAAACGCTTATAATTAATCGTTATAATTAATAGTCGTTCACATTCTTGGGAAGTTTTAGACTAGTGTGACTGTGTTCACAACAATAGAGGATTAGAGAAGACAATTAATTTATTTCTTAATTATCGTTTCCGTCTGCCGATATACAGGGTGCCCCCCAAAAAAGTGACACTATAGAAATTATCTCATTGTTCTTAAACCGCTCTTAAACGCGCGTGATTACACACCTGGGAAATTAATGAAATTGTATTTACATTTAAGCATTTTAAAACGTCTTCGCTTCGTCCAAATATTTTAACGCCCGAGTCAAGCAAAACGATTACACTAATAAACGGTTTGCTTTTTATTTTACAAGTAACAACAATTGATTAAATTAATGTTTAAGCTATGGCCGTGCCTTCAACATGTCCCCCATTTCTTTCGAGACAAAGAATGGTCACAGTATAGAGACGACCAGTAGGGCCACTCATTTGAAATTTTGTGTGGCCACTCATTACGCATTGGCAGCCAGTCAATTGCTTTTTCTGGCCAATAAGCAAGCTGGACTAACTTTCCTGGCCAGTAAACTGCATATTTTTGCATGGGAACATGTTGCATCGCCGAGTGGCCCTACTGGTCGTCTTTATACTGTGGAATGGTTCTCCTGTGCATTCCGCGCATCACATTTCGAATCATTTCAGGCTGCTGCCGTAAAGCGTTGAATTCCTCGATTATTGCACTGCGGTTACATTCGGTATTAGGGTAAATTGTGTTACAACAAATACTCGTTGCTCTATAGTCAATTGAACCATTATTGTTACACCAACTGATCGTATGATTTACATGTAATTTGATTTTTATGGTAATAGGAGTTATTTTAAATTCCAGAAGCAGCTAAGTTTATGCACTTCTGGGTTTAGCATACAGGGTGAGTCAGAAAAAAGTGATGCCTTTGAAATTAAATACAATAGGGTACAAGTAGTGCTCAGGCATTCAAATTATAACAATAGGATAATTTCTATAGTGTCACTTTTTTGGGACACCCTGTACATGTATTGCTGAATATTTATGATATGTATATATTATTTGCAACGAATACAGTCAAGAATTGCTTGTATCTGGCTTCTAAAGTCAAAACTAAAAAATCGAACACCGTCGAACACCAGTACCTGGTGTCGAACACCAGTACCTGGTCCAAAAATACAGTGGACTCAGATGAAACGATGGCGACTGAACAAGCGACTTTCTTACTGTATTTGCTAGATAAAATTATGAAAATATCCTCTTTAGATAATTATGTTCTATTTTGAATTAACAATATGTGTAATTTACAAGCACTTTTCAAGCACTTTTAACAAATTTTGTATTTTCAAGCACTTTTCAAGTGCCCTTGAAATTGATTTTTCAATTTAAGCACTTTTCAAGGAGTTTAAGAGCCTCTTTCTGGTCGGTCGCATTTTAATTATGTTGTCGCAAGTTGTCGCAAGGGCACTTTGAGTACGATCTCCTTTGCAAAATATTTACCCCCTGACAGTGAAATTAACACCATTGGAATCCTTACAAAATAAGCTTTTTAACAGTGGGCTATTTTGCCGACTAAACATTACAGAATCAAAAATACTAAACGTTTAATCCCAAACATACCTCCATGCAGTCATACTTCAGTTCAACTCAAACAATCTTTAATATCTTTTAATATCTTTAATATCTTGAAAAACTTCTAATGATCGAAATTTAGCTTTTTATCTGTTTCTTTCGGCTGTAAAACGTGCCTTCGATACGGCTTTTAGAAATATTTATTTTGAATTTTTTTTTATTTACCGGGAATTTTCCAACATGCACGCGCTTGCCGTAGTTTGACTATATATGGTTTGCCCACGCGCTTCAGTCCCGACAAAAAGATCTTATATAGGGTATTGTACCCTGGGGAATTCATTCCGGCCACTTAAAAAACCATAGCAACATTCTTTGTTTGTGTTTGGTGCTTCAGAGTCTGCAGTTACCAAAGTGAAAGAAACGTCATTTCAGTTCTTCAACTGCGTATCACAGCTACTTAATGCTACTAAAGTTCTTACATATTCTTGATGTTTTCACAGTGGTATTCTTGTTAAAAATTGTTGTAAAGTTTTATTTTGTATGTAAATATTGTGAAGGCTTTGCCAACAAATCTGATATAAGCTAGATGAAAGAGTAATGCAATACAGGAGCTATGTCATGCACGCCATTTTTCAATTCTGACACACCAAGCATGAATGTAAAATTTTATGGTTGAAATTTAAAAATCCATACCAGGTTAAATTATCTCTGATACCAGATACTCAAAGGTTTGGAAACACGATGGAAATACAATAGAACTCATTATCTAGGTTTGTGCATTTCGTCGTCACCTTGTATTTTTGCCCAACCAATCAATGGCAATGTGGTTTAGTTACCTATCTTTAATTACACAATGGTCACGATGTTGGCTAAAAATACAATACACACGTGACGATGAAATGACTATATTTTGCATAAACGTAAATCAACATAGATAATGAGTTCTGTTACATTTTCATCGAGTTTCCAAACCTTGTGTATTCCATTGACTATGATGGGTTGTAGCGGACTTCGCTGCATAACACATTGAGTGATCGAAATGTTTCATTGTCTTTTTATTTGTTTTGAAAATCCCACTCTTCTCCATGCCATCTAGTCACTCATTCGTTTGACTTCTTTCAGCATTTATCCAAAGGGCCTATTATTATCTTAAGATGCGTTGAGTTAAAA
The DNA here is from genome assembly GCA_016169945.1 of Trachythela sp. YZ-2020. Taxonomy (NCBI): domain Eukaryota; kingdom Metazoa; phylum Cnidaria; class Anthozoa; order Malacalcyonacea; family Clavulariidae; genus Trachythela; species Trachythela sp. YZ-2020. The sequence continues at coordinate 74,411 of JADLSH010000374.1, read as the reverse complement.
ATAGCCTGCATGAAATTACTCATTTACGAATGATAGTCAATGTTGTTTTACAACTGTTCAATACAATCATTTTTTCAAATGTGTTATATTCTCTTCTTATTTGTATACCGTAATCTCTCTAATAAGCCCCCTCTCTCAAATAAGCTCCCTCTAATAAGCCCTCTCTAATAAGCCCCCCTCTCTAATAAGCCACCCTCTAGTAAGCCCCCCGCCCCATTCACACAAAATCACAAGTGTTTTTGTAATATCTTTTGGTTTTCTTTACACATTGTACTGTGCTTGAACAGAATTATCATATCATTTTACCGAAAAATAAATAAGCCCCCCCCCCACCCTCCAAAGGCTTATTAGAGAGATAACTACATGTAGCCGTAAAAGATCACGAGCAAAGCAATGATGGACTATTGCGACGGTACAAGAGTAAGAAAAGACATTTTAGATGGCTATTCATTGACCATAGACAGTCATGAAAACGTTCGATGGGTTATGGCTGAAAATCATTGACAAGTTTATATTCGAAAAAAATATCCTTGTACTCTATATATTACAGTACAATTAATGAAAGAGTGAAAAACAGGTAAGTTGTAACACGTTAGCATGAGATCCAAGTACGAGTGCAATTTGTAGTCTTTGAAAAGCTTAGGAATTCAAATTGCACGAGAACCAATGCATGTCATTGCTTATTCAGGACATTATAAGCTTCGATGACACCTTCGCAGTAGGTCGTTAAAAAGGTGAAGAAATTCATTGCCGATATCCGCCGCAATTCACTTCCAGACGTTTTTGTCTCTTTGTTACTCGACCCAGTCATTTTTGCCATATATATTGATGGTTTGCAATTGACGCCATGTTGTTGAAAACACACATCGGTAAAGCAAACCAAAAAATAGAAAATTACCTAACACGCACGTCACTGCAACGGCTAAATTATACTTTAGAATCAACCACGATCGATGGCGCCCAACGACACGTCATGACGTCATGTGATATTTGGAGTGGGATTTTCAAAGATCTCGGTGTCGGGCTCTTGTATTAATTTTGAAGCCTTTGAAAAACTCGCGTGTGCTCGTTTTATGTAATATATACAAACCGCACAAGAGGTCTTTATCAGATTTAAAACATCGAGGCGCAGCCGAGTGTTTTAGATCTGATAAAGGCCGAACTGTAAGGTTTGTATATGACTTCTAAAATGACTCGTTTTGTACGCTCACTGGCGTTGGAATTTTGAAGATTGATGTTATCTACGCTGTAAAAATTGAAGGAGAAAATTTGAGCAAGTCTATATCAAATATATAGATCCGCTACGGGTCATGAGTTTCCTTTGTATTTTGCCTATGAATAGTTAGCACCATGTGTACTTCAACAGAATTGCTGAAAGTAAAACTCCAAATAAATCCTAGACGTAGTCATATAAATATAAAAGTTTAATTCGATTGCATTTGCATATTTATATCCAACATAACTATATTACAACGAATTCAATTTTCGATTCTTTGCAAAATATTAACCAACAATTACATTACTATTATTTATAACGATATGATTATTAAATAAATTTATATTAACATGAATAGAAATTAAGCTTTTCTTATAATGTCTAAACCTGAGCCAACATAGTTTGAAGGGATTTCCTGACATTTGATAATTCTTGCTGTTGCTAGAAACAAAAATTGTAACTAAACTGTAAAATTATACTTAAAGTGTCTGTTGGTACAAACCCATCCTTCCGCGCATAGACTTGGCCAAATCCCGTATCAAAACCAAATTTTGGATTTGGCTGAAACCCCCAGGAAAATGATCAAACAAAAATAAAATACTGGCAACCTAATTTTTCAAAAATGTTCTGACGAGCTCAGCCCCTTGACCCTTCCAGGACTTCTCAGTGATGACCACCCGCCTCGGTCGCTCCCTGCTTCATAACCAGAGCCCGCTCAGCACCCTCTCTACCAGAAATAACCAGATCAAGCTAATCCATCCTTGTAATTACTATCCCGAAATTACGTCACAAGGATTAGGATTAAGGTTGCGGTTGATTAGGGCAGGGATGGATCCAGCTTGATCTGATGGGGAGTTGCTAAGCAGGCGCTGGTCATGAAGCAGGGTGTGGCCAGACGATCAAAACGTCCCATCAATGGTCCGATATTGTATTTCTGTTTGATTTGATCTGCCGGGAATTGGCACCCCTTTGGACAAGCATAGGAGGGGTGCGCATCCCTGGGTCAGGGTTAGGAATATGGTCAGGGGTAGGATAAGGGTTCTGATTAGGATTTGGATTGTATTGAAATTAAGGCTGTTAATATCGAGTTTGACCCGAATTGTGAGACCTGTGTTAAAAACGATGCCCAGGCAACTATCCACCTTTGTCTGATTTGTGGTCTCTGAATTAGTTTTGTATAAATTCAAGGATTTTTTCAGGCCTCGTATTTCTGCTTCCATATTCTGCAGTCAAGCACTTTCAGAACGAACCATGTTGAAAACAATTTGGGAAAGTTTAATACAACCTTCCACAACTATGCTCAATGCCAACTGTTTCAGTCCATTCAATTGCATCCACAAAAAAATAAGAATTAAAATATAAAATGTACTAACAGTTTCTTTCATTATTTTCTTTTGTAACTGTGACATGTCCTTCTTCAATTCCCCTTGCACATTGCTTTGTTGTTCAAAATGACAATTTTCCAAGTCTTCAAAACTCTTCATGAGTGAATCAGTTATTTGAATGACTGTTTTAATACGCTGAGTTTGAACAACTCGCTGTTGTTGCATGGCTTTCATCATCTGCTGGAACAAAGTCTAGAAAAACGAGTTATATATGTATTTTACAAATAATAAATAATTATTGGATGAAGCGGATAACATTGACCGAGTAAACGAGGTCTGAATAGTTCTTGATATCATGCTCGTCCAATAATTGTTTATTATATATTGCAAAGAACAAACAAAGATGCAAAAACATAATATGTAAAGAGAAAATAGTAAATACTTGTCGAAGATGGTTTTGCATTGTTTTGTAGCTTTTTGGGCGGTCGCTGTCTTTTGCTGGCAATAATTCGGACTGTTCCTCTTTGTTTCGGGTTTCAAGATTTCGCGGGCTTTTTATACAATGTAGAAGCGGGCTGGCGTGTTCATTTTTCATCCCGCCTACCTATGGTCTCGGCTCACACAGGCGGGATCTCGCCAAGCGGGCCAGCCCGCTTTCTCATATGAACGCGATGTAAATTTTTATAGTAAAATTACTAGGAGGCGAGATCATAGGTAGGCGGGACGGATCGGTATGCAGGATCATATCAACAGGCCCCAAGACTGAATTAATTATGATCCAGTCCTTGAGCTAAATTAGTTTTGATCCAGTCATTAGACTGAATGAATTTTGATCCCTCTCAAGACTGAATTAATTTATCTAGTCATAAGACTGAATGAATTTTGATCTAGTCATTAGACTGAATGAATTTTGATCCCTCTCAAGACTGAATGAATTTTGACCCCCCCAAGACTGAATTAATTATGATCCAGTCCTTGAGCTAAATTAGTTTTGATCCAGTCATTAGACTGAATGAATTTTGATCCCTCTCAAGACTGAATTAATTTATCTAGTCATAAGACTGAATGAATTTTGATCTAGTCGTTAGACTGAATGAATTTTGATCCCTCTCAAGACTGAATGAATTTTGATCCCTCTCAAGACTGAATGAATTTTGACCCTCCCAAGACTGAATTAATTTTGATCTAGTCCTAAGACTGAATGAATTTTGACCCTCCCAAGACTGAATTAATTTTGATCTAGTCCTAAGACTGAATGAATCTTGATCCCTCCCAAGACTGAATTAATTTTGATCCAGTCCTAAGACTGAATGAATTTGTATCGCTCCCAAGACTGAATTAAATTTTGATCTAGTCCTAAGACTGAATGAATTTTGATCCCTCTCAAGACTGAATTAATTTTGATCCAGTCCTAAAACTGAATGAATTTTGATCCAGTCCTAAGACTGAATTAATTTTGATCCAGTCCTAAGACTGAATGAATTTTGATCCAGTCCTAAGACTGAATGAATTTTGATCCAGTCCTAAGACTGAATGAATTTTGATCCAGTCCTAAAACTGAATGAATTTTGATCCAGTCCTAAGACTGAATTAATTTTTATCCAGTCCTAAGACTGAATTAATTTTGATCCAGTCCTAAGACTGAATGAATTTTGATCCCTCCCAAGACTGAATTAATTTTATCCAGTCCAAAGACTGAATTAATTTTGATCCCTCCCAAGACTGAATTTATTTTGATCCAGTCATAAGACTGAATTAATTTTGATCCCTCCCAAGACTGAATTAATTTTGATCCAGTCCTAGGAATGGATAAAAATATACTTCACCAGGTATCCAGTATGACCATGTTAGCAAAATGAAGCAACATGGTTGGTTAATTTCTTCACAAGAATTATTAAGTTTATGATTGATTGATCAACCATCGATCGATTGACTAATTGGTTGGCTAGCTGTGATTGAATGATTAATTGTTTCATCATATATCCTCCAAATAATTATGCGTTTCAATCAATCGTTTTGAATTAATACAGCTACCTTACTGTCTTACTCTTAAGTCTGGTTTCCATTTAGTCGCAACGGTCGTGAAGACATCAAGGTGGTCGATGTAATAGAGTGTCGATATACCTCTGCAATCATTGAAGACTGGTTTGCATAGAGCACGAAAGACAAGATAGATCCAGAGTCCAGACAATTTCAAATCGTCGAACATAACTTGTTCACGACAGTTACGACCGAATGAAAACCAGGCTTTATGTCGAGGCTATAATGTCGTATACATTTGTTTCAATCAAAAGCTACGCTTTAATCCGGTGTAGCAAATAACGTGATTCAAGATAAATCTTGACCAGAGAAGCAGAAAATAGCTTAACGGAGCAGAAGTTGTTCGTTCGGTCAATTAATGTTCTCCTTTCCCGAAGAATAAATGTTGCGTCAGAGAAACAAGCACTAGTGTGAGGATAGACCCCGAAAATTACTAAACAAAATGACACTACCCGTAAATCGTGATCGTCGTATCTTAACATGGAAATTTCGAGCGAAAATCACACACAGGTTTTCAGTGAGACCTAACCAGGAGCAGTTGCGAAAAATGAATACTATAGGCCCTCTGCATGGCAGGAACTAAGAAACTACAAACACCATCAACATTCAGTTCTATCGAGCGAGATGCCCAAAAATTTAAAATTATCTAATTAACGCTGCACGATTATTTAGATTACAACGCTGGCCACATGACATGCTTTACTGTAAACTATACAATATTGCTAGAAAAGGGACGGCGGACAAAAGAAGTGTACTAAACAATCAATGCAAAACGAAAATGTATTCAAAATCCATACTCCGAAAAGGTGTTCCTAGTAATTTGAAACTGATTGAATAAGCACATCTTAGTGTGGAAGAAATAGTTTTTACCTCGCACTTTTCGTCATTTTCATTCATTTTTTCAACATCAATGTCCCTTTGGTGCATGACAGATTTTATAGAGTTTGAAAACTCCTCAGTAAGCTTTGACCTAGCCAAATAACACAGTCATGTGTAAATGTCTTTAATATTAAATAAACATTTCCTTGAGTGGAAATAACATTATGGACGGCCTGTTCAAGTAAGTTATAGGTAAAGGTGGGGAGTGCAAATCATCTTTACTTCAAACATACATAATTCAGCGGTATGGGGCTAGGCGCTAACCGTATCTGCCACCACAATGTTTCCTGTGCTCAATTAGGCTGTCTATTGGAATAGTAAATTTGTTCAATGCTGCTCATGTCAGAAATAGCTTGTAATACAAACCTATCGAATCTCTGCTTCTTCCAAATTTCACCAACTTTCTTATCAGTTGTCTTGAGTGCCCCTGTTGTAAACTGATGAACATTCTTCCTTTTGGTCGCAATGTTCTTACGAATATCAGCTATTAACAAGATTATAATCAAATTGTCACAATAATGCTCGGTTAAAGGTGGGATAAACAGGTATAAAAAGCGGCGTTAAGCACCTGTCCGACATCGTAAACTATCGGACAGGCAGTTGAAGTTGCTTCCTACGCCTATGAATTAAGAATACTTACCACCAAAGCTAGCCAGTAAGTTTTGCATTTCTGTGTCACCACTATACAAACAAACATAATAATTTGTAAACGGCACGCATTACCTACTTTATCATTTACATAACTATTTTCTCAATTTTGATTGGCTAATTTTCCTGCAAATAACTGGTGCAAATAACACGTCAGCTGCAAATAACTGATGCAAATAATGGTCTGAGCATGCGCGTTGGCCAAATCCGTTGCTCAGCCGCAAATAATGATCTGCGCATGCGCATTAGCTTCGCTTTTGTAAACATTGAAACGACGGCTTGCATATTTTGCTGAACTTTTGTAAATTAAAATTTTGTGTTTGCTTCAACTAAAAACGTATAAAAAGCTTATTTCGCTACTAGGGAATTGACATGGTTGCGATGGAAAACGTTTTACAGCTGAACAAGGAATATTTTACGTGGACAAAGACGAAGAAAAACAACGATAACCTTTATATAAACTTTTTACTTGAATGTTGAGTTTTTCCTTATAATTAATATCATTCATGAAGTGAATGATAAAACAGTTATTGAACTCGGTTATCACAAAATATCGTGATTTGTCAGTGGTTCGCAGATTGATCTGCTCGCCACCGACAAATCACGATATTTTGCTCATCCTCGTCCAATAGTTGTACTTATTATATGGCAAGTGCTTGTTTTGGTGAATCTCGCAATCTGATTGGTCGCTGACGAGGCAGGATTTTCCCGTATTGCCCACGGGCAATACGGTATTCTTATTGCCCTGCGACGACTTGAACACATTTCAAACCAATAAAAGCATTAAAAAATTCTTAAAAATAATTTAAAACAATGAAAAATAAACGGAAATACGGAAAAGGGATAACTACAAGGGCTAAAATCAAGTTTTGTTGGCTCAAGTCGAAATATTAAGGTAAATTTTACGATGTTTTTTAACTAAAACAGTCAAGAATATTTTTGTTTTTTCGAACATGCAAAGTTGTTTTTGTCCTTGATCCGATAGCTCAATATCACTATATTTTCTATTAATTTTATATTTTATTCTATAAATGGTACTGTAGAGTAGTTTTACTAAGCTAAGATTAGATAAATTTGTAAAAAACTAAGACAAATTCGTATCATTGAAATTATTTTGACATTTGAAAATGACCGGCTTTGAGTTTCGGATTTTGTACTTTGCCCTCGCGTGACCAATTTTTGGCAAAATGAATTGTTTTTTGTTTTCTGAAATGCCATATAATAAACAACTTACTAACTTCGACTGTTCGGTCTGTACGGTAAAATATCAAGCCTCGGTCTTGCTGTATTGACCTCGCTATCGCTCGGTCAATACAGCAAGACCTCAGCTTGATATTTTACCGTACAGACCGAACAGTCGAAGTTAGTAAGTAGTTAATATAATATCAATGTCACGCTCCAAAAGGTACTGGCAATAACACACGTTGGAATACTATAGGTCTTCCTCCATGAAATTTATCTTTTCTTGTTATTAAACAACAAACAATTCTCGCATTTAATCATTGAATATATTTACCATCCTTTGGTTTCCTCGTCTTGTTCTTCCTCCTCCATTGAATCGTAAAAATCAACTGTACTTGGTGTTTCAAAAGATCTTTTCTTCCCTCTCTTACTTCCACGGCCAGTGTCTAAAATGATACAGGTAAATTTACACGTCAACAATATTTTCACAATAGAGAGGTTGTTAAAATAAGATGGTTCCGATTTGCGTGTACCGGGTAGCGCCATTTTGTTTGGTAATTTTCATTAATATTTGATCATACTTTTCCTGTCATCTTACGATAGATTATAGTCAGGGTCCCCAGAGGGGGAAAGGGGCCAATTTGCCCCCCGACCCCTGGCTAAAGGGGGTCCCAAATAGAAATGTCTATAATCTTGTTTTAAACTTTTAATCCACATGTTGGATTTTCAAAATGTTTATTATAGAACTTTGTCGTGTCTTTTTTTTAAGCTCTCAGCCGGTACAGGTTTTGGACGAACCTAATTGCTTATATCCGATCGAAAACAAGGCGTTTAGGAGATTTTTTGCCTGTTTCGGATTTTACCAACACCATTCTAGTAGTGCGGTATGCTGGCATTTTGTAGTAGTACGCTTCAATAGTAATGCGGGCAATTTGTAGTAGAAACGCCTGACGCAGAACGCGTCATTTGGATGCGCAGTCGACTCTACGAAATGGTCTAAAACGCAATTATATTTTTAGTGTGCTGAAAATATGAATTATTATTAACTTTCAATTTAACACACGAAACGGCGTGTTATATAACTTCACATGCAATATAATAGCTCACTGAGAAAGGTTTATTTTACACAAAATATAAAACCTAGTACATTGTTCGTTCTTTCGCATATGAAACAAGTAAAATGATTTGAGAAAAGAAAATGTAAGAAAATACTAAAATAGTTTATATCAAATCAAAACTGCATCAATCGATGCTAGATTATCCTATTAATTGTTTCAAAACAATTATGTTTGTATTCACATGTTTCTTTATAAATTAGTACTAGTGTCGTTTTCTTTTCTTGGCGGTGAAACGCGGCAAATGAACTTCAACAACACTATAATAAAGACAAGTTGTAGCAACAAAGTAATTGTACTACAACTTGCAGCTATTGTAGATAACATTTCCACTAACGACAGGTTATCAATTGACTCTTTCTTTGAAACTTGTGAATCACAATTTTCTGACGTTTTGTCTTGCTTCTGTTCCTTTTCAGAAAACCGTGTTTTGAAATCATCGTGGTTGAAATCAAAGTTTCTGCAAGTTGGAAATCCCGAAGGAATTGGTGGATGATGCTCGTAGGAAATATTGAATACCAAAGACATTCCTTCTACATGGTGCAAGGCGGTGTGGCAATGAAAGAGCCAATAACCTGGATTATTTGTTTCGAAGCGAACAACAGTATAACCCATTGCTGGAACTACGACAGTATCTTTTAGAGGAGGGTTATCAAGGTTTAAATCAGGCGGGTTTGTCCAGTAAGGGTGACTGCATTTTTTATCATTTTCCCAGTTACAACTAATGTCTTTGTTGCCGTCAATAATATTTCCAGTCACATTGTCAACAACCGGATACCCAATCTTTAGCACACGAAAACTATGTCCATGAATGTGCATGGCATGATGGGCTTTATCTCCTCCGTTTCCATGCGAAGTTCCTTCATAAAGACGAGTGAATATATTTGACATCAAAACAAGCTGAACTGTTTTATTAATTGGAAGATTTATAATATGAGAACAGAAGACGTCAAAATTATCTTGACAAGGTGTCAGTGCCCAAGTGGAAGGATCTTGAAAAAGTGGTGCACTAGGCATGATCATTCTGCGACGGTTTATAGAGGATCCAACAAAGAACGCCATATTTAGGAAAATTTCTTCGTCAACTTCTTTATTATCATCCAGTTTTACATCGTGCTGTTGCGATTTGTTCATTCTTAGCACTGACAATTCCATACACTTCACATTAGGAAAGAAATCTTGCCGATATTTTGGCCATGGGCAATTTAAAACTTTACAAGGAGTTTCGACTGTGCAATTCATTCTCTGACTGATTGGATCTCGATTATTAATAGTTTTGTTTCCGTACTGTAAAATTGCCTTCACCTCCCAACTCACTCCATCTGGTTTAGGGTTCTTATCACCCCGCCCTTTTTGAAGAGTACTTGCTCTAACCCAGTATCGTCCTGCTTTCTGGTTGGCTTCAAATTCTACGACATATCGTTCCCCTGGGAATACAATAACAGACTCGAAATTATCAACTGGTTTCACTGTATGCCCATCACTTTCGATAACTGTCATTGCGTGTCCATCAATAGATAGCCGGTAAGTAAAATCACTTGCGGCTGAAACGATGTGCATCCTGTGTTTCTGGCCTTCTTTGGCAACAAACACTGTCAATGGAGCATTGTTATTTCCTTTTCGTCCTCGGCCATTTATCAGACCAGACCAAAACTCCATAACGCTAACCTCTACACCATCGCCTGAAACGCCAAATAAATCGTTTTTATTAAAATGTTTAGTTCCAGGTCCAGGAGTGACGTCATAGGGATTAAGTATCTGGAGTTCAGTAGACGGCACTGGAAACCAATCACTTAACACTGCAGTAAAGTATGGCATTAAATCTAGTTCATTTCGTCGGTGCACGATCAGGCCCCAAATAATCCGTCAAGTCGTTGTAGATCTCTGTGAGAGTGGTAAAAATGTGTCCCTGGCGGATCGGCTATGTTTCTGTAGGTGAAACTTTGTCGAGGGAGTATGGGGCATTGGGTCAAGTAATGTACCCCGTCCATCCAAACATTATCACGCATATGAATACCGTGCCAGTGAATAGAGATCCCTTCTCTTTCTAGTCGATTAACAACTTTAATTCCGACCTCAGCTCCTTCCACGACTTCCAATATTGGCCCAGGAAAACGATCATTGATTAGAATAATATTTCTTGCCTCCGTGCCATCTACAGTATAAACCATATCTGGAGAAACAGTAATATTTGGAACTTCAAGATGATAGCGATTTGTTGCCAGATTTAGTGTACCATTTTCTCGCAGCTGGACATCGTAGACCTTTCCACCATCCTCATTTTTAAATGCCATTGAACGAAACTCTGATACTACGAGCGTGAATTCACAAACTGATTCGAAGCACAATTCTGATTTTGCTCGACTAAACACCACCATCAAATAACAAATGATGCGAGCAATCGTAGTCGAAGTCTTCATTTCGATTGGAGGTTGATTATTAATAATAAAGTAAGTTCCTCACAAAAAATTATCAGAATTTATTGTAACTTTCAGTTTTGACTAGTTAACATCAATACACATCAACACACAATCATAGTTAAGTATAGTTACGTGTGGCGCCAAGTGACTCTTCACTATGTCTATGTTTGAATGACAGCTAGGCCTAATATGCTTCAGTAATACCATGATGACCGAGGTGTCTTTTGTTCTCGCCAGGTGGTTTAATCACGATATTCCCGGCTTAGCGGGGAGATATCTAATTCTCCCGGCAAAGCCGGGAGATTTCTAATTTCTCCCTGATTAAAAGTCATGAGCCAAAATTCAAAGACATGACAAAGAGTTTTCTTAATAGCTTTTACACAACAAACAAAATAATTACACTACAATGTTAATGACAGTAACATAAAGTGTTAATTACTCGACTTATTAATATTCAATTTTCACTAAACATTTCACACAACTATATTATAAAGACAGTAATTTATTTACTTTGGATATTGCAACTGAACTGTTCGGTTTAAACCACAAAACAGACTATACACAACTTCATGGCGGTATTCTTTACCGTTTCTCTTCCGTACTTCTAACGTTAATCGGCTAAACCAGTGATTAATTTCGTCAACGCTCATCTCCAGCAAATCTGGCACACCCTTGAATACTTCACTCTCGGCTTCAAAATCACGAAACTCGGTATTTCTTGCCTTTGCCCATGCTTTATAAACATTCGTGCTCCACCTAGTGTCTTTGATAGTATTCTCAGGCGTTCTGTTATCTCTAACTTTCTGAACATCGGCTTCCATAACAAACGAGAAATGTTTATCCGCCATATCATTCTTAGTGAGCGTCGAAAAACAAGACTTGAGTTGAGTTAAAAAGCTCATTTTATGTGCATGCATGCACATGCACCCGGCACTGACACACGTATATTAACAATTGTTTATTCCCAAACGAATTTCCGACAATGGAAAATTGTTGTATACATCACTGATCATGCATTGTATTGCACAATACTCGTACTATCAATTAATTTTGTACAATGAAAACACTAGCCTCACCTTGGTCATCATGGTATTACAAACTAATACCATCGTTTTTAAGAATATAGTGATTAAATCTCCCGCAAACCGAGAAGGTTTGTGAAAGTCCCTCGGGACGCCTTCGTGCTTCGCCCTCAGGCTCTCCCTCGGTTCCATTGAAAGACTTAGGAGTTATCTTTTGTTACCGCATTATCGAGGTTTGTAGGTGCATCTTGCTTGGCCAATAAATTTAAATTGGGCTATAGCGATAATGATTTGAATGAAGGCACAGCGTGAGCTGACTTTTCCACGAGGGCTGTATATACTTTTAATTCTTTGAATTGCGTTTCGCTTTCGGGTTGGGATAAGTTTGTTTGAGTGCTTATCCGAGTTAGAAAATACAGTTTCAAACTTTCAAGTAGTGGGTTTGCACACGGTTAGGATTACAACCCCAGTTACCATTTATAATCACACCACTATGATAAACAATGGACAAACACTGACAGTTTGTATATTACGAGACAATTTCATGTCACTGGGTATTCGCTGCTAAGCTTTACCCACGAATTGCGGTTTACCATTAAGTCTTATTCCTGTATGATACTTGATGAATCCCTTCAATGTACCTGTCACAATTTCACAAGAGTGTTTCAGTTTGGAAGCCTCTCACAGAGTCACAGTCTCACTAGACCGGCTAGAGATATTGAACTCATAATTGAAGTGATTCAATTTCTCGACGATGCTCTATGCATATACTGTTGGGATTTATTGAGGTTTCAGCGTCGGTGGTGCCGTGGTGATCATATAAACTAATAACTTATTAACTTTTCGGTCTTTTCCTTTTGTGATGTATTGTTCACGCCCTCATTAAATTATAGGTCGTATCACGGCGACTGAAGTAATACTAGTTAGTCTTGCTCATGTCGTTCTTATATTTAGTTTTAGACGTCATAAATTCTATAAAAGCTCATGTTACTGTTACTTTATAAACAATTCCCTATTTCGTGCGCCAGAAACGGACTCGCACTATACCTTGGTTTGAAACTATTAAACACGGCGAATCTGATATTTTTCCTTGTATCTGTACCGGGGGGTGATGGGATTATGTTAATTAATATTGGCGGACATTTCACGCTATGATCTATCGCCGCCAATATTCAACTTCTCATATTCAAATGTTGATTAATTTTCAACATATTTCGAACATTCAACTTCTGATGAGTGCTGAATAATATACATGTTCAATGTCCGATTTAACTTCAATGTCGAAAATATGTTGAATAATAAACCACTTCAATGCCCAAAATAACTTCAATGTCGGAAACATGTTGAATGACGACAATCATGAATATTGGCGGTAATGACGTCATAGATTGCATCGGAGCGAAGCGATTTTAATTTATGCCGGATTTGGGCTGTTGTTCATATTACGCCACTGCAATACGGTACGTGTCGCAGAGCAAGTGTGCCTGCCCTCAAATTCAGCACTTATAGTCGGGTGTTTTATGTCAAAATCCTGGCTCCCGTTCGAGTTGTACGCCAAAACTAATATTCTTATATCATTCCATCTACATGTCTTTGAAGAGTACGAAAAACATAGGTGGCATTTTTTTTGTCACTAAATCTATAATATATGTGGCTGAAAATCAGCGGTACACTGTACAACAACAGCTAAGTATGACGTCATTAACACATTATGCTATACACAAAAGCAGTTTTACATGATAAATAATAGTCAAAATGTCATGAATTACGTAAAGGCTATATTAGTTTATTATATATACAAGCTCTGGATATTAGGTATTCTGCAATCTGATTGGTTCTCTACTAGCAGGATATTAGCTCATACCCTGCTAGTAGAGAAAAGTAGAAAATGGCAGGCAGATTTGGACAATTAAATGAAGAGGAAATTCAAGTTTTACATGAAAAAAGTACGCCAAAATGTTCTGTTCATATACAGAGCTTGTGTATATAATAAAACAGTGATTCTACTCACTCTCGTCGTATATGACTGATAGCCGACTCGGCGCTATCGCGTCTCGTCGGCTATCAGCTCATATACGACTCGAGTTCATTTCCTATTCTGTGCCAACGTAAAATTTCTTTGTTAATTTTTAGGCTTCGCATTTAGTTTCGGTTTGTCACTTCATCAATCTTGCTCGAAAACTGTAATAAATGCTTCGCAAATTGCAAACCGCTAATTCGTACTTTGCGTTGCCAATTTATAACTTTGAAATTAACTGATTTGTTTAGAAATATTTGTGATATGCGCCCCTCTCACAAGTTACCAATTAATAAGAACCTCCAGGACTTAATCAATTAAGTAAATACCACTAAACAATTTCAACTAGAAGTGCTACACGGAAGTGAATTCAGAAAGCCATAATTGCGATAGCTAACATAAAATGTAATTTTTGTAACTTTAGGTAAACGCAGGGTTGATTCCAGTTGTAGAATGGATATAGCAAAGAGGTCTTGTATAATTTGTTTGCAGTCTAGAGGTAGTTTAATAGTCTCGAAGCCTGACAGACAATGTTTAGAAATGATTAGAGAATTTTCAATAAAGCGTGCTGCTTTTGGAGAATCTAAATCTTTCACAAACCTTTCACAAAGGATCAATGACCTAACTGACGAAGAACTGTTTGCAAGTAGTTGCCATTCTTCTTGCTGCAGGGAAGTTGTTCATATACAGGTAAGATGAAAAGAGCTGAAAAGCGATTTCAAGAACGTTCGCTTGGTGGATCCGTTGTACCACCGAAAAGAGGCCGTCCTTCCTCTAGTAAATTATGTACGGCTGAATCTAGTAGCAGTCGTTCCAGTAGATCAACGGAAAAAACAAAGTTCAAAACTTCTATTTTTCGATGTGGAGCGACAGACAAGGGGGAACTTCATCGAGTCGAAAGTTTCAGTATGGGAGAAAGATTTATGTTCCTGAAAGTGAACAGCCCAGACGAAAATTGCAGAGTTGCTTTAGCGAACATCAATGAGCTCCTAGACTGTGTTGCGTCGGATCTTTTCTACCATAGAAATTGTTTACGAGACCAAGAGAGAAAGTCCAAAAAGAAGGAAGGCGACATGATGCCTAAAATAGGTCAGTACAGTGCTGATATAGAAATCATAAATGAACTCAGGTGTTCGTTAGAGAATGGTTTGGTTTGTAATATGAATGAAGTTAACCAAGAATACAACAACCTTCTATGCGAGTATGATGCCAACACTGGGATGACTGACAGAAAAAGTATCTGAAAAGCCTTATTACCAAAAACATTCCTGATGTGGAGTTCGTGAACGCTCACAGGAAAAACGAAAGCGAGCGAATATTAAGCAAAAAATAGTTTGGTAATTCTGTTAATGAATATGAAGAATGTGTAGATGACGAAGAGGATGTAAAGTGCCTTGCAAAAGCTGCTTCTGTACTTAGACGAAAGTTGTTCTATGCAGTTAAATGGAAGTTTGAAAGATCAATGACTGACTTTGAAGTGCCCAAAGAATTGTCTTCTTTCATCAAATGGGTCATAATCGGAACTAAACTAGAAATACACTCATGCAGAATCCCCTCGCCTATTCGAACTCAGGAACATACTTCCCAAAATGTATTGTAACATGAAGTATTCCGTCAATCATTGTAACCATAGCAACACGCAATTTTTTACTTTTGGTACAAAATGATAAAATAGTAATATAATATTTGTACTTTTAGCTATAAACTTATGAATTGCCCTACTATATAAAGTAGATATGTTATTACGTACTCTTTTAGCTTTGGTTTGCTGTAAAATTTAACCTTAGACATTTCATAAAAACGTCAAAATTTTCAGAAAACCTCTACTGTTTTTTGGGGTGTAGATAAAAGGCGGACGCGGACGGCGGACGCGGACGGCGGACGGACTCGTGGTATTTTTAACCGGGGTTTTATCGCCGGTAGTTATTACGGCGGACGGACTCGTGGTATTTTTAGCCGGGGTTTTATCGCCGGTAGTTATTTGTGGGGTATTTTTAACCGGGGTATTTCCCCCGGCGGATGGTTACTGACGAAATGTCGGGATTTTGTCGTTTGTTTTGTTTTGTTTTGTTGGTTTTTTAAAATAATATTCCCGTACTTTTCCCTGGTTTCATATACGAGGTTCGGAGTGGCGAGGCCAGAATAAACTGACGATTGGGGGGGGGGTGGTCGGTATTAGAAGCGAAGCTCCGAAGGCGCGAGGAGTCGTAGGGGGGTCAGGGGGAATGCTGACCCGGAAAATTTTGGATTTCTAGGGTGAAACGCCATTTCCTGAGTTTTGAAGCTACTGTGTTGTGCAATGATCTGAAAGGACAAATTTAAATAGGCCCGTGGCCTCGCCACTGGTCGTTCGGCACAACAAACTTGATTCATTTTTGTGATACAACAAACCTCACACCTCTAATAAGTGCTGTAGATTAAAAAAACAATATCCGGATCGTGGGTCGGAAATGAAAATGTGCACGAAAAAAAACTCCAAGCTCTATAACAAGTATTAGCCAAGGCTAATCGTAGGTGTTTCGTGTTGATGGAGTAAAACTAAATTAAGATTTTTTTATTTTTATGTAGGGCATGCTGCGGGAGGTGTACGAGTAATGTTAAGTTTTTCCTGCTTTCATGCTATTGAAAAAAATCATGCAAAACGCAAATAACATGGTGTGACATAATATATATACTTGGTCTGATTTTTAAGGTCAGTGATGAACGCTTTCGGCTGAATTCATAAGCTTTGTTAGCTTGTTTGTCGCCTTGCGTGCATGTGGGCGACGTTCAAGCGAGGAAACCAAACGCCGTTCAATTTTTGAACGTAGAATTTGATTGGTCAACACCAAGAATTAATTGACATGTTTACGCACACAGGAATATATTATTACATTTCTTCGTCTTGATTGACATGTTTATGCACAAGCGAAACATTTCCTTCGCTTTGGGGTTTCCCCTATAGTCCAGCTGCATTTGTATTGGTCAATTTTAATGATCCTTTATTAGGGCGTTTAGTCATGAAAGCTGGGTTTTCTTGCAGGCCCTCATTCCCTGTTCTTCTTTTCCCCTCCAACGAGGGCCGGCCACGCAGGCTAAATGTGTGATAGAAGTGTCGTATGACTGAGATGGCGGTACCATGCCTCTCTCCTTCGCAGAGGCTTGGATAAGAAAAAATTATAAAAGGATACGCTAATAGATAATAAATAAAAGAATGCGCTAGATGGTAATAAACAAAACGCGCTAAATGGTAATATAATGAGGAAACCGCTGAAAATCGGAGCGCGGGCGGAGGAAGGAAATAGCGGCGTTTTGTTTATTACCATCTAGCGCATTCTTTTATTTATTATCCAATATTAGCGTATCCTTTTATAATTTTTTTTATCCAAGCCTCTGCGAAGAAGAGAGGTACCATGCAGTGATAGGCAGCTTGGCCACTTATTACACAGGTCACCAAATGTCAAGAACACGTCAGAAAATTCCACTTATTTTTCATTCTATTTATCAAGAAGACGTCTTAACTGACGACTTGGAATACTCCGTTTGCGATTATCACGACCAAATAATTTGAATGTAATTTGAATGACACGCTGTAATAAGGCGCATGCTCCATTGATGCCTCCGGGCTCTGGCACTGATGACAGATGTTTGCAAGGCTCTCAGAAGTAAAATTCATGATATATTTACAGACTTTACCGTTTCAAACAACCATTCATTTGATAGTTCAATTCAGCAGGTTTGGTTTCCTCGCTTGAACGTCGCCCACATGCACGCAAGGCGACAAACAAGCTAACAAAGCTTATGAATTCAGCCGAAAGCGTTCATCACTGACCTTAAAAATCAGACCAAGTATATATATTATGTCACACCATGTTATTTGCGTTTTGCATGATTTTTTTCAATAGCATGAAAGCAGGAAAAACTTAACATTACTCGTACACCTCCCGCAGCATGCCCTACATAAAAATAAAAAAATCTTAATTTAGTTTTACTCCATCAACACGAAACACCTACGATTAGCCTTGGCTAATACTTGTTATAGAGCTTGGAGTTTTTTTCGTGCACATTTTCATTTCCGACCCACGATCCGGATATTGTTTTTTTAATCTACAGCACTTATTAGAGGTGTGAGGTTTGTTGTATCACAAAAATGAATCAAGTTTGTTGTGCCGAACGACCAGTGGCGAGGCCACGGGCCTATTTAAATTTGCCCTTTCAGATCATTGCACAACACAGTAGCTTCAAAACTCAGGAAATGGCGTTTCACCCTAGAAATCCAAAATTTTCCAGGTCAGCATTCCCCCTGACCCCCCTACGACTCCTCGCGCCTTCGGAGCTTCGCTTCTAATACCGACCACCCCCCCTCCCAATCGCCAGTGTATTCTGGCGTCGCCACTCCGAACCTCGTATATGAAACCAGGAAAAGTATGGGAATATTATTTTAAAAAACCAACAAAACAAAACAAAACAAACGACAAAATCCCGACATTTCGTCAGTAACCATCCGCCGGGGGAAACACCCCGGTTAAAAATACCCCACAAATAACTACCGGCCATAAAACCCCGGCTAAAAATACCACGAGTCCGTCCGCCGTAATAACTACCGGCGATAAAACCCCGGTTAAAAATACCACGAGTCCGTCCGCCGTCCGCCGCCCGCCGTCCGCCGTCCGCCGCCCGCCGTCCGCGTCCGCCTTTTATCTACACCCTGTTTTTTGACAGTTAAATTTATCTTTAAAATAGTTTCTGACATTGCGTTGTTTCTTCAAAATTCAAATTTAAACTTGCTAAAATACCTTTTAGGTTTAATCGATATTATATTAATAACCTCACAGAGTGACATACGCTTTTGCAAATCCACAAACTAAAATATGCAAAATAGAC
This sequence comes from Trachythela sp. YZ-2020, assembly GCA_016169945.1. NCBI lineage: Eukaryota > Metazoa > Cnidaria > Anthozoa > Malacalcyonacea > Clavulariidae > Trachythela > Trachythela sp. YZ-2020. The sequence goes on along the minus strand of JADLSH010000374.1, from coordinate 55,684 downwards.
ACTTACCCGTTTAAAACACTTCAAAAGTGTACTTTTTTCCAGCCATTCGACTGTTTCTCGTTTATCTTCTTTTGAAGACTCTATTCATCGGTATGTTTTTCCAATAGCCCGAGTATTAAAAATCATTTTTGATGCATATATTAACAAAATATTTATCCGTAAATCTTTAAATGTTTATCCGTATGTTTCTCTCGACCTGACTCGCGCATGCGTATAACGTAGAAAACCCTGAACCGTCCATGGCATCGCGGCGGACGACTTTGGATTCCACTATGTTTTCACATACCCGGGTGTAAATATCCGAGCGGAATTAGTATTTCTCGCACGGCGCTTCGCGCCGGCTCGGGGATTACATACAAGCAATCGGAAATGCTCGCGAAGTTACCGACACAATGGCAACGAAGGTTATTGCACAACAGATTATACGAATAACTACAAAACAGGCAGACAAATAACATACAACCCACTCGTGAAAGATACAAGATACAGAAAACGCAAAGAAACGCCCCTTGCCGTTGGCCTTTCTCTCATGGTTCACAATCAGACAAGAAGCAAGAAACTGGTGGACTTTGCTGTCGAAGTCAAACTTAGGTATTGATTATGAATCTACAATAGTTAATCCAACGTTATAAAACATTAGATGCAGTATGGTTTTTTACATGTTATGCGCATTGGAAGATGAGAACAAGGTCAATGATAAGTACTGATGCCAATGCTCTTCACGAAAATACGGAGGAAGTAGATCAGAGCACTGATGCCAATGCTCTTCAAGCAAATACGGAGGAAGAAGATCAGAGCACTGATGCCAATGCTCTTCAATGGTAAAATAGAGACGTCTCTGCAAAATATCGATGCTCTTACAGAGGATAAATTGTCTGGTTGCATGGTAAGGTTTCTTCTGAGCTACCGTCACCAAGTTGGAAGTTTGCTGCGTTTGATCAGAGCTTCAAGGCAAGGCAAAGCAAGGCAAGGCAAGGCAAGGCAAGGCAAGGCAAGGCAAGGCAAGGCAAGGCAAGGCAAGGCAAGGCAAGGCAAGGCAAGGCAAGGCAAGGCAAGGCAAGGCAAGCTGTACCTACCAACCCTACAAGAACAAGTAAGTATTATTGTGCATACGACTTGTACAAGTACGCAAGGCTTGTTCCATATCACATTTCTCAATTGCAACAGCTGAAAGAGGAAGATGTAGAGACTTGGAGCTCACTTGAGGATAACTTTAGTGTGAGAAGGTCAGGCATCCCGTTCACAAACCTTTTCGTCGATCAAACACTGGAACAACAGATTCGAGCTCTTAAGGTTGCAGGAGGAATCACTCGTATTACTCAAAACGAATCAGCACTTGACAGGTATTTGTTAATTGCCCCTGAGACTAAGCGTATCCTGGACGACTTTGAAGCAAGTCGCGACGTAAGTCACACAAAGAAGAAGACGCATCGTCAGCTCACAGGTTCAATGGCATCTCGACTACAGCAGAATGCAGTAAAGATAAATAATGGCATACTTAAGCACTGCGTGCAAAATCCTTTCGCTGCAGATGCAGAGTTGATGAATATAGCCTCGAATATGGCGGTATCATCCATAGCAGAGAAAAATATAGTCGAAAGAGACAAAAAAGGAGAAGAAGCATACAAGAGTTTTGTCTCAGATAGGCTTGTGAATCCAACAGCAAAGCTTAGAGAAGATCGGCGGCTTCTTGCTAGATTTCTAGTCATTCAGAAGTCACGGCCAGAGTTGCTGGAGAAATTAAATGACGTAATAGGTACATACGAGTTCTCTACAATCCCAAGATCCTTGTTTTCAGCAGATGGGCAACTTTTAATTCCAACCGATAAGAGCGCATTCGTTAAAGAATTAGAGTCACATGTTCATTTTGAGAATCACGCAGAGGTCGAAATAGATCAAAATGAAAGCACAAGAAATATTTGCATCATTGATGCCATTATGGTTGTTCAAACCATCAAAAAAGGCGTCAAAATTAATACCTGTGCAGACTTTGCTCAAACATTTATCAGCATTATTAAGATGATTCTTCATCAATATGATGAAGGAAGAGTGATCTTTGATCGCTACATTGAAAATTCTTTGAAATCATAGACAAGGGTGAAGCGTAATTCTGGCACAGACCCTGTGAAGTTCCATGTCAGCGACACAACGAACATCAAACATGTACCACTTAAAACTCTTCTTTCCCATATTGAGACGAAAATCCAATTGACAGAGTACCTTGGCAACGCATTGCTCCAAGAATACCAGGAAAGTCAACTTTAATTGATCGTAGTTTATGGTACAAGCACTTATTCAAACCATTCTGAGGTTTCTGGCGACATCATCTCACAGCATAATCACGAGGAAGCAGACACCATAATACACTTCACGTACTCGATGCCCTAAGTATATCACCTCGTTGCAACATTGACGTAAGATCCCCAGACACAGACGTTTTTATATTATTGATGGACCTTTGCGCAAACCATCACAACACAGGATGTGTTAACTTCGTAACAGGGAAGGGAAAATATAACAGAAGCATGAATGTAAAGAGCAGATCCACAGTCGTTGGTCTAGATAGGTCTTCATGCTCTGATAGGTCTTCATGCAATTTCAGGAGCAAATTGGGTGGAAAATTATTCGGCATTTCAAAACAGAAGTGGATAAAGTGGTTCCTTAAGCTGTCTTCTGATGATATAATCAATGCTCTACAATCACTTGGTGAAGATGATTTCGATTTGGAAGCACACCTGGATTGCATTCAGAGGTTCTTGTGTCTTGTTTATTCACCTGCGACGAAAGCAACTAAAGTAGATGAGCTACGATGGGAACTATTTAGCAGACGAAATATGGAGGCAGAAAAATTACCACCAACTCTCGGTGCATTAATTTCTCACACACAAAGAGCAAATCTAATTGCTAGAATTTGGAAAGGGTACCGAAATACCATAAATTTAACACCACCTCTTGCTGAAAATGGCTGCATGGGAAATGGCAGATGGTATCCTACAAGAGAAAAATGCCTCGAACTACCAGCCCCACAAGCAGTGCTAGAACTTGTAAAATGTGGGTGCAAGGGACGATGCCAAGGACGAAGTAATTGTTCGTGTTTAAAGAATGGTTTGTCATGTACTGATCTATGCAAATGCGAGGACTGTGAAAACATTAAAAATTATAACACGGCAGATGTAGCAAGTGACGATGATTTAGACAAATACGACGAAACCGATACATGAAACGGTCTAATATCAGTCACTTTGGAATGCCTAGGTTAGTTACACCTTCGTTGTTGATTTTCCAACAAACATTATTTTATTATAGTTTTGTTTTCCATTATTTTCCAGATATCTTCTATATTATTTTCTAAAACTGGCTAGAAGTCTGAGAAGTTTTTGATTGGCAGACTAAAGTTTACAATTCATAATTTGTTATCCAGCAAAGAATCATTCAAACTTCAGCCAACGCTCATGCTGTGTGTGCCATTCTTGCCTGTCGTTGGTCCCTTTTAACGCGAAGAGTTTAAATTTGACGTGTTATTGATCGATGGGGTTAATTGTAGTTGTATGGCGAAACGCCGAAAACGTATGGTTCACACAGGTTAGTGTATTAGCAAAATAGACTGTTAGTTATACACACGTGGAGTTTCGTAAAAAAGAAACTTTAAAATTGTAGGGAAAAAATGGCACCCAATAAAATTGGTCTCCATATATGCACATAATGGCGAAAAATCAATTTTGGCAATCAAATCGAGCGGAATTACATAAGTAACCCGACTATTAGTGAAATGAATGATGAGATTTTGAACAACTGTATCTCAGAGACTGGAACTGAAAATCTAAATACAAAGTTTGAGTTGTTGCAGAATAATTTTTCTGCTCGTTTTTTAAAACATGCAAAATATTTTAAGCTTATGTCGTTATGAACACTTTATAATGTTACTTTACAGTCTTTACTGATCAGAATATAATTTTCTAGTTTCGTGGCAACTAAAACGGTATATTATGCATGTATACTCATCAGTGGCGTGGTGGCTCCAAACTTTCAAGGGGGGCCAGTGTTAAATTTGGCGCCCCTAAAATTTATTTCGATACTGGCGCCCCTCCTCCCCCCGAATTTGAAGTGCAAAAAAGCGATGTTAGTTGCTAAGCCTCAGCGAGCACACAACGTTACTAGTCCGTCACGCATTTTGGTTCAGGAAATTGTTATTGCGGGTTTAACCTAGGGGGGTCTCCTATTTTGCATTTTTGAAGCCAAAGAAGTGCATTTTCCGTGCTACTTGAGAGGATATTTCAATACAAAATTGTGGAGTTTTTACAACTAAGAATTCAAGATTTGTCAAGAAGCGTCAGTGGTAAGAACATTGGTTTTGTTTCTTTCTATATATACACAAAAATATGAAAGTAACGACAAACTATTGGAGATGAGATGATTGTAGTTGGCTCTGCAACTTCAAATAACTATAGTTTGTACAAAAGTACAACCCTGTGGTTGTTTGAAATTTTAAAATGTACCGATCCACCGCTTCCCGCTTTGGTTTCAAAAACCGACCACTATCAATCTGATATCAATCTACCGACCATTTTCAGAAAAGTGGAGGGGGGTGTCACACCCCACATTAATCCCCCCGCTCGGTACGCCCCTGGATAAAATTGTCGCTAACATCTCGAAAACAGTTTTAATTTGTTTTCATCCTGTCTCTGTCATTGTTTACAACGGTAGTTTTTGCAGTCGCAGCTAAAACTGTTAAGTTTTTGAGACTCTTTCTTCGCCAGGTAGATTGTCGTAACAACAGGAACTATATAAAAAATATGTTGTTGTGCCGCAATAGTTCGCGGTTTATTGTTTGAGCATTTTAATTTAAAAATTTAAATTTTAGAATTAAATACTTATTGAAACCTCTTGAAACCATCGCTGGGGGGGGGGGGCATGGCCTCCCAGCCACCACGCCACTGATACTCATTTAAACTCTTCATAAATGAAACAATGAAAGTTTCAAACTGGCCTAGCTTTGTGCCCTGTATACTGGCCTTGATGTCCTGAAAATCATAGTAACATTCAAGGCGAATTTGGCCGCTTGCTTTTTCTTTTCCTACATTCGAGGCCTGAAATGATAGGAAAATATACGCAAATGCCCAGTCGTTCTATGTATTTTAGTGAAAAAAATAGTTTTCCGTCCACATAGTTTCAAAACTCACCAAGGGCGGATTTTCATTTTTTTAACAAGAGGGGTGTAAGAATTTTTAGTGGAGTGCAAGCGGCGCCACAAGAGGCGCCACTGTCTTTGTTAAACTGAGAATTTTAAACAAAATAGGGGGGGGGGTGTGAAGCGAATTTCTAGTGGGGTTAAATACTTTCTAAGGGGGGTTAAGGAAAATTCAGGGGGGGTTGAACCCCCCCTGACCCTCCCAGTAAATCCGCCCATGAAACTCACCCGCCATATTTACTATAACATCTCCTTTACTATTATCAGAGTCTGCATCGAGATCAAAGACGTCTTTGTCTTTGGATTTGCTTGAAGAAGCCTTCCCCTTGCCTTTCTTTTCACCGTATACTGGCATTTTAAACTTGTTGGTACTAAAAAATAAAGAAGTTCTGTTACAATCAGCAGCGCAAGTGGAGCATTATGTAAGATTAACGCTGACATGCAAATGAGGAATTTACGCCTCCCCTCCAAGGAAACGATGGCGACGGAAGATTGTTTTGGTTGGGGAAAGGGGCGGGCTAGACAAACTCATGGGGCATGCTCCCGCGGGAAATTGTGAAATCTGGAGTCTCTGAAATGGCATTTCCTGCGTTCTGAAGCAGATATGACACGCAGGAACCAGGTCATTATGTTCATTTTGCATTTCAGGTAGCAAAGAATCTGTCACTTTCGTATTAGGTTTTCCCACTTATTTGGGGGGCTTAGCCTCCCCCACTTCTACTCCTGAGGGGAAGGGCATTTGTTCTGCTACCCCTGCCAGGGATCAACCCAAAATCTAAGTAAATATAGAGGCATTTTCATAAAATTCTTGTAGCAGTTAACCAAAAATTAACCATCTAGTACTAATATTATCATCGGAAAGTGGAGTCGGATACGACCCGTGGCATTAGTCTAGAACAACACTGTAGAAATTGACAAATATCAAATCCCGAAAAGTAGAGTTTGCAATTATTTATTATTTATCACTGCACAGGGCTAAAAATAACAGCTAATAAACTTCCACCCCCCCCCCACCTTTAAAGGATATTAACAATTTTTCGGAAATTTTGACCTAAAAACGGTCTATTTTGAATGTAAATGGGGGGGATGTCGGAAATTTGTAGGTTTGGTCGCAAATTTGGGAGGCTTTTGCCACCCCACCGGAAAAATTTCCGCCACTGGGCATTTGACATTTTAGACAGTTGCAAACAGCCTTTGAGTGAGAATTTAAACTCTCAAAAGTCCCTAGGTATGCCAGCACTTCCCCCCAATTGGGAAAAGTCGAAAGACATTGATAGGACATAGTCATAGGTGCATTACGAAGTTTGGGTTGACTTCAGTCATAAGAATTACCATGAAACGTTTTACAAACTATAGCAAGTAGACATTTTAAATATTGGGTTCCAGTATAACCAGTGTTGAAAAATGTTCATGAAGTTGTTTCAAGAATCAAGAATACAACTACTTGAAAATATAGCTTCGGCATTTTCGAGCAAATGCCTTCGTCTGGAAGTCTCTACTCAGACTTCGTCTGGAAGGCTCGAATTGTCGAAGTATTTTCTATATTTTTAATTTCAGGTATAGTTGCATTGGTCAACTATAAACTTCGCAAGTATATATTTCGTACTGCTGTCAACTTATGACGATGCAAAAACAATTATAACTGAAGAAAATATACTGAAACACGTCCTATATTGCTGCCTAATATTGCAGCTCCTTCGTTTTGCACCCTGTTGTCGGGCTTTTAGTCGTTTTAGACATATTATTCGTGCACTTATAAAACTGGAAAACCATAAAATATGTTTATTTAAGTACACTCACCTTATTTTATTAAAAACGTCCGAAAAAATACGAAAATATCCAATGTTTTTGCTGTAGAAAAGCTAAAAACTGTCGAGTCTTTGGAAACAAGAATTTAATCAATATCTTTTGAGCGGGAAAAATCCTGCTTCCTGATTGGTCAATTTATCCAACACAGCAAACCCAAGCAAGAAGGTTTTAAAGATATAAATGGTGTTACCACTTCGTTACTGTACTGGGGCCGGTTGTACGAAGCCCGTTTAGCACGGTGGATAAGCCAAAATTAAAAAAACACTTTCACACATTTGGTGAATGACTGAACTTAAATCTTATGCCCTCAATATGTAGTTGCAAATATAATTGTTCTATTCAAGTTGAAATATTTTAGCTTGGTTGTTCGATGAATGTATAGACTTGATCTATATTTTCGAGTTATCCATGCACCGTTTAAGCTAAACGGGCTTCGTACAACCGGCCCCTGGCCATTGGACTCTTTGTGTTGTTCAAGTTGTTCTGTACTATAAGTACTGTAAGAGGATTGAAAATTATAAAACGTTTTCGTCTAATAACTTCGATTCACTTTTGGTTAGAGATAGTAGTTCAACGATAAAGAGTTAAAGATGCGGTACAGTCCGTTCGCACGTGTCGGCTTTGACCTTTGTTTACATTTTTTAAACCAAATGACGAACTTTAAAAAAACAAAGCGGTGAAAACGCTTATATATATTTTTCTGCTTTCAGAGTAAAGTACATGATGAAGGTAGTACGATCATGCATTCATGTTGGCTTTGCAAGGACATAGAACCTAGTTAAACTGTTTGTATCATAAGCTGGAGACTCCAATGTACGCACCGCAGAATGGACTGCTCGTATCTTTAAGGTTCCTTATCCTAACCTAGATTCTAGCCATAACCGTACCCATAAACAGCGAAACATGACTCAATAACACCCTTGTTGGTATATATCCAGCTAGCGTTAAAGGTCAGATTTGGATCAGGGTCTAGGCCTAGGCATTGCCTAATTGTGCTCCTAAAACCCTCAAAAGTTGCCGCCAAAATATTGCCAAAAATTGTAAAATGTTTTTATTAAATCGTTTCCTGTGAACGACGATGGCTGTCGAGGGGGAAGGTAAAGGAAGGTTGTACAGTGTGTATGTGTGTGTGAGTGTGGGGGGGGGAGGGAGGAGGGACAAATCCCATTCCCAGTTGCCCAAATCCTATATATTTTCCTAGTGAGAAAAAAAGAAAAACCCAGCTCCCATTTTACCCTTTCAAGACCACCGGAAAGGGTCACCTAGGAATATTAACTGAATTTTACAAACAAATATCCAGAAATAAACATAAAAAATTGGAGAATTCATTTCAGATATTTCAGCTTTATTAGTGGATGATTTATGCAGTAAACCTGAAATTTGCTAAAAGGTTTGCATTTAAGCTATTTTGCAGGTTTTTGTATGTGACATAATGTCCAGTGGGCCATTGGACGAATGGACATATTCGTGGACATATCCCAGTGGGCCATTGGACGAATGGACATAACACCTATCCACATGGGTCCCGATCTACAAGTACATCATGCATCATATAGAGGTGTTGCACCATCACGTGACTAAATTCTAAAATCTTTAACGTGCAACCTATAAAGGTGGCTGTTAAACATGTTTTTTATGTCATTATAACAAATATTCTTAACAAATTTCAAGTTGATACAATTATTCCCTCGCGAGTTAAAAAGGTTTGAATAATTCGTATTGCTGACGTCAGCATTATTTTCAAATGCCGTAAAAGCTACGTTTTTTCTAAACCTAATAATTATATAACGCGGAAAAACTCAATTTAGCTTTTGAAAGCAATATATAGTATCATAATAAACAGAATATAAACATAACATGCCGGGATGGCATATCCACCTGCCATCCAACATGGCGGCCAAAACACAGAAATTATGTGTTTTATAACAAAATTCTATATTCTATTTACTATCATACTTTAGTATTATAAACTTAGTAATAGACTATCACTTTTCCTGCGTTCTGTTTGGCTACGCTACTCGTAGACTATTAGTGATAGTCTACTAGTAGCAAAATTCAAAACAATGGCGTGAAAATTCACGTTTAAAATTAATATTAATACTTTTGTTTACTTTTGTATTGTGTTCCCTAGTTCTCAATAAATGCTATAGTTTATACTAAAACAATTAGACAACTCGGCCTCGTTGCCTTGTCGTTGGCTATGAGCGAATAGTCAACTCGGCTTCGCCTCGTTGACTATTCGCTCATAGCCAACTCGGCCTCGTTGTCTAATTGTTAAATAGTCACTGGTCAGTGACTATCACTATTTTTCAAAATGGCTTCTTCGCAAGCTGCCTAATTTAAAACAAAAATCGTTTTTTGAGCCTTATTCAAAGTTTTAAATGAAAAAAAACTGCCGCTAAATTAAAGGAGGATATATTTTTGACATTTTTAAAGGTAAGCAATAACAAATACACTATTTTTCTTCCACGAAAGGCAGCGTTTTCTCGCTGTTGAAATGTATAAAACTTTTTCCGTACGGCTCAACCACTCAAGTGTTTATTTTGAAAATTATTCGTTTTATCCTCATTTATATCGTTATATTCAGCAAAAACCTAGCTGTGATATATTTTTAAAACCATTCTACTTTGTATTTGAGCCCTTCCAAAGTATTTTTCTCACGAAATTGTTTGTTTTTTCGATATATTTTTGACACTCGTCTTTTGCCGGCATGTTTTTAATAACCGGCCGCTGAGAAAAGCGCTGAATTTTGTCCTATAGCCTTTTCAACTGACCTCATAACTTTCTGTGTTTGTTTTTCTCTTTGAAATTTCTACTAAAACAATTAGTCGCCTCTGGCTCGGTGATTACAAGCCTATAGTCACTTCGCCTTCGGCTCAGTGACTATAGGCTTGTAATCACCTCGCCTTCGGCGACTAATTGTTAAATAGATTGCTTCTAAAAGCTAACTTAAATTTTTCGCGTAAGGTTTGGGAAAAACGTAGCTTTTAACGGCATTTGAAAATAATGCTGACGTCAGCAATACGAATTATTCAAACCTTTTTAACTCGCGAGGGAATAATTGTATTAATTGAAATTTGTTATGAATACTTGTTATAATGATATACAAAACATGTTTAACAGCCAGCTTTATAGGTTGCACGTTAAAGATTTTAGAATTTGGTCACGTGATGGTGCAACACCTCTATTAGCATGCCTAAGCAGGGTGGCATTTCCAGCATGAGGTCTTTAATTTTCTCTGGTGGTTGTATAGTCGCCGGGTTTATCTAATGAAAACATAAATGTCCATTGGACATTAATATTTCTAATGCCCATCAGTCCTTTGGTCAATTGGACAAGGTAAATGTCCATTGGACATCTTGTATGTCCATTGGGAAGTAAATTAAATGTCCATTGGACTTTCCGAATGTCCATCGGACATGATGCATTCCATTGGTATTGGACATGTATGAATATTATAGCCATTTACTGTAAACATAATAATTTGCGATTCATTTTTAATAATATTCATTTGACAGTATATTTTATACTCTAAAGTTTTAGCTACAACTATATGTACAGTAAAGTTTTAATTACTGTAACTCTTACTATATCTAGTTATATATACTGTATTAAAAAGTTTCAATTTCTATAATCATTTCACAACAAAGTCTCCTTTTCATAACCATTTCACAGCAAATCCTCATTTTCACAGCAGAGCCTCGATCAGCCTGTATGATTTGAAATTCCTTGACCTGACCCAACATTTGAAACTACAAACAGATAAATAATTTCAGGTTTTAGTGTTTACTATATTCCTATATTTGTGCTGGTAAAGTAAATTTACATTCCTGATAAGTAAAGTTGAATATAATATGAAGTAATAAGCTAACGAATATAGTACGCCGGTTTCACAACACACACTTTATAAGGGCTTGTGATAATTAAGAAATAGAAAACATTTTCCCTGTTTCTATACAGTTATAGAGAGTTTGGAAGAGCGAGAACTGATAATCAGTGGGAAAACGGGGCCGGCCCATTCGGGCGAGTTTTTCCACGCTATTTCGAGTCTCCCAAACTACCACAAGTGTTTCTATAACTGCATATATTTCTTTTATAATATAACTCAAGAAAAAGATTTTATAGACTTTTACACAGAAATATAGCTGAAGGGTTTTGTAGATGGAAAATTATAGTGTAAATTATATACATTTATTAGACCTAACCAGGAACAGCTGCGAAAAATGCAACTATAGGTCCCTGGCAGGAATCGAATCTGCGACCCTGCGATTCGCAGGTTAAAAAGGTTAGGTAAAGACATTTTGTGCTCCACAGACCTCAGTATTATCTACGGTCTTCAGCCCCAACGTCAAAGGTTTGATGATCAATGCCATTTTAAGCCGAATTGTTTTATAACTGAACATAAAACATAAACTAGAGTAGTAATGCTGTAACTACCGTATATAAATTTGTTTTAATTTTCCAAAATTTCAATATCAATTCCTGAAATTTTCCTGTTTTCAAAATTTCATCCATTTCATCCAGACGCGGCATTTCAGAACAATGGTAAAAATTGTGATGTCTTTAGCCAATCAGAAACGAGTAAAACTTACTGAAATGATATTAGAATAGTCTAAAATTTTACAATCAAGAAAAATGATTATTCGATTACTTGATGTGAGTACTCTCTCTACCAATCGCATTATATAAAATTTATTTACCGGCTGATATATCCTGGTTCCAGAGGATCTTAAAGGTTCCAGAGAATCGAAAATACAGAGAGCCTCTGGTCAAATGGATTGTGAATCCCCACTTCCATACTTGATTAGGTAAAGAATCTGAAACCCGCATGTGATTGGCTATTTGTAAAAATATGTCAAACAGGTTTGCGAATAATCATGGGCATATGGTAAAACATGGACTGGACTGGACTAGTAAAACATGGACCCGATTAGTAAAACATGGACTCGATTAGTAAAACATGGACCCGATTAGTAAAACATGGACCCGATTAGTAAAACATGGACTCGATTAGTAAAACATGGACCCGATTAGTAAAACATGGACCCGATTAGTAAAACATGGACCCGATTAGTAAAACATGGACCTGATTAGTAAAACATGGACCCGATTAGTAAAACATGGACCCGATTAGTAAAACATGGACCCGATTAGTAAAACATGGACCCGATTAGTAAAACATGGACCCGATTAGTAAAACATGGACCCGATTAGTAAAACATGGACCTGATTAGTAAAACATGGACCCGATTAGTAAAACATGGACCCGATTAGTAAAACATGGACCCGATTAGTAAAACATGGACCTGATTAGTAAAACATGGACCCGATTAGTAAAACATGGACCCGATTATAATTTAATAAATAATAATACAGTTAAAACTTCATGTTTCAAAAAGAAATTGGCATTAACTTCTGTCTTCCACAGTGGATTTTTTTGTCATATTTTGTAATCGATCCGATAATGGTGAAACGCAATTTTAAAGCGGAAACTGAAAATATTTCTACAATTACTATTTTCCCACGCGCTTGTGTTGTATAAAATAGTTATAGGGTGGGGTCACCTGTTTCAGTGCTTCATTTAATCATTTTACTCCAGAAGACTCGGAAAATGCCATTCCCGACGATCTAAAGGTTGAATATTATAGTTGAATATTATTCTTGAAAATTTTGAAATACACCTCCCCCCTCACCCCTCCCCTGCTAAATTATGACCAGTCGATCCCCGTTTTCCCGCCAATTTCGAGTTTTCGACTTGTATTGTCAACACACGTACAATGGCGAGCAGTTTTAAGCTACCACTTCTCGCTGTCAGAAAGACGAAAAAGGTAGACCTTCCCATTTTTGAGTGGCAGCGACTTAAAAAAGAAAAAAAGCTTGGAAGCGGCAGTTTCGGTTCAGTATATCTTGGAACATGTGCAGGCAGCGATCAAAAAGTTGTCGCGAAAAAGATGAAGGGTGATAATCTTGATTCGAAGTCTCGATTTATTAAGGAAGCCAGACTTTTGAATGTAACTAAAGGCCATAGAAATATCATCCGTTTCTTTGGGTTCTGCGAGCCATGTTCAATATTAATGGAATACTCTTGCTTCGATTTCAGTCCATTCGGAGTAGAAAAACAAGTTAGCACATTGGGAAATTTCCTACACGTTGTAGACGATGAGTTCGAGTTTACATCATTCGCTGATGTTTTGCCAATTTGTGCTAAGGATGTTATAACCGGTTTAGAGTATCTCCACAATAAAAACATCGCACACCGAGATCTAAAACCAGGAAACATCTTAGTTTGCAATCAGCACTATAGCAATCCGGATCAGAACATCAAAAAAGACTTGCAAACTGCTTATTCCGAGAGCCCAATTGTTTGCAAGCTGGCTGACTTTGGACTAAGCCGATCGCTTGATCTACAAACCAAAACGATTTTGATGTCCCAAACAGAATGCACTGGTCGTGGTACACCTGCGTACATGGCACCAGAAGTGCATCTTCCTAAACGGTCACATGCGAGTCAGGACGATCTGAAAAAAACAGACATTTGGTCACTGGGACTCGTTATGTTTTCAATGGTAAACCCGAATGTTCAAGGGCCTTATCGTGTTGAGCTTGAAAACGCAGGTTTGTGTATATTAACTGTCTACTGAAACTGGTAAATAATTTGTTTTTGATAATTTGGGCAAGGGTGATACAGAGGCGTAGCCAGAGGGGGGGGGACCCCCTGGCAGGATTGCTGCCCCCCCTGAAAAAATTGCCAATCTAATTTTAAAACAGGCCTTTAGTTTAGTGGCCCCCCTGGGTTTTTTGGGCCCCCCCTGAGAGGAAATCCTGGCTACGCCTGTGGGGTGATATATATTTGGACGGCTGGCTAATGCACTCGTCAAATCGAAACCTTGACATCCCCCCGGGCATACTCCCGGGAATTTGAATTTTGACGTTCTGGTACGGTCAAATTCCCTACATGTATTTGTAATTCCCGTTCAAATGCACCACGTATTGGGGAAAATTGGAGGTCAAATTCCCCACCCCATGTACGAATTGGAAGACAGAGCATTTCGTAATTTTGGAATCAAACACTTCAAAAATGTTCTTCAATCTTTGAAACCCGTTCACTTGAAGGCGCCGGATTAACCACGTGGCAGATGCGGCATATGCCACGGGCCTCGCGCTTTTGGGGGCCTCGCGCTTTAGTGAGCCACGCCCATTTGTACTGGGGCATGCCCATTTTCTAATGGGACACGCCACTTTAGGTAAACATTTAGAAGCATCGCGTATTTAGGAGCCTCGCGCATTTAGGAGCCTCGCGTATTTAGGAGCCTCGCGCACTTAGGAGCCTCGCGCATTTAGGGGCCTCGCGCATTTAGGAGCCTCGCGCATTTAGGAGCCTCGCGCATTTAAGGACCTCGCGCATTTAGGGGCCTCGCGCATTTAAGGACCTCGCGCATTTAGGAGCCTCGCGCATTTAATAAGAGCCTGGCGCATTGAAGGACCTCGCGTATTTAGGAGCCTCGCGCATTTAGGAGCCTCGCGCATTTAAGGACCTCGCGCATTTAGGGGCCTCGCGCATTTAGGAGCCTCGCGCATTTAAGGACAGCCTCCCGCATTTAGGAGCCTGGCGCATTTAAGGACAGCCTCGCGCATTTAGGAGCCTCGCGCATTTAAGGACAGCCTCGCGCATTTAGGAGCCTCGCGCATTCAAGTCCAACCTGCCACACAGTCACTGCAACATCTCCAACCTGATATTCAACAAGTTCAATCCTATCCAAGAATTGTTTCTACTGCGATAGCGGGGGCAGTTCAATTGCCTTCCCGTCCTAAACCTCCTCCTGGAGTTTTCGCATTTGCTCGCTTATCATTCCTTGACAAGAAAGTTTCCCGGTGTTATGGATGTGAAAAGGATTTAAAAGAGAGAGGAAACATACCACACCCACCTGAAGACATGGTAATTACCACAATGCTACACCGTAAATATTATGATAAAGAAGGCAAACCAAAACATCACCCAGGATTTCTTCAGCGTATTTCCACCTCAGCCTTAATTGCGTACGTGCCACTTGTGCAGGATTTGATGTGAAGGCTTGTATTGTTCCTAATGATTTGGTTCCATTTCTGTTTCTGCAACACACTGATGCATTAAAAGAACGATTTGGGCTTTGCCTAAGTAGCTAACTGCAAATTGTGTATTATAAAACACTAAGTTACAGTACTAAATTAGCATTAGCTTTTTTGTTGTTAAAATTATGCTACAGCAATTTTCCAAACATACACGTACATTCCATTTCCTTATTTTCTTATTGCTGTTTCTTTTGAGATTAATTGTTTACACAAAAGATAGGAAAATATTTTTGTGAACCTTGCAAGTCAGTTAGTCAGGCTCTTGTTACACCTGCGCTTGTTTTTGTTTGGTTGAATGTACCAAACTTCTTGTGTTAATAAATAAAGCAAACGTGAACAAACACAGACCTTCCGACAAACTAAAACCTTGAATTTTCAAAAATTACCTGAAAAAAACCTTGGTATCTGGTTAAACTATAAGATTTATAAAATGTTTCCAAAAGAACAAATCAGTGGACCAATATCGTAGAAATTTCGAATTTCTGTCAATTTACTGTGACATTTCGAGGTTTATAAGCTGTGAGATTTATAAAGTCGTGAGATTTATAGTCTCACAGTAAAACAGCGAGTGTTGAAAAGTCTGCAAACCATACATATAAAAATATAAGTCATAATTATAAACTACAGTATATTAAAAGGTAATATAAAATAACAAACATATATTTTTATATGTACCTCCTTTAACTGTGATTATATTTATATTAATAAACATCCTTGGATCGACATAGTAAATGATCTTCTGTAGATAACTGATAAGTTCCAGCAAGTACAAGAGAGTAAGAAATAAGAGTGATATGCTGAAGGAAATTTTATTCATTGTATTATCTTATTTATAATGTATGTCGCCTGTCAGGCCTGCGATCGATGTCGGACACTCGGATTAGTTGGCGGTTCTCCCCCCCCCCTCCCACTTATTAGTTTAATCAGGTTAAATCGGGTCCATGTTTTACTAATCGGGTCCATGTTTTACTAATCGGGTCCATGTTTTACTAATCGAGTCCATGTTTTACTAATCGGGTCCATGTTTTACTAATCGGGTCCATGTTTTACTAATCGGGTCCATGTTTTACTAATCGGGTCCATGTTTTACTAATCGGGTCCATGTTTTACTAATCGGGTCCATGTTTTACTAATCGGGTCCATGTTTTACTAATCGGGTCCATGTTTTACTAATCGGGTCCAGTCCAGGTTTTACTAGTCCAGTCCATGTTTTACTAGTCCAGTCCAGTCCATGTTTTACCATATGCCAATAATCATGTACAATAGCTAATTATAGCCTGCCAAGTCAGAGCTGCCAAGTGTAGTAATGTACATTCGCAGGTTATAATTAGCTATTGTACATGAGTATATTTTCCAAACCTGTTTGACATATTTTTACAAACAGGCAATGACATGTGAGGTTCGGGGAAAGCCTGATAATTCTGGTTTATATCACGTGACAAATTCTAAAATTTTAACTAAACACCATATTGAATGAGTTAATTATTCAAAAAGTGGGCACCATTTTTTCCCGAAATTTCGGTAATGAAAAGTATTATGATCTTTTCAGGGTGACGAGAGCGAACATCGGACCAGAGTTTCTAGGACGGGACCATTGGACGACCGACGCGGAACACACACAACTGACACAAGTTTAAAGATTTAGTCGCAAACTATATATTACCTGGATTTCGGCACTCAGTACCACCGCAACCATCATCACAACATTTTTGTGCTCCAGGACAATCTTGATCAACTGAACACGCATAGACGTACGCATGTGGACACTCAGGATACCGAATTGGCGGTGGGCATGCGTCAGCTATTTGTGAAATAGAAAACGAATTCAGAATATAAATGTTAAACGTACAAGCATTATTGGTATAGGTTAGGGTTTTTCTCAAAGACTAACAAAATAACAAGGGTCAGAAGTATCGTAAAAATTCTGGCTTCAAAATTGGCTTATT
Organism: Trachythela sp. YZ-2020; assembly: GCA_016169945.1. Lineage (NCBI taxonomy): Eukaryota > Metazoa > Cnidaria > Anthozoa > Malacalcyonacea > Clavulariidae > Trachythela > Trachythela sp. YZ-2020. The sequence continues at coordinate 38,632 of JADLSH010000374.1, read as the reverse complement.
ACACTGGCCTGTAGGCCAAGTGTCTTAAATCCCTAATTTTCTGGGTTTTTTTCATCGTCGAGAAATCGAGTTTGCGTTAGCGCATCGCAGGCTCAGAGACCATGTGGTGATTACGAAATCGTCCACCCGATTCAAAATGACCGTCATTGAGGCTATATGACAAATATGTCTATTAGGAAATGTTTTCTTGTGTTTGTTTCATGGGTCAGTTTCTTTGATATAAACAACACATGAGTTCGTTGTAGATTTATTTGCGTATTCAATAGCTGCAGTTACAGTTGGTAAAATCCCTGGAAATTATGGCGAAAAGGTTGCCCGTATGTTTAAGCGACTTCGACTATTATAACTGAGATTGTTTAAGTTTACAACATAATTTTAGATAGTACAACGTAGAATACAGTTACTTCATATTAAACTACAAAGCTATTATATATTAGCTTTGTTGCCTTTGTATAAAGAATTTGAAATGTTTCGCAAGAAGTACGGCTTTAGTAACAATTGTTTCAAAATTTAAGCAATAATATATTACAATTGCATAAGTCTAGCGCGAGGGAGTTTCAACTCGCTTTAACTTTAGCTCTTAACTCGCTTTGATACACAGTTAAATTTATATGCTTTTCGAACTTTCAAAGTCATTCACATTCTGGTATGATGCTTTGTTCTTGCTTTCTAACAATATTGGTATTTCGATTCAATATTGTTCTTTACGACTTTAGGTATTAAATATCACAAAATATGGTTTACGATTGCTATTTTTAGTTTGTGTGAAATACAACTGACGTGTCAACTCAAAATAACACTGTCGAGGCTGGGCGTATGGAGTATCTTACTAAAATAATTACAATAACACGATGAATTTGGTTTAAATATTTATTAGAATTTTGTCTTTAATACATATATATCATACTCGGTAATGATACGACAATGTCTATATATCTCACAATCGGCTATATAAACCTAGCATATATCATTAATTAATAATATACCCAAGCACCTCAAAATAAGATTCAAACCACTGATCTGAGATTGAAACCTGAAACCTCACACAGACAGTAAATGTTACACCGCCCCAGGTGCCCTAAACCATGACCGTCCAGATGGGGCAAAACCTGCTCCGCAGGGCCAGTGTGAACGGCTCAGTAGGCGTCTTGTTGAATGAGATCAATGCTCCACCCCAAGAGACTAGTAGCTTAACCCCCCTAACCAGCGAGTAATTAGTATTCAAAATGGCGTCGCGTGCGTCATATTGGGAAATGACGTCATAGTTGTACGTACGCCTTGTACGTACGCATTGTACGTACGCATTGTACGTACGTATTGTACGTACGCATTGTACCCACACCTTGTACGTACACCTTGTAGGTACGCCTTGTACGTACGTACGTATTGTACGTACGCATTGCACAATCTTGTTTTGTATTAAATTACACACAACAATTTAGATGTTTCTCTTAATACGTTTTGGCTTTATTGTTCGATAGCCATGGTTTCTTTAGACTCATCTTCGTGCAAATTCACCCACTTCATTGCGCGTTTTCGTCATTTTCATTGGAGCTTCTGTGGAGTTTCTGTAAAGCTTCTGTGAAGCTTCTGTGGAGCTTCTGTAAAGCTTCTGTGAAGCTTCTGTGGAGCTTCTGTAAAACTTCTGTGGAGCTTCTGTGGAGCTCTCCAAAAGGAGGATAAAGGGGGTTTAACGAATACGAAAATGTATACATTTGTATAGCAAAATATGAGTAATTAGTGACGTTTGGATGCATCCATAAATTAACACAGACAAAGATTAACGTTTAAAACAATTTATTCCTTTAGATGTAACAATTATTTACACAAATATACAGTTATTAAACATATTGTCCAGCTTTTACACTGTTTTCTATGCGAGGGTCGATGTGAGGTCGATGTGAGGTCGATGTGAGGTCGATGTGAGGTCGATGTGAGGCAACTAGTAAGTAGTCACTGGTCAGTAGTCACTGGTCAGTGATCATGTCCGTCGGTGGAAATCACTATCGATGGCCAAACAAGCCAAACAGGCTTGTTTCTCTCAGGGGGTTCTCTCGGGGTTCCCTAGGGGTTCCCTCGGTTTTTATTTTAAAGGGCAGGAAAGGCCAATCGGGCCATTCGATATGCGGGCATTTGCGGGACATATTTAGCAAGTCCCGTAGAAGTACTCATTTACGGGACCTTGTTGCGGGACATATTTAGGTAAGTCCCTACGTCCCGTGTAAGGCCAAATGTCAGGCAAGAAAGGCCAAAGGCAGGCAAAAAAGGCCAAACACAGGCCAAACGGGCAGAAAAGGCCAAAAAGACCAAAAACGCTGTAGCTGTACGGAATGTTTGTAGAATGTAATAAACAGAGTTAGTTTTGTGTTTGATTTTATTTCACTCCAAGTATTAGATCCATTTATAGATAACTTTATTAAACACATAATGCGGTACAAAGGTTCTTATTGTGGAACAGTTTAATCATCGCTTTATTCGTCATTGAAACTGTAGTCTTTTAAAAGTTTTCTAATGAGAAACTTGCTCTTATCAACAGCTGCTTCTAGAGCTTCTTCTGGATCAAAGTCATCGCTTTCCACAAGCGCATCCTTTGTCTTCATTATTTTCTATGTACGGGATCTTTCTTTAGTTGTTTCATCCACAGGAGACGTTGCATCGGGCCACTCGGACAATATTTATTTCGATATGCGGGAAGCAGGGACGCCTGGCCCGCTTGGCCTTTCCTGCCCTTTAAAATAAAAACCGAGGGAACCCCAAGGGAACCCCTAGGGAACTCCGAGAGAACCCCTAGGGAACCCCCAGGGAACCCCGAGAGAACCCCTACATAAAATTATTTTTATAAGAAATTTCCTCTTATCAATAGCAGCTTCTCAAGCTTCCCCTGGATCAAAATATTGTTTACAGTCCAGTTGCACAATATAATAATCGTTTGGCCTGTTTGGCTTGTTTGGCTTGTTTGGCCTGTTTGGCTTGTTTGGCCATCGACATCACATCGACCTCACATCGACCTCACATCGACCTCACATCGACCCTCGCATAGAAAACAGTGTAAAAGCTGGACAATATGTTTAATAACTGAAATAAAAGAAACTATTATAATACACAATTTACCAATGTAAAAATAATTTGAAAGCTACATGGAAAATTATAGGAACGCAAATCGAAAGGCATGCAGTATCCAACTCAAATTATCAGGAGTAATTACTCTTATACGGATAAAAAAGATATTGCAAATCAGCTTAATCAACATTTTGTCACCGTAAGACCCAATTTAGCCAACTCACTAGGAACTTCAACTGAAGACCCATGCAAATATATACATAATTCCTCAGTGTCTAGTTTTATCATGTCCAATGTGTCTGAATAACAGGTGCAGTGTCTTTTTAATGCACTAGATGGAAATAAGACTTCTATTAGTTTACCGAACACCTTAATTAAAACGGCATCTTCCATCCTCTCGCCTCTTTTTACAATGATATAGAATGAATCTATTAACACACGTCAGGCATTGTCCCTGATATTTTAAAAATATCTAGAGTTACACCAATTTTTAAGAGTGAAAAGGTCACAAATCCCAATAACTATCGACCTATATCAATATTATCCCCTTTCGCAAAAGTATTAGAACGATTAGTTTATGATCAATTAGAACTTTTTCTAACTAAAAAGAAAGTAATATATGAGTATCAATTTGGATTTAGGAAAGGCTATTCTACTGAACAGGCAATATTAGAAATCACCGATAACATTAAAACTTCAATTGACAACAAAGAAATAACATGTGGATTATTTTTGGACTTCTCTAAAGCCTTTGATACCGTAAATCACAAATCTTATTACGTAAACTATACAAATATGGCATACGCGGAATACAACTGGCTTGGTTTAGTGATTATCTCACTAATCGATATCAATATGTCAAAATAGGTAACGCCGAGTTCGATCTATTGAAAATAACATGTGGAATTCCTCAAGGGTCAACTTTGGGTCCGTTGCTGTTTATACTCTATGTAAATGACATGCCAAATTGTTCAAAAAAACTTTCCTTTAGAATATTTGCTGATAATACAAATGTGTTCTATTCTAATCCATCTATCGATGAAATTGAGCGAGAAATGAATGAAGAATTGAACACATACTACAGTATTGTATAACCAACAAACTTTCAATTAATTATAAACTAAGACTAACTATATGTTATTAAAACCTTCAAGTAAAAAACACGTCATATAAATATCAGACATATTGAGGAGAAGTCTCGTATAAAATATCTGGGCATTTATATTTAGATAATAATCTTAAATGGACACAGCAAATTAAACATGTTAAATCAAAAATTGCTAAAAATACTGGAGTCCTTAATAAACTATTAAACTTAGATCAGTGCTACATTGATTTGAGGATGGTTAAGCAACTCTATTATACATTAATATACCCCTATCTTAATTATGGGTTAATGAGCTGGGGAAATACTTACACAACTAATTTAAATAAAATTGATCTGGTCAAAATGCATGTGTAAAAAGCATATTTTTTCGCCTCACCTCAAAAGAGAGAATGCGACACCGTATTACAATCTTTGAGATTCTTAAATTTGATATTTTAAATTGAAAATTAGTATATTTGCATATAAGATTATACATGATAAGAGTGTGCTCTTATGCTTGCATAATAAATAAGTAATTGATTCATGTTATTATAAGATAAAGCTGTTGTTAATGTTAATGATAATTATTAAATTACATATAGATTATAGAGAGAGAAATGACTCATTACCATATTCGGTGATAATCTGACCAATCACAGTAAAGCGTTAGTTATGTAAATAGTGTATAATCATTGTAAAAGTGTTAGTTGTGTTCTGTCTGCCATGTAAAATAAAGCGGTACAAAACGTGTGTGAACTTGCGAATTAATACGAATAGAGAATGTCAACCGCCGCAAATCCAACATAATGTTCCTACTGTATTTTCTCAAACTATCCAACTGGCTTCCACATGTCATTCCTACAATACTAGATTTGCTGATAAACAAAACTTTAGTAGACCAAGAGTTCGAACAAATTATGGTGTACATACTTTCAACTTTGTTTCATCTCAAATATGGCAAACTATAGATCTTGAAACTAGGGTACCTGCAAGGTAGGGAATGCTGCAGGACTTTTATTATTCTTTGGCTTCTTGAAACAAACATGCAAACAAATATGCAACACAAATTATATTCAGTAGACGGTAATTATTGGCATTGACTCAGTGGCTTGCGCGCTGTCAGTAGATGCATATTCTAGCATAGTTTGCAGGATGAGACAAGCTAAATATATCACGAAACATGAAAGACATCAAATTTTGTAACATCTATTTCAAAATATCAATATTTTCCATGTATTGTTCTTCCACTGCGATGAGTAATTTGACACTGCCACGCAAGGAAATTTGCGTATTTTTGTAGTGTATAAAAGCGTTAAAAATATATACATGTGCGCAAAATAATTTTGCATTTGGAAAGCTATAAAGCACACCTACATGTAAAGCACAACTCATTTCAACTCATTGCCATTCGAATATTTGTCTTAGTGCGCGCAGAACCGAGACCCTGTCTGTTAGTTCTGACAATAATATGTGAACGCGACTAGACAAAAATATTAAGTCCATTGTAAAATAGGAATAAAACATATTTCTATGCCTACAGTAGCCTATTTAATAGGTCAAACCTTGCACAAATCAGAATGATTCAGTCAGGCAATTTAGACGATCAATTGCATATCTGTGACTTTGTGTCAAGTTCACACGAGTCACAAGCGTCAAGCGGCATACATGAAACATCACTTGATGCAAAATATGGAAATCAGCAAGAGAAAGCAAACGCGAATGGATAGAAAAACCTTTTAAAGACATCTCTATGTAAGACTTCCATGCTTTACAGCACTAACAGCTCAAGCAAAGTCGATAGCACATTAGCAGAATATATAGTTTATATATAAATCACTCCCTTTCAGCGTTTCATAGATATATAAATTGAGATTGCCAACTTTCCAAAAAGGAGTAAACAAATGTAAACGTAACATATAAACAAAAGACAAAATATCTTACCTTGAATGGTCAAAATAGACTTGAAAAAGCTTTAGAAATTCGATAAAAATTCGTCTAAAAGACTACGTCCGTCAAAATCGAAAAGCACATGGAACTGAGCGAGTTTAAAATTTGTGTTCTGCGCATAGCAAGCGCGCACGACCACAATTCCATGCGCTAAATAAAATTTACTTCAAAACTCCCTCTCTGCACACATTAGGCTGCAATGATAGGTTGTTACGCCTGCTCGCTTCAGGCTCGCTCGCTCCGCAGCAATTAAATTGTCTAATTCAGTCGCTATATTTCGAAAAAAATATACTCAGTCTTTACTTCTTTCACAAATTTAGTTACAATAATAATTAAGAACTACTCAGTATAAATACATACAAATCCGTTTCGCTCTAAATTCATAATTTTATACTAGGGATATAGGCAGTGATCAACTCGAAAGCTTCTGGCTACTTTGATCACTGCGCACGATAATTTATTTGTAATCATTGAACTTAGTTCTTTTGTGTACTAACTGTGTGTATAAAATAACATGTATATAACGCGTGCTCTGATTGGTCGAAACCCGTGTTTGGATCAGGCCATCCAAACACAGAAGACTATCGTGTTGTTGTTATTTTATAATACAATTACTTTATGGTTTCGTGTTTGGATGGCCTGATCCAAACACTTGGGAATGTTGCTCGAGTTAAGAAAGCTCGCAAAATCACTCGCCTTCGGCTCGAGATTTCGCGCGCTTTTCTTAACTCTCGCTATTCCCGCGTGTTTGGATCAGGCCATCCAAACACGGAAACCATAAAGTAATTGTATAATCTGTTGTATTAATATGTTATATGTAATAATTGTGCAAATTGAATAAAGTCTAAGTCTAAAGTCTAAGCCCCATGATGAATCGGAGTTAACCAGAATATGGAAATGAGACAAATGACATTTTCCTATGGCTATGCGTAGGGCCTATGGGCCAGCAAGACTTTGCGTAGTGCGATTGAGACTAATGCGAAACTGAAATGGGATGAAATATTTCGTTTACTTACGTTTAATAACAATAACATTTCCGTCCACACAATATGCTAGATATAAAACGAATGTTAAACAGAACAACCACCGATACGCCATTGTACTGATGAGAGCGAAATGCTGTGAAGTTATACCGAGGCACTACGCGACCACAATCGAGAGCGCGGTTCACTATATACTATCTAACATTCAAGTTACGCATATTTATACTAACTTATTTTCGTAACTATGGCAACCATGTCACAGAGGAACGTCAGTGTGTGACGCAATCACTGACGCACTCGGCACACGAAAACCTCCTTGCACATGTACACTTGATCACAGTTAATCCTATTTCTATTAACTGTGACTTGATCTAATCCCATTTCGGAACTTCCCTCACGTACCGCGATACCAGTATTCTATTTATTTACGGTATTTACTTCCCATGCACGTTCACACAATCCGATTTTCCACTTGACGTATGTGATTTACTGAATTTGCTAACAGAGTAATGCTATTGGCTCATACCTGACATACCTGGCGAAAAGTGTAGTTGTTGCTGTATTGTGTGAAATCACATACGTCAGGAGGAGAATTAGATCCGACAAATCGATCGTGTGAACAGGCCTTTATGTTGTTCATATATGTATTATTAAGAGGCAATTTTTTCTATGTCACGTATTTTCGATGAAAAGTGTTCAAGACCTAAAATCTTCTTGGCTTCTCGTACTCTCAAAATCCCTTTCATTCAGGTTTAAGCCCTGGTAAAAAGAGAATGAGAATTGATGAGAGTTGGCAAGGAGAGTTTCGTCAACTCTCATGCCCCTGACGAGAACAAGACTGGATATTACCGCGCGTACCGGTCAGACGAGGGAAAACTCTCATCAACTCTCATCAAAATTTGTATTGAACCATCTCAAAGTTGATGAGCGTTTATATTATGAGAAAACATGAGAGTTGGCGCTCGAGTTGGCGGTCAAACGCGAGCGAGAGTTGCAACTCTCATTGACTCTCATCAATACTCATCCTCGTTTGACCTGGGTTTTGCTGTCTGGTTTGTAGAATATGTTACCTTTTTAAATATATATCTGCCACTGAGTTGAGAAACATAAAATAGTTAGAAAACGTGTAACTTAAAATCATATTTATTTTAATGATGCGATAATATTGAAGCCATATTTAGTAACCGAGTACCGTTTAAAATCTCTGTATTTTCGCATTATTTTATTGGCTATACACTAAACGCGTGTTACCCATAACATGAACGAACATTTATATACATTTTTTGACCTAGCCCGCCAGGAGCAGTTGCGAGCGGTGCAGCGCTTCAGCCAAGTATTCCATCTACAAACACCTAGCTATCTTGATATTTACCCATACCTAATACTGGCATGACTCCCATTATATATATACCGAACTTGCGGTTAATTATATAATACTCAGCAACTGGACTCTGTAGCTCAGTTGGTTAGAGCGCTGCACCGGACTCGCAGGGCCGCAGATTCAATTCCTGCCAGAGGGCCTAAGTTGCATTTTTCGCAACTGCTCCTGGTTAGGTCTAATAAATGTATATAGATTTTCGTTCGAGTATTCCATCTACAAACATCTTCTACCGTTTTCCATTACGGTCTCTTTCGACCTTGTTTCTGTGGACTAGCTCTCGTGAACGCGAGAGCTCGCCTGGAAAATTGAAAACATTTCAACTTCAATCAAGCGTCCGCGAGCACAGTAGCGGACGTAAAACTCTTAATTATTGAAATTGATACGATGGCCGATGGGAACTGTATTTATTCGTGATGATCAATATATACATATTACAATTATATACCTCTCTTTTACAGGTAGTCTACCAGTGTCCGTGACATTAGCCATTGGTTTCGCAATGATGTCGGTAAAAACAGAGGAAAAACGATTTTGGGATTGCATTGCAAGAGGTGTTACATGCCATGCAGGGGCGCACATTAGGGGGGCTGTGGGGGGTGCGACCCCTCCCCAACATTTATAAGTTTTTCAAAAAAGTCGGTCCCAAATTGTAAAATTACACTATCAATTTGGTCCAAGTTGGTCCAAACATTCCGTCTTAAAAATACGTATAAGTGATATAAAAAGTCAATAAAAAAGTCACCTAAAACAACTTTGTAAAACCCATAAATATAATTTTCCTCTTTATAACAACTTCGACAGGAAGCAATACATTGAAATATAAGTCAAGAGGACATAGCCATACATCTTCAAACAACGCAATAACCTACACCTGAATTTTCCCTGCCGCTATGTGCGTTTCCTTTCCACTTCACTATTGTCGCGGAAGTTATGCTGCAGATAGCGCAAAATAGTTAAATATGCAAAGTATGTAGATGGTTGCGTGCACAATTTAGTTGTTTGTGCCAAAAACATCATTATGAACTTGCGTATATATGGTCGGTTGCTATGCGAAAAGCTCCCGGAGTCATATTGCGTAAGAATGTTAGTTCCCAGACTCCAAGCTATATATATTTGCACGGAAAAATTACAACACTTTTGGCCCCTCCGTCTTCGTCGCTCTTTAAACAATTTCAATATATTTTTTATTTAACTGATAGTATGTTTACCATTTTAAAGGCACTGCGTGTCACCTTAGATATAAATGGTTTGGAAATTCGAGAAAAATGTGGTGAACTATACCCATTTTTTCTGTCTTTCGGTCGAAGGATATCCCGCCGTGATGGACAAACGGTCCTGTCTATGGGTCCCACAGTAGCGTTTTTGTCAGTTCCACAATCCCCGTTTGAAATTTTTTCGTGACTCGCACATATTCGCGAGAAATGAACAAGAAGGTCGGGAATTTTTGCATATTTTGTGGTTTTTCACATAAATTTGTTGCTTAGACGTAAATCTAAAGAAAATTTTCAAACGAAAGATGTAGATAGGCATGTAGAGAAGACATTTGAACGGCTAGCGTTATTAAGCAGCTGCTAAGAAAAAAGTCTCTTTGACGAACGCATTGGACATTTAGTGGTTTCGTGTTGCGCCATATTTGCGTAGTTCACCTCCTGTTGCGTGTCTTCAAGCTCGTTGATTTACTACGATAAATGCTGATCGTGTGTCGTACACAGGGGTTATTGGCACAAATGTAACTGCGAAAGGCTGCGGGATAGCTTACAAAAGAAATCTCTTTGTAAAAGCTCCAGAGAGCAAGCAGTTTTGTCGCGAAAGGCAACATGAAAAGTTAATATGACACTGACGGGGAAGACCTTCACACCTCCTGGGAAGACCTTCATAAAAGCAATGCCAATTATAACTAGATTGCACTAAACGTTTGCGCAAAGCGTAAAATGTATTCATCTATTTTATTATATCTATTTTTCTATATTTTATTTATTTCCCTGTACAAAATATCAGGCATAACGTCTGGCGGTCTATTAAATACCCAGCAGTATCTGTATTAACAACTTGTTAATTATAGTATCAATTGGTATCTTAATAATATATTAGACTTGTCTCTCTTTTCACACTGTAATATTAAATGGTTACTGAAAATTGCTATAGAGTTGAAGTATGGCTGCGTATATTAATAGTCAGAGAGAATCAGAGTCAGAGAGAATCAGAATCATTCTTACAATTGTATGTGAGCATTACTGCCTACTTCAAATGTTTACATTTATGGAAGCCCACAATTGTATCGAAGCCCACAATTGTATCGTAATCTAGTAAGCCCAGAACTAAAGTCCTAACTTGATATGTGCTTTTTGGCTCTGCACCATTAATGCTATTACACACTACCGTAGTTAGCAGGCTGGATATGCTGTGTTTCTTATATTATCATTGTTGTAGTGTGCACATACCTCCAAACACAGATATTATTACAGATTGTTTAAATGAAAAGGCTTTTAATTATACATGTTATAACTAACTGTTGAATCAGTGAACATCAACATACATTTTACTCAATCAAATCTACATCAACTGATCAGCTATAGAACTCTTGAAGATGTGAGTTAAGAAAGGATTAAACTGAAAAAAATTAGTCTAATAAACACATATTAATAGCGAGAACGACAGGAGAATTTGTAGATTCCATTTGTTAGCATTTGGCAATATGAGTGATAAACTGTTAACTGTCTTACATAAGCAAATTGTTTGCATAATTTCGTTTCTTCAAGACAACGACAGGTAAGCAAAATTATGAAAATATTTCTATGCAAATATTTAAGTTTATAAATATGCAAAAAGAACTACACAATTCTTTTGTGAGAGGCAGAAAATTTTAACTCGATTTAGGCATTTTTCTGTTATAAGTAAGACGACGCCATTTTGTGTTTAACAACAACCCCTTACCCCGCTGCAAAAATTGGAGCCCGCGCTTCGGGAGCAAATTGCATAGCAACCGACCATCGTTATATAGATAAACTTATCAACGCTTTGGCAGCCAAGCACAGAAACGGTCTGATTGCGTGATTCAGCGTTGTATTATAAATGGAGTTGTAAATTGTACTTAGACTTAGATTGATATTGTATTGAAGATTGTGTTGACCAGTAGATCGACTCGGATTGATACAAATCGAGATACATATCGAGTAGTGTGTCTTAAGCCCCGGTCAAAGGATTGACCGCCAACTCTCATCAACTCTCAAACTTTGAGCTGGTTCAAATTTTGATGAGAGTTTTGCTCGTTTGACCGCCATGAGAGTATAGCATAAGAATTTTAAACAACTATAGTCAGACTAGTGTTTTACATGATTGTATAAGAATTAGCTTAACAAGATAACACGTTATGACTGTGTCTATAACGAGAAAAGCTAAGAAGGAAATTTAAACACTTTGTTTACCAAAATTTTAGAATTATTCTCAGGGCTCCGTTTCGCGCGCTAAAAAAATTATTTCTGTCGCGACTCTCATGCAACTTTTGTTCTCGTTTGACCGGGGCATGAGAGTTGAACAAACCCTCATTCCAAGAATTCGTCAGTGGGAGGGGGGCATCAACAAAAAGAAACCTAACCAGGAGGCTGTAAAGTGTAGGTGTGTGCAGATACGGGAGACGTTACATCCCGGGCGGAGAGAGAGCGCACCCGATCCAACATGGTCAGTGGAAATCTTTAGAATAAATTAGCATATGATCAGTTATGATCCACAATAACCCTGAACATCTCCCAATAATTTGTTCGCGCCATTTTTCAAAAAGGAATTTTCCCTCAGTGATTTTTCCTGGCTTTTCCCTTAGCGTTATGGCGGAGGTAAAGCCTCTCAGAGATCTCGAGGGCCGAGGCTTCCTTCATTGCTGACAGTAGGCGCGGTGGAGATTTAAAATGCCAATTTTCTGTTTACAAAATGTTCTGTAGTAACAGAAGTCTTTCGGAAATTGGTTTATATGAGAAATTGTTTGTTAAGGATATTGAAGTCCTAATATGTTGTTTGGATTTTTTATTGAAAAGGGCAGACTAGGTTATCTTTGTATAGAATTGCAGTTGAAAAGTATAACTTTTGGATTTCTCATTTATTGTGAACAAAATTCTATGCATAGTATACGAGCGACCAATTCTGCGATATTCTGAGACTAAGTCAACATTCTGTTGTCAGTCAGTGCATAAAACCCGCAATAAAATTTTTGCATTTTAAAATGAATAAGAGTGTCTAGTATGAAATATATACAAATCACTCAAATTACTAAGAAATATGTCGCAACGCAATTACGCAAAATGTTATTGTTTTGTGTTCCCGGGCGGTTTATTTAGCTGTAAATGTTCTTATATGATATTAGTAAGATTTCATAGCATGATTAGTGTATTTTTGCGACTTTTGTCCTTTTGCTATTGTCAACTAGCTTCAATGTCAGTCAAGTGTCAGCTACGCTTCACGAGGTTAATAAGGAAACGAAGGGATAAATGGGAACTTTATGTTTGAATACCCTAAATCTTTCCACTGACCATGCTGAATCGCGTGCGCACCCTTTCTCTACGTTTCCCCAATACACACACGATATCATATTACGTGCGGGTACTTCAATATATTATGCTTCCTTGGGTTTTAACCCTGCGGGGGCAATTAAACTCAACATTTTGCAGAACATTTTACTCAACATCTTAACCAACATTTTACCCTACTTTTCACCCACCATTTTACCCAACATCTTACCCAACATTTCACTCAACATTTTACCCAATATTTCACTCAACATTTTACACAACATTTTAATCAACATTTTACCCAAGATCTTCCCCAACATTTTACCCAACATTTCACTCAACATTTTACCCAACATTTCACTCAACATTTTACCCAACATTTTACTCAACATTTTACCCAACATTTTACTCAACATTTTACACAACATTTCACTCAACATTTTACCCAACATTTTACTCAACATTTTACACAACATTTCACTCAACATTTTAATCAACATTTTACTCAACATCTTACTCAACATTTTACTCAACATTTTACCCTACATGGTCAGTAGTCCGATACATGGAGAACCATTGGTGAGAATTGCAACTCTCCCTCACATTTGACCACCAACTCTCATTGGCTCTCGTGTACTCTCATCAATTTTGAGCTGGTTCAAATTTGGATGAGAGTTGATGAGAGTTTTTGCTCGTTTGACCGCTACGCGATGTAATATCCAAGCAACTCTCAAGCAACTCTTGTTCTCGTTTGACCAGGCCAAACTCTCGCTACCTAACTCTCGTGAACTCTCAAACACGTTTGAGCAGGGATTTTAAATTTGTCGCGTTATCTTCCCAAAGACAGTCACTTGATTTTTATGAAAGATTGCGAGCTCTGAACTATATACATAACTTTGATACTGTATTTGATCAACATAACATTTTGTTCAATAACATTTTTATTCCATAACATTTTGTTCAATTGGATTTGTATCCACTATATTATATGAATAGTCGTCTTCAATAAATTAATCATTGGGAATGTTTAAAAACTATGATTTAATTGATAAAAATGCTTGCAGCATATTTGCCATTCTAGACACTTCTAAATTTTCCCACCATGTACTGTTGACTGAACAATACCAACTTTTTCCAAGAATTCCATCAACAGCTCCAAATACTCCTCCTGGTGTTTATGAAAATGCGAGACATGAGGGGAACTGTCCCATTTCTTTGACGTCACATCCATTCCAAGATCCCGCCATTTTGTCACGCACTTTTCACATGCTTCCGGTAATGCGACTGGGTCATCATTGGAAAACAAGATCAACGCAGGAGCTCGGACTGGGTTACTGAGAAACAACTCAGATCTCGCAAGGAATTTATTCATAGTATGTTTTTGAGTGAGTTTAAAATAAGATTGAATGCTTAACCTCATTGCATTTCTTAATATCGCATTCTCTGTCGCAGCATTTGAGATTCCGTACGGTATATTATCAAAGTCCACTGGGCTATCAAATATTTGGCCAATGATACGATCTTGTACTGAGGAATATTTGGGATCTGTGACAATATGATTGAGTGTCTGACCATACAGGTAGCCCCCGACTGAAAACCCATGAATAAGGATCGGTCTATCTTTGTTGGTAGGTGACTGTAAGATATCGAGCACTCTTGCGGCAAGTTCTTCAGCTTTCTTTGGTCGAAGAACCTAGGATGAAGAGGTTTCAGTGACATGAATGATAAAGTATACTGTAAAACAAATACTAAACTAATTCAGATATGATTTGCTTGTAACGCAGTCTAGATGCGAGTGACTTCGTATTTATACACCATACTCTTGCTCTCACCAAGCACATGTGGTACAATACTCAGACACATGCGCATCCAGACATGCGTGAAGTGTCATGGGACCAGAGTGCTCAAACGACCACAAGGGAAGTGAGCTTTGCATTATTGCTTATAGCCACCAATTATATCTATTTAACAATTAGATTATGAGCTCCAGATTTCTATGAGATGAACTATCATCTCATAGAAATCGAGAGCGAATCGCTACCTATCGACTATTAGATAGCGAGTAGCGTAGCCAATCAAATTACAGCATTTGCAATAGTATACTATAGTATGAATCTATATATATATACAGCCAATTCAAAAAAGGTTGTCCTTCAAAATATCTTAAACCTTAAGCGTGCAAGGTATGGCGGGTATTACTTATTTGGATAATTACTTATTTGGATAATTATATATATAAGGTCGAAAATTGCAAGTCGAAACTTTCTGATTCGGACACCGAAAGCAGAGCAATGTGTCTGTATTGTAGAGGTGTCTGTTTTTATGGAAGAGTATATACCTCTATATAGTATATATCAGTTACGTACTGTATACGATTCCCTTTTCCTCTCTAATTTAGCGTTTATGCAGTTTATGTAACTTGTGTTAAAATAATACAGAAACTATCATCGACTGATCACTGGAGTGTCCGTGGTAAAGATATTAAGTTATTATTATGTATATACTTCGTGGGGCCGAGATTTAGTGCGTGCATATAGACAATCGAGTGCAAATTGACTGGAAACGCCATTGTTTTTCGCGATGCTATCCGCGATACGGCCTGCAGTCACAATAACACTAAGTTTTTTTGAAACGGAACACCGCAGAGTAATAAATCAATAATCGTTTCATAGCTTTGTTGCTGGGCAAATTCTTATAGAAGAAGAAGCAATTGCTTTCGAGTTACATGCAAGGTTAGTTTTGCGACGCTTGCTTCGACAATAACAATGGCTGATTTGTCGTACGCGCAATTACTGATGGCTGAGTGTGCCGGCCATTTTTGCCAAAAATAGAATCAAAGACATACATATTTAATGATAGTTTCGTAAATCTATTATCAACTGAAACGAAAAACAATTTAACTTATTGAATCTTGAGTTACGGGGTTAGTTTTGGCTGAATACTTCGACATGAACATTGACTAGTGTTTTTTGTTGTATAATCGGCAACAGCTAGAATTCAACGGGTTTTCTTGTCAAACAGTAAAGTAAACAGCTACAATTTATGTTTCCGTTTCGTAAACATATTGTTTGAGGTAAAAATATTTCTTTGAAAAAGCTTAAAATATCATTCCTCTTACGTTACAGGGTTAGTTTTGATAGGGTTTTAGCCCATATCACAGATGTCGCGAATGACGACAGCTTTTTGCATTGGCGTTTCCTGTCCATTCCTCTCGATAGTCTATAGGGTGTGTTTTATCCGTATTGGAGAGGTGTCCGTTAGGGGGATGTTCGTTATCATAGTTTTACTTGAAATAGTCATAGAGAAGCAGGCAGTATTTTGAATACTGGTTTTAACCTTCGTGAGGAAGGCTTTTGGAACCATGCATCTTTACTAATGTGGAGACTGTGAAGTTCTTTCCTATTATTTCAAGTCAAAATGTTATAGACATCGTATCTTCACTTTATAATTAATTAAAATGATTATGAAGGCCAAATATCTGGTAGCCGGCATATCCACTACCCACCCCTGGTATATTTGCAGTTGTTTTGCTGGGCCAATGCGTCCACGATAACAACGTATATAAAACCTGCAGATATCTGTACAGTATTAATACATTAACAACGTACCTCAGTTACATTAGGTTTAACAGTAACAACATCAGCTCCATGATTGTTATAAAAATGACCAAATTTTTCCAGATGGCGACTTTTCGCTAATAGCCAGCCATAAACAACCGCTATTGGCTGATTGGGATCACTGGAGAACTCGTCCTTTGCAGGCATGCGTTCGAGTAGTCCATGTTGATGGGTGCTTGTGGATAATGGTCGTTCAATAAGATTTCTTTTTCCCTGTTGAACGAAAACGATTCATAGTTAGAACATTTATGTACACATATATAACAAACTGTCTCATTAATCAGAAGGGACATACGGCAGTTATTTTTGTATGACACTTTATTAAATTGTCGTCATTTAATTGGCGGGTTATGAACACGCGATATTAAATAAAGATTTCCATTTTGCTGACCGTGAAATGGAAAGTTCCATTGAGCGGTCCAGCCACAGGAGGCCCAGGCTCTATTTGCCCGCGCCCGCCTGTGACTTCCTTATAACGAGGGAAGGAAGGAAACATTGAGACCAAAATAGCCCAGACTTGGCATATGTTACACGAAATTATCCTCGATTTTTCGCCTTTAAATGCATTTCTTTCGAGATTAATCGATATCCCCTGCAATAATACCATACAACTCTCAAAACGACGATGCGTTAATCAAAGAGCTTAAATTCGCTCTAAAATCCGCGAGGGAATGACAAAATTTGGCAAAAATATATCCGCGTGCCAGGTTTGCTGTTAAAAAACCGGAAGTCGTTGAACAACTCAAAATACACTCAAACCTGATTGGACAACTTTGAAATTTTTGTTGATATTCGTACAAATAGAGCCTGGGCCTCCTGTGGTCTAGCCGTGGATTTTTGTGCGGTACGTGGACTTAAATTCCATCCGTCAAATTCCTAATTGTACCGTTTTTTTACGATAATGTCATTTATGCCATAATTATATTAATTCTTCATTTAAACCTTTTTGGGACTTATTTGTTGAATTGTTATATTAATTTTGAACATTTTACATGTAACTCAGGTATGTATTTGTTTTGTATTTAGTTCAATAATATTGACCTACATGTATTTTGGTGTTATGCATCAGTTTAGATCGCCAGTAATGAAGTTTTGTTATCACCCACTAAACCACAATGATCCGTATTTAAATTGTTAAAACTTCTCTTTACACTTTCCAATGCAAGACAATTTTACTTGTCAAGGTGTTAGGCGCTAACGATTCAACCAGACTTTCTGCTCACATATTTTCTTAACCCATTAGGGTGCATTGCCCCGGCCCCGGCCCCCCATCCCTCTATGCCCTAATTTGTTTTTTCAAGGGGAACCTGTTGGGTGTGAAACACGTTTGGCATACAGTAAATGGCCATAGTATTGGAATTTTTCCTTGAACTCACAAAACACACATTTCTTATAATACAAAATATAAAATAATACAGACGCTCTTAAATTTGTTTATGATCATCAGATTAGAACACATGTTCTCATGTTCACTACGCGATCAATTAAGTCACGTTCATTCAAATCTTGGGTTTAATGTCATGGATCAGCTGATGTAATTACCTCGGGTACACTGGGGTCTCATGCTCACACTACATGTTCAATGAACACACGTTCATTTAACATCTTGAGTTTAATGTCATAGATCAGCTGATGTAATTACCTCGGATAGATCGATTGGGGTCTCATGTTCACATCACATGTTCAATAAACATACGTACATTGAACATCGTAAGTTTAATGTCATGGATCAGCTGATGTAATTACCTCGGATAGACTGGGGTCTCATGTTCACACCACATGTTCAATGGACACACGTTCATTTTAACATCTTGAGTTTAATGTCGTGGATCAGCTGATGTAATTACCTCGGATAGATCGATTGGGGTCTCATGTTCACATCACATGTTCCATAAACATACGTACATTGAACATCGTAAGTTTAATGTCATGGATCAGCTGATGTAATTACCTCGGATAGACTGGGGTCTCATGTTCACACCACATGTTCAATGGACACACGTTCATTTAACATCTTGAGTTTAATGTCGTGGATCAGCTGATGTAATTACCTCGGATAGACAGGGGTCTCTTGTTCACCACGTGTTCAATGAACACACGTTCATTGAACATATTAAGTGTAATGTCATGAATCAGTTGATGTAATTTCTTCGGATAGACTGGGGTCTCATGTTCACACCACATGTTCAATGAACACACGTTCATTGAACATATTGAGTTTAATTTTATGGATCAGCTGATGTAATTACCTCGGATAGACCGGGGTCTCATGTTCACACCACATGTTCAGTGAACACAGTTACGTTCATTGAACATCTAAACTCTAAAGTTTTTAATATCATGGATCAGCTGATGCATGTAATCACCTCGGATAGACTGGGATCATGGATCAGGGGTGTTTGTAATATGTGATATAATTCCAAGTGTCAACATAAAGCTTAGAGCAGGAACTATACACAAGGCATGATGGAAAAGACAGAGTGCGTAGTATGGTGTCTATCAAAAAGGTGTTTCTTTTGGCTAAACATGTCCACACACACTTTTCCACGGTAGAAAACGCTGAAAGAAAGTGTGTAATGCTGGGTCTATAAAAAGTGTTTCTTTAGGCCTGACTTTCGATCTTGTTTTATAAATCGAAATCGTGGATTAACGTTTATATTCGATCGGACTATATATAGATTCAACAACAAGTTTTGTTTTGTCTTATACATTTTTAAAACTGTCGGCTGGTAATGATGTTTAGATATCAAAGCGACTCAGTGTCTCCAAAGGGCAAAGACAAAACTTTGGACTCTGGTTTTATATTCCAGTCAGGCCAGTGTGACAAGTTCTCTGAAATTCTTTCTCTGATATTCAATACTGCACATGCGTCGGCAAGTCTGTAATAATTATTTATTTTCAGGCACAGTGGCGGACACTTTATGAAATATTGGGGGGGGGGGGGGGGCTCGTGCCGAAGGAACGTTAATTCCAGGGGGGCCGGAGGCATGCCCCGGAGTTCATACGACCATAGGCGGCCCAAAAATTCGGGTTTTTAATCTTTTCTGAAAGCTTTTCTTTGATAGATTCACTTGATAAAGCTTGAAAACACGCGCGCGTGAAAATATTTCCTTTCATGCTCGCGTGACGCTCGCGCGCGTGCACACAAGTCTATTCGGTCTAAAAACTCTACAAAAACTACATCACTTTAAACACTAGTGATTTTACTACATTTCCACAAAGTTTTAACTTCAAATGTAATTTCTAAGCATGTTAAAACAGCGAATTAATATATTTCGGGTTTTTGACAAAAGTTTGTCAAAACTATGCTGGACCCACCTACCCTATGCACACGTCACAGTTTTTAAATTTTGAAGAAGGCGCTGATTGGCTACTTTACATAACGTTTTCTGCCAAAAAAAAGGACAGAGGGGATTTATGAATGAAAAATTATGTATTTTGTTTTTCCCGCGCCTGCCTATGGTCGTATGTGCCTGCCTATTGGCCGCCTATGGTCGTATGAACTTGTATGTACCTGAATGTCAGTTGTATTTCGAAAATTTACTCGTCTGTAGTCGTCTAGACTCGTCTGTTACTCGTCTGTAGTCGTCTGTTACTCGTCTGTAGTCGTCTGTCATTCGGGTGTAGTTTTAGAATAGATCTGTATAAAATGGGCTATCTTTAAAATAGGGAACGGGAATCGGGGAATCCGGGAATCGCAAAATCCGGGAATCGGGGAATGAGGAAATAAGAGAGTAGGGAACCGAGAAGTGGTGAAACCGGGGAGTGGGGCAAACAGGAAGCTGGGGAAACAGGAGCTAAGAGATCTATAGGACAGTAGAATTGGGGAATGGCGAGACCAGGGGATGGGGGGAACCGTGTGTAACGATATCTAACCGGTCTTTATCCACCGGATAGCAGGACCTTATAGGTCATGTGACTGGAGATTTGTTGTTGTGTTTAAAAAGGCATCAGTGGAATACTAACATTTACATAAAATAATAAAACCAAAAGCTATACAATACCGACAATCAAGTAAATAAAGGTAAAAAATCTCTTTTAAAGAGTTTACACGATGGGATGGAAGAACCGAGGGAATAAAGATCGACTAACAAGGGATGGGACAGAACTGGGGATATCAGGATATGTCATGAATGCAGAAATTTTCAGGGAATGGAACTGTGTTTCACTTTGTTGGCAATCATATTATAAGTAATTAAATAACAAGTATATTAATTGGCATTCACTAATAAGTTTAACATATTTTACTTTACCCATTAGTGTGCATTATACCCTTTCCTTAATTGACAAGTAAAATCATCTGGCGTTAGACAGAGCAAAATAGTCTGGCGTTAGATAGAACAAAATAGCATGTATGGGGTGTATTTGGGGTGTATTTGGGCGCACTGTGGCTCCTTGGGTAATTAGGCAAACCAAGAGAATCCAATTAATTGTCAGGGGATGGGGGAAACCAGGAGAACATTGGAAGGTGCAAACCAGGTAATGGGCAGAAAATAAAACTAAATTATAAGGATAATGACATTCTTAAATAGATTTTGGTCGAGACAAAATTTAACCCTCGGGCTCTAATGAGAAAGGAGTTTGATGTATATAAAGGTATCAAGGCCATTTTACTTTTGGAATTCAGTATTTTTTATTGCCAAAATATTAGTCAAAATGCATAGAAAACATATCATATGCATAGCGGGGGGGGGGGGGGGTGGTTTGCGGGGGAAAGGGCGGACAATACTTTCCCTGACAAAGGTGGAAACTCCCGACTTTCACTAAAAACAGAGCTCTCTTTTATGCTTAATTACAATGGCACACCTTCCAATTATCCATTTGCAACTAGCTCTTGGGAAGGAATTGCCTAAATTTCTTACTATTTGTCCCAAATTTGGCCACCACTTCCCTTCCCCACCCACCTTGTACGCCTATGTCTATGTCTAAAATTTACAGTTATACAAAACAAACCCATTAGGCAGACAGATGTAGCTGCATCTGTTACATTGAACCAGTGAAATGGTATCCTGGTAGGCTAAGGCCGTAAATTATACTGTTAGACAGGGGTGTAGGAAGCTCATTTATTGTGGAATAGGGCAATCAAAGCAAAAAGTAATGTATGTGATCCTGAAGGCACTACATAACCAGGGGGGTCTGGGGGCATGCCCCCTCAAAAAAGTTTAAAATCTAGACCCTCTGAAATGGCATTTTCAGCCAATTTAGTGACTGCATGGT
The DNA here is from genome assembly GCA_016169945.1 of Trachythela sp. YZ-2020. Lineage (NCBI taxonomy): Eukaryota > Metazoa > Cnidaria > Anthozoa > Malacalcyonacea > Clavulariidae > Trachythela > Trachythela sp. YZ-2020. The sequence goes on along the minus strand of JADLSH010000374.1, from coordinate 16,841 downwards.
GTGTCATTTTTAGAAATATTAGACAGTTAATAGTCATTGACATCTAAAAGATAATACTAGATTATTAAACCATTTTACAGTTTTCTAACATTCTTTACTCCGAAATGCAACATAAAACGTAACTTTATTTGGATTCAGGGTAGTAAAAGAGGGTGCTATTTGAGAGCCGAAGGAGCGAGACACAGCCTGGGGGGTCTGGGGGATTCACCAATCCCTTGTTTGTCGATCTTTCTTCCCTCGGTGTAAACTGTTTAAAAGATATTCTTTACCTTTATGCACTTGATTGTTGGTCTTGTTTAGCTTTGTGTTTTATTTTTTTATGTAAATATGCCCCACTTTGCTATATTGACGCCAGACTATTTTGCTCTGTCTAACGCCAGACGATCTTACTCGTCAATTATTAAGGAAAGGGTATAATGTACACTAATGGGTAAAGTAAAATATGTTAGTGAATTTAACCAATATACTTGTTATTTAATTATTTATAATATCATTGCCGACAAAGTGAAACACAGTTCCATTCCCTGGGAATTTCTGCATCCATGACATATCCCCCAATTCTGTCCCATCCCTTGTTTGTCGATCTTTCTTCCCTCGGTTCTTTCATCCCATGGTGTAAACTGTTTAAAAGATATTTTTTACCTTTATTTACTTGATTGTCGGTATTGTATAGCTTTTGATTTTATTATTTTATGTAAATTTTAGTATTCCACTGATGCCTTTTTAAACACAACAACAAATCTCCAGTCACATGACCTATAGGTCCTGCTATCCAGTTCCCCCCATCCCCTGGTCTCGCCATTCCCCAATCTACTGTCCTATAGATCTTTTAGTTCCTGTTTCCCCCGCTTCATGTTTGCCCACCCCCGGTTTCCCCACTTCTCGGTTCCTCACTCTCTTATTTCCTCATTCCCCGATTCCCGGATTCCCTATTTTAAAGATAGCCGTATAAAATGCGTATGTTGTGACATGTACAGTACAGAAACATATATATATATGTTATTTTTAGCGGTCTAAGAAATGAAACTGCAAGAAATTTAACAAATTCAGCAAAATAATTTTATTATTTACAAACGACGCGCGTACGCACCTCACTTCCGTTACAAACATTTGGAAAGCCAAAATTTTAAGTTTTTCATATTGAACAAATGTCCCAAGAAAGATGCATTAAGCCCCCTACGTTTTTTGGGCAACTACAACAGTGGCCTCGAATTTGGGAAAAAAGAGGCTGTCAAGGCCAGTTTGGCCTTGAAAGTAATTACCATGCTTTTCAGGGCATCTAGTCCAGTATACAAGGCATTTAGGCCAACTATCGTTCAGCTGTTATTTGACATACCTTACCACACACTGATCTAACATGAAAACTTAAAGTAAAATAATGTAAAATAAAGCATTTTAGTTTCCAGGAAACTAGAAAATTTTAGTCAGTAATGACTTGGAAGTAGAGTGCTCATAAACTCAAAATGCATAAAAAGCAGCAACTCAATTCACTTTTAGTTTCTAAGATACAGTTGCTCATTAATTTAATTGTTGATTTTACTAAGTATTGAGGTTGAGGGCAGACCTCTTCTGGTTGTGAATTTCAGCATAGTGGCTAACAAGCACTGCCATTGATGGCTGCTGGTAAATTTGAGGTCTGCAAACAGTCTCTTCAAAGTTATTTCAATTTCAATTCTGTTAAATTCATGAGCATGCTAGGTTGTGTTTATTCTCATATCATGTTCCAGTAAAAACATGACAGCTAGTAGGTGGACCAAGCTTACAGTATATATATATACATTTTTAACAGATTTATTTGGATCAAATAATTACAGTATATGTTAACTATGTAGAAATATAACGATAAAAATATTTACATTTGCTAAGAGAAAAAAAAATAATGAAAAAAACAACAAAGTTAGTTAGCGAGTGATTCAAAATGGCAAGGTACGAACGGGACTCTAGGAATAGGACCCATGCAAGGCACCTGCCAGCAAAGTTGCAAAATTATGATGTTCACTATATATATGTTGCAAAATTAAGTAAATATGCTACCAAATTTACTGAAAACTTATAGTAAAAGATCAAAGAGCCTATGAAAAGGAGAAATTAATGAGTGAGAAAAGAGAGGGGAGAAGAAAGGGAGAAGGTAGACAAAAAGAGAAACATGAAAAAGATAGACAGACAGACAGACAACCATTAACCCATTAACTGGCAGTACCCAGTACTAGCAACTGATGGGTTAACAAGAGAAACTGGCAGATATTTTTGTTACCCAATTAACAGGCAGTAGTCCAGGCATCATTAATATGCGCAAGCACACAAATATTTAGCTCTGAAAAACCTAAAATATGAAAATATTTTGCACTTTTGTTTGCACGCCAATTAGATGAATTTGGCACTAAATAATAATATTATCCAATATCCCAGGCTGTACCCTGACGAGCAAAATTGTTGGCGTTAGACAAAAAAATAAAGTAGGGGCTTATCTAACATTAATAACAATGGCCTCACTCTCTCTGATATAATATCTTAAAGTCCAAGTATTTTAAGAAAAAAACCTAAAAATATGATGCATTTTTGCCGGCACATTTGAGTCGGCCACGGGCCCCGCGCTTTACTCAGTTCTAATTTTTTTCGACGCGTGGCTGGAGGAAAAAAGGGCCACAAAAGTAAAATAACGTTACTCCAAAAAGCGAGGCCCCAGAAATAAAAAGCAAGGCCTTTAAAGCTTAAGCGATCGGACCAAAATAAAAAAACGTGAGGCCTTAGAAATCACAAGTTTGCTCTTAAAAAATCACGTAAGCACAACGTTTACAAAGCCTCTGCAGAATGAGATCTTAATAAAAGATACGTTACATCACTTACATGTACATTTTACATGCCGAGCATTGCCGCATGGGAACATGTATATGAAATTTATGAATGTTTAGTCGGTTGACTAGGTTTGACTTCTACTTTATTAAGTTCTCTAATATTTGTTGAATTATTGTTATTGCTATAAGCTGGGTTGGATGACAGTTCAAATTGATGTACATACGTTCTTGTTTTAATATACAGGCAATTTTTCACATCATAGTATACATATTGTTATTTTTTAATCTTTCTGATTTCAGGGAATTCTGAATTCGGGCCCGCCGGGGGGGGGGGAAAGGTGGCTGCCATATGCGCCCTAGAAAGCCTTCGACTTGGTCACGTTGAGCTGTGTCCTTCGCAATTCAGCTTAGCTCTCAGCTGCAAGTAAGGATAATAAGCACCCCTGCTTACTTACTTACTTACTTACTTACTTACTAATGGGTTAAAGTTTAACCTGCTTTTCTCTTTTACTCTAAATTCGCATCAGAAACATATATTTGCAGTTGGCAATTTTTTGCCGGACCTGACATAACAATAGGTTGGCAATCAGGTCGGCATTTGCCAATTGTCAACCTAAATTCTGAGGCCTGAGCAAGGTGCTTTGATTTAATATAGACATCCCAAGTGATATACAGAGCAATCAGTAAATGGATGTTTATGTGGAACCCTGGCTGCACCATTTAGCAGGACAGCACACAAAGCAAGATATCATTGTGCAATTATAGTATTTTGATAGTAGAAATTTCTTTCTATTTATACAGACAACCTTGCTGGACCGGGTACAGAGATCTCACCTGAAAGAGGCAAGATCTTGGTAGCTGGGATTATATTCAGTTTACCCAGCTGTCTCGCTGACAGTCGACTGGAGTTTGCCCCCTGTTTGACATCAATAACAGCATGCGACTTTGAACTTCATGTACAAATTATCAGTATACGACATTATGACATATTTCAATAAATATAAGGTCTACAAATTAACCCAAATTTTGTATATTAAACTGCATAAAAACTATGAATTTGGTAGGAATTATTATCAGCATCCATACTTTCACACACTGAGTAGTCTTGTATATTTTCCCTGATATATTTCGCAACAAATACGGGACAAACAAATTTACAAATGAATTAATAATTGCCTACCGTATCAATGGAAAAGTGTAAAATATACTAAACAATAGAATACCTTTTTAAGTTGATTTCCACTCGATCTCCATGACCAAGAATAAATCTTTTCACCAGTGAAATATAAACAACGACGGCCGCGACTAAATGCCGACATGTTCCAATCGAATTTAAATGCGGTCTGTCAAAAAATGCCAAGAAACCGGTAACTTTATCTTACTAAACACACGTGACGTCTGACTTTGGACCACAGTACTGTGCTTTGGACGCTTACATTTTCAAAATCTTTCAAACGTTGTACTGTGTTGTATTCTCTTGAAAACAGCAATAATTGCAATCCAATGCCAATAACATAAATGATAAGAGCATAAATATAGTCCAATAATCTTCGTATTTTAGACCACAGGCACAGATAAAAGCGCGTGGTTTCTTTATAATTCTTGCATATAAATATTAGTATGCGTCTGCACGTGTTCTGACATCTTGGGAGAATTCTACTGTTGATCAAAATACCCAATAAATTTTCAAATTAACTCTATTTATCTTTATTCAACTTCTATGTTCTTCTGTTTTGAATGCGACTTAATCTAAACATGAGCAATCGTTCCATTTTTTAATGTGTATTTATAATTTTTTCAGCTCATCCAGGATTTTTCGTGCTGATCAATCTAGTAATTCTCCCATAATTGATAAAATCGGATGATGTTTGTCCTTGCAGGAAACATGGAAAATGTCTGCACTTTGTACTTTTAGGAAGGGCTAAGGAGTATTACATCATTACATCACAACGAAGGTTCAAAACTCTTTCGATAGTTCGATTACAAATTACGAATAAAGTGACAAAATTTCTCCAATATATGGACGCGAGGTTGGCCGAGCGTGTAAGACGGGAAAATCCCGCATTCATTGAATAATTTGCATAATTATGTAAACCCGAGAGCTCATCGAACGAAAGATGTTTATATAAAAATAACAGGCATGGTACACTGATCTGAGAGTACACTGGATAGAGCAACCTTACCTATCAAAAGTGAAGCCAGTTTTCGACGGTTTTCACTTGTTTCCATCTATCAAACTGACGTTACGCAATTTTCCCGATTTTCATATTCGTTTTTCTTGATTTTTCTCCATCAATTTGGTTAGGGTTTAATAGGGTTAGGTTTTGGGTTAGGGGTTAGGGTAGGTTTTAGGGTTAGGGTCAGTTACAAAGTTTTTAACTTTACTTCAAAGTTGAAAAAATGACGTAACGTCAGTTTGGTAGATGGAATTTGCACGTTTTCGACGTGCAAATTTACTTCCGGAGCCCCAAAGCAGCGTGAATCAATATGGCGTTCTATGGGGATATATATTTTCGAAGCCGATATCTCGCAATTGCTAGCAATTCACAAAGGCTATACAAGCTTGTTCACACTAATTTTGAAAGAACACAATGTGACTATAGTTTTGTAGCAAGAAATTTCAAGAGTACGCTTATACATCGCAGTAAAATTGGTTTCAAGAGTGGCAATGGTAGCATGAAGCCGCAAAGCGGTAGACGGATACGGATAGACGGATAGCGAATAGACGGATAGCGGATAGACGGATAGCGGATGGACGGATAGCGGATAGACAGATAGCGGATAGACGGATAGCGGATAGACTGTATTATTTTTTTTATTATTATTTTATTTACAAATATTTTACAACGGTAGCCCTTCAGAACACCTATGATCTGTTTTTCAAGAGGCCGTTTGAAACTGTTATTACATAATATTATTAGAAAACAAGAATGAAACCTAGTCAAATGCACACATAAGTATAAAATTATCACACTATTAAAAATATTTAAAAAGGAAAATTATTACATGCAGATAGAACATATGTAGCTAGATCTATTTAATATTACTGTTTTCTCTGAGAGACGTCTTGAATTGACCTGTCGACATTTCATTTGTCTTAACCTTATTTGGCAAGTCATTCCAGCATTTTGCTCCTGTGTAACTAAAGCTTTTTTTCAGGAAATTTGTTCTAGGTTTATTTAGCTGAAAATTAAGCCCGTTACTTCTAAGTTGATACTTTTCATTATTAGATAAACTGAACATATTAGCCATATTTTCCGGCACTTCCTTATTTTTAACATTAAACATAAGTGTAGCTTTCTGAATATCTCTCCTTTCCTTAAGTGTTTGCCAACCAAGTTCTCTCAACAGGTCTCTTGATCGGATCTCGTATGATTTACCCGTAATTATTCTTGCCGCTCTGTTTTGCATTTTCTGCATATTATCAAGCAAATAGCTACTACAATTATCCCAGACCATGCTACAATAATCAAAGTAAGGAAGAACCAATGACTTAAATACTGTGATCAAAATTTCTTTTGGCACAACCTGCTTAAGTCGCCTTAGCATACCTAATCCTTTAGAAACTTTTTTTATTACATTACCAACATGCTCATTCCATAAAAGCTGGTCATCAACAACGATCCCCAAGGTTTTGCATTGTTTTACACGTTTGACTGTAGCGGATAAACGGATAGCGGATAGACGGATAAGTATCGCAATAAACGTTAAACACGATTAATATAGAGCTTTAATAATAATCCACCTTAAGTAGAAAAGTACAGTGAACTTACAATATCAATCTAGAATTATGAATTATCTACTGTATTTACAATAAAAGTTTAAAGTTTGTTGTTAAAAAGGTCAGTTGCCCGAGGCATAAAAGATGATTTATATCTTTCAGTTCTAGATATAATGTTACCTACATTAGCACTAGTAGAATAGTCATGTTTATATGCAACAGGGACAAGGTGGTGACAGGGGTGGTTTGTATCACGAATAATTGCCTCAATTTCTCGAAGAGTTAGTTTCTCTCTTCTTTCGCTAAGCGAAGGAAGTGCGTCGTCCGGCACACCAATAATGCGTAGACTTCTCCTTTGAATAATAATAATATTATAATAATAGTTTATTAGAACTCTCTTGCAGTTACAAAAAAACTGAATTAACGAGTACTTTACAATGGATAGAAATAAGTTATAAAATAGTGCATGAATATGCTTTAGAATCTGATCTAGGCTATTTACAACAGTTAAAATCATTAGGATTTACCAAAATAGTAAATAGTGCATGCATAATTATTTACAATTTATCATACATATTAAAAAATCTTAACATATTAAGAGTATTTAAATGTTAAAAAAGATTGAGCTTTAATTGTTCTACAATCAGTAACATTAAATAGATAAGATCGATCAGTGTTCTGTTTCAAATTAATATTATGGTCAGGAACAACAGGGATTGGTTTTCTCGCCTCATTCTGGCCATATATTTCTGACATATTTCTTCTTGTGCTTAAAGTTGGTAGTTGTGCAAAATTCAGGGCCTCTGCATATGATTCACTCTCCGAGAAAATTATCTTTAGTGCTCGTTTTTGCACCGACTCAATTTCCTTCGATAGATAATCCGGAATGTTTTGCCAAATAGGAACGGCGTACTCAAGTACCGGTCTTACTGTGCACAGGTACACTTTCAGTAAACTCTTTTGGTCGACCCCAGCTCTTCGCAGGACTCTTAAAGGGTATAGTTTTTTTGTTGGCCTTCTTAACAATGTATTCAATATGAGGATTCCATTTTAGGTCGCTACTCAAAATGACACCGAAAGATTCATACGTTGTCATACGTTCAATAATATTGTTACCAATTTGGATTGGTCGGAGTAATTATGCTCATTAGCAAATTCATGTATATCAGAGACTGCAAAATTTAGGAGGCTGTTAGAGTTCCTAGGAATAATCTCGAGAGCTGAAGTATCATCCACAAATTTTGTACGAAGACGCCAATTAGCCAGTAAGCTATTTGTCGTAAAAAGTACTACGCCGAGTTTAGTCCCTTGGGGTATTCCTTCCTTCAGAGTTTTCCATTGCGAAAGGACACTTCCAATTCTAACAGCCTGCCTACGATTGAATAAAAACGCTGTGATCCAAGACAGCAAAGCCGGGTGAACCTGCAGCTTATCCAGTTCTTGTATTAAGATATAATGATCAATTAGGTCAAAACCTTTTGAGAACTCTGCGAAGAAGATACGAGCACCAGCTTCGCTCCTGTCCAATGCCTCATGAATTGTTTGCATCATGTAGAGGAGGGCATCTGTTGTTGAGTGCCCTTTGCGGGCATATTGGCGAGGGTCGATTTTACCTTCCAAGTCCTTTAATAGTCTAGTGCAAGTAAAGCCTTCCATAACTTTCGCCATTGAAGAAGTGAGCGAGATTGGGCAGATATCATTTTCAATTGTTTGAGGAGGTGATATCTTCGGAACTGGAATTACAATAGATGACTTCAGTGGAGATGGGACATTCGCTTCTTTCATTGATTCGCTTCTTTCTATTACGAATGACTGGGGCCAATTCAGGAGCAAACTCTTTCAGGATTCTATTCGGGATATTATCAGGGCCAATTGCCTTACTAATTTGCAGCGATGCTAATGCTTTAAACACCTCACGTTCCGTAACCAAGAATTCTTCTGGGATTTCCATAGGTGGAGTTGGTTGGCTCAGAGGAGTGAAGTGATCTGTAAGACTTACAAAGAAGTCGTTCACTTTATTAGCTAGGGATTCTATATCCACGTTGTTATCAAGGAACTGGTGATACCATTCCTGTCGGACATTTTGACCAGATAGTTTTTTAATCTCTTTCCACCACTTTACAGGATTAACTCTATCAACATCTGCTACCTTACTATGAAAGTAATTGGATTTTGTTGACTGGATCGCACGTTGAACCTCCAAAAACTAAAGGCTTCAGAATTTTTTCCTTGTTGTTGGAATACGGATTGGCGTCTAGAAACCCACAGTTTTATCTTATTAGTAATCCACGGTCGATCCTTTGGATGCTTTTTAATCATCTTCTGTGGGAGAAAGGTATCAACGGCTTGATCAAGCTCTGACATAAAGAGGTCAAATTTATCTTTACTCGAACTTGCACTTAATACCGATGACCAGTTTTTTTCGGTTATCCATCGTCCAAAGGCACACCACGGCGATATTCTGTTGGGCAGTGTAGAATAAAGATTCCATAATGACTTTCATATACTTGCGGTTCATTTCAACATAGTCTTTGTGAGCGGTATGCAGTTGTTTCATGACCGATGTTTGCCGTCTTGTGTTCGATCGATAGCTTATCCATTTAGACATGGCTACTCCATGGTTTACGCTCACATGGTGTTTCTTCAGTCGCTCCGTTTTCTTCCAGTTGGTGAAATGAAAAGAATCATCATTCGAAAATCGCTCACATGCAAAACAGGACGCCTCGTGATTGTCAATCGAATAGTTCAGCCAAGGGTACTGTTTGTACCACTCCGCTTGGAAATCTCTCTGGAAAGAATCATTGCCAAACGTGGTGGGATTGTACTTGCCCAGTACTGGTTGGCGAGGGCCGTCCTGGTCGCTATTTGACACCACTGGAGCATTGGGTTCGTAGGGTTTATCTTTTTTCTCGTCAAGATTTGTTTCAGGGGACTCGATTATATGGGTAATCTCCGGCGACAGAGAGCTATCTCTCCGTGGAGAAGGGAATTCGCCCATATTGTCAGGCTGGGAATCGAGCAAATAATTCGAAACCGAATGAAGAGTAGGTGACGGGGTATCCGATGAGTCTACATTTGTATTACCTGTATGTGCTTCTAACGATTCTGAGTTTGTGCCACATATCGGGGGATCCAAAGATAAGGAAAATTCTTTAAACTGCAAGGCATCGGACGAGATTGAATTTGTATCAAATTGTGATATATCCGAGTTGTTTGTGTCGTCTTCACATTGTGACGGATCTACAAGTTTATTTTGTTCCGACGAATCCTGGACACTCTGAGACGAGTTTACCACACTTTTAACAGAATCATCCGGAGCTGGATCTAGTAGTTTAGGTCGTTTGGCTACGCCTACGGGTTCATCGTCACTTTTCCTTGTGAAATTCAGTTGGGTTTGAGAAGGAGATATGACTGTGGTAAATTTCACATTTTTTCCAAGGTGCTGACTTTTGGCATGGCGGTCTTTGTAATCGGAGTCTATGACTTTACTGCATTCAGAACAACTAACGCGAAGACGGTAAGTGTGCTTTTGATTCTTCTGAGACAATTTAGATCGTTTGCCATCCATAATAGCAATTAGCGTCTTGTGTCTTTTTAAATTTTTATTGCTGCGGAGCGAGCGAGCCTGAAGCGAGCGAGCGTAGCAGCAGCCTAATATATGCAGAGAGGGGGTTTTGAAGTAAATTTTATTTAGCGCATGGAATTGTGGTCGTGCGCGCTTGCTATGCGCAGAACACAAATTTTAAACTCGCTCAGTCTTCGAATTTTTATCGAATTTCTAAAGCTTTTTCAAGTCTATTTTGACCATTCAAGGTAGGATATTTTGTCTTTTGTTTATATGTTACGTTTACATTTGTTTACTCCTTTTTGGAAAGTTGGCAATCTCAATTTATATATCTATGAAACGCTGAAAGCACACAATCGATCGCAGCTAGATTCAGTGTCTGTTTATATATAAACTATATATTCTGCTAATGTGCTATCGACTTTGCTTGAGCTGTTAGTGCTGTAAAGTATGGAAGTCTTACATAGAGATGTCTTTAAAAGGTTTTTCTATCCATTCGCGTTTGCTTTCTCTTGCTGATTTCCATATTTTGCATCAAGTGATGTTTCGTGTATGCCGCTTGACGATTGTGACTCCGTGTGAACTTGACACAAATTAAAGTCACAGATATGCAATTGATCGTCTAAATTGCCTGACTGAATCATTCTGATTTGTGCAAGGTTTGACCTATTAAATAGGCTACTGTAGGCATATAAATATGCTTTTATTCCTATTTTACAATGGACTTAATATTTTTGTCTAGTCGCGTTCACATATTAATGATATTATTGTCAGAACAGACATGGTCTCAGTTCTGCGCGCACTAAGACAAATATTCGAATGCCAATGAGTTGAAATGAGTTGTGCTTTACATGTAGGTGACTCGCATATCCAGCAAAGCCGTAAGAACATAATGATGGAACAACGCTTCCATCAACGCTTCCATCGTTTATAGCTTTCCAAATGCAAAATTATTTTGCGCACTACAAAAATATGCAAATTTCCTTGCGTGGCAGTGTCAAATTACTCATCGCAGTGAACATGGGTTTCATGTGGGAATTCCATGTGGAAGAACAATACATGGAAAATATTGATATTTTGAAATAGATGTTACAAAATTTGATGTATTTCATGTTTCGTGATATATTTAGCTTGTCTCATCCTGCAAACTATGCTAGGGTATGCATCTACTGACAGCGCGCAAGCCACTGGGTCAATGCCAATAATTACCGTCTACTGAATATAATTTGTGTTGCATATTTGTTTGCATGTTTGTTTCAAGAAGCTAAAGAATAATAACAGTCCCGCAGCATTCCCTACCTTGCAGGTACCCTAGTTATAGTTTGTAACGCCGTAAGCCCGTAACAAGAATCGTAGTCGAGGAATTTTAGGTTTTTTTAATAATACTTAAAACGCTAAAACTTCTTAATACCAAACAACAATTAACAACGCTGTGGGTATGAGCTACAGAGCTAGCCGCGCTTTTATAGAGTCGTCTAAAGCTATTTTAGGTAATTATATAATGTCCATAATCAGAAATTACTTGATATGCTATTTATAGTTCAAGCTTATGCAAGCGTGAAGCTTATTACGCAAGCGTGGAGCTTACGCAAGCGTAACAAAATTAATATATCATATCAAATATCAATACTCTGAAATCTAGAATATTCTGATAATGTCATATTGCGTGATGTCGTTACTCGTTAGTATTATAGTATAAGCAAAACCGTAAACTGCGAACTCTTTTAAGCAAAACCGTAAACTGCGAACTCTTTTATTGCCCCCGCAGGGTTTTGGCCCCACCGCAGGGTTTTGGCCCCAGAGGGCCAAAACCCGAGGAGGCATATATTGAAGTCCCCGCACGGTAATATGATATACGCTAGGCAGATAAATTTAAGTTTTACAGTTTTTGCCCGCAAAGCATTGGTGGGTAATATCTCAAATTACTGCAAAAACAGCGGCATGCCTGCGTTCTCAAGTTACTCAAAGGCAGCGCCGTATCTGCGCAAGGTTTATCGGGAATGATTTTTACGTCATCGTGCCCGTGCCGGGGTATATATAAAGTAGATGTCCACGAGGTTCGGTCTCTTTTCTCTTCTCCTCTGGCTGCTGGATCTTGGGTTACGCACAGTGAAAAGTTTATTTCAAATTTGAGACTTTGAGTGAATTTCTGAATTTCAAGACATCGACAGCAATTTCAAAGGTTAGTGGTTGTTCAGATTATATCTTTATTACGTTTTTAAAAGTTCAAGTATTAAATACGAGGCCAGACCCACGAATTTATGATTTCATCCTTGGGAATCAATTTTAAGACAAAGAGTCTTTGTTCAAGCGACATCATTTAAATATATATTTGCATTTCTAATAGTCGCTTTGTATAAATTGTTTAAGGTCAGCGCATAAATCGTTAAAGCTGCGAAGAGGCAATTCGTTTAATAGTATAAAAGGTCACAAGTTTAAAAGGTGAGGGTTCAAATTTTATTACAGTATAGTATTCGTATGCCGTAGCTGTGCGAGGTTCAAAGGTTGCGTTATAATTCAGATCAAATATAAACGAAAAGGTTAAACAGTAACACAAGATTAAATTAAACTCCGTCGGTCTATCAGTATTCGAGTATCAAACTACGATTTGTCAGACACAAATCAAAACCGAAACCAAAAGACTTGGTTCACAACTTCACACCAAAAGACTTGGTTCACAATCAGTCAGTCGAAAACAGATACAAATATTAAAAATCGAGCGAAGTTTGAACTTAATATAAAAACCATAAAACAAGGCACACAACCCGTCACTATAAAACGTTTGTAACAGGGACTCATTGTTTGATTATATTGAAAAGTGCTAGGCTTCAGCCGGATGGACTTGCACAAAGGGTCAAGTTACATGTGGTTACTGTTTGACTTTTAAAGTTCGTCCAATTTTACCAACTCTTCTAAGTGTTTTTTGAAAGAAAGGAGTCATAACATTTTGTGTGCAACTAATATAATTAGTTAGCTATAGCGGCTGCAAAGGCAAAGGGCATTTTCATTGCATTTCATGTTCATTGCGGGAAAACCAGCGAATGTATTCATGTTGCAATTGTTAACTTTTGGAGGTGTCAAGATATCTATTTCAGCCAGCATTGTTAAACTTGTCAGCTAGAACTGAATTCATAGACAGCATTCATCTATCAGCATTCCTGAACGAAGATGTATACGAATACAGAAACGACGTAGATGGACTAATTGAGAAACTTTTAAGCTTGGAGTCTACAGACTTCCACTTGTCACAAAATGGAAGACTGGTTTCCAAAGTCCAGCCTCACTAGTGTGGCAAATTCCTCTGGGCTATGATGATGAACAATTAGAATATCTTGCACAAGGAACTAATATGTTAATGCACATTACTGTACACAGGGTGTAATTCAAAACCAGACCTTTACAAATTAGAGCCTTTAGAAATTTTGCTTTGTCTGGCATTTTTGCATGCAATTAGAAGCAATTTTAAATTCAAGTGTACAAAATCGAGGCTTTTTCTAAATGCTCTAATTTTTAAGGTCTGGTTTTTGTAATAATTTTATGCCTGTACATAACTTATGTGATACCTTCTTTGTTACTGTTATTGTTTTGTTTGTACATATATTATCAATACATCATTATTCATTGTACTGTGTTTTCGTTCTTCTCATTGCCATTGGCTATAAAACCTTCTGAATTATATCTGCCCGTTTCTTTGACTTTGCGTTAACAAATCAATCTCGTTCCCAGAGTATGTCTGTTTGCAGGCTGTCCAGTGGCATGACTGGGGAAATCGAATTGAATTTTCAAAATTCAACATACTGATGCAGAATTCATCGTCTCATTCAGGACAACCAATGATTCATTATTCATTCGATTTCTCGTGAGTCATGCCACCTGAACTCATGAACAGGCATACTCTGGGAACAGATGATTACAACCAAACAAAGACGTTTGTTTAAACTTGTACAAATCAATGTCAATGCGAAATCTTTGCAATAAAATATAGATTTTACAATAATTTTTAAAAACTGACCGCATGCATTTGGCCTGGGAGCCTCTCTCATAAAATGGAAACTTAGAAACATGATTATTTTCAATAACAGTACACTATAATCAGCCGGGGGCAGTTTTAGTGTAAACTATTTCTAGTTATACAATAATATATCATGATATAATTTGATTTTTCTCTGAAATAAAAATGTTCATGCCAATATTATGGTCTTTTTATCGTCTCATTGTTTGACTCTGTGCCCGAAAAACGGAAATATATTGCCCAAATTTTGCCCGAAAAATTGACGGTTCACCGAGTCCGGCTCGTACGCCTATGTGCGAAATGTCCGCAATGTCCCAAAATTTCACAATTATGGCATTTCTTTCCTCGAGCTGGGCAATTCTGCATTCCGTCTTTATGTGGAAATGCGCCACCACAGTTTCGGCAAGTACTCTTTGAATCGGTATAAACTGGTTTGCTATACGCTGATTGCCGTCTTCGATTATAAAATGCACCCTGTGGTTGTCTCCTCGGTTCATGTGCTGTCCTGGCGATGCTGGATGGTGTGTTCTGTGTCTTCAATGCGTTTAGTTCCGTATTCGCGTTCTCTAGTCGTTTCGCTTTTGTTGATCGGTAATTTCCAACGAATTTCCGTGCGCTAATAAAGCTTTTAAATCCATGATTTCAATGAAGGAACTTTCTTTCGCAATCTCGGGTCTCGTGTCTTGTGGTGGATGATTTGTATTCCTTGATTCCTTCTTCTTGTGCTTCGTTTGCCAAAATTCACAGTCTTGTTGCTTTTGGTTTTGGAGTCTTCAGTAATATTCTGGCGTTAAAGTCTCTGTTGTTGTCTTGTGTGAGCTCGCGAAACTCGAAGATAGTTATGATTCTTTGTTTCTCACGTGGAGTAAAATACTGCGAAGTCAGACTTTCGATATTGTTTCACATAAGCTTGTACCAGTGCGTCTGGGCAGAATGTCGAAGATATCGCCTCGGCTTCCGGCCTACGTATGTCAAGAGAAGATCTTCGCCGGATGGCCGAGTCAGAACTCTCTCGAAGGCTGATAAGAAGTTGTTTTTCGCAACCGCCGTCATCCATTTCTTCCATCGCTGAGAAACTGTCGCTGAATCGGGCGATTGGATCAGACGGAAGGAAACGGGGGTAGACCACAAGCTAGGAGCGCTAAAAATTGCTGTAAAGTTGTTATTTGCATGGCTTGGTTTTGATGCTGCTGGTTCTGAATTTCCAGAAGATGTGAAAGTGCCGCCATCATCGTCACTCGTTTCTTAGTTATCTCGTCGTGCCATTTTTATTTTCAGTTGTTTGTGTTTATATAAGACCGCTATGATGTTAAGCGCCCACGAGTGAGAATCAAAGACTAATTTATTGTTAGAATTAATAGATAGATATGTTAGTTAGATTGATAGTAATTGCGGATATGATAAGGTTGCTCCGTCAGAGAGCTGGTCTTATTAAGCCACCTGAACGCTTTACTACAAACCGATCAGAGCAAACCAACAGGCTTATCCAAGAATCGTGAAGAAAGATCACGTAAATGCGATTTGCCTATCGCCCCTTTGAAAATTGTCTCGATGCAAAATTGCGAAATAGGAATTAAGTGAGTAGGAAGTGGGGTTTACGACGGTGGAGTGGATGAGCAGTAGAGTCTGCCCATGACGTCATCAGACATATTTTCATATTAATCATATATATTATAATGTATTTCTACGACGGGTGGAGCGAGTGGAGTAGTAGAGCTCCACCCATAACGTCATCAGGATGTATTTTCATAATAATCATGCGGTTATAATGTATTTAAATAAGTGTAGGCCAATGATTACTAGCATTTCCATCGCCTTCAACAATAACTTTACCGTACTACCCAATAACCATGGGGAAGTTCGGAGTTATTTGATTTATTGACGTTGTGTTTCATGATTAATTGAGTTTCGAATTAAAGTAATCATACGTTTTAGGCGATACCGATATGATAAATTTTTGAAAACAGAACAAGTCGGGTTTATAACCATAAGTTTGAGGGGAGAGAATAAACTGTGAAGACTTTCATATAATGACACTTGTTAAAAATGGCCGGGAGGGTTTCCGCCCTGTGGTGGAAGTGATGACCTGATACGCGTTAAATACATTCCCATGACCAGGGACCCCTTCCACCTAACAATGATGACTACCCATTGGTAATCGCGAGCTGTGACATACCAGCAGCTCCTCGTTTATTCAAATTCCTAAAAGGCATGGAAAGACAATTGAAAGAGTGTGAAAGTGTGTATTGAATTATCATATTATAAGATTAGATTTAGTCTTAGAGTACTAACACCATTCTTATATTTTCCATCTATAAAAGCATTATTTGTCAACTTATAATGTGTCCATGAGCTAATGTGTTAACACCGTCTCTTCTTCTTAAAATAAAATGTTTATCATCATATGGATTTCAAAGCACCTGGTTTAATTCACGGAGTAGATCTCTCATGACCATAATCATGTGAATCTGATTCATAGAGGTTTTGCACCTGCTTCTTTTACCAAATAGACAGGTTCGATAGTTTTTCTGAAATGTCCCAGGTGGCTTTTAGACTGACTTCTTTTATCCCTTTAGCTGTCTTCTTCTACCGTACGCTTGTTTTCAGTGAACAGCATGAGTACATCTGGCCTCAGACCAATGAACTCTTGAATGGGATGCCATGGTTTCATCTTCATTTTACCGAGGAGTACTGGTGAAGAGGATGGTCTTGTGCGCATTCCGGATGTACAACAGCTCTTTGTCTTCC